>LR824545.2:12507500-15010000 GCA_902850265.1 Spodoptera littoralis
TGGATCCTAATTCATTTAATATAAATAATTTTGTTAACAATTCTATTTAGTTTATCTCGTTGAAAATCCCTTTTCTAGGTGATCTATAGATATAATACATACAGAATTATATACAAAGCTCCATTAACAAAGATTGTGTATAATGTATCAATTTGACGTCTATATTAGGTATGCCAGACGTCAATTTGGAGATGCCAGGCGGCCTAGCCGGATTGTATACATTCTCTGATTGCCTGCTTGCCTCGCAAACAAATAAATTGCGATTATTACGTAATTGGATATAAGGCTATTGGGTATTTTGTGTCGTGGTGGCTCGAAGGTTTAAGAGGCCCCCTTCTCATGCATGAGGGAGCCGATTCGAAACCTACCAACGGCAAGTACTAATGCGACTTTTTCCGAGTGATATGGACTTTCTAAGATTATCTAGACACCTCTGACAAACGGTGAAGGAAAACATCGTGAGGAAACCTGGGCTTATAATTTCTAATTATAAGTTTGACATCGCCAACTAGCATTGAGCAAGCGTGGCGATTAATGCTCAAATCGTCTCCGTGTGAGAAGAGGCTTTGCTCAACAGTGGGCATTTATAGGCTGTTGATGATGATGATTGGGTATTATGATTGTTCCACAAATTTTTGATCAAATTCTTACATTACAATACTTGGTTTTACTCGATAACGAGTTATTATCCTTATTATTTAGGTAATGCAGTTCAAAATACTAATTATATTTATCTGGTATCCTCCTCTAAATAAGGGGTTAGCGATAATTTTAAGGAAAATAAGCTTGTAATGATTTTATTAAGGCTACAACGATTTTGTAGTTAAATATTGATTTTGTGTATATTATTCGTAACTGAAATTAATAATTAGGTACAATCAATTGGTTTATACCTACTTATTAATAATGAAAAATTCTGGTTTTCTCTTTGATCAACTACTTGCTATTTAATCAAAAGCTTAATTAAAAAAAACATATTTAACTCGAGGAAAGAGCTGGACTAGTTTCGAGCCACGACGGGAGTTTATAATTATGGGGTTACATGCAGTTTGGTTTTGCATTAAAGAACTGAAGAATTAATCTGTATAAATTCATCTTCAGAGTTATTCATGTTACGATTTTATGAACATGTTGATATAATTACCTACCCCCATACAAGGATGTTGAAAAGAAGGCGAACGTTATGTCATTTAGAAATGATTGAAGCACCATAATATCAGTGGTATACTTGTAACTGTGCGTGAGTGCGTGTACTTGTAACTACGTAAATATGAAGTGTAATGACGGGCCATGTCACGAGACAGATGTCCTTCCGTGTCAATGTGTGTGTAAATCTAGCGTAGCCAGGTGCCACAATCGTTGTTTCAAGAGACTGTGCCCTATATTTCCAACGTGCTTACCCGTATAATATGCAATTACGCGGATACCTAAACTGAAGTAATATTTACGGCTGATTAGACCTTCAGTACTTCAGCCTTTTGCTATAAGTTGATTGTTATTAGAGTACATAACGGAGCATGTAATACATAATTATATGTCCGTAGTTGTTATTTTTATATGCGAAAATAGGCGTCTTAGCTTATGGCGTCTGTCTGGCGGGGTTTCTTGTTGAAGACTTAATTTATATTGTTGATCGTAGCGAAATTAAACAAAGAAGTTTGGTGGTCTGTGGGTGAAATAAAACGGCAGTTTTTTGACGTAGCTACATGTTTTTAGTGACAGTAATGTGGACGAGTACATTGACGCCTAGTTAGGGGTATTTTTTTTCTTCGTTTTTTATTTATTGTTTAGGACTCCGGGCTGGCCACGATGGTCCACTTCTTCCGATCCACTTATTGGGATATTTAGTATCCATCGTAATGAAACCACATATCATGAATGTGGTTTAATTGTGTATCGTCGAGCAAATTAGATAGGGCTTTGTTTGGTTGTCTCCATTTCAAGATATTTCCGAGAATCCTAACTTTATCGTAGCATGTTATACCTTATTAGAAAGCTGAGAAATCGTAGATATTTTATCAAACATCTGCAGAAAATCCGCCATAGGCTATTTTTAAAATATCCTACTAAGAATACAAATCCATGTCACAAATTTGTTTGTTTTAATAATCCTTCGTCTACTACGGCTCTGTTGGTATAATTACTTGCAGTTGTATGGTTTCAAATAATAATAAGGCAGCTAACCATCTACAGAAAAATAGCAAAAAATAGAACAAAATTGCGACACAAAACCAAAAAATGGGTGCAATCGACCAAAATCTGGATTTTTTATAAAAGTAATACCAAAGCCAATATTTTGAGAATGGTTAAGTTTGGGATATGGGGTTCCTGATTCAAATCGGTACGGAATAATGGATACTATCACCTCTAGAAGGACCAAAGTCTACTTACCCTGTAACCCTGTATAATACGTCTTTAAAATTAACGCTTTGTAACAATAATTATAATAGCGATCCTATTTTCATAAACCAGTCACAGTTCCATAACAAAATCATGCTTCAAGCGAAGAATAGTTGAGCTTTTATTGGTCAATTAAATTATTGGATACTTCCTGTTATCTCGGGAAGGAAATTAACTGTAAGGGGGTAAAACCGTGACATAAAGTTAGTCATACATAATATTAACATGCGATCCTATGATCATAGTTGTATATTAATATTATCCTTATCCTTGGCCTCGTTAGTCAAATACATTGCTGAATCAATGAGCTCTTGATACATTTCCTGGCGTGGCAAGGAATTCGTTTTTTAATAATTATAAAATTATAATAAATAATAAAAGTCTCGACCAACATCTGAGTAGGCTAGCGTTAGATGGCTGGGTCAAGGGCCTGATGCAGAAAGCAGTACTTCTGAACACGGCGCGTATTGTCCGGAAATTCCTTTCTCTGGAGCCCTGACCACCGGTAGCTTGGATTTCTCCCGTTACTGGTGGGCTACTGCTTTTTATATTTTTAAATGTTTTTTTTTTATATAATCAAATATTTAAAAATGTATAAATCAAGTATAGAGATAAATAAAGGAAATAATAAAATTATTATTATTAAACGTTTCGGCTTACTCACGTAACCGTTTGACAAAGAACTCGACTAATTTAACAACATGAGCAGCAATTTGTTGTTTAATTTTTAAAAACATCAATAGTATTGACCTAATATTGTATTGTAACAAAAATCATGGTGCACATTGCCAGTTTTTATCCTGTTTTTAGACTTAAAATAATGGCATTGTATGTTATTTTTAGTCTGATATTGGAAATAACTAGCTATTGTGCATGTACATTTCCTTAAGTATTTGTAAAAACCATTACACTACCTCCGGGAAGTTTGTACCGTATAGATATACATCTATATATATGAAATCTTTTTCCCGTTGTCACGCCATAACTTTAGAACGGCTAGACTGATTTTGATGATTTTTTTTTGCTGTGTTTGTTATTGTCAGGAGAAGGTTCTTAAGACAACAAACAATTCTGAAAATCCTAAGGGAACGGGAGAAAACGGGTATTCGTGTACGAAGTCGCGGGCAGAAGCTAGTAAAGTATAGTTTTTATCCACTTACATTGTAAAAAGTAGTCCCCTTTCGCATCTGTCTGTTTGAACGCGATACACTCCAAAACTCCGGACGGATTTTTTATAATCGGAATAGATAGACTATTGGTGAAAATAGTACCTGAGAAAGGCGCGGGTGGATAAGTTATTTTGCTTATACTAAAAATTTTCGTAGGAAATCATTCAGTTATGGTGACCGAAATGCTAAAGGTAAAAGTGAAAAAAAAAAATTTTTTTTTTGGTGTAATTGTTATAAAATATTGCAATACTTCTAGTATTGTGTACATCTTGATAAGCTTATAGGCGTCTGTGTAAACCAGTGTAAACACTGTTTAACCCTAAGGACCGGTTTGAAGGATAATTCGCAGGGCAGTGTGTTGGCTTACGAGTTCTGACATTCGTTTGACCGGGTCACATTGGCTAAACGCTCATTTTGTTTCGATTACGGAAACCGTTTCTTTTTTGAAAGTTTTTAGCAAAAAGGTGTTATTTTGAGTTACTTTTATCTATGAGACTAGTGATAGGTAGGCTTTCTATAGTGAAACAAGTGAACTTATTTCTGCAAATAGGCTACAAGGCAGCACTTTTGCACGTCAATTTTATCAAGCGAACGATGAGGCCGACATAACAATATAATAATGACTAATTTGCTCAACCCAGACTCATTTCATAGCATTCGTACTTACGACCACTTGGACAGTGAGATAAAAATAAAAGGACAATTTAAAAAAAAACGGAATTATTATTAATAATCTGTGGGTAGCATATCAATCAATGTGTCAATTTTTGTTATTGGATTTTCGACTTTATATCTAAACTATACAGTTGTTTTACAGAAAAGAGTAGGTTGACCTGCTACCTACTGTACTATAACGAGTGCGAAGGAAACATCACAATGTACACCTTTATTTGTTTCTTCGGGAATAAAAAGTCGTGATTTTATGTACTAGTGTAAAACATCTAAATAGGTTAAGCGTGTTTTAAAACCGACTGATCATAAAACTTCACAGAGTAGAGGGCGCGCCACGGCGGCGGCCATTTTGAACGTAAACTATGACGTCACATGCCATTAAAAGCTTTTTATGTTCGCAAAGTGATTCGGAATGTTGTTACGTTGTTTATATTGATTTGGGTAAATTAATATGCATACGTCTTCATAAAGTATCTAAATTGATTACTTCCTTATTACATTATTCTTTGAATATACGGCATTAGGACGTATTGTCGAACTTATTGGATTGGTGTAAAGTACATTATGTATAAAGCTTTTATACCAATTAGTTAAAACAAATTGAAGTCGTACGTCAAGCAAGGAAGAAAATAAAAAAAATATCCAATTTGATGCAGTTGTTCAGAATATACACAGACACACACACTTTGCCACTTCAGTTTTATTTGCAGATATAATAAATATTGCAGATGTGTCCTTCATTCACGACAAATTTATCTGTAGTAGCCTAAAAAGTTTGCTGTACATGAACATTACGTCACGTTGCGCAGGAGTTGATTGTTATTAAGATTAATAGGTCATGTTGCTATGTAGTAAAAGGTTGCGATGACATCAACGTCTGTTGTATCTCCCAGATTAAGAGCAGACGTAAATAGCTTGATAACTAGGTTCTAAGTCATTTACAGTGCTACTGAATGTACCATGTTTTTCGATTCTATCGACTATTGAGGGAAATGGACAATCTTCATCATTAAAATTCCGTCTCCTTCTAATGATGCTCGCCATGATTTCTATGCGATAAAATACTCGTAGTTACCGATGAACGCTGCTCCCTTGACTTTCGAACCCGCGACATTTATTCTTATGGCGGTTTTCTATCAGATGAGATAATCAAACACCGGTATATAAAATTAAAAAAAATCAAGGTCAGGGGAATAAAAATAATAAGCCGCTTTGTCAGTATTTTGCCTCGTCTCACAGAATACCAGGATTGCATGAACGACTAGGAAGTTCATTAGATATCGTCTCCTAGATTGTAGATATATAAACTGAAGGTTAGAAATACAAGTCACGGTCGAGTTATCTCATTGTTAAGTACATTGTCTAATATTTTCTTAAACAACGTCTTTATGTGGTCAGTGTTATCAGTACTTAATTTTACAAAAACATAGGGTAAGTTCGCGTCCACCAACCAGTTTGCGTCCTTGCTATGGAACTACCTTTAAACATTCCCGAAAATAAGAAAACTGTCTCCATAAAAGTAGTACGTAGGCAAGTTACATAGTGTATTTTACATTTATCCGTAAAATGGACGCGACACCGGTGGGTTTTTAGTCAGTAAGAGTCTAACACTCCCTTCCACCTCACCCAGGCGGGAGAAGCAATTGGATGATTTTCTCCGCTTAAAAAAAAAGTGGGTGGACATGAACAGGTGAACTTACCTTACCTACATGGTAAATTACTTGTGTTATGTTATGACTGTAGTAGATAAAATACGTTTTATGTTCAAATTTTTAAATGACGTGACCACATAGGATTTCCTCTTACGTCTTGGGTGCGTTTACAAACATCTATAAATACATCTTCATCTTTACATACTTATAATAAAATCGTAGAAAGGTCAAAACTGTACATTGATTACTTTTTTAAAAGAATATTTGAGATGTAATCTACAATGGATACCGAAATTTTTGTATGTTTGTCTGTTTGTATGTCCGAACAAAACTCAAAAAGTACTGCTCAGATTTACTTCAAATTTTCATGTCATGATCACAATCATGAATATTACAAACAGGGCAGGTCAACGTATAGGCTACATATTATTACAGGAAAGGAGCTGTGAAGAACTATCCAAAGTCACTATACCACGCGGACGAAGTCGCATCTACTAGTTTTATTATAAATTCTCATACCCACATGTCACATTTAAATCCAAAACTTGCCAAGTGAACGAATAATTATGAAGTAGGTATACTGGAAAATGTATTCTACTCTTTACGCAGTCGCATCTGTGATAAAATGTCAAAAAGATTGCTAAAATTTGGTTAATGAATGAGAATGAAATATGTTCTTATAAGATGACCTGTAACTACAGTATAACACCTACTTTGTTATCTCAATAAAACAGGATTTGTGGTCGGTATTCAATTACCTACCGACGTAGAAACACAGTTAGATGAAATATTAATTAATGGTAAGTAAACAACGTTTGCATAAGGATAACTTTATTGCTGAATTTTTTTTTTTTTAGGAGCTAATAATATCAAAATATTAAATAGTACGAAAATATCTATAAAGTTACAGAAGCAATTTAAAAGTGATTGATTTCTAGAATTACTCCTAATAAACTAAATCTATTAGAATCATTAGTCATCAGCACATTCATATTTCTGTGGTCATCAGCCTGAACTAGCGGCCTCCTACATAAGAAGGTTTGCCCAATTACATCATCCCCTCTCCCCAATCTCCCCAATACCAGAATCTCTTACAATCCTCAAATTCCTAAACCCGAAAAGGCCGGTAACGCACTTGTAAAGTCTTTAGTATTCTGGGTGTCTATGGCCGATTGGCTGATTTCTTACCATCAGGTGATCCTCGTTTAACGGCTTATTCTATAAAAAATACATATGCTTTTATCCTCTTCTTTAAGGAACCGACGTTAGGTAAAACTTATTACGTTATGACCCATTTTACCTAGATTTAGAATCTAGAAAAGATATGAAATGGAGGTATGCGATTTCATGTTAAGCGACAATTACTAAAATGAGATTAATAAAGCTAGCTGTGAACTCGGGAGTGCCCTGAATAGCCCTAATTAAATGATGTCATTCTAAAGGTCATCTACATGTACATGGGAACAGTGAATTGGACAAATAAAAGTCACGTGTACGTAAATGAATGAATTTGTTCAGCGTTATATATATTACCTATAGGTATTAGTATTTAGAAATCTCCACATGACCTGACCAGGTCGAAAATTGACCTGAAACAATGTTTAAAAAAGATAAGAAGACTTGATATAGAAATAATCGCTTGCTACTATTAACGATGAGCTAAAATTGTACTTTGTTCAGTGGCTTTGATGAAAATACGTGAATACGTAGCAAAATAAATCTGTATAGTAACATTCAAATAAACTCCTTTTACTGCATTCATACGATACACAAACCAAAACATATTTTTAAAATTTTTGTCTGTCTGTCTGTTTGTACTGTCTAATCTCTGAACCGGCTGGACTGATTTTAACAGGACTTATTTTGGCAGCTAACTGATGTACTTTACTTCGGAAAATTGAAACAAAAAGTAACCTATGTCCTAAAATTCATACTCTACGCAGACGAACTCGCGGGCAACAGCTAATAGGTACTAACTATTAGTATAAAATATTTTTAAATAAACTAAGAAATAAGCAAACAACACAGATGGCACGATTTCCCTGCAACTGTAACTTTGCATGAGAATTATCCTGAACAAAGTTAATAGTTACATAACATTACGCCTTTTATCCTCGAAGAGGTAGGCAGAGGTGCACATTACCTATACCACTGTACAATGTAACACCCACTTTTCACTATTTGTGTTGAGTCCCATGTGATAGGGGGTGAGCCTATTGCCATATACCGGGCACAATTCCAGACTCCGTGCTACTACTGAGATTTTCTTCAATTCAATAGTTATACATCACATTATATTTCAAAACCACCCACACAATTCATATTGAAAAATGGAACCGTCAAACGTTTGAATTATATTCATAAATTCACCATAGTCTCACAATAGCGTCTGAATAATATCCTAGACATAATTCTAGGCGGATTTGCATAGATCTAGGTCAACGGTGTTAGCGTTTCGTCTACATTTAGTACAATGTCATCGGGACACCATTTCACGCTATATTCGTTTCGGGCGATCTATCTATTTTTACATGAAATGCTGGATCTGTGACTTGAATCTGTGACAAAGCTGAAGATCTGATTTTATAGTTACACTAGTTTTATACGAATTATACGATGAATTGTAAAATGACATGAAGCTGAACTTGAACTGAGATTGAGAAGGCGAATGAAGGTAGGATGCATCATCCTACCTTCATTCTTCATTGACCATCGTCAATATGGATATTTTGTTTTATGGTATAAGCCGGTAATCGAGCCGACGGATCACCTGATGGTAAGCAATCGGCGTCGCCCATGGACACCAGAGGCGTTACAAGTGCGTTACCGGCTTTTTGGGGATTAGGAGTTTGAGGATCGTTGGGGATTCAGGGATTGGGGAAGGGGAGGGTTATTGGACCTCCGGTAACCTCACTCACACGACTAAACACAACGCAAGCGTTGCTTCACGTCGGTTTTCTGTGAGGCCGTGGTATCACTTCGGTCGAGCCGGCCCATTCGTGTCGAAGCATGGCTCTCCCACACTTAAAATATAGGTTGTACTTTGACCTTATTGGAGATATTGTAAAAAAGGCCGTTAAATAATTTTGGAGCAGCCTAACCACACGTAAACATATTTTCAAAGAGTAATAATTAACAAACTTTCCATCACCACACGCGCATGTGGACATTTATGACAAAATGCAGGATATAGGTGGCACAATAGGCTCACCCATATTACATGGGACTCATAACATAAATAGTGAAAAGTGGGTGTCACATTGTACAGTGGCTTTAAGTGCCGTAATGTGCACCTCTTCCTACCCTTTCAGGGGTGTCGCGGAGAACCTAACGGGTAACCGGAGCTCCGGCTCGACGTGCAGGACAAGGAACGGGGTGGTTTTTAGTCAGTAAGAGTCTGACACTCCCTTCCGCCTCACCCAGGCGGGAGCAATCATTCGATGATTTTCCCCCCTTAAAAAAAACCATTTCGGGGGTAAAAGGCGTGATATTATTATTATGTAGGTGGCACTATTTCGTTTCTGCCTACCTCTTACACGTATGCATATATTTAAATAAGTATTTGTCACAATAAAGTAACACATAACTAACGAGGTAGATTGAATGGATCAGAAATTGTATTATTAGTATTTAATTAATTTATTTTTAGAAGTATGGACCAGTATCGCAATCGATCGCAGGAAGTTGCCCAGTTGATTAGTGATGAATGCACTCGTCCAAATGACCGCTGGTTCTAAAATTAGCATACCTAATTGAACAGTTTTTTTTTATTTGTACTTTGTTAACAAAATTATTAATTATTAAGTTCCCGAAACGATACGACCTTCAAAACTTCAAGAAAAGAGCCTATTCCTGTTTAAAAAGCCGGCAACGCACCTGTGACTCCTCTGGTGTTGCTAACCATCAGATTATTCGTACACTCATTTGCCTTCTATTCCATAAAAAACTAAATTATTATTATGTCATCTACTGAATAGGCAAGCTTAATTGTTTTTAAACCGACTAACAAATTTAGGAACAAGGGTAAAATGAGTCATTCAATCAAATTGTTCCAACTAGTCGCGTTATGGAATTAGTAAAGTAACTCCCGTATACTGAATGGCTACTCAATTTTAAGTTGTATTTTAATAATATTGTTGCCATCTATGACTCCACTGGTGTTGCGGGTGTCCATGGGCGGCGTAGATCGCTTAAATATTTCGAAATCTCCGTAACTTCAGAATATGAAATTATAACTTGTTTCGTTTAATCCTTATCCTTACTAATATTATCCTTACTCCTTACTATTATAAATCGGAAAGTGAGTTTGTTTGTTTGTTTGTTTGTTCCGCCTTCACACCGTAACTACTAAACCGATTGCTTTGAATTTTTACAGACGTAAAGTTTAGCTATTTTATAGTGTATCATCTGTGGTAAAGTTAGAAGTCCGGATTAAATAATAGGGTACTTTTTATCCCGGAAAAATGTGATATTCCCGAGGGACAACAAAAGTATTGGTATAGATGGCGCTATGTGTATTGGTATATGTCACATAGGCTTTTTATCCTTTCGTGACGCGAGCGAAGCCGCGGGTAAAAGCTAGTATTACATAATTAATAATGTATCATAGATATATTTTTTTCTATTCCTGTGAGCTGTATCTGTATATATATTGACTGCCTTTAGATCCTATTTTTATAAATATATGCAACTTATTACAAAAACCAAAGGGTTTTTGCACTCAAATGAACAATGACCGTAGTTATCTATCCTCGGGGAGTATTGTGAAACATTTTAATTAATCTTCATAATGTTGTTAGCACTTTACGATTACCACACACCCCTATATGACATCACACTACACTTCACTACAGTACAAGGAAAATTTACAACTCCACAATGGAAAATGTATGTATACTCACTTTACTACTTTTACGGCAAATTGGTACTTATGTTAATAAATAAAAAGCTAATATCCGCATCACGTCATGGTGGTAAAAAATCTACTTGTATTGACTGGATTAACCTGTGCTTAGCTAATGAATTCTAAATTTAAGGTGTTAGAGTACTTATTTGATTGCGGTTAAGTTGTAATTGAAATTAGGGCAATGAGATTGAAGTCGTCGTTGTTGTTAGAGACAATATAAACAGTTTTTTTAAAGGATAATGCAAGCTTGTTCTTGTTTTGATCGTCTCCCGTTAAAGTTGATACGAACGATACCAGGGGCTTAGGACTATGAGGTCACATTATAAGTTCTGTAAAATGATGGGGAATTAAAATATTACCCCGTTCAATTTATTTTGCATATTCATGCATGAAAAGAGGAATGTTATTCCTGATAAGGTTGAAAAAATGCACATACTCCAGTTTTTATTAACAATCGGACATGATAAGCGAGAAATGTACAACCATATGTAAATTGATGTATTTTGAAACTCATACATATTCTGTCGTTGAACAAAACACCCGCATTTAAATGGTCTAATGAAATGAACATTAATTTCAACTTGACTTTATACGTACAGCAGTAAATTAGCGTGGGTAACTCTTGTTATAAAAAACTCTGTGGGACGCACACCTATATATTATCTGTGGTTATAGACGCATCATAAATAACAACACGCTTACGTCAAAATTGACATTTTCGAATTCCCGCCTTATTATTTCGCTATGTTTATTTACTTTATGCTTTGCAACAGTTTATTTGTTTATTTATTTAAATCAGTAATCGTAATCGGTGTGTAATTACGTTTTTGTAGCTGCTAATTAATTTTTATGAGTCAATAATAGAGGTATGTTGTTTATCCCAATTGTTTGATCTCTTGCATTAAAGTAATTGATTTTATCGTAAAAAATCTGACAATATCATAAAGGCTAGAAGCTGGTTTTGTTCTAGGTTGCGATTACACATGTGAATGTTTCTGTGTTCGTTAATTGATTCCTCAAAAACGTCTGAACGAATTTGGATTGACAGGAAAATAAATTATGATTTTAAATTGTACTTATTTAAATGTCGTAGAAATACTATTACTTACTGTTCTATTCATCACACTAGGTAGGGGTGCAATAAGTACTATAATTTTTATACCTTAGGTCCTTTGCAAAAGACTAGACAATGCAACATAATTACTAATTTCTATTTATTGTGTTTCTCATCTATAAATGTGCAAGATTATCTCCAATATAATGCCCCATTACATTTTAATAGGCATCTGTCTGAACAATTCTATGTATGTATTTATGTAGTAATAATGAATTTATTTATGCCATATTTGGTACAAAAAATTCCAAGTGTCACTGCACGTGTTAGTTGCTCATAATATTGAACTATCGTTCTTATGGAATTCGTAATAGAGTTTGTTTTATAATAAATCTTTTAGATACGTGGCATTTTTCTATTCATACTGGATTTGCGGTGTGTTAGTGAACTGTTTTCCTTTTATGTAAATAAGCCAGTATGTCGTGGTGACCCGCTTCTCATGCATGAGGGCTCGGGTTCGAAACCTACCAACGGCAAGTACCAATGTGACTTTTTCCGAGTCATATGTACCTATGTTCTAAGATTATTATCTAAACACCACTGTCAAACGGTAAAGGAAAACATCGTGAGGAAACCTGGGCTTATAATTTCCAATTATAAGTTTGCAATCGCCAACCTGCATTGAGCAAGCGTGGTGATTAATTCCGTGTGAGAAGAGGCTTTGCTCAGCAGTGGGCATTTATAGGCTGTTGATGATGATGGTGATGAAATAGCCATATTATATTTCGATCAAATTACAATACGTTTTAACTGTTAAACGGTACATACTTATCGTGAATTAACTTCTGCCCGCGGCTTCCCCGACATTCCCGTTAGATAAAATGTACCTACTTTGGATGTTATATCAGACCATGATCTATCCCTGTTCCGAATTTCTTCCCAATCATTTCAGCCGTTTTGACGTGTTTCAGTAACAAATACACACAACATTACAAACTTTTATATTTATAATATTAGTAAGATAACATAAAACCAATACAAAAGCTATCGTGAGACATACTAAGTTAACTAAAAATCGCAGGTTACTCACGTGAATATACTGAGAAAAGCTCTACTGGTTTCGAACCATATCACAAAGCCTTGACAGTAGGCTGCACGACATCACCGCGCCCGCTCACGATGCTCATAAGGAAGAACCCTACGATTTTTAGTTAATACAAAAGCTAGGACATTGCCATGCAATCTTTATACAAAGAATTCTCGCAATATTCATGAAAAACAGATGTTTTCACTCAACTCGTCGGCTTACGTTGAGGAATGCTGAAATCTTCATTATTTATAGCGAACCGGCAGTATCAATAAATAAACTATAGTTAAGATGTTATAAGTACTACACTTTTGCGTAAAAGGAATTAATCATAAAACACTCCTGGTTCATAGCAAAAACAAGTTCAAAGTACTGTGGTGATCATGATGAAGTTTTTACTTTATAATTGGGGAATGACAAAGGCAAATTCAGGTGGACTAATTCAAGGACCCGCGATTAAAAGCTAGTTTTACAAAGCATCAAGGTGGTTTGTAAACATGGTAGAGATTATTAAGAAACATTATGGAATGCAAATAAAGCTATGAATATGAATATAATATGAATAATATTGCATTTCTATTGTAGGTAATAAATTTCACTCCAAAATATATCTTTTTCAGCTTCAAATCATTCTATCAATTTTTTTTCTGTAAATAAACTCATTTATTCAAATAAAATTTATATTAATTATTATTCTATCAATAGTATCTAATAATCGTATCAAAATCCGTACAAAAGTTTTTGAGATTTTTGCCGTCAAACATAAAGATGCAATACACATACACATAACATCACGCCTTTTATCCCCGAAGGGGTAGGCAGAGGTGCACATAGAAGTAACACCCACTTTTCACTATTTATGTTATGAGTCCCATGTAATAGGGGGTGAGCCTATTGATGCAATAAAATAACTTTAAACAAGCAGTGGGATGTGAATGCAATAAAACAAAGTTTAATAGATGGTGGTTTTGATTTAAACAATTTTGTGGCTGCACTCAAATCGAGCCGCATTAGCCACACATGCCGATACCTATCTATCCAGTACACCAGTCTTATCAAAAATATTCTATATAAAAACACATGACTCAACTACAGAAACTTATATTTTTACGAACATGTATTTGGATTTGTTCCAAGTTTTTTTGTTTAAACACGGCATCGGATGCGAGAGGAAACCTCGTTAAAGATTTCATTTCGAACTCGATCGGAGAATCAATTTTGAATTTATCTTTAGAAATGATCAAGGTTTTACCACTCAACTGGTGGAAAATCAGCCAGCTATTGCTATGAGGGTAAATATTTGATATGACAGCAGTATGGAATATATTTGTCATCTACCACTATTAAGTACTCTCCCCACAGATGTTAGACCCTAATTATGTCGTGTGTAAGACTTATTACTGTTGATGGAGCGATAGAGGTATATAAGTAATCGTAGCAACTGGGTTCCATAGTCTCTGCCTAACCCCATGGGAAGCAGGCGTTAGGTTATGTGTGTATAAGCAGGAATACCCGATTAAGGGACTCAACAATTGATAAAGACAAGGCAGCAGCACTTTTTGATAAACCTGAACTTTTTTTTTAAAAGGGGAAAATCATCAAATGACTGCTCCCGCCTGGGTGAGGTGGAAGGGAGTGTCAGACTCTTACTGACTAAAAACCACCCCGTTCCTTTTCCTGCACGCCGAGCCGGAGCCCCGGTTACCCGTTAGGTTCTCCGCGACAAACCTGAACCTTTTAAGCTGCGATAGAATACATACACAAACTCACGCCTGTGTCCCATGGGGTAGACCTCTGCCTACCTTTATGGGAGACAGGCGTGAGTTCCACAGTCTCTACTTTGGAACGCCAATTGATTGCTACGATTCTTTCATATCTCTTTCGCTTCATCAACAGTCATCAGTTTTTTATGCATGCTCGTTGGTACTGCGAAATTTAAGTCCAGTTATGCGAGTCCAGATATATGTTTACCCAATAATGCACATGAGGGTTGCACTGACATCTGATCATCCATAGTTGCAAAACTATATTTCTCAAAAAGGAAAATTGGACCACGATCTTCATGCCAATTTATTATTTAGTCCTGTGTAAGACAGGACGAATCTCTATCTATTGAGTGCAATTCTACTTACTACTTCAAATGTAATAAATTGTCAGAGGTCAATAAACCCACGAGAAATACTTGGAGTCGTTAGGGCTAAAGTACTTTTTAGCAAATTAAATCTTATGCCTCATACTTACTTAGTATAAAACAAAGTCGCTATCCGCCGTCTGACTGTCCTTATGTATGCTTAGATCTTTAAAACTACGCAATGGATTTTGATGCGGTTTTTTTTAATAGATAGAGTGATTCTTAAGGAACGTTTATATGCATAATATGCATATTGCACCCGTGCGAAGCCGGGGCGGGTCGCTAGTATATAATAATTAGTTTGTACCAATAACTATCATCCAAATCACGAGGTAAAAAGGGAGTCTGTTGTAATAACACAGGCTACATAATAAGATTATGTAATAAGACTGAGATTTTAGAATACTAAAATCTAGACTACAGTATATCTCAGTGTCTACAAGCCAACAATAATGATAATTAGACCTTCCCACACCTTTAGGCATTATTAAAATGGCACTAACAGCCTACAGAAACGAAATACAGTCCTATATTAACTACGTGGGCTACGAATTATGTTCCAGCTTCGTTAGGGCGCGCCCTCAATACAACATGGACGTCGATTACGTCATGACAAACAAGTATAAAAAAGGATCCATTATAATGTACATATTTTGCGTCTAGTGTTTGCCTAGTTGGACACGAGTACTTGAGTTACTAGGTCAGCGAAAAATGGCCATAAACTGCGATATAACTGAATGTGGTCTGATTACTCTATAGGTGGTATATTTTATTACTTAACAAATTCATTTTCTTTTGAAAAACGTCATGTCTAACATCTGTATGTTACTCATTTTAAATTAACCGACCTAATAGATTTTGCAATTCAAAATTCAAATCATATAATTGTCTAAAATTGTTCGTAAGTTCTGCACATACCACCAAATTAAAATTCATGTCACATCATAAATTCTCTAAGCTTCTTCCACACACTTTCATTAACAAGGAAATTAAAATTATGCTTCTTAATTGCCGTCCCTATCCAACTAATAAGACAGGATTAAAAGGATAAATTGATTCGCGGGAAAAAAAGTTCTATAACCTCTTTTAAAGTGGTCCATGGCCTAATAGACTTAATTGAAATAACATTCCTAGGTTCTTATTAAAGGAATCAATTGTGAGAGTTAAGACAGCACATTTTTGAGGCGCCATTTTGGTCGTAATATATGTACATGGATTATTTTACTGTTCAATGTCAGATGAGATCATCGAGTGGGAACGGAGGAGCAACTTTTAACATTGGCGAGTAGATAAAACGCAATTCTGTTTTTATTTCAATCTATTTTTGAACTTATTTTCATTGTAGGAGTGTTGATAATTCTACACGTGATAGATTGTCTGTAGTCACGTTTTTATGTCTTTGAGGTCAAAGCTTAGATTGCTTGTTTTGATTCAGTAGTGTATGTTTCTCGTTCGACACAATTTATACAATTTTTTTAATATGTAGTACAACGTTAATACATATTTTGAAACTAATATCAAATGACAACAGCAAACGTTATCATCTAGAGAGATTCAGTTTAGAATATGGCTTTTCTTTTCATAAAATATACAGTATATAGTTTTGTATTTACCTAAAATGTAGTAGCATTTCTTATGTATATTTGATGTTAGACTTAGCTTACCTTACTTCTAGGACAGCATAATATTAACTAATAGATAATATTAGTATACATCATACATTGATGATTGATGATTAAACATCAGATTATGTACCAGCCCCCCCAAAGTTAAATAAACGTAATTAATATACGTTCTGATTAATTTTTAGCCCTGCAGTCCATTATCATTATCAAATCAACACTTGAAGCAAAGAAACGAAGCCACTGGCTTTTCCTTCTTTTTCATCTCTTGATGAATATTTTCTGGATACAAATATTTCATTAATTGGTAACGTATGTCGTATGAATAGCAATTTAGTTACCTTTAAAATAACAGCATTTTTGTTGTAAAAGGATTTTTTTAAGTTATACCCAGAGGGTTCGATAAAATAGAAAAAAAACTATAATGGCTTGCGTTTCTTTCCTCCCAAGTGTATTTCCCACATTAGCATCGAATTATTACGTCTATATCAACTCAAAGCTAAAAGATGGCGCTGGCCACATTCCTCGTGGCTGTAAAGTCTATTAATAGCCCCAACTTCATCATCTGAGTACCATGGGCTTCTCATGGGAGTGCTATTAGAGGGGCCTTGGGTTTTATAGACGATGGTATCAAGACATCTGTTTAATTATGTAACTACTGAACTTTGTATAAATATTTCCGTTGTAGTAAAAATGCTTCTATGGAAATAGAGGAACAAATGATTGAATAGTACGATTATCGAGAACAGACAGAATATTTAGTAATAAATGGTATAGGCTTAGATAATAGAGCTTGATATATTATTTGTTACTAGGACAAACGAATAGATAACTAAGATATAACAATATAGGTCCAACTGTAACTCTTTGGCCTCGTTGACCAAGTGGTAGCAAGTGCGACTGAAGGGCAAGGCGTCCCGGGTTCGATTCCCTGATCGGGCAAAGTGTTAAAGGGTTTTTAACGGGTAGTTTCTTATTTGCAACATAATTTCAAAGTTGTTTATTTTGTTACAGATAAAAAATGACTTTCGTATTCGACAAGTGCTGCTTCTGCATAGAGCTGAGGACAGGATGCCTGATCATCGGGTACTTGAACCTGGTAAGGATCTTTATTTATATTCATCATACTTTTTTATTTAATTGCCCTGCATTGAGAATTTCCTCTGTGTCCTGGGTGCGTTTACAAACATACTTTTCTACCAAATAAAAAGCCTTCAGAAAAGTAATTAAAAAATCTTCAGCAGTGCCATCACTGCGCATAATTATATATGACCATTAAAACTTGTAATGCTTTTTAAAAAATTATATTTACATTCTGAACCGCTTGCAATGTCTAGACCACAAGCAAATTAATAAAATGCAGTACAAGAATGAACTACATTTAATATCTTCTCTTGTAAAAGAATAACATACGGAGTTTCTTGCTCGTTCTTCTCCATGGAATGAGCAAATAGCTTCATTTTAAACTTTTATTGTTGTTGACGTTCAAAAGTGCCTTCTTGGTCTAATTGAAGTAAATGATTTTGACTTGACTTTCATGAAGTTCGTGTAATATTTTCCATAATACACCATTACTGCCACACCCTTTTTTATAAATTAGACGTTACCCCGTTTTAGGATTTTCTCCTGTGTCGTGGGTGCGTTTTCAAACAAACAAGTTCACATACACATGACACCCAGACCCGGTACAATAATCTGTGGTTATACAAAGAGTTGTTCCGTGCGGGAATCAGCCACTGCACCAACCGTGCAGTTAGTATATAATACTAATTATGAATTGTATTTTTCAGATCGGTAATATAATAGCCATTCTGATGTCGATCATCGGTCTGGCAGCAGCTGGCGTGGTGACTGCGGAGGGCGACAAGGAGAATGGCGCACAGGCCTTGGGCGCCGTCATGCTGGCGGTCATCGGCATCATGCTCATCTTCTTTATCCTGTTCCTCGCATTCTCCATTGTACTTCTTGTTGGTCTGCATAAGGTAATTTTAAAGATTATTGTTTTTTAACTCTCTATTTCTTCTCTCTACTTTGAATCGTAATCACCACTTCTGAAGTGTCATCAGTAGTTTTTGTATGTTTATCACAATATGTGCATAAACCTAGAATCGTTTCACTCCCAACTGTAAACACAAGGTTCTTCAAAGGTAGAAAGGGGATTTATAAAATAGACTCTTATTACATCATAACATAACATAACATCACGCCTTTTATCCCCAAAGGGGTATGCAGAGGTGCACATTACGGCACTTTTCACTATGTATGTTATGTGTCCTATGTAATAGGGGGTGAGCCTATTGCCCTATACCGGTCCCAATTCTAGGTTCTCCGTGCTACTAGTGAGATTTAAAAAAAACCTAGTAATGCTTTGCTCCACCCGGGAATCGAACCCAAGACCCCTTGCCCAGCAGTCACATTTGCGACCACTCGGCCAACGAGGCAGTTATTACGTCACTATTTGGAAAAATAGACTTAATGACAAATGTGAATTTAAATTTTAAAATATGTGAATTTCCTAATTCCAGCACAAGCGCGGTCACGTGAAGGCGTACCTGATCTACACCGTGATCTTCCTGGTGCTGTACATCATCATGTTCTTCGCTGGTTTCGCTGCCTCACACATCAATGGTGGTGTTGTCGCCAGGGATCTGATCTCAATTCGTAAGTATCATTGTTTTTAAGCTGACTACCTCTTAAGTAAAAGTCAGTTTAAATTATCTTTATGCTATTTAGACCTTTATGGCAAAAGGTTTAGGTTCAAAAATAGGTTTTGAAAAGTATATTCGTTTGACAAATATGAGAAATTATCGAAGATACTTACCTACCTACATTAACAACAGAATATGAAGACTATATCTGTAGAAATATTTATAGCAATCTCACCCTAATTCTACTTACTATGATATTTCTTTTTATTCAATGATAATTTTTTCTAGCTTTCTGGGTGGTTTTAAGTGATCTTTTATAAAAAACATATTATTTTCCCTTTCAGTTCTGAGCATTTACTTCATGTTGGTAATCAGAAGCTACTACTTGAAGATGGACGACCCCTCCAACAAACCAGCCGTTTACAACACAGCCTAAATAAATATATTTTAACAAACAAAAGTTAACATAGAGCCACATGTTAAAAATTTGAATAATTATTTTTGAATAACTAAATCGCATTTAGAAGAACAAATGACCGTTTTATGTCATAAAATGATCATTTGAATAAATTATTGAATAAATATTTACAAAATTGTTTTCATAAAACTGTGTATTGAGTATTTGCATTAATCTTATTGTGGCCTGATATATAAATGTTTGATATATAATGTTTCTTAATGTTGTTAGTCGTGGCCATTTAAATAGCTTTCAACCAATTATTTGAAGTGCGTAAATATAGTTTTATTATTTGAATATTATTTGGCTGTATGCTTCTCTAAATACTGCGCATGACAAGTGTCGGTGTAAAAACATTGTTATTATAATTAAGTCATTTAAGTTTCTTATATTTAGTTGTAAGATTTTGAGTTCTTTTTTAAGTTTTCAGTTACAGTTACGTTTTTGGATGTAATAGCAGAGTTTTGAATAAACATTTACGAACGTTAACGTTAAACGTTATTGTTTATATAATTACGTAGTTACAGAAATGCAATTTTATTAGGTAAGTTTTATATCACCGTTCATTAACATAACTTCAACCGCCTTTTTATTATATGAATCATTTTAACATATTTTTTTATAATTGTAATTTTAAAATCTGGTTCTTATCACTGAAGTGAGTTTGGAAAAGACACCACAAAGTAAGTTTTACAAAAAGAAACGCAATGTAAGAATGAATAAAACACAAAACAGGTTGTACTGGTTTTGTATAGAACAAAATAATAACAAAAAAGAAAGAAGTGAACTATTTCATAAAACTATTAATATATTAACAACATTGAATAACCACCGATATATAATTATACCTAGTTGTCGAATTAGAAAAGTTCTCGTTAGAAATATTTAACATTTAAACGACAGTCGTTTTTAATAAAACAATGCAAAACAAGAAATTACCTAGGTACTTATTTTTTCCTTCATTTTCACTATATAAATGTGTTATTCAACATCTTTTTATTTTGAATACTAGTTATCATTAGTTTTTTTCCCTGTTTTAACAAAAAGCTACAGGGAGGTAAAAAAGCTACGTTAACTATTAAAACTGAAGTGCCATGTAACAAATATAATTAAAACATTTATTACAGAGAAAACCTCACTTTGTTGCATTTACCTCATTAGGTAATAGTTTAAGTGTTTTAATATAAAATTATTATTACGAAACGTTGCGTACTGTTTCAGGAATCTCTCTTATGGTGTATTTTAATGAGCTTTTTGTTAAATATGTACACATAAGCTTAGGTACATAATATACCTAAATAGGTAAGTAATTCGCATTTTTCAAAAACTTACAATTATGCTATAAAATTATCGTAGTGCCTTATAATACAAGACCTATGGTACCTATTTTGGAATACTTATATACGTACCACTCACGTCACTCAAGTCGAGATCTCTTCACAAGTACGGTAAAAAAGGGATGCAAATACCAACAGATACATGCATCTCTTTCCCGCTCTGTTTGAGCAGAGATCAAGTTTGAGTATCGTTTTATACCTAATACAGGCCTTATTCTCGAGGTTTCTCGGTGTATTTTGTACTTTCATCTAAGTAAACCTAAAAAATGTCATACTTTCATAACTTTAGATAGGTTACTGAATGTCTACGTAACAAATTTAAAATATTGTGCTTGAATGTTTAATTAGATTTGTTAAGTGATTTATATATCAGATATTAAACACTTTCAATTATTTTGTTGTTTTTTTTTAGTTTTATTCTATAGTAGAACGAATAATAAGTACCAATATGAGTAGATTATTAAATGAGATAATATTATGACAACCAGAAAATACTTTGACTACTACCTTCTTTTTTTTTTCTTTTTTTAATAAAACGTTGCCCCACACTAGGATTGTCTCCTGTGTCGTGGGTGCGTTTACAAACATACAAGTTCACATACACAATGACATCCAGACCCGAAACAACAATTTGTGGATCACACAAAGTGTTGTCCCGTGCGGGAATCGAACCCGCGACACATTGCACGGCAGCCGGTTGCCCAGCCACCGCACCAACCGTGCAGTCAGACGCTGTTTAACCGAAGCTGTTTTACCAACGGAGCCGCGGAAGATTTAACGGGTTGCCGGGGTTCAGGCTCGAAGTGCAGGAGTTGGAACGGGGTGGTCATTAGTCAGTAAGAGTCTGACACTCCCTCTCGCCTCACCCAGGCGGGAGAATTTTCCCCCTCAAAAAAAACCGTTAATCTGTTATAACGTTCATAAGATGTCATTTTAGCCGCGTCCGCCCTGGACGCTTTGACACTCATAATTTGTTATGACACCGTGTCTGAGGCCTTAGTAGAAAGAAAGAAAAACATTTATTCATCACCAGGCACGATGCAGCATAAATAAAATATAAAAAGACAATACAGGTGTAACAGTGTAAGTAATAAAAACATTGAGATATGCACGCATTCTGTACAGAATTTTCAAGCGGTAAAAACAATTTTTCAATTTGAAACATGGGTTTCAAACCTGGTATGAGTTTGTTCTACGTTTAAAGTAATCGAAATGAGACCGTGTTCGGCGCACTGATTGGCCGGTTGCAATGTACCAACCAATCTGACCGCTGGACGCGGTCAAGCCATAAGCGGTGAAGCCCTCTGAAAAGGTGAGGTTGCCACTTGCATATTCCTCTCACCCCATGTTTGGTCACTTCGGTCGGTGAAGCTTATGCACAAAAGGTTTCAATTGACTAAAAGCCCATATTTGGCATTTGCTTTCTAAATTGTAATCACAAATCTGCAAATGTAATAGTAGAATTTTGACAAAATTATATTACATAGTTTGTAAGCAAACCTAGATAAATCTAAGTAGACACGCTGGTAGAAGCATGGTAGAAGGCATTGGGCTAGAACCGCAGAATATTGTTACCATCGAGACTACAGATTGTGATTAACATAGAGTTTATAAAAAAGCTACTGTCATTGTTGTTGTCATTAAGACATCAGTTTTCTGATTTTTGAGAAGAATGTAAACAAATATATTTATTGTAAACATTTTAATATTTATTCGCCATTTTAATAAACATATTTTTAAATTCAAGGAGCGACAACAACCACAAATGGAGAGGTTTGTCATATGTTATTTGTGGTGGTAATGTTGTTCTGTAACCGTTGCGGACCGCGGAGACCATCGGATGCAAGTAGAGCGTTAGTTAATAATATAAAATCTTCTTTACAGTTTCAAAAAGGCTCTTATATTGACCAAATGTTGCTTTTGCATGGATCTTAAGAATGGGTCCTTGATCATTTTGTATTATAACTTGGTAAGTCCTGAATTACGAACCCGCTTTTGCCAGCCACTTAGTACGGCAAATAGGTGTTCCCCGTTTTTACTGTTGCCGTAGGAATTTAATATTTTCTTAGTCCTCATCTACACTCCCCAAGTATATGTTACTTGTTATGTACATGTTAAGTTTCACGTGGTGGCCCGGAGCTTTAAGACGCCCGCTTCTCATGCATGCGGGTTCGAAACCTACCAACGGCAAGTACCAATGTGGCTTTTTCAGAGTTATATGTACTTTCTAAGATTATCTAGACACCACTGACAAACGAAGGAAAACATCGTGAGGAAACCTGGACTTATAATTTCTAATTATAAGTTTGTAATCGCCAACCCGCATTGAGCAAGCGTGGTGATTAATGCTCAAACCTCCTCCGTGTGAGAAGAGGCTTTGCTCAGCAGTGGGCATTTGTAGGCTGTTGATGAAGTTGCAGATAATTGCAATTCCGGTGCATATTTCATTTGATTATTATAACGTCGAGGTCTTGATGAGCAAACAGAAAGTCGTTGAAGTACAATGGGAGATAGACCCGCTTGATCATTTTAAAATTTTATTGCTTGAAACCGATAAACATCAAGCTATACCCTATAAATGTCTCAACTAATAGAAACAGAATAACGTCGCAGCTTAGTAGCACAACATGTATAATCCCTTATCAGTAGTGGGTTTGATAATGTTAGTCTACACTGGTTAGGCTACGCTAGCACTGCCCACCAACCTGTGGAATTGTCATTCGTGAATTCAAAGTCATTGAGCGGGGCTAAAGAGTGGATCTCATCAGAAGCAAGCAAACATTAACTTAGTATTGGTCTGGCGGATGTGCCCCCCATTGTACATTGTACATATGCCACCTTCAGACAATTTGATCTAATAAATTCTGCCACATAAAAATATAATTTTTAAGAGTAATCTTCATAATGTAGTTTGAATGTCTTTTATTTCCATTTTAGTTTTCCAATTCGTGCAACATCGTACTATATTTATTGACCTTGTTAGTGCCTGGTAAAGGACTGATCGCAAAGCAGGAGGAAAAAGACGATTCATTCAATGATGCAGTTATCATAATTGTGATTATAATCAGTATTATGAACGTAGTGGTTTCCATTTACGGCATACTTGGAATAAATAGGGTAAGATTTAATTTACACTTTGCACATGGAGCACTGAGCAACTATTGCAGCAACTGGGAACTAGTTATTTAATTGTACTGCGGATACAGTCAGACACACGGTAACAGTTCTCAATTGCTGTAATAGTTCGATCATTAAGGAGCAAATATGGGGGTTACCTGGAATGTTTTCCCCAAACACTTTTGTATACGATAGACACGTCGCAGACCAAAATTTCACCCGGATTATTTGCGACGCGCTTTTGCAGATCACCAGTATTTCAATTAAAAATAACGACTATGACATATCGATGAGTGCCCTAGATGAAATTTCCTACGTGCGGTTCATTAGGAACAATTAAGAGCAGAAGATTATGGCAAATTCTTAAAGTGTGTATCACAATAACATGAGCATTAGACTAGTAGAGGACTACACTTTAAAAAAAACGCGCCACTTGCTCTACTTTCAAGTAGCGCAGAAATTATTGTTTTATTCCAAAATACTCATAAAAATGTACTTTGTACTGCTCTGGCGAAACCACTTACTTATATCAAATTCTGTCTAAAAATAAATTGTAAAAATTTGTGAGTAGTTAATTTTTGTAATTAACGTTTTTCTCGCAAAAATCACAAGGAAAGAGATATTGTATGAAAGACTATTTTTGGCTGCCATTTTTCCACGATGGCGGCGCAAACAGCGCACATAGAAAGGTGCAAAATGGAAATCGGAAAGAGCACATCAAAATCTACAAAATTGACAATTTTCATAGGGTCCCGGAAAATATTCCAGGCCGAACTATCAAATTACTGAACTACAACTAGCAACTCGTTAAATATTTTATCGGTTTATAAAGCTACTCGGCTGTGAAAGCTGCTTACAGAGTACCAAGCACGAATAACTATCGCAATCGTAACGTAATAGTATCGAGTGCGTTCGACGCTCTGATTGGCCGGCTTCAGTGAACCAACGATGGCTATTCGGGCTTGGTACTCTGTTATAGCTAACGTTGCTACGTTTAGTTGCTAAACTATCAACCTCTTCGAATGATCGCAGGTTTGAATGAACGAGAGTCGATTGTAGTTATTTCGTAGAGAAATGAATACCCGTAGACGTAAATAGATACAATTTATACAAATTATCGGTAATTTTATAAATTCTGTACGTTGTAGAACATTCCACGCTACGTGAATATATACCTCGTCTATACTCTGATCTACATAGCGGTGATCGGCTTTCTGGTCATTCTAAGTGTTCTCACGGGACATGCTGACCCCAATTTTATTTTGTGGGATATAATAAGTATACGTGAGTTTCCTTTTTTTGTTACAATGCTTTGTCGTGTGTTTTCTATATATGTACCTAGAGATGTCGATAAAGTAGATGTTATTTTATTTAATTAATGGGCTCTTCTATTTCTGAATTTTGGGCTCTTCCGTTTCTGAAGGTCAAGGTCCGTCTGAACGGAATTCGGATGTTAGGGGTTTGTCGCCCCCTTATAACAAAACCAGAGTGTGCCTTCGAGACCGAGCAAGGAAGAGGCCTCGCTTTTCCGTGCACCCTGTGGGTAAGGTCTGCAAAGTCAGACGCTGACTTACTTTGTGTGTAATGGCTGCAGAATTATGTGGTTCTTGTACCCTCATGCCCAATAAGTGTTAGGCAGGAAACCGGGTTGGGTTAGGTTAAGGTTTTCAATAAAAAGCGACAGTCGCCTTCGTTTATCCCAGACAAGGGGGCGCCATGAGGATTTTCTTCAACGGTTTACACAATAATATCGTCCTCTATTGTTGTGAAGTTGGAAAATTAATGAATTACCAATTATGTTTTTTTTATTATCTATTATTTTAGGGACCTTTCATTCAGGAACACGTCAGTCCCGTTATGACAAATTTTGCTTACATATAACATTAATTAAATTGTACAAAGTATCACTAATGAACATCTTATATTAGGCAATGAATGCAGATGAAGTGGGATTCGTTAGAACAACCAACATCTAACACATTCAACATAAATTCATGTGTCAGTGATTCCATGCCTCTCACATATTTACTACAATCTACTACTATGGATACCATTGACCTATATAGTAATAATATTCCAATGTCTAATGATGATGACATTAATCTTTTTGTTTTCAGTGCTATACATTTATTTCTATTTGGTAGTGAGAAGTTACTACTTGTCAATGGGAGCATCTTCGTCTCCTGCACCAAAATAGAAAGTCGACACTGCGTAACAAGACCTCAATATGTTATTCTGACTTGATTTAGTTATAAGTAAATAATACGGGTTAACAGAAAACATAAAAACTTACAATAAATGTTTGATAAGATTTTTTTTTATTTCATTTATATGTTTCAGCTACCATTGTCCTACAACCGATTCGCCACTTTACTGTTCGTCGACAGAATGATTCATTTATTTCTCTTTCCTCAACAGGGTCTTTCCCCTATGGATACTGCCGACAGAACCTTTCATATGCATCACTTTCGACGACAGCCCTTTTCAGCTTCTAAGTGTTTAATTGATTGACTCAAACATTCTCCGTGTGAGAAGAGGCTCTGCTCAGCAGTGGGCACTTATAGGCTGTTGATGATGAGCCAGTGTTTTACCGACACGAAGATAAACCTAACTATAGCTTTAACTGCAGACCTTTTTATCTACGACGGCAAATTCGCCGAACTTAAGACAAGCAATATTACAAAACATGCATATATCTGTCAATAGCTTACTGGGTTGTAGGAGAGCGTTTGTTGAATCCATTTGAAGGGTTTAGTCTAGTTAGTCTTTCTTAGACAACAGATAAAAATGATATTGAGAATTATCAAAAACGTTAATAAATCCACAATACTTTGCCCGCGACCTCATCTCGATAGTCCCTTATTATTGAAAGATTATGGATTTTGTTTTTGGGACAGGCCCACCACAAGCCTAAACCGCTGCAACTCCTGTAAGCCAGGATCTACAGTAGATACAACCATGAAATCACTGGAACACTGAAGTCCGGCGCGTCCCAGGGATATGAGTAACTGTCTTGGTTTCCATAACGAAGTGAATCAGAAGATATTATAAGAGGAGAAGAAAAAAACGATAGTTTCCACTTCCCTCGGAGAATTACTGCAGGAGACAGAATTAATTAATCATAACATCATATAACATCACGCTTTCTATCCTCGAAGGGGTAGGCAGAGGTGCACATTATGCCACTGTACAATGTAACACCCACTTTTCACTATTTATGTCCCATGTAATAGGGGGTGAGCCTATAGCCATATACCGGGCAGAATTCCAGACTCCGTGCTACTACTGAGAATTTGTTAAAAACTTAGTAATACTTTGTTCGACCCGGGAATCGAACCCGAGACCCCCTACCCGGCAGTCGCGACCACTCAGCCAATGAGGTAGGCAGGCAAAAAATTAATCCTAATGGCACAAAAAGAGACTTTACAACTGGGAGAAGACCAATCGCCAAGCACCACGGAAATTTGAATAACAAACTAAGTGGGTCCTATGTGTGAGCTATTATACTTGCGTCCAAGGTATGGCAGAAGCGTCTAAACGCACAAAAAATTGTTCTAGATTCCACAAGATCTGTATAATCTACACCAGACGAAACAATCAAATTATTTAACATAGCATTACGTTCATATTGCCAATGATCACACTCCCAGAGTATGTGATGGGCGGACTGATCGTATTACAACTCCGCTGTCGAACATTGGCACCATGGTGAACCAATAAGTTTAAATGAGAACAATTTGCTATTAAAGTTGCTGTGGCCAAGAAAAAATTTCTTCTTCACCCATGTCCTCTGCAGCCGCTCATGTGCAGATGAGAAGAACTGATAAAGGTGGCGGCCCTTAATAGAAGATTTCGATTTACACTGCTATTCAGTTATAAGTTCACCCCAGACGTTCGTTAATGGCGTCCATCTACCAATTTGGTTTCGAACACGTTGTGCTAAAAAGCTTGTAGACAAATTAGGTCAAGCATTGTTGTACATAGCAGCACGTCGCTGCACCTCATGATCAAGTGGAAGTAAGGCCGCGAGCACAGGTAGAGCCTCAGTGCTAACCGTCCTATAAGCCTTACACAAGAAAATCTAGGCTAGACGCCGTACCGCCCCTACTGTGGCCCTATCAGCCCAAATAGGTGCCCCGTAGCACACGCATCCCAGGTAGGTTGCTCTGTAGCGTATCTGAGCTTAAGAAAAGAGAGAGCCCAGGTGGTTTTCAAAATTCGCGTTAGCGCATAGAAGATAGCCTTAATATGCTCAATAAAAGAAGTTTTTTTCTAAACTAAACCAAGATGGATTATGGAATATGACATAAATGATTATATGATTATGATCATACCCTGGAGTACTCCAGCCTGAGAATTCCACGAACCCTCGTTCAAACAGAAGCATTGAACCTACTTGCTTATAAAATACATCTGTTAATAACACAGGTCAGAATATTGTGACATACGGAGAGTATTTAAAAAAGACTACTGTCGCTAATTGATTTGTTGCTGTCAATGAGACATCAGTTTTCTGAGTTTTGAGAAGAATGTAAATAAATATATTTATTGTGAACATTTGAACATTTTAATAAATATATTTTTATAATCATGGAGGGAGAACCGCAGTCACTGATGGACAGGTTTGTCGCACCATGTTGTCATCAGAATTATATTA
The DNA here is from genome assembly GCA_902850265.1 of Spodoptera littoralis. NCBI lineage: Eukaryota > Metazoa > Arthropoda > Insecta > Lepidoptera > Noctuidae > Spodoptera > Spodoptera littoralis. The sequence goes on from LR824545.2 coordinate 12,536,410, forward strand.
TGTAGTTTAGCAAAGTTTACGACTACGATGAGGATAATTTTTTCGATGCTGAGTTAGCTTTCCTCCTTTTTTTTATATAATATTATCTTTGACTTTTAGTTGTAAATATTTTAGTTTTCTTATAACTTAATTATGGATTGTAATTTAATTATATACAAACTTTAACTTTTTAAAAATAAATTGCCTGCCTCGTTGGCCTAGTGGTCGTAAGTGCGACTGCCGGGCAAAGGGTCTTGGGTTCGATTCCCGGGTTGGGCAAAGTATTACTGGGGTTTTCAATATTCTCAGTAGTAGCACGGAATCTGGAATTGTGCCCGGTATATGGCAATAGGCTCACCCCCTATTACATGGGACTCATAACATAAATAGTGAAAACTGGGTGTTACATTGTACAGTGGTATAATGTGCACCTCTGCCTACCCCTTCGAGGATAGAAGGCGTGATGTTATATGATGTTATGATTAATTAATTCTGTCTCTAAATAATCTGTGTAAATAAACATGACGTTTAGCAAAGGTAATGATTTCCTGAACCCGATGCAGACCGCGGGGAACATCGGATGCAAGTGAAGCCTCAGTTATTTATAAATATTCACTTTACAGACTCAAAATGGCTCTTCAATTCACCAAATGTTGTTATTGCGTGAACCTTAAAACAGGGTCCGTTCTTATCGCGTATTTCCACTTGGTAAGTCTTATTTACGCATACGTATTACCTACTTACTTTAACAAATGAGATAAACCTGCTGTAGTTATATTTAGTTTTGATCATTTTAAGACGTCGATGTCGTTGAAGTACGTACCTACACCAAAACTCTTCGATTTTTTTTAAAAGACGTTGCCCAATACCTCGCATTTTTCTCCTGTGTCGTGGGTGCGTTTACAAACATAGTTCACATACACATCACACCCAGACCTGGTACAACAATCTGTGGATCACACAAAGAATTGTTCCGAGCGGGATTAGAACTGTGATACGTTGCGTGGCAGCCGGTTGCTAAGCTGCCGTGCAGATTCAGAGTCAAATATTAGACCTTTCGTTCTAAGAAATTCTGCCTTATATTTTTAAGTGTAAACTAGGTATATGATCTTATACATATAACTAGATAAATGTCTATTTTATTTACATTTTAGTTTTCCAATTTGGTCACCATTCAAATATTTTTACTGTCCTGGTTACTGGCTGATTGGACCGCAATAATATCGAAGAAGGAGGGAGAATTTGATACATATACAAAGACAGTTATCATAGTCGTGATTGTGACCAGCATCATGTATATACCGATTGCTGTAATTTGCTTGCTTGGACTACATCGGGTAAGGTTGTAATGTAAACATTTTTCGCCGGTTAAGGCGCTTTGCACATGGAGCAACATCTACTAACAACTAGCAACTTGCAACTGCTCATCTCATCAACAGCCTATAAATGCCCACTGCTGAGCGAAGCTTTTTCTCACACGGAGGAGGTTTGAGCATTAATCACGACGCTTGCTCAATGCGGGTTGGCGATTAAAAACTTATAATTAGAAATTATAAGCCCAGGTTTCCTCACGATGTTTTCATTCACCGTTTGTCAGTGGTGTCTGAATAATCTTAGAAAGTACATATAACTCGGAAATAGTCAAATTGATACTTGCCGTTGGTAGGTTTCGAACCCGCACCCTCATGCATGAGAAGCAGGCGTCTTAAACCTGCGGGCCACCACGACATCGGTCCATGTGCCAAATACATAGTGATGTACACATTATACAAATATAACTAACTATGCGACCCGCCCCGGTTTCAGACGGGTGCAGTATGCATGTATTATACATATAAACCTTCCTTAAGAATCACTCTATCTATTAAAAACCCCGAGCGTACGGAGCTTCGCGTTCCGCGTGTGCCTCAAAGAGCCGTCAGACCACCACGGATGGTGTCCAACAGGGCTGATGCCGATTCGGAGTCTCGGAGAACATAACGGGTTACCGGGGCTCCGGCTCGAAGTGCAGGAGAAGGCAGGGGGTGGTTTTTAGTCAGTAAGAGTCTGATACTCTCTCCTCACCCAGGCAGGAGCAGCCATTCGATGATTTTCCCCCCTTAAAAAAATCTATTAAAAAAACCGCATCAAAATCCTAAGTTTTAAAGATATATAAGGACAGACAGAAGGCGGATAGCGACTTTGTTTTATACTATGTAATGATGATGAAATTGGGCAATACATCAATTGTTTCCGTTGTAGAATATATCCCACTACGTGAGCCTATACCTGCTCTATACTCTGATCTACATTGTGGTGATCATCTTGCTGTTCATAGGAGGAATTCTCACAGGACATGCTGACTTCGGTTTTATGATGTGGGATCTATTAAGTATAGGTGAGTTTCCTTTTCATTTTACAACGCTTTGTCTTGTGCTTTCTATATACCTTGAGATCTCGATAAGGTAGATGTTATTGCACAGTGGTCACATGCCGCCGTGCACTTTACAGAGAGGCTCTAGGTAGACACATAGGTCTCCATAGGGAGGTGCGATAACAGGCATTGCACCGTGGGGGCTCCGGGGTTGGTCTAATAAGAGGACTCGGTGCCTCCTTTAGGTGCGGATGGTGGCCACCGGGGAGGTTTTAGGGAGGTAAAAATGCCACATTTCCTAGTCTTTTTCCCCAAAAAAGCCAGGGCGCCTTTTGATGTTTTCCACCGTCAACAAAAAAAGGTAGATGTTATTATTAAAAATTCCAACTTGAAAATTTTATTTCATTTTTGGACTCTCCTATTTTTGAAGGAACCCTCCTTTTCTCTCCTCCTCCTTCTTTTGAAGGAGGGTAGAAGCTGCCCTTGCCAGACCCTCCTGAATGGGGTTCGGGTGTTAGGGGTCTGTCGCTTCCATATAACACAACCAGAGTGCTCCTTCGAGACGAAGCATTGGAGAGACCTCGCTTCTCCGTGCACTCTGAGGTGGGGTCTGCAAAGCCAATCGCTGCGTGTGTGTTTTTTATATAGAGATGTCGATAAAACAAATAATGTTGTTTCTTAAAACTTCCAACTTTAAAGTTGTTTGTTATTTTGAGATCTTCCATTTATTTTTGTATTCCTCCTGAATCGGGCTCGGGGGTTGGGGGCCCCATATAACTCAACCCGGCCGAGTGCGCCTTCAAGACGGAGCGTGGAAGAGATCTCAATTATCTTTACTCTTTTTATGGGTTTCAGTTATATTACCAATACCTCTATTCTTGAGAAGATGGACACTCATCGAATTACTAATAATAATTCAAGGTCTAAAATGTTCTTTGAAAATGATCTTTTTTTCAGGTATGTGTATTTATTTCTATTTAGTAGTGAGAAGTTACTACTTGTCAGCTACTTCTGGTGCTGCTGTTGCAAAATAGAAAGTTGATCACTGAGCCTCAGGACCTCAATATATCGTGCCAACTTGATATACCTAGCAGTAAATAGAAAGGATTGGCAGAAACCAAAATACTCACAATAAACGTTTCATAAGTATATTTTCGTGGTTATTTTTATTTTTTTATATCCCTACTAGTGTACCCGACAGACGTTGTCCTGCATATTATTACGATATTTCAAGATATTAAGTTTTAAATAACCTAGAAATCGACTGCAGCGACATCTGCCGGGCTGATTTGTGAATATAAACCATCCAGGGCGCCACTTAAACACATACAGAAAAATTCATTGAAGTAAAGCCGTTTAGGAGGAGTTCAATGAGATACACACGCACAGCAGAATTATATATATAAAGATAATATTAAATTTTCGTTACCTAAATTTTCAAAATCTGTTGCAAACATACGAACTGTCATAAGTCATTTTTATCAAATCTCTCGCTCACACTTATTCCGAGTTGTGCAGCATTGTCACGTTTCATTGGACGTGTCAGGTCCTACGTTTGTAAGCCAACTGTGCGGCCCAACTTTAATTGGTTAACAGGATAACCACAAAACGATAATAATGCCATTTATTGCATTACTTTGTTATATTTATTTCTTACCATATTCTGTCAGTGACTAACGAGCATTTATAGACTGGTAGATAATGGTAATGACTAAGTTTCCCCATATGCATTTTACAATAATACGTGCAATTAGACATGGCATGATAGTTGGACAGAATTAAAACAATTTAACGGTAAAATGGGGTGAATAGGGATCGAGAGGTGAATAGAGACAGAAGAGGGGTGAATAGAAATTGGGAAATTCTTCATTGTATCGATTATCCACATCTAAATATCGATAATCAAATATTTGATAGTGTCACTGGATAAAAAATATTTTTATCGGATAAGCCGGTAGAAAAGCAGCGGGTCACCTGATGGTAAGCAACCGGCACCGCCTATGGACGCACGATACATCTGCGAATTTCGAGATCCGAGTGAGATTTCAGTGGTGACGTCGTATCTCTCAGCCTGAAGCAATCAGTGCTTTTAGCCAAACGCCACTTTAGCGCTTTTCTACCGAGAGAGTAGAAAACTAAATGTATGGAAATGACACTGACAAGGTGTCAAAATTTGCGTCAATTCCATATAATTTGGTTTTCTATTCTACATGTAGACAAGCGCTAAATGGCATTTGGCTACAGCTGCAGGGCTGCTGGCTGCTTACGTCAGGCTCTCTTGTTAGCAAATAGAGGTGAATAAGTACCTACCTAAATATGTAGGTAGGTAGGTTAGGTGGGTACGTATGTACAAGTGCTTTGCCGACCTTTTAGGGGCTGAGTGAGTTGAAGATTAGGAATTTGGCGTTTCGGGAGATATAGGGTTGATTGCGTCTCACACACTTACAACAAAACTGTTCGACACTTTACCAGGTACCAGAGTTATTATTCCGCTTGCAACTTCGCCGTTGTGGAATTCAGAAGATTTGTATTAAGTACCAATCCCGTGTTAGTATTAGGATAAGAAGTAATATGTTACTTGATGAAAAGAAATCTTACAACAGTGTACTTCTTGCTTATCTGACCTTCATTCCTCTAGGTACCGTACCTAGATACATTTAAAAAAAAAATAAGCAGCATACATACACACTAATACTTAGAAGGTAGCAACCAATGCGCTTATTGCTTGTTAGATATTTCACTGGGGCACCTCTAAAGAGCGTTGGCGAGATGGCGGCCCAACCAGTCGCACCTCCTTGCGTGGCTGAGTGACCATAAAGCGCATAATTAGTGGTGGCGCGATCAGCGTTGTACCGTCCGAACTGGTCGCGCCGCCCATCTTCTATATATATAAAAGAAAGTCGTGTTAGTTACACCACTTATAACTCAAGAATGGCAGAATAGATTTGGCTGAAAATTGGTAGGGAGGTAGCTTAGAGCCAGGAGACCGACATAGGATACTTTTTAACCAAAATTTTGATTTTACTTTTTACCGAAAATCACGAATGGGGACGGGAAAAAATGGTATTACGCGTACGAAGTCGCGGGCAGAAGCTAGTTGTTTATATAACCAAGTAGACACCAGATGAGTAACGCTCTATACAGCTGTATACATTTATATCCTTATGGTGTCCCGGTGAAATGTAGACCTAAGATATTATGACGGCCACTCAATGGGGTTTAACGAGCAGACGGATCACCTGATGCCCCTGATGGTAAGCAATCGGCGCCGCCCATGGACACCTGGAACACCAGAGGCGTTATAAGTGCGTTACTGGCCTTTTGGGAATTGGGAATTTGAGGATTGTGGGGGATTCGGGGATTGGTGAGACAGGGGAGTAATTGGGCGTCCGGTAATCTCACTACCACGACGAAACAACGCAAGCGTTGCTTCACGTCAGTTTTCTGTGAGGCCGTGGTATCACTCCGGTCGAGACGGCCCATTCGTGCCGAAGCATGGACATGGTAATAGGACACGATGTCACATCCGACAGATAAAACAGACACATGCATGCAACACGAACCCAACCGGGCCATATCCGAATAGATTTCTACCAGAGAAAAAACATAATATGCGCTAATGTAAATTGTTTTAACTAAAACTGCTTGAGTAGGTGATTTGGGTGAATGAGCTTAAAGAATTTAATCACCGGATAGTTCAATCTGGTGCTTATTACTGCAGTTTAATGTTTTAAGAGATCCTCACCCAAATAATTGTGCAAGCTGAAACCAAAAACCTATAGTAAACAATCAAAAGGTGTATCTTTGCATTCAAAAGTTTGATAGATGTAAATAATTTGCTGCCTATACAATCTAATTATTATCAAAATTATTGAAACTATTAAATAAATTTAAGTATTAGTAAACATAGAACAGGTGGGACCGTGTCTGCTAATAGCCTGATCACACAAAAATAAAACAAAAGACAATCGGCAGCTTTAGTCAAGTTGACGTTTCAGTTATTTTTAAAGCTGATTATAATTATAACACCTTTTTTCAGCAGAAAGAGTATTCTGATCAATGATAATGTTGAATATGAACTTGGATAAGGTATAATGTAGTTTATCGAAGGGTATAATTAACCAAATCGTATTCAAAGTAGGATAACATAATTATTTTTCTTAGTTGCACTTAAAGGAATTATGTTACTATCATGTTATGTACAAATTAACAGAGTGTGTTAAATATACATAATTCTTACATTATTTCAATTATGCAGTTTTACATTGTTACGTACATGCAATATGCTTGTCAGATGTAGTTATTGCGTGGCAAGTGATGCGAATGATCACAAACGCGATTAACATAGAGCAGTTTATCATTGTGTAATATTAAATTAATATCAAATACAGCGACCTGTTGTTTGAATACAATCCCGTTATGGACCGGATCACTTTTTATGTGAATCAAGAAAAATGCTCCGGTGAGTACATCTTTTGTTACATTTTAGACAGAACTACATTAATCAATTTGGTTCACTTATTCTGTGATCTACTTTAAGATACATTTACAAATTTTACAAAGTCTCGTACAGATATTTCAAACGTGTATTATAATGTGATTAATAGGTACCTACATGTTTGTATCGAGGGTCCGTTTACATATTTTGGTTATTTAAACAAGAAATTCAATATTAATTTCTGTTGATAAAAAATTCAAAATTCAAATTGGGATTGCCTCAATGTAAGACAGATATTTATTTCTTGAGATACAATTTTTTTTATTTTAAATTTTCGTCGAGCGCAGTGGGTTACGAAGTGGACTCGGACACCTCCCTGAATGACTACATCCGCAACCATCTGAACCTGCGCGGTACCAAGTACATGTGCAAGGAGGGCGGCTGCGGCGCATGCGTCGTCGCTGTCACCGTCAACGACCCGCACCGCAGGACCTTCTCTGTCAACTCGGTGAGTACCAACCACAATACCCAATCGGTTACTTCTCCGGGCGTTTACATACAGAACCAAGAACGAGATTTTGAAGGGCCCACCACATTTATGATGTACAATTTGTTATAAGAATGTGTTTGCAGTGCCTGGTCTCAATAACATCATGCCAAGACTGGGAGATCACTACAATAGAGGGGATCGGCAACCGAGCGCGAGGGTACCACCCCGTGCAGAAGACCCTGGCTGAGTACAACGGCACCCAGTGCGGGTACTGCAGCGTAGGGTTCGTCATGAGCATGTACAGGTAAGCGCTCGTCGATGGATTTAGTCATATTTGATTTCATAATAATTATCATTTGAAACGGATTTCAAGATAACGATTTCTTCTTCTTCAGTCTGCTAGAAGCAAATCATTACGACTTAACTCAGTATGAGATTGAAAACTCCTTCGGAAGCAACACCTGCAGGTGTACCGGCAGCAGACCTATACTCGACGCCTTCAAAAGCTTCGCCAAGGACGCTCCCAAACCTCCTCCGAAAATTGAAGACATTGAAGATCTAAAGATTTGCCAAGGAAAGGGTGACTGTAGGGGATGTCACAAAGATAAGAACTGGTGTATGGTCAGCCAGAGCGATGTTGACCCTCCTAGGATCAAGAAAATCAATCTGAAAGACGGTCACGTGTGGTACAGAGTGAATGAGATTGCCGATATATTCACTGTGTTGGATGCCGAGGGCTACGAGTCTTACATGCTGGTCAACGGAAATACTGGTCGAGGTGAGAGTATTGACATAGAAAATATCTTACACTATCGAACAAAAAAAGTGAATACCAATTTCTTTCTGCAGGTGCTGTTCCAGTTCTGGTGCACCCGAGAGTGTTAATAGACATCCAGCCAATAAAGGAACTGAAAGGGTATTATTTAGATCAGAACCTGGTCGTCGGCGCTGGTATAACTCTGACAGATCTGATGGAACTGTTCAAGAACGTCTCGAAAGCTCACGAGGAGTTTCAGTATCTGTTCAAACTTTACGAACATTTAGATTTGGTCGCCCACATTCCTGTGAGAAATGTAAGTAGGGTATCGTGTTCAGTGTAACAAAACAATAATTATTTTGAACGTTGAGTGGCCACCCTTTTGTTTCCAGATTGGTACTGTGGCAGGAAATCTTATGACTAAGTATCGTCTAAATGCATTCTCTTCAGATATATTTTTATTATTGGAAACTATTGGAGCTACTTTAGTTATAGGTGAGCATCGAAAAATTAAAGGGTGCAGTTTAATATTTTTCTTTTTTTACTGAGTCTTATCCTTTACCTATATATTTTAGTGGGGAAAGGACCAGTAATGGAAGTAACTCCAGAACAATTTCTATCTATAGACATGACAGGACGAGTGATAGCTCATGTAAAGATACCACCGCGTTCTCATAGATACCAGTTTGTGTCTTTTAAGGTAGGTTAACGCCATTGTAAACATAGTTCATTTCTCAGAACTTGATTATATTTTTAAGAAGTTAAAAATGGACATAATTCTAGATCATGCCTCGTGCCCAAAACGCGCATGCTCAAGTGAACGCAGCCTTCCTATATGAATTCGATGAGCACCAGAAGGATGTAGTCCTATCAGCTAGGATTGTGATTGGTGGACTGTCGGGGAAGTTCGTTCATGCTACTGAAACCGAGAAGTTCCTTCACATGAAGAAGATATTCACTAATGAAGTGCTGCAGCAGGCACTGAAAATACTGGAAGGTGAACTGATAGTCGAGGAGATTGCAGGCGAGATGAAACCTGCGTATAGAAAGAAATGTGCCCTCGGCCTGTTTTACAAAGTAAGTATTTGAACTAAGTTGACACCAGCTTGCTTGATTGACGTCATTAATTAGTAACATTTTACTTTTTAGAGTCTACTAGTACTTATTCCGAAACAACGTCTCAAACCTTGGTATCGTTCAGGAGCGAGAGACTTTAGAAAGACTAGACCACTGTCTAAAGGCTCTGAAGTCTACGACACAAATCCCATAATATGGCCAGTCAACGAACCGATGCCAAAGGTTGATGCATTGGTACAATGTGCAGGCGAAGCGCAGTACTGTAATGACTTGCCAACACAACCCAAGGAAGTATTCTGTGCTTTTGTGACATCAGATATTGGAACAGGAGAGATTGAGAGCATCGATGCTACTCCAGCCCTGGTGAGTATGAAGACATTGGTACTTTTTAATCTAAAAAGGATAATTTTCTGATTTAACATTTTTCAAAATATTTTTACAGAAAATACCCGGCGTATTAGCGTTCTTCTCAGCCAAGGACATTCCTGGCAAAAATTCATTCTTGTCGCAAAAAGTACCTGGTCAATTATTCCCTGAAGAAGTTTTTGTGGAAAAGACAATTAAGTACTACGACCAACCAATAGGAGTGATCGTTGCAGAAACTGAAAGACTAGCCAATAGAGCTGCTTTATTGGTTAAAGTTAATTATAAACTTGACAAAAAGAAACCAATCTTAACCATAAAGGACGCTAGAGAGAGAGAACCGAGTCGTGTGGCTTTATATTTAATTTATCCTGCTAGAGACCGCGGCTTGAACGTGCAGCGAGTACTCAAAGGTACTGATGAAATCTACGCGCAGTGCGCTTACTACATGGAGTCACAAACTAGCGTCTCCAGACCTAGCGAAGATGGTATTGACGTGTACGCTAGTACGCAGTTTTTGGATTCTTATCAAGTCGCCCTCTCTGAAGTACTTAATATTCCACAAAACAGGTAATCTTTTAAATAAATCAAACTAATGTTATTTATACACAGTTATCATAGTTTGCGAGTACTTTTTTGTGGGGGGAAAATCATCCAATCACGTCTCCCACCCGGGTGAGGCGAGAGGGAGTAACAGACTCTTACTGACTAAAAACCATCCCGTTCCTACTCCTGCTCTTCGACCTAGAGCCCCGGCAACTTCTTAGGCCTTCCGCGGCTCCATTTTGCGGGTACTTACCTTTTTAATTTGTTAATTACAGAATAAACGTAACTGTCCCTCGATGTGGTGGTGCGTATGGTATGAAAATAACTCGTCCGAACCATAGTGGTGCTGCTTGCGCTCTGGTCACCCATCTCATGGACCGACCGTGCCGCTTCGTGATGAGCATGCAATCTGATTTTAGAGTAACTGGCAAACGATTACCTTGTACTAGAGATTTTGAAGTAAGTTGTTTTTTGAATGAAAATCTAATTCTTAATTAATACTAGCTGATCCAGCAATCTTGGTATCGCCTTTCAAACCTTCCCTGAACTACCACGAACGTATCAAGATCAAAATTTTCGAAATCAGTTCAGCCGTTCCCGAGTTTTAGCGAGACGAACGGAAATTCATTTTTATATATTTATATGATATTTATCATGGTCAATACTTATGGAAAGATTACGGTAGACACCACAAACAAATAAATATACGTGACAACTATCCTAATAGGGATGATGCCAGGGTATAAAAATTAAAAATCTAATTAGTCCGTCAGTTAGGTAATGACAAAATATTACACACGTATTTTTTTTATTTTGTCGCATTAAGAAAACAATACTGACATAAAACGAATCAAAGTTTAGGAACGGAAGGTAGCTACGTCATTCTAGAGTATAAATTGTACTCAACAGTGACGTCATGCGATATTTCAAATCAATATATCTTCGAAACTATTCTTTTCCGTAAGAAAATAAAAAATACGTGTCTATCGTTTTTAAATTATCTACCAGACGGACATTAAAATAAAAATTAGTTATCTACCCTAAATAAGGTCTAATAATATTGTTTGAGACCATGTTGTGTTACTGATTATAAAATATTTGTCCACCAAATTGACTGTGACCTGTAAAACCTAAGTACCTTTGGCAGGTTGGCGTCAGTTCTTCTGGAGAGATTCAATACTTGGAGTACCATTTGTACAGCGACAATGGGTACGTTGTTAGTGACCCCATCAGCCCACTGCAGCTCGCTCCAATCAGAAACTGCTACGACAATAGACGGTGGCAGTATAAGATATTCAGCGTCGTAACAGACACAGCTTCCAACACATATCTTAGATCACCAGGTACTACTAGTTACTTCTCACTAAATTGACTTAGCATAAGGTTCCCAGGGACACCTATGTTAAAAAAAAATTTCATACAATCCAAATATTTCAGGTTCCTTAGAAACAATAGCAATGACAGAGCAAATAATGGAAAGGATATCATACGAAATAGAACGCGACCCCGTACAGGTAAGATTGAACAATATCGAACCAGCATACGTCGAAGTGCAAGAAATGATACAGACGCTACTCAGAGATGGTGAATACAACAAACGTAAAGAAGAAGTACAGAATTATAACAAAGTAAACAGGTGGAAGAAACGTGGACTGAGAGTAGCATTCATGAATTGGCCAGTTCCTATACTTTTGGACTACCATGTTTTGCTCACCGTCTATCATGCAGATGCAACTGTAGTAATACACCACGGAGGTATAGAAATTGGACAAGGTATTAACACTAAAGTTATCCAAGCTGTAGCATATACTCTGAAAATTCCAATTGAAAAAGTCAGATGTAAAGCACCTACAGCAGCAACTACTCCCAATACCTTCGCTACTGGAAGTAGCAGAACAACTCAATCTGTATGTTTTGGTGCTATAAAATGTTGCCAGATACTTCTGGATCGGTTGTCAGCTGTACGAGACACTTTGAATGAGCCTACTTGGGAAGTTTTAATTGAAGTTGCCTTCAATAGAGGAATAAACCTTCAAACCAGCTACCGAGTCACTGCTAATGATCAGGTACCATACAGGTCAGGTGGAGTGGCACTGACAGAAGTAGAACTTGATATACTGACCGGAGAGCATGAAATACTAAGAGTTGATATTATTGAAGATGTCGGTACCAGCATAAACCCAGAATTGGATATTGGACAGGTAATATTTTTATTGTTTAAAATTATTTCAGTAGGAAGCTGATGCTTGATAGAATAAGATTAATTGGTTTCTTAGATCGAAGGAGCTTTCATGATGGGAGTTGGCTACTGGACCCACGAGGAGTTGATCTATGATGAAAAGACTGGTGAGCTGCTCACAGACCGCAGCTGGTACTACAAGGTACCTCTCACCAAGGACATACCAATCGACTTCAGAATACAGCTCAGGAGGAACTCTTACAATCCCATCGGGACATTGGGTGCTAGGGGTAAGGTTCATAATGCTATAACAATACAGATATACACCATGACTTCTTGGAGATTTAATGTATTGAACTGTAATGACACATTGCAGCGGTAGCGGAGCCCCCCACGTGCCTGTCCATTAGCGTAGCTTTCGCTTTGAGAGAAGCCATTGTGTCATCGAGGGAAAACACAGGATATCCCAGAAACAAATGGTTTAGAGTAGGTAAGAGGAAAGTAAACAACTGTTGGAGTGTCAGAGATTTTAAGTGAAGGTTTTATGTTATTCATTTGTTAAGTTCCCTACTTACTGGGTTTTTAAAAAATTCTCAGAAGTAGCACGGAGTCTGGAACTGTGCCCGGTATATGGCAATAGGCTCACCCCCTATTACATGGGACTCATAACATAAATAGTGAAAAGTGGGTGTTACATTGTACAGTGGTATAATGTGCACCTCTGCCTACCCCTTCGAGGATAAAAGGCGTGATGTTATGTTATGTTAAGTTCCCTACTATGATGCCAACAATAGGTGCTGAAATTTTTTATAGTTAATTCTACTTCCTACTATCCTACTAATATTATAAATGCGAAAGTTTGTGAGGATATGTGTGTGTGTGTGTGTGTGTGTTTGTGTTTGTTACTCTTTTACGTCAAAATGGTTGAAAGTATCGGTTTGAAATTTGGAACAAAGATAAATTATGGTTAGGAATAACATATAGGCCACGGAACGCGGTCGAAACCGCCAATTTGACTCTCACGTACTTAAGTATAGTTCTTCGCGGAGAACCTAACGGGTTACCGGGACTCCGACTCGACATACGGGAGAAGGAACGGGGTGATTTTTAGTTAGTAAGAGTCTGACACCTCCGCCTCACCCAGGCGGGAGCGAGTCATTCGATGATTTTCCCCCCTTAAAAAAATGTCCCTACAAATTCTTTGTAAAATGACAGAGATGGCATGATATATAAGTGCAACTTAAAATTGAGTAGCATTTCAGTATTCGGGCGTATAATAATTATATTTCTCTCGCGAATTTTGTTTTGCTGTTATTAGCAAAGAGTGAAATGTTAATTTAATGTAATATAAAATATTTTTTTTTTATTCCAGACGGTCCATACACCCTGGCTGCCAACGTCCTGTCTGCAGACGCGAAGCTAGAAGAGTTCTTGTTTTATTAATCGTAAAATCATTGTTATCATCGTTGGAGGCGTAGAATTGGTGATAAATGTATTCTAATCTGTTGTAAAATACAGCACACGTACACATGTTATTTACTTCATGTAGGTATATAAACAATTATAATATAACATATATTTGTTTATAGACGGCCATCGAGGCAGTCTATAAACAATTATACTCTGTGTAAAATTTTCAGTGCTCTTGTTAGTTTACTTATTGGTTGGAATGAACACAATGGGTGTCTTTAAGGCCAGGCACAGCTTGCCTGTTGGTAGGCGTGCTAAATGGGATTGAAAAAATGATGGTGAAGTTGACAAAGACCAAACACCTGCTGGAAGGACAATATCTTGCATCTAACTCAAGCAAGTCGGCTGGAATTAAAAAAAAAGACCAAGATGGCAAGTAAGGTGGTTTCTTTTAAGAGGACATTCGACCTCAGAGATTTGAGATAGCTCTTAGAAATATTTTTTCAAATTAATTTTTTCATGTCATTGTAAACTCGGGAAATGTAAGGCTATTTTACTTTTGATTTGTTTTATTACTCTAATTCTCTGATTAGCGTGTCGACAGTCAAATCAGAGCAGATAGTTAACATTGATTATCAGCAGTGGACACCAGCCAATATTCATTATACCTCAGTAGGTCTACACTTTACACTTTAGCACAACTATTTACGTACGTATTTTTTTTACTAGTCAAAACTCATTTATTGCAATTAGACCAGAAAGGCACTTTTAAACGTCAATAAATAAAATTAAAAGTGAAGCTATTTGCTCATTCCAAGGTGTTGTCAGTCGTCACATTAAAATGTGTCCGGACGACTGACAGGGCCTGCGGACGGCGGGCATAGGTAGCTCGCCACCCGATCAGAACCAAGCCGTCGGCCGTCCGTTCATCGAACCAGGGCATCGCAATCCACGCAAGATCTTTCAGACCACCACAGATGGGGCCCAATAAGGCTGATGCCTTTACGGAGCCGCGGAGGATTTACCGTGTTGTCGGGGCTCCGGCTCGAAGTGCAGAAGTAGGAACGGCTTTTAGTCAATAAGAGTCTGGCACTCCCTCTGCCTCACCCGGGCGGGAAAAGTCATTAGATGATCATACCCCCTAAATAAACAAACAAAAAATGACGACCGAAAGAGATAAAAATAATATATGCATAAATACTTATTAGTAAAAGGTTAAATAATACGTTGTTTTGTATCCCCTTACCTTCTGGGAAATTTTCAAGTAGATTGTGGTCAAATAAATCAAAAATTCGGTGACCTTTAAAATCTACATTCTTGATGTCTGCGTCATAACATAATATGTATAAATAAAAACATTTTAAACCAGTTAAGCATCTATTGGCGTGGGATCTGGAGGCGAAGGTGCTCGCGCGCGTGTATAACATGCGCGCGGAGGCACGTCGCCGGGGCGAAACTCCGCTGCCGCGCCAGATAAGTGCGTGGCGGGATGAGCTCCGGCGCGATCTCATGGCGGAATGGCAGCAACGACTGTCGCAACCGAGGGCTGGGCTCGCTGCCATTGCAGCGGTAAGTCCCCTCTTTGAGGAGTGGCTTGAGAGACGCTACGGCGTCCTCACCTACCGCCTGACGCAGGTCCTCACCGGACATGGAAGTTTCGGGAGGTACCTGTGTCTGATGGGGCGGGAGGAAACGCCCGGGTGTCATCACTGCGAGGACCGCCCTGAGGACACGGTGGAACACACAGTGGGAGAATGCCCTGCGTGGGCTGAGCACCGCCGTGCCCTCAGGGAAGTGATCGGCGATGGCGACCTCTCGCGTCCGGGCCTAGTGCAGGCCATGATGCGGAGCGAAGGGGACTGGGATGCCGTCTCCTCCTTTTGCGAAGCAGTCATGCTAGCTAAGGAGGAGGCGGGACGCGTGAGGCAGCGAAGCGCTGCCTCCTCGCAACCCAGCCATCGCGAAGGACACACCGGGCGTCGGGGATCGCGGGACGATCTCCGGCCACCGTAAGCGCGGGCCTGCGGACGGCGAGCATGGGTGGCTCCCCGTCCGACCAGAAACAGACCCGAGCGTACGGCGCGTCGCGTTCCGCGCGCGCCTCAAAGAGCCATTAGACCACCACAGATGGGGCCCAATAGGGCCGATGCCGATTCGGAGTCGCGGAGAACCTAACGGGTAACCGGGGCTCCGGCTCGACGTGCAGGAGAAGGAACGGGGTGGTTTTTAGTCAGTAAGAGTCTGACACTCCCTTCCGCCTCACCCAGGCGGGAGCAGTCATTCGATGATTTTCCCCCTTACAAAAAAAAAAAAGCATCTATTGGCGATACAAAGATTCTAACTAGCGCCACTAGTGTCATAATTGTGAAGCTGTCTAAGAACGACACTGACAGTTTTCATATATAACTTACGTCTCAGAAAAATTCATTTATTAAATATAAATCAGATTTATGTGGTTTCTTGTATACAAATATTTAAGTAAATTGCAAAATTAATCAATTAATATCCTCAACTATGTATACATTCTATAACTATACTTACAATATGTTTATCTATTGCACGACCACCATAAGATGTACTTATTTCAGTTTAAGCAGGAAGGAGTTATTCCAATATTCAACTTCGCTGTATTATTGTTTTTTTATATTGAGAATACGTCAATATTCTACATTTTATAACATGTAGATTTTTCAATTACAGTCTCAGCACAGTCTAATATTTTTTTATTCTTGTATTTTTATATTTTTGGAATGATTTAGGTAAGTTACTACGTATCATTTCGGTATCAGGCCAAGGGATAACAACTTTGAGTACCCTACTCAGCATGGGGCATATATTATTAAAATAATTAGAACATGTCTGCCTATTTTTTTTTCTCCTTTGGCAACCGAGTCTCCAACACGATGTTGTCGACTATACTGCCAGTGTCGAAGTCTGCCTATTTATATCAAACAAAATACCAATGACTCTAAATGACATATTTTGTTTTTTTATGACATATTTAAATTTTTACCATTGTCAAAATAACTCTGTCTCTCACAGTTAACATTTTCCTGTTTGTTGAAACATTTAATGCCCATTCACGAACACAAGTCACCAATGTTTCTAAAAGTTTAAATGAATGAATACCCGTAAAAGTAAATAAAGAAAAACGCACTTGTAACGCCTCTGGTGTTCCAGGTGTCCATGGGCGACGCCGATTGCTTACCATCAGGTGATCCGTCTGTTATTTTACCGGCTTATGATATAAAAAAAATACAGTAAAGAAATAAATAAACTGCTGAGTAAATCTAAGAGGGTTAATTGCTTTACAGCTAATCTTTCTCTTTGATACAGGAAGAACGTTTATTTGATTCATAATTTTGTATTTTGGAAATAAATGAAAACTTTTTCCCGAATCGCCATAAGTATTACTTTGAGGAACGCAACAATATTTATATTCAAAACAGGTTTCTGTATTTAATCGTGATCTATTTGATTATGTACTTAGTAACCTCAACTCGAAAGCAGTGTCGTTCTTAGATAACTTCTAAATTTTGCCGCTAGAGGCGCGCAGATAATCTTTGCATCGCCAATTGTATATCGTACGTAAAAACTTTAAAGATACGTCATTCGCTTAATTGTAAGGTATTTAAGTATCCGGATTTTTTCGGACAATAATGAATGACGGAGGTATAAATTATTTCTTACGTCAAGTTGATCTTCAGCGTCATTTGCAACTTTTTTATATCAACTGGTTTGAATAAATATCTAGTTTTAAGTGTACATGCGGCTATTTGTATAAAACCAGTTTATCGTTTATCGTGGTCTTCCTCTGTGATGATCATTGCGCACATTCAACGACCAGTTTATGTTCTTTTTGCATAGCTTGATATGTACCCGTATGTAATATAATTATGTTTATTAAAAAACCGTGACGCTTATAAAACAAATTAATTCGATTCAGGTTGCATTGTACCATTTATCTATATATATAAACAAAAAAAAAACAATCAGCCGAACATAGTACCTCCTCCTTTTTTTTTAAATCGGTAAAAATGAAACCCGTTTCCCGTTGTCGCGCCAAAACTTGAGAATGGCTGGACCGATTTGGCTGATTTTTTTTGTTGTATTTGTTATTGCCCGGATAAGGTTCTTATGATAGAAAAAAAAATCCTGAAAATCTTATGGGAACGGGAGAAAACGGGATTGCGCGTACGAAGTCGTGGGCAGAAGCTAGTATTTTATAAAATCAAGTGAAAACTTATGTTTTAAAAAGAAAAATACAACGGCAAACTGTAAGAAAAATGTAATTTGAACGACTGGATAAATGTAACAAATGTATTGAAACTTCAAATTAACAAAGAAATATTGTTTACCAGGACAAACCTATTGATGGTCTGATAAATCTCGAACAAAAAGGGCGGTTATGCACTCGACATACCTTTTATACCAATCTAAATTTTCTTCTACCTTTAAAGAATACAGATTCCCAACTCGACCTAGTTGGGAATCTGTATTCTTTAAAGGTAGAAGACAGATTCTCCTGACAAGAGTCCATCCCGGGCAATAATAATTTCGTCAACAACATCTTTTTCTACTGACTTTGGCTCGTTTCAAAATGTAGATTCCTATGTGAAACAAAGAGCAAGAAACTCTATGGATACTCCTTTTCAATAGTATTATTAAAAAACAAAATAATGTTTAATTTAAAAACCTAAAACAGATTACTAACTTTCACCAGTCTACACAATAACAGAGAAGAGTTTTATGTGTACAATATGCACAGATATATTACAAGACAGATACAAATACATACATATACATTACAAGATACATTAAGCCCCCGTACGCACTAGCAGTAATCCGCGCGGCTAGCCACTCCCTGCCATTGAACGCTTTTCAAAAATATGCAACTGCTATGGCAGGACTTAATAGGTTGCCGGGGCTCCAGCTCGAAGTGCAGGAGTAGGAACGGGGTTATTTTTAGTCAGTGAGAGTCTGACACTCCCTCCCGCCTCACCCATGATTTTCCCCCTTAATAAAATAAAAATACCGGTATAACAACCGCGTCTGTTGATACGAACCGCCGAGGCGGTCAACCGCTAGTGCGTAAGGCTAAGGTAAAAAGTTATCTGTTGATTGATAAACTAATAAATTAATAAAATAAGAACTCTTCAAGCTTGACATCTGCGGATAGCACATTAGCAGCCAATGTGAAGGGGCCGTCTGAAATTAAAAGACACCAATTATACTATTGAACAAAAGTTCGCCTCTAATAATAGTTTATCATTATATCGATATATAAATAATTGAATATCTGACTAACAACGTCTCAATCTATATTATATATATATAAGAAAGTCGTGTTAGTTACACCACTTATACCTCAAGAATGGCAGAATAGATTTGGCTGAAAATTGGTAGGGAGGTAGCTTAGAGCCAGGAGACCGACATAGGATACTTTTTAACCAATTTTTTTTTTACTTTTTTCCGAAAATCACGAACGGGGACGGGAAAAAATGGGATGGTACGCGTACGAAGTCGCGGGTAGAAGCTAGTTTATTAAAAAAACGAATACGTAAAATAAGTAAGGTAATAAAATACACCTTACAAATAATATACGAACTAAGAACGCTGAACCAGTGACAACAAAAAAGCTATATCAGATCTCATAGTTCAATAATCTACTTACCTACTCTGAACCATTTGTTTCTGGGATAGCCTGTGTTTTCCCTCGATGACACAATGGCTTCTCTCAAAGCGAAAGCTACGCAAATAGACAGGCACGTGGGGGGCTCCGCTACCGCTGCAATATGTAATTAAAGTTTATTACAATAAGTAACCAATAAGTCATGGTGTTTATCTGTATTGTTATAGCATTATGGACCTTACCCCTTGCACCCAAAGTCCCGATGGGGTTGTAAGAGTTCCTCCTGAGCTGTATTCTGAAGTCGATTGGTATGTCCTTGGTGAGAGGTACCTTGTAGTACCAGCTGCGGTCGGTGAGCAGCTCTCCAGTCTTCTCATCATAGATCAGCTCCTCGTGGGTCCAGTAGCCGACTCCCATCATAAAAGCTCCTTCGATCTAGACATATGGTTAGATTTATGGTTTTAATTTATTCTCAAACTCCAGTCCACTCATCGAATATAACATTATGATACATAGTATAACTTCAAACAAGGATTTTACCTGTCCAATATCCAGTTCTGGGTTGATGCTAGTACCGACATCTTCAATAATATCAACTCTTAGTATTTCGTGCTCTCCGGTCAGTATATCAAGTTCTACCTCAGCCAGGGCCACCCCTCCTGCTCTATATGGTACCTGATCATTAGCAGTGACTCGATAGCTGGTCTGGAGATTTATTCCTCTAATGTAAGCTGCTTCAACTAAGATTTCCCAAGTAGGATCATTCAAAGTGTCTCGTACAGCTGACAAACGGTCCAGAATAATCTGGCAGCATTTTATAGCGGCAAAACAGACAGCTTGTGTTGTTCTACTACCTCCAGTAGCAAAAGTATTAGGATTTGTTGAAGCTGTTGCAGGCTTACATTTGATTTTTTCAATTGGAATTTTGAGTGTGTAAGCCACAGCTTGAATGACTTTTGTGTTGATCCCTTGTCCCATTTCTATGCCCCCGTGATGTATAACTACTGTTGCATCAGCATGGTAGACGGAGAGTAGTACATTATAGTCAATTAATGTAGGAGCAGGCCAATTCATGAAAGCCACTCTTAGACCACGTTTCTTCCACCTGTTCACTTTATTGTAATTCTGTACTTCTTCTTTACGTTTGTTGTATTCGCCATCTCTGAGTAGCGTCTGTACCATCTCCTGTACTTCGACATAGGTCGGCTCGATGTTGTTCAATCTTACCTGTGCAGGGTCACGATCTAAATCGTACGATATTCTTTCCATTATTTGTTCTGTCATTGCTATTGCTTCCAAAGTTCCTGGAATATACAAATTGAAATATAATATTGTTGACTTCATAGCATTTATTTTCTTAATACCTCGAACCAATTTATATAATGATTTTCAATAGTTAATTTATGAACATTAACGTGTACAGGACTGGAATAAAAAGATTTAAAACTTAATTGAAAGAAACTTAATAAATAGTTACCGGGTGATCTCGTGAACGTATTGGAGGCTATGTCTGTGGTAACGTTGAATATCTTAAACTGCCATCGTCTATTGTCATAACAATTTCTAACTCCAGTGAACTGGGCAGTACCAATAGGATCACTGACAATATACCCATTGTCACCGAACAGTTGATACTCCAGATATTGAATCTCTCCAGAACTGCTGACGCCAACCTGTAACAAGATAATATTACACGAATAAACTCTAACACATAATTTTGTTATGAAAATTAAAATTAATATATACAGAGCAAATATGAATGGAGCCGTCGGTAGAGGGCATCCTAAACGGACATGTAGTGACCAGACTGACTGACTGACTAACATTGGCGATATATTAAAGAAGGGCCAAATTAAAAGTATCCTTAACCGACGAGCATGCATGAAAAGATTGATGACTGTTGATGAAACGAAAGAGGTATGTGGGAATCGTAGTAATTGGCGTTCCCTAGTCTCTGCCTACACCCATGGGAGACAGACGTGAAGTTATGTATGTTATGTATGTAAATTAATATTGCCTTTAAAAATACAACTTACTTCAAAGTCTCGAGTACAAGGAAGTCGTTTACCAACAACTCTTAAATTAGACTGCATACTCATCACAAAGCGACACGGTCGGTCCATGAGGTGGGTGACCAGAGCGCAAGCAGCACCGTTGTGGTTCGCGCGAGTTATCTTTACCCCATACGCACCACCACATCGAGGAACAGTTATGTTTATCCTAAAACAATACAAATAAAAAACGGATGACAAATTGTAGAATAAATTTCCCTAAACAATATTCTGTTGGTTTTACCTATTTTGTGGAATATTGAGTACTTCAGAGAGTGCGACTTGGTAAGAATCCATCCATTGCGTACTAGCGTACACATCAATACCATCTTCACTCGGCCTGCTGACTGTAGTTTGGGTTTCCATTGTGTACATATACTGCGCAAAAATATCGTCAGTGCCTTTAAGAATTCGTTGCACGTTTATGCCTCGGTCTCTGGCTGGGAATACTGCAAATAAAGTTACTCGACTCGGTTCTCTCTCTCTAGCGTCCTTTATGGTTAAGATTGGTTTCTTTTTATCAAGTTTATAACTAACTTTAACCAATAAAGCAGCCCTGTAGGCTAATCTTTCAGTTTCTGCAACGATCACTCCTATTGGTTGGTCGTAGTACTTAATGGTTTTTTCGGCGAAAACTTCTTCAGGGAATAACTGAGCAGGTACTCTTTGCGACAAGAATGAATTTTTGCCAGGAATGTCCTTGGCTGAGAAGAACGCTAATACGCCGGGTATTTTCTGTAAAAATATTTTGAAAAATAGTAAATCAGAAAATTATCCTTTTTAGATTAAAAAGTACCAATGTCTTCATACTCACCAGGGCTGGAGTAGCATCGATGCTCTCAATCTCTCCTGTTCCAATATCTGACGTCACAAAAGCACAGAATACTTCCTTGGGTTGTGTTGGCAAGTCATTACAGTACTGCGCTTCTCCTGCACATTGTACCAATGCATCAACCTTTGGCATCGGTTCGTTGACTGGCCATATTATGGGATTTGTGTCGTAGACCTCAGAGCCTTTAGACAGTGGTCTAGTCTTTCTAAAGTCTCTCGCTCCTGAACGATACCAAGGTTTAAGACGTTGTTTCGGAATAAGTACTAGTAGACTCTAAAAAGTAAAATGTTATCTACTAATTAATGACTTCAATCAAACAAACTGGTGTCAACTTAATTCAGAGACTTACTTTATAAAACAGGCCGAGGGCACATTTCTTTCTATACGCAGGTTTCATCTCGCCTGCAATCTCCTCGACTATCAATTCGCCTTCCAGTATCTTCAGTGCTTGCTGCAGCACTTCATTAGTGAATATCTTCTTCATGTGAAGGAACTTCTCGGTTTCAGTAGCATGAACGAACTTTCCCGACAGTCCACCAATCACAATCCTAGCTGATAGGACTACATCCTTCTGGTGCTCATCGAATTCATATAGGAAGGCTGCGTTCACTTGAGCATGCGCGTTTTGTGCACGAGGCATGATCTAAAATTATGTCCATTTTTAACTTCTTCAAAATATAATCAAGCCTTGTGAAATAAACTATGTTTACAATGGAGTTAACCTACCTTAAAAGACACAAACTGGTATCTATGAGAACGCGGTGGTATCTTAACATGAGCTATCACTCGTCCTGTCATGTCTATTGAAAGAAATTGTTCTGGAGTTACTTCCATTAATGGTCCTTTCCCCACTAAAATACGTAAAGGATAAGACTCAGTAAAAAGAAAAGTATTAAACTGCACCCTTTAATTTTTCGATGCTCACCTATAACTAAAGTAGCTCCAATAGTTTCCAATAATAAAAATATATCTGAAGAGAAAGCATTTAGACGATATTTAGTCATAAGATTTCCTGCCACAGTACCAATCTGGAAACAAAAGGGTGACCACTCAACGTTCAAAATAATTATTGTTTTGTTACACTGAACACGATACCATACTTACATTTCTCACAGGAATGTGGGCGACCAAATCTAAATGTTCGTAAAGTTTGAACAAATACTGAAACTCCTCGTGAGCTTTCGAGACGTTCTTGAACAGTTCCATTAGATCTGTCAGAGTTATACCAGCGCCGACGACCAGGTTCTGATCTAAATAATATCCTTTGAGTTCCTTTATTGGCTGGATGTCTATTAACACTCTCGGGTGCACCAGAACTGGAACAGCACCTGCAGAAAGAAATTGGTATTCACTTGTTTTGTTTGATAGTGTAAGATATTTACTATGTCAATACTCTCACCTCGACCAGTATTTCCGTTGACCAGCATGTAAGACTCGTAGCCCTCGGCATCCAACACAGTGAATATATCGGCAATCTCATTCACTCTGTACCACACGTGACCGTCTTTCAGATTGATTTTCTTAATCCGAGGAGGGTCAACATCGCTCTGGCTGACAATACACCAGTTCTTATCTTTTTGACATCCCTTACAGTCACCCTTTCCTTGGCAAATCTTTAGATCTTCAATGTCTTCAATTTTCGGAGGAGGTTTGGGAGCGTCCTTGGCGAAGCTTTTGAAGGCGTCGAGTATGGGTCTGCTGCCGGTACATCTACAGGTGTTGCTTCCGAAAGAGTTTTCAATTTCATACTGAGTTAAGTCGTACCCGTTTGCTTCTAGGAGGCTATTGAAAAAGATATCATTGTTGTAATGTCATTTAATATTAGGTATTAAGTGCACAAACTGAAACAGACACTGACCTGTACATGCTCATGACAAAACCTGGGCTGCAGTACCCGCACTGGGTGCCGTTGTACTCAGCCAGGGTCTTCTGCACGGGGTGGTACCCTCGCGCTCGGTTGCCGATCCCCTCTATTGTAGTGATCTCCCAGTCTTGACATGATGTCACTGAGACTAGACACTGAGAATAATATTATTCATTCACAAAACACATTGATGATTGCCAATGTGAGCGGAGCGAGGTGGTGTGATGTTCCTTTCTACAATTAGAACATGATATTTTTGAATTCATGATATGAATGAATATGAATATTGAACAAGAGATGATAAAATTCTCTTATTTTTATTTTAAAATAGGACTGGGACTATTAAACTTCTTATATGATTAAAGGCAAGAGTTGTTAGTCGCTGCAATTATAAAACATTACGTGTATGGAATTGATTACTGTATAATTGCAGGTAATGTTGCAACATTGTTGTGCGTTTATATGATTGTATTGTTAGTGATTATAAACTTGTTTCTTTTAATTTACAAACTAACGAGTTTCATTTTCATGAATTATTCGGAATAGACGAAAAAGTGATTATTTTTAATTGGATTATCTCGTTGTTTGGACGGTTGCAAGTATGAGAGACGATGACGAGCAAGTGGTTCGTTTCTACGGTCGGTGTTAGATTTATTGATATTTTTGAGTTACACAGAGTCCGAAATTATGTCTAGTATATTGCAGTAGGTTGACATAACAGGTGAAAACTATACGTGTTACATTACTTAGGCTCACCTCTGACTATGTATACTGCGCGTATACCTACATTTTGCACCCACATCCAAAAAGACACCCAAGGTGTAACAATATGTCCTTACAAGCCCTACCAGGATTAAACACAAGACGTCATAAATATTTTCCCCATACACATAAACAGTGATTTCTTTTTAGCCTACTTGCTTTATCTTGTAATTTTAATTTTAAATGTAGGGAATACCCGAAGATGAGGAAATTAAACTAAAAATACAGAAACAAACTTCGAAATCCTTATCGAAAAACCACGTTTGAGGATAAATTAATAATTATTGATTTGATAAAATTTGCTAAAAGTCGATTCAAAGCACACATTATTTGAGTACCTACTTATTATAATAATATCGAGGGGTAACGGGCTATTTGGTTTAAGCGACATTTTGGGCGATATTGAGTTATATATATATTCGGAATCAGCGAATTTTTCTCCGTCGAATGATGCCGGTTTCATTAAAATCGGAGCACTTTTTTGGCGTTTCAAACAATTCTATTTTTATGTTGTTTCCAAAGTGGCAGTGTATTAAACGACATGGATTTCGCATTTTTTATTAAATTATGTACTTGAACCATACCATCATATTAATAACCGAGACATAAACCAGTCACCCTATCTCTAATTATTAAGTCAACATGAGTTAAAGCGTTTTTCTTGTTTCTAATTTTTATTAACAAGTAACTTGAATCATTTTGACTTCCCACTAATCACACGGTGTGATGTCGCTTAAAACATTTGTCCGTCATCCAAATGCGTCATGGTACGTCTCTTAAACATTTCTAGCTGCCTCTATTTTCTACGCAGGGTGCTACTTAAACCAAATAGTTGTTTTCGTTCAGATATTTTGTTTAGTCATAAACCATTTAACCCTCATTTTTTTTTTAAATGCATGTCGTTTTATACAGACGATAACATTGATAATGAATATTGAAACATTTTTCCAGTATTCATAGAAATACGAGTCGGTCTTTCAATCACTAAGTTTTAATATGGTACATTTCAATCATGTCATATGATACCATATTTATTTCATCGCCCTGGTGTTAAAAATCGTTATCATCCAACTGGACTATCGTGCGCTGGCGCTTCAGTCACTCCAGAGTCCGCCGAAGACAGACGGGACGCGCGCACACCGCCAGTGTTTACGTAAAACGCTCATCGAAATTGAATCCTAAGTACTTTAATTTCAAGATGAACCTCGCGGTCGTTCGAAGACTTTGGCAACAATGACAATTTAAGGGCTATTGTGGAGGTTGATGACATACCTACAATCTACGGCTGATTTAGCAACAGCTTTCGACGTTAGCGTCAAAACAATATTGATACATTTGGGTCAAATTGGCAAGGTAAAAAAGCTTGATAAGTGGGTGTCCCACAAACTAAATGATCAACAGAGCCAAGTATGCATCGAGCAGTGCGAGGGGGACTGGGATGCCGTCTCCTCCTTTTGCGAAGCAGGTATGCTAGCTAAGGAGGAGGCGGGACGCGTGAGGCAGCGCAGCGCTGGCTCCTCGCAACCCAGCCATCGCGAAGGACACACCTGGCGTCGGGGATCGCGGGACGATCTCCAGTTACCGTAAGCGCGGGCCTGCGGACGGTGAGCATGGGTGGCTCCCCGTCCGACCAGAAACAGACCCGAGCGTACGGGGCGTCGCGTTCCGCGCGCGCCACAAAGAGCCATCAGACCACTACAGATGGGGCCCAACAGGGTCGATGCCGATTCGGAGTCGCGGAGAACCTAACGGGTAACCGGGGCTCCGGCTCGACGTGTAGGAGAAGAAACGGGGTGATTTTTTGTCAGTAAGAGTCTGACACTCTTTCCCGCTTCACCCAGGCGGGAGCAGTCATTCGATGATTTTCCACCCTTAAAAAAATGCATCGAGTAGTGCCTTGCACTGCACTGCTCAATATACACACAATGAAAAAATTTTGATTTGCATTGTCACCTCCGATGAAAAATGAAATCTGTGTGATAACCACACGCGTTTAGCATGTTGGTTGAATCCTAGTTCAGCACCTAAACAATGCCCTAAACGAAAACTTACCCCTAGAAAAGTGATGGTCACTGATGGTCTAGCGCTCGCGCTATTCTGATTCATCACAAATTCTTACCAAACGGAGTGAGCATTACTACGGATGTGTAGTGTGAAGAACTGAACACAATGATGGAGAAGCTGACACATCTCCAACCAGCATTGGTCAATCGCTAATCTCCATTGCTCCTGCATTACAACGCGCGACCTAAAGCTGCACAACAGACGGCCTCCACGTTACAAGAACTGGTGTTGTGAAGGTCTCCGACATCCACCCTGCTCACCAGTCACCAGACTACTTCTTTTTCCAGAATTTGGATAACTTCTTGGCGGGGAAAAATTTAATAATCGAGAGGCAGTACAAAATTCATTTGAAGAATTTGTTGCTACCCGTCCAGCTGATTGAAGAAGGGCATCAATAAACTGCCACTGCGTTGGCAAAGATGCATTGATTGCATGGGTGATTACGTTGATTATACAAATAAAAAATACATGAAAAAATCGTTTAAATTTTTTCATACAAAACGGCAAATTCAGTAAATGACCCATTAATTTAATTGATTTTGCTGAAATATAATCGATATTCCTAATGAAACTGTAATTATTACTATAAATGAATACTTTGATATTGTGTTGTGTTTATTTATTCAATGTAAGCATCTGAGATTTTCGGTGATTGCGATATATCCAGATTGTTTTATCAGCCATTAATCGCCTTAGATGTAAATAAACATAAACATTAAACGTTATAATTTCAATGGTATATGTCACATAAGTAAATTAGCCTGTCACTCATTTTAGACTGAATTGGTAGTTAAGATAAATAGCTTGCTTCTATTAATTTTGGGTTTCGTCACTTCATATTTTTTACCTTACTCTGTAAATAGAGTGCATCGTCGCTTAATTTTTTTCCCTTGTAGCCAATTGTAGTTATGAAGTCACTTAAATCATTTTTCCTGATTCTAAAAAAGGGCAGATTGTATTAAGCGACATTTATCTTTGTAATTAAAGGTCCGTTTTAATTAGAATTAACATCAGCAACTAGATAATTTAATTTAAATTTCAATGCAATTTACCCCGTTCAAATAACTGCAGAAGCGTTTTTGTTACGAATTTTTTTTCGAAATTTCAAACTTTAAAAGGCTCTCCTGTAAAGTTGCAAAAATGTCGCTTAAACCAAATAGCCCGTTACCCCTCGATATGTACTTATACAGGTAATACATACATACCGTACATATCGTGACTTGTAAACTACGTCACTAATTTGGAGTATTTTTAAACCTTATACACATTATTTGCTTTAAAGGATTCCAAAGAATATGTAGGTACATCGATAAAAGGAGGTCTTTTATCTAAATCAATACTCAAAGCTTTAAAAATAAAATGATGGATAAGGTATGAAAAAAAAAGCTGTCTATCAATTTGCAATGAAAATCTATCAGATACATAATAAATGTTTACTTTTTTAACTAAACATTAAAAAAAAATTATTATGTTTTCGGCTTACTCACATAATAATTTGACGAGGAACTCGACTAGTTTCAAGCCGTGCTAGAGGCTCATATTCATGAGCAGCATTTCGCGACCCGCGAAGTAGCTGATTTATCTTATTAAATGTCTTCTTCTGCCTTAGGTTAGTAGAGAAGGAGTGTCAGACTCTCATTGACTAAAAACTACGCCGTGCCTACTCCTGCTTCGAACCAGAGCCCTCAGCCCCGGTAACCCGCTAAGCCATCAGCCTCGGCAGTTTTCAGCGCAAGCATCGCATACATTATAGATAATTATAATGCATTACACAAAGAAGGGTTTGTATCATATGTAGTGTAATTCGGTTGGTACTCACCGAGTTGACAGAGAAGGTCCTGCGGTGCGGGTCGTTGACGGTGACAGCGACGACGCATGCACCGCAGCCGCCCTCCTTGCACATGTACTTGGTGCCGCGCAGGTTCAGATGGTTGCGGATGTAGTCATTCAGAGAGGTGTCCGAGTCCACCTCGGGACCCACTGCACTCAAAAACATTTTTAAATTAACATTGTGTAAAAATGAGATTTTAAAATGTATAAATATTCATTCGCTAGGTCTGCATAAGAACTCGCAACCAGTTTTGTATGCGGTGTTAACTTAAGTAACTTAAAATAGAGAAGCAATAGCGTTATAAATATAATATAATAATAGTAATAAGTTATGTACAAACGCAGTTATTAATACAAAATCTTATTTAAGTATATCGCATAACGATGCGATACGTACGACGTAAATGTCGAAACACAGAATAATATATTCAGTCCACAAATAAACATCGTCGTCCGAAACATTTGAACTTTACTTTTTTTGTATATTTTTGTACCGAATAGGATTAGATAAGTATAAATGACGCAGATTTTTCATCGTTTTTACGCAATAAGGAAAAGTTTGCATTTATCTTTCAAACTCCAGAAATCCGCAGGTTAATCCGAAGTGTTAAAGATTAATTTAAGTTTTTTTTATAAGCCGGTAAACGAGCCTACGGATCACCTAATGGTAAGCAATCGGCGCCGCCCATGGACACCCAAAACACCAAGGAGTTTCAAGTGCGTTACCGGCCTTCTGAGAATTGGGAATTTGAGGATTGAGGAGGATTCGGGGATTCGGGAGACTAGGGAGGGGGGTAATTGGGCCTCCGATAACCTCACACACACGACGAAACAACGCAAGCGTTGTTTCACGTCGGTTTTTTATGAGGCCGTGGTATCACTCCGGTCAAGCCGGCCCATTCGTGCCGAAGCATGGCTCTCCCAAAAGATAATTTATATAGGTAATAATAAATATCTAAGTACATACCGGAGCACTTATCCTTATTCACATAAAATGTAATCCTGTCCATAGCGAAACAGGGTAGAATCAAATCTGACGATGAACATAAATCATTGACTATACCTAAACAGACTACCGATTTCACATTCGTTAATTTGTAATAATTTCATAATACCGATTCGCTAGACAACGGTGCAACGATATGCTTAAAACGCAAGCTAAGTTGCTTGTGTTTTTAGAGTCGGTCAGTACCATTTAAGGAAAATGATTTTAAAAGAGATGTGAATATTTTTTAAGACACAATCATTTTTGAAACATAAGACAAGGTACCTATTTTATTGTTTACGATATTTTTCGTGATATTAGGTACCTACATCATACACCCAGTTATGACGCGTGTTGCGTCTGCGATGAGCGAGAAAAACAGTTGTACGGGTTGGAAGTGTAAAAGTTAAATATGTCATATGACTTAATTCATAACGTCAATATAAAAAAGCTGTAACCGCGTCGCCCGCGCACTGACGCGCGCGCTTACAGCCTTTTTGTATACTTTCCTAAGCAAAAAACGTCTTGCCGGAGCCATGGTGTTATTGTGCTTTTGTGCGATATCCTCTAACGTTAGTTCGATTACGCCTTATATTTAATACAGACAGTGAGTCTACACTATCTGTATTGAAACTAAGTGTCTACATAACCTATGGTTGGCTTAACACAATATGTAGGTCCGTTAAAAAGCACACAATTTAGTTAAATACAAGCTACTGTTTCTGAACTTAATATCTTTTTATTTTGATACTCACATGACTTGACCGCCTTTACATCTTACACCTAGACGTAGTGAACGTACATTAATAATTACAACTCAATAAAAAATAAATGAATGTGTTAATTACCCGACCTTTGTAAATGAATACCAACGAATATACACCTACGTAATAATTATATAAGTAATAATAGTTAATTGTAAACAGTGCGTGCAGTAGATAAGCGGAACTCGTATTTTTAAACGTTGCCCGCGCTATGTTTTCCTCTTGTGTTATAGGATTCGTATGTAAGGTATTTACATTGCAAACACGTCTGCCTATATGCACATTACACTCGGGCCCGGACCTGTAACTGGTTATTCAAACATATATATGGATAACTATAATATTATAGTACGTATAGTGCGTATTACGCAGAAGATGTCTCAAAGTAACCCATCGAGTGAATCGTTTACCTACAGAATATAAATACATAATATGTCTATAAAATGAAATACCCGTTTAGTACGTGCTAATTCCAGTTTGTTAATAAGAAAATATATAAAGCAAGTACGTATTTTTTTTTAGATTTAAAAGAACTACGTAGACAAAACGAATTAAAGAAGTACGTAACTTGTACGTACATAATTATATGTATAAACTAGCGGACCAACAGACGTTGTCCTGCATATCCACTTGAATGTTTAAACAAAAATTCATTCAAATTAGTTCAGCTGTTTAGGATAAATAACCTATACATCGACTGCAGCGCCATCTGCCGGGCTGATTTGTGAATCTCAACCAATTCCAGATCCCCTTGAACACACACAAACAATTTCATCAAAATCGGTCCAGTCGTTTGAGAGAAGTTCAGTGACATACACACTCACAGAAGAATTATATATATAAAGATTATTTAGTTTCATTTATTTGTTCATTTCTTTAGGTATACCAATAGCATCTGTATATAGTATTATTATTACATTCGATATTTCTATTATCGTTCGGTTTTCATTCCAAGAAAGGACAATTACATGTCCTATATATTTAACAATGTATTAGACAATCATAAACATACTCTGCCCCGTATTCCATTAGAAGTGATATTTATATTACCTTACAGCGTCTCGCAACTATGAACAATGAAAATAAAAGATGATTTTTATGAAAAGATAAAAAATGTGAACGACTGCATGCAAGACACTCTGATCACGGATCTTAACTTATTCTTAACTTGACCTGATGTAACCTTAACTTAATATAAGTTGCCTCAAACTCCCGACCAGCAGCTAAACAAGTTCACCTGCTGGTCGAGCTTCCTTGGGAACTTCAGTGGGACAATTTACCAAATATACGAAACAGGGTAAATCAAAAACTTTTTGGTTAAGTATAAAATTTTAATCTTGGTCATAAACATCATCAACAGCCGGAAGACGTCCACTGCTGGACAAAAGCATCTCCTTTGGTCCTCCACGTTGAACAACAACTCGCCGCCTGCATCCACTGGCTCCCCGCAACTCTGGCGATGTCGTCGATCCAGCTAGCGGGAGGCCTGCCCACGCTTCGTTTTCGTGGTGCCGTCAGTCCTTCGAGCGACGTGTACATTTAATCTAAGATGAATATATTTAATCGGGCTGTGAACTACCTTGTGGATTTCTGGGACTCCGGCTCCGGTTCGAAGAACCTAGGTACGGGGTGATTTTTAGTCAATAAGAGTCAGACACTTCTTTTCGCCTTATCTAAGGGTGTTTTGCTTTCATCAAGTGCGCTCGACAGCATGTGGGCTGTTGCCATGGATCAAATTCTATGTTGTGCGTACCTATTCTACCTCGTGTGTTCATAAGTTTTGAGACAAATTAAAAGTTGCATATCTTTTTAAATAATAAACTTATATTTATAAAAACAATAACAAACATTAAGTAGATAGTAAGTAAAAATTAAATATAATTATTATTCAAAATGACCACCCCTGTTTTTAATACATGCCCTTAGACGATTTTGCCAGTCATCAATGGCGGCACGAATCTTTTCCAGAGGAATTCGCTTCGCTTCTCGGACAAGAGCTCGCTTAAGTGACTCCAAGTTTGGGTGGGACTTTCGGCAGGCTCTGAGCTCTAATTCGGTCCATAGAGAATAATCCAGCGGGTTGAGGTCGGGGCTGGAGGAGGGCCATTCGTTCGCCGCAATGAAGGCCGGCACATTTTCCTTCAGCCAAGCTTGGGTGGTTTTAGCCTTATGGGATGGCGCCGAGTCTTGCTGGAAAACCCAATACTTGTTATGGAATAGGGTATTAGACAGGGGTTTCACAACAGTCTCTAGAATGTCACTTTGATAATTTTTGGCTTTCACCTTGACGCCTTGTTAGCAGAAATGAAGCTGAGTGAGAAACCTTCGAACGAAACTCCCCACCATACCATGACACTAGCCGGATGATGAGTACGCGAGACATTCCGTGCTGAAGGTGGGACATCCTTGCTACTTTTGGCATACACTTTATTGTTTTGTCGATTGAACTTTTCGACGGTAAAGATTTTCTCGTCGGTGAAGAGTATCTTCCTCGCATCGTGTCTCCTAAGCAGTATTGGACAACGTTCGCGTCGCAATTGACGAAGGCGATCGTTTAAAAAGTGTACTTTTCTACGGCTATACGCCTTAACCTTGAGATCATATTTCAGTATTCTGTTGACTGAAACGCGCGAAATATTGGTCTGCAGAGCGAGTTTCTTCTGAGTGCGACATGGATTTCGGCGAAGTCGCTCTCGGATGATTTTAATGTTCGCAGGCCTCCTCACAGAGCGTAGACGACCACTTCTTTGCCGATCATTAATAGTGTAATACACAAAGTTACGGCTCACACCAAAACTTTTCAGTTCTCGGAAAATGTCCATAGGTTTTCTTCCCACCTTAAATAATGAAATGACGGTCGCACGTAATTCTTTTGTTCCCTCCATTACGAGAAAATTTAAATAAAATAATCCGAAATCATAGATATTAAAACTTAACATTCCAAATTCAAAATTAGAAAAAGAAATATACAGCAGCCAGTAATTTTTATTTTATTTTTATAAGCAAAAAGTTTGTCTCAAAACTTATGAACACACGAGGTACAAGGACGCTTGCGAGTGTTACGTCCTAAGGCGGGAAAAGTAATTTAATGATTCTTCTCCCCCCCTTAAAAAGGTGAATCTATCTTAGTATAAATACTAAATATATTACTCATTCGACTTGTAATAAGTGACATATCATGTAGTGAATACATCAATTTAATGATTTGTACAAGTAACAATTACAAAACATGGGTTTTTACAACATTTTATCATACAATTGTTATTGTAGGTACCTATTGTATTGATAATAAATATAAAAACGGTTTGTTTGAAAATACAATGTCGGTTCTAAAATGTCATTGGTCGATTGGTTGCAATCCGGGCTACCAATTATAAGGTTTTGGGTTCAGTCTAGTAATACTGCACAGTTGGCACGGTGGCTGCAACTGGCTACCGTGCAATGCGTCGTGGATTCGATTCCCGCAAGGAATAACTCTTTGTGTGAAGTTGTTGTTCCGAGTCTAGGTGTCATGTATATGTGGACTTGTATGTTGTTAGTAAATGCACCCGCGATACAGGAAAAAAAACTAGTTTGTGGCAGCATTTATTTTATTTTAAAAGAAGGAAAAGAAAAAAATAGCACAAATTCTGAATTCGCTTAATACACATTAAATACATTATCATCATTATTGTCTCAGACTTTAAGTGCACACTGCTGAGAAAATGCCTGTTCGCAGGCTCTAAAATGAATAGGTTATTTCATACTTATAAATCGAAATTATAGGTAAGCAAATGTTTTTTCCTTATGTTTCCTTCACCATATGTCACTAGAGACTAAATAATCTTAGAAAGTACCTACGTATAAACACGGAAGAAGTTACATTACTACTTGCAAAGTTTCGAATTTGCACCTTGGTGCTCAATCGCATCAACGGTCCAACCTTATGCAATATTATAAAGTCCTTGTAATTTTTTTTAAAGCAACGCAATATGACCTTTATTTGTGGTCTGAAGGTATCAGTAAGAAATGGGATGGTGTAGTAATCAATCCGGAAGAATTATACTCATTTTGAACATTAAACAAAACACGTGGTTCTCCCCCCTTACTCCGTCTTCAATTCTCAAAATGACCATGGTGTGCATAGGCTCCATATGCACGTGTGCCGACCTAAAAATAAAAATAATTTCTGTAAAAACATTATAATCATAAGGTTCAATAGTAAACAACGGGTAAATTAATTAAAACAATTTCTTAACCCATGTATGTACGTCATTCGAGTAGAATATTAATATGAAGTAGGTATAAGTTAAGCTGTATAATGAATAATATATACCACAACAGCTCTGAGGAAAAATGACTATAGTATAGCAGTAACTTCGCGACTGGCGACCGAGTTGGACCGGTTTTTAAAATGTCTAACGCAACACATTATATGGACGTGCAACTTAATGGCACTAACTTTACATCAGATGATGTCCAAGCTGAACTCGCTGAGGAGGAAAGCAGTGCAGAGTTCTATGTTAGAATCGTTGGAATTACCATCTCATCACTATGCCTGATACTACAATTAGTGCTGTACATAATACGGCCGAAAATACGAAAATTGGACCAGAAAATCCTCACACAGCTGACAGTGGCAAGAGTTATAAACTCTATAATGGAACTGTTGATGACCTACCAGTACTTCCACGACTACACCAAAGATCTGGTGTTTGCACTATATTTCCAAACGGATGCAGCGCTCATCTCATGGATGTTTGTGTTCACGAAGAATTTATACGAAAAAGTGGTGCTAGTGTTTGTGTTAAAAAAAATTAGGTTTCTGATACTATCTCTGCTCGTATGGATCATTGCTGTACCGGTAGGAGTGCTATGTCCAGTAAGCCTCGTGACAAACTTTTTCTCAGAGTACTATAAAGTTTATACATGGTTAAAGTTCATTGTGTTGACAATGAACCTTCTGTTTTTCGGCAGAATCTTCTACGTCATCATAACCAGGAACCAAAATACTAATAGGAACATGAAGGATATTATAAAGACTTGTATCATTTCCTTTGTACTGGTATGCTTGACCAGTTTGCAAGTATTTATTAACGATATAATGTCATACTTGGAAATGACTCAATTATCAAACATATTCTGTTTAATAAATAACTACCAAGCGGTGCCCGCTACCGTTATATTTCTTATTTTGGCCAAAAATTGTATTTGAACTTAAGTATATATATACGAAATAATAACTTAACACCGTCGACAGAAAAGAGTACCTATTATTCCTTTAATTATAAACAAAGGTGGACTGATGGTTTCCTATTAAGTTTAACAAAGCTAGAGATTGAACAACACAGTCGGATATCGACCTTAAATGCATTTAAATTGCAGTATGAAATTATTTTGTAAGAGTGTTAGAGTAATAAATACTCACATACAGTGCCATTTTAGTTTTAGTGTAGCTTATATTAGACTAATTACTTAATAAGTAAGATAGACTCGTAGCAAAGGAGATACTACGAATACATTAAAATATATTATGTACATACCTAAGCTTTACTATAAAAACCAATTTGTTGATCAACAGCTGTAGCCTAATGCCACTTAGCGCTTGTCTCTTGTAGAATAGAAAACCAAATT
The DNA here is from genome assembly GCA_902850265.1 of Spodoptera littoralis. Taxonomy (NCBI): domain Eukaryota; kingdom Metazoa; phylum Arthropoda; class Insecta; order Lepidoptera; family Noctuidae; genus Spodoptera; species Spodoptera littoralis. Next base: position 12,572,399 of record LR824545.2, read on the forward strand.
ATATGGAATTAGCGTAAATTTTGAGACTTGTCAGTGTCATCCTCATATATTTTAATTTCTACTTTTTCTGTAGACAAGCGCTAACGTGGCGTTTGGCTAAAGGCACAGGGGATGGGGATGATACTGACAAGTATCAAAAACTTACGTCAATTCCATATAATTTGGTTTACTATTCTACATGTAGACAAGCGCTAAATGGCATTTGGCTACAGCTGCTGGATACTGGATAAGAATTGAACTCAAAGTATACCTCATTGCATCATTTTGACCTGTATAATTGTGTAGTTTAACAAAATTGCTGTGATTATTTTGATGGAATAGTATACACAAATACATAATATAATTTGTTTAAGAAAGACGTAGAAATAATGTACAGTATTTACAATTGATATGATTGACAATAAGTACAAAAATCATTGAAATTATATTATTATCTTTAATATTTCAATCGTGTTTTATTCGTAGAACTTTGACCCTTCCGCTGGTATTTTATACATTTGTGTGAATGTAATAGATAATAACATTATCATGATATGTCACTATACAGTTTTTATATTGTTACTATTTAGTGTGATATACAACAAAACATACACTTATTGCCTATATCTAAATATTCAACTATGTTTTTGTTAATTTTGTGTAATAGTAAATTTTAGGTTACGCCTCAGTATTGATATAAGTTCCGTAAAATAGGGGTCTGTTTTCATATAATAGAGAATCATTATAATTATTTATTAATCATTCATCATCAGCCTATAAGTGCCCACTGCTGAGCAAAGCCTCTTCTCACACGGAGAAGGTTTGAGCATTAATCACCACGCTTGCTCAATGCGGGTTGGCTTGGCTTCAATAATTATTTATTAAACAACTTTAAAAATAGGAGGTTCTCAGTTAAATTTGTATGTATGTATGTATGTACGTATGATGGCGCATTTATCTCGGAATTGGTTGAACCGATTTTGATGAGGATTTCAGAAAAGTCTTTGTTACTGATAGGGTGTTAGTACCTATATTATTTATCCGGCTTCAAAACAGAGGGGGTTGAAGTCGGTTTTTTTAAACGTAGTTTAGAATTTACTGCCTCGTTGACCGAGTGGTCGCAAGTGCGATTGCATGGAAAAGTATTACTGGGTTTTTAAAAATCTCAGTAGTTGCACGGAGTCTGGAAATGTGCCCAAGCAATAGGCTTACCCCCTATTACATGGGACTCATAACATAAATAGTGAAAAGTGGGTGTTGCATTGTACAGTGGCAGGAAGTGCCGTAATGTGCACCTCTGCCTACCCCTTCGGGGATGAAAGGCGTGATGTTATGTTATGTTAATGTACAAATAATGAGTTTACAACTCCCACAAAACCGGTTTAGCGGTTTAACTGTGGGTGAGCCGCATTACTTTACATACGGCCTCATCGTTTGCTTGATAAAATTAACGTGTAAAAGTGCTGCCTTTTAGCCTATTTGCAGAAATAAATTCACTTGTTTCACTTGTTTCACTATACACTAATAGATTTTATTTATTTACTAGACTAGACTATTATTTATTTCATATTTGTTGACGTTGCAAAAGTGTCAAATTATGGTTTAATTGAAATAAATGCTTTTGAGTTTTGAGTTTGAAAAAAAAAGTAAGTAGTTCGATATAAATAAATAAATGAAGATGAATAGTGGGAAAAGTTCGAAATTAGCGCTTATTACAAACTAGCTTCTGCCCGCGACTTCGTACGCGTAATCCCATTTTTTCCCGTCCCGGTTCGTGATTTTCGGGAAAAAGTAGAAAAAAAAATTTTGGTTAAAAAGTATCCTATGTCCGTCTTCTGGCTCTAAGCTACCTCCCTACCAATTTTCAGCCAAATCTATTCTATAGAGATATTAAGTTTTATCGAAATTGCTAACAATTTACCTTGATTCGGGGCTTTACAGAAACGTGTATTATATGAGTAAGTCGGAAATGACTCTGGTAAACCCAAGTTGTCTGTATGTTTTGCCTTTATCGTTTATCTATACCTACTTATGTACATACATAATAAATCTGATTAGAGGTAAAATTTTTGTCTGCTTGTCCGGATTTTTTTGATTTTTAGAAACGTTGCACTACACACACACTAGGATTTTCTCCTGTGTCGTGGGTGAGTTTACAAACATACAATATCACATACACATGACACACCGATCCAGAACGAAAATTTGTGGATCACATTAAGAATTGCCCCGTGCGGGAATCGAACCCGCGACACGTCGCGCAGCAGCCGGTTGCCCAGCCACTGCGCCAACCGTGCAGTCAAACCGTTATACTAGAAACAAAAGCTATTCGATTCGGATTTTAACTAAAACTTGGTGCAATTATGTTTCATACTCCGTATTATGTATTATTATGTTACAATACCGCCGTATCAACGATTGAAAGACGATTTACACAGCTGAATACGCTTCAACGACACTTCGATCGAACGCTTCAAAATTGGTGTCGATCAAAATCGACTTAGGTATGTATGTAAATACGAAAAGGACTTAAACGATTAAGTCGCTACGATATCGCTACGGTTTTTATTACGTGAATACTACTACTACTACTGAGCTGCAATACATTTTGTATGAGTGTCACCGTATTGAGTCTCAGAGGTATCAGGTCTTTAGTTTTAAGAGCTTTAATATTGGTTTTTATCAGTGTTTTACCGTCACCATTGTCAACTAAGTTGTCATGTTATCGAAAATACCCAACAAATTGTATTTTTCTTTTCCATCATAATAAATCAATTTAATCAATAGTCAATGGTTGTGTCAGTGTCAGTTGTCAATTGTCATTATGTCAATTATCACTACGGCTGCGTTCAGATATTTCACTGCACAAATTAATTATTGTTGATCTGTTAGCAATGATGACATTTTGCAGTTCGTTTTTGTGTCAATGTTGCGTTTTGTTATTTTTGCAAATTGTTATCTTTTTTCTATATTTTTGTTTTATAATTATTTTGCGTTTTATTATTGATGAGTATATATTTTTTCTTTTGAATTTTGCGCTTGTGTTGTGTCTGTTTTATTTTTATTTGGTGTTAGCTGGCGGGTGGTGCAGAGTTGCATGTAATTGGTAGCGAGCTTTTCGTAATTAGTTGTTATTAATATATTATATCTGTGATTTATCTATTAACTTTACCTACATATATATTATATTTATATAAATTATTATATATTTATTACTTATGTCTGGAAATGATTCTTTTGTGTCTGCAAGCGAAGATGGTGCGTCTGACTGCGATAGCTTCTGTTCATTGGTGGGAACTCTGGGTGATATACTCAAACGCCAGTTCGAGGGTAATAACCGCCAATCATTTAATGTATGTCACATTAACGCGCAGAGTATTCCCAGCCATTATAGTGACTTGTACGAGGCATTTAACAACAGCGATATACATGCGGTCCTGATATCCGAGACTTGGCTCAAGCCTCATCTTTTGTCCACCACCTACCCCCTACCCGGATACATTCTTATTCGTAATGACCGAATTGATGGTAGGGGGGTGGCGTAGCTATATATCTCCGCAGTGAATTCTCCTACAAGATTATTTCTTTATCATCACAAAATTGCACTGCGGAGTATGTATTTGTAGAGGTTTGTGTCCGAGGGGCAAAGCTCGCAATGGGCGTAATTTATTGTCCTCCCTTGGTCGATTATTTCACTGAATTCGAGTCAGTAATTGAATCTTTGGGTACGGAGTATGCACATCACATAGTCATGGGTGACTTCAACACCAATCTCCTTGCCTACGATTCCTCTCGTTCCCGTAGGCTTCTGCATTTGATCGAGTCAGCAAGTCTTCACCTGCTACCTCTCCAACCTACTCACCACAACGTTGCTGGTGAGGACACCTGGCTCGATCTGATCGTCACATCCAACCCCTCCCTTGTTTTGTCTCATGGGCAGTACGAGGCCCCTGGATTTTCCCATCATGACCTAATTTTCCTCTCCTATATCCTTAAACCGCCCAGGGTTAGGCCTAGGGTTGTGTACAGGCGTTGTTTTGCGAGAATGGATGCTGAGAGTCTTCATAAAGATGCGGCGGCCATTGATTGGAGGCTGCTGATGGAGGCCACTAGTGTCAATAACATGGTGGACATATTCAATAACACCTTGAATAGTCTGTTTGACCGTCATGCTCCCATCAAAAGGGTTAAATTAAAGCGTCCACCAGCGCCTTGGATGACTGGAGTGATACAGACGGCGATGCGACGCAGGGACCGAGCGTTCCGGAAGCACAAAAGGGATCGTACTGAGGAAAATTGGGCTGCCTTCAAAACTGCAAGGAACAAGTGTAATCAGATGGTGCGTAATGCTAAACGCCGCTTTATTTTCGACCGAATATCTTCTTCTTCTTCTGCCGATATTTGGAAGTTCCTCAGAACCCTAGGTATCGGCAAATCGCAGCATTTAGACCTGCCGAGCTCGATTGGTTTGGATGATCTCAATCGCCACTTTTCCACTGTCTCTAAATTGGATTCCCAAACTAAACAAAATACCATATCTGTTATCTCTGGTCTAATGCGTTTTTCCACTGTCAGTCCTTTCTGTTTCAGACCAGTGCAGTCAGAGGAGATCCGGAAAGTTATCCTTGCCATTAAGTCCAAGGCAGTGGGTTGCGATAATATATCACGATACATGATCATAACCATACTGGAACCCCTCCTCCCAATCATAACACATATGATTAATTTCTCCCTACATTCCAGAGTTTTCCCATCGTTGTGGCGTCAAGCCTATGTCCGCCCCCTTCCTAAAATACCTAATCCCACCCTCCTGACCCAATTTCGTCCCATATCAATCCTTCCCTTTTTGTCAAAGGTCCTGGAAGCCTGTGTCCATAGGCAATTCTCAAGTTTTATGCACCGGAACTCGCTAATAAGCCCATACCAATCTGGTTTTAGGCCTGGACACAGCACCACTACCGCATTGCTGAAAGTTATCGGTGATGTGAAGGCAGGGATGGAGGACACCAAAGTCACTGTGTTGGGTTTTGGTAGACTTCTCGAATGCATTCAATATGGTCGATCATGATATCCTGTTAGCGATCCTCTCCCAGGTTTCGGTATCTAATGACGCACTGGAATGGTTCTCTTCCTATCTTCGCGAGCGTCAGCAGTTGGTCCAGGTTGGCGATACGTCATCGAGCTGGTGCCAATTGACTGCTGGCGTTCCTCAAGGCGGAATTCTCTCTCCTCTTCTATTCTCAACTTTTATAAATCGTGTCACTTCCGAACTTCAGTGTGCGTACCATCTATACGCCGACGACTTGCAGTTGTATTGCCAGGCTAGAGTGGAAGATTTGCCCGATGCGATCTCAAGGTTAAATGCGGACCTGGCTGCCTTGAACGATTGGTCAACAAGTTTCGGTATAGCAGTGAACCCCAGTAAATGCCAGGCAATAATCCTGGGAAGTTCCCGCACCTTTGGTAGAATCGACAGCGCAGCAGTGCCGCCGCTTCTATATGATGGTGCGATTATCTCGCTCAGCAGTGACGTGAAGGATCTGGGACTGCACATCGATAATAATTTGATTTGGCGTGTTCAGATCGCTGGTGTTTGTAAACGGGTGACGGGCACGCTTCGGTCTTTGTATCGCCTTAAAAATTTTCTTCCGTCCTCCACCAAGATAATGCTTGTCCGTTCCTTGGTCTTCCTATCATTGACTATGCTGATGTTTGCTACTACGACCTGAATGCAGATCTCATCAATAAACTGGACCGCCTTCTGAATAACTGTATTCGATTCATTTTCAACCTGCGTAAATACGACCATGTTTCTGCATACCGATTGCAACTAAAGTGGTTGCCCATACGTCAACGCAGGGAACAACGGGCACTAACCACTTTATACTCCCTGCTTAATTCCCCCACTCCTCCAAGCTATTTGGCCTCCTACTTTCAATATGTGAGTACCAACCACAATAAGTATCTCCGTTCCACAAACAATCTCCTCCTCCAAGGTCCCTCACACCGAACCGACTTTCTCCACTCGTCATTTTTCATTCAGTCAGTCTTACTGTGGAATGCGCTGCCCACGGATATCAGGACGGCCTCCAGTAGGCTATCCTTTAAATTTAAAGTCAGAGAATATCTTCTGAACAAACTGACACAATCGAGTCTCAATTAACACCCTCCTCAGAAACTTTATATATACAATTATATGAAATATATAAACCCATTATATATTTATTTATATATATATATATATATATATAGATATTTAATTATTTACATATTTTTATGTTTCATATTTATGTATGTAGTTTATGTACTAGGATACCTTTATATGTACGTCATTTATCACCCTCATTTTTTTATTTTTTTCAACAGATGCAAACTTCTTTTAAAACCTACTGTAAAACTTCTCTGCATCACCCTATGGTTGGCTGGTAGAGAATGCCATTCGGCATTAAGTCCGCCATTGTATACAGTAATACATGAAGTGTTAAATAAATAAATAAATAAATAAATAAACTAAGGCTAGAAAATTGTATCATTTAATTATACCACTTAAAATCAGTGCTGGGTGACTTGTACATGCCTTACGGCTTGGCTTACACTGAGTGGGTGACCCTTTTAGCATAGGCATGTTGTCAGCGTCTTTCTTTTCTAATTCTTCTGTTTTTTAACTCTTATGTTTTTATTACTTCTACTGTCACACTTTTATCTTTTGATATTTTACTAGCGAACCCAACAGCATCAACAACAACTTGAATGTATAAACAAAAATTCATTCAAATTAGTTCAGCTGTTTAGGATAAATAACCTAAACATCGACTGCAGCGCCATCTGCCGGGCTGATTTGTGAATCTAAACCATTCCCAGATCCCCTTGAACACACACAAAAAATTTCATCAAAATCGGTCCAGTCGTTTGAGAGAAGTTCAGTGACATACACACTCACAGAAGAATTATATATATAAAGATTTATGCTGCATCGTGCCTGGTGCTGAATAAATGTATTTTCTTTCTTTCTTTCTATCTTTCTTCTTTCTAATTATTTTGTGTTTAAGCTTAAGGGCTAGTTAAACCTATGACCGGTTTAGCTGCTTTATTTTTTGTTCCGAATTTTGTATCCTATAATAGGGCTGACATTTTCCTCTAAGGAAAAAGGCCCCTCTTATTAAATTAAGATTAAATAAAATACTCCTGAGCTGGTTACAGTATGCTTTTAATCACGCTACAATCAATAGGAGCAGGGTACTGAAGGGAAATGTTAGGAAAACGGGAGAAGTTCTTCCATTATTTTATGTTTCCGTTGCAATATGCAACCTTAACGGCTTAGTTATTTTTTGCTTTTTAGTTTTGAAAAGTTCTTATCTGTACAAATTATACAAGCCCAAACACAAGGTGGTTACTGTATATCGTTGATGAGTTCCCTTAACAATTACATTTCTTCATCATCAGACCCTTAATGGTAGTCCCGCTCTATCTAGGTGTAAAGTTCTCATTAATATAAATAATCAAGCCCAAACACAAGGTACTTAATATAAAACGTTGAGAAGTTCCCTCGACTGTCTGTCGGCTTCATCATACGGTTGATTCCAGACCCTTATCAAATTGTAGTGTTTAAAAATACTAATTGAAAAATAAAATAGAAGTATTACTTGACCCTACAAGTTTCGAAAGTTCCCCTCGGTTTCACTGGGATTTCATCATCAGATCCGGACTTCATGGAAATGGGATCCTCTCGGAAGAATACCGTATCAAAAAAAAAAGAATTTTGGTAATCGGTTCACAAATGGCGGAGTAATAAGCGTACAAACAAAAAAAAAAACAAACAATCAGCCGAACATAGTACCTCCTTCTTTTTTGAAGTCGATAAAAATTAACATTAAGCCAACAGTCACAGGGTTTCCTATTACAATAAAGATACAATACAGTGCTTAAGAATATAATAAAATTAAAACATCAATGAAGATAGAGTTTCTAACTCCGTCAGAGTTGGTGTAAATAATTTATGGATGCACTGCCCAATAGTATAAAAAATGGCTCCAAACAGAGGCCTATTTAAAGGCGCTACAACGCTGAGTTTGTGTCAGCGTCAATTATTTTATATTAAAATTATATATACTTATAATATACGGCCTCATTGGCCGAGTGGTCGCAAGTGAGACTGCCGGGCAAGGGGTTTCGCTTTCGATTCCCTGGGTTTTAAAAAATCTCAATAGTAGCACGGAGTTTGGAATTGTGCCCGGTATATATAGGCTCACCCCCTATTACATGGGACTCATAACATAAATAGTGAAAAGTGGGCGTTACATTGTACATTGGCATAATGTGCACCTCTGCCTACCCCTTCAGGGATAAAAGGCGTGATGTTATGTTATGTTATAATTATATGCATAGTTGTTTGTATACATAGTTATTTGTATTTATTATATATTGTTATACAGTATGTTATATAATATTTATAATCTATATATATAAAAGAAAGTCGTGTTAGTTACACCACTTATAACTCAAGAACGGCAAAATAGATTTGGCTGAAAATTGGTAGGGAGGTAGCTTAGAGCCAGGAGACCGACATAGGATACTTTTTAACCAATACTTTTTTTTACTTTTTACCGAAAATCACGAACGGAGACGGGAAAAAATAGGATTACGCGTACAAAGTCGCGGGTAGAAGCTAGTTACTATTAGTTGCTCATTTGGTTTTTTGGCATATTTTTGCTGATTCTATATTTAACCCAAAGGTTAACTGGGAGAAAATGCCATATGGCATTAAGTAACTTTGACAGTAGATCGCCCGATCTAGGATAATTTATACCTGTGTTTCAGGTGGTTTCAATAACATTATTTGTGACTCATAATATGTACCTAACCATCAGAAAAGAAACGGATATTAATTAAATGTTCCCGATACAACTCTAATAAACAAGGATATTTTTTCCTTGTATCTACAGTAAGTTCAGGACCGGCGACACAGTCGCACTACAATCTCATACAATAAAATGTCGAATTCAACTGTTATAAACGTACAAGTTAATGATGTTAACGTTACATCAGACGATGTCTATGTCTACGATGACTTTGATGAGACGAAAAGCGCAGCATCGTTCTATGTCAGAATCGTTGGAGTTGCCATCTCACCACTATGCCTGATACTACAATTGGTACTCTACATAAAACTACCTAAAATACGAAAACTGGACCAGAAGATCCTCACACAGCTGACAGTGGCAAGAGTTATAAACTCTATAATGGAACTGTTGATGACGTACCTGTACTTCCACGACTACACCAGGGATCTAATCTTTGCTCTATATTTCCAAACGGATGCAGCGCTCATCTTATGGATGTTTGTGTTCACGAAGAATTTATACGAAAAAGTGGTGCTAGTGTTTGTGTTAAAAAAAATTAGGTTTCTGATACTATCTCTGCTCGTATGGATCCTTACTGTACCGATAGGAGTGCTATGTCCAGTAAGCCTCGTGGGGAATTTTTTCTCAGAGTACTATAAAGTTTATACATGGTTAAAGTTCATTGTGTTGACAATAAACCTTCTGGTTTTCAGCAGAATCTTTTACGTCATCATAAACAAGAGCTTAGGGGTTGACATGAAAATGAAAGTTTTTATAAAAATTTGTATCATTTCGTTTCTGTTGCTATGCTTGACCAGCATCTTGGTAATCGTGCAAGTAATTATTACCGATATAATGTGGTACTGGGAAATGACTCAATTATCAACCATATTCTCTTTAATAAATAACTACCAAGTGGTGCTCGCTACCGTTATATTTCTTATTTTGGTCAAAAGTTGTGTTGACAAGAACTAAAGTTTCATAGTATAGTACACCTAGTAGATTTCGGTAGTTACTTGAAAATTTGTCAGATTAATATACAATACATTTAATTGTAACACGAAAATATTTTGTCAGAGTCAAAATACTCACATAGAGTACTACTTCAGTTATTTTGTAGTCTATATTAAACTAATTACTAAATAAGTAAGATAGTAGCCAACGAGATGCGACGAATATATTATTTTACTATTACAGAAAGGCCAAATTAAAAGTATCCTTAACCGACGAGTATGCATGAAAAGACTGATGATTGTTTATGAAGCGAAAGAGGTAAGTAAGAATCATAGCAATTGACGTTCCATAGTCTCTATCCTGAAATCCTCCTGAAGTATATCCTGAAAATAGTTTGTTTAAAATCGTTAACTAAATCGATTTATATAATTTTTAGTATAGGTAATTTTTTATCCCAAAAATAATTAAAAGTACGGAAATACAAATACAAATACAAATACAAATACAAATATTGTTTATTTCGTCAATGTAGGTATGTTACAATAGATGGTATTGTCATATTAACCCTGTATTGTTAAAACAAATCGAAATGGGCCGTAAGTCAAAGCAATAAGACTTTTAAAATCACAGTTTTATTTGTATTCATACAAATTCTATCATTTAATACAAAATAAAGAAAAATAAACTTTATGACAAGACCAGTAAGGATGTATATACATGTCAAATTAAAAATTTAGTGTATGTATTATGATTATAATATAATATTCTAATTTGCGTTAATTACGTTACATGTTGTATATGTATATATGTATGTATGTCTTACTATAATAAAATAAATTACTTCCGAAGATATGTACCTCTAGGTATACAACTCTTTAAAAATGTAATTGTATACACAATTTGTATAATTAATTCTTTGGTTTAGCAAAACCACTGTGTTACTTGTAACCATGTTGTAACGAACTAGTAGACAAAAAAATTTAGTCACATGTACATAAATCCCCTAATTTCGTCAGGTAAGACATAGATATAAGCTCCCTAATCCCTGAATCCCCAATAATCCTCAATTTCCTAATCCTCAAAAGGCCAGTAACGCACTTGTAACGCCTCTGGTGTTTCAGGTGTCCATGGTTGGCGCCGATTGCTTACCATTGGGCAATCCATCAGCTCGTTTACTGAATTATCCCATAAAAAAGCTAAATCAGTGTAGTTGTATAACAACATTTTATATGATTGATTATAATAATTAGTACAAAACTGGTTGAAATTAAATAAATGATAATATCTGAATCGTGTTTTATTCATAGAACTTTGAACGTTCCACTGGTATTCTATACATTTATGTGAATGTAATAGATAATAACATTATCATGATGTGTCACTATACGATATTTATAATTTATACTCTTTTATATGAAAATTGGTAAATATTATGCAAAACTTGGTAAGTTTATTAAAAATGAAAGTAATTAAGAATTCTGAAACTCAATCTTCCTCTGGTAGGGTAAGAACATCATTGGATTTTTTAAAATGGTCATTGAAATTACGGAATCTAGAATTATGGTCAGTTAACGATAACAAATTCTATCTTTCATGAACAACAATACGTATCCAGTAAATGACTTTAAACAACTGACACCAGTGTTAGCACTGATAAACAGGACTGCACGGTTGATTCGGTGACTGGGCAACCGGCTGCCAGGCAACGTGTAACGGGTTCGATTTTCGCACTAAGGAACTGTTTGTGTGATCCATAAATTGGTGTTTCGAGTCTGGGTGTGATTTATATGTTTGTAAACGCATCCAAGTTACACGAGAAAATACAAAGTGTTGGACAACGTTTAAAAAACAGGTTTTAATTTTATGGAATAAATATAGGATGCCATCGGCATATTTTGTGAACTTTCGAAAGCATTTGCATGCGTTCAGTATGGGGCATTATTGCTGAAGCTTCAACGTTACAGCATTCGGGAGGTGTCGTTTAATTTATTAAAGCAAAGTCATACCTTCAGGTTAATCAATTTAAAGTACAAGTAAACATACCAAAGTCATGGGATGGTAGCGCCGTGGGCGTACCGCAAGGTTCAATATTTGGTCCGATCCTTTTTTGACATATATAAATAAAATGATGCTCCGTCAGAATAAACCATAGATGGTATATTATTCGCTTATGACATTTTAATGTTTGAAATATATATAAGGATAGAAGGTGAAATAATTATAAAAAATGTTTATAATACTCTAGTGGAGGTTCAAACTCCATTTGCAATAAATAACCTAGTTCTATACTATAAATACACATTTTACACAATGTACTTATATAACGAATGAGATATAAATTATTGAATAGTAATAAATTAGAATGTGTAAAAGAGACTACTTTCCTGGAAATTACTGTAGATGAATTTATTGCAATGGGGCCCAATATATCTGTGACTATATCTGTGACTTATATATACTTCTTATATATACTCACCCATTATATCTGTGACTATCATAGCACCATGTCGTATTGTATTTTGGTGTGGAGACAGGCTACTAACATTGATTAATGAATTTCTCAGAAAAGTTTAAAGAGAGAGAGAGAGATAAGATCAGTATAAATAATTATGACATGGTAAAGAGATTGTTATATACCGTGTATATAACAATCTCTTTACCATGTCAATTTATCTAACATTTTAATTAAAAAACTATTTGAAAAAATGATTTGACTTTCTGAATTACATACATCATAAATATCGGGTCCTAAGGAAGGTATAATACCCGCTTTACAAATGATTCACCATGTGATTCTACTGAAAATAAATCAGTATGTGCGACGTATAAATGCACATACCGCCATCTAGATTAATAAGTTAAATAATATTGCAATGTTTGGTGACATTGCCATCTGTATATGAATTAAGACAACAATGTAATTTTACTTAATCCCTTATCAGTCGCGGGATGGTTCAAGTTAAGCTTCGTAAATTTTTTACACATTTTACAATTTACACTCGGGTGTAGAATGCCAATTAATCGAATATCAATTTGATCGATCACTAAAGGTACATAGATCGAAAACCTAAATGTTCTAACATTCATAATATTGAATGAATATTATATCGAACAAATGAACGGGCTTGAACAAAAGACTTTTCGTGGTAAGGGGCACTTTCTGGGCACTCAGAATAAGATAATCTTAATAATAAAAACTCTAACCTCTTGCTCTATTATTTAAAAGGAAACAAATATAACATAACATCACACTTTTTATCCCCGAAGGGTACCCCTTCAGAGGCAGAGGTGCACATTATGCCACTGTACAATGTAATACCCACTTTTCACTATTTATGTTATGAGTCCCATGTAATAAGGGGTGAGCCTATTGCCATATACGGGGCACTATTCCAGACTCCGTGCTACTATTGAGATTTTTTTTTAAAACCTAATGCCCCTTGCCAGGCAGTCGCACTTGCGACAACTCGGCCAACGAGGCAGGGAACAAGTATCTCAATATAAATTCAAAATTTGAATGTTAGTCGAAGAGTAATTGCTTCATTAATTGAGTAGATAAGTAGCCACGCTTGGTGGCTGTCGAATATTGTTCTCGGATTCTATTCTGGGTCAATTTGAAATTATCACTAAAAGTTAAATATTTTAATTATCGTCCATTTCCGCCTATCCGGAATTGATCTGTTCTAAAACCTTTACATACAAGATTATGGTCTTTTTTTTAAGGGGGGAAAATCATCGAATGACTGCTCCCGCCTGGGTTTGGCGGGAGTGAGTGTCAGACTCTTACTGACTAAAAACCACCCCGTTCCTTCTCCTGCACGTCGAGCCGGAGCCCCGGTAACCCGTTAGGTTCTCCGCGACAAGATTATGGTCTAATGACAAATCAATGTGTCATTATATAACATGTAAGTAGGTACAATCTACCTCTACATACATACTACAACGATAGTATTGTCCATTGTTTCTATGCAAGTACCATATCCATCTCAAAATAGTTTTTATATGCTATATTTTAGACATTATTTATCCTGTGTTTTGTTGTTGTGTCTAAAAATATAATGTGTCATAATATGTTATGTACTGATTTATCTATTGTAATGTTTATCTGTACTTTGAAATATAGTGATATTTATGTGGATCTTGTTACACTGGATCATTAAAACATGTTATTTTAGCATCAAATTCATAATTTAACTGCAAGTTTACATTGACGTTATGAAATTGGGGCTATCGATAACATCACGTCTTTTATCCCCCAAGAAGTAGGCAGCCAATTCGGAGTCGCGGAGAACCTAACGGGTTACCGGGGCCAGTCAGTAAGAGTCTGACACTCCCTTCAGGCGGGAGAAGTCATTCGATGATTTCACCTCCTTTAAAAAAGGGGGTGGGCAGAGGTGCACTGTACAATGTAACACCCGCTTTTCACTTTTTATGTTATAAGTCCCATGTAATAGGGGTCAAGCCTTGCGATAAACGGGCACAATCCCAGACTCCGTGCTACTACTGGGATTTTTTAAATACCCAGGGTAAGTAATACTTTGCTCGACCCGGGAATTGAACCCGAGACACCGTGCCTAGCAGTCGCACTTGCGACCAACGAGGCAGTCAATATTTAATCTACATTGGATGGAAAAATCTCGCTAAAACTCGAGAACGGCTGAACCGATTTGGATAATTTTCGTCTTGAAATGTTTGTGGAAGTCCAGGGAAGGTTTAAAAAGTGTTGCCGGGTCAGCTAGTACTATATAGATTTGTTTTAATAATGATTTTGTTATAAGTACCTGGTCCGTGATCGTATTAAATAAATAGAACACCTCTTTTAGTTACGAATAATTTATTTAAAAAAATATAAAAGTTTCCTTAAGTATCATAATTTTTTGTATTATATATACGTAGGTTTATAATATATGTGATGGGTCGATGTTTGACCACTATCTCACCTGGGCCTCTCAAGGCTAAAATTTGAACTTTCTAAGATACGTATAATTATCGCTACGTCTTAAAATTATGTTATTAAAGCATATTAATAAAAAAATATTCTACAATGCTATCTTAAACATTTGGAATGTACAATCTTATTGGAAAATATGTATTTATATTAAAAGAAAGACGGGTTTGTTCCAACACTTATATCTCGAGATCGGCTAGACTAAATTTCATGGTTTTTTCCCGCCCGGAATAGAAGAATACATCTTAAAATTAATGAAAACTCGAAGAGAACATAATTACAAAAGATGAATCATTTTCCCTTAATGTTACTTTGTTTCGTACCTGTCAAATATTTGTTGTCCATCCTGTCACGTACTATAATATTACGTTCATCAAAGCCTAAATTAGTTCAGCTAAAAGGTATTAATTGACTGTTAGGCGGTACAAAGTTCGCCGGGTCAGCTCGTTCTGTATAAAATACTAGCTTCTGCCCGCGACTTCGTACGCGTAATCCCATTTTTTCCCGTCCCCGTTCGTGATTTTCGGTAAAAAGTAAAAAAAATAATTTTGGTCAAAAAGTATCCTATGTCGGTCTCCTGGCTCTAAGCTACCTCCCTACCAATTTTCAGCCAAATCTATTCTGCCGTTCTTGAGTTATAAGTGGTGTAACTAACACGACTTTCTTTTTTATATATAGATAATAATAATAATAGTTCTTATAATTATTACATTTTACATGAGTACAATACGTATGCCTACAGTATACTTAATACTAAATTAGTATCTACTACATAATATTGACTTAATTGCTTATGTTCTATGAGATCATCGTCAGCAATAAAGTATAGAGGATCAGAAGTAAAATGTGGAAGGGAGGAAAAGTTGTTTAAAATAAAAAAATTATCCACTAACGTAACAATGGCAATTGTGAAAACAGTAATGACAAGCACGATTTTACACATAGGTATCGTTTAATTGCAGGTATTTTAATTTGTAGTACTAGTTCCTGATCAAATCATTTGTTCATATAAAGCCTCACTATTGTACTGAGCAGTCAATTCAACTTAATAATGATTCTTTAACCTAAACTTATTTCTGTAGTGTGACATCTCTCCATTTAAAGTTGCAAACAAGTGCTGGTTCATCTGGAACCATCCATTAGTGCTTAAACTTTAGACACACATACAAATAAAAATTCATGGCACAAAGGGACTGAACTATTTTCTCTCGCCTCTCGTTTTGATTGAGAAAAACTAATACGGTCTAGAGATAGACAGGTACACAATTTGATACTTGTACGAAATCAATTACTATTTTGAGCAAGAATAAGAAATATTACTGTGGCAGGTACCACTTGGAAAGAATTTATTAAACAGAACGCTTCTGACACAGCACTCACTTCCAAATACGATAATATATCATTAATAAATACTTGTAAACTGGTCAAAATAACCAACAGAAAGGAAATTATACAAGTCTTTACAATGTTCTTCATGTTCCTATTACCAGCATAAGACTTGGTTATGATGACGCGGAAGATTCTGCCGAAAAACAAGAGGTTGATAGTCAAAACAATGAACTTCACCCAAGCGTAAGATTTATACAATTCTATATAGAAACCGTTCTGAAGAGACACTGGACACAGTATGCCTACTGGTATGGTAAGGACCCATATTAACACTGATAGCAACAGAAAGTTGAACCTTGTTGTCACAAACACAACAACCACTTTGTCGTATAAATTCTTCGTGAACACAAACATCCAAGAGACGAGCACTGCGTCTGTTTGTAGATACAACGCGAACGTCGGGTCCTTCGTGTAGTCATTGAAGTACAGATAGTTCATTAGCATCTCCATGATCGAGTTCATTAACCTTGCCAACGTTAATTGTATGAGGATCTTCTGGTCCAGTTTCCGTAGCTTTGGCCGGATAATGACAAGCACTATTTGCAGTATTAGGCATAATGTCGAGACGACAATCCCAATGTCCCATACTATTTCCACTACATAGCTTTCTTCGTTTTCCTGGTAGCTTTCTTTATATTCTAGAGTTTTATTCATGTCTCCTAAGTCAATTGTAAGATTTGCAGTTCCATTAAGGTTTTCGTAGTCGTAATTATCAGTCTCGTTCCACGTTACGTTAACCGGTCCATTAAAATATTCGGTGTCGTTTAACATTTTATCCACCAGTGCGCCTATGTCGCCGGTCGTCAGGATACTGCCGTTTTTTAGTTATTTTCCTCAAGGCTTTACTCGCAAAACTAGTTGAGAGGATACTTGTTTCTTTACCTGTATAAGTACTAATGTACTGTACTAGTAATTGGGTAATTACGTAAGTAAATATGCAAGTACTTCAGTGACGATGATTGAATGATTTACTGCTTCTTATGACGTAAAGAAGAATGTAGTTTACGTCTCTCAACACACGATATAAATGTGTAGAACCTAGCGTTCTACACATAATATTTCATTTTAATAAATGAATATTATTTTAATTGACTTCAAAAAAGGAGGTTTTCATACATACATACATAACTCCACGCCTGTCTCCCATGGGGGTAGACAGAGACTATGGAACGCAAATTACTACGATTCCTACATACTTCAGTTGAACCTGTATGTATATGTATATATGTTTGTGCGTACGGATTTTGGTGTGGTTTTCAGAAAAGCGTTTGTTGCATTTTTTACACTTCGGAGAAGGTTTTAGTAGGTATATTTTTTTTTAAAAAAAACGTTGCCCCACATTATGATTTTCTCCTGT
This sequence comes from Spodoptera littoralis, assembly GCA_902850265.1. Taxonomy (NCBI): domain Eukaryota; kingdom Metazoa; phylum Arthropoda; class Insecta; order Lepidoptera; family Noctuidae; genus Spodoptera; species Spodoptera littoralis. The sequence continues at coordinate 12,589,866 of LR824545.2, forward strand.
GTCGTGGGTGCGTTTACAAACAAGTTCACATACACAGTGACACCCAGAACCGGAACAACAATTTGTGGATCACACAAAGTGTTTTTTTTTATATTCTCAATGTACAGAATTTACACTTCTACAATATCTATATGTATTATTTCAGCCTTGGGGTAAAAAATCACTACATGTTGTTCCCGAAAGTAAGTATCAAACTAAATAGGCATGCGTCAAGAAGGTCATTTTCAAACTAGTTAGCTCTAAAGATTTTGATGTAATTCAAAATGTGAATAATATTTTATTTTTAATTTGCCCTTTGTGTTCAAAGAATCAATACAACCACAGATATATTAATATTTTTGTGAATACAACTTACAAAAAACTTTCTTCGGGACGTGTAACGTTTATTTTTTTAAATTGTAAATATTGTAAAAGAATTGCTCTTTCGTGACATCATACATTTGATGGTTAGTGAAAAATTATACATTCCGTTTGGTTTTACGAAAATCTATTAGAACTTCAATAGTCACGTGATCACTGTGAGTGACGATCTTCAAACTCCTAATCCCCAAAAGGCCGGTAACGCACTTGTAACGCCTCTGGTGTTCCAGGTGTCCATGGGCTACGCCGATTGCTTACCATCAGGTGATCCGTCTGGTCGTTTACCGGCTTATGCCATAAAAAAACTGTACTTTTGAAGCGAATGAACCGACTGACGAGTTTAGTATTCTTATGCCGTTCGCTTCAGGATAAGAAAATAAACGTATATAATTCATTAGTATGCAAGACATACAACATTCCCTGAACATTGATGCGGAATGGGAACAAAATATCTTTGAAGTAGGACACATTACAGCTTGTAATAAAACCTCTATGGTATTTTCTATATCGATTGAGAAAAAGTTTATATTCCCAAGACGTATTCGTACGGGAAAATAATAGGGTAGACGACTAATTTTTATTTTAATGTCCGTCTGATAGATTATTTAAAAACATTAGACACGTATTTTTTCTTTTCTCACAGAAACGAATAGTTTCGAAGATATATTGATTTGAAATGTCGCGTGACGTCACTTCTCAGTACATTTTATACTAAGAAATGACGTTTTAGCCCCCACTCCTAAACTTTGATTCGTTTTATCTAAGTATTGTTTTATTATACGACAAAATAAAAAAATACGTGTCTATTATTTTTTCATTACCTAACTTACGGACTAATTATATTTTTAATTTTCATACCCTGTCATCGTCCCCATTATATAGATACCTAGAGGATAAATAAATGTGATCTCCCATTTCGTGTCACGCTCATGGCAAAAATGTAGCGATTTCGTCATTAGGACGCGAATCTCGCAAAATTTACTTGGCTGTGTTCCAACAGACCTCAAACATAATCTAGTAATCTAACGGTTGTATGAATATAGTTCCTTGATAAATTATACATATTACACATTTGCACTGATCTTAAAATGACTGTCTTCAATTTAGATATTAAGTTGGACTTAGTATTTGAAAGTATTTCATTTCAAAAAAGCAGCTAAAAGAAAAGTTTCGTTGTCAACATATTAAGTTGACTCCAGGTGACTAGAACGAGTGGTCGACGAGCCCTCAGCCCATTGATGAATCGGAAGCAATCAACTGTACAATTAGTTAATAAAATGAAGCGCTGCAGCATTGTCTGGCCGCGGCAAGGCCAGGGCCGTCCATTACCGAACGGATGTAGGAAGCGCCACATCGCTAGTTGCTCACTAGACGTCGCGCGGTGTGTTTATCGCTACACATAATTAAAAAGAATACGACGTTCTATTTTCAATTTTCGCGGCATTACAAAATTTCGTTTCAAAAACAATCATGGCGTCGCATTAAAAAAATGTTATGAAATTAAAATCAACATGTAACTGAAACGATATTGTGTACGTTTTGAGTATCGTACGTTTCGAACATAAAAATGATATTTTTAAGGAAATATATTCAAGGCCGACAATTTAGAAGATGATTTAGTGAAGTGTTGTACCTATAGCGTGTTTTAAATAACGATTAAATTAATAGCGCATTCAATGGGCAGTTGGAAGTGTCTTTGAATAAAAATAGACTATACAAATGCAGCAATTCGTTTATAATTAAAGTGTATGTAAATAGACCAGTGAACGAACGAATGCGACCGAATGGAACAGAGTACACTTGGGTAAACTTTAGATACGAATTGTATATTCATGATATTTTTTTTTTCGAGATTCAAAAGTGCATATTTGTCCTTGTTGTGTTATAACGTTAGTGAAATATATTGAACCTCTATTTTGTGATGTATTGTGTATATAATGTTGAGTTTTCGTAAAATATTTATAGTGTTCCCGATTTGTATGTGGTGACACGATTCCTGGGTTATTTTTGTTCTGCTTATTTTCGGATCTCATATTAAATGAAACGGTAAGTCTATTGCTGATACTTACTGGTGATATCAAAGTAACTACGTTGACTTTTATCGAATTATCTACGCTAGTATAATAAAGGCGAAAGATTTGATTGTTTGTTTACATTGAATAAGCTACGAAACTAATAGACCGGTTTTAAGTGATCTCTTACCATAAAACACGCTTACTTTTCATCTGACATCTTATCCTAATTTTTCAATGGGACCTCCTCTAGAAAAATTTTAATTCATTCACAGCCGAAGCAATGAATGAAAAACTAGTATATGATAATGTTAATGGATGTGCGAATTTAGTTAATAAAGCAGATTATCTATATTGCATTAAAATCGATAAAGTAACGTTATTAATTTCTGATAAATAATTATAAACTTTATCTCTGATATTAAATATTTTACATAGATACCTTTTGGCATTCATCGCCGTTGTTTGTTTAGTGTTATCATAGAAACCGGTTAGTATTTTTGTAATTTACATATATAATAATGTAAAGAAAACGTAATATAATTTTTGTACGTTAGCTAGTTAGAAGCTATATATGTAGGTAACTAGCTACTTCCGCGCAGTTTTTAATCGTAGCGTAATATTTTATAGCCTATAGCCTTCCGCGATAAATGGGCTATCCAACACAGAAATAATGTTTCAAATCGGACCAGTAGTTTGGGAGATTACGTTAGCACGTTCAAACAAACAAACAAAAAACAAACTTCATTTTTATAATATTAGTATACTCTACCTACCGAGTACCTACCTAATTCCCGAAACATTCCAGCAGAATAGAAATAAAAATCGTGCAGAATAGGAATAAAACAGACTATCTATAGGTATGTCTACCTATAGATATACCTAGTTCTTTAATGCACCTAAAAATCAAACTGACCTACAGTTTGTTCACTACAGAGATTTAAGATATTAAAAGTGCAATCTCACACACCAGTCTCCGTGCAGTCAAGTCCAGGTTTCCTTAAAAACTTATAGATAAGGTGCCGGTGACTGACGAGTGGGAACAAAATCATACCTTTTTTTAAGGGGGGAAAATCATCGAATTAGTACTCCCGCCTGGTTGAGGCGGAAGGGAGTGTCAGACTCTTCCTGACTAAAAACCACCCCGTTCCTTCTCCTGCACGTCGAGCCGGAGCCCCGGTTACCCGTTAGGTTCTCCGCGACACAAAATCATACTAGAAGTATAGAAACATTAAAAAAAGTCCTGTTAGTGTGAGAATGCACTTGTAATAAATATGATATTCATAATCCATCATCGATCGACATTAGCCTGTTTTTGTCTACTGCTGGCCATAGCCATAGTCAAAGTTTTGACTTTGACTTAAAACAGTCAAAATCATTTATTTACTTATACTTTAAATGGCACTTGTATGTTGATGAAATACAAAATTTCGTTAAGTGTCACACTATCGTAGCTTAGAGGTTGCTTACAATTTAGGAGAAGTTGACTGGACAACCAATTCAATGTCATTCATCATCATCAACAGCCAATAAATGCCCACTGCTGAGAAAAGCCTCTTCTCACACGGAGAAGGTTGGAGCATTAATCACCACGTTTGCTCAATACGGATTGGCGATTACAAAGTTATAATTAGCAATTATAAGCCCAGATTACCTCACGATGATTTCTTTCACTGTTTGTCAGTGGTGTCTAAATCATCTTAGAAGTCGCGGAGAACCTAACGGGTAACCGGGGCTCCGGCTCGACGTGCAGGAGAAGGAACGGGGTGGTTTTTAGTCAGTTAGAGTCTGACACTCCCTTCCGCCTCACCCAGGCGGGAGCAGTTACTCGATGATTTTCCCCCCTTAAAAAAAAAGACCATAATCTTGTATATAAAGGTTTTAGAACAGATCAATTCCGGATAGGCGGAAATGGACGATAATTAAAATATTTAACTTTTAGTGATAATTTCAAATTGACCCAGAATAGAATCCGAGACCAATATTCGACAGCCACCAAGCGTGGCTACTTATCTATTCAATTAATGAACCAATTACTCTTCGACTAACATTCAAATTTTGAATTTATATTGAGATTTTCCCCCCTTAAAAAAAAAATCATCTTAGAAAGTACAAACAGTACTTGCCGTTGGTAGGTTTCGAACCCGCATCTTCAAGCATGAGAAGCGAGCGTCTTAAACGTCCGGGCCACCACGACATTCAGTATTCAAGTAAGGTCACAGTCGAAACTAGTTAATTATAAATTATAATGTTAAGCTTGTCATTTATCTACCAGAGACTACAGTAGAAGATAATGATGCATAACTTGATAAATACCTACATGTTCTTACAATGGTTCTCAAATGATCTTGTCATTTAACCATTGTTATATTAAATTACCTATATGGAGTGTTCGTATATTTTTAGAAAAAGTAGGCTTTTTATAGTACCTATAGTAGTACGGCAAACGAGCAGACGGATCACCTGATAGTAATCAATCTGCGCGCCTATGAACACTTGTAACACTAGAGGACCTTTTAATCCACGTAATCTTTTGTGAATTGGGGTTTTGGGCATTTAGGGATTTGGGATGGGGGATGTAGGGAACTATTGGGTATCCGGTAACCTCATTCATACGATGGAACACAAAGCGAGCGTTGTTTCACGCCGGCGTCGGTTTCCTATGAAGCCGGCCCATTCGTGCCGAATAATGGCTGTTTAACGTTTATTTTTATATGGGTACATTTGTTTCGAGTATTTTCTGTCTCATTTTATTTGAAATGCTATTATTAATGTTTATTCTACAGCTACCTCGACTGACAGCGTCGTTGGCCGAGTGGTCGCAAGTGCGACTGCCGGGCAAGGGGTCTCGATTTCGATTACCGGGACGGGCAAAGTATTACTGGGTTTTTAAAAATCTCAGTAGTAGCACGGAGCCTGGAAATGTGCCCGGTATCCATATACCGGGCACATTTCCAGGCTCCGTGCCTATTGCCATCAATAGACTCACCCCCTATTACATGGGACTCATAACATAAACAGTGAAAAGTGGGTGTTACATTGCACAGTGGCATTAAGTGCCGAAATGTGCACCTCTGCCTACCCCTTCAGGGAAAAAAAGTGTGATATTATGTTATTCTACAGCTACTTTAGTTGAAACTCAAATAAACCTATGTACCTCATGCTGTTAATGTGTTGTTCTCTGTAATATTGTCTGTTCTATGGTGTACATGAAATGATAAATAAATAAATAAAATAAACTGTGCAGGCAGGTACCTATAGGATATTTACATAATTAACCAATTACCAACGACATTATAAACAGGAAAATTGGATGCATTTAAATTAAGCAGAAAGTCTGATGTCAGGTCTGCTATTTTTCCAGTGAACCTGTTATTATCCTGAAAATGAAACTAAGGACGCAAAAGGGATATTTAGATTTTAAACCATAAAATGTAGTCTCGAAACAATTATTGTGAATGAAATTGCCAGCTGCAGCAACATTATTTTACTATTTAAGTGCAATTAAAAACATGCAACATTGTCATTCACCATACTTTGTTTATCTACACAGATAACTTATACAGCCATCTAAATAACGAATAATTTTGGCGAAAATCTTAACAACTACCTTACTATACCTTCTACACCTACCTTACTATACCTACTATAATACTATACCTTTCAGCCATATTTGAAGTACATATAAATAAAGCCAGAAAATGATAGACACGCTTCCGTTTCTACCACGAAATGACCTCAGATAGTGCCATTAACAGAAAAGATCTCTTCAATAAAAAGTTCCCATCGTAAACCTTCACGCAATAATATACTTTGTTCTTCCAAATATAAAGGCGAAGTTTCTATAGCAAATGAGGGAAAATATTTGACACTGAATTGTCTGTAATATGAATTTCGTTAGTCATTGTAGTTGGTGGTTCGTGTTAATCTGCCCGCGCCCGACGCGAACGTAAATAGATTTGACTGCTCCTGTACGAAATGTTCCAATAAATTAGTCTCTAGCCTTGCTCTTTGCCTCAGTATTCACTATTTTCTTAAACATCGACAATTTCTACATTCATGTCATTTAGCTAAAAATGTATATGCCAAATTACATATCGGATTTGAATAGATAGGAGTAATCATAAGTTACTGATCTTGGCTTTATGTTCCAAAATGTTAATGTATTGTGTGCATGTATAGTCAGCCTAGGTATTTATTATTATCATCATCATCAACCAATATATATGAGTTTGATTCGGCATTTCTTCTCAGAGTAGTCAGTTAGGAAATGTCGACCTCATCGTTCGCTTGATAAAATTGACGTGTAAAAGTGCTGCCTTGTAGCTTATTTGCAGAAATAAATTCACTTGTTTCACTTATGCCCACTGCTGAACAAAGCCTCTTCTCACACGGAGAAGGTTAGAGCTTTAATTACCACGCTTGCTCAATTCGGGTTGGCGATTTCAAACTTATAATTAGAAATTATAAGCCCACGTTTTCTCACGATGTTTTCCTTCACCGTTTGTCAGTGGTGTCTGGATAATCTTAGAAAGTACATATAACTTGGAAAAACTCACATTGGTAATTGCCGTTGGTAGGTTTCGAAACCGCACGCATGCACGCACATAAGCATGAGAAGCGGGCGTCTTAAACCTCCGGACCACCACGACCATAGTATAAAATAGTAATAATAATATAGTATTTATTATGCAGGTAAGAAAATGAAGACTGACTTAGTAAGGAGACAGTAACATTTATTAGGCTACTGGACCGGCCAATGTTTACCAAATAAAGGGGACTAATTTATTAATTTTATGGCTTCTCCCGCCTGGATGAGGCGAGAGGGAGTGTCAGACTCTTACTTACTAAAAACCACCCCGTTCCTACACCTGCCCTTCGAGCCGGAGGCCCGGCAACCCTTTAAGTCCTCCGCGGCTCCATATCTGCAGGCATACATTACTTAGAATAACATTAGCTGTTTGACTCTGTACTGAATAAATATTTGTTTTGCATAATGAATGACTTTGCTGACTGTACCTACATTTGTCAGTGATGGTTCTAGTAAAATACATGTAAAAAGTATTATTTTATGAACTATGTTGCATAAAAAGTCACGATGCGACGACATAACTGATGTCAATTATCGAACCAGTACTCATTCATTAAAGGAAAAATGTTTCATAATTTTTAGATGCCTTATAAGGAAATGTATAGGTTTGATACATACTATACTAGTTAATTTTATTCCTCATTAGCACTTATCATATTACCTAAAGAACCTAACGGGTAACCGGGGTTCCGGCTCGACGTGCAGGAGAAGGAACGGGATGGTTTTTAGTCAGTAAGAGTCTGAAACTCCCTCCCGCCTCACCCAGGTGGGAGCAGTCATTCGATGATTTTCCCCCCTTAAAAAAAATCAATAAATTTCAATAAAATTTCAATAAATTTTCTTTTTTTACTTAGGCACATAAGTATCTTTGTTTTTATATATAATATTAAATATTACTTGTTCTGTCTTTCGCCCGCGGCTTGTGGCAGTGGAAATACCTATATATTGTCCTTCTCTGTAATCCCAACTAAAGCTCTAAAAAAAATTTCAAATGAGTCGGTTAAAAAGATTGATTTAGTTTAAGTGTGGGAGAGCCATGCTTCGGTACAGAAGACCGACGTGAAACAACGCTTGCGTTGTGTTTCGTCGTGTGAGTGAGGTTACCGGGGGCGGAGGCCCAATTACACAACCTATAACTATAACATTAAACCACCGAAGGCTTGTGAATTTGTGAAATATTTAATAATATTCAATGAAACAGGACAAACATTAAAAATGCTATTTTATCTACCTATTATGACTTTGAGACGGTTTAGCGAGAGTTTAATTTAGCGTGTCGTGGGTGCGTTTACAAACATACAAGTTCACATACACAATGACACCCAGACCCGAAACAACAATTTGTGGATCACACAAAGTGTTGTTCCGTGCGGGAATCGAACCGGCGACACGTTGCACGGCAGCCGGTTGCCCAGCCACCACACCAACCGTGGTCAAAAGTGACATTATATTCACCTTTTTTCGATGTCCTCATTTTTGACATAGATGACAAATTATCTCTATACAATAATATATCACTCTATAGCACTATATACTCTATATACTGTTTATTAGACGCCATGCAGAGAATTTGGCGACGTTGACGTCATACTTAAACTTGTGTAATCAAGAAATATATATGATCATACCATGTTCTGGAAGTACATACGATAGATTTTAAAATCTACTAAAGAGATTTGACAGAAAAGAGTAAGTTGACCTGTTACCTATTGTACGATGTAACATAAAAATATTTTACATTTTATTCCACAAATGGCACATTCTGATAAGTTAACAGTTAGTAACATAGGCCTCCCTAGTGACTTCTAAATCTGCTGGTCGGAAGCGACCTCTATCCAACGGCTCCCTGTGACATTTATCAGGGCGTCTGTCCACGATGTGGGTAGGTGCTCGCACTACATTGGACATTTAAGTTATGTGTATAACTGGAAGCTTTACTCTATCCTCCCCAATCATCCCAATCGCCACATCCCCAATCTTCAAATCCCTAACCCCTTAGAGACCGGCAACGCACCAGTAACTCCTCTGATGATGGGCGGCGCCGATTACCTACCATCAGGTGAATCGACTGCGCGTTTGCCGGCCGGTAATTTCAATATATGGATTAAATACATATAACTTAATATAGAAAACATGAATTAACTAATTGGCCTAAGTCCCTAAAGTGTGAGGAATGAGGAAACAGAGATATTAATTATTGTTAAATGAAATGCATTGTCATAGCACACAAATATTTATTTAAATATTCAAAATACCTAATCTAGTATGAATGAGTATAGTGTATAGTTGTGTAATATTAGTAACTAGCGACCCGCCCCTGCTGCGCACGGGTGCAATATGCATGTATTATACATATGTATATACCTTCCATAAGAATCACTTCTATTAAAAAACAATAAACAACACTTTGTGTGATCCACAAATTGTTGTTCCGGGTCTGGGTGTAATGTGTATGTGAACTTGTATCTTTGTAAACGCACCCACGACACAGGAGAAAATCCTAGTGTGGGGCAACGTTTTAAAAAAATATATATTTATATATATGTATGTACCTAGATTGAATGCTTATGTGAGTACTCTGTTTCCAGCTCCGACATGCCTCTGCCGCTGCTAAGGAAATGTTGCGGCTGCATTTCCCTGCGCACAGGCTGCTTCGTTCTATGTATTATGTCCACAGTAAGTACAATCTCATTATTTATTATTTAATTAAAGTTCTAATTGGTTTTGTGGTATTGTGTTTCTTACTCATAACTAAGTTATAACACATAATGTCACGAACCCGTGACCACCAGAGTAACCACTCTAAAGCTACGGAACCGATTAAGATTAATTCACCATAATAGGGTAGATGCCTAATTTTTATTTTAATGTCCATCTGGTACTTAGATTATTTCAAAGCATTAGACACGTATTTTTTATTGTCTTACAGAAACGAATACTATACTTTCGACGATATATTGATTTGAAATGTCGCGTTACGTCACTTCTATGTACATTTTATTAGTAGAAATGACGTTTAGCTCCCACTCCTAAACTTTGATTCGTTTTATCTAAGTACTGTTTTATTATACGACAAAATAAAAAATACGTGTCTAATATTTTTCATTACCTAACTTACGGACTAAATCAATTTTTAATTATCACACCCTGTTATCATCCAAATATTGAGATTTACATAGATTAGACCAGGGCTAGTTCTTGAGCAGCCATTTGTGGCTTTAGATTTTTAATCAGCGTCAAAGCGCGTCAGTGGTAAAGGAATCATCCTTTCTACTACCGACACCGATTCTTCGACTCTGACTGTAAAAGCAGACTCATCACAACTGTCTCCTACCACTGACAAAGCTCTCATCCATCAACCATGAAAGTATTAATATGGTCAAACTAAGCAATCTAATAAAACTTTGACTGCGTGATTAATATGCCGCCAGTCCCGCCGTTATGGGACGCTCCCAAATATAATCATATTATTTTGTTTACGCCCCTCCGCGTTACACTTCTGACGTCATCACTTACGTCAGAAACACATAATGTTCGCAAGTTTCTGGACAATACTCATACTTAATGAATAATCTAGGAGTTTGTTTGTCTGTGCTGGCAATGGCAATAGGCTCACCCCCTATTACATGGGACTCATAACATAAATAGTGAAAAGTGGGTGTTACATTGTACAGTGGCATTAAGTGCCGAAATGTGCACCTCTGCCTACCCTTTCGGGGATAAAAAGGCGTGATGTTATGTTATGTTTGTTTGTCTGTGTTTGTAACTATAAAGTACGTATTATATTAGCTTTTTCCAGTAATTTTACTCAGTGCCTTACTTTTGAGTGTGTCATGAGGAAGTTTTGTCAAGTAAATAGGTACTGAAGAATATAAGTGTTATAAGGAAAAGCAATAAAATTCATTTAATTTAATTGCTATATTAATCTATAGTCTTCATTTTTGCTTCACGAGCTTAGGTATCAGCAGCTTAAGCGCTCTCCGCAAGAGATCTTCTACTACTTAACAAAAACTAAATTTAACTCACGTCAAAATACATCCCGATATTTATCTAAAACTCTATTTTTTGCTTAGGTACACCTTTAAAAATAATTCTAGCGTTTCATAGTAGCATTCTTTTCCAACCTCTTCAAACATTTCAGTTTTAATCAGTTACTAGCAAAGCACTTAAAATTCTAAAATACTCCTGTCACTGTAAATTAGACCTTGCTCTAATTATCTAGCTCACATTTTATATTTTACCGCTACCCATGTCACTCATATTTATTTGTGAATGCTATTTACGTACGACTAAATAGCAAGTCAAGCCACACCATTCTGCCCAATTTCTTTTATTCTATTTTCATCCTTATTTTCTAGTATTAAAGTTGAGAATGTAACAAATAATTTTACCAATGTGAAGTAGCTTTACTTGCTAGTATCGAGAGTGATCTGGTTTCTGAGAGTGCTGTCAAATAGATACGGTAATAACTACTAAATATTATTTATGTTTATGATATGTATGAAAAGAGCGTTGAGTTGGTAATAATATGAATTGGTTGCATTAAATCTTTGATTAGAAAAGTGACTGTTATCGTATTCTATTGGAATTGAATTACGTACTCATTATTATTCATTTCTGTTGCAAACGGGGTGATCATTATAGACACAATTAAAGAACAATAGGTTGCGGTCACCGGTGACCGCTTGGTGTTTGACAGTTTAATTCTCATACATTAACTTCATTTGAAAAGAGGTTTGGTTCAGCAATGGGCACTAATAGGCTATTTATGAATAATTGTATATTCATTTCTGTTAATAGGCTTCTAACATAACATGTCAATATATTAAAACTATGAAGTAATCACTCTCTGAAAGTCCATACCAATAAAAATAAAGTGGGAAAACCGTACATGTTCATTCTGCAATCCCGTTTGCACTTTAAACTGCATCATACATAATTATATAAATATTCATTTTAAAAACAAAGTATTTACATGTATATAGGGACAATGAATTTTTCTGTTTGTTACGCACACAATACATGATTCATTGATTTATCAACATTGCGATGTCATTGCTAAATGCTCATCACGTATTAAGTTACCTACAGATATGGAACAAAAGCATAGATATATAATATGTTGTTACTGACTTGTATAATTAATACGATCTACTGATTAAAATTGTGTTATAAGTTTGATACGGAACTCGACAAAGCATTAACACAGAGTGCAGAAAATTCGTTAAATTGCAAGATCTTTAAATATTAGTTTAAAAGAAAAAAATATGTATGAAATTTGTTTTTATAATGACCTGCGCGACTTCGCCGCGACCGCGCACGCTGCTCATGAGGAAGAATCCCTCTGTAGTTCGAAACTAGTAGAGGTTTTCTCAGTATATTCACGTGAGTAACCCGCGATTTTAGTTAATTTATTTATAAAAAATCACGTAATTCTCTACACAGCGTACTATCTGCGCCAGCGAATCGTTTTAGTTTTGATTACAGTCACGATTTCAGCTGGTAGGATTTCATTTTCATATTTCTACTACCGTGAACCAAAGTATCAGTGTGGTTCAGATTCAGTTGAAAATCCTCTAAGGACAAGAGTAGTCACTGTTATTTAATCACGCTTGCAAGCTTCCAACACAATTACAAATTTATTCGAAGTTACATTGAGAATTATGTTATGATCTCAACAAAATGGAATCTGACTGCGGGATTTAATTAAGGACTCATATACTCGTAAAACTCACTTACCTACATTCAGTTTATTTACAAATATAGGTTAATCGGTTCAATAACCCTTGTTGATCATTCACACTACTATGTTTCTACTAGCTGAAGTTTATAGATGTACCTATAATTTTTTATCTTTGATAAATTTAAACAAATCATTAAATAATCAGATCTCGTTTCGTCGCAAGATGTTATTGAGATCTTTAGTTTCGTAAGTGTTCGATTAATGGTTACGACGACATGGGCTTCAGTCTTTTTGACTAAGAATCTTTGTGTTATTGCTGGAATATTCCATTGTAAACTTTATCAAGCGTACTAGCTACTTCCGCGCGGTTTCACTCGCTCTGCTCGGCGCCTATTAATCGTAGCGTGATATTTTATAGCCTATAGCCTTCCTCGATAAATGGGCTATCCAACACAGAAATAATTTTTCAAATCGGACCACTGGCGAAAAGTGGAATGTTAGTTTTGAAATGTATTGTCTTCGCTAAAAGCGTATATACCTACAAATGCTAAAATGCATAAAGGCTCATTCACTTTTCCTTGTCACGATTTATAGTCACTTCTTGCCAGCTACTAACTTGAAGGCTGGGTTCAGTTGATTTTGAGATAAGGGTTCTTACGTAGAATAATATTGTTCATACCTTTCATTATGTTGTGCTTACTACCCATGACTACGTGTCTTCAGATGGCGTGCGCGGCTAACATCACGGCGGGAGCATGGAACTTACCTCGCCACAGAGAGAGGGAGCCAGAAGACAACCTTATCTCCATGAGCATGGTGATGTTCTCCACCCTGTCAGCCATCAGCAACCTCATAGCCCTGTTCGGTATTATATTGGTAAGTAATTCAATCAACAGCTCGTGATAGTCTATGGACAACAGCATTTTAAAAAGAATTCCTTTTCTTCTTAATTTTCACACCTGTGGCTTTAAGATGTTGTTAAAAAGATACAAGTCTTCAGTTTAGTCTCTTACGGCCAAAATTGGTAACTTACATCAATCCAAAATCTGTGGGTTCAGATAAATTGTTGCCAATACCTCCATACAACAAGACAGGTTATAGTTATTATAATTTTGGCCTTTAATCCATTCTTACGACACCAGCTGGATGAGTGGGAATGGTGACTCTGCCGTCACCACGCGAAGTTATACGACACTATGACAAAGAAAGACTTATACCAATGCTAAAATCTATACAGATAAATTTTCCTTTAGTATAAATATACAGATATAATTATGCATATTTATAACTTTTCCACCCGAAAACTACACAACAAATCTGAGCAAAAGGCTCAGATAGATAACAGTGTTTAAAATTACATTAGCAAAATCACTGATAGGAGTCTGTCAGCCATATTTTTAATAAACGTTGCCCCACACTGGGATTTTCTCCTGTGGCGTCAGTTTTACAAACATACAAGTTCAAATACACATGACACCCAACAATTTGTAGATCACATAAAGAGTTGCTCCGTGTGGATATCGAATCAGTGCCACGTTCGGGGCAGCTGGTTGTCCAACCCATGCCGTCATTTAATTCTGTGTTTCCAGAAACATCCATCCAAGCTGCAGTGGTCGCTGGTGTTCAACTCAGTATTCATATTCTGCATATTCCTGGTGGCCATCGTGACCTGCCTCTTCAGGCTGGATGACTTCCTCAGGGTGCCAGGTCACATAGTGTTGGTTGTGTTGCTGTTGATAGCTGGAGCTAGTAAGTATAGTCATCACGGATAACTTTTAAGATATCATAACTTCACGCCTTTCATCCCCGAAGTAATAGGCATAGATGCACAATACGACACTTAACGGCACTGTACAATGTAACACCCACTTTTCACTATTTATGTTATGAGTCCCATGTAATAGGGATGAGCCTATTGCCATATACCGGCTACAATTCCAGACTCCTGCTACTACTGAGAATTTTTTAAAGGCCCAATAATACTTTCCGGGAATTGTACCCGAGACCCCTTGCCGGCAGTCACACTTGCGACCACTCGGCCAACGAGGCAGTATTTATACTACCTCTAAGTTCCATTATTATACCCAGTTGGTGAATTTGTCGAATATTTTATAGAATAAGAGCTAGACGTATGTACCAATGAGTTTACCAGATATGTAGTCAGCGCCACCTGTAGATATATACGATGTTAGAGACGGTTTAAGAGCACTCTCGGTTTTTTGGGTTTAGGGAATGAACATCAGGTTATCATGTGTATCTTTAAGCTCTTTTATATACTATTTTTCTTTTCCAGTGTACTCCATATATTACCTGGCGATGATCAACAGCCTCTACAGGATCATGAAGATGACTTATGGAGAGAGTGCCATTCCCATATGAAAAAAATGGCTGGATTACCCACTTTATTAGTTGACTACTTTATATCAAGAACAGATGGCAGTACATACATTAAACTATACTAATTTTTCAATAGTTTTTTTATACATAAACAACTTTATAGTTTTGTAATAAATTCGATAATTTATTGCAGTTTATCAGATTGATGTGCTGGTTTCTGTCTTCTGGCCGTACTGAGTAGGTACCTCACAAACAATAAATGCTAACTGTGTATATCGATATGTTGCGAAGTTACTCAAAAATTGCTGCACAGTTTTTATTTATTTCAACTTCATACAACAAGTGTGTACAGGTGGACTTAATGCCTTAGGCATTGTCTCCCAGTCAACCTTTAAGCAGTGCAGAGATGAAAGTAGCAGGTGATTTAAACCTTTATAAATAGGCAATGTACCAGTGAAATAAATAACAAATCTCACAATCATAATATTCAATAAACATTATACATATAGGTATATTTGAAAACTTATACATATAACAATAATTATGTATACAATATTAAAGTAAATATATAAATAATAAATATATATAGTAATAATTTTTAATCTCTGTCAATCAGGAACATCTTAAACCAACTGCTACTTTTTTCAATTACCATCGTAATAAATTTCATAAAGTAAATAACTACTTTGCAATAATAATTATGTTGTGTGATTATTTTTAAGTGAAATGTCGAGTACGGTCATGGAAAGATTGTAGTCATGAATATTTTAAAACTGGCTGATTGAGAGCCAGATTTATTAATCATGGGTTCCGTGCTATTTTGGAAGGTGACCGAGTATGTACCTAGTCCAATTTTTGCAGCACGGTACCTTAACAAACTTTTTTATATTGGGTGTAATGTTCCTGAAATGAATATATGTGTAAGTATTTAAGTATATAACACATACTTATAAGAATAATATACTATATCTTTATATATATAATTCTTCTGTACGTGTGTTTGTCATTGAACTCCTCCTAAACGGCTTGACCGATGTAAATGAATTTTTCTATACGCGTTTGTGTGGCGCCCTAGATGATTTAGATTCACAAATTAGCCGGCAGATGGCGCTGCAATCGTTGATTAGGTTATTTATCCTAAACGGTTGAACTAATTTGAAGTAATTTTTGTTTATACATTCAAGTGGATATGCAGGACAACGTCTGTTGGGTCTGCTAGTATATATATATACATGTTACCTCAGTCTCAAACTCCCCTTTTTCCGTAGAAATCTTGATGAAAGTTGGAAAACCAGCCTATGACCTAGTAGGTACGGAGCTTTCACTAATCCGGTACTAAAGTCTAGTTTACTTATGTTTGCATGCCAAATGATCGTAAAGCTATTTCCCTAGCTATCTTTGATTCGTATCAGCCGAAACTTATTTCTAAAACGTTTGTAACGAAACAACTGCTATAAAATATTAAAGAGTTGTAGATATTATTTTGTTCTCTTTACTAACGTTAACTTGAAAAATATAGGTTGATGTGTTAGATAATTCATACAGACAACAGTTACAGAAATATTAAAAAATATTTTTATTGGTGTCTAGCACAACATAACATAACATCACGCCTTTTATCCCCGAAGGGGTAGGCAGAGGCGCACATTACGACACTTAATGCCACTATACAATGTAACACCCACTTGTTCACTATTTATGTTATGAGTCCCATGTAATAGGGGGTGAGCCTATTGCCATATACCGGGCACATGTCCAGACTCCGTGCTACTACTGAGCTGAGCTAATACTTTGCTCGACCGAATCGAACCCGAGGCAGTCAATCAGTCAATCAGTGGTGTCTAGCAATGCTAGCTTAAAATAGATACCTGGACCAGGCGAGCACGTAAAACTATTTTGACATCAATATATTGACATAGAGAGTGCTCTTTAAAACTTTGAAGACTATCGAGCCATCCCGGAATTTTATTTATTTATTTATTTCAGCTATCATCGTCCCACTGCAGGGCAAAGGCCTCCCTACCCTCCTTCCACTCCTCTCTATGTAAAGGTTTTTGCGGCCAATCCTTGTCATAAATGTCTAATTCGTCCCAGAATTACCTTAGGGCAATTAGCACTATAATACATTACAATTTTCCTCGTGAATTTTCCAAGTTTTTCTTTTGTAAGTACTTTTCCTAACAAATAGGTACCTAAATAACAGTTTATGACAAGCTAGCAATCCGTCCTGGCTTTACCCAAGTACCACTCACTCTACTCATGTAGGTATATAGCTACCTACAAAGGATTTTCCTAGTGAATTTTCCAAGTTTTTTTGTAGGAAAATCGGTTTTACCTGACATTAACAACATAAAAAAAATTATTAGTGAAATCGGTTTAGTTGTTCATTAGTATATGGGTATATAATAGATATGGAAAAAATCTAATTTAATTTTCTAAAAAGTAAAAAAATTAAAATGCCTTATATAATTTTTTATCTGCATTTTCGGAAACGTTCACACCCTGTATAATATATATATCGCAGAATCGATGACGTTTTTAAACCAGGAAAAAGATACAGTTATATTTATATTCATAGTATTAATAAGTATATATTTTAATTATGTAAAAAATAAATTTATAGAGATTGATTGTAATTATTCCTCATGGAAAAACCAAAGAACATAAGTTATGATATTTATGGCACATAAGACATAAGCAAATACATATTGTTGGAATATTTAATGTTTATTTATAGTGCTATTAGTTTGTTATTAGGATTCCCCTCTTACGTCTCATCCTCATTGATTATTTCTGAGGGTCGTGGTCACTGTCTTCGTTGGGCAGTACGTTGCTAATCTTTAAGCTGTTAGGAATTTGAAATTGGTGATTTTGACACAATTTTTTTAAGCCGGTAAGTAAGCGGACGGATCACCTGATGGTAAGCAATCAGTGTCGCCCATAGACACTTGGTACACCACAGGCGTTACAAGTGTGTTACCGGCCATATAGAGATACCGGGATTGGGAAGATTGGGTACGACATACGACGAAACACAACGCAAGCGTTGTTTCACGTTGATTTTCTGTGAGGCCGTGGTATCACTCCAGTCGAGCCCGCCCATTCGTGCCCAAGCATGGCTCTCCCACAATTTTACTAAGTAATCCCATATATTGAGATTTCCATTTTTACTTAGAGCTCCTTAGCCAAATCTAGATTGTGGAGGCTGGTAATGTGTATGAAAAGTTTTAATTTATGTTTTGAGTATTTTAAGTATAATTTCTATGATGTACTTATAAGAGTTATAGTCTTAAACTTATATAAATATAATATAAAGAAAGCTATGTGCCTTCGATGTTGTATTATATGATATATACTTTGTTGTTAAAATGAGAAAATTGTCAGTGCAACTGTACATATATTATTATTCAACAGCTACGTTTCTTTGTGTATTTATTATCATTTGGTGTTAGAACGTAATCAGTGAGTTTTGTGGGATAGTTGAAAGACTTTGTATTAGACGTGATAATTCTTTTTTTTCTTATTACTTATTTTTTGATCTAAAGAAGGGTGAAGTTTTATATATATTAAAGTGCTTATACCAAGAGTTTTATTAAATAGTTTTATTTTAGTTTCAACTGAATGTAAGTTGAATATGAAACGCTTAATTTTATAATAATATTGACTATTCATCATAGTAACTAAGGCAGCCTTATTGTGAGATCAAAAGTATAAAAGATGTACAAAATAAAGAAGAAACTGTTTGCTATGGTTTTGTTGTTTTATTTCGAGAAAAATAACTTACTACCAACACGATGCGAAAGACGTTAATCTGTTATTTTTATGTGAATAAGGTAATTTATATTACGTAGTGCGTTTGTGTCTTTATATATATATATCTTAACTTTTTACGTCAGTAAGGTAATTTGTGTAATATAATGCGATTGTCTAAACGTATTTTATATATAGAGGTACTATACGATCACTTACACATACACAGTACAAGAGGAAAATAAATAAATACAAACTCAACATAGCTATAACTTCTCATTTATTTTTAAATACTCAATGCATTTAACAAAGCGTTGTACAACGATCACAAACATCAAAATTTTCTATAAAATTAAATTCAATCCACATTGTAAATAATTGTTACAACATTTAAAGCGTTTATAATTGATCAATAGTTGTGCAAACATTAAACATGTGGGCCTCTTCATATCAGACAGAAATGGGCTCCTATTTATGAATTTCTAAAACATTCAGGATATTCTAGTGAGTTTAAATATAATAATTTTAACATGTATACAAGAATCATAATATAATGAAGTAAATAATAATGAAAGTAGAAACAAATAGACACAATCTACCACGACAATGTTGTATTTTTAAAGTTACCGTAGAGTTCAATGCTCTTGTATTTTGTAGTTTTTTATTTTTAAAAAAACGTTGCTCCATACTAGGCTTGTCTCCTGTGTCGTGGTTGCGTTTACAAACGTACAAGTTCAGATACACATGACACCCAGACCTGGAAATCGTGCGGGAATCGAACCCGCGGCATGTTGAGCGGCAGCCAATTACCCAGCCACCGCACTAACCTTGCAGTTATACACAGTTAGTAATACAATACATATTATATATCGTATATATAAACACATTTACTAAAATTATTTCTATTTAACCAGCAGGTCCATCCTATTATCAAATACAATTAAGAATTCAACATTGTAAATAATTATTAATTAGGTCCAATATGAATAAGCCCACACTATACAATAATAATATACATTTATTATAAAATGTTTCTAACAAATAATTAGAGTACACTGTAAAGGGGAAGTACAAGTTACAATATGTAGGTAAATATTATAAAGATTTAGTATAAAATATAAGAAAACCCTTTTACATATACTCCTCAATTCTGTATGACTGACAGTTTACTAAAAATAATCACCAATTTTTATAATGACTATCGTAAGACATATTAAATTAACTATAAATCACGGGTTACTCACGTGAAAATACTGAGAAAAGCTCTACTAGTTCAGAGCCACAGAGGGTCCGGGCTCTTCCTTATGGACAGCGTGTGCGGTAACGGCGATGTCGCGCAATCTACCCTTTCTCAATATTTTCACGTAAGTAACCCTCGATTTTTAGTTAATAATGACCAATGTTCAGGGGATTCTCATATTTTTAGATTTTAGGTGAAGCAAATAGATTTTAAATTAAGTATATGTATATAGCGCAAAAATCTTTTTAAATACATAAATCCAAAATCATCATACTTAATCATTTTAATTTAACGTAATTGTGTACGTAAGAACAATTTCCAAATTTGCTAAAATTATAATATAATAGCCAAAATAAGAACATTTTGATATCATATGGTAGAAAAAAATAAGTCACTATAAAAATTAAATACTTGTATACATTATATATATATATAACATATATAAGAACTGTATACATCTATTTGCTTCCCAACAGTGGACAGGTACAGACAGGAATACAATATTCTATTAGCTAATTAAAGCGAAGGACGTATTATTGTCGTTATTTAGTTTATTTGGTACCTACACACATTTAATACACATCCATTTATCTAATTTATACAGATCTAAGCAATATTTGGGTAATATTCCATGAAATCAGATTATTATAGTCACATTTTTAAACTCAGTACTTCAAATGGTCAGTCGAATGATATAATTTTAATTAAAAAACTTGATATTCATTGTTCCTGTATTTTATTGTATTTAAAATACAATAAATGATATGGTATTTTATATATATATAACGTATTTTTCTTGAAATGTGGTTTTCGTGATATGTACAGGATGTAAATTTATTTACGAATGCTATTTCGTATTGACTCAGGCCATGAAACAAATTTGATGTTAATTAAATATTCATTACACATATATTTTATAGATATGTTTTAAAAGTCTGATATTGCATCAAATCCAAGCAGATTGGAATTGCCACTCGGCCAACGAGGCAGTCATCAGTTAATCTGTCACATACCTGAGTTATAATCTGAAAATTGTTTAAATTTCATCCTGTACATACTTCTGCATATTACGTATTGTATATTACAACACTGCAGAGTATGTTAACAACCAATGAACATGTTCCCATCATTTATAATCACGCCGTTCATGGACTCTAGAACAATCACAGCTAATAATTACACCAATATATTGGATCGCCCACTAACCTATTATTACACATAAGGGGACCCACACAGAGAGATTAAAAATCGTTGTTTAAATACATATATAATATACACCAATATATAAATTGTATATATTAAAATGAAAACAATAGATAATGATACAGATATATTTTTAAATTATTTGTGTGGTCTCGAGATAATTTCAAAGGGTCACCTGTGTATTTAATTTGTTAATAAACACGTTTATAAAGTTTTATCTTAAGGACGATTCGGATACATAAGTTATTGAAATAATTAGACTCTTTCAGAGCCGGATCTCACATACAGAGACATTTGTGATTACCAGGTCGCAGATCAACTTTAGTTTAGATCAATAGATTTAATTTATATATTTCATTTAATTTAAACTGTCCAACACCAAGCGGTCACCGGTGACCGCGACCTTCTTTAATTGTGTCTATAAAACCGGTACTCGACGAGTTAATCGCTTGCCAAGATGGGATAGTGGTCAAACATCGGCCATTAAATATATAAAAAAATAGATTAGCTTAGCTAGTAACAATATTGATGCTAGTTGTCAGCAATATATTGTCTTTTTTATTTTTCCAGGATCCCACTTATATGTACTTAGATAATAATATCGGCGTGGGACTCTAACTTATTATTGATCGTCACTATATGAGATAAAACAATACACTTTAAGGTCAGATTAGTTTCGGTTTACTATCAATTTTGCTGTAACCGGTGACCCTCTGATATAGCTTCGATATTTAATTATTGTTTCAATCTCTCGAGACCGTAACCTGTAGTTGAACGCCCTTTCTTAAAATAAATACAACTTTAAAGTGCAATGATACGCATATATATGTTTTTACGTGCAATATAAAATTGATAAGCTCCATTTTCATCGAAACCCTATTCCCGTAATATATGTCCAAATTACGTAAATTATATCAAATATATTTTGAGTAGATTTATAAATAGAGTATACGTATAATATATGAATCTCAGTTGTTATTCAAAATTTCAATAAAAAGTAATAATATTCAAGTTAAATATGGTTCCAAAAATTATAGTTTATGTTAATGAAGAAACTTCTTTAAATAATAAATCATTCGAAAGGTGTTGTAAAATATGTTATATTAAGTATTTTGACCGCGGTATAAAATATTATACACATAATAATGTGTTTTAGGAAATTGAGAGCTATTCAAGTCCTATACAGTTTATATTTGAAGGAAATTTATATACGAACATCGTAAGTCGGTTGTTGGCGAGATTGGACATGTTGAACTTTATTTTGCTCTTATATATATAAAAATGCAGGCCCAAATTTTTATAGATTAAAAAATATTTGTATAAATGTAATCAATAGGTACGATATCAAGACAATGAACGCCTATACATACGAATATAATATATTATTAAAAAGTTCTCGCCAACAACCGAATCAAGCCTTAACACATAATATAATCCCAAACTTCACAACAAATGAAGATCACTTAAATCTACTAAATGGAAGACAAATCTTCATATCAAAATGATATAAAACAACGTTTTACTATACATTTATACAATTCCAGTATACACATAAAAACGATTTAGCGGAAGTTCATCACAACCAGAATAAACTATAAATATATAATAATTATATAACACGAAATATATAAGTACTTTATGATGTATAAACTCACAATCCAAAATTAAATCGATACAACTGTTTTATTTCACTTACAAAATTATATAAATAGGTAAAAACATTCAATTAGATTGGGACGAATTATTTAGGAATATTTGATTAGGTATAAGTATTTGGTAATGCATAAAATTATTCATTTAATTTTTTAACTAGGAGCGCTGTATACGTCTTTACATTTTATTTGAACAGTAGTTCTTTATGCATAAACAAATATAATTATAAATAATTCATTATGAGTTTTATACAAACGTTTAACAAAGTATACAAACAACATTAAATAGCAACATGTAACTTAACAATTCACGGCATAACAATTTTTCATTACACAAAAACAACATTGAGTCATTTCGATCCAGTTTTTGTTGACACGTCTTATATCATCATTTATTGCAATATATTTATAAAGTAAAATATATATATATAATATAAATTGTTGAAGGTGATGATGATAATACAGAACTTCTGTATACTTTGGTCCGTTAACTTTGTTTCCTTTCGTTCATAATAAATATTCAGATGTTATTTCATAATCCTTGCATTCCTTCTTACTTTCTTCTATCCTCTGAGTAATTAATTTTGACTTTTGAATTGCAATTTTTATAAACAAAAATACGGAGAGAGAAAGATAATCCTTGATATGTATAATTCTATCTAGAGGTATATATATCAACAATCTATTCGATACAAGTTTACACATTGATTTCCTATGCGTTAGATCGCCATCTATCGGTACAATTTGCTAAACTCGGTTACATATATTTTTAAACGATATTTTTTCTAAAAATCTATTCAAACCTTACAAAATCAGTAAGGTAAGTTACATGAATCTCTTTACGTATATAATTATTTTTGATAAATAAATAAAAATACTATATTTTTCAAATTGTGATTTTTGGAATTCTTTCTTCTGGGTTGTTTTTTTTTTATTTTGGGTAGTACAGAGACGTATGTGTTTGAAAATTGTTAATAATAAAAGGAACTATTTACAGGACACCGTCTTCGTTTATTGATATCAAATAGCTCCTAGTCACCACGATGAAGTAGAAGTTTTCAGCTGAAAAATTAAAAGAGGGAAACTTTTCAATTATTTTTTCAGTACTTTAGTAAATTACATTTTCGTAAATATGAACGCCTCTCTGAATTGAGAAGATATTTGTCCAGGAAGAATAATAAACCTTTTACAGATGTTCATAGGTACCTACTCAACAATTATCATTATATTGTAATTAAATTAAACCCAGAACTTTGGTCTCAACCATTATTAATTAATCATTACATAGTATAAAACAAAGTCGCTACCCGCTGTCTGTCTGTCCCTATGTATGCTTAGATCTTTAAAACTACGCGACGGATTTTGATGTAGTTTTTTTTAATAGATAGAGTGATTCTTAAGGAAGGTTTATATGTATAATACATGCATATTGCACCCGTACAAAGCCGGGGCGGGTCGCTAGTCTATATATATAAAAATCAAACCCGTTTCCCGTCGTCACGCCATAACTTGAGAATGGCCGATTTGGCCGGTTTTTTTTTGTTGTCTTTGCTACTGTCAGAGGAAGGTTCTTTTGATAGAAAAAAATCCTGAAAATCTTTTGGGATCGTGAGAAAACGGGATTCCGCGTACGAAGTCGCCGGCAGAAGCTAGTTTTGAATTTTTGAATTATGTGTCATAATCATTTTTTTTTTCGGGAAAGTTCCGGTTCCAGTTTCGGTATATTTATATATTACATTTAATATAATTGTTATTAATACAGAAAACAATTGATTTCGTTTCGTGATTTTATTTCTTAAATTTAACACAAAACCAAACAAAATTAAAAAGTAAAAGTAAAAAGTCGTGGTGGCCCGGAGGTTTAAGACGCCCGCTTCTCATGCATGAGGGTGCGGGTTCGAAACCTACCAACGGCAAGTACCAATGTGACTTTTTCCGAGTTATATGTACTTTCTAAGATTATTTAGATACCACTGACAAACGGTGAAGGAAAAACATCGTGAGGAAACCTAGACTTATAATTTCTAATTATAAGTTTGAAATCGCCAACCCGCATTGAGCAAGCGTGGTGATTTATGCTCTAACCTTCTCTGTGTGAGAAGAGGCTTTGCTCAGCAGTGGACATTTATAGGCTGTTGATGATGATGATGATGAAACAAAATTAAAACTTTTATTGTTTTCAACAATAAATATTTTAAGATGTAAGAAAGAGCATAAAATAAAATTATTCAACACCAAAATTAACAAAAACCTAAAATCGTGACAAAAGTTGCGGTTTCTTTAGAAACCGGTTGCGGTCTCCACTTTTTGTTTTTGTTCCTTGAAGTTTAGGTAAATTAGCTCACCTTTTCCCGATCACTGGTCATAATACTATGACACATACAACATAGCATAGCGCATAGCAAAAAATATTTTCACATTCCAAAACATATATTTTGTGAATATATAGAGAATGTGGATATACTTTTACTGGTAGCTTCCTTCAACTTACCTATAAATATTATCTGCGAGATAACGTGGCCAGCGTCCATGTGGAACAGGGTCTTCAAGAAACCAATGATGTACAGGACCAGGAATATGATCCAGAAGATGCAGTATTTCTTCAGGAGGCTGCATTTTTCCTGAAATCAAACAAAAGTTAAACATTAATTTTGTCATGTTGCCTGTCACCTAGGAATACCTCAGGTAGCTTTTATATGGGATTATTGATAAAATATTTACAACTTAGCAGGACTGACGTGTTATTGAAATTATAATCAACTATTTTTTTCTTCCATGACTGTTCTATTCTTCTATGGAGTTTCTTGCTCGTCTTCTCCATTCGAATCTACATTTTGGAATGAGCACCTAGCTTCACCTAGGTTCACTGACGGACTGACTGACAGACTATTATTTATTTTGTATTTGTTGACGTTTCAAAAGTATCAAATTGTGGTTTAATGGAAATCGCAGAAAAAGTCCTCAGACTATTTAGGTCAAAAATACTTCATACAAATATAAAACTAGCGGTTTTGTAAACTTTAGTTTTTATTTTAAGGGGGAGAAAATCATCCAACCACTTCTCCCGCCTTGGGTGAGGCGAGAGGGAGTGTTAGACTCTTACTGACTAAAAACCACCCCGTTCCTACTTCTGATTTGCACCGGACCCCCGGTAAGCAGATAGGTTGCCTGCAGCTCCGAATGTTAGCTTTAGTTAGAGCATAATGTTATTGTTTTAGTATTTTCTCATAAGTCCCTTATAGATTTGCTAGTAAACCAGTTAGCAATACTGGCCAGCCAGGTCAGAGCCCTTACCTTATAAACCGCGTACACGAAGACCACGTCCAAAAGGAACTTGACCACGAGCAGGACGATGAGGAGGACCACGATGGTGTACACCACGGAAGACATGGCATACTCTATATCGTCCCTCTTCATCTGCGCCTCCGATATGTCCTTGATGTTCACCGCAAACGTGATGAGGAGCAGCGTCAAGACGAAGGTTATGATCTGGAAGGCAGGAAGGGTTCAGTCAATCCTTGCTTAATTATTTAAATTCAGAAGTGTGTTCGTTTTTCTATCTCGTCATGAACGAGAAACTTTACTATCTGCTTTTTGTATAATAAAAAGTTAGTTGAGACGGTGTATAGTGATATACATTACATCATAACATCACGCCTTTTATCCCCGAAGGGGTAGGCAGGTGCTTATTACGGCACTTAATGCCACTGTACAATCTAACACCCACTTTTCACTATTTGTTATGAGTCCCATGTGATAGGGGGTGAGCCTATTGCCATATACCGGGCACAATTTCAGACTCCGTGCGACTACTGATAATTAAAAAAAAACAGTAATACTTTGCCCGATCCGGGAATCAAAAACCCGAGACCCCTTGCCTGGGAGTCATACTTACGACTACGACCACTCGGTCAACGAGGCAGTTGTATTATTTAATTATATTATTTTTTCATTCGTTCACATTGACGGTGCTTGACACGACTAGTAAGTAAGTCTTGTCATAGTATAACTAGAAACTTTAGTCGCTAAATATGAAAATACATTTAAATAAATGTTATGCATTGCATATAAATAAATGCCCGGAGGTATAAGACGCCCGCTTCTCATGCATGAGGGTGTATGTTCGAAACCAACCAACGACAAAATACCAATATGACTTTTTCCGAGTTATATGTACTTTTACTTTCTAAGATTATTTGGACACCACTAACAAACGGTGAAGGAAAACATCGTGAGGAAACCTGGGCTTATAATTTCTAATTATAAGTTTGTAATCGCAAACCCGCATTGAGCAAGCGTGGTGATTAATGCTCAAACCTTCTCCGTGTAAGAAAAGGCTTTGCTCAGCAGTGGGCATTTATAGGCTGTTGATGATGATGATGATGATTTAAGTCAGTCCATTGCCGTACAACGACCACAAATTAGCTCAATCTTCAGTATTCCCACTAATCACGGCCAATTGTGTGCTAAGTATATACTAAGATTTTAAGTATATAATAAGACTGCCTCTTTAGCCGAGTGGTCGCAAGTGCGACTGCCGTAACGGCAAGGGGTCTCGGGTTCGATTCCCGTGTGGGGCATAGTCTTACTGGGTTTTTAAATATTCTCAGTAGTAGCACGGAGTCTGGAATTGTGCCCGGTATATGGCAAGAGGCTCACTCCCTATTACATGGGACTCATAATATAAATAGTGAAAAGTGGATGTTACATTGTACATTGGTATAATTAATGTGCACCTCTGCCTACCCCTTCAGGGATAAAAGACGTGATGTTATGTATAGGTATACTAAGAATAGTCAACAACCGGTAATCAAACCCGTAACCCCTTGCTGGATCTAGTAATTTCTAGATCTAGGTATATTCCTATATAGGTAAGTAAGTATGAATACGTAATTCATTCTAATCTCATCAACATATTTGGAACACAAAACGTTGTGTCGACTTTTCACGTACACTGCAAATACCGTAATCAATTTGATAATCAACTTAATTCAATTTATATTATGATTGATTTTCGTACTAGATGTTTACTGTATTACTTTATTGTATTACCTTTGATAAGGGGGTATTGATCTGATTATGTAGTTAAAAAGTAAACATAAGTATAAACTTAAATAATGTTTTGTTTGTATTTTTTATGGAATAAACCGGTAACCGAGCAGACGGATCACCTGATGGTAAGCAATCGGCGTCGCCCATGGACACCCGAAACACCAAATATGATACAAGTATGTTACCGGCCTTTTGGGGATTAGGAATTTGAGGATTATTGGGGATTCGGTGATCGGGGGGATTGTATTGACCAAATTATCGATTCAAAAGAAAATTTGATACTAATTTACTTGCTATTTAAAAAAAATGATATTTCTGCCTGTATTGGTATTAATAAATGTGAATTGATGTATTGACAACAAATTAATACTAAAATCACTTAAATCAACTCAGTGGTTTTTTAGTTATTGATGTTTTTGTAGTTCGATCGGGATTTTTCACCAAAACTGAAAATGTTGAGTTCAAATTATCTCAGAAATTAGCCACTTTCGGACCAGAGACCTCAGAGCTAATTTTGTAGGAAATTAGTTATATTATCACCTCCCGAGAGGAATACATCGAGTTACAAGTCACCCCGTATGTATTAATGTATAAATATTCCAATTAACTTTAATCAATCGTGTACCAAAATGAGAACCCACACGAGGCAATGGATTTTCTATTGTATACCGGCAATCAAACGGTTAAACAATGGCTATATTGTGCCAATATCCTTGTCACTCACAGCTTAAAGAAGATACACTCATTTAGAATCCAGCCTTCATTTCCGAAGCTCTCCTCCTCATCATCAAGATTCCGTGATATACAACGCTTGCTCTACATAAGAGGGTTTGCTATGAGCTCGCTTGGTGGTCAGGTTGCAGATAGCAGTTTGAAAAGGTTCAGGTTCATTAGAGAGCGATGCTGCCCTGTTTCTGTTACCTGTACCTGAATCAGCTCTTACGACTACTAAAGAATAAGGGTGTGGATATAAATTAAATAATTCTATTCTGCCGTCATCGCAATCAGCAAACTCTTTTTTTATGGCATAAGCCGGTAAACGAGCAGACGGATCACCTGGTGGTAAGCAATCGGCGTCGCCCATGGACACCTGGAACACCAGAGGCGTTACAAGTGCGTTACCGGCCTTTTGGGGATTCAGGAATTGGGGAGATTGGGGAAGGGGAGGGTAATTGGGCCTCCGGTAACCTTACTCACACGACGAAACACAACGCAAGCGTTGCTTCACGTCGTGTGAGGCCGTGGTATCACTCCGGTCGAGCCGGCTCATTCGTGCCAAAGCATGGCTCTCCTACACTTGAAAGTTCTTAACAAACATACTTACAGTATTGGCTAACCCCATGACCATGCATCCTGTCTTCAGGTCGAACACGAAGCAAAACTTGTCTAGAACTGGGAGCTCCATCCTGGCCTGAAATGTGAATACAAATTGCTAAAACACATACCCATAAGGCTAACACACATAATATAATTATGTGCGCATGTGTGTAAGACATAATAATGATGAGAATGATAAACTATTTTTAAAATGTGTGGGTTTAAAAATATCTACTTATTTTTATTCTCCTTTCTGCCCTTATTCCAAGTTATTTAGGATCGGCAAAATCTTTCTTACTTTGTTTATTTCTTTGTTAAATATGTTTGTTCGTTTGTCTTTCTTTCACACATGTACAGTATGATTTTTGTGTCGAGATGGTTAGGACGGTGGAGACTGATCTTACTTAATAATATAAATGGGAAAGTTAGTATGTTAGTCTGTTTGTTACTTCTTGACGTCAAAACGGCTGCAGGGATCAAGATGAAATTTGGGTCAAGGGTAGATATCTGTCTGGAATAACATAGGCCAGTTTTCGTCACACGGGAACGCGAGCGACGCCGCTGGCAGAAGGTATAAAGATATAAGCTGCCTTTGACCACGCGAGCAAAGTCGTGGATCTAAGAGTTACTCTCAATAATGATACATAGCTATCGTAATATCTTTCTAAGCATTATGCAAGGCATTGTATCAGGTTACGGACTAAACAATGAATATGAAATCATGACTGGTGTTACTACAATATCATTTTAGTATGATGTTTTCAATTAGATCAGCACCATTGTTTAGAATGAATTTATGAATGGTACATTTCAATGCCATTAATTATTGTATTGAGCACTAGTTTCACAAAGCTAGACCAATTAAAAACATAGCGTGATTCTGTTTCTAATAATTAAAATAATTTGTACTGCAATTACCTACTACTTAAGGCCTTGTTTCATAATATTATTATATTTTTTATGAAATAAGCCGGTAAACGAGAAGGCGGTTCACCTATAAGCCGTAAGCAATCGGTGCCGCCCATGGACATCGAAACCACAAGTGCGTTACGGGCCTTTTGGGAATTAGAAATTTGAGGATTGTTGGGGATTCAGAGATTAGAGAGATTGGGCTTCCAGTAACCTCATTCACATGACGAAACACAACGCACGCGTTGTTTCACGTCTGTTTTCTGCTCGGCCGTGATATCACTCCGGTCGAGCCGGCCCATCCGTGCCGAAGCATGGCTCTCCCCACGCTCTCCCCGTTGAATTTATTGTGTAATTATAAAATACTGTTACCTTAACTGACAGATGTTTCGTCCATTTCCAGACATTCCTTTCATATGGAAAAGAAATAAAAAATCTACCCTAACTCATAGACAAAAAAAAATAGCAATCAGTTATTGTGAAACAGACCTAAGGCAGCCTAAGGACCACTATGTATCAGAAAAAGAATATTGAAAGTAATTTGTATGAACTAGCTGCTACCAGTGGCGTAACTATAACGTTCGGGGTCTGTAGGAAATTCATCCGCCGTCCAGCTAGGGGACTTGCCACACTGTAGTTACCACGCCACTGACTGCCACTGCTAACGAGTGGAATAGTTTGCTCGACTCTGTATTTCCTGAAGGATATAACCCTGAGTGTCTTCAAAGCCAGAGTGAAGGTCGCTTATGGGGCCACGTAATCCATCGTAGACCGCATCATCGCTTACCAACGTCGACCCATCAAATATATATAAAAAACACAACTTTATCAGGTACTTATGAAGGTGGTGGAACAGGTGATTATGTTCTGTGTATGATATATATCTACATATAATAAATTGTTATGTATATATGGTTTAAATATATATAGAGGTATATAGTAAATAGATAGTATAGATACCTTATTAGTTTTCTGTTTTCCCAGTCAGTTAAGCTGGAAAGTAAATAAAAATGTTCGTTGTACATACAAGTAAGAAAATACGTATTAATGTTAATTAAAACGTGTAAATTAGTTTAAATAAGCCATTAAATAATGTATAACAGAAATGTGAAATTAGTCTTAATATCTATTAGGTAAAGTGCATAGTTGTAAAGCCTTGTAGAGTTTATCGATGAAGAATAATAACATCATTTATAATTTTGTAGCTTTGGTAACCTTTAGGTAACCCTTAGGTCATTACCTACCTTTAAGCAAGACCTTAGTTTCAGTATTTCAATGGGTTGACATTACGAGATTCCAGAAATTATATTATTATTATTCTCTGTTCAAAATAGGATCATCTTTTTCTTATTTTTAAATAATTTTGACCTATTTGTAATAGATCGTTCCATCTAAGCTGGGTCCGTTTAATTGACCTATATAAATACCACGCCTAGGTATTGGATTTTGTACAGGTCACCTGGATATAGCTAGGTATAATCTTTAGCACTATTTCCCATAGGTTTAAGGGACAATTTTGTAACAATATCATTCCATAATGGAACTACAATCATAGTATATTGATATAATAAAAAGACGCAATTCTGAATGCATTTAAAGACTCATTTGACAGTCAAAATCTTTGTAAAATGTACCTAAAATTATATAGAAATGGCGCAATAAGATTTTATACTAATTAATAAACTAATGTGCACACAGATATATTTTTAAACTAACATTTTCTTCAACAGCTTCACAGAGAAGCTGTCAAAAGCCTTTGTTGCGTCTCATATCTCTTTAGTTTTAATCCCTTAAAAATACAACGCATAATATTCTCAACACTAAATTAGCAACCCTATAATTAAACGACAAAAAAAAAATTAGGTAGGACGTATCTCAGAATGTCACCCAACGAATTTAAAACTAATAACAAAAAGATAGTAATTTCTTTGTAATCTGAATGATTAATAAAAATTATAATAGTACTTACCATTATCTGATTGATAAGAGATATCACAACGACACCACCCACTATGAGTATGCACAGAGTAACATTTTAATACATTCACTTTAGTTTCGAGCGACAACTTCACTTTGCGAAGGGAGCGCTGATTAAAGTCAGGACGGTAGTTAAGGGGAATACAATTATAAAACAATCACTAAAGAACTACAGACAGACAGACAAGCCTAATTATTTATTGAAAGTCAAAATTATATCCTATTATATCCACTGATTCACATAAAAACACTTTTGTAACTATTCGTTAATGACGCCAGATGCCAGGCGTGCTATTTTTGATTGACTGACTTTCAAAAGTCCTTTTTGGTTTAAATTTTGACTTTGACTTTGGAACACGATTTGGTCGCCTTAATCTTACTCCTACACTTAAATTCACCAGATACAAAATAAACACCAATCCGTTTTTCGTATCACCATCTTGAAACGTAATGAAAACAAATCTGGATCTCAACCACTGAATGCTGCTTCACCAATAAATCTAACTATTTTCAGCTGAATTTCAGTACATTACGAGGTATTTACGAGAAGATCCCGTCTGATCTTTCACTGCCACAATTCACATGTTTTTCTTTACAAATGATGTCAGATTGATACCTAGATAACATAGCTATGGTGAGTTTTGCTAAGACCTGGATTTGTTCTAAATATTCGGGTGTTTGAAAGCATGTCAAGACCTTATCGTAGTTCCATATTGTACTTAAAGAATTCGTATACACATGATTAATGTCTTAGAAAAGATAGGTTCACAAAAAATTATAATAACTCTTTGTATTTATCCATGATGAAAACAAATTCTTAATGTTTAAGTAAGTAAATACTCATTTCAATTTAACACAAAAGACACTTTTGAAAAACTAAGTTAAATGCATGTCAGTCCTTTATTTAGTCAGGTTCATATGGAAAAGAAACTCCATGATTACCTAGTAATTTTTAATGAATCGCACTATTTAATTTTTATAAGTCACATTAAAATTC
Source organism: Spodoptera littoralis (assembly GCA_902850265.1). NCBI lineage: Eukaryota > Metazoa > Arthropoda > Insecta > Lepidoptera > Noctuidae > Spodoptera > Spodoptera littoralis. The sequence goes on from LR824545.2 coordinate 12,622,946, forward strand.
CGAAAACTGCGACCAAACCCAAGAAACAAAGTTAGTCATGTCGCCAATGTGTAGGCTTGGCCTTAACAGGGAGGCTGTACGGAGGCTGCGCAGTAAGATCCGAGGCGCGATCGATATCACTCGGGCGGGCGCCATGCTCCGATATCCTGCCTCTATATATACACGCCATATAATACATATATTTGGCTACAAACCGAACTATACATTTCCAGCTTATCATGGTCTTGGTTTGTATGGTCTTTCCGTACATTCAACGGTCAGTTTATAATGGTATTGTTTAGCTTCATGTGTCGTTCTGTGTACAGTCAGTACACGCGTTTAGCACATAATGTCGTCCCATCAAGTGTAATGAGACTCTTGTGGTTATAACCGACTCTTCATTATATTAAGATACGATTTTTTTTACTGATAGTCTCCTTTCGTTGTGGTACAGATAGTACCTACATAATAATTGTAATACATATGTTCTGTATAAGAAGATTATTTTTGGTGTATTTAAATTGTATATTCATAAGACCTGGAACTGGATAAACAACAAAAAAAGAAAAATTAAATATTTGATCAAGTTTTAAAGGTTACTATGAGTGAGATACCGATGGAGTTTCTTGCTCGTTCTTCTCCATTCGAATCTACATTTTGGAATGAACACCTAGCTTCACCTAGTTTCACTGACGGACTGACTGACAGACTATTATTTATTTTGCATTTGTTGACGTTTCAAAAGTACCAAACTATGGTTTAATTGAAATAAATGCTTCGACTTTGACTTTGACTAAATCCAACCCAAATATACTAGGGGACAAATGTCAGGTGAAGTAACGCGATGTTGCCAGACTTTGGTCGATATGTCTGGCAGCATCAACGTCACTGTGGACATAAGTTGCGCGTTGACACGTGCGATGTCAGGCGACATGTCGCCGATACATGTCTTGGGACACCTCAGTGTGTCCTTAGCGCGTCGACACTCGCGCGCGCCTCAAAGAGCCATCAGACCACCACAGATGGGACCCATAGGGCTGATGCGCCGATACGGAGCCTTTTTAGTCAGTAAGAGTCTAATACACCCTCTCGCCTCACCTAGGTGGGAGAAGTCATTCGATGGCGCCCCTTCAAAAAAATGTGTGTACTTGGCTTTATTGCCTTAAAGGACACATTCCTGCAGTTTCAGTCGGTACCAGCTGCATATTATTTTGATCTGAATAATTCCAAGGAATTATTTCAAGTGATCGTGGGTTTGACTTTATTACGTTTGCCCAATGGAAACGATTGAGATTGACTGCATGAATGCACCGTTAGCATATTGGATGGACGACCGGCTGCTGTCCAACGAGTCGAGGTGTCGAATCCGACACAAAACATTATTTGTATGATTCACAAATTATTGTTTCGTGTGTTAATTAATACCTATACTTGTTAACGCACCCATAACATAAGAGTGGATTTCTAAAATAGACAGGAGCAATATTTAAAAAACACAGATCAAAAACTATTGTAACCCTACCTATAAGTATAAGTGATAATACCGCCTTTGTGTCCATTATTATTTTTTATTTATGTTTGTCATTTTTTTTTCTGTGTGTAATATATTATTAATGGTGTATAATAACGTTTATTCTATTCTATTCTATATCACTATAGCATGTAGCATGCGATATTTTTGACACTAATTATATTATATAGTTCGGTCCAACCTCAACCCAATATAAATAGCTACTTAATTAACAAAATTAGCCCACAGTGTTCCTCCTCTGTTTGATAAACATAACACCATATTTTAAGATGACCCTCAACACGTCGATACTTTGCTGAAAACTGGTAAAGTTTCAGTAAATGTAAAATATATTGTTCAGAAGTTCAACTTCCTCAATTTTGTGGATTCATTATTAAGATAATATAGAATCATTAAGATTTATGAAACATTAAATTAATTACCCCAATTCCCCCCCCCCCCCTCACCCAATCTCCCCAATCTCCCCAATCCCCGAATCCCCAACCATCCTCAAACTCCTAAACCCCAAAAGGTCGCTAACACACTTGTAACGCCGCTGGTGTTTCAGTCTCTGTCTTATTCATACTCGACTAGTTTCATGCCACGACACGAGCCCTTAACTATAAACGTGAAACGCGAGGATCGAACTACACATTACCTAGTAATTTTTCTAAACTAATTATAAATATTAGTCATTAGCTATGCTATTTATGATATAAAGCATAATTCTACTAAACTACATTACATAACATAACTAAACTACAGGTACAACGAATTCTCAATAAATGCATGGCGAATTACCTACTCGTCTACTTAGGTATGTACGTTAATAAATTCAAGTAATGTAGTAACAAATAAATATTTCTCATCAACATAAAAATCTCTAAAACAAACACAAAATTGCATAATAGAAAATAATGTTATCGTATAATTATCATAATCCTTGTAATTTGCGAACAACAATCTTGTAAGCCTTTTGTATATAGCTCCTCTGATTGCGTCGCCTTACCCAATCATCGCAGACGGCGTGCGCGCACAGTGACGTATAGATCTTTAGTGTCAAACATGCGTGCGCGCAGTGTACTCGCGTTTTGTGCTTTTATCGTCACTGTACGATCCACGTTACGAACGGGTAAGTTTATTTATTATTTAAATAATATTTTTAATAAATTATTTTCTATTTTAACTGTTTAATTATGTGGTTGTTTGTTGTTTAAGATTTTTTGGTTATGTACAAATTTTGGGCAATTATTTGCCAAGGTTAAACTATTTACCGTTTGTTGTCGGGTTCAATGAATGTGTTTAATGAATAGATAAATTTGTTCTTAAGTTCCTAATGCATCTATTCATTCATTTCTCATTTCATTCAATTCTCACATGGTACAATGTTTGCTTGTATATTGAGAGACCTCTTATGATACAGGGATACCTAGTACAAGAGTCAGGGCTTCACTATGTCAGTTCTGTGAAGCGCTAATAATTACATTTAATTGACTACCTATGACGAGTACTTATAATAATTACGTATTTCAGTACACCATCATACCTAATTATAGCAATTGGTACATAGTTAATAGGTAAGCTTCCTATGTTTTTAATTTTATTCTGAAGATTCTACCTACTATACTAAACTCTATTTTAGTTTTATTTAAGGTTTATAATTATATGAAACTTGATCCAAGTTTTAATTAGTCCTTTTTTTTATAAAATTTTGTAATGTTTTAAAGTAAGGTGTAAAAATGTACCTATTGTTTTAGATAGGGCAAAAAACATCTGTGTGTCTTTTGCAAACATCTGTTGCGCAGGCGTGTATTGTAAGGACCAAGTTTCTAAAGCAGATAGTAGGACACTCATTTTATGACGCTACTGGCTACTTGCGCGCGGTTTCACCCGCTCTGATCGGCTCCTATTGGTCGTAGCTAGATGTTTTATAACCTATAGTCTTCCTTGATAAATGGACTATCCAAAACAAAAAGAATTATTCAATTCAAATCAGTAGTTTCGGAGATTAGCGCGTTCAAACAAAAAAACAAACTCTTCAGCTTTGTAATATTAGTATAGATTTATTACCTGAAGGGGTAACGGACGGGTCACTAAGATAATAAAGACACTTAACTCATTCGACGAAATAGAGCTAATCAAATAAGTAAATTATTACCTAGGTAGGAATGCTGCTCATGAATATGAGCCTCTGAAATGGCTTGAAACTAGTCGAGTTTCTCGTCAAACGTGACGAGGAACTCAACACATATTATGTATAACGGCTTTCTCAAACGTGAGAAAGCCGTTAAACATAATAATAAACTTAGTATGTCTCACGAAAGTTATAATACTTACAAATAAAAAAGTCGCAAGTGTGTACATATAGGTCTCACGTTTTAACAGATCTAAGATTCTATCCCAGATCAAGTAAAGCGTACCTACCTAATTCCAGTATTCCAAGTACTTAATAATAATAAGACAGACAGATATACCAGACAGAATAAAAACTGGTTAACTAATGAAGTGGAGTTAAAAAAGGTCTCATCTAAAGTGTGGTATTTATCTATTTATTTTTTAAATCAGTCAAAACAGTACGGTACAGTATAAATAGTGCCAACAATTATGCCTACCCAACCTCTAATGCGCCAGCTATACAATCGAGGAGTGGTATGGGAAGTAACGAGGAAAGGATGCAGAGACATAATGTGGCAACATACTCGTCATGTCATGCTCTTTTTTATGGCATTAGCCGGTAAACGAGCAGACGGATCACCTGATGGTAAGCAATCGGCGACACCTGGAACACCAGAGGCATTACAAGTGCGTTACCAGCTTTTTGGGGATTAGGAGTTTAAGGATCGTTGGGGATTCAGGGATTGGGGAGATTGGGGAAGGGGAGGGAAATTGGGCCTCCGGTAACCTCACTTACACGACGAAACACAGCGCAAGCGGTGCTTCACGTCGGTTTTCTGTATATGGCAATAGGCTCACCCCTATTACATGGGACTCATAACATAAATAGTGAAAAAGTGGGTGTTACATTGTACAGTGGCATAATGTACACCTCTGCCTACCCCTTCGGGGATAAAAAGGCGTGATGTTATGTTATGCTATGTTACGTAAGCCGATGATACAATCAGTGTACCTATACACAGTAGAAAGAGGAATGGCTTAATACTTGTATTAAGTATTTCATCGAAACGAAATTAAAGATTGTTTGCACATACCTGTCTACAACATGTAGGTAAATAAACTTCAGAATCGTCGGTTTATGAAACTGTTTCAGTTTTCATTTCCAGTAAGAATGTTTTCCTCATTCTTAAATTAGATTTACCTACCTGTAGTGTAGGTGCTTAACTACGTAACTATTTGAGTAGGTGGCCCAACGCCGACCCGCTTTATGTAAAAACGTACCAACTTACGTATTGAACCATGCACAAATATTTACATAGGTACCAATGGGATGGCTTTGGTAACCAATCCAGGGGTTTAGGTAGAGTAGGTACAGTATAGGTCGAATAAGGCAAAAGCATGTAAGTACAAAATAGAAGAAATGATAACCAGGGCATAAATTATAGATATTGTTTTCTACTTACTCATGTAATTATTTGACGAGGAACTCGACTAGTTTCAGTAGCATCGCAACACTCGCCGCGTCGCGGGTCGCGAAATGCTCATGAATATGAGCCTCTAGCATGGCTTGAAACTAGTCGAGTTCCTCGTCAAATAATTACGTGAGTAAGCCGAAAAAACAATAATTTATTTAGTATGTCTCACAAAAGTTATAATACAAAAACCAGGGCCATATAAATGAAGTGTACCTATAGCATCTTCTGAAATTTCTATTAGTTCTAATCCTGATCAATTAGTTAGTCCTAATAGTCAAGTGGCTTTGGAAAACCTTCAACAGATGCCTAGATTTTTGGGGAAATAGAGAAGAGAACGTGGGATGTTCACCTCATAAAATCCCCCGGTGGCCACCATCCGCACCTGTAGGGGGTATTGGGTCCAACGGCACATTCATATTATGGAAACCTATGTGTTTATAGACGTCACTTCAAACAAATGCTAGTAAATCGGTTCAAACACACGCGTCATGTGAGAATTTCATTTGAAATAATCTTTTGAGAATTAAATCTCATTGCATTCCATCATAACATACGTGTGTTTTATTACCTAATAGTTATTACTATGAATCATAAATATTATAACGCCACAGACATGATTTCTTGAAAAGATATGTAAGTAAAACAATAATTAAATTCCTTCCTATTGTCCAAATATTCAAACGCTACTCAATTCTAATTCGCGTTAAATATACTTAGTTCTGTCACTACAAATACTTTGTAAAATGATAGAGAATAGAATAGAATGAATAGAATAGAATAGAATAGAATAGAATGAATAGAATAGAATGTCATTTATTTCCAAGTATATGGTACATTGAGGTTTTACATTAAATATTGTTTCACATACACTACCATTGCTGGTGTAGAAATATTATAAGTATTAATCATGCTTTAAAATATATTTTAAAAAAAACTAGTAATTACAATAATGCCAAGTAAAGTGATTCAATCACACATCTAAGATTTTGCTTGGTACATGACAGTAAATAGAAGTTATATAAAAGTTAAATAGAAGTGTTATTGCATAGAAGTATCCGTGTCATTGCATAGATGGCACGATATTTAAGTACAGCATGAGAAGCCTTTCAGTATTCGAGTGTAAATATGTTAAATGAAATACATGAAGAAAATGGTATAAAAAATGCAGATAGATCCAAATATGAGGAAAAACTTTTCGTGCTCAACATGATCAGGCGAAATATGTATGTACATCTGTTGTAACTAAAACTCACTGACGACCAGGTCACGTTAGGTATGGAATTCTGGCATATATGACCTGCAGCTGTAGCTCTAGCTGTAGAGTAGAAAACTAAATTATATGGAATTGACGTAAATTTTAACACTTGTCAGTGTCATTCCCATACATTCTGATTTTTACTCTCTCTGTAGACAAGCGCTAAAGTGGCGTTTGGCACTGACACTGATCATCAATATCAAAATAAATCATTATAGCTCTTGTATTAACGTGTAGTATATAAGATGGAATCTTGATAACTCAAAAACTTCATAATCTGATTTTATTTTTAGCATATCCTTTCATTCTCTTGACCTCCAGATTCCACTGTAGATATATGTATTTTTAACATAATGTTTCTACACTCCCCTACCAATGGAAGCTACACTTTGCACAGAGCAAGGTTCTTCTTTTCATGCTTATAAGAGGTACATGCAATGCTATCATCTCCCGGAGCTGCGAACGACCTAGCGGGTTGCCAGGTCTCCAGCTCGAGGCAGGAGTAGGAAAGGGGTGGTTTTAAACCAGTAACAGTCTGACACACTCTCTCGCCACGCCCAAGGCGGGAGAATAGTCATCGGATGATTTTGCCGTCTCAAAAAAAATAATGAGTTTAGAGTTGTTGCGCTGTTAAGGGGGCTTACTCTTGAATCCAATTCCGAACGATCGACATTGATATTGTGAAATTTCATACTCTTGAATTGCAATACTAGCATACATATTACCATACATGCATCCGTATTGCGTGGATATTTAATGAACTAAATGGTATTGAGTTTGGCTTTATATTCCGTTCTCTGAATCCTATTTTAAAAGCTACGATAGGGAGTTGTATAGTTTTGACATTGAATAATTATTGAGATTTTATTCGATTGAAATTGCATTGACATTGAGATTGGTCAAGAGTAAGCACCCAGGTGAAAAATATATTATTGCAATCATCATATTGATATACAAATAACTAGATATGATATTGTGCACCTTTTAGGAATGGCCACTGCGTATGAATAGATTTATTATGAAGTCAAGTTCTCTTCTCATCTTATAATGCACTAAGTAAATACTCAATTGTGCCCTATAGTCAGTCAACGGTCAAATAAATAATTATCTTAATCATGTACATTGCCAATGGCATAGATAATGATAACTATCAATGTTATTGTTTAAATACCAACTCGGTTATAATTAAATATTTTCTTCTATACATAGGTAACCCACCAAAAGATCATGCAGTCTTAATATCAATTGTATAGGTATGAATTGAAATTAATAACTAACTTACGTCATAGTGATACAACAATAAGATATATCGATGTTCGTCATTTCAATTATTTCGATTCGATGATGAAATATTTTCATTGTTTTTGATCTGAAATTGCATGTGTATAAACATTCTTCTCTTCTTAAATTTGTTTAGAAGTACTATGTATGTGTCTCTCAATCTATACGATTACAATCAATTACAGAAATCACTTAAGATCTCTAATCTCTAGACTACCAGCGTTCAGCATGCTGTTTGTGACTGTAGTACGTAGGCACTTAATATGCACCCCTATCCCCACCCAAGAGGTAGACTAGGTAGGTACCTGCCATCTATCTGTAAGCATGTAATTATAAGATGTAAAACTTTACTAAATCTTTGATTTAAACTTCTGTCTTCAAATGCTCCTCAGATCGTCAGTTTTGGACGGACCTCGCACACAATGAGTTAGAAGAAGCCCTGAAGATAAAATGGAACCTGAATCCTGCGAAGAACGTGATCCTGTTCATAGGAGACGGCATGGGACCGAACACTGTGACAGCAGCCAGGATATACAAGGGCGGGGAGAGCCACAGGCTGGTCTATGAGAAGTTCCCTCATATGGGACTTTTGAAGGTAAATTCAGAAACCTAGATAGACGTAAACGTAGAAATGAATTTCCGTACAATAGATGCTCTCCATATTTCGTAGTGGGCTTAGTGAATAATTGTATTATTATTGCAATTAATTACATTGCGCGAAATGTAATGAAGTCCGTAGACTTCACATGTAACCAATAAATCTGTCGTCCGGATGAAAAAAAAATATATATCCTAGATTATAATAGTGTATATTTAGTTATTGTTGTAGTATATTTTCGCCTTTCAATTTTATTGCGTTTATTTTGTCAAAGAAGGTATAGATTTTAAACACCCATTCCTCAGCGCCTAAGCGAAACTATTCTACATTGCAATGACTCCTTCAAATCCCCGTGTTTTCTTTTCCAGACATATTCAGCAAACAAGATGGTGCCCGACTCAGCTTGCACTGCGACCGCCATGTTCAGCGGAGTGAAGGTCAACCAGGATACAGTAGGAGTCGACGCTTCGGTTCAGCACAGGGACTGTGAAGCAGGTCTCAAGGCCGAGGCTAGATTGAAGTCCCTCGCAGCTTTAGCCTTGGAAGCTGACAAGAGTGCAGGTGACTATTTAAACGAAGTTGAATAGACTGGGAAAGGAACCCATTGTTTAGTAACTAGGTCTGTCAACTACGTAACATTTCAAGTTCCAATAGACGAGGCAGCTATTGCATAAACTTCATAAACACGATTATTTCATAATTCTTTCACTTGTTATCTATGTATACCATAATAAAGTAATGCCACTTTTAGTAAAGCCAAAACATGCTGGGTATTTGGCAATTTTACAAACGACTTTGGAAATTTCGAAATGCACTTAACAGTAAACAAAATTATCCTGTAGAGTACCCCGTCAGTCACCGATGCCTGACGCTACTGGAGGTATGACTTCCACCATTTAAACTTAGTAATTAAAGTGTTAAACGGATTATAACATTGCCATATATATTAGGCAAGTACCATTTAATTGAAGAGTTATCCATCCACTAGTTCTATAGGCCATCACCAAATTATACCTAATTATCGTGTGTGTTCAGGTTTCGTAACAACAATGCGAGTGACGCACGCGACCCCCAGTCCTTTGTACGCGCACAGTGCGAGCCGCAACTGGGAGTGTGAGGCCAGGCTGCCAGACAACTCTCCCTGCAAGGACATTGCCAGACAACTTGTCGAGGATTGGCCTGGACGAGATTTGCAAGTGAGTGTCTTGGCTAATTCCTAATGTTTATACAATACAAATAGGAATCATTGGGGGACTGCTAAAAATAGGCCATAATAAGTAGTGATTGCACTTGCTGATGGAATGTATCAGAAACAAGAATGAGAGAGAATCATTAATTGAAGAGTTTAAACTAAAGGTTTTAGATGTTGGGTTATTACAGGCAGTTTTGGCAAGTCCTAAATCTAAGTTAGCAGTAAAATTAAGTAGATTAGCAAAAATACCCGATTGATAATTCTCTCTCGATAAATTAATTAATTTATATTATTACTTAAGGTAGTGTAATTAAAACTAAGAGGGTAAGGGGTTGGCATATCCATGTGAATAAAAAACCCCAAAAGGAATAAATAGAAATAAATAAATAAATAAAGTAGTGATTGATATGATTACCTACACTAAAATATATTAATAGCATATTTAACTGTGAGAGACGGAATGGCACTAATGAACTGAACAAAAACCAAGGCGAAGCCAAACGAACGGAGCCATCTGTCTGATTTTTATCTCTCTTTACTTATTTCTGTGAAAATTTCAATAAGGTCATAATGGGAGGAGGCAGGCAGCAGTTGGTGTCGAATGCAACTGGCACCGAGCAGGACCCTATAAATCTGAGCCCGTGGACCTGCTACCGGCAAGATGGACGGAACCTCATTGAGCAGTACAAGACGGACAAACAGACACGAGGTTTTAAACACAGTGTGATCATGAACAATAGGGAGCTAGCAGAGCTGAACGTTAATGAAACGGATTATTTACTCGGTAAGTAGATAATATATGTGATAATGTCTAATTCATTAATTTAGGAACAGACTCTCTTTCATCAGTTTCTCTTGGAGACGATAGATACGGCATTATTTAACTAAAACTGTGGTGCGAGACATTTAAAGGGTTAACCTGCAGGTCCTACACCAACTGATCACTACTCTACACTATTTTTTCAGGAATTTTCTCGAACGAGCACTTGAGCTATGACCACGAGAGAAACAAGGGACCAGATGGCATGCCCTCACTGTCCGAGATGGTGGGAGCCGCCATCAAAGTCCTGCAGAAGAATAAAAAGGGATACTTCCTCATGGTCAGTATATCTATACCTAAGTTATAATTATTTAGGTTAGGGGATTATTTGTGAACATTCCGAGTTCTTACGTGATTCAAACTTACGTAACCGCCCACGAAAAATATCTTTCTTACCTAAGTAATTAGGTTAAATGAATACAAACAATTTGTCATAATCAACAACACAACAACCATTGTCAGAACAAATACTCTTCAGCAAAGTATAAACATGAGAAAAAAGTCATTAGCAGATACAAAGGTGCTGACATAATTTATATTCACAGGTAGAAGGTGGCAACGTAGACATGGCCCATCACAGAGGCTGGGCCAAGGTCGCTGTGAACGAGGCTGTAGCTATGGAGGAAGCTGTCCAACTCGCAGCCGACATGACTGATGCGGAAGACACCCTGCTCATCGTCACCAGCGACCACACGCATACATTGTCTATAAACGGCTATCCTGATCGAGGGTCCAGTATTTTTGGTTAGTATGACCGTTGATGAAATAATCTAGAATTCTAAAAGCGACCTAAATGGAACGAAAGAAGTGCTTAGAAGGCAAAACCATGAATGTTTAAAAGGCTTAATGCCTGCCGTGGACACGTGTGAGGTGGGATATCACAGTGACTTTGAGTCTGTAAGAGTTTTACAGCATCCTTCGCCTTCTCCAGACTAGGACGCTCCAAAACGATTTACTTCATTCGGTTAGAGGACCTGTTTCGATTCCAAGTTCTGGAAAAGTACTAAAATTAACTAAAAATCACGGGTTACTCACGTGAATATACTGAGAAAACCTCTACTAAGTTCGAACCACAGAGGGGTTCTCCTCATGAGCATCGTTCGTTTTCATCGACATCGCGTGATTTTAAGTTAATTTAGTATGTCTCACGATAGTTAATTATAAAAACAAATTACTACAAGTTTACCTCTTATGGCACGAAAAATGTTAATGATACCTATTTGAAAAAAGAACTTTTATAATTCCAGGCATAGCTCAACCGTCAAGCCATGATGGCATAAACTACACAACATTATCGTACGGCACGGGAGGTCCGGGGTCATTCCAGTTCTACGTGCAAACTGACACGACTGGCAGCCACGTGATGCGACGAGAACCTAGCAAGGAGGACACGGAGCAGTACAACTACACCCAGGTCGCCGGTATACAGCTCGTGGAGAATTACCATGGAGGTGGCGATGTGGCTGTCTATGCTAGAGGTGAGTGGGTGTCATGATTCGGTAACCAAATATTTAAAATGTTGATACGAATAATTTAACCTTTAAACGAAAAAAAAAAAAATAGCCACGCATAATGTATTCTATGTATTTCCATACCCTCATTATTTTTGTACATACATACATAAAAATAATTCAACCCACATAAAATTAAAAATGGACTCCCACTGATTTATTGTCTGCTTTAATCTACGCAAATGAATAAAATTGGAATTTTTATCTCCATGAATTTCAGCTACCTACTAACTTAAATGTCATACGCTACAGCGACGCTACTGAAACACAACCCGACATATAATTATTATAATAGAAACCCTTATTTCCAGGTCCCTATTCCCATTTATTCCACAACGTCCACGAGCAGCACTATGTGTTCCACGCGATATCCTACGCAGCCAAGCTCGGGGCCTATTCCAGCAGCACAACTCTTCAAGTGAACGTCTTCCACCTGGCCATCATCACAGCCATCAGCTTCTTCATGCTGTGACGACGCAAAGTGAAGTAGATTACAAGTTTTCGTAGATTACGTTAAACTTTAAAGTAATTTTATGTTCCTTTTTTAGGATAACCCCTTTTTATGTGACAATTTCATTGTCAAATACGAGTTTTTAGTAGTTTTGAAACGAATTTCAATGGGATTAATACAGTTAGCCGCAATTATTCATAATTTTAACAATCAGAGAAGTTATTCCATACAAATATTGATTGCTCTGTAAAGAACGTAAAAGGGGTTCACAATGTTAGGTCATTTTATACTTTGTTATTTATTTAATTTAATTTCAATAACTACTATACATGTACGTGGTTCCTTTTGCATTTTACTGGTGCATTTTTGATTGAATAAATTTAATAATCTTCTGTGATAATCAAACATTTACTAACAACTGCAGCCAAAGATTAATGTGAATACAAACACAGATTTCACTATTAACTACTTTATTGCATCATGTCATAATAAATAAGAAAATTGTAACAGTTGTATAAAAGATTTGTACATAAATGTATCACAAAATAAACGCGTCGTTACAGTGTTTCAGTGAAACAGAATGTGAAGTCGAACAAGTAAAAAAATGTTATTTATACGTGACTTTTATTTTCCACCAATAACAACTTAAGTATTACAATTTATGGTCCAATAAATAGACACTGAGTATACAAGTAGCCAAACATTGAAAGTATATTAATTAAGCACCTACATTATGCGAACAGACTTCAAAAATCTGTTTTCTATGAACCCTAATAAATACAACGATTTACGACCACTGAAGTCAACCTAAAGATAGAGACAAAGACATACAATTTTGAACTTTAACTACTTGAAGACAAGGTTTACTATGGGACGAATGATTTTTTATGACAATGGACGTTGAAATAACGTACAGGGGTCCTTCAGTGGCCATGAGAATTGAGACACAGTCCCGACTGGTACAACTTAGGCTTAAACTAGACCTTGACTGGTTTAAACCAGATTTTTTGGACCTCTACTGGGTGTTTGTTTAGTATCTGTTTTAGCCTGACGTGTATTTCTTGTATGCAAATCCAAGAAGGATAGCTACTCCCAGCGCCAATACTGCATACTTCCACCGCGATGTACTGTAAAATAAAACATTAATTAATAAAGTTCAGTACTCACTGTTTTGAAAAACTCAGTAGAATGAAAATAAGAAGATAAATGAAATTTTGTTTTAATAAAATTATCAGCAGGATATCTAGTACTCGCATTCAGTTTATATTAGATATTATTACAAGCCGGCTTCAACCAATATTGGTTTCTATTACAAAGGCAGAAGTGCAGTGTTTTGCACAACCATTTCACATAAACATAACATCACGCCTTTTTATCCCCGAAGGGGTAGGCAGAGGTGCACATTTCGGCACTTAATCCCACTGTGCAATGTAACAACCGTTTCACATTGTAATGAAAAACTATTGTCCTGTCATAAACGCAATAAGAGTGAAAATCGGTGGATAAAACTTTTAATATGCATATAAAATGTCATATCAATGAAAAATATATGCCAATTTCTGACATACATACACTACGCTACAAACTTACAATAAGTAATTAATATTAATATAAATAGTTAATTTACAATACTATACTAATTTACAAGGATAGGTAAGTAGACTACATTTACAGTATAGGTACATTTTTATTATTCTCTGATAAATAAATACTTTTTTCTCATTTATAAACTAGATTAACAACACTTGGTATCATATTACCCGATACACCAAAAACTAATTTAAACACTAGTACTATTATTACCCGGACTCCTCCGGGGGTGGAGCAGGCGGGGAGAGAACAGGCCTACAAGGCTTTCCACGCCTTTAAACAACAAGATCAACATTATACACATCTTCAAGCTCGTATTCTTACAGGATCTGTAGAACTCCAGACAATATTCAAACAGAATAAATGGCAGGTAACTAAATCTTGGTAGCGATTAATATAAAATTCGTACCATGCTTAGTTACCTTTTAACAATGCGATGAAAACCGTGACAAAACTAAGATGGCGGCTGACAGCTGGCAGCCATTTTATTTTTAGAGATTTTAGTTTTTTTTATCATTTAGAGAATTTAGTTAGAAGACTCAGAATATTTTTATAATGCACTTTCGCTTAGAGTTCTGTTCCTACGTAAGGGTTACGAGCGTGAAGTTACAATACACATACTCTTACGAATACATAAGTACCTATCTAACAAACTAAACTATAGACACTCTATGCTTCAACAATTAGATATAAAATATAAATATAACCTTGGTTCTGCACAAGGCAGATCTCGAGGTCGTCGTCTTGGAAAAAAGGAAAAAGAAATTAGGTATGTACATATAGCAAAAATCTTTAAGTAATAACAGAAACAAAACTTAATTGAAAAATTGCTAAAAACTTTACAATTTTCCAGCACATCTTGTAAATGATTGTTTTATTTTTTAAATGATTCCATAGATAAATGAAACTTTATTGCCAAGACAAAAAATATATAAAGATAAATAAAGTTGAACCTTTCTTTCGGCACCACTATACGCTGTATTCTCCTCTCGTGCCTAGGTGGCCCAGGTTCGTTAAAACATTTGAGTGACGACTTTCGGCTGTTACAAAATTAATAAGTTAATAAACCATTTTTTTCACGAAACATTTCTAACAAAGCAATCTTTGTAAGCTTTTCTAACTAAAGCAACTTCCAGATTCTACTGAAAATTATGTATGGCAACATTAATGTGCACTTTTCTAACTAATCAACAGTGCAGAACTCCAAGCGATTTTATTCTAACACTTCATATTCATTCATTTCAGCCATCGCCAGGTGGCGCTAGTGTGCAAAATGATCTTGTCGGTCCCAGCGTAGCGGACTAGATTAACAAACGACATTAGCAAGTAATGTGTCCTTTTGGGGACCTTATCCAGCGCCTCTTGCGACACGCTGAGTGCACGAGCAAAAAAGCTGCAAGCTCCTAATTTTTCCAAATTGTTTCTATAGAAAAGTATATAAAACAAGCAATCCGAACCTGACTGTGCTCGGGGTGCCACCATCAAAGGATCGCCACGATTTTGAATCGCTTGTGCCAGGCATATCACTAGTTGAATTACAATTTAAACATGTACAGACTAAAAGACATTTAGTCAACAAGTGCTTCTTTTGTTCAACTTCTTTCAGCAGCATCGGAAATCTATAATTTATGTATCACTTGATTCAGCGCGAAAACATAAACAGTTAGAACCGAAAAAGTCTAATACGAAATATAAAGATACCTTAAACACAAATCGAAATATGGCGGTATCTCAACCATAACAAAATTAGACATCACTCAAAAAAAGTTTCACAGAAGAGCTCTAGTTGACCGGACTATATCTGCCAATTTGACCATAAAAATATGAATTCACACCGACTGCGTCCTAGTAAAAATCTGTATTTTGAACACGAGTAGGTATATTGTTTCCCAATCTGGCTGTTTCTTTCGAAGAATTAATTTTTTTTCAAAATGGCAGACTGTCTATGTATTAGTACTAAACTTTTTCCATTTCAACCAAAGGACTGACTTTAGATCACGATTCCTTTAACCATATTCCATTGCTCTTCAATAAGAAACTACTGAATAGTTTCTTATTCCAGAGCAATATACACAACTTTAGTACTGGCCCCTTGTTTACTATGACACAAAAACATCTAAAAATAATATTTCCATCAGTTAAAATGTGAATTTGATATGACTCGGTCCGACTGACGCAATTTCAGCATTCGCCTTGAAATTTTGTTACATAATTGTAATTCGATATTGGTAAATACAATGTTATAGTAAATCGAGGCCGTGCCTACAGTTTTTTCGATAAGATTTGCCAGTACAAATTGTCCACCTGTCTTCAAGTACAGTGATTATCAGCCTTGGGCATGACACAGCACTTTAGTGCGGATGAATATTTCATAAAAATCTATAGTTTCTCGTTTGTTTCTAAATTAAAGCATCTTGAAGAAGACCTCGAATTTTGAAGCAAAAATCGCTACTACAAAAATTCCTACTGAGTTGTGGCTTTATAAAGAATCGATAATCACTGTACCTACCTAAAAGTTATTGTTTTGGTACAATTGTTCAGGTTTGATTAAGAAAATTATGACCAAAAAAATTAATTAAATAAAAAAGTGAATGTCATCAAAGATACCTGCTAGCGTTACACTCGGTGCAATCTCGGTGGTATGGTGAACTGTAGACATTGTAAAACTTTCATTTAATAAGTTAATGAGTAACTACAGGTTTCTATCTACAATCTTTAAATAACTATTTGCCCCCATTAATGAGTTTGGTGGGCCTGTAGCATAGAAGTTTACCTTGTCCTAGCCTTGAGGCAAAGGGCTACTTGACCACAAATATGTATCTCTAAATACGAAGCGGTTAGGGTCATAATTAGCTAATAGAAAAGTGAACTTTAATACAAGCCCCAAACATACACTTTGTACCTCTAAGATAAGTCGACCGCATGGAAACTTACACCAGAAATTAAATAAGATGTTATCTAATCACACTATATGGAAATATACACTTTTGTTTATACAAAAATACTAGATTATTATCTAATAAGATTAGCTAATGTCTAAATATAGAATAGAATCTGTACTTTTGATATACCGATTACGATTAATGACTTCTACTTTACAATACAGCACCTCCATGACTACAATCATTTACGTACGATAATAGACTTTAAGATTTAACGTACAAGATCTTAAATTAGACAATACATGTTCACAATGGTGCTATTTTAAGAACATAGTGAAGACGATAAAAAGTTCACATAAAAATAATACATATCCAATAATGTCTTACATTTAAATGTAAACCTTAACATCTATGTGATAAGATCTAAACTTATAATAAATTAGTGTGACGACACAAATTATTTTACCTTGATCTCCAGATTTGGGCTCTCATTTTACAACTGCAAACAATTTACATTATTTTATAGCCATTTCAATCTGTGGAGACTGGAGTTGAGTTTCTTTGCTTATTTTTAAGAGAACAGTGTTTATTTTTTACTATATTTTTGCGTGCTTGGTGTTCTTTTTGCGTATCTATGGAGGACCAAAGGTTTTTCCGATTGGTTTTAAGCATAGAGGTTTTATGTAATTTTTGCGTATAATGTGGAGATACTTACCAGCCTTCTCCTGGTGCTAGGGTTCCAATTTTGTATTTTTTTAACATTGCTCTGAAAACAAAATAATTCATTTTTAGCACATTTTGATAGTCAAAGAAGACAATACTTCTGCTATACAACAACTTAGTGAAAAAGTATAAACAATATAGAACCTTCTTTCATTCATTCTAGTCAATAAAAAAAAATTTAAAATACCTGCAAAATTATAAACAAGAACTCACTTTGCATCTTCACTGTGGCCTACATCTTCGAATGCTATCGTGGCGTCCTGTCCGGCTGCTTCTAGGATCGGATCTTCTCCACCAGGATGCTATTGAAAAAAAACACAAACATAATACAGTTCCTGACAAATATAACCTTTTAATTGAATACTACCATACATTTTGTTTAAAGCTCTTTTTACATGATTAGGCATTCCTGTTTCCAGATTTAAAACAATTATCTGGAATCACTGCAATTAATTCAATTTACTGATACATGTGGAGGACTAAGGGGGAGGCCTTTATCCTTCAGTGGACTACTTTTGACTGTTGCTGATGACTGATGCATAAAGATAGAGGTTTTTTTTTAATACTGTAAAATGAGGTGAAAAGGGATCAAGAGGTGAATAGGGACAGAAGAGGAGTGAATAGATATAAGGAAATTCTTCATAGTATCAATTCACCCCTATTCCGTCCCTTTTCGCCGCTCAAACCCTATTCACCCCATTTTACCGTTATTCAATTACTTATTCTCCAAGGACTCATCCGTGCCCATGTCATTCAATTACATACATACATTAGCTACTGCTTATGCTTGGAACACAAACATGACAAGACAAATTCTAAATGTAGATAACCTTGAGTGATTTATTTGACACCAATATTGGATGTTATAATAATAGTACCTAATAGTTTGATCAAACTTTGGTCATATTAGGTGTGTAAGTACAAGTGACATATTGGATTGAATTGTACTACAGTTTATTGGTATGCATTTGGATCTTTTCTAAAGTGATACCTAATATTTTTCCCTTAATGTTTTAATGTTTCTCTTATTTAGTGGGCCCCTAGAAATACTTACACCAAAACGGAAAATTTACTTTAAATTTATTATGATCAAAGATCCCATCACAACTGACTTATATTTATATAGTGTGATGCAATCACATAAAGTACTTGCATTTTTATGAATTCCATTTAAATGATATGGTGAATGTTTCATCATCATCATCATATTAGCCATAGGACGTCCACTGGTGAACATAGGCCTCCCTTAATGACTCAATGTTTATAAAAAATAAATTACGTAAAAATTTGTTATTGCCGAAATTAAACAATGCAACATTACATCAGACTTAATAGTCCTCATAGGGATAGGCAGAGGTAGAATTTAGAATGTAAGTGAATACTTCCAGAAATTATATTACAACCAAACACTGCTGTAGCTACTTCAGAAACATATTTGTTATTACAGTTACATGACAACTCTTGGAAAACTTATAGGGCCAATTTTAGATAGGTAATCTAGAATTAGGTACTTGTAAAAGGTATACCCATTGTTATCACTCTTATATCGATATACATAATAAAATTATAGGAAGATAAAAATGTACATCAAATATTTTTTTTAAAGAATTATAGGGTGTGATCAGTCGATACCAAAAGCAAAAATGTGGTTTTTATTTATTAGAATTTTTGTCTGTTTGTCTGTATTTATGTCCAGGATAAATTTAAAAAAGTGCTGCATGGAATTACTACAAATTTTGCTTGAATAATACTAACAGGTCAGGGCAACATATAGGCTACATAATCAACTACAGGGGAGGAGTTGTGAATCAGTGTTCCACACAGATGAATTCGCAGGCTCAGTCATTATTATAATAGTATAAATAATTATTCTCAATGATTGACCCAACTTGCACTATGCATTATGTTAATCTGTCAAACACCGAGCGGTCACCGGTGACCGCGACCTATTGTTCTTTAATTGTGTCTATAAAACCGGTACTCGACGAGTTAATAATAGTCCAGTAACTAATGAAATGTCACCGTAAATAAAAACCCAATAATAAAAACATGATAGATCTAGTAGGTAATTACCTATTGTATGTTTTTTTTTAACTTTACCTAAATAGACTATTGGCATTATTGACAAGAGAAACATATTGTGTTTAAGTTAGTATGTACGTACGAATATTCTTACGAACATTGTAATAAGGTCGCTTTTACTTCAACGAAACTGTACCGAAGTAACAGGTGGTGTATATAAAATGCTTAACAAATGACCTCGTTACGATAGCAGATTTCCATTCACTGATTAAACTGCGTAGGTAAAGAATAAGAATCTAATTAGGTACTTTACAAAATTTTGTTCGCATACCTCGTCAATAAATGCAGTCACATCGTATACTTCGTTACGGATCACCATCCAAACACTTTTTCTTGTATTGTGCCGTTTAACTTCATCTGCTGTGAGAATTTTACTCATTTTGAAAATATGTGGTTTATTTAATTTTTGATTTTATTTTGCGATTTATAACCAAATTGGACCGAATAAATGTCAAACTGTCAAGGTTGTTAACCTCGCTGTTGCAAGGAAAAAATTATGTCACTGTCAAAGACAGATGATTAGTTTTGTTCACTTGTCCACCAATCGAATGCAAGGTTTATACATTTCGTTTCACTAAAAGAAACATAATGAAATATTTTTTTTAAGTATCTTAATCGAAGTGATACAATAAAATCACTACTTATCAACCTCAGTGATCGCAAGTTCGGTATATTAATTATAATTAATTTATATATACACAAAATAAAAGTAAAGAGATAATGTAAACGGTAAATGTACATATTTTTGCGTTATTTGAAACAACTTGCTAACTTGAAACGTTCTGTCATTTTTTTGTAAACAATCAACAGCATAACCTTAAAACTTAATAACTTCACGTTTCTTTCTAAATAGCAGTGTAATATGACAACAAGGGATCGAAAACTTGCTAATGGCTGAAGAAAAAGATTTTAATGACATCTTAGATGACATTGTTCTCGGTGAGGAGAAAGAACATAAGGCAAGTTATGAACAAGGCTTCAAAGCTGGAAGCGAAGCAGGAAATCCTGAAGGTTACCACTTAGGGTACCACAGAGGCGCTGAACTAGGACGAGAACTGGGTGAGACTACAAATTGATACCTACCAAACTTTAAATTCAACTCTTTAATCAACAAGTAAAGCAGCTGTCTGCTTAAAATTTCACACTACTTGAATATGTAGTTTGTAATTCATAACTAACATTAATTTTATTTCTTTGAGATGAACATTTATAGGCCTTATAATTAAATAAATAAGAAACAAAATAATAGTTATTATGATAAGTTTGTGTTAATAAATCTATTATATTTTCCAGGCTACTACTTAGGTATCATCACCCACTATATAAATCTGAATGAAGAATCAGAGAAGAAATATTCTGATAAAGTTCTAACACAACTGACCAAAGTAAAAGACCTCATTGATGCTTTCCCGAGGATCAATTCGGAAGACCATGATATACTGGGCATGGCTGAGAGCATAAGGGGACAGTATAAAAAGGCTTGTGCTCTATTGAAGATATCTTCAACAAACCCTTATGATGCAGGAGTCTCTTTTTGAGGGCTCTAGTAAGTAGAATATTAAAGAACCATATCTTAATTAATGTTTATGTTAGCTTGGTATCTATACCTGTACTCTTCTGGCACTGGACCAGGGATAAAGAGCAGCTAGAAGCAGGATGCTTCCAACGGGCTGATATGAAAGTGTGTTTTTATTTTTGTATTTTTTTTTAATATTGGACAGCAATATTTGTTGAATATTGTATATTATAAATTGTGTATCATAATAATTGTATTGTAGATTATTGCAATTGAACTTGTTAAATTCTCTTTTTAAGCTGTATTGTATGGATTTCTGCTGTCATTTTCTTCTTCTGTAGTTAACAAATTGTATTCTATTTTAATGCATCAGATTATTATTGTGTGTATTTTAAATAATACATGTTTGTAATAAAGCAGTACTATAAAAAAAGGTGTTAGATAAGGCCTGTATTTAGTATTGGCTAATAAGAAGCTGACGGCCGACCTTCAACATTGAAAAGGCACTATAAGAAGAAGAAGAAGCATATGATAATGATAAAAAACTCTGATTCTAAACCAAATTTTTTTCATTTAGTTATAATTAATCATTTTATTTCTTTATTACAGAATCATCAATGAATACAAGAGTTTTGAAAATTCGCCACCATATAGATTCTTTAACTAAATACTTGGCACCTCTTTTGCCTATAGCAAACTGTCATATGGTGGAGTTCCTAACTCAGAACCACTGGGATGGACTTTTACCTGAATCTCTAAGAGACACCCTGAATGGTTTACAGTTAAATGAGGCAGTGGAACAATTCTGGACTGCGGCTTCAAGCAAAGAAGCAGGTTTGCTTATTTTTTTTTAAAGAGCCATTATTTTATCGATATTTCCCTTTGTTATGATTTTTTTCACATAACATAACATCACGCCTTTTATCCCCGAAGGGGTAGGAAGTGGTGCACATTACGGCACTTAATGCTTTTTACTATTTATGTTATGAGTCCTATGTAATAGGGGGTGAGCCTATTGCCATATACCGGACACAATTCCAGACTTCGTGCTACTACTGAGTTAATCCAGTAATACTTTGCCCGACCCGGGAATCGAACCCGAGACTCCTTGCCGGCAGTCGCACTTGCGGCCAACGAGGCAGTCGAGGCAGACGCAGTATGATATTTTTTAATACAGTAAAATAAAAATCACCAAAGCCCCATTTCCTAAAAATAAACCCCTCCAAATCACCAAAACCGTCCATATCCAAAACACCCTGATGTGAAAATAATACTTACATAGATGGCAATGATAGATTACGGTTCATCTGTATGATTGTGTTCATTCTCACTATTACTTACTACCAACAAACTATGACACTGTTAGAAAATGCTTGTTATCAGTGAAAGCAATGAAAGTTTTTCAATATTTCCAGATAATTCTATTCTATCCAACTGGATCCACACAGCCCGTTCCCACTGTGTATCTGTCAACAATGACTACTGCTTGTCGGCTGAACAGCTGCGCGAACGCATCAGGTCATGGGGCGGAGAGATCAAACCGGAGATCAGGGTGAAGGAGTTTATGACCAGCAAGAAGAGTTATGAGGTATGAAACATTAGTGTTAATGAAATCTGTTAAAATAATCTTATTATTATACTTATTTAACATAGCAACTGGACAATGGCTATCGTGTCGTGGGCCTAATATCCACGCGGAACAATCTATATATATGATCCACTAATTGATGTTCCAGGTCTAGGTATGATACCTATGTAAAAATTTATGTTTGTAAACACATCCTGTATCTATTTATATTATAACTTTCGACAAAAGACGACAGCCAACCGTCCCGTATTATGCGGGACCGTCCCGTAATGCTAGATGTAATCCCGCTTTAAAATAATTTATAAAATAGTCCCGTAAAACGTTGGATGCGTTTCGCGCGTCCCGCATACCAACATATTTCTTTATCACACGACACCAATACCTAGTGCGACTACGACAATAAATGAAGCTAACTTGTTTGACAACGTAATTTATTTGTGTAACTACGTGAATGCTAGTTCCATATAATTTGGTTTTCTGTTCTACGTGTAGACAAGCGCTAAATGGCACTTGGCTAAAGGTGCGGGATCGTTAATTTGACCAGGTACAGACAATGTCCCCGCTGGTGGCGGCGCTGCAGGGCGGCGCGGGCGCGCGGTGCTGCGTGGAGGCGGGCGGCGGGCGCGGGCCGCTGGGGCTGGCGCTGTGCCTCGCATACTGCGCGCACTGCCTCACGCTCGACTGCGACGCCCGGGCCGTCGCCGCTGCACCACACAGGATTAAGATTATACAGGTCTGCTTTTTTATTGTTGTTATTTATTATGGCCTTAGTTATTCTGGTCAAATTATAGTTTAGTTGTTTGATTTAGTTTAGCTGTGACTCCTCTGGTGTTACTGGTGTCCATGGTCAGCGCTGATCGCTTACCATCAGGTGATTCGTATGCTCGTTTGCCTCCTATTCCATTAAAAAAAGTTTAGAAGACATAATATAACATCACACGCCTTTTATCCCCGAAGGGGTAGGCAGAGGTGCACATTGTGCCACTGTACAATGTAACACCCACTCACATAGGGGGTGAGCCTATTGCTATATACCAGGCACAATTTCAGACTCCGTGCTACTACTGAGAATTTTTTTAAAACCCAGTAATACTTTGCCTGACCCGGGAATCGAACCCGAGACCCCTTACCCGGCAGTCGCACTTGCGACCACTCGGCCAACGAGGCAATCAAGTTTAGAAGAATATACCTCTAATAAGTAAAATCATGCCTTATACAAAACCCAACGGAGTAGGTGTAGGGGTGATTCTATCGCACCAAGTATAGGTCCCGACTCAGTGCTAAAATGCCAAACTCCATCTTAAAATAGACCCAATATTTCATACGCGACACTCGACACCCACGACGTCTATACAAAACTAAACAGTTTAACTATCAAACTAACCTATTACAATTCTCGTCACAGAAACAATGGCATGCAATAGCGAAACGTGTAAAAAACGGAATAGAAGAGCGCATAGACGAGAGCATAAATAAGAACCTTCATAGATTTGCCACCGCCTACATTACGGAGCACACCGACATCGCCAGCTTTGTGAAGGATAAGTTCCCTGAGTTTGCAGACCAAGATGTCAAGTTCCTTCTCACAGGTTTGTAGATGATAATTCTATTCGTTTGTGCCCGGTATATGGCAATAGGCTCACCCCCTATTACATGGGACTCATAACATAAGTAGATTAAATATTGAAAAGTGGGAGTTACATTGTACAGTGGCTACCCCTTCGGGGGTAAAAAGCATGATGTTATGTCGTGCAGGAGAAGGAACGGGGTAGGTTTTAGTCAGTAAGAGTCTGACACACCCTCCCGCCTCACCCAGGCGGGAGCAGTCATTCGATGAATTTCCCCCCTTAAAAAAAAGGGGGGCACTCCATCAATCAATGGGATCCATGTAGATATGTATACGTAAGTAGAGTATGATTCCTCGCTATTATTAAGGATTCTCAATCAACTTTTGAATCACTACTCAACAACGACACAGTCAACACATACAAAGAAGGTCTTGAAAACCCAAATCCTAATTCCAGGTCTCCACACATGTGGTAACCTAGGCCCGGACTCCCTGCGTATCTTCGTGAACCAGTCCAGCACTGCTGCAGTATTCAACGTGCCATGTTGCTACCACTTGCTCACTGAGGCAGTGGACGGCCAGCTGTTTGACGTCTTCCAGAGGGACTATGGTGGAGAGGATAGCAGGCAAGGGTTCCCCATGTCTGAGTATTTGAGAGGTGAGCTTCAGGATTTTCAACTTTATGACTTGGTAGTAAAGTCGAGATCCTCTTGTTGAAGCTAATGTATTTGATGATGGAATGATATTGTGTCAGTCGTTGAAAGCAAGAACTATGACTAAGTAGCCTGGGGCTGTGGTTCGGTCGCCATTCCATGAAATGGCGATTTCAATTTATTTTCAAAACATCGCGGTGCTACAGGCTACAGGAGGTACAGTAAACAAACCCAGTGATAAAAAGCGCAATTTCTTTTATATTTACGTAAGTAATATAAAACATTTGATATCAGTTTACCTGTAACATTGTTGTCGACTTGTAGCAAAATTTTTTTTATAGACCATATGGTTACACGGCCAAGCAGAACTGTAATATAACACAATTTTATAACTGCGTATCCGCTACGTCATAATACTGAGACATCGTCATAATACTTTGAATATTTATGTTATAACTTTCGTGGCACATGCTAAATTAATTATTATGTTTTTCGGTTTACTCACGTAATTATTTGACGAGGAACTCGATCAGTTTCAAGCCATGCTAGAGGCTCATATTCATGAGCAGAATTCCGCGACCCGCGACGCGGCGACTGTCGTTGTCGACATCATACACACATAATTAATGAACTTTAAATCTTGTACATTACCTATCGGGCTGACTATAAGATCTTATTTAATTTAGTCAGAAAATCAAAATGTGACTAACAACTACGATAAAATATTCTCAGGTTACAACCTTGGCAGGAATGCGCGAATGTTAGCCGCTCAGTCCATAGACAGGGTGGTCAACGACCGACAGTTACCGTCCACCAGCTTGCTGTACAGAGCTTTATTACAGGTAATATCACTGAGAAATTGTCACTTTATTCCGTAAACTTAGTAATACATGTGCTAGTGTAAACACAGCAGATAGTTTCTTGTCCCACATCGACACATCTACAGCGTATAATTGACTGCTAAGCAAAGCCTCTTCTCACACGGAGAACGTTTGAGCATTATCACCACGTTTGCTCAATGCGGGTTGGCGATTTTAAACTTATAATTACAAATTTGTAAGCTTAGGTTTCCTCGTGATGGGGTGCGGTGCCAGAAGACCTCCCCGTGGTGCACCCTGGGTACAGGTGATAGTTTCCCTAACGGGAGTGATAGGGTTGGAGTGGCTATTGCCTGTAGCTAACTTCTGGACGGGGCGGACGAACCCAGGATGGGTTCTGGAGGCGGCGGGCTGTGTGCTGATATATAGCCTGTGCTTCCGAGGGGATGTTTTTCCGCCCGTCTCTCTGAACTTAGCAGAGAACGTGGCGGAGAGGCAAGGGCGGTGCTCGTTGCGCACTCACCCTGCCAACGAGCAGCATCGGGACACATGAGTCCTCGACTGCAACCGTCGAAATCGTAATCCGAGAAGAGATCATGGATGTCTCATGACTCAGAACGGGACGAGGGTCTTGGCTTGGTCGCCCGGACCGCGAGGAAGATAACCTCTATAAAAAATTCCTCCAATACCAAGTTCTGGTGCGCGGCGAGGGTATGCATGGCTGAGGAGTAGTGTCAGTCGTGAGCGCACCCCCAGCTAGGGTACCGGTGGACCCTCTAGTTGGGAAACAAATATACACTTACCCAGGTACAGGGGGCACTGCCTGGGCGGACCGTTTATTTCCCCCATACTCGTGGGAATTGTATGGATTCTAATAATAAAAATAAAAACAAAAATAAAACACCGGAGGAGGAGAGGGCAAGCGAGCTTAGTTCGCTTGCTGTTGGCGGGGAGAGCCAGGGTGGCTCTGGAACCCGTGGGGAAGTGTTGGAGTCGTCCAGCAAATCCCTCACACGGGCCTTAAGTCGGAGGATGTCGGAAGCAGAGTCTGACTACTCTTCCGCATCTGGCGCTTACTCATTGCGCAGCTTGAGCTCACAGCGCCAAAAAAAGGGGACGTTTAAACGTCCCAGGTTGAAGGAGGGCCGGGATCCGTCCTCCAACGAGCAGGAGGCTCCAGCCCCTAAGATCCCTACGGCTGCGCGGGGTAGGGGTCGAAGAAAGGGCTCCGAGAGGCCGATGGCCGCTACTCGGGCCGAGTCAGCTGAAGCTGACTCATCAGAATCTGGCGGCGAGGGCTCAGTAGGCGACCTTGGTGCCATAAATGGCGAACTTTGCAAGGTGGTCAAAGAAACACTCCGGACGGTGGCTGGGCAGAAGTCCGAGAAGGGCCGAAACGGAGTGCTAAGGCAAGCGAAGGCAGCCATTATGAAAGCGGCTCGACAGTGTGGGCTGCCTTCAGCGGCAGGACAGCAGATGGCCGCCTTGCAAAAAGAGCTGGGGGAGATGCGCCGAGAAATGATCCGGCTGACAGCCTCCAATGCGGCTATGGAGGCCGAGCTTCGGTCAGCCAAGGCCGAGCTCGCCGCTGCTCGTGAGGGTCGACCCCGAGCCTCGCAGCCAGTGGAGGCTGACATAATCGGCCTGGTGCGGCGGGAGATGGCTGCGTTCCAGCAGCGTTTTGACGTGCTGGAGAGCAGGATCCTCCGCCCCCCACTCGCAGGGAGTCAAGCAGCACCGCGCACATTTGCGGCTGCGGCAGCTATGCCGACTACTCCTGGTCGGTCTAGCCGCGGTGTCCGGGCCCAACCGCCGGCGGCTTCGCCGGCGCAGGCTCCAGCTGAACCGGTGGTGAGGGCGTCAACAGTTCGTAGGCGAGGGAGCGCCGTGGCTGGGCCGTCTACTGCCCCAGCTGTGGAGCCTACCCGAACTTCGGGTTCCCCTGCCAGCGACGGCGGATGGCAGGTGGTCGGAGAGGCGAGGAGGGTCGCCAAGCAAGGGCGAAAGCGCCGAAAAAAGGTGCAGCGGCAGAGGCAGCGGCAGCGGCGCAAGGAAAAGCGCGCTGCGGCAATGCTTGTCGCCCCTAAAACCGCGGCTGTAGTGATAACTCTACAGCCGGACGCGGTCAAAAGAGGCGTGACATATTGCGACATCCTAGCCAAACTGAAGCAGGCGGTAACTCCCGCGGAGTACGGGGCCCCTAACGGGTTCTCTTTGAAAGTGACGGCGACTGGAGCCCGTTTACTAGAGGTCCCCGGCGCGACCAGCGGTCCAACCGCTGACGCTCTAGCCGAAAGGCTCAGAGTGTGCCTCGGTGCAGACGAGGCTCGCGTTTCAAGGCCAACCAAGTGCCTGGAGTTACGTATAATGGGCCTGGACGACTCCGTGACGGAGGAGGAGGTCGTGGCCGCGGTGGCCAGGACGGGTGAGTGCCCTGCGGAGCAGGTTAAGGCTGGCACCATCCGTGCAGATAATTCGGGGTTGCGAACGGTTGTAGTGAGCTGCCCCGTCTCAGCGGCCAAGAAAATAAAGGAGGGTCGAAGGCTCCTGGTAGGCTGGGTCTCGGCGCAGGTCAAACTGCTCGAGGTCCGACCTATAAGGTGTTACCGCTGCCACGTAGGTGACCACGTGAGCGCTAGGTGCACCTCGGAGGTAGACCGCAGCGACTGCTGCTTCCGGTGCGGTCAGCCCGGTCACAGAGCCGGCTCGTGCTCTGCCCCGCTGCACTGTCATACATGTGCGGCGGTTGGTAAGCCGGCCAATCACCGGGTCGGGAGCAAGGCCTGCTCCCCTCCTGCCAAATCTAGGGGCAAGGGTAGGCCCTCCGCTGCCCCCGTCAGTCCCGCCGCCGCCGCTGCAGTCGCCACTGCTACCGTCGCCGCGGCCACCACTGGCCTTAATGCCGTCAGGGAAGAGGTTGGGATGGATTGCCAATAATAGCTCCATTCCGCCTCCTTCAGGCGAACATCAACCACTGCGCCGCCGCTCAGGATCTCCTGCTTCAGAGCATGGCGCAGTGGTCAATAAATGTCGCTGTGGTCTCCGAGCCGTATTTTGTCCCGCCCAGGGATCACTGCGTCATATCGCAAAAGGAGGCGGCAGAGCGTGAGAGGGAGGAAGATGCCCTCGCCCCTGCGCTTCGACGACGTAGAGTCGGTAGGAGAAGACGGCAATACAACCGCCTTCTCCCTCCCGGGGGTGAATAGCGGGTGGTAGGCGCGGGGGCGCCTACATCCGCATTGCACTATTCACCTTTCGCGGGACGGGAACGGTTGGCACACGACCGTTCCCGAGACCCCTCCCCGACACAGGGAGGGGCGTGATATGGCCCGCCATCTTTGGCAGGCCTAGCCGAGGGGGTCCTGGTCGTAAAGGTTCACCCGGTCTCCCAGACCCCCCCCTCACATGGCGACGCTGGTGTGCTCCTGGGTTTTTAGTGGGTATGCCGGGCTTCTTCCGGAGAGTCCCACATATCCCTCCCGTCCCCCCACGGGAGGATGATACATAAAGTATTTTCCCAGGGTCAAAAAAAAAAAAAAGGGATCACTGGGTGGCAGACTTGGACGGCTCGGTGACCATCATCTCGTCAGCCGCCGCCGGTACCCCGACTCTCGAGGCCGTTCAGAGAGGCCGGGGTTGTGTCGCAGCACGGTTCGGAGAGATCGCTGTGGTGGGCGTGTATTTCTCTCCGAACCGAACTCTCGCCGAGTTCCACAACTCCCTGAGGGAGTTGGTCGCCGTCGTTGTCGGGTTCCGTTCCCTCCCCGTGCTCGTCCTCGGGGACTTCAATGCCAAAAACTTGGCTTGGGGTTCCCGGTTTACTGACGTTCGGGGTAGGATGGTGGAAGACTGGGCCCTTGAGGCAGGCCTAGTCGTCCTGAACCGGGGTTCTGTCCCCACGTGCGTGCGGATGCAGGGCGAGTCGGTGGTGGACATTTCGTTCGCTAGCCCTGCTCTGTCGCCGCGTGTTGTTGACTGGCGCGTCATGGAGGAGGTGGAAACGTACTCCGACCACCGGTATATCCGGTTTAACGTCTCCACCGAGTCCGCGGACCCGCTGGTCAGACAGGCCCCATGTGGCCCGCGTTGGGCGCTGAGACAGCTGGACCGGGAGCTATTCCTGGAAGCCGCAATCGTGCAGGCCTGGGTGATACCACCGGACAGGCCTGCCGACATTGATGAGGAGGCAAGGTGGCTCCAGGACGCCATGTCCAGAATCTGTGACGTGGCGATGCCCCGGGTCCGGCCAGGTCAGCGCAAGCGCCAGACGTACTGGTGGTCGCAAGAGCTGGCTGCTCTACGCAGTGCATGCACTGCTGCGCGACGCCGGTACACCAGGCACCGCAGGCTTCGTATCCGTCCTCAGGACGCAGAGGTCAGAGAGGCGGAGTTGTACGAGGGGTACAAGGCGGCGAAGGCCGCCCTCAAAGCGGAGATACGGCGGGCCAAAGAGAATGCCCTCCAGGAGTTCTTGGAAACTCTGAACAGAGACCCGTGGGGACGCCCCTATCGGATGGTGCGGGATAAGCTCCGCACATGGGCTCCCCCGCTGACTCAGAGTCTCCGGCCAGAGGTAGTGGAGGAGGTGGTCGGCGCCTTGTTCCCCCGACTACAGAGGGGTTACACCCCTCCGTCCATGACTCCGCCCCCTGCGGTGCCCTATGTGGGCCACAGTGAAGACGACGGCGACACAGTTTCGGAGGTGACCGAGGCCGAGTTGAGAGCGGCGGTACGCCGGATGGGCGCCAAAAACACCGCCCCGGGACCCGACGGACTGCACGGCAAGGCGTGGGTCCTGGCCTCGGAGGCTCTCGAGCCTCGATTAATTGGTCTCTACAGCGCATGCTTGGAGAGGGGCCAGTTCCCGCTATTGTGGAAGGTGGGTAAATTGGTCCTAGTGAAGAAGCCGGGACGCCCTGCGGACTCTCCGTCCGCGTACCGGCCCATCGTGTTGCTCGACGAGGTGGGAAAAGTTTTCGAAAGGATCATTTCCAACCGCCTCGTCGCGCACCTGTCGGATGTTGGGCCGGACCTGTCGGACGGCCAGTTCGGCTTCCGCAGAGGGCGTTCCACGGTGGACGCCATCATGCGTGTAAGAGACCTCACGACGGGGACTGCAGTGTCCAGGGGTAAGGTCGTAGTGGCGGTGTCCTTGGACATCGCCAATGCCTTCAACTCCCTGCCCTGGAGCTGCATTTTGGAGGCACTTCGATATCATCGGGTGCCCACCTATCTCCGTCGTGTAATCGAGGCATACCTGACGGAACGGTCCGTCATTTACCCCGGTCACCGAGGTGAGTGGAACCGGCGAGAGACGTCGCGCGGTGTTCCACAGGGTTCGGTTCTGGGGCCGCTCCTGTGGAACATCGGCTATGACTGGGTGCTGCGCACCGATCTCCCGAACAACGTCAGCGTGGTCTGTTACGCTGACGACACACTGGTGTTAGCACACGGGAGGTCGCATCAGGCGGCGGCTAATTTAACGGCGAGAGCGGTTACGACAGTCGTTGAAAGAATCCGGCAACTGGGACTCGAAGTGGCGCTCCACAAGTCCAAGGCCATGTGTTTTCATGGCCGCGGGAACGCGCCACCTCCGGGTGAGTCCCAATTAACGGCGGGAGGAGTTACCATCGGCGTCGAGACGACGATGAAGTACCTAGGACTCGTCCTCGACAGTCGGTGGAACTTCGTGGAGCATTTCCGACGTTTGGCTCCTAAGTTGGAAAGGACGGGGGCGGCGCTTAAGCGCCTCCTACCCAACCTCGGGGGGCCAAATGCCTCCTGCCGGAGGTTATACGCCGGGGTCGTGCGGTCCATGGCCCTCTACGGCGCCCCTGTGTGGGCGCCGAACCTGATGCGGCGGCCGGCTCGGGCGCTGCTAACATCACAGAGGGTCATGGCGATCCGATTGATACGCGGATATCGCACGATCTCCGGGGAGGCGGCGAACCTCCTTGCCGGATTACCGCCGTGGGATCTGGAGGCGAAGGTGCTCGCGCGCGTGTATAACATGCGCGCGGAGGCACGTCACCGGGGCGAAACTCCGCTGCCGTGCCAGATAAGTGCGTGGCGGGATGAGCTCCGGCGTGATCTCATGGCGGAATGGCAGCAACGACTGTCGCAACCGAAGGCTGGGCTCGCTGTCATTGCAGCGGTAAGTCCCCTCTTTGAGGAGTGGCTTGAGAGACGCTACGGCGTCCTCACCTACCGCCTGACGCAGGTGCTTACCGGACACGGAAGTTTCGGTAGGTTCCTGTTTCGGATTGGGCGGGAGGAAACGCCCGGGTGTCATCACTGCGAGGATCGCCCGGAGGACACGGTGGAGCATACGGTGGCGGTGTGTCCTGCGTGGACTGAGCACCGCCGTGTCCTCAGAAATGTGATCGGCGACGGCGACCTCTCGCGTCCGGCTCTGGTTCAGACCATGGTACGGAGCGAGGGGGACTGGGATGCCGTCTCCTCCTTCTGCGAAGCAGTCATGCTAGCTAAGGAGGAGGCGGAGCGCGTGAGGGAACGAACCTCCTCACGACCCGGCCGTCGCGAGAGACACTCCGGGCGTCGGGGATCGCGAGACGATCTCCGGCCACCGTAAGCACGGGCCTGCGGACGGCGAGCATGGGTGACTCGCCGCCCGACCAGAACCAGGCCCGAGCGTACGGCGCGTCGCGTTCCGCGCGCGCCTCAAGGAGCCATCAGACCACCACAGATGGGGCCTAACAAGGCTGATGCCGATACGGAGCCGCGGAAGACTTAACGGGTTGCCGGGGCTCCGGCTCGAAGTGCAGGAGTAGGAACGGGGTGGTTTTTAGTCAGTAAGAGTCTGACACTCCCTCCCGCCTCACCCAGGCGGGAGAAGTCATTGGATGATTTTCCCCCCTCAAAAAAAAAAAAAAAAAAAGGTTTCCTCGTGATTCACGATGTGTTCCTTCACCGTTCGTCTGTGGAGTCTAAATAAGCTTAGAAAGTAAATATAACTCGAAAATAG
Source organism: Spodoptera littoralis (assembly GCA_902850265.1). Classification (NCBI taxonomy): domain Eukaryota; kingdom Metazoa; phylum Arthropoda; class Insecta; order Lepidoptera; family Noctuidae; genus Spodoptera; species Spodoptera littoralis. The sequence goes on from LR824545.2 coordinate 12,655,537, forward strand.
TCACATTGGTACTTGCCGGTGGTAGGTTACGACCCCGCACCCTCATACGTGAGAAGCGGGCGTCTTAAACCTCCGGGCCACCAAGACATTTCAAAGTATCGTTTGAGTTTCTTGTCCAGGCCTTTATAGATTTGATGTTTACTCCTTGCTTTACACATTGTATAAAGCAATTGACGACCCTCAACTATCCAGACTTCCTGATGACCCCGATAGTCGAACGTTTTAGTAGGATAGCCAATTGGTATTATACTTTTCGAAATATAATAGATAGCCTAGTTATGTTACCAACAGCCCTAACAATATAATGTTCACCCGACAGGGTTCACAGTGTCCTAATTATCTTTACCACCTAAGTAATACACGTGAAAAGCAATAAAGTATTGAGTATTGAGTATAATGTTTAAGAAACGTTGTCTACCATGTGACAAATTCCTAAGCTTATATATAACTAGCTGACCCGGCAAACTTCATACCGCCTCAATGTTTTTACCCGACTTTCTGAACATTTCAAGACCAAAATTAGCCAAATCGGTTCAACCGTTCTCGACTTTAAGCGATACTAACGAACAGAAATTCATTTTTATTTATATAGATTTATTGTTTACAGGATATAATTCAAAAGCAGCTACCAAACCATAAAATATCGGAAGGCAAACTGAAAAGGATAACTCCGAAATGTGAAACATTCCGACAGTACTTCAAAATGGCGGACGAAATTTTAAAATTGGAACTCTATGACAGTTTGCCTGCCAGCTTTTTTACGGATGTAGAAAGAAGTATGGATTGCCAGTGGAAAAAACTTGTGTTGTTTTATTTAATTAGGTTATGTTTAGCTCAAGTTGTTGAGAGTTTGATTTTATTAGATAGATTGTTGTTTTTATTTGAAAATGGGTTTGATAATGTTTATTTAGTGAAATTGTTTGATCCTGTCTTGTCCCCAAGATGTCATAGTATTGTAGCTGTAAGATAGAATGTCTATTGATAAATATGGGTGCCTATTGATTATATGAAAATAATATTTTATTTAAGTGTTATCGTATAATACTAATTTGAAATTAGGTTTAATGAAATATTAAACATAATAATATTTTTAATTGGAATTTTCTTTTCTCGAACGTCTACCCAAATTAAACAAAAGCTAGTAAGTTATAAGTCCCATTTAATAAGCGGGTAAGCCTGTGTTAGCCACAATTCCAGACTCCATATCACTTCATATCACGCTTGAGGACAATCGAAGCGTGTTTTCAAAGAAGTCTTGCTAATGACTTCTTTGCGGCTTCGCTCGCGTCACAAAAGGATAAAAAGTAGCCTATGTGACATATACCAATACACACAGCGCCATCTATACCAATACTTTTGCTTTCCCTCGGAAATATCTTTTTCCGGGTTAAAAAGTACCTTATTATTTAATCCGGACTTTTAACTTTACGTCTACAAAAATTCAAAGCAATTGGTTTAGTAGTTACGGCGTGAAAGTGGAACAAACAAACAAACTCACTTTCCGATTTATAATATTAGTAAAGATAAGGATTAAAGTGTAAGTAGGTACTACTGTGCTACATATTATTAGGTGCACTTGTGCTTTACGCCGTCTTCCATTCCACCCTTTTTATTTCCTTGTAAGTAACATTAAGCTCAGTTGATGACTAACTAAAAATATTTGGTAACAATTCTGCGAATGACTCCACAATTATTTGTTTAGTTTGAATTTATGCTCGTTAGCGTACAATTGACCCCAATTTTCACTTCTTTTCCGAGTAACTAGTATTATTTATTTCACTTTAATGTCATAATGGAACCTTGACTCATGACTCAGAACTATTATTTTTCATAACATAAACACATGACCCTTTTTGTTCCCAGAAAATTTAAGCAGAGTTGCACATTAAATATTGTAACACTGTTCTAGTTTTTTATGGATTTCATGTGATAAGAAGCAGACCTTTTGCCAGAATAGGAAATAGGTTGCTTGTGGGACGACGTACTCCATCGTAGACCGCATCATCGCTTACCACCAGGCAAGATAGTGGTCAAACGTCGACCCATCAATTAAAAAAAAATAATTATATACTCCGTGCTACGACTGAGAAGGTTTAGAAAAACCTATTCCTCAATTAATAGGTACCAACTATTCCCGACCCGAGAAAGAAATCAGAGGCTCTTTACTGCGCAATCATGCTTGTGACCACACAATCAACAAGGCAGATATAATTTAGGTTTAGCAAAAAGCGCTCCTACCCGGCCTTTGGCAAATGTGTAATCCCGTGGTTGGTGGTGACCAATGTATTGTACTCTTACAGTACGGTTCACGAGTTATGGCGGGTGTAAAGCAAACGGCGACGTGTGCGGGACAGAGATATGCTAGGGATTGACTCTAATTAAACACGATCGTTTTATTGTTTAATCAATTTATTTGCGAGTATACATGCGCGAAAGTAACTTGCGGCTAACTTCACACCAGCCATAACTCGTGAACCGTACTGTAGATAGTATACTATTAATTGTCTAAAATGTTACTCAATTTTAAGTTTTTTTTTTCTTATTGGCAACCGAGTATTTTATGTTGTAGGTAGGTACTTAAATATCGTGCCATCACTGTCATTTTACAAAGAATATGTAGTGATAGAACTATATTTAAGCGAGTCTATTAAGTGACGATTGAGTATTTCAGCGTAAGGGCCGATTTTTCAATCATCAGTTAATTCTTAACTGTAGAATGAAATTAACAGTTGACTGTTTATAGAGAATTGTCAAATACTTATTGAAAGTTATTCCTCAATTAAAATTTATTTGAGCATTGAAAAATTGCCTCGTGGACCGAGTGGTTGCAAGTGCGACTGCCGGGCAAGGGGTCTTGGGTTCGATTCCCGGTTCAGGCAAAGTACTACTGGGTTTTAAAAAAACCTTAGTAGTAGCACGGAGTTTGGAAACGTGCCCGGTATATGGCAATAGGCTCACCCCCTATTACATGGGACTCATAACATAAATAGTGAAATGTGGGTGTTACACTGTACAGTGGCATTGAGTGCCATAATGTGCACCTCTGCCTACCCTTTCGGGGATAAAAGGCGTGATGTTATGTCATTGAAAAATTACAGTTACAGGCACTAAGTTAGGCACTTCAATCGCAATCCCTACATACCTAGCTCCAAGTATCTTTACAGTACCTAAGTATGCACGAGTTTAGTACTTACAAACAAACGAATATAGTCATTTACATAGCCAGCAGGCCAGCAGGTTCATAAATAAGATTTAATGTATCGTAAATTCACATATTCGTGTGGGACTTGCTTTTATAGGCGACTAGGTTTTAACGGCGGCTTTGCTCATGTGTATGAATCTACATACATAAAGTACATCATAATGAGTACAAGATTTCCAAAAATGGTAGCGACAAGGTAATTAAATTCGTCTCTGGTCGCCAACGCATTCGTGGTTTGTGCGTGGTGCAAGTGGTATATCGTCTTTTTTGAAGGGGGGAACATCATCGAATGACTTCTCCCGCCCGGGTGAGGCGGGAGGGGAGGGGAGGACTGCTCCTGATGCGGCTTCCTGAAAGTAATCTAATCCTAGCAGTATCTACACACTAGCTTGTTATTGATAGAAATAAATAATTATGAAAATTCGTGAGCAATGCCGGGCCAACAAAGTGAAGTATTTTTCACATTATATCATAAAACCGCAAGTACTACAATATTGTAATAAAAGTTTATGGCTAATACGTGGCTCCGTAAACATGCATCTATCAATAAACAACACGCTGTAAAGTATTCGTACACCTTTACCAGTCTACAATAGGGTAGATGCCTAATTTTTATTTTAATGCCCGTCTGGTAGATTATTTTAAATCATTAGATACGTATTTTTTATTTTCTTACAGAAACGAATACTTTCGACGACGATTTAAAATGTCGCCTGACGTCACATCTATGTACATTTTATACGTAGAAATGACGTTTTAGCCCCCACTCCTAAACTTTGATTCGTTTTATCTAAGTACTGTTTTATTATACGACAAAATAGAAAATACGTGTCTAATATTTTTTCATTACCTAACTTACGGACTAATTATATTTTTAATTTTCATACCCTGTCATCATCCCAATTAATATTAATATAAATCTTCTAGAATTACGTTTTTATTTGCATACAGAATACAGATACCTTTAGTCTGTCTGTTTATAGATAAATAGATATACTGTAGGTATCTGTATTCCGTAAATAACATCACACAATATCCCCGAAATGGGCAAAGACACACATGCTCAAAGAGTTGATTACCTATACGGAATTGAAGCCGACCGACCCCTTGCTTACGATCATTCGGCTAATTGAGTAATCATCATCATCATGATATCAGCCAGCCACATGACGTCCACTGCTGAACATGACGTCTAGTCTGTTTAGTCTAAACATGTTCTTTACAGAAGACTTAAAAATGAATAAAACAAAATAAAATGCGAGATAGTTGTAGCCACACTAGCCATAGCACAAGCTACAGGGATTTAGACCATCGGTTAACAGAAACCAAGAAGCAGACAGCTCTGAAAAGAGCTATTTTATTCAACGTTTTTGACCACCTCTGTTAATACAGACAGCTCTGAGAAGAGCTATTTTGTTCCACGTTTTTGATATGATTGTTGTTTCACTAATAACAACAAAATGTCTAAATAGTAGTCAAACTTCGGCCCATCAAACATAAAAAAAAATTAAGAAAAAGCCTGCAGGAATGAGTTTACTACCCCCGATAGCTATCCATCGTAAACCTATCACCACTCCTATTTTTTCTAGAACACTGACTATAAATCTAAGCTGTGTTAACTTCGGGGAATTCTTAAATAGTTAGCCAGTAGTCCCCATTGGTTTAGTGATCGTTAGTGTGACTGTGAGGTACGGTGTAGATAAAGATTTTCGATTACTTGATTCTCAGAAGATATTAGGTAGTTCTCGGTACATTGCTTGATATCCGAATTTGAAGTTTGGATCTATTTCCAAAGGTATTTGCGAAAAAATTTGTAAGTAAATTATAAGTAAGTATTAACTATAATAATGAAGTCAACACATAGTAAAATTCAATACTTTTATCGAAACGTCAAAAACGGATATTGTTCTATGAATTTTGTACGAAATACTTTAGTTATTGTTCCGAGGAAATACCATACTATGACGTCATCATATTTTCGCGTCAAATAAGCGATAATATATATTTATAATACTTATATATGAAAAACTGTTAAAATAAATCGAAAATTAAGTATAGGTATTGGCAAATCAATGAATGAAAGTGTAACTATTTTTCAATATTTAATTGGACTGAAAAATCAAAATAATTTATTTTTGACTCAAGAAACTATTCAATTATCTGCTATTACGGACCTCTAAGGGGGGGGGGGGGGTGTTTATTATCAGGTGATGGTCTGGTCTGCCTTTTTGCCAATATTTATCCCTTACAAAAAAGAATCTCCTCCTTTTAAAGACTTTGTGTTTGTGTAGAAATCAATGACGTTAGTTAGTCAGGCAGCCTGCACAGACCTACTTAATATTACCTAAGTATCCAACTAATCATATCGCATGATTGTTGATTTTCAATTCTTATTTATCACAATCATTCTTACTGTTATGACAGCATAGGTTAATGATCCTCTCTTACGTCTCATTACTCGAAGCTTTTTACTTGGAAACGATAAGGTGTATATTAATAGAATATAGTATAATATTACACGCGAACTTTAGCTCAGGATGCCTTTGGATTGAATAACAGTTACGTGCGAAAAAAAGGGAAAAATCTGCCTACACATAAACTTTTAGTAGAGTCAAGTAGATTTATAGATACATAAATATAATTGTGATGATGACAGGGTAATAAGATTAAAGATCTAATTAGTCCGTCGGTTATGTAATGAAAAAATATTAGAAAACAATACTTAGATAAAACGAATCAAAGTTTAAGAGTGGGTGGTACGTGGCTACGTTATTTTTACGTATAAATCGTATTCAAAAGTGACGTCATGCGGTATTCCAAATTCGTTTTCGTAAGAAAATAAAAATACGCGCCTAATGTTTTTAAATAATCTACCAGACGGATATTAAAATAAAAATTATTCATCTAGCCTATTACTAGCCATAACAGTGACGTCAGAGTAGATCTCAGTAGGTAGAATTAAATGGTGTCGTTAGAATCTATTGGTGGAGACAACATGTTGACCGACTGCCAGAGACCGTGTAGTAAACCAGACCTGCGATTTGCGATTAAATTATAGGTAGTACCGATAAAATTCGCATGCATTAGATCAGAACTTTAAATTGAAAACTCGTTCAAGTTATAGGTAGTATAGAGTTAGAAGAGGCTATTAATAATTATAAAATATCAGTAAATGCATGTACACACGCTTGCGTGGTGTTTCGTCGTGTGAGTGAGGTAACCGGAGGACCAATTATCCCCCTCCCCAGTCTCCCGAATTCCCGAATCCTCCACAATCCTTAAATTGCCAATTCCCAAAAGGCCGGTAACGCACTTGTAACGCCTTGGTGTTCCAGGTGTCTATGGGCGACGCCGATTGCTTACCATCAAGTGATCCGTCTGCTCGTTTACCGGCTTATGCCAAAAAAACATAATATAGATATTCTATATTCTATACCTTTTATGTTTAATCTCTTCCGTTTCTTGCAGTCCTTTGAATATCTCGGTTAGATGAATTTTTCATAAGGATATAATAAGAATCTGTCTGATGGGAGTATTGCTTGGGTTCGAAACCACTTTCTAAATAATGAATAAACTTCCCCATTTCTGCATAATACTGGGTCAATGAAAACGACCTTCCTTTAAGTCGTCGTCTCCAAAACAAAGACAGGACTCATAGTATTACAATTTCAAATTGGATTCATAACTAAACCATTGGATAAAGGATTATTTGAAATCTTAAATGGTGTTACGCATTTATCCGAGCGATTAATACATCGGTTATTTGACGTAAATCGAAATTATAATTTGTTTTTAATAGTGAGCCTAAGATTTAGTCTTAGAGTATTTAATGGTTTAGATAACACAAGGAAAAATATATATCTACGTATTAAAATATTTATGTTATAACGTTTGTGAGACTTACAAAATTAATTATTATGTATACCAGCGCGAGTGTCGCCGCGTCGCGGGTTGTGGAATGCTGTTCATGAATATGATCCTCTCTAGCATGGCTTGAAACTAGTCGAGTTCTTCGTCAAATAATTGCGTGAGTAAGCCGAAACACATAATAATTAATACGTATTAAAATGTTGATATTATGTTCTATTATGTACTATTCGTGGATACTTTAGTTTCATTCATCACTTTATTTCCAGGTAGGATGGTAAAACTGCAAATAAATGTTCCATTTTGAGTTATCTACCGCTTAATAGAAATAACGTTTGAAGAACATCAATGAATAACTTAAGCAATTGGGTACTTGCCAACTAGTCAATTTCATACATATTTCGAACTGTCAAAAACGACAGTTTTCTATGAATTTTGTACGAGATCCTGTATTGTGACGCCATTTTATTGGCGTCAAACAGCATACATATTTCTTGCAAATTTGCTGGAAAAATACTAAAATTAAGTTGGGTATAAAATCAATTAATAAAAATGTGAGTATTTTTTTATATTTTATTCTATTGAACAGTCAAAATATTTTTTTTTGATTACGACAATTACTCAATTACAAACAGAATTAGCCAAGACAATGTTTATACATCCTACAGATTAGTCTATCTATATAAAGGCTTATAAGTGGTAACGGACCCATACACTTAGACCTATTTATAGGCATTAAGCGGAACTCTCGACGAATCCTACGCGCATTGAGTATCAAATAATGACGTCACGACTTCGTTTCATAGAAGCCGAACTGACTCGTTCATTGGCAGTTTGGTAAATTATAAAATGGTTGAGTGAAACCATAAAGCTGTAGGTATAGTCTGTGGTTCCGAGAACCGCGCCTAAATGATTCAGAATAGTATCATTTCCGCATTAGCTAGACGTACGTTTTTGAGGAAACTGGATTTGAAAATTATTGATTTGAGTTTTTGATGTGAAGTAGAAGTTTTTGGGATATACACAAACATAACATCACGCCTTTTACCCCCGAAGGGGTAGGCAGAGGTGCAAATTTCGGCTATAGGGGGTGAGTCTATTGCCATATACCAGCCAAAATTCCGGACTCCGTGCTACTACTGAGATTAAAAAAAAATTTATGGGACTGTTTGTAAAATAATTTCAGCCTTAGTGTCGTGCAAAATAAAACGAAAAAACTTTACTAAAAATTTTATGACCGACTCGGAAATCAAACCCAATATCCCTTGCTTGACAATCACTCTTACAACCACTTGAGAAAGAAGATAAAGAAGCCGTTTTTATTTATTTCATTACACAACAACATATCAACAAATACTAACACGAATTGCGAACACAATTTTTTCATAAGTACTACACAATATAATACTTTTAGCATCTATACTCGAACTAGGCACTTGCCTGTATTTCGTAATTTATTTCATTGTACCTACAACACTTCACCATTCACTTAAGTTATATTAAGTTAGCCAGAAACTTGTACCGAGCACCATCACCTGTTACACGTAATTGACTGATGTCCTGTCAAACAATACACCAATAATATTGATACTTACCCTTATTTAGTACAAAGTAGAACTAGGTGGAGGGTTTGTGTTCCAAATACAGTCTAGTAGAACATGTTAGGAACTTATATAATCGTTCTATAATTACTTGAATGTTCTAAGTACCATTCGTGAATGAATCACTACGTCATAGGTTTATGTTAAGCTAATATTTACAGTACGTACGTACACATTATGTTTTGTAGTTTGTTGATTTAATCACGACTGTTGAACATAAGGTCGAGATTCAAATATCAATGTAATTAAATCTAGTATCAAAGCACTGGGCGTGAATTCAGGCCATAAAGAGTCGATTTTATTATCTACGAGATAAGATTCAAATTAAAATAATAAAATTGTAAAACTTGTAACGTCATCGTAGCCGCGTAGGCCTGCGACTACGCCGCTACGAACGGCGTAGCACGAGTGAAATTTTCGTAGGCGCTACGAAAAATAAAACATGTTCATAAATTTTGATCTTCTATAGGTTCAGTGGAGTAAATGAGACGCATTCTGATAACATTATTACATTTATTTGGATAAAACCAGGACTTTATAGGAAAACAGGGTAGGAGCGTCTAAGATAAATTTGATATATTGTTTTAGAAAAAAATAATGGCTTTACTACGAATTTTTTTTAGTAAGTTTGGTTTGATTATTCAACGGATTTCATTTACAAGTTTGACGTAATTAATAAATATTTTTGATCAAGAAATTTTTATCTAAAAATCTGATAGTAAAACTGGTCTAAAAACATTCACAGAAAGTATTTTGATTTTCGCCACTTATAATGCGGTTCATCGCCTACCTTGTCATGCAAATGTTTGTAAGCAAAACGTCCAACCCACGTAAAATCATTTAAGCAGGCTTTCATACAGGCTCAATGAAAGTTTTTGACCCGTAGGCGGCGACACCAGGTCTAAATGTCCACCCTCAGTGATTTTATTAATTAATTATTTGCTTAAAACTCTTCTGTTAGCTATCATCAGCTAATTTTAATGTTGAAATGTCATCGTACTCGAAATGATGTAAGAAAAAATGCATAGAATACCTATTCTATGCATTTTTTTCAGGTACCTACCTGTGACTCCTGTGGTGTTGTGGGTGTCCATGGGCGGCGCTGATCGCTTACTATCAGGTGATACGTCTGCTTGTTTGCCTCCTATTCCTTAAAAAAACCCCTACTTTACGTAATTTTTGTGACCCCCAAACCTAAACTTTTATATTGTGTTAGATGTAGAATGTATAACCAATAATAATATAAATAAATTTTCGAAATTGAGACGAAATTGACATCAGTACACCAAAGGCTAAGGACTCACGGTGCGATCTTCTCCCGCGCCCGTCGTAGTGGCGGAATGGAGGCGGAATTTTCAAAACTCACAAGACTGCAATATTCGCAGCCGCCGGTTGGGATTATTGCCCGCGAAATTTGGCTTGTGGTTAAACAATCAATTGTGTTCCAGACCAGCCGTCCGTCATTACGAATCGGAGAACACGCGGTTGGTAGCCGCCGTGTCTGCCGTGGGCGTAAAGCGTGCCGAAAAAATTGCTTCGATTTTTTTATTGTACATATTTTTTTACTTATCTATTACTTATCTTTGTATATATCTTTTTTTATACATATCTTATATTCTACAAAGACTGCGAGCCAGCAACCACGACGGGCGCGGGAGAAAATCGCCTCATGAGACATTACCTTAAAAGTATTTGTACTTTACCTCTACCAATATTTCAGGAAAAATATTAACTAAACGAGATAAATAACTACTATCGCGGTTTTTACCCTTGTCCATTCATTTCGGGAATTAACAGTACATACAGTACATGTATGTTTTGGAAAATCGCGAGATCATTATAGGGATCGGAAGTTATGTAATTGGTGGATGACTTGAAGCTATTTGTCCAAATTCCGCAGTGTGTGGGCCGATATAATACATATGGGTAATATTATTATTGTGTTAAACAATACAACCTTCAGTTTACCATGTAACCCCATACTTGTGCGCTTTACTATGAAACGCGGAGATTTATGGCATGTACACACTTATACCATCTATGGTAGGTGAGTATGCTTCATGTAATTTGAGTGTCGCAGATGAGTTCGTTCATTCGAGTACCCAGTGACCCTCTCATTGTTTTCTGGGATTGAGTGTGTGGTTTTAGTCGGTAAGATACATGAGGAATTCCACACGTTAAAAAAAATGTTATGGTGTTGTTGAAATGGACCCTCACACTGGCTGTCTATAATCATTAATAGATGAAATAAACATTATTAATGTTGATTTTTGTGGGAGAGTCATACAAATCCACAATCTATAAATCCTCAAATGCCACCAATGCACTTATGTCCTATTTGTAATATTAGTAGGATAAATGTGAAAGTGTATAGGGATTTATATGTGTATGTGTATGTGTGTTTGTTACACTATCAGGTCAAAACGGCTAAAGAGATCGAGATGAAATTTGGAAGAGGGATAGGTTATGATCTGGAATAACACATATCTAGGCCACTTTTATCCGACGGGAACGCGGGCAAAGCCGTTGACAGGAACTATTATGTACATATAACTCTTCTGGTGTTTCGATTGTCTATGACCAGCACCAGTTGCATAACATCAAGGGTATTAAATGAATCGTCTGCCCGTTTGCCGCTTTATCACATGAAACTAAAACAATCACGTTTCTTATCATCGTGTTCAGAATAAAAATTAAATACTCGTCGTAAAATTACTTAAAAGGTTGCCGGAGCTCCAGCTCGAAGTGCAGGAGTAGGAACGGGGTGGTTTTTAGTCAGTAAGAGTCTGACACTATAACTCTTGCCTCACCCAGGCTGTAAAATATTTGATAATTTTCCCCACTTAAAAAAAAAACAATACTCAAGTCGTTTCGTTTAATTTTTTGGCTTAACATTAATTATTTACATACAGCGAACTTAGTTACGGTCTCAGATCGAGCAACTAATAATTTATGAATTTTATCTAATGAAACGTTCCTACAATTCTGTCTAGGTAATCTCAGTTTCTCATCAAAATACACGCGCGACGGACTTTTTATTTGTACTAAGATTAGCGCTTGAAAATGTTTTAAGAATAAGTTATGTTTTGACCCGTGGACATAGGGTGCAGTAAAAGGTCTTAAGTGTGGGAGAGCCATGCTTCGGCACGAATGGGCCGGCTTGATCGGAGTGATACCACGGCCTCACATAAAACCGACGTGGAACAACGCTTGCGTTGTGTTTCATTGTGTAAGTGAGGTTACCGGAGGCCCAATTACCCACCCTCCCCAGTCTCCCCAGTCCCCGAATCCTTAAATTCCCAATTCCCAAACGGCCGGTAACGCACCTGTAACGCCTTGATGTTTCAGTTGTTCATGCGCGGCGCCAATTGCTTACAATCAGATGATCCGTTTGCTCGTTTACCGGCTTATGTCATAAAAAACTAAACACACAGACTTAGTAATTAAAAGAAATTCAACAATAGATGTACCCTATCGTTTTTTTTATCGAGTAAGAATAATATTGAACCCAACCAACCAACATAATTATCATACATAACATAACATCATGCCTGTCTTCCCCGAAGAGATTGGCAGAGGTGCACATTACGGCACTTAATGCCACTGTACAATGTAACATTCACTTTTCACGATTTATGTTATGAGTCCCATGTAATAGAGTGTGAGCCTATTGCCATTTACCGGGCACTATTCCAGACTCCCTGCTACTACTGGGGTTTTAAAAAACCCAGTAATACTTTGCCCGACCCGGGAATGAGGCATTGGCTTCACAACCGCATCCTTTTATATAATATACTCTTGATATTTAAATAATAAGGGAAGTGAAGTTATTATTTAAGCAAACTTTAATATATGAATGATTGTAGGTATGCCACATTAAATGGAAAACAAAATAATTATAAATCGAGCCTGGCATTCTCGACCTACATGAAAACTGCAAGTTTTAACTCAGAAACGCTGAGATATTTTAAGCTTGTAATAATATTTCAACACCTACGTGTACTATTTAGGGCACCACATATATTATTATCATTATAATTTCAATAATACAATAGGTGAAGCTACTAACCAATAAACCTTGATCTCCTACTGTATGGAAAGGTTATACGGACTTAAATCAGGATATACTGGACTACTTAGAGGGAAGATGTCTGTTAGTGCTTTAGAGATTTAATTTATAGGTTATATATTAACTTTAATACTCCATGGCTGCTCCGCCCTAAGCTGTCGTGGGTGAAAAACCATAAGGCATCATAGATCGAGTTGACAGTTGTTCCGACTGAGAATAACGACTGGTTTTGATATCTATTGATAGGATTATGGTAACGTAATCATCCATTATTGACAGACAGACCATCACCAGTGACCGTCCACTGAGTGAACTGGGTCTCCTCTACATAGGTAATAGGATTTGCCCTAATATCCACGCTTCGTATCACGCTTATCGGTCGTGGTGGCCAGGAGGTTTAAGACACCCGCTTCTCATGCATGAGGTTGCCGGTTCAAAATCTACCAATATGATGATGATGAAGATTATTTAAACACCACTGACAAACGGTGAAAAAATATATCGTGAGGAAATCTGGGCTTATAATTTCTAATTATAATTGTGATATCACCAACCCGCATTGAGCAAGCGTGATGATTAATGCTCAAACCTTCTCCGAGAAAAGGCTTTGTTCAGCAGTGAGCATTTATAAGCTGTTGGTGTATGTATTCACGCTATACAGGCGTGGTAGAAATTGCAGTTTGAAATTTATCAAAATGTGCCTTTGCCGGGTATCTGTTAAATGGTCCTAAAATAGGTCTTAAGATATTCGCTCTAGGAATATACCTAATGATAGAGGAGAAGTAACAAATGTATAAGCATAGTATGCACTTATTAAACACACTCACCAATATTATATAACGAATTTTACATAGTGTAGAGGACGGAGCCCACACAGTACATTTTTATTCGAAGGGGGAAAATCTTCTTCTCCCGTCGTCATGACTTCTCCCGCCTTGGGTGAGGCGGGAGGGAGTGTCAGACTCTTACTTACTAAAAACCCCGTTCCTACTCCTGCCCTTCGAGCTGGAGCCCCAACACACAGCTCACACAGTACTAACATACCATATCATCTAAATACATTACATCATTATAACAGAACATCACGCTTTTATTCCCCGAAGGGGTAGGCAGAGGTGCACATTATACCACTGTACACTATTTATGTTATGCGTCCCATGTAATGGGGGGTCAGCCTATTATCGTATACCGGGCCCAATTCCAAACTGCTACTACTGAGTGCTACTACTGAGAATTTTTAAAAACCCAATAATATTTTGTCACACCCGGAACCCCTTGCCCGACATTCGCACTTGCGACCACTGGGCCAACAAGGCAGTCATTACATCATTATATGTGTGTAACATATAACTACAGTACTTAGTCATTCTAGATAAAATGCCACAAATGTCTAGACTTACATTGACCGACCATTCCCAGCCTACCTGTGTCCTGTACCACTTACTTTATTTCCCACTAGACTAGAACAAGTTGAGAAATACAATTAGCTATCCTAAGTTTGAGTCAGACTCGTGTCCTATGTGGGATGGCGAAAATATCAGCATTATTTATAATATGAGACGCTAAAGTTTAAAAAAAATACCTAATTGTACTCATCCTAACTTTATCTTTGATTATTTCAATGTAAGTGGTTTTTTATATTTTTTTAGTATTTATAATTTACCATAATTGTATAATAATTAGACTACTGTTACATCTTTTGGAAGTTTTTGAGTTTAATAAACTTATTTTTATTTTTTTTATAATAGCTGTGATATATAAATAAAGGATTTGTTGGTTGGACTGTGTGTATTGACAGAAGTGCTTATTATGTAAACAATGCAGTTAGATCCGAGAACAAGTTTTAATAAGTCTTCTGCTTATTTTTTTGGAAATTAATAGGGGTAAGACACACACAGGTCTTTTATATAGGTATATATATATATAGCTATCACTTCATATCTGTGTGTGTGTGTGACTGTGTGTGTGTGTGTGTGTTGAGAGGTGCATATTTCAAATATTAGTTTTCATTAGTTATGTTTCGACTTACAAGTCTCTTGAAATGAGGTAAGTTTATTGCCATATACTGGGCACCATTTTCTAGACTCCAAGCTTTTACTGTTACAGCGAATCGAACCCACGACCTCTTGCTCGTTCATCGGCTGGTAAATAATATGCACGATAGTCAATATCAAATAAAACCCACGCTTTCAAAATTAACTTTATAAAGTTAATCTTTATGTTCCTAGTACCTAATAACTAGCGAGTCTATAAGTAAAACTTTATTTAATAACGTGACCACATACGTTACGGGTGCGATCTGCTTCCAAAGTTCGTCTATCTACAACAGCTAACTGAACCGTTTGGGGTTTGCAACTAACTGTCTAACTCTATTCAGAGTGAGTACGTTGTTCCTACCTGTTTCGAGTTCCAGCAACAAGTTTAGGCTTTAGTTTGTGTTGTTCATTTACATGTGTGATTTGAGACAGATTTGATTGAAAATATGCCTATATAAAGTAATTTAATTGCAAGTAAATTCATAATGTCGTGTACTTTTAATAATCTACTTCAAAATCAGAGGAGGTTTCTCAATTCACCCGTACCTTTGTTTGTACCTTTTTTTGAAAGGAAGTTTTTTTTTATGGCATAAGCCGGTAAACGAGCAGACGGATCACCTGATGGTAAGCAATCGGCGTCGCCCATGGACACCTGGAACACCAGTGGCGTGAAAAGTGCGTTACCGGCCTTTTGGGGATTAGGAGTTTGAGGATCGTTGGGGATTCACGGATTGGGAGATTGGGGAAGGGGAGGGTAATTGGGCCTCCGATAACCTCACTCACACAACGAAACACAACACAAGCGTTGCTTCACGTCGGTTTTCTGTGAGGCCGTGGTATCACTCCGGTCGAGCCGGCCCATTCGTGCCGAAGCATGGCTATCCCACACTTATCAGATAAGTAATTTATCAGAAGAGAATAAAAGTTATCACCAAGTTCTCTCACGATGACCTTAGCTTTTTTTAACTGTATATACCTAACAGAATGTTTTCTATTAACACTTATTAGATTTAGTACGTAATCTACGCAAACACGTATACTTTTTTATATGCAACAAATGGGTACTAAATTGTATCCTTCTTGTAATATTACAAAGATATTTTGTAACGCAAATTAAACCACAGCCACCCAACAAATCTAAATTAAAATCAAAGTATTGAATCATCAGAAAAATGTAGCCAATAACAATTTTTCTTTGATCATAGAGGGGATATTGCATTTCGATTAAACTCGATATCGATGCGCGTAATATATTAGAGATGTGACAAATGACTATTATTACTCATAAATAAAGGTCGTTGCGTTTTGTTTTCTACGCGGCAACACTGGGCGTGTTTTAGCGCGTAAATTGTTGCGTCAACTTTTGTAATTTTTTAATGAATTGAATTCTTACGAAAGGGTTGTTACTGTTTCAGTGAATGGGTTAAATAGGCTCTATGACTCCTGTCTGCTTCAACTAATTACTATGGAATTTATGTGATTACGTGGGTATAATAAATAGGTTAATGTGTAAACAATTCACAATTCTGAGTTTTATTAGAAGTACTTACGTACGAATTTTTTTCACAAACAGTTTCTATAAACATGGCGTCGGAATTAACCTGGATTTTTTCTTATATGAAAAATCTTCTAACTAATAATGCATGTAATATTTATTTTTGTATTAGGTACAAAAATCATATTGAATGACCTTCCATTTATTACTAATGTTAAAATTATTTGTAGGTGTATAACATTCTTCAAACTACACAATTCACACAAATACCTTTAGCACTTTAAATCGGTTGCTTGTTGTTATTTGCAGCACTAAAACAGCTACTATAAGGAAATTGGCTTTACATAACTCGATATCAATAATACAAATCAGTCCCTTAATTAAAATCACTGAATTTATGTCACCATTATGCTACTAAACAGCTGAATTCATTTTGAGATAATCTTTGAAAACTTTCGGTTGTAATCAATTTTCCAAATTAGTTATATTTAGATTATCTCATGAATAAGATCACTTTTAATATTAATCGTTAATGATTAAAAGCTGCATGGCATAAGATAGAAACAAGAGGAAACGCCTAACCTATTATCCTAACAATTGTTTTATATATCTCCTGTAACTATGATTAATTGTAAATAAGGATAATTTTATGGACTTTTACCGTTAGCAAAATTGTAGTATTATAACTAATTGTTTCTGTAACTGTTTCCCTATGTTATAATTGTTAATAACTTACAATTACATAGACATAAACTACTACTGTATACCTATTATGTATAATAATAATATAAAGGTAAGTACTGTGTGTATGTAATAAAGCTAATTATATCCCATTGGTCATTCTCACGTCATATTATATGATGTTGGTTCGTATTTGACGTTTATTTTCCGCTAGTTTTATGAAATCTAAGTTGGGATTAAAATTAATTGATATCCCGTTGTACCTTTTAGTTTGACACTGAATTTATGTAAAATCTGAAAAACCCAATAATTAGTGGTTGGGTTTTTCAGTTTTTGGTGTTACCACCAACAATTGGGTACTTAATCAAAAATAAATTATTTCGACTGTTCAATACAATAAAATATAAAAAAATAATCACACTTTCATTAATTGATTTTATGACCAACTTAATTTTAGGATTCTTCCAGGACATTTTTAACAAATAAGTATGCTGTTTTGCGCTAAAAAATCGTGACGTCATAATACACAATCTCGTACAAAATTCACAGAAAACTGGCGTTTTTTACATTTTAATAAAAAAAATATTGAACTTGACTAGTTGGCAAGTACACAATTATGATCCAAGAAGACCCTTTACTAGACGGTCACATAAAAAGAACATCATTTAGATTTTAGAATATTGCAACAAGCAAACTCAAAAATGTTAGCTGGACACAAAGATTAAACCTGAAGCTATTTTATATTAGTTATCAGTTCCGTTTACTCTTTAATTAAGGTAATACCTAAGTACGTACACGTATCAGAAATAAACACGAGTTCAAAGTCCACCCTTGTGACTATGTTCCCAAACTTATGACGACAAAATATATCCGAGAATTACTAACAATATAGCTATGTTATGCCCCTAATACCAACTCTACATATCCATAAAGAAAGAAATCGAAGTGTTTGTTACGAAATAACATATTCAAAAGACAAAGGTTTGTCCTATTTTAGAGAAAAAATGTAAACGACCTACTCTTAACACTTATTTATTTATGTACACATATTCAACACAGAGGACAATACATAATAAAAAACAGAGTACATAGGCCCCACATATTCCAACTGGAATTTCTTCCTGTGGGCCTGTGGCAGGAAAAGAAATAACAACACTGAGACACATAGTGTGTTACACAAACAAGATAAAAATCAATTAATAAAAAAAAAGTAATAAGACCGAAGAAACCAATAGAAATAACAATAATAAACAATAAAAAAATTAATATAATACAATTATAATACATATATAAATAAATACCGAAAACCAAATCTATATTTCAAGAGGAAAGATAATGTTCTCTCCCTTACTTATTTATCTTTATTGAATTTTCAGATTTAAAACAACGCAATAACTTTGAAAATCGTTCGATAATATTTTATGTATAAAGAGTACCTTCATGAGCTGCCATCTTTATCTTTGTACAAGGGCGAGATCTAAAAATTCTTAATTTATAATTGGTTCCATTTCACAGCCTTGAAGCAATTACAGTAATAATGAAAGATATACATTAGAATAAAAATTTTGTCGTAAGTATTTTTTGTACCTACATAGATTATAATTTATATTTGAAAATTTTAATTCCGTTCAAATTAAATCAACAAACTTGAAATCCTTATTAAAATTATTTATTAATAATTTTCTATCAACCATGTGGGACGAATAATTAATTATCTATTGTGTCCGATACATTAAATACCGTTGAGCGCCCTTTCCCTTTTTGTTTATCCTACCGCGAAATTAAGATCTAAAGCTTCAATTCAAATGAGCTCATGTTCACAAAAAAGGGCTCATCTGTGACACCTACGTCACGTTTTACGTGCGATATCGTAGCATAGTTACGTGCTACATCACCGAGGGCGGTACAGCCTTAAAGTTATAAGGCGGGCCCGCAAACACCACTCGGCATTCGGCATTCGGAAAGCAACGATGAAACCGTACGCAGCCTGCACGACCGCTGTGCTTGCCTTGCTGCTGGCCGGTTAGTTCAACAAGTTATTATTCTAACTTTATTTTTATTTTCATTCAAAATTATTTATCTGCCAAATTTATCATTTATCATTCGTAAATAATAACGTTTCTTTCATTCATTATTTTAATTTTAAACCAAACCTTTTTTGTTGCATAAACTTTTTTTACTTCATTAAAAATAAACAAGAACAACAAGGGTGAGAACTGGCTGGATTTTTTTAAGAAACATGTTTTCTAATTTCAAAAATTGCGCCAACAAGGAAAAGTTTTCTTTAATTTTTCTTTTCATTTTGCTAGCAGCGGTTCATGTTGTTAATTATGTATTATTTTTGATGTCGTCTGTGTTAAATAATTACGTATTTAAAACTTTTGGTTTACGTGTGTTAATATTAAGATTGGAGCAGTTTGGTAAGTACGATTAAATTTATAATAATTTAGGGTTTTCCACGGAAATTAAACTTATGGTAAAGAACCTTTTGAAGTATTTTCATGTGATCTACATTACTAAATAATTAGGTTCCAATGTTATTACATCTTATAATTACTACTAGATAATATATGTGATTGTTTAAAAAATATGTTAAGTTATATAATGTCCCCTTAGTCCTCCACGAGCCTATTGCAGGCCTTTCTCCAACAGTGGACGTCTTTCTGCTGTTGACGATGATGATGATATTATTATAATGTCATGAATGTTTCGTTGCACGGAAATTTCCACGCGTTTTACAGATATTAAGGGCCAAAAGGCGTTATAACTGTTATATTTTAAACTTTTGCCACAGTAATATAATAATGAGAATTATTGAAATTAAGTTGTTAAGGATAAAAATTACAACGCGATTTACAATAGTTTTATTTTTGATCAGCAAGCGCTCACTGATAAACTTAAACTTTTTAATCTACAATCTCTAATTCGCCTGCCAAGCGCGGAGATTACGGTGAAACCTCTTATTTGGGGGGTGGCCGGGAGGTTCATAGTCATGCAGTGTGCTGTAGCGGGCTGTTGATGATATAAAGGTTTTTTACGAATTTTCAATCATGTCAAATGTCAATACTATATTTATGTTATAACTTTCGTGAGACATACTAAATAAATTATTATGTTTATTGGCTTATTATGTCAATACTAATTACGGATGCAATTATTTAGTAAACTCGATTACTTAACTATTTTTTGAAAATATTTTAATAGTACCTACCCAAAGAATCTGACTCTATTCTTAACCGCTTGAATGCTTGTATATGAGACTTAATATAAAATTATATTGTGTCTCATGTGGATCCGCGTTTCGAGACACGACGGTTTAAATAAATACAGAATAGTGCAAGAAGATACCTATAAAAGTAGCCACTGAACCCAGCTATATAAAGTTAGGGTGCATCATTACTTGTCGAGCGCATAAAATATTTTACGACACAACCATTCAATATTGATAAAAGTTTTAGGATATTCAAATGCACTTACTTAAGGACTAAACTCCTATCAATATAGGTAGTTATTTCTTCTTTTATAAATACGACCATAGAAATCGCAACTTTAAACGCGTTCGAAAGTTAAATTAAGGTCCTATTTATCACACGTGTACTCGAGTTATTGTGACCTTTAGGGAGCCAATTTTTGGTCTAATAGATAAATAACATAACATAATATCACGCCTTTTATACTTGAAGGGTTAGGCGGAGGTGCACATAACGGCACTTAATGCCACTGTACAATGTAACACCCACTTTTCACTATTTATGTTTTATTAGTCGCATGTAATAAGGGGTGAGCCTATTGTCATATACCGCGCACAATTCCAGACTCCGTGTTACCACTAAGAATTTTTTTAAAACCTGACCCGGGAATCGAACCCGAGACTCCTTACCCAGTCGCACTTGCGACCACTTGGCCAACGAGGCAGATTATTAGATAAATAATTAAGGAAAAAAGGGATAATGTCTTTTAATTCGATATTGCTATATTACCCTTTTCAATTTGATAACTAAATATTATTTGATTATCTTATTTTTGTGGCTTGTTTAGCTAATTATACTTATACATATTTGTAGCAGTAATATATTACAATCCGGGTGTTGAACTTCAATTCAATAGTTCCAGTTGATTATTTCTAACGTTCAGTAGAACTTATAACGGTATATTTGCCATGTCTCTAGTTTTGATGAGTTTCCGATACTTCAGCACTATTGCAAGCGTAATCACGGATGAATAAACATACAGTACTTAAACATATCAACATTAAAAACCGGGAAAATGTCCTATTAAATCGGGAATAGAATCATTTTTATGTATTATGTTGTATGTATGTATGTATATTTTATTGTACTTATATGTAGGTATATATATTATAATTATGTTTATCACTGAAATATGTAAGTGTAACTCCTATTTGCTCAATTAAATCGTTGCTTGCTTCTTGCTCCCACCAATAATTCTTCTCTGCATCACCCAACGGCCAGACTGGGATAAAATGCCTGCGGCATTAAGGTCCACCTTATGTACACTTTGTGCATGAAGCTTTAATAAATAAATAGAAAAAACGAGATCTGTAATAAGTTTTAATCTTGGTTTTACTGATAACTATAAAACTACTAGTTTATGATCATAAAACGAACAAGGCAAACAATATAAAATACTATACATATAGTGACACAAATATCTAAAGCAAAAGGAAAATCATGTAAATCCAGATTAAAAATTAGCATGATAATACTTTAATATCACTAGCCTTGTAATTGTGATAAAGCTTCAGGCTGACAATAAACGGAATCTAGAACAGATGAGACCCTGAAACAAATTACTGAAACAAAACAACGTGGACCCAAAATGTTAATATTTTTAATTACATTTTAGTAAAACATGTGCCTAATTACAAGCTGTCACATGACCTAGAAACAAACTTTTAAAATCAGATTATTTATGTTTGAAAAATATATGAAACTAGTACCTCACTTGTGGCTTTGTCCGCTTTACCGGGATTAAGTTACCAAAAGCTTTACTCCTCCAATATTGCGAGGTTTCACCAGCTACTCGGTTTCTTATCGCCGTAATGTTTGCCTTTTTCCTCGATAATTGGACTATCCAACACTCAAATAATCAATTCGAATCAGTTTTTCCATAGATTAGCGCGTTCGAACAAATTTTTCAGTTTTATAATATTAGTATAGATTACGCTCACACTATAATCTTGGATTAACTTATTGTAGCTAACTTATTGTAAATTACTCAATCCGTAACTGACATGACAATCGTCAAACAGATATAATATTTAGGTATGGTACGTATTATGTTGTCAATCAATTTAGACAGTATGTAATTGATTTGTCAATAGTCATTACAATTCTGAAATTCGATCTAGTTTTTGCTAATAACTATTCGAACTATGCTATAATATGGGTACATGTTAACCGATGTTAAATGACTGAACTGATTTTGGTACGGTTTACAGAAAAATGTTTGTTACACTTTTTTAAGGGGGGAAAATCATCAAATGTCTTTTCCCGCCTGGATGAGGCGGGAGTGTCAGACTCTTACTGACTAAAAACCACCCCGTTCCTACTCCTTCCCTTTAAACCGGAGCCCTGGCAACTGGTTAAGTCCTCCGCGAAGGTTTTAGTATATTAATTTAGCGGCTTAAAAAAAGGAAGATGGAAGTCGGTTTTTTTAAACGTAGTTTATAAAGAGTTACTTTAACTGTAGGTACTATGCAAACAATGATTCGACTAATTACGGTAATTGATACGTAACTAGTTGTAAGTAGATCTGGATTCGATTCCGTGTGGGATTCAAATAAGCTCGGTTCGATTCAGTAGTGTTGGCATCTATGTGAACGTGAAAGTATTTTTGAACGTGCTAACAACTATATTATTATAGGTATGAGTACATAATCCTAGATGAAAAGTGTAGCGCTCTCTTTCTTAAACAAATCTACATACCTGTGTCCAATACATTATATACATATGTCACGTAGTCCAATTGAAACTCGATGAGTGTTTATACAAAACTGTCAATTTCTTTTATTATATAACTATGTAGATTACATATCAATTACAACGTTCAATCAACTAATTACAAGGTTGTATAACAAACAATACCCAAATATCCCTGGCAAGGGTAAAAACAAACGCTAAACTTACAAACCACCTGTTGTAAGCCTACTTAAATCGACGAGAACTTGTTAATACGGCCACAGTTATAAAGTAACATGTTATACACTTAGCTCCAGTTTAGTAGTATTTGGTAATTGGTTCTATTTTGATTTAGGCCCTAAATGTAGTGGGTGATGCCTAACTTTTCCATTTATCAGTTTTAAAACATAATTTATACTTAACTGCTGAAATGAAAAGGACTATTAATATCGTTTCACTAAAGCTTTTGTATAGTATTTCAACATTAGTTGTTATCGTAAAGTATATACTTACCATAAAACATTGTATTTAAATAAAAGTAGCCGTGTATGTAAGTTTTTATATTGTACATACATCCTGCGTAAGCTTTAGTACCAACGAAGCCATTGTAAGAATTACTTAGTAAAATAGGTCATTTTACGATTCAACAAAAGCAGTAACTAATTAAAAAAATAAGCCTTAACACATAATGGGTGGAACACATACTCATGTTTTATTTAACACGTATTATGTACACGGTTTTAATGTAATGAAGGGTTTTTAACGATTTAAACCCTTTTTGAATACGATCCCCCAAGCTTTTGGTGAATTAATTTATTCGTTTATCCTGATCGGGAATCGGGGAAATGGCAAAATAATATTAGGTGACGCCTACAGAGAAACGTATCGATATCACGAAAAATATAAATATAATATCCCAAAGCCTTACCGAACGCACACGTAATTATAAAATGATTTTTATGTAACAAACAATACAAAAACATTTTCAAAAAGCCACAACGCTTTCTCAACATTTGCATTTGTATTTTTAACAGCAGATGGAGTATAAAACCGGGTATAAAAAGGCACGTATTTTGCTATATTTCCTGTATATCAGGGCCTACCAGCAATAATCCTTAATTTTATTATGTACCTATATTAGAGATACGAGAACCTCCCAATGAAACCAAAGTACCCTTTAACAGTAAATACACACCTTCCATAAGAATAAAATTATAATAGAATTTACACAATCTTTGGATTGAAGAGAATTTCGGGTTAAATAGAATGGTATTTCCCTTTAAGGTACATTATTTTACAGACTGAGGTCATTATTTCCTCATAGACAAAGTTCTATTATTTTAATCCTATTAAAACATTGTCTGTCTGTTAGTGTAAATGTCACAAACAGACTTTTAAGCTCAAAGTTTCAATTTCCGGAACGTACAGAGTAATTCATTAGACTCCTCTGTTCTTTATCTAACAAAGTCTGAAGTATAAAGTATATACCTAAGTCAACGATCGTTACAGACAACCCGTTCGACGCAAATGCGATGTTATGTCGCAGATACAATAACATACATTCGATCAAACTATCTGACCCACAAACAACTATTGTATGGTACGGTCGCCGGTCGCTTCGCCGGATTAAATTAAGTAGCTTTGCAAAAACTAGATTAAATTACGTGGGCACACAATATTAGAATGCCCCCGTGTAGTGAAATCCCAGAAAGTATTATTGAAAGCTCTTATTCGTCTTGCAACCCTATACGCTTGTACTTGGACTGCCTACTCAGATTTTTATTAAGACTGCCTTTTTATAAAAAAGTGAGTGGAATATTTTTATTTGTAATATGAATACGTCTTGTAAATGCTCATCTTTATAAAGATTCAGAGTATTTTGCAATGACTGGCATGGTGATAATGATCATGTTTCTTATTAACAATGTAATAAGACATATTTTCTTAGTAAAGTAGAGTATACTTTGGGTTTTTGTTGTAATGGACATTTGAACATTATTCTAAAAACATTCCTGCATTTTTACGACATTTTTCCACCT
The DNA here is from genome assembly GCA_902850265.1 of Spodoptera littoralis. Classification (NCBI taxonomy): domain Eukaryota; kingdom Metazoa; phylum Arthropoda; class Insecta; order Lepidoptera; family Noctuidae; genus Spodoptera; species Spodoptera littoralis. The sequence continues at coordinate 12,680,448 of LR824545.2, forward strand.
AGAAAGGTGGAAAATCTTCATTAATCTAAGATAAGTCTTAGATTTTCTAACACTTTAGAACAGCGTGTGAGTATTGACACAGAAACCTAAGACTGTTAACCGAATAGCGTGGAAGAATGTTTAATTTATACGTCACCAATCTTCTTTCCAAGTAAACATACAGAAATCTTTAGAATAGCTATCTATTACAAATGTCATAATTACTCCTACTAATATGAGTCGACTTACAAGAATTTAATTCGGTTTAGGAAGAAATTAAACATACTGAAATCGCCACAAATGTTATTTCAAATGTCATAATGTTAGTAAGAGTGGATTTACAACAATTTTAATCCATTTAACAAGAAAATCGAATGTACATACCTGGAAAATATTCGTAATAAATTCAAAGTAAGATGCTATAAATTCATAATTTAAGGTTTAATTAAGACAAGGCGAAACAGAAAACAAAATGATTAATTTAATAAAACTTGGCAAACAATTATATCATCGAACAATGACTAATTTTTTCGAATACCTTTTAACAATTATTATCCTTAAAACTTCAGTTGAAACTTGGGTTTAACCCAAATTTATTATTATCGTATTTTCTTTATTTGGTAAAGTACTATAATTAGGTGTACTCAACAAAGGGAAGTTTTGTTTGAGCAGCATGAAATAGTACCTATCTATTGAAAAATATTTTTAACTTTAGAAGTAGGTACACAGATATAATAATGAGTTATATCTAATATATTTCGTCTTAAAGCTACAATAATACAGAAAATTATCCAACACCTTAGTATTGTGCTAACTCCTAATAGTATCTCACTTCAAACATTACACAGGTACCTAAGTGCTCGCTATGACACCTAATCTATCTCATACACAACACTTAAAAGAAACCAGACCATATTCTTAACCTTATTCTTACCTCAAATTATCGTTAATGCATTGCTTTTTAAATACTTCTTTGAATGAAGCTCTTTAAGATATAATTCATTTTCACAATTTTCATTTCCTCGTTTCCAATTTTAAACCGCTTCAGTTTTTGACAGCTATACCTCCGAGAGGAAGTAATTCACTTTATTTTGTTTGATTTCGTGAAATAATATCCTCTTTCAGGCCTCTTTTTTATATCGGTATAGATTGGCTTCAATGTTTATTAGCATCGCAAACACGTAAAGGCTTAGGGCGTTTTATATACCTACTTAATTGTATGTAAGTACATGTACATATATGTATATCCATAATATACATACATAATTGGTATGTATACGAAAATTGTGTACGTAGCGCAAATTCGATCTTTGCATGGAAGATTTACTCGGGATACATTGTTGTTTTAAAGCACATAAAATATCTTTTACACAAATAAAACTACACAACTGTGTAAACATTCACAAATTGATTCAAGCTTTATTTTTCCCGAAAATTTTATGCACGTTTTGATGCAGTCAAAATATTTACGTACCAATATTTAATAATTGTTCAGATAGTTTTCAAATTTTTAACTATTGACCGATCATCCTTTCACAGTTTACAGTGGGATCATTTGTGTTGGTCTGTTCTTGATCGTTGGCATAATATCGTAAAAGTATTTATGTCCTTTCTTTTGACACCGATTTTGGGGCCAATCTATTCATATTCTTATCGTTCAGTTGTCTATATGACCTCTATAACCACCACTCCCGGTCTCCCCTACACATAATACATATAATTTATTTTTACTTGTACCGTATAACACTCAGTTTACTTTCTTCTTACACCTAACTTAGGATAATAATATTATCTAAGGGTCCGTAAAACATTTATATTTATTGTACTTCATTCTTATAATTCCAGTAGTGTCGACAAACATTTTTCTGTCTTGACGTGACCTAACAACTCTTCCTTTTTACCCGTTGCTTACAAAGAATGTTATTCAAAAAGTTAAGTCATCAATCATAGCAGATAATAAAAACAAGAGAAGTGAACTGTTAGCACGGTTTTCAATTCAATTAATTACTTAAAGTTAGATAGACTGCCTCGTTGGCCGACTGGTCGCAAGTGCGACTGCCGGGCAAGGGGGGTTCGATTCCTGGGTCGGACAAAGTATTACAGGGTTTTAAAAAAATTCTCAGTAGTAGCAAGGAGTCTGGAATTGCGCCCGGTATATGGCAATAGGCTCACCCCCTATTACATGGGACTCATAACATAAATAGTGAAAAGTGGGTGTTACATTGTTCAGTGGCATAATGTGCACCTCTGCCTACCCCTTCAGGGATAAAAGGCGTGATGTTATGTTATGTTATATTAGATAGACTGAAGTGTAAGTACTGCTGACATGATAAACCATAAAATAAACTATTAAAAGTACAAGTTCGTTGTAGGGCCATACTATGTTGTAGTACATATTCATGTTACTCCCAAACTTGTCAAAGTTGTGGGTGTTTTGTCTGTCTGACCACTCTCATCGCCATAGATATGTAAGACAGCTGAGCTCTTATCATGCTCGAACACGTAGGAATCACGTCAGTTACTGTTTCTAAAGAGACTGTTACCTTCAAACCGACTAGAACAAACTACGAACACGGCTCCACAAACTTGAAAATATCTTAGAATATGTATTTTAAACGAACGTTAACAAAATGCTTCTGAAAATTAACTTTAAAGTAAATGAGGAGTTGCTTTGTAAGAAAGAGCTATTTCTTTGACCATCCAAATTAACAGACAGCTAGACAAATGTAGAAAGCTAACGTTAGGGAATTCTCAGTTATCACGATGGCACAAAAAGACGTGGAGCTGTCAGTTTCAAGCGTTTTCGTCTGTAAATTAACTTATTATAAGTGAATAGAGTGAACAATTAAACATACAGTGGTGAATGGAACTGTAATATCTTGCAGTTAGTTTAAACCTTTAAGTATAAAAGCTAAGCTGAAACCGATCGAAAACGAGATGTAAAATAGCTTTTCTTTTTACCAGATATCTTAAATATTAAACAATAAATTTTGCTGTCAGTTTACACGTAATAAAACAGCAACAATATATTAGAGACTACAAAAAGAAAGCAACAAATCTTAACACGTAGATATATTTCGAAAGGCCAAGTAATACTACGCAGTGATTTACGTAGGCAGTACATATTTAATTATTAACATCCAATTTTACCGCGCAATCAACAAGCATACAGATCTTATATGTACTACTGGGAATACGTCTTACAGAGCGCGTAAGTTAGCCTTATAATGACCAATCTAACATATAGCTTCGTATATATTTATAAGCTTTAATTAAACATGATTTTAATTATAGGATCATGTGTTTTTCTCGTTTAACAGCCTTTCTATAGATAAATAAAAGATAATATTTAATTAAGATACTATCAAACTATACGTTTTGGGTTTTGGGTTTAAAAATGTCTTTTTTTTAATTAAAATTTAACATTACCTAATGCTCCTACACAAATAGTACTTAAGTCATCATCAACAGCCTATAAATGCCCACTGCTGAGCAAAGCCTCTTGTCACACGGATAAGAACGTTGGTTACATTTTATTAAACTTTACTTACACAGCTTTTCTATTTTAATATTATCATAGATTAGCTATTTTTAATATTATCATAGATTAGCTATTTTTAATATTAGCAAAGGTTTTTTTTTGTTTATACACTGATTGTAGACTGATAATAAAACTTAATTACCTAATACCGATACTTTATAGTAATTAATATGAATATGCGAGCGGGTCACATTGTTTACCTACCCTATGCTATATATCCTATACAATACAACAAACTTTTCTCTAGAAATATACAAGTTTCTTTTAATACTGAACATGTAGGTAACGTTAACATGCCCACTAGGTAAGTAAATAGGTTAAGTCTGTCGTTATTTGAGATTTCTATTTCCGGATCTAATATTTGTATAACCGGACCAACTATTTGTGTACCTATGTAAGGAATATTGGTGTTTGTAAAGTATATACTTGTCGCCCCGAATGCCAACCAAAAATCTCAATCGAATGTACTAAAAAATACTGCTGCTAGAAAAATATTAGTAAACAAAACATTATAGCTAATATGAATTTATTTTTAATCAGTAATTGATGCAAAATTATGGTAACTTTGGAAATCCTTCCTAAACGCTGTCCTAAATCTTAAAAAATATATTTGTTTTTCATTCTTTGATGTTACATCGCAACGAATCCCTTTCATGACAATCAAATGCATGTATATACATATTATTATATATTTTTGCATACCTATGATAGTTGGGCGAATAATGGGACTGTGGACTATTTTTTCTCTATGACCACATAGACAAAGCTGTGGGTTGAAAAGCTAGTATAACTATACTTCTTAGATACATAGGATGGCAAATAAAACTGTCTGTTTGATGTTATGATACTTAATGAGACTCTTGCTGTGTGGCTCATAGTGTAACATAAAGTAATGAGGACGATAACTACTTATACTCGTTTATTAAAGTATTACAACTGCGGGAGACCGTATATTACATACACCTAGTAACAATGCTTATTAAGCAAATAACTTCATGGCTATTTTCCCTAAGGAGATGTAGTCTTCATAGTATTTTATTAGTAGTTATTATAGCCTTTGTTATTGTTACCTTATGTTCTGTAAAAATGATTAATTAGTTTCTTCTTACTCAGTAGTGCCACTCAGAATGTTTTCTAAATACAAAGTTTTAAACCATCCCACTACCGAAGCATTTCACTTTAAAAATAATACTTCACATATTTCAGCAGGTGACGTCCTCTATGCTCGTCTAGATGGTAAATTGCCAATAGATATATTTGTATCAAATTAAATTAATTGAAAAATATCAAAACACCAAGAAGATACAGTACCACTAGGGGGCATTCTTGGCTGGCTACTAGACGTCATTCAACGTAATTGCACTACTTCAATGTCATAAAATGGACCTATAATTTACTGGATTGAGCTTCTTCAAGGTTCATAAATAACAACTTAGAAAATCAGCTGCCTTTGACTGTTCATAATATATACAAAACTTGCACGTACTTTATCATTAGATACGTCATGTATACATACATAATACATATGGAAACAGAAATAGACATGATTGGAGTATATGAATATGACGTCAGGATCTCATAAGATGTAAGATCAAAGAATTAAGTTATATTCCGTTGTAAATGAAAACAAAAGTTTTGTTTAAATTAATTGTAATGTATGATTTGTAACATTGTAATTGAAAAACTTTGTAAACATAGATTTGTATTATGGTACATCATTGTTAAACTTTGTTATATTAAAATTTGGGGAGGGTGCTATATTATACAACGTATTTTTATCCAGACCTATAACATAGTTTGTGAATGTAACTTATTCATACCATAATTTTATCTAAAAATGTTGTCTAAGAGATTACAATTTACTACCTAATAACAAAATTTCAATTTGGGATTTCAAATTACAAGAGATAATGCTAATTTTCTAAATGGACATTATTCACAGATTTTATTATTTTTATTAAATAGTTGTAGAAGACTTTAAAACCCTATAGTGCTGATAATCTCTACAATAATGAAACAATAATTTAGACCCACGTCCCGTATATTTTCACAAACATGAGATAAAAACAATAGAATCTGTATCACAGAAGTATTTTAATAAATCGTCCTCTAAAAAAACTCAGTCGGTTTTTTACTACACTTTGCTGACTTTCCAACGGCTACACAATTTGCCTACAATTATTTTAATCGGCCACTCGTGGCCTGGAGCAAGTACCATTACACAAATTACATTAATACCCCATATTGTTTTAAGAGATTTTTTACCCCGGTTACCCTTTTTCAGCTTGTTTTTTGGAGACATTGCCGGCTTTTTTCACTCAACAAATATTGTTTAAACATGTTTTGTCAACTCATTTATAAGGTAACAAATAATTTGGCTTAAAAACATTGAAAACTTAAGTAAGATTTATAATTTTCATTTAAACATGACCACAAAATACTATAATTTTAATCACATTTAAATGTTAAATATATTTTCCACTAAAACTAAACAGAATATTATACAATGAAAGTTCCACAACATTACGAACCGCGTCGCATGATGGATCTTTCTAAGTTACCGCACTTTGTGTAAATAAAACTGTGGTTTATTTGGATACTTGCTCGTAATGTAACATAAATTAAAATCAAACAATTATTCTTTTAAAACAACCGTAATTGGCCACATTTAATTTAACATTACAATGAAAAATTACCAAGTTATTTATTTACTTTAGCACTTTAGCTTAGCGACAACAAAATGCGATATGTATGCGGAACAATATTTAGTTAATCTCGGTTCAAAATAACCTTCGTTAAAATTGTTCGTTATATGTAAACTACACTGCTCTTATTTTTGCACATATGTTTTTGTACAAAGAGCTGTCATACTTTGAACATGGCGTTAAACACAGCTTGTTTTAATTAAGAACTTATTCATTATGATGCATACCTTATTAAAGAAGCTTTTAAAAGTGGATGGCAGGTTTACCAGGCATAAAGCAAGCACTTAGGAGATCGATAACCAATCTGTTTACGACGTTAGAATAAACCTATTAACTACAAAGGTGCTCTTAGCCGATGCAGCAAATTGAACATGTTATGGTGTATGCACTGATTATATTACAGCACGTATATTAGTTACGATGTCGCCTATGCGAATAGTATATTCTGGCATTTATAAGTACCAATTAAAAAAAGTTTATCCATACGATTACATAAAACACTATCAGGGGTAAAACTTAATTTAATATTTTAAAAATCTTCAAAGTTAGCAATTATAATATAGTGTTGTCGCCAATAAGGAATTACATTTAAAATTCTTAAAATAAAATCCGTGGTCGTATTTCTTCAACGATTTTGATAATTCTCAATGGTCATTCAAAAATATTCTCTGTACTACATAAACTTATTAATGGCAATCACTGGCACAAGTGTTTGATTTCACTTTTAAACCGAAAGGTTTAAGAAAGTAGGCGGAAAACGCGGAAGTGTACCTATATTTAAACGTACCTTTTTATAATTTACTAACCATTTATATACTAATAGAAATGACCACAGATTATACGTGAACACCAATTTCATTAAACGTTTACAAGAACATACCTATATTGTTTACATAGGTACGTTTAGAGTGCACCTCGTTGATTAGAATAGGGACAGTAAAGTGTCCCTTTACTTTTAATTAAAATTGAGGTCGAACGGAAAACATTCAGTGTACTTTGAGACGGTCAACAAACAACCGTCTGCAACGAGTATATTTTATACATTTTTAAATTAACTTAAACTTAATTCGTTTGCACTGGTTGATGCCGTTTGCTATCAAAATAGTTGGTTCTTTTTTAACAAGTCGATTTGCATTAAAGTTGAACTTGGATTGAAGTTCCAGATTTGTGTGCTGAAATTACTAATTTGATTTAGATTAATGTTTAAATAATACACCACTCAAGTCTATTTTAGGAAAAAGTTTACGTCAGACTAAAATAAGTATCCAATCCAAACAAACTACTGACGCAGTTCATAAGTAGATTATACAGAATCCTACGCTATTCCCCATACAGATACAAATCCAAGATATTAATATCAAAACCACATCAAAATGGCAGAGCACAAGTTGTACGCATTGCTCACTATATCACACCTCTAGCCTTTTCAAAATGGATCATCAAAGTTCTGAGTATCCTAACAACAATTAAATACTGTTAGGAAACTATTTAGCATTTCTAATATACCTAGTACCTACTTAATACCGGATACCGGAATACTACTAACTTTTGTGCCAGTATCTTTAGAAAATAAAATAGAATCTATGCTTAATCTATAAGTTTAGTAATAAAGAAAGTAATCTAATTAAAGTTCTATAAAGATTTGGTTTATTACCCAAGGAATCGAGGATATTTCCTTTTTATTTTTCAATGGTTTATCCAGATTGAAATGAACCTATTATATAATTAAATTAATGTGATGCAACGTTTCATTTCTTTACTATCAGTTTCTTAAAATAAAATCTTCATTAACAACATATTTAATTTCCAGCACCTACCAAATACATACATATATTTAACTTCAATTTTCTAATTCCTACTGTGAAATACAATATCGAATATTGTAATCAGTCTCATTTGCTATCGGTGAATTCCGAGAGATTCATATCGCTACCGGATACCACTGAATCATTCACCCGAAGGATCTTATAACTTGTCAACATTATATTGAGATGTATCCATTGTCGCGAGTTAACGCTTGACACGGGTCCCAAAAATTACCTTCGTTCATTTATAATGAGGGGATCGAATTCACAGATATATTTGCTTGTCATTTTTTGCTTTAAGAATAGGTACGTTCTCTGTTTACTTAAGATTTATTGAAGACGTTTTATATTAGGAGGTCAACAACCGGTACAAGGAACTTGTTACTAGGAAAGATTGTTATCATCGTTTTTATTCGGATAACCATGCCCAAGTTACTACTAATCACAGAAAAACTTGTAATTAAAGAAGTCTTTCAACCGAAAGTGAAAATTTATCTGCGTGAAAGATCACGGAGACAAACTTACAAAAATGTCTTTCAAGCTTTGACTTTTCATTCTCAAACTGACTTACAATGGCTTCCACAGTAGAATGAATATTCAGACGCTCTTTAAACTGCATAGGGATTAGGGAAGAGAAAATATCACCACATGCGTCAACTTCCCTTCTGTAGATTACATCCGCAGATGTGTACATGTGTAAGCAACAACACTATCTATCATTTGTTTTTCTACCCACAAGACGCGACGTGGCTTCCTTTGAGAACAGTCGCACTATGAAAATATGGTAAGAATAAGATCATGTTCGATACATTACGATCCATTCGGTTGAACAGCGATAGCACTTGGGAATGTGTTAAGCAACCCATTTATTTATAAACATTATAACGCTGCTTTTAATAATATAAAAACAGTTCCTTTTGAACTTTTATTTTAAAGTGATCAAATCACGAGATTAATTTGGGGGCAACCTGTATTATACATGTATTATGTAAGGGATTTTGAGTGCCAATAGTAATCAAAACCTAAAATCCTACCTCATTTCTTATCACATCTACATATGCTTTGAAGCACAACGTTTGTTTGTAACAGCCCACAATTTTCATGAGCCAATATAAATAAACCCACGGTGTGTAGGCTGAAGGTCGATTAAATAACCCTGTGGACCCTGTAGTGGTAGGATGTCATCTCATCAATGATCTACTATTAATATCATAATAACCCTTGCCGTTGCTAAAATTTACGACCACGGCACAGTGTAAGATGCTGACGCATTCTCATTATCCCACCGATTCTCTATAGAAATTGTGCTAAGTACACCGACTTTGATTATGATTTAGTAAAAAATGGAGGATTTGAACGTAAATTACAAAATATTTCTAACATCTTCTGACTTAATTTTATTGTAGTGTCGACTAAACTTTGGATTCCTTAATAAATTCAAACTTGAATAAGTCTTGATGTAATCACTGAATAATAAATTTTGAATCTACTCGCCTTTTAAATTTCTCCAACGGAACACTCAACACAGTATTACATGTTTACAACAGGTGTCTTCAAACTGTACGAAGTAGTAAACAATGGTAGAAAGTACAATAAAATTACTGTAGGACACCATCAATCTTCCATCAGTCGTACCACACGTGCCACGGGAAATAAAAAAGATCAGCGCGTGGAGTACGCGGAAGCGAGACGTTTTCGTTTTTGCGACAAATGGAAACAAACCTAATCCACTCGACACTTCGTACTTTATTGAATGTATCCAGATCTTTACTATCAATACAAACTTCCAGTACTACAAAATTTATGAACATTAAAATGAGGTTGAATGACTTCAGGCAATCGCTACGAAAGTCGCCTACGACGCGTAGCAGATCGGCTACGAAATATTTTTGTTTAATCAGCTTAAACGCCAAAAGTTGTTAAAGGATGTTATTGTATAACAACTTAAATTCAAAAACTTTTAGAAAATCTTAATAATATTAATCTTACTAAAATTATAAAGTGATCTGATAGACGCTGAAACTTTTCTTAATAGAAGATAGTGGCTTACTCGTGCAGGTCCATCCCATTGCCACATACATCACACATGCTAACAAATTCATTACAGTGAGTAATTGACAATCTCCTGTTAATTGTGTAAGATTACGGTCATGTTTACTACAGTAGCCTATAATTTGTGTTCCAAATAAGATTTACTAATGATAGAACATATGCATAAAACACACACGGTTAATTACTTTGAAATAACTGGACACTGCTTCAACGCCTTTCTAAATAATTGCCATATAATAAACAAAGTACACGTTTATATGGCTAAATCCCTATTTAATAATAAAGAATAGTATATCAGTGTGTTTTGTACTTATTTCCCTGTGGACAGAAAGCTTTTAGGCGCAAATTAGAATCTTGATACTACTGGCCATTTTTACTTTCCCCCTGGGGAAAAAAGGTGTCAATGAGTACGCGAAAGTTATTTTACAAGAACGTGTTGCTAAGTAAATTAGCTGGACTGACTTTTAAAACTACTTAACTATGTACCACGCAATGTGATGAGCTTATTACCATTCTAGTAAGTGTTTCAACAGAGTGTTACTAATTAGCTGTACAATATTTTTTAAACGCTATCAATAATTTGTTGAACTCTAGATCTTACAAATAAAATGCAAAAAGTATATTTTGCTGTTGAATGTTTTATGTATTGGTATTTTCATTAGGTTAATTTTTTTAGTGCCCAACCATATTGTCTAACCGCTGTAGTTTTTTTTGCGAAGGGGAAATTCATTCAATGATTTTCCTGACCTTTACTGATTAAAAACCACCCCGTTCCTACTCCTGCACTTCGAGCTGAAGCTCCATCAACCCGTTAAGTCCTCCGCGGCTCAGTATCGTTATCAGCCATATTGGGCGTCATCTGTTGTGGTCTAACTGTAGCTATCCAGTGTATCAACTATCAACCATTAAAACTTCGTTGAACTTCTAAAGTAGTTATATACCTTCCTACCTATACATTTTTCCTTGTAAGGGCTGATCATTAGAAAGAAAACATGATATGCTGCGGTAATTATAACTTAAAATGAAGCTCGGATTCATTAAACTCTAAGTGAGAGGAAAGTTTATCTTGTACCTACCTTTTTATTTACTCTAACTTCTAAGTCAACCCTCTTGCAACATTGTCAGGAAATATCTTGGAAAATGTTAACCTCTGCCAATTAAAACTATAGTTACTTTAATTTTTTTTTCTACCGTTTATTGATATTCAGTTAGTTTCCAGAATGTCATATACTTTTACATTTTTGTGGTTTATTCAGAGTTATATGGTTGAACAAAAAGTTTTTACAATTTATGTTAAAAGCTAATTCTGCACTACAGTGTTCTAAAAATTTCTTATTATACACTCAGTTAGTAGAATTTCCAAAAAAGTTAAAACATATAATTATGCAAATATTTTCCTCCAGTCATACGAGTACAGTACAGATGCCAGGAACAAAGTTTACGATTAACCTACTTGATTGAATGTCAGGAAGGCTTCACTTTGTTATTGTGTGTTGTTGACGAATCTCTTCCGTGATATTATTATCTTTTGTTGTACAACATGCAATAATGTACTCCATATTTTATTTATACGGTTGAAACTAACCAGGTTTCCTCTACGTTACATTATCAAAGTGTCATTTAAATAAAACAAATTCAGACCTTTTCGAAAATTAAAATACCAGGTGTAAGTTAAACACTATATTTTTCCTCACAGGTACTGCCCAGGCGCAGTTAAGAGACGGCCGAGCACAAAGCCTGGACCTTCTCCGCATGCTCACTGACAAACCATGGATCGGACTCGGACCCCACAACCGCTGGGACAGGGCACCTCGTATTGACATGGATTTAGGATACACGGGCTTAGGACCTCACCTGCCTCCGGTACAGGTTGCTGAGGATAGGAATTACCTTGATGATGAGATCAGGTACGTTCGCAGAGTTGGAAGATAACATGAACTAGGTACTTGGTGCAATCCATGGAATCCAAACCGAATCGTATGATAATCCCTTGTGTACACTGAAGCATTTGTCCTTCTTTTAGGCAAAAGCATTAGCATTTATTTAATCGTGTTATTGTTCCCAGGGGCGTGTCAGAAAAGCGATCCGCCGTGGCGACAGCATTAAACTCGGGTCGCCGGAGACGGCAGCCGACTCCGGCGCTTGGTAAGGCAGTCACGCCGTATGTCGGCGTCGGTAAGCAGCCGGTCGCACCGCTATAATATCGTCGATGTTGTTACTAATCAGCCATTCTTCAAGCTTGCCATTATTTAATAACTAATATTTTAATAAACTGCTGAAGTTTACTGACGCCAGTATATCACACCACGATAGTGGAAAAGTCAGAGCATTTTCAAGATTTGAAGCACACTATGAAAATTAGTAATTTGTGATTTTGTTTATCACTTCGAAACACTACTGCCATTAAATTCGTTACTACCTTATACAAACTGTCAAACTAAAAATACCTATTTTAAATGTGCTTTAAAATATCGCTTTACTACATAAATCTATATTGAAATGGCAATCACAGTTTTATTGCAATGAATGACAGCCGAGACCGGTGTATGTCAATAAGCAGCTTACCTAGATGTCGTCCTTTTTCTACATACATATAAACATTTCTAAGTTTTCATATTGTAGAGACTGATACCCACTAACTTTAGGTACCTACTCATTGTTTCATAATCTGTTTAGATATAATCCAAATATCATAAACTGTACTCTTTTATGTACGTCCCTACAATCTGAAAACTTATGTATATGATAATTTTGTGTTTATCTATGTGTAGGGTAGGTACAGACAATAATACCCAACAATATAATTACTCAATGTTATCACTTTAATAATCCAAATGTTAATGTTTAAGTACTTTTATATGCCTCCCACATAGTCCAAGAAACCACACACTACTTAGATAAGTAGTAATTTCTTTACGTCTGCTTGAAATAACTTCATGACACGTCTCTATTATGAAGATATATATTAACACTAACACCTACTCGTCTACTTATTTCACTAATTAACCAGCAGCATAAAACAGTAAAACTACATTAATATGTCAAGAGTTACTTCATACTAAATACAGAAAGCACGCCACCTACTAAAAGTTCCTGTATAAAAGTATGCGGCAACGTATACTCAGATAGCAACTGTTGTCATGCATTAACTCTGCAGGCGTCTCTCGTATATAATAATGTATGCATTACAAAGTTAAAAAAAGTCTATATAATATACTGCTTTTAACTATATGATATAATATACTTATTTTTATGCTCACCTTACCTATTGACACCATTGAACAACAATATATCATATTACATAGCACGTAACATCATCCATTTTAGATGTTGATATAAACAAAAGGAAATACAATCTATAAGGAACTTTGAATGGACCCCTCTATCAAGCTTTAAGAAATATTTCATCATGATGATCCTTTAACTCGTCGAGTACCGGTTTTATAGACACAATTAAAGAACAATAGGTCGCGGTCACCGGTGACCGCTTGGTGTTTGACAGTTTAATACACACACCTTGTATTAAGTTATGATATTACCTAGCATTATTTGAAGTACCTATTTAAGTTGTATGTAAGTACTTAGTTAAGTTGGAGTAAGGATTGTAATAAGAATAACATAATAGGTACATTTTGTTTGGCATAGCTAGCTTTTTGATCAAGAGCCTTTCTATCTTGGAAACCCACGCTTTAATTCTATGTGTATTGAAACAGCAAGGATTAAAATCGGAACTAGTTATCTAGTACAAAACCCATGAGAATTTTCGAATGAATACCTACCTATAGCCAAAATACTTTTCCTGACCCTGACTGTTTATTATCTCGTTTGCTACCTCAGCCGATGACACGGCCGTGCCTTATCATTTTGATCTACTAAAGATTTTAAAGAATATCCGATTACCCAAACTCAAAAGGTTCACTTTTTAATCAGGTAACTTTAGGCTGATCAAGTCAAATATCTGACTGGCTCGTCGGCCGAGCAGTTGCAAACGCGATTAATCTAGGTTTTAGATTCCATACCTGGGTTAGGCGAAGTGTTTCGGAATTCCTAACAATATGGTAATGGACTTATAACTATATAATGTAACATTTCATATTGCTTTTGAGAATTTTGTGTGACTGAAATAAGTATACAGAGTACACTTTCGTCCACAGGCGTGCTAAATGACATGGGCTCATTCTTCGACTCCCTACGTGACAATCTGGAGACGCTGGTGTCCCTCTCGCCACAGGAACGCTCCACACTCTTCCAGGACCCACCGTCTGTTGTACCCGCACCGGCTTCCAGTAAGTGATTTACTAGTATTTACATAAAGGTACTAAGATCAAGATCCAAAAGTATACAAGATAGCTATTAAGATAACTGTGTGACTACGTACGTAGGTACTTGTAAAATGATTTCAAGCGTTGGACTATTGGACAAAAATAAACCTAATCTGCATCTATAAACTTCGCTAAATATCTATCTCTAGATTAATTACTGAACTAAAACACGTCATCCAAATCATTAACCTTGTTTATTAGTGTATTCAAAATTAGCTTCTAAGTACTTACAATCGTAAACAAATTATTCGGATAACAAAAATAACATACTTAAGGCACGTATCTACATAAACCCAGCTATTACATTATTATGCATAACTCGGTCTTATGGTACGATACAGCTAACACGTCTATAATTGACATGGTATTAATCTAATGTACGAGTATTCAATGGGAATACACAAAATCCTTCATTTATTTTATGAATATGTCCCATATATCAATATTGAGCCCACAGTCATATAGTATAATTTAAGTGTGGGAGAGCCACGCTTCGGCACGAATTAGCCGACCGGAGTGATACCACGGCCTCACAGAAAACCGACATGAAGCAACGCTTGCGTTGTGTTTCGTGTGAGTGAGGTTACCGGAGGCCCAATTACCCTTCCCTTCCCTAATCTCCCCAATCCCTGAATCCCCAACAATCCTCAAACTCCTAATCCCCAAAAGGCCGGTAACACACTTGTGTTCCAGGTGTCCATGGGCAACGCCGATTGCTTACCATCAGGTGATCCGTCAGCTCGTTTACCGGCGTATGCCATGAAAAAAAATCGTAGCTCCTAATTTATAGCAAAGTATATTTATTTATATACTTTAAGACGTTGTTAATCTGATTTAAACTAATTTTGTATACCACACCGTATATAAGTAGATACAATGTAATCAGAAGTGTAAACAACATGCGAAAACATTTCCATTCACACTATTAATAAATAAAAAAGTTTCGTTGGAACTCGTGTGCGATAAACTGACACAATGATGGCGTGAACAACTCTAGTGGGACGTTACTGTGCAGGCCGACTGCCGAGCTGTACAGCTAATTAAACTTCGGTGAAATATACTAACTATATAGGTATTTCCAAATGCACCTTAGGCATATGAAATTATAAGAAATTACAAGATAATCAAAATGACTAAATTGACCTCTTTTTCTAGTAACAATAGATCATTTTGTACTATGTAGTGACATCTCATATCCAACTCCTATAAACTGGGCAATACGAAGAAACACTTAGATTAGGTACCACCCTAGTGTTACCTCACTTTTAGAATAGACATAACATAGCATATTACGGCATATAATGCTGCACTGTACAATGTAACACCCACTTTTCACTCTTTATGTTATGAGTCCCATGTAATAGGGGGTGAGCCTGTTGCCATATACCGGGCACAATTTCAGACTCCGTGCTACTCGGCCAACGAAACAGTACTAAAGGGTACTGAAGAGTCTTTTAGAATAGATTAAATAGTGATTAGCTGTTTGTACAATAGACGATCAAATAATAGTCACATCATCAGAAAATATTAAAGTAAAGTAAGCCGTAATAAACATCGAAAAGCATTAACTGGCTATAGAGTTACGGAGAACTTATTTTTATGAACTAAAGTAACTAGCGTAGGAATAGGCAAGCGCGAACCAATTAAACTTTTCTATCAGATGGTACTATTTTCAACTCGGAAATTAGATAATCATGTCGGCTACAAGAAATGAGATTATACGACTATTCTTGTCGAGATAAAACTATATTTAGGTTCTGTAAATGGAACACTATTGGCATTTTATCATTGTACCTAACTTGGAAAGATTTTGAGCAAACACCACGTTTCATTCGTGTAGGATTATTTTAAAATTTTCCTATAACGACAATGTGGCTGAGTCTTATGACTGACTGAACGTTTTCAATGCTACTCGGAAGTTGGAACCCAATTTTGTATCCTTGTAATGTCAATGAACTTCCCTTTTTATGTAGGTACAGGTATAATAATGTAGGTTTCCTAAATAATAATACTAGGTGGAATTTCCATATCTATGTAGTCATTTGGGTACTTTTTTTATTATATCCTTGTTTATACAATAGTGATGGGGTACTTCTGAGGTCGTTACACCACACTAACTAAAACCAGTAACTAAACTGACCTTATTCAAGTTTACAACAAACAGTAATCTACCTCATTACCTTATGACACGCATTTTACACTTCAACGAGTTCCCTTATGTGACATGATGTTAAATATAAATGGGCATAACGTTTTCCGTAACTATAATATTCATGTTACCTGATACAAGCAATTAGGTACTACTATATCTAGTGTAAAACTAGAAGTGGTAAGGAACCATTCATTATAATACACTTAGATTAAATAAGATAAATTTAAAAATGAACGACAAAACTATCATAAAACTATTTCGTATTAAATGCAACAACACACTTTGGAAAGAAATAAATAAAATCAATATCTTCTTTAAAAAAATACAGTTCACAAAACTAACAAACATTCCATACTTATAAATTAAAACAAATACTTATACGTGTTTGCTTCATAATCTTCAGATCATTTATGTGGTTTCAGTCATGCCATTATTTGTAGGTATCTTAATAAAAAATATCTACACAAAACCTAATTGTCATTTGATAGCTTTTAAAATATCAACATCAATCATTTTGCAATCGACGCATTTTTTCTATGTACTATTAAAATATTGTTAAACCATTATATAATACTTTGTTTGTCCTTATAAACTGGAGACTATTTTATGAAAATCTATAATGCGGAAATAATTTTGTTGGCATTTTTGTAAGTAACTTCTTAAAAAAGCGTTATTCAAAGACATTGCGTTTGGAATCTAAACGTCAAATTCCAATGCTTATTGCCTAGAACTATTTAAAACTGATATCCATTTACAAATCAAAGGAATGTCTCTGACATACCTTTACAACAAAGTCCACCACAGATACTATCATAAAGTTGTGTAGGTACCTCTCAAACACATCATAATTCTCGTAGCGATAGCAACGACCTCATGCGTCACCATTGAGAACCACTCGGCCACGCTACCAGTATCTCAATTAGAATCGCTTAAGGATGGTACTTACCGTATCCTCCACGCCACGTCAATACTGCCGAGGGAATCAGGAAAATGGACGTAAACATCAAGCTATACAAGTCCAGCTTACCTTGGTCTCATGTTGTATGATCTTTCCAGAAATTCAACGGTCAGCTTATACTGGTACTTATAGCTTGATGTGTGTCGTGTGGACATTCCTCCGGAACTGTCAATAACGATGTCTATCAAATTGCAACAGGAAGTGGCCTTTGTATATGAACGAATCTCGACAATAATGTCCCTTCTAGTAAACTCCCACGTTACATCTGTGCTCGAGGTTTTTCTGTGATAATGTCGTAAAATTCTCATTATACCCGATAAAGTACACAATTTGATACCCTTGTCTCGTTTCGTAGATACGGTGTGAAGTTGACCACTCATCCCTGAATCTCGTAAACGGACCAAATTACAGGACACATCTGTTGCTATCGAGCCAATAAAATTATGTTATAAGCACGGCAGTAATAATATTCCGAGTAATTACCTGAACCTTACTTCCTTTTGGTAAAGAATTACTGAGATAGAAAAAAATGAGTAGGTAAATAAATATGATGAATTACTATCAGAAGAAGTTGGATACATATATGAGGGTAGACTTTATTCAACTCCCAACCTCTGTTTTACTAACAAACAGTGGTAAAATTAGAACTTTGGCGTCCATAGGAATTATTACAACGCTTTTTACAACATATATGTGAAGAAAAAATATTTATGTAACTACATTTATGTTGCAATGTTCTTAAAATCTTTATCAGAGCTAAATGTCAAAAACTAAAGGTGTTTTGAAGTGCCAATTATTTAAATTTCAAAAGCTATCCCTATAGATGTCTTCACTACAATTTCCTGAAAAAATGAGACCCACTCAAATATCAAAGGCTGGATAAATTTAAATAAAAGCCCAATTTGGGGTCAGATTATTTCCGTTAGCCCAAGTTAATGAGAAACTCTCGTCTATTATATTAAAACCGAAACGAACTTAGTCCGACGATCACTTTTCAAAAAAATATATATCTTAGTTACTGTTACGTACATTTATAATAGCACACCTACAAAAATTATAATTACTACAACAGACGAAACGACGTATAATAATAAGTGTAATAATACATTATTCTAGTTTCACTAAAAAGCTAATCAAGAGCCGCGGAAGACTTAACGGGTTGCCGGTCGAACGGCAGGAGTAGGAACGGGGTGGTTTTTAATCAGTAAGAGTCTGACACTCCCCGCCTCACCCGGGCCGGAGAAGTCATTCGATGATTTTTCCCCCCTTAAAGATAAGAACAATGTACGTTATTATTTTGTTCTCATATTTAACTACTACTAATACAAGTTATACATATACCAGTAGTATAACGTAACGGTACGGCTCAAATTATAGGTTACCTATTGCATGGTCATAAAGCGAGTATTCTCAGTAATCATCTTGTTACTAGCAGTAACACCCTTGCAAGAGGTGAGAGGTATCATATTAGTACTTTGAATGACATAAAGATCACTGCAAATATGTAGATACTTGTATTTGTACCTATATCGGTGAACATTTTCGCTTTGAGAACTCTAGAACATTGTGATTCAGTTCAAACTTTGATCATACAGATTTTTTTGTGATATTATAAATATATATAATAGATACTTAAATTGATAAAACATTGGCAAACAATATAGCTAGAAATACACATCTAACGAGTATCTTGTTTACAAAAGCGATTTGTTTGTTCTTTATAGGTTAATGGTATTGTAATAGTAGGTAAATATAAATGGATATTTAGTCGCTTATTTGAAAGTATCTATACAGTGGGCGTTATAAAGACAAAAGTAATAGATAAAGGGCAGACGGGAGAATAAAGAAGTCTATTATAAATATAATATTGTGACTGCAATTATTATTATATTATGCAGGTTTTAATAAATTTAATTTCTTTCCCCAGATACCGGTGGTGGCGGCAGTGGCATTAGGAAGTTGTACGCACTCCGCCCTCTCAGACCTACCGGCAACATCAGGTGGGCTTTTGTATTTTCATCTTTTCTTCTGTCCCTTAAACTTAAAGTTCATCTTCTTTTTCTTTCAACTACTTTCTCCTAAGTTTTTGTATTTATTTCTATCTACATTCTATTTGTACATAAGTAGTTGGTCATTGTACATTCCCCACCCTCCACAGGTACCTTAATTTTATTTCTGCATTACTATAATTAAGTCTAAAATATCGTTGTACGTAGATCTTACAACCGCAGATCTCTCGTGGAGGCGGACGGTGGCTACCCGGGTGCCAACCACCATGACCCTGGCCTGCTGTGGACCGGACTCGGCCGGTAGACGACACACTCACACACCCGACCAATACACACCCACACACTCATACACCGACACATACACTCACAGTGACCAACGTAACAGAATGAACCATGTAGTACAGCCACGGAAACCGCCGCATGTTTCACATTTGAAACCAAATTATTTAGATGTAAGTGGTGTATCGCTACCGGAGATTATTTTAGCTCTGCAGGAATATTGCTATCTGTGAAACTTATACTAAGTACGGTATCTAGTCGACCTCTGATCTAGTCAATCGAAAGTTTGGACTAACTTGACAATCCTAAGATTGTAACTTTACAATTAAACTTTGACTTTCACATTCAGTTCTTTAAATCGTCTCCATAGATTTACTACGACAGTAAGTTTCTTTCAAAAATGTCTTGGGATTTTCAAGCTGAATTTGTTATAGAACATTTTTCCATAATCCCTATTTCAAGTAGATGTAAGCATTTTGCCCATGAATGTATTATTAAAGTACCTACCTACTTAATGGTTATTAAAATAAATTTAGAAAGGCATATTACTATTCATTTACTATTGTATTTGGAAAATCTTATATTTCCATTGTAACATACTATTTAAAAGATTACTTCGATATTGTGGACTTTCTATTGAAAATGAAGTTACGTTTTCTACTTGATGTCTTTATGAGAAGTGTAAGCCGATTTGCACCTTCAAACGATCAAAGACGATGTGTGTAAGTCACATACATGAACCTAACATTTAGCTTGTAAAGGACACATTATTAAAAGACTATTGATTTTTAAAACACAAAAACGCTGAAAAATTATTCTGAATTAAATTTTCCTACGATTTAGTACTTATATTTTTATGTTGCTATTGAATTGTGAATTATTTATTTTATTTATTGGATAACTCGGGCAACTATTATGGCCATTAGATTTACATTTTTTTTAATTAGCGGCTACAGCAACGTGGTGCACTGATTTATAAATGGGTTCAGAATTTTCCAACAATACTAAACGTGTCGTTTCTTTGTTATGATCCCATATTTATAAAATGTATTAAATTATTATAGGTAGTTAACCAAAGATTCCTGTACCTATTACTTTATGTAAACGTTGAAATTTTGGCTCTTTATGGAAAGAATAATGTACCTAAATGTATGTCTAATCGAAGTTAAATATCTACTCTAGATAATTAAGTACCGTATGTAAACTAACACCGAATATAATTTGTATTATTATTTACGTATTTATTATAAATTTACTTAATCATAATTTCTTGTTTACATTTCAAACAATTTACAATTTATCAATTGTCACAATTAAATGAATTTCTATTAACGATATATTCATTTAATTCGTTGTAAGTTTACATACAAGAATAAATGTTTCAATAAAATATTTAATGTAAATACAATTTTATCTCCATCGCATTTACATTTTATTAAATGTACGTTTAGCAATTTAAACGGATTAATTATATTATTATTATTAGAGTAATATTTAAATTTAAGTATTTAATTGTCGCGATATGTTTATGAAATTAATGATATATTACATTGCTGATGTGTTTTATTTATTGAATACCTGGTTTTCTAAACTTAACACGACATCTTAGTACATAGGTAATAGTGGAAAAGACGGGCCTCAATCATTCATATGATTCAGATATTATACGGTAGGTAAATAGGTAGCTTAATTCCTGCTTCAAGCTCTGTCAAAGGAATTTCTCATTACTAAGAAACTTGCAATATCTATTGAACTAGTAATAAACTTCTGCATATTCATAGCAAACTTGAGTACCTATTTGTTAATGTACACAAAATCGATATTTGGATATTTGTAATTTGATACAACCATTGCTATTAGTGTTGTGTAGACGACGACGCCACCGTTACACAGTATTAGGTACACAGTGATTAATAAGTGATCCTTACTAATATTATAACTAAAGACGAAAGTGCGTTTCTTTTCGTGTTGAAGCGATTACATGGTATGATTTTCGTTTCTGAAGACACTGAATTTAAGGAGTGACAGGTCGACAGAAATAAATTCTTAAATCATTTAAAAACACAGGTGAAGCCGCTGGTAGCAAAAAGTTTTGCAATATTTACCTTCTTGCAAGACCAATAACCGTATTCAGATGTGACTTATGATAACCTACGCTACGCATTTGCTTCCTCGTTCACGTTTTGTGATAGTCATACAAATAGTATCTAAGATATGAGACAGTACATTTACCCGTGACCAATTGCTGGTAATTCCATAGCCGTTTGGACAAGAAACACTTCCTTATTGTCAGACAATCATCATAATAGCCCCGAACGACTGATCGACATTTCGGAAGACATTATTTAATCTAACTAGATTGTGGTAACGACCTGCGCCCACTATGTACTTCTGTCTTTAGTACTAGTAGTAATTCAGATCAAACGAAGATTATTATAGGAATTTAGTTATGTACAGTGTATTAGGTACATAACATAGGCACATTAGGTCACTCCTTTCACAATTCAATGTTATCTATATCAACTTTTCACTAGTTATGATATAAGTCCCCTGTATTAGGGATTGATTTCCCATCTAATGGCGATGGGATTCAAATCTTCACCAATTACTTTACTGAGGATATTCAGAAACCAAAAAGTTCGATGCGACTATCTGAATTCACATCAACAATATGAAGTCAGTAATTGAAAAGTAGTACATAATAAGTTTTTATTTATGGAAATCAGTACCTACACGTAAAACTCATGCTTTCGAAGAGCACCTGCAAATTCAGATTTAAAAAACAATTAGGTACTAATAAAAGTTATCTAGTGGACCAACACAAGAATGACATCTTTACTATCCCTAACCGCAGCAGATAAGTAAAGTATATGTACCTAATTCATAGTAATGAATGATCCGTTTATTAAGGGGGGAAAATCATCGAATGACTTCTCCCGCCTGGGTGAGCCGGGAGGGAGTGTCAGACTCTTAGCGACTAAACACCAGCCCGTTCATACTCCTGCACTTCGAGCCGGAGCCTCCTACGGGCAGCAACCTCTTACGTTCTCCGCGGCTCCGTATCGGCAATGAATGACCCTAAGACAACAGATTGGATCAAGTTATTTTCCACTACAAGGGGAATTTACAATTGATGGACAACACAACAAAACAAAAGCTTTAAGTATTAGATAGATTTTTTACTCCTCTTTAGCGGTAGTCGTAGCGTGAAGTCATGGTGGCCCGGAGGTTAAGACGCCCACTTCTCATGCATGAGGGTGCGGGTACGAAACCTACCAACGGCCGGTACCAATGTAACTTTTTCCGAGTCATAATATATACTTCCTAAAATAATTTAGACACCACAGACGGTGAAGGAAAATATCGTGGGGAAACCTGGACTTTTAATTTCTAAATATACGTTTGAAATCGCCAACCCGCAACTAGCAAGCGTGGTGATTAATGCTCAATCATTCTCCGTGTGAGAAGTGGTCTTGCCAGCAGTGGACACCTATAGGCTGTTGATGTTGATGATGATGATGAGCGGTAAACCAAAAACATATTTAACCATAAATCCTTACTCCTTACTTATATTATAAATCGGAAAGTGAATTTGTTTGTTTGTTTGTTCCGCTTTCACACCGTAACTACTAAACCGATTGCTTTGAAATTTTACAGACGTAAACTTAGAACTCTGGATTAAATAAAAGGGTACTTTTTATCGCGGAAAAAATTGATATTTCCGAGGGGAAAACCAAAATATTTGTATAGATGGCGCTGTGTGTATTGGTATAGATGGCACTGTATGTCATTTAAAAGTAGTCAACGAATTACCTACTTATTGGAAAAATCTAAATAGCGTGATATAACCGAATTCCACGCGAGCGGAAAGCTATTTGTTTGTTTGCCTGTCTTAAACGGCAGAACGGAGGTACTAATTAACGTGATTTTTTAACTGAAGGTAGTTGAAGGGATGGATAATTATATAGGCTACTTTTTATCCTTTCGTGTCGCGAGCAAAACCGCGGGTAAAAGCTAGTAAATCATACATTAAACGTACTTTTACTTACAAGTTTCAGATATTTAGATAACATTAAAAATAAGAAAATATTTGCCACCTACATTATGTTTGGAACTTAGTTGCACTAAGACACGGCAATTTATGAAGGCCATTACAAGTACAACCCCTCACAAGTTAGGAAACCCTTTCTTAGATCTTGTAAACCAATAAATAAACCTGTAAAAGCAAACATTACAGTCCCTTTAACAAGGGCCGTCTTAGACTACGCTGGGACCCTTGACAGAATAATTTGGTATCTTTATTTTTTAACATTGCTCCATACTGGGACTTTCTTCTGTATCGTAGGTATTTACAAACATACAAGCTCACATGCATGTTACGTATCGGTGCCGACACATGTACCTACACCGTGATCAACGCCGAGCCACGAGGACCATATCTGCTGAATCAGGACATTAGACCTACTTTGATGCAACGAAGTATTGACCCAAACTGCTGAGTCGTCTCCTCGTGTCCAGCTGCGAATCGCTGCATCATCAATCACCCCACTAAATTTAACCTCAATAGGTTTTATTGAAAACCATCTTTCGAAATAATTTTAAGGGAAGAAAGAAGTGTTGTTCTAACATCGAACGCATTCGCACTTAGGTTAGTTGGATTTTAAGAGTTAACATGTAATTTTAATTATAATAAATTTAGTAAAATGGTCATAGTTTCCTTTTGCACCCTCCTTCGGTGGCAGAAACATAACTTACACATGACAACCAGACCCGAAACAACAATTTGTGGATCACACAAACAATTCGCTCCGTGCTGGAATCAAACCTGGAAAGCGGGTGTCTGTCGTAGAAATAGTTGACCCTTCGGGGCCCCTGAGGATGGGGGCCCTGGGCACAGGTAAAGACGGTACTGCTTTTAAAGGGTGTAAAAGCTGAAACATAGTTATTACTGTTATCACTGACATATATATTGAATCAGGGGTGTTATCAAACATATTTATAGTAATAATTACCCACATTTATCAAATCTAAGTGGCATGTATCAAATCTAATAGGGATGATGACAGAGTATGAAAGTTAAAAATCTAATTAGTCCGTCTGTTAGGTAGTGAAAAAATATTAGACACGTATTTTTTATTTTGTCGTACCTACCTAGGCGGGAGTAGTAATTCGATGCTTTTTCCGCCTTAAAAAAATAGTCTCATGGGAGACAGCCGTGGGTTTATGTATGATTATAATAAGTACCTACAAATTAATTCTGAAAGGAGCACTTACATTGTGTTTGAAACAGTAGAATATTTTAGATACTAAGTGCAGGTACACCACCTCCAACCTAGGACCTATAGATTAACATTTATGTTTCCTGAAAAGTTTTAATAGATTCACGCGACCTTGGAGTTGATACGATTTATCAATACTATGTATTTAGTATTTAACTATTGGTTTTCTCGTTCAAATTTCAATATTATTCATGAAACTTAATCAGGGAAATTATCTAGGGGTAAGTATATTATATTAATCACTGTACTGAAATGCTCAAACAGTGTCGACCTGTAGCAATTAAATACCCATGCAAAAATTTATGAATAAAATGAATTTTTATTTGTATGGTCATTATTTTAAATTATAAGTGTAGGTACATATGTGCGAACGAGCGCCTAGCTTCACTGACTGACAGAGAAGAACGACCAATTAAATTTTTAAAGTTTCAAAAGTGCCGATTGAAGGATTAAACTGTCAAACACCAAGCGGTCACCGGTGACCGCGACCTATTGTTCTTTAATTGTGTCTATAAAACCGGTACTCGACGAGTTAATTGAAATCGCAGAACATATAAACCTACTTTATATGTTCTGTGAATTGAAATAATGCTTTGACTTTACTTTGAAATCTAACTGTAATGTATGAGATTCAAGGATAATTTCGCAGGAAATCTAACTATAATGTTTATAAAGTTTCAAGGATATTTTCGCCTCATTTGTAAGGTGGACAGAACAGTAATCCGGAGTAGTGGTACATAGTTTATTAACTGAGCACTGAGCACATATAATATTAATGTCCATAATAACATCAGCTTGGATAAAAGGTGTCTGGTTTCGTGGGGCGACCACGATGTAGCAGGACCTCTGATTTACTTTAATTTATTCGGGATAAATGCTTCATTATACTTAGTTCATTCATACTCTATTACTTATTCCCGATAGAATACTTTAAAAGGGTGCTGATAACAGACAGGAATTTTGTTTATTCTTTGGAAAGTTCTATAACACAAACACAAGTTGTGATTAGACATAACACCTCGTTTGGTTTGGGAATTGCACTACTTGATTTCCCATAGTCCTTTCCATCATCGTACCACAAGACAATCGGTGAAGCGTCACCGATTTATGGTAGATGTCCCACCCACACGCACGAAGCGCTTCGCATCAAGCTTCCTTGTGCGTACTGCTAAGGAGTGGAATTCTTTGCCAAGAGTCTGTATTTCCTGAGGGTGTCTTCAAGGCCCGAGTGAATAGGTTGCTTATGAGACGACGTGATTCATCGTAGACCATATCAGTTTTTTTCTTCTTCTCCTCTTATAATATCTTCTGATTCACTTCGTTGCGGGAACCAAGACAGTTACTCATGTCCCTGGGACGCGCCGGACTTCAATGTTCCGGTGTTTTCATGGTTGTATCTACTGTAGATCCCGGCTTACAGGAGTTGCAGTGGTTTTAGGAGGTTGTGGCGGGCTTGTCCCAAAAAAAAAAGACCATATCATCGCTTACCATCACACGAGATAGTGGTCAAACGTCAGTCCCATGTAATATAAAAAAAAGATAATAATACCGCACTATAATGTTTAGTTGCTCAGTTAAAACGCTGAGCGATAGACAGACTAAAGAAGAAATCATAGGATACACAAATTAACCATTTTATTTTATTCATTTTTGTGGTCTAACACGCCTTCCAGAACACCGACATAGTTACAATTTTTACTTAATACTGACAATAATAATAATTATTAATAATAAAGCCTCATTTATTCCTTAACAATCGATTTACATGTTTTTTTACAGTATCGAATTTATATATATATTTGTAGTAATAATTTAAGATTTTTAATTTAATTTAAAGTTTATAAATAAGTAATTGATTTTCATGCATATAAAAAATTTATATTTATATTTATTAAGGACCTCTCTACAGAGTAAAGGCCTCCTCCATTTTTCTCCACTCTATACCGCAAAAAATCCAACCAAGAAAAACAAAATGGACCAATATCTGATAAAAACCAAAGAAACCTCAATACCTAGTCTTCATTTACGCAATACTGACAATACTCAATATTATATTATTACAATCCTTACTAAACAAATGGAATTAGAAGCTAACCACCTAGTCTTCGTTCCTATCGAAGGTGTAAAGCTATTGGGGAGTACCGCTTAAAGCGACGGCATAGGTAGGTAATCCCGTAAGAGGCACAGCATATTGCTGAGCTAAGATAGTAAATCCAAGACATTATTGGATTAAAATATCTCTCTAGGCTAGAGACAGGAGATCCAAGGGTTTATAGGTGACAAGTTAAGACTAGTAGCCCTATGTCTAGCTTATAGAAATGTTCATATTTCGTATTTCGTCTAATTTTATAACAATGTCGCCGAATCCCCCAAACAATCTCCAAATTCCTAATCTCCAAAAGGCCGGTAACGCACTTCAACTTAAGGTCGATCTTCGGCCCTTCCCACATCAACCATTTATCTGAAACAACTCGCCCCGGCTTCGCTCGAGTGCAATGTGCATGTATTATACTAAACCTTCCTTAAGAATCACTCTATCTATTTTAAAAAACCGCATCAAATCCGTTGAGTAGTTTTAAAGATCTAAGCATAGGTACATAGGGACAGACAGACGGCGGATAGCGACTTTATTTTATACTATGTAGTGATATATTATCAATCGTACATTCATACACAACAAAAATCTTTTTTATATATATATGATAATATTGGTTTCAAAAAGTAAATAGAAAGATATTTTTATAAGAATAATAACTGGTGAACAATATAACCAGAGGTCAATGTTGTTCAAATAAATTTTACTTGACAACTACCTAAACGAGAAAAGTTCAAAGTTAAACCACAGTTCCGGCAATTAAGCTAAATTAATAAAAAAAAAACAAATAACACATAATTTGAATTAATCTTTAATTTTCCACAAAGACCAACGCTTAACATCGTCTAATTAATAACTAGGTAATTAGCTTATAAAAACTCATTTTGTTTTGTTTAAGAACATTGACAAAGTTAATGGCAAAAGAATACAAATTAGCTTTTCTTTATTTTGTTTTGATTATTCTTTATATTAAGAAACGGGAAAAATATTCAGGTTTTATTCCGCTGAAGAATGTTTGTGTATGTAGAATGGATTTCCGCAAAGTAACGCCTAATTCTATTCTACATATTCTTTATATTATAGGAAGTTTCCTATAATATAAAGAATATGTAGAATCTGTTACAAAGGTTATCTAGTTAGATAACCTTTGTAACATTTTAACTATTTAATAGGCACAAAGGTAAAACTCAGAAAAAAATAACTTATGGACTACCTGGACTAACGTATAGTACTTTGACAACCAAAGTACTTATTCCATAAAATTTTGTTCATTCATAAACGTATAATATGTATAATAAAATAAATTAGTTTTTTACAGACAATTTAACTATTCAGCTGATGAACTTACAACAACTACGCAATTAATCTATTGTATCTATGTCTAAATATGGATTCACGCGAGACACAATATATTTTCTATTATGTCTTGTATACGGCCATTCAAATGGTTCAATCCATTACCAATGTATATATTCTAATCAAAAAATGATTAAAACAAACATGGCCGTCAGCTTCTCAATGACAAGATAACATAGCCTTTTGATCCCTTAAAATTAATATCAGACTAGACATCCCAAGTCCCTCTCAATCCAGTTCAAAGACAGGCGTCATGATAACGCCTTGAATTTCTCATTTCTTCAAATACTAGGTACCTATGTCAGCGTCACCGATGACCTACATTTTTTCTGTTTCCGTACCCAAATAGTACTGACAAGTCTTTTTATTAAACTTATTCTAGTACGAGGACTATTAGGGTTTGATTTCTATAACTGTATAGAGGTGCTAACTTATTTATTTTCTTTATGACAACACTTATAATCTATGGATCAAACTACCTAGGTACTTAGGTAAATATGTACGGCATATTCTTGTTTCAATTTCTTTCTGCAGGCCTCCGATAGGAATACTAATATAAAGGGCATTGACTAAAATTGGTGCCTTTCTTTTTTCTGGCGGCAGTCGATGATTTATGGAAAATATTATTAAGAATGACAATACAAACGAAATTGTCTATGGGCTCATATATGAAAATCTCAGTCTGGACTGAGTTATGAGGGTTGAAAAGAGCTAGAGTCAAACATTTTACATTGGTTTTTTTATTCAAATTATTCATATTTTTGTCACAATTCCTAACTTTAAATTGCGCGCCACTGTACACCTGGCACAGGCATACCATATCACCCCACAATATATACATATTCCCAGGCACTAATTTTTATTAGCGATTTTCTCTCAGTCGATAACTTGTGAAATACTTCTAAGAGTTGTGTCATGAAGCTTCATGAGAGTCAGCTGTGGTACCAGTGGTGGGTTGAGTAGTGGTAGCCGTCCAAACATCTAATAAAGTATTTTTTTGCCGTTGATTCCTGGTGGGAGACTCATCTACTTTATATTTAGCATAATCTTTTGAAAAAAGGAAACCGTCGACTTTGTAAAGTGATGGACTATACGTCAGATGAGCGCATAATTTTTTCATATAATATGATCATTCGAAATGCATCACTTTGTGACTGAATGACGATGTCTTTGTACAGAATCTTATGCCAGATGTAGATTAAAGTATTAACTGTAGTTAGATTAGGTACTAATCGGAAGAAAGTGGGAAGAAGTAGACAGAAAAATGATTTTTTCGTGTTTTGACGACTGTTACTACTCAATCCGCTACCGACGGACGCCGCAGCTGACAAACATAGCATTTCATGATAGGGGTCAGTAAAGTATTTTTCGGGTTTTTGACTGAGAGGAAATTGATCATGAAAATCTGTCATAGGCCATAAACCGCATACATATAAATTGAACACGCTAGCCAATCAAACGAAATGTTTTTTTTTCTTCAGCAGTGGTCAGTTAATGGTTCACTCTGTTCTGATTCCGTGGACTTATACCAAAAAAAAAGAAATAACAAACAAAAAAAATAATTGTAAAAGCCCACAATAAGCTTTATTATATTCCTTGAAATCGTCTATAAACATTTATTACAAAATATAGTATAATATATATACAAGTAAATGAAGAAATATGCGTTGTGTACGGTCACCATCAACAAAATCACAGGAATTATATAGCACTATTTTCACATCTTTGAACTGATTTAACTCAGTTTGGACTGTGTTTTTGATATAAGCCCCCATACATTTTTTTGTTTGTAATGTTATTCTGCATCGGTTTATCCACATCCCATCAAATGCCGCGAAAAAATGAAAAGGCACCACGCTCCATACAAATTTGGTCATTGTCATTTATTGATGATCCCTAATAATTTCTTTAAAAATGTTGATAAGTTACAATATTTCATTCTAGCGCAAAAATCTAAGCTCAAATTCTTAAACAGTAATCAAGTTTTTAGATAGTCATTTTAAAAGCAAAAAAGAGTTACATCCATCTACATCATATCTATTACAAAATCAAGTAATATGTACCACGAAATCAAGTAAATAATGTGACACAGATTACAGTCCCATAGTTAAGGTAATAATAATGAGTCAATGTAAAAACTAGCAAATTAAGGACCTTCTTAAAAATACTACACAAAAGAATCGGGACACCCCAAAACATGGTGACCCTCCAAGACGGAATAAACCAAAATATAGCGTACGTAGTCATAAAGTAGGGTGGTTGTTGTCTTAGGAGCTTCATACTGAGATTGTTCCACCTTCTCACGGCACATTACGGAGGAATTGAGTTAAGATTGCAGCCCCTAATAGCTCGGAGCCTATTTTTGGCCTCACTTAACTTGGCTCTGCTAAAAATAGACCTTTGTGCACCGACACACTCGATGTGTGTCTAGTGTCTACGCCGAGTCATTGCAAGATAGGTCAAAATTAAAAATAAACTGTGACTGGTTCTATGAAGTGGTATCTAAGTGTTTAGTATGTCGTTAATTGCTCCACACAAGATACACAGTTTTAGAATCTTGTGTAAGACTGTATGTACCAAATCTATTATATCTATTCGTCGGCAGGTACATAAGAAGGTCAAATTTCTATATACTGTTTACCTATATATGTCTAGGTGTCATGCCATTTAAATATGAACATAACATAATATCACGCCTTTTATCCCCGAAGGGGTAGGCAGAGGTACACATTATGCCACTGTACAATGTAACACCCACTTTTCACAATTTATGTTATGAGTCCCATGTAATAGGGGGTGAGCCTATTGTGATATACCGGGCACAATTACAGACTCCCAACCCAGTGATACTTTGCCCGACCCGGGAATCAAACCCGAGACCCCTTGTCCGGCAGTCGCATTTGCGACCACTCGGCCAACGAGGCAGTCAAATATGACTGAAGATACTATTACTATACCTCAAACCGAAAAATATACCGACATCTCTGTCTTCAGAGTACGTTGAGCAGGACCGCTACCTACCTCGTGCGAGTGACACAGCATGAAGACACGCCACCAAACTATCACGCGACGGTTTCTCAAGAACACCAATTGTCGCTTTGTCGCCGGATGACAACTAAACTCTTGCTTCCTTTGGTCCTACTTGACGCAAGCAATAAGCGGGTAGCGGGTTTTAGCTAGATACTTAATAATCTGGGTCATAAAAAGAAAATTTATGCTTTAATTCCCTTAGTAGGTACTGAGGAGGCCGCAGGGACTATTAATTCATGTGCATCTTCTTTATATATAATTCTGCTGTACGTGTGTATGTCATTGAACTCCTCTCAAACGGTTTGACCGATTTAACTGAATTTTACTGTATGCGTTTGAGTGGCGCCCTGGATGGTTTAGTTTCACAAATCAGCCCGGCAGATGGCGCTGCAGTTGGTATCTAGTTTATTTATCTACATTATTATTGTATTATATGCAGGACAACGTCTGTCGGGTCCGCTAGCACATATATATTTAATAATATGAAACAAAGGGTTTACTTCGGCACAATAAAATATACTTTTACATTTTTCTCGGGAAATAGATCAGTCTAGTCTTTATGCTATAGCACATAAATTTATTATGTGCTACGCATTGCATTTTGTTTTTGTAGCGTGATAAATCTTCGCATGGAATGATTTCCTTTTAATTATCATATTCATTGATGTGCCTCCGGAAAACATACAGCATTGCTTTGAAGAAGCAGTCGTATACTTTCAGCTCCATCTATGATCGACGTTAGTAAACACGTGGTTGCACCTAAATGTAACTAGATGGCGTTAGGTTGCACCAGCAAGACGCGCCGGAGCGTTAGACTTCGAATGTCATAGCGTTGTGTACTTTCGCCGTGTTCGGTCGATATTACAACTTAAGTGTAAATCTTTGTGCAAAAGTACTTTGAATATAAAAATATTTTAAAAAAACCTTCTTAAGTGAGTCTAAACTCCTAAATTAACTTAAGCTTAAATTTTTCGATATTTGTAATGAATATCGCGTCGGTTGACGACATCGAGGTCGAGGAGGCTTCCGTTGCCAACCGACCGGTCGTTTCGGGCCCACCGGTGAACGAGAGGGACCCCGATCAAGAAGAGCAGGACACCTCTGAAGACAGCAGTTCATCAGGAAGCGAAGAGGAACCCCCTCGCAAAAAACGGAAGCGACAAACTGAGGTAACGGTCGATCCTCGGATCGACGCGTTATACAACCAGGTATGTTTTCTTACAAACTTTATTATGCACCGACAATGTGTGCCTACTACGAGCGCAAACTCTAGTGAAAATGAGGATAAACTACCCGATAATACGAAAAACGATTTTTTGTGTAATCCGTCGACGCAAACGCCAAAATCTTTAGACCTAGGCCTTTGTAAGACTGTATTTGACGAGAAAAAAGTGCTCAAACCCGCTAATGACAAATTATTACGTCAGTTAATAAACCTGCAACAATTTAATATGCCTGCGTGGCATCACATTCGTTACAAGAAGGCGTTGGCAGATTTACTTGCTTTTCCAGGCTTCTGTAATTTAAAAATTAACGATGAAATGTGTTGTTTGAGTAAAGGAAAAGATTTCTTAGCTTCAACAGAAGAAATTATGGCTGCCACCACCAATGCCTTATTGCAACAAAGAGAACTGTTACAGTCCGGTTTACAAGGGATAATTGATTGGGCACACGGCAATCCTACGGAATTAATACCCGATAATCTTTTTAACAAAATTACGGAGTCGTTTGGGACGACATCGCAGTCCTACAAATTATCTGAGCAGACGTTACAAATAATTTGCGGCAAGAGGGCTGAGTGCATTGAAACCAGGCGCAAAAGACTAATTAACGAAATTTCCGATAAAAGTATTCAAGCTGCACTTAGTAACATACCCCCTAGTGAAGAATTTTTATTTGACAAACCGAAGCTTATGTCTTTGATCCAATCCCTCGGAGGGCCCCATTTTTGGATTTCACCACCAACAGCCACTAAATCTATAGTTAGGGACCAAATTAAAAATAAATATAATAAAGACGCAACCCCCTCTACATCAAAATACAAATCACAACCACAGAACAAAAATTTTCGTGATACCCTCAAAAAGCAAACAAAACCATACAAAGGAAAAAGTGACGGCTACAAATCTAAAAATTCTTCCTTTCGAAACAAAGATAACAAAAAATGACTATGCAGTACCACCATTCAGGGGGGGTTGCCTAAAAATGTTCAGGAATCATTGGCAAGCATTGGGTGCCAACGATTTCATCATTTCTGCAATCTCGGGGTTTCGAATACCCTTTTACAAGAAACCTCCCTTGTTAATGCCTACGGGAAAAATTTTAACGCAATATGCAACCAAACCATCACCGGAAATGTCTTTGATTATAAAAGACCTTGTAAATCAAGGTGTACTGATACCGGTTACCACAAAAACACCGAGTTTCGTTTCCAAGCTTTTTCTTCGGAAGAAAAGCGACGGAACGATGCGCCCTATATTCGATCTTCGAGAACTGAACGAATATGTAAAGACAAAACACTTTCGTCTGATTTCTCATGCTTCAATACCAGATTTCCTTCAACCTGGGGATTGGATGACAAAAATAGACATCTCTCAGGCGTATTTTCACCTACCAGTTGCAAAATCCCACCGTCCATTTTTAAGGATCAGTTACAAAGATCGTTTGTACGAAATGTCATGCCTACCGTTTGGTCTGGCCTCAGCGCCTCACCTTTTTTCGGCCGTATCATGCTGGGTCGCGGAGACCTTGCGTGCAAAGGGATGTCGGGTTCTAGTCTATCTAGACGACTTCCTTTTGGTCCATCAGGACCAATCCAAGTTATGTCATCAGGCTGCGGAAGCCGTGAGGCACTTGGAACAACTGGGCTGGCAGATCAATCACCAAAAGTCAATTTTGACACCAACACAGGATCTGGAATATCTGGGCATTCGGTGGCAGACCGCCGAGAATATCATGTCACTGCCAATAAAAAGAATTCAAAACTTAAACAATGCGCTCAGTCGATTGTTAAACAGAGACCACATCAGTCTTCGAGAGTTACAGTGCCTACTAGGTCAACTGAATTTTGCGAATTTCGTAATACCACGAGGTCGACTACATTGCCGAAAAATGCAGATTTTTCTGCGACATTTCGACAAGAAACGACCGCGCCAGAAACAACCCATTCCTCGAATGGTATACCAGAATATGACGTGGTGGCGCGGAGCTACACGCCACAGTATGCCCATACACAAGGAGCCAGCTACCCATTTCCTGGCGACGGACGCTTCGGATTTGGGATGGGAAGCCCACATAGACGGAAAGTTATTATCAGGAGCATGGTCGCCCCAACAAACAAAATGGCACAGCAACAAAAAAGAGCTGTACGCTGTTTTGGCTGCAATCAAAGAAAATGCAAAGTTGTTGCAAAGAACTCACGTACTTGTCCTTTCGGACAACAGGACCTTGATTGCTTATATTCGGAAGGAAGGGGGGACCAGATCGTTAGCTTTACTAAACCTAACCTTCGAGCTCTTACACCTAATCGACAAGTTCAAGATAACCCTATCCGCACAGTACGTACCAGGGAGGTACAACATAATAGCAGACAGACTATCTCGCGGAAAACGTCCAGCAGAATGGCATCTTCTACCCCGAGCAACTGCGGAAGTTTTTCGGAGGTCGACCGGAGATCGACCTATTTGCGTCACGAGAAACCGCTGTAGTGCAAAATTATGTATCGATAGACTGCAGAGATCAATCGGCAAGTTATATAGATGCCTTCAGCAGAACATGGTGTTATCGACGGGCTTGGGTGTTCCCCCCACCAACCTTACTACCAAAAGTCCTAGCCCATCTCAACCAGGCCACGGGGATTTACCTGATTGTGGCACCAGAGTGGCCCCGGGCGTTCTGGCTTCAAGATCTGAAATCAAGAGCTTTGGACCATCCACTGGTGCTTCAGAATCTAGCAGAGAACATGATAGATTTCGCGACATTACAACCTCCCCCACAGGCTCAGACATTAACCCTCATCATCATCATCAGCCTGTATTCGTCCACTGCTGGACATAGGCCTCTCCTATGGCACGCCACTGAGCTCGGTCTTCAGCTCTTCTCATCCAACCACTGCCAGCCACCTTACAGATGTCGTCACTCCACCTAGCTGGAGGGCGCCCTACACTGCGTTTGCCTAGACGCGGTCTCCACTCTAGAACACGTTTACCCCAACGGTTATCGGTTCTTCGACAAATGTGACCGGCCCACTGCCACTTCAGCTTACTGATCCTTTGGGCTATGTCGATAACTTTGGTTCTCTGTCGGATCACTTCGTTTCGGATTCGATCCTTCAGAGAGACTCCGAGCATAGCCCTCTCCATAGCTCGCTGCGCGACCTTAAATTGGTGGACCAGTCGCACTGTCAGTGTCCACGTCTCGGCTCCGTATGTCATTACTGGAAGGACGCACTCGTTGAAGACTTTTGTCTTCAGGCTTTGCGGTATCTGAGACGAGAAGACTTGATTAAGTTTTCTATATGCTGCCCAGCCAAGCTGTATCCTTCTACGGGCCTCCTTTTCGAAGCTGTTCCTACCTAACTGCAGGGTTTGTCCCAGGTAGATGTATTCCTGAACGACTTCGAGAGGCGACCCGTTGAGAACAATTGTCTCCGGAATGACATGTTCATTGAACATTATTTTTGTTTTGTCCAAATTCATCCGGAGCCCAATGCGCGCGGAAGAATCAGCCAGGCTGCTCAGCATATATTGCAAGTCCTGAACGGTTTCAGCCACGATGACGATATCATCTGCAAATCTCAAGTGTGAGAGATACTTGCCGTTTATGTTTATGCCCCGTCCTTTCCAATGCAGTGTCTTGAACATATCCTCCATAGCATTTGTGAACAATTTGGGGGATATAACATCTCCTTGTCTCACTCCTCGATGCAGGTGAATAGGTTCAGACTGCTGATTTTGTACTTGGACGGCCATAGTCGCAGCTTCGTACAGTTCTCTCAGCACTTGGATATATCGCCAGTCGACTTGGCACCGTTGTAAGGACTCCAGAACAGACCAGATCTCGATAGAGTCAAAGGCCTTCTCATAGTCCACGAACGCCAAGCATAGAGGCCGATTATACTCCTCGGTCTTCTGTATAATCTGCCTCATCGTGTGAATGTGGTCCATGGTGCCATATCCTCCTCGGAACCCGGCCTGCTCGGGAGGCTGAAACTCATCAAGCCTTCGTGCGAGACGATTCGTGATGACCCTGGAAAACAGCTTATAGATGTGGCTCAAAAGAGAAATAGGACGATAGTTCTTCAAAAGGGTTTTATCTCCTTTTTTGAAGAACATAACGACAATGCTTCTGCTCCACACCCTAGGAGTTCTCCCCGTGAAGAGGACGGAATTAAATATACTTTGGAGCCGCTCGAGAATCGGTTTTCCCCCTGCCTTAAGGAGCTCCGTCGTAATTCCGTCCTCACCGGGGGCTTTTCCATTTTTAAGCTGCCCCAAAGCCACCACGATTTCGTCTTGGCTGACCTCTGGCAGCTCTTCAGTGAAGTGGCGGACAAGTGTGGCCCTGGATCCCCCGAGTATGATTGAGGTTGGGGTGCTTGTGACGCATATAGATCACCGTAGAAGCGCTGAACTTCCGCAAGAATCTCCGGCCCAGAAGCGACGACTTTTCCCTCAGATGTAGTCAGCTTCGTCAGATGGCTTCGACCTAGTTGCTGGATGAAAACTTTTGACCCCCGATTTCGCTCGATCGCTTCTTTTATAGCGCGTGTGTTGGAGCACCGAAGGTCACGTCTTACCTGCTTCGAGATCTTTCTATTAAGATCCGACGAAGCGACTGCTGGGTTTTCACGTCGCCTCCTCATCAGCTGCAGAGACTCCCCCGAAAGCCTCGCCCTCCTGCCGGTATTTTGCGCCCGCCACATTTTCGTCCCCTCATCTCGGAGTATCCCGACCATTTGGTCGAGTTTTTGGTCAATATCAGCGTCTATTGTGGTTTCCAAGACAGCGAATCGATTTTCCAGTTTTAGCTGGAAGCTTTCGGACCCGACAACAGTTTGGAGCAAATTAGGTCGGAGCGTAGACTTCATAAGACGGGCACGCTCGAATTTGTGTTTGATGTTTAGAGTGCCTCGTACCAGTCGGTGATCACTTCCTGTGTTGAACCTATTGATCACAGAGACATCTCTAAATATTCGCTTTTTGTCCGTCATAATGAAATCTATCTCATTTTTAGTCATAGTGTCGGGGCTCCGCCACGTCCACTTCCGTTGAGGCTGCTTCTTAAAGAAGGAGTTCATCAAGAATAGCCCCTCCTTCTCCAGGAAGTTGACGAGCATTTGCCCCCTATGATTTCTGCTACCAAGCCCGTGTGGTCCTATTACCGATTCGCCGCTAATATGTACTCCCACTTTTGCGTTAAAATCCCCCATGACAACGTTGAAGTGGGCCTTTTGGGTGGTATGCAAGGCCCTAGAAATGTCCTCGTACATTTCCTCTACTTCGTCGTCCGAATATGTCGAGGTAGGGGCGTACACTTGGATGACTTTTAGGTTATACCTCTTAGTAAGTTTAATCACAAGGTACGCTACCCTAGTCGACACGCTGGAGATCTCCAAGACGCTGTTTGAGAGGGATTTGTGGACCATAAACCCGACGCCGCCTTGAGATGGTTGGTCCCCTTCCCTAAAATACATGAGATGGCCAGACTTCAAGGTCACTGTGTCCTCCCCCTGTCTTCGGACTTCAGACAGCCCCAGAATATGCCACCTCATGTTACCCAGTTCCACTTCGAGCTGAGCCAGGTGTTCTTCGAGCCGTAGCGTGCGTCCGTTGTACGTAGCCAGGGTCAGTTGGTGTTGTCGGCCTTTCGTAGCCCGGGGATTCTTAGCACCCCCTGTCCCGCCGTTACCATGGCCGCCGACTTGGCCAGGAATAGCGGGGCGACCGGGAACTAGGGGCCGTTTTTTGAGGTGCCGTGCCATATAAGGTAATGCCCATAATCACCACGCTGGGCAGGCGGGTTGGTGATCGCAGGGCGTAGCTCCTCGCACTAGTGACGCTGCTCCCCGTCACTAGTCTGAAATTTTGCTACGCCTATTTAGAATGGTTATTCCGCCATGTGTCGGTCGCCAGAGCCTCGTCCGTTAGTCAGCAGGATGTACCACGAGCAGGTGAGGTTGGCTGGGGCACTGAGATGGTGTTGTGCCCCTTACACCCCTTTCCAGACATTAACCCTGAAAGTTTGGAAAATTGGGGGTGGGGTGCACACATAAAGGAATGGTCGCTACAAGAAAAAGACCTTTTGAAGAAAAGCTGGAGACCCTCTACACTGTCCACATACATTCCAGCGCTTAAAAGATGGCTTTCATGGTGTTCTACGCGACAAGTAGACCCAAAATCTCCACGATCAGCTGATGTTGCAAAATTTTTAATGTATCTCTTCTTAAAAGAAAACTTATCCTACAGCACTATTCTTGTACATAAATCAGCAGTTTTAACCTTCTGTGGACCTCACGTAGAGCAACAACCTTTATCTAATTTCATTATAAAACATACCCTTAAAGCAATAGGAGTAGCTAAACCTAAAGTTACTAAACCATCGTCTACATGGGATCCACAAATAGTATTGGACTGGCTTTCAATTAACCCTCCTAAAGACAATTTATTTGATTTAGCTCGCAAAACGGCTACTGTTTTATTATTAGCTTCGGGACGAAGAGTCCATGATTTAACTTTACTTAAAATTTCAAATAATCATTTCTTTGATAATGGTGAAGAATTGTATTTAATACCAGATTTTGGTTCTAAAACTGATACACATAATTTTTTTTTTTTTTTTTTTTTTTTTTTTTTTTTTTTTTTTTTTTTTTAAAAACGTTGCCCCACACTAGGATTTTCTCCTGTGTCGTGGGTGCGTTTACAAACATACAAGTTCACATACACAATGACACCCAGACCCGAAACAACAATTTGTGGATCACACAAAGTGATGTCCCGTGCGGGAATCGAACCCGCGACACGTTGCTCGGCAGCCGGTTGCCCAGCCACCGCACCAACCGTGCAGTCTATATAATTATCGTCAATCTGCATGGAAGTTTTCTAAACATCATGATAAAAACATATGCCCGGTCACTTTGATTAGACTTTTAAACGACAAAAATAAAACAAGACGGTTGGAAGTTGATGGCTTAAATTGTCTGTTTATTACTGTAAACAAAAATGTTAAAGCGGCGTCCCGCACTGTCATAGGAAACTGGATACGATCAGTGTTGAGAGATAGTGGGATTCAGGCACCCCCAGGAAGCTGTAGATCGGCTGTGGCTTCCCTGGGGTGGTCAGATAATCAACCAATAGATGAGATTTTGTCACGGGGTAATTGGAAATCTTCTAATACATTTTTTAATCATTACTGTCGTGAGATAGCACTTCCAAAAAATAATCGTAATCCATTCTTTGGTACTTTTAAACCAGCCTAATCTAACGATTACAGAGTTAATTTTTCTTTAAATCATTTATTATTTACTTTAATTTATTGATAGTTGGTATAATTAAGTCTCATATTATATTGGATTGTAGGCTAGTGTTAAATTAATGAATAAATAGCTTATTTTCGTACTAAGTCTTACTTATTTACTGAATAATCAATCAAAATAGCGTTGTGTTACATGCACATACATTTCACCAGCAGATAACAAACACGTCTTCAAAGCAATGCTGTATGTTTTCCGGAGGCACATCAATATACCGGTTTTGCATAAAACAAAACCGATATTATGTGCCGAGAGGGAAAACATACAGCATTGCCGGAAGTTCTTCCTGGTGAAGACTATGACATTCGAAGTCTAACGCTCCGGCGCGTCTTGCTGGTGCAACCTAACGCCATCTAGTTACATTTAGGTGCAACCACGTGTTTACTAACGTCGATCATAGATGGAGCTGAAAGTATACGACTGCTTCTTCAAAGCAATGCTGTATGTTTTCCCTCTCGGCACATAATATCGGTTTTGTTTTATGCAAAACCGGTATATTATCTACGATCACCTGAGGTAATGAGTCAACCAAGATTTACATTTTACAATCATAAAAGTGATTAATATTTTAACTGGAACATGCCTAGTTATTCTTAAAGAATGTGTCATGTAATAGTTTGACGTGTTTCATTGAAATATGACGTGCCAAGACATCAAATCTAAGGTATGAAGCATAAAATCTACTCCAAAATTGTCTTACAGATTGCAAAAATATAACATTTGTACTTATCAATTGAGATGTCATCTGTAACCTCAGTTAGAAGACTTTAATAGCTGAAGGACCTAGACACCTGAGATACAGGCTCCGGCTTAGTTTTGGCTCCAGTTTCACCACAAACTAAAATATACAAAAAATAATGAAGCCTCCAATAACACCACTGTATGAATAGTGAAACTCCCGTTCCTTTATTTAAATACATTCCAGATTCACTGTTTACCATTACCAATTTCTACCGCCATATCCTACAGATTAGACCAACCCCCTAACTCGACCACATGTCAGCCCACGTGCGTAGTCTCATGTACAAACGAAAACTTTAAACAAACAAACATCGAACTGACTTTTACTCAGCCAGGTCCAGATATCATCTGACATTATTATCTTCATCCCCTTTAATTGGACTCATTGAACATGATACTCTTCTTAGAAACATATTAAAAACACCAGCCTACGGCGGAAATTCTCCATTAAAACTGTATTATACTTTAAAGTCTTGAAATCCAGACTAATTTGTGTTCTAAGATTCCTTTTACAAGTCATTATTTTATACAGCAAATATGCTGTATAAAATAATGACTTGTAATGACAAGATAATGATATTTGCATATAACTTAATGAAGTAATATGGAAATAGATATAACTAGCAGGCCTGGCAAACTTCTTACCGCCAAAAAATATGATTTCTCACCCTTTAAACCTTCCCTGAACTTTCACGAACATTTCAAAACCAAAATTAGCCAAATCGGTTCAACCGTTCTCGAGTTTTGGCGAGACTAACGAACGGAACGTCAATTTTATTTGTATAAATTATACTGAGGGCGTTTTATCACATATTATATGAAAAATACGTAAAATTATAATATCAAGTAACGTAATACATACATAGGTAAAATTATAAGGGCTTCAAAAATACCAAATATTGTTGAAATCCCCTAATCAATATAGCATCTTTCTTATCACTTTCACAACAAGTTAATTCGTTGTTACCCACGTGACTTATCGAATACGATAAAATGTTCACACATTTGTTTTTTTCTTGTGCATTTAACGTTTATAAATAGTGAACTTGGTTGCAGCTGCACGCTCCATTCTAGAGTTGGCTGCACAACGCTTACCGCTTCGATT
Source organism: Spodoptera littoralis (assembly GCA_902850265.1). Lineage (NCBI taxonomy): Eukaryota > Metazoa > Arthropoda > Insecta > Lepidoptera > Noctuidae > Spodoptera > Spodoptera littoralis. The sequence continues at coordinate 12,722,386 of LR824545.2, forward strand.
GTCGCGCAATGCTGCTTGTAAGTATGAGTCCGCAGTGTGTCTCGAAACTAGTCGAGTTACCTCGTTAAATATTTGCGTGAGTAACCCGTAAACATATTTAATTGTAGACACGCAAATCAAGTTTGCAATTCCCATAGTTTTAATAATATACTCTAAATGGCTCGCTAATCACAAACTATCGTTTACTTCTTCTCCTCCTATGGTTAATATTATCCACAGATGGGGCCCAATAGGGCCGATGCCGATTCGGAGTCGCGGAGAACCTAACGGGTAACCGGGGCTCCGGCTCGACGTGCAGGAGAAGGAACGGCGTGGTTTTTAGTCAATAAGAGTCTGACACTCCCTTCCGCCTCACCCAGGTGGGAGCAGTCATTCGATGATTTTTCCCCCTTAAAAAAAATGGTTAATATTATCTTCTGATTTATTTCGTTGCGGGAACCAAGACAGTTATTCATGTTCGTGGGACGCACTAGACTTCAGTTTTCTGGTGTTTTCATGGTTATATCTAATGTAGATCCTGGCTTACAGGAGTTGCAGCGGTTTTGGGAAGTAGCGGCGAGCTTGTCTCACTAAAAAATAGTAATCACATAGTTGCAAGTGCTAGTTCTATGTATATATGGTCGGGTAGTCTAATATAACTTCGAACGCTTCATCAGTATCGACTATCGGCATCATAAAAATTTCTCCAATCAAGGTCTTTCAGGTTAGTAGAAAACGTAGTTTGTGCATGATATAAAATCTACTTAGGTATTGTTTATTATTAAAGTGTCAAACACCAAGCGGTCACCGGTGACCGTGCCCTATTGTTCTTTAATTGTGTCTATAAAACCGGTACTCGACGAGTTAAATGTGTTAAGTTTCGAACCTGAGTCCTCACGATTAGCAATCACTTGATCACAGACGTCGTCAAAATCACCAAAGAATCGAACTAAGGACTAGCCTTACTAGACTACAAGACAATCGATATTATCTTGTGTTAGAACACCGCCATAACATATTGTTCATCATATTAATTAACATTTATTATTCATTTATTAACAATTATTATAATGTGACATATAAATATAGTGATTCTAACTATGCCTTTGTTTACTATAATGCACAAATACTTGCGCTTGCGCATACGCATGTACGCACACAGACACACACACAGTTTTTTCCTGAAACATGCGCGCGAGTGAATCGCCGTTCTTCCGGTCATGCGCAAAGAATATACAATTAGGGGGAAAATTGTGTTTCAGATTGAAGTGACACAAAATTTAAAACAAATAAATGGAGACAGATTAAAAAAGCGTATAAATATTATAGTACCTAAATGCTGTGATAATAAATACATACGTCGAGGGTATTTTTCTACAACGTATGTACATTTGCAATATCAAATAATATCAATGCAAACTTCTTGGCATTGATCAATTTACAGACTATTTGGCTATTAAAAATGTCCTCATTTCAATTTGGATTATAGTTACGGCAATAGAATTTGAAATCTACCTTAAAATTAGTAGGTATATTTTCCAATAACAGGATGTGGTCTGTTTTTTAAAAACAAGCCCTGAAACCGATAGCACAAAATAACGTGACTTGTTCAGTAACGAGTACAGCTCTTTGTCCCAAGTCATCCTATGATACATCGACTATGCCTTAAATTTTATCAATCAAGATATAATCCATTATCCTACATTTATGTACATTGCATTCACAACACGTGAATCAAGATACCTAGAACTTAATTCATGACTAACCGTTTATATTTTTTTAAGGAGGGAAAATCGTCGAATGACTTTTCCCGCCTGGGTGAGGCAGGAGGGAGTGTCAGACTCTTACCGACTAAAAACCATCCCGTTCCTTCTCCTGCACGTCTAGTCGGAGCCCCGGTAACCCGTTAGGTTCTCCGCGACAACCGTTTACATTTGGCTTTGTAATACAGCTATGACAAGATTACTCAAAAATAAATAAATATATATGTATATGTTTCATTTAGGAATGTAATTAAAAGCCGTAATTAGTTAGAAGTAGTTCAATGAATCGAGAAATGTTTTCTATAGTCCAATGTAATCAAGCAATTGTTCCGTTATCAGGACTAATTAAAACAATGTTATCAGCATCAGAGTATCACAGTACGCGAACCAGTCAGCTGTCCCTTCTTTGTTCCTTGCTCTATGACCGGCGCCGGCGCATTTTATAAAGCAACAAAGGTCGAGCACAACAGCTCATCCGTTCAGTCCGGTCAGTCTGTTGCGGTCGTGCGAGTCGAACACACGTTAGCGCGCGATTTTATTACAAATAAATTAATTTAAAATGTTGTTCTTCGTATTATTAACAGTGTTTGCTGCCAGTGCTAACGCCAAGTTCGTCAAGGACTGTGGTAATTATTTATTTTCCTTATATTTTCTTTGTAAAACATGTTATTTCCTTACGTTATCTGATACAGGCGTTTTACGCTTTATTAGTAAATTGCGTGTATTGTATGCGGCTGATTTAAGATGTTAGTGTAGCGAAATATGTTGTAATGTTATCGAGGTATTACATATTGCATTTATTTTGAAAAATATGAAAAAAATTCATAATTAGGTAATGTGTCTTAATCTACAATTACACAGAACTATTATTGTCATCCCCTTCAATCGTTCTACAAATATTGCAACTCATTGTAGGTATGGATCACGTTGGAGTCCTGATAAAAAGCAGCATATTGTCTGGTCCACCTTCTCAACTGATGACAGTAACATTTTATTATCTCACTACCCACACAAGTTTGCATTACTACTTGGATATTTCCAGCCGTTCTAGCTGGTTGATGTTAAAAAATAATTTATTTCATGTATAAATAACACAATAGGAATATGTCAAGTAAATTGAATAAATAATAGTTTAATCATATGGCAATAGCACAAATTCATGGATACAGTATATTACACATATTATATTATAACTAGCGTCTACCTGCGGCTTCGTCCACGTTCAATTGGCATAAAAAGGGCCTATGTGTCATTCCATTCCACTTATAATCTACCTCTAGCCATCAGACCACCACGGATGGAGCCCAAAAGGGCTGACTCCTATACGGTACTGCAGAGAACTTAACGGGTTGGCGGGGCTCCGGCTCGAAGTGTAGGAGTAGGAACGGGGTGGTTTTTAGTCAGTAAGAGTCTGACACTCCCTCCCGCCTCACCCAGGCGGGCGAAGTCATTGAATGATTTCCCCCGTCAAAAAAAAACTTAATAACTTAACTTAATTTTCACTTTCCTACGATTTTATTATTAATGTATAGATGCGAAAGATGGTGAGTTTGTGTGTCAAAGTCAAAGTTATAGTCAAAGTCAAAATCATTTATTTCAATTAGACCAGGAAGGTACTTTTTAACGTCAAAACAATATATTTAAATAATAAGAAAAAATGTCAATCTGTAGGTCAGTCCTCTAGTGAAGCTATTTGCTTGTTCCAAAGTGTAGATCCCTATGGAGAAGAACGAGCAAGACACACACAAGACAGGGTGTTTTTTACTCAATGACGTCAAAATGACTGAAGTGACCAGGTTCAAATTTAGAATAGAGATAGATAAGGTCGGAAATAACACATAGGCTACTGATTATCCCGCGGCAATACGGGCGAAGCTGCGAGCAGAAGCTACATATAAATAAATAAATACACAACATATATATCTCAGACTATAATAACAACATTTAACAAACCGTTTTGTCATGAAACGGACCTAACTACAGAGCAGGTACAATCAACTACACATAATATATAACCAATATAAATTGATCTTTCAATTTGTAGAAGGATCACACAAACCCAGACCATGATAAATTGGTACTGTATAGCTATATATGGACCAAGATGTCATTATTATGTAAACATAATTACTACAATAGGATTTAATGTGTAGTCATCACAAATAACAACATAAATATACACAGCATCCGTATCTATGTGTAATAACATAATATTATTATAAACATTTATAATTACATGCATCATTACGCGACTCGTATGAGGGGCTAAGCTGTTTAGCTTATAGTCATCACGCCTTTTTCCTCGAAAGGGTAGGCAGAGATGCACTTTACAGCACTTAATGCCACTGTATAAAGTAACACCCACTTTTCACTATTTATGTTATGAGTCCCATGTAATAGGGGGTGAGCGTATTGCCATATCCCGGGGACTATTCTAGAGTTCGTTCTAAACTACTGAGAATTAAAAAAAACTCAGTAATACTTTACGCGACCCGGGAATCGAACCCGAGACCCCTTGCCCGGCAGTTGCACTTACAACCACTTGGTTAACGAGGCAGGCTTATATTTACTGTTTCGATCAATATTAACTCGTCGAGTACCGGTTTTATAGACACAATTAAAGAACAATAGGTCGCGGTCACCGGTGACCGCTTGGTGTTTGACAGTTTAAGATGCTATGTCTCTAGTCCAGAACAATGAAAGTGTTACTACACTTGTGACCAAGGAATCGAAGCGAAGAATTGAACCCTCTATGTCTTTAAAAAATATTTTCCTTTTACAACAAAAAGAATGAAAAAATCTCTATTTCACGCTAAAAAACCAAGATAAGTCATTTCATTGTATTAGTAGGTACTGATGGATACATGTTCATGTCCCAAGTCTGCCGTGAAATAGGACCAGCTCAGCATGTGCAAGAGACGGGCCTTGCTGGTATTCTACTAATCCCTTAAATAACTCGCTAATGAACAAGCCACCAAGTAAATGCAAATAGGAAAAACGTTCTTGGCTCGGTTTATTTGCTCCCAAGTGTATTTTTTAGGTTCTATAAAGCTCAGACCAAATCATAAAAAAGAATCTTACTTACCATCAGGTGATCCGTCCGCTCGTTTACCGATTTATTCCATAAAAAAACTCAGAACGAAGAGTTATATACAGATTAAATATGAATTTTCAAGTAGTGACAAACATCATCAACACCCCGTGCTTCCTCTGCTGGTTTAAGGGCCAGCAGTTTGCCATAATATTTAGAATCAGAATGAGCCAAATCAGTCTCTCAAGCAGTGTATACACTGCACTGGTAATCAATCACACTATCACAAGTATACACTTATAAGTGTGAAGGTTTCTTTGTTTGGATGTTTGGATGTTTGACCGTCAATCACGCTGAAAGTACTAAACAGATTTTGATAATGTTTTGGTACACAGACAGGTTATGGGTTGAGTTAGGTGATAGGACTTTTTATCCCGATTATATGCTCCCATGGGATAAAACAGGAAACATATTCTACGCGGACGAATTCGCGGAGAACAGCTAGCTAATCATAAAATAAATTAAAAAGTACTTCATAAAGTGGGTAGATAGAAAAATTCAATGTAATATAATGTCATGGTTTACAAAAACAAACATAATGTCCAGATAACCTTTAGATACCACCACCCACGAATTAATAAATAAATACGCAATTTTTATGTCCATTGTACGTCACGTGGCACGACCTACATAAGTACCTATTATAATTTGACATTAGTAAATAATCAAGTTTCACACAGTACTTACAACAATAAATATTATTAATGCTTTCTTATCAGGGAGTAGCAGTTCATTGTTCTTAAATCAGCAAAGTTATCACCTTTGAACCATTTTCATTTGAAAATCATGCATAATACAAGGTGTAGTTTTGAAGCCGTGTCATTTCTCGGGGGCTTGTCACAGAAGTCATAAAGGTTCAATGTAAGAGATATTTTAAAATGAAATTTTTTTATTGATTCGGACTCAGAATCGATAGCCGAGTTACCTCCTAGAAAATGACGTGGCTATACAACTACACCTTGTATGTAATCATTGATGCAAGCCAGGTACACACACTGCTGAGTTTAGGTCTCCAATCTTTTTTACCACTAGCTTCTGCCACCGTTCACCTTCAGCCAGCCTGCCAGCTTCACCTGCGTTGCCACTGGATAAATGGATAAATATCCAACCACTATGTGTTATTCACAACCATAATCTAGCACAGTTCCAAATTTCACCCCGATCCCTTCAGCCATATTGACATTATTGAGTAACAAACATACAACAGAAATTCTGTGAGTTTTTAGAGAGAGAGAGAGAGAGAGAGAGAGAGAGATATTTGTAATGTTTCGTCTCGGTTTAGTACATCTTTACTACCCAACCCATTTTGGACGACTACAATTTCTTTTACTAATTATCGGCCACCATACGGTTAAAGTCTTCTAGCCAGATATCCTGCCAAAATTATCTTGAGGCGTATGGCCCTCTCCTCACTTCCCTAAGGACAGAGATGACTGATGTCCACAATCCACATCCAATTTCACCATCATCAACTATCGAAAAGTTAGAATATGCTGCTGACTATCCGTTTATTCCGAGTAGGGTTCAAACCCGCTAGCAGCCAGCCACTACATCAACTATACCGTCACATTTTTCCACATATTTCATCATTTTCACGCCTGTGTCACGGCTGACGGTAACAATTTCAATAGAAATAAACGCTTTGATTGAAAATTCTTGAAATAATAGGTACAGTAAATTTGTACAGCTACACAGCTTAGGACTGTACACGACACATGATTTCAGAATGTTTCATGGAGTGCTAGCTGTCACCTGCAGCTTCCTTTACCTTCGGCTACATAATCAAGGGAGAAAAACTAGAGTACAATTACTTTCTAACCTCCTAAAGGACGGGAGCTAAAAAAAGGAGCTAATCTCCTAAAGCCTAAAGAAAGCGGGAGCAGACATTCGATGATTTCCCCCCTTAAAAAAAAAACCTCCTAAAGTACTAGGTACAGCGTGTCGCGATACGGAGCCGCGCAAGACTTAACGTGCTGCCGGGGCTCCGGCTCGAAGTGCAGGAGTGTAGGAATGGGGTGGTTTTTAGTCAGTAAGAGTATGACACTCCCTCTCGCCCCACCCGGGCGGGAGAAGTCATTGGATGATTTTCCCCCGTCAAAAAAAACTTAAAGAACTATCTTCAATGCAAACACAAAAAAAAAATTAAAATACAAACTAAACTCATATTTATTCCATAACTTACATTAAATATTATAACGAACTTGTTAGTGCTACTAGTCCGTCTAGACAAAGTTCGTCCTATCCTACATGTAGGTATAATTACATAAACATTAAACATCACTCATTGTTTACGCTCCAACGCCCATTCATACTTACCAACCACCTACCTTCTGTTACGTAGCGTCTTGCTCATTGCAACATTTCATTAGAATTTCACTCCCAACTTCACCCGAGTCAATACAGTACCGGTTTTTTTTTCTTCTTTAATGGCGATCGAGTCTCCAATTCAATGTTGTCGACTATACTGCCAGTGTCGGGTAATCAGTGCCTTATTTCTTTATCTTACAATTTCCATTTCATTGTCTATTTCAGTTCTAGGTATGTCCAGTTCATAATGTTTCGAGATTCGAGATTAAATCGGCTCACATTATTTTACTAATGTCATAGTAAATTAAAGCCCTTTATCCGGGCCGGGCAAGGGGTCTCGGGTTCGATTCCCGGGTCGGGCAAAGTATTACTGGGTTTTTAAAAATCTCAATAGTAGCACGGAGTCTGGAAATGTGCCCGGTATATAGCAATAGGCTTACCCCCTATTACATGGGACTCATAACATAAAAAGTGAAAAGTGGGTGTTACATTGTATAGTGGCATTAAGTACCGTAATGTGCACCTCTGCCTACCCCTTCGGGAATAAAAGGCGTGGTGTTATGTCAAATGTATGTGATCTATACACTCTGTTATATTTCAATTTGCATCTGTCATGGATATTATGATATGAGTGTCATATTTAAGTGCCCAACAACCTTTCATCGATAAACATTCAGTAATTTGTACATGAAAGTACAAAACAGGACGTCTCACATTAAAACTACGTTCATCTAGATCTTGATAAGTTTTCGTGTTTATAAACTAGCGGTACCCATACGAAATGCTTATACCATACATGTAGTGGATGTAGTAAAACAATGCCTCGTTACCTTCTACTTCATGAAAGTGAGTAACATTTCATTGAATTAACGGAATCAATCGCTTACGTTGACGCACACAGATGCAACTACACGTAAGAAAAGTTAGATCGGCGTGTTCTATGTATGATATGATATTCACACTACACTACATATGATTGTATGTATTCTAGAGCAGCCATACTCAGCCTTTTTTCATCATCAACATCCGGAAGACGTCTACTGCTGGATAAAGGCCTCCCCCTTAGTCCTCCACGTCGTTCCTCTTTTACCAGCTAGTAAGATGTCAATATCGAAGTGAGCTCGATCTCACTCTCGCATGTCATTAGTGATTATATTCACAACCTATGACATGGTGGACCGTCACATTACTAGCTAAATTGTTTTCTTTTAGCTTCGAACACCGAACTATTCGAAATTTAAAATATGTAGAACGGAGCATAGATACTTCAGGTGGGCCAAACAAAATGGCCCGGCCTCAGATTAAGTATAGCTGGTTATTCAATGACTCCTATAGAAATTAAAAATAATTAAATCACTCATTAAATGAATACATAATGATTTAGAAAAACTACGTCAACAGTTACATGACACACAAGAGCTTTCACTCTGAAATCCGAAGTATCATTAGGTCTAAATACAACTAGGTCATTTGCAAATAACCTAACCATAATTTGAAATAACAATACTTACCTACAACAAAATGTAACATTTATCCTATTTACTAAACACTGCTTAACTTCGCAATTACAATGAAAACACAAAATCATGATATAAAATAATAATAACTACATTATGACAAACAGGCCATTAGCTTTTTTGCGGACAAATATAATAATATCGTAAAGGCTTATCATAATGTTTGTTTAATAGTAGCTGCGAATTTAAACGGCTATCTGACTATTGGTTGGTTGGATTATAATGACGAGTGATTATGATAGCATCATAGTGACACACTTGCTGACTAATTGTAACGTGTCATAGCTAAATAAACTTACACTTATACATATACTGACACTAGCTTTTGCCCACGGTTTCGGCCGCGTTTATGTAGTAAAAAAATTGTCTATGTTATTTCAGGCTAGAAATTTTCCCTTTTTTATGGCATAAGCCGGTAAACGAAAAAACGGATCACTTGATAGTAAGCAATCGGCGTCGGCCATGGACACCTGAAACACCAGAGGCGTTACAAGTGCGTTACCGGCGTTTTGAGGATTCAGGAATTGGGGAAGGGGATGGTAATTGGGGCCTCCGGTAACCTCACTCACACGATGAAACACAACGCAAACGTTGTTTCACGTCGGTTTTCTGTGAGGCCGTGGTATCACTCCGGTCGAGCCGGCCGATTCGTGCCGAAGCATGGCTCTCCCACACTTTCCCATTCCCTGTTCCAAACACCCCTATCCGAACCCTTCAGTCGTTTTGACGTGATTGAGTAACAAACATTTCGCATTTACAATTATTAATATTCTTAAGATGATATAGGTACAATAAGTAATATTCATAAATAAAATATAAAAAGACAATAAAGGTGTGACAGTGCAAGTAAAAAAACATTAACTTAACTAATTAAAACAGAAGAATTAGAAGAGAGACGCTGACAACATGCCTATGCTAAAAGGGTCACCGACTCAGTGTAAGTCAGGCATACAAATCACCCAGCTCTGATTTTCATTGAGCACCCCTTGAATACTGGCAGACGCCAGTAAGATTAAGAATGAATGAAGTCATTCTCACTTCCGAATATTCTATCAGTCAACTCGAATCAACACAATGGTTAATGGGATATCAATGAGACTTTACAAATGTTTATAATAGATAAAAATTAAATCCCTAAACTTTTTTCTCACTCGGACTTAGGTAGCTACCTTGCTATTTCAGCTTTTGCAAATTAGGGATCTGAAAATCCCACGGCAGATTTTTTAACAATCATCTCGCCTATTAAATGTTTAAACGAAAACACGAAAGATTTATTATATCTAAACCGAAACAGAGGACATGTCGCTGTCTTTCTTAATTTTCCTAAGAGATGCGACGCTACCTCAGCGCCAGTTTTCCTCACAAAACCTTATTAACTCTCATTTACTCCAATTACCTGCGTGACGTCAAACACCCGCTATTTCTGGAAAATTTTAAGTACGTGAATGGATGCTACTTATTCTATTATTGTTGCCCTAACTTAGACTTAAACCTACCTACCGATGTCGCGGAGAACCTAACGGGTAACCGGGGCTCCGGCTCGACGTGCAGGAGAAGGAACGGGGGGGTTTTTAGTCAGTAAGTGTCTGACACTCCCTCTCGCCTCACCCAGGCGGGAGCTGTCAGTCGATGATTTTCCCCCCTTAAAAAAAACCTACCTACCGATTCACTAGGTTATCTGAAACATTCTGAATCAATTCATCACCAATCTCTACATTTCTTTAAGAGAAATTACCCATAATTTGTCCTAAGATACGGATTACAAAAATGTTATTATTAATTGTACAAAATTGGCTAACACATCTACTGCTACACAAGAAATATAGTAAGTAAGCACAGTACATACTTAAGTACACATACCTAATTATCTAGACAATGTCAATACGTATTTATCTATACTTATAATAAATCTGTAGAGAGGTCAATTCTGTACATAAAATATATTTAAAAAATAACTATCAAGGGGTGGTTAGGGATCGCTACTGATGCCAAAAATGCAATCAGTCAAATTTTTGTCTGTCTGTCTGTCTGTCTGTATGTTCGTTATGGAAATAAAAACTACTCGATGGATTTTAACGAAATTTGGCACAATTATTCTTCATATTCTTGGGCAGGTTATAGTATACTTTTTATTACGCTACGATCAATAGGAGCAGAGCAGTGAAGGGAAATATTGGGAAAACGGGAGAAGTTACTCCATTTTTTAAGCTTCCGTCGCGTGTGCAGGCTTATAGGTTAAACCTGCATAGAAATCATGTATGACGGAAATATTCTCCTTAAAATTATATAAAAAATATTCCTCGACAGCATATGTCTATCTTTTATGGTTGACTCACAATAACACGTGAAACTCCCGACAGCTTAGCAATTCGGTGATTTCTGATTGTATTTGTCTACTCTAACGTTTACAATACTGATTCATAGACTTTACGCTGTAACTGAAAGGCCAATGATTGAAATTAGCTTGACTCGATATTAAAAATGAAAATATGTGAGTTTGTGTGTATGTTTGTTACTCAGTCATATTAAAACTACTGAAGGGACCGGAATGAAATTCGGAACAGAGGTAGATTATGGTCTGAAGTGATACATAGGCATTTTACCGCTGAGATCGCGGGAGAAGCCGCTGGCAGAAGCTAGTGTAAAATAAAAAACTGTGTTATCAAAAAATGTAGCTGCTTATTTACGATTAACACCGTAGGCATATATTTAAAACTATGTAAGTAAAAAAACGTCCTAGACATACTAGGCTAGACATACATCCTAGACATACCTTCACCGTGTTCTACAATTTGTAATAGAATTTTTAGTTATGAATTCCACTCGGTATACAAAATAATAACGTTTTGTTACGCAGATCTGCTAATTGAAAAGCATAATTAATGAGTAACACGCGATATAAAATGATTTAATTAAATCACATTACATAGGAGGGTATCGTATTTTACAGTTATGGCGAACTAACTTCTGAGAGCGGTTTCGCCCGCGTTCCCAGGAAAAAAGTAGCCTATGAATACAAAGACCATAAGATTATGGTCCTTACAGCCGTTTTGATATGACTATATAACAAATATTCACACAAACTCACATATTTCAAGCTAATATTGGTTCAAGCTGATTGTAGTATCAGTACCCAGTGTTGTGCCCAGGACATTAAAGTATAATTTGGTTTAATATTACAATTATTGTAGGTACTTCAGAAGGTATTATTCAGTCTATTTATACCTCTATTACATAAGGAGTCCTCAAATGCAGAGATTATCAATCCCTCGTATGTCTGAATGACCATCTAAGGGTTTATATAATGTTTCTTAGTTTTAATGAAACACATTTACCTTCTTAAATTAAGTGTTTACTTTATTCAGGTTCAGCACAGGCGTCGGTACAGAGCGTGCAGGTGAGCGGCTGCACGGAAGCCGCCAAAGAATGCATACTCAAGAGGAACACCAACGCCACCTTCAGTATAGAGTTCACACCAAGTGAGTATCTGACAAATTGACAAGTACCTCACACAGTGCCCTATGTTTTGGAGCCTTATTGTAAAATCATCGGATGAGCCCCGTCCCTCAATATATAAAAGAGAAGTTCTAAAACAGTATCAAGCGAGTTAAGCGTTCTGATTGGTTGGTTCACTTTAGCCGGCCAATCAGAGCGCCGAATGCGCTCGATACTATTACGTTACGAATGCGATAGTTATCCGTGCTTGACACTCAGATGAGAACTTCTGAATGACGACTCCTTTCTTCTCCTCTTATAATATCTTCTGATTCACTTCGTTGCGGAAACCAAGACAGTTACTCATGTCCCTGAGACGCCCCGGACTTCAGTGTTCCGGTGTTTTCATGGTTGTATCTACTGTAGATCCTGGCTTACAGAAGTTGCAGCGGTTTTGGGAGGTTGTGGCGGGCTTATCCCAATAAAAAAAAAGTATAGGTACCTACAGTGACCCTCGAAGTATCAAAGTGAACAAGCGAACTTGGAGAGAATCACTCACAATCTTTTTAACTTTAAATTCTTAACATTCGCCTACCAAAGATACTGTAAGTTTTAACATAAAAATGGATACCCATAGCATTTTGCCACTTTTTCTACGTGGTTACTCCGGGACTATAGTGTTCATGTACCGTGTCAGTTAATGTATGACTTAACTGATAAATTGTGGGTGTTACATTTACCCAATAGGAATTATTAACCCTTCAGGGAATACAAGACATTGATATTATGTTGTATTAGACTATTTTTATTGTGGGTATCTACTGAAAATTCCTAATTACAAATATTTATTACTCACTTTGGTATTGTGTCATCATAAAATTGCTCATAGTTATATTTGCCTAAAATTGGATTTTACTTAGGTAATTAATTGTGGTTAATTTATTGAAAATATTGATGAAAAACTATTGTTTATGCGGTAAACTATTAAAGACTACAAAATAATTTTCCTGTTTTTCATTAAGTGATACAAGTAGGCACTTGTATGTAATGTAACAATAATATATTGTGACGCACATAATAGAAACTAAACATTATTTTGTATTTAATATTAAAATTGGGGTACATGGATAATGTTTAGTTTCTCATGGGGATATTAGGAATAAACGAAACAATTTATTTATTCTTCCTTATACATAGGGTGGACTACTAAACAAAGAGTCTGGGTTCGATCATAGAATGGGGATGATGACAGGGTATGAAAATTAAAAATATAATTAGTACGTAAGTTAGGTAATGAAAAAATATTAGACACGTATTTTTTTTATTTTGTCGTATAATAAAACAATACTTAGATAAAACGAATCAAAGTTTAGGAGTGGGGGCTAAAACGTCATTTCTTAGTATAAAATGTACTGAGAAGTGACGTCACGCGACATTTCAAATCAATATATCTTCGAAACTATTCGTTTCTGTGAGAAAATAAAAAATACGTGACTAATGTTTTTAAATAATCTATCAGACGGACATTAAAAAAAAAATAGTCGTCTACCCTATTGAGTAGTATTTTGGTAAATCGTAATTAGTTTGGTTTTTAAATGTAGCCTATTAAACAAGCGTGTCCTAAGAGACACATAGTGTAGTGTGGGCTTGCAAAAACCTCTTGGGACTCACTAATAGTTCGCCCATAAACCTTATGGCACTCTAATTTTACTTAATCACTATAAACTTACCCAAAAATATAGTTTCCAAGTACTTAAGTGTTGTTAGTGTGAAAAACAAACAGTAGTCAGCCCCTCCCCCTTTAGTGATATGGCGACATGTCCGTATTCCTCTAAGGGGATACTTACCTAAGTAGAAGGAGTTAGTACACCCACTCGTTACCGTTTTGATATAGTCCCTTGCGGCAAGCCGGTGGGCACTATAATCTAGACTCCTTGAAAGCATTGAGGTACTAAATCAAATGGGAAATTCTTGTTTAACTCAAGTTGGTATAAACATAAATAGTGCAAAGCCACCAGAAAAACAAATTGACTCAAATTATCAGTAGGTTTTGTCTTTGCATTCGACTAATGGGTCAGGTAGGTCTAGGTCAGTAGGGTTGTCCGAACCGGAGCTGCGGACAATTGAACGGGTTACCGGGGCTAAGGCTCGAAGCAGGATTTAGCTGCTTAGATTCTTACTGACTAAAATCATTTTAGTTAGTAAAAGTCTGACACTACCTCCCTCCTCACTCATGGCGGGAGCGAGCATTGAATGATTTACCCAACTAAGTTAGGGTTACAATAACACTAGCGTGACAACTAAAATGTGGATTTAATTTAATAACAAATAAATAGTAAAGCTTTGTATTCTACATGTAATTATACAACTTTAACCTTTGATATTTCCAGTGTCTAGTGTGACAGAGGTTCAGGCAATAGTTCATGGAGTGATCATGAACCTCCCGGTACCGTTCCCTCTGCCCCAACCTGACGCGTGCAAGGACAATGGACTCACCTGCCCTCTACCGGTAAGATCTTTAAACCTTGCGTATATTATTTCTTGTAAGTCAGCTATTAAAATACCTACCTACGAAAAATAAATTTACAATTAAATCAAGTACCTACCTACTGTGATTTAAAGAAACTCGAATAGATTTAGTAGTGAAACGATTTATTTTTATCTGAGGAATCATATCTTTTGGATTAAGTTATCTTTTATTTGACTTTGTAATTAGAAAGCCGTTATTTGTAAGATTTTTAAATATCTATTGTTATTTTCGCAGGCTGGTAAACCAGTGAAATACCAGACTACGATGCCTATCCTCAAGTCATACCCTAAGGTCAAGGTCGACGTGAAATGGGAGCTTAAGGACGAAAACAGTGAAGATCTCGTATGCGTCATGATTGCTGCAAGGTTACAATAATGAACAAACCAAATAAATAGCTGCATCCCGATTCCAGAAAAATAAACAAAATGCGCCTTAAAATCTGTATTTTTGCGTCAAATCTAATGCAACTATCTCAGCTGAGCTGATCGATTTTGTGATTTGACCAATTACAGAAAAAAAAGAAAATGTAAGATATCTGTCAAAATGAAAATAAAAAATGGCGGACAATTATTATTTGTCACAGATATAGATACAAATGTCGTTGAAGGAATCGAGTGTGTGCGTAAATACTTAATTTCAATTTACCTATTTATGCATTCCACAAAAAATATAAGTTTTATTAATTTTCGAATAAGCTAATCTACTATCAAATTATTCGAATTTGTTCAAGCCTATTTTATTACATCAATTAAATATTATTTGCTAAATAGATTATCTACCAACTGTATTTACTTATGTATAGCTCCAATAAATATTTAAGTACCTTTTTTCTACTATATGAAAGTGAGGCTAATTGCTAAAGGCTGCGTTGAATGACAAATATTTTTATTTAGATAAGTATAAGTTGAAAAAAATTTTGCTCTCTGAATTTCAATGAATGTTTTACAAAATATGAAATATGTATAAAATTATGTGACAAGTGTTTAACTACGAGGCTATTGTTGCTTCGTCACAAGCAGAAGCTTGTAGAAAACTGGTAAAAAGCTCGAGTTCTGTCTACTGAATGTAAGAAACTACCTTAATTTATAATGAAAATGTTTTACATTAAACATAGGTTTAGGATTGTGGTTTTGTACATTATAATAATTATTAATTAGCGTGCGTGTTTTATTACAAATTCCTTAACCGCTTGAATGCCTGTATTTGAGACAGAATAGAAAATACCTTGTGCCTCGCGTGGATCCACGTTTAGATACACGACAGGTTAATGAAGACTTGCTTTTTACTCTAGATATCACAAATGCAGTGCCATCCAATTACGTCCTTCTCATTTTCAGTTTTCAGTGTAAAGGTACTTGAGTTAACCCTGAGCGCATTATTTTTTATGGAATATAAACGAGCGAACGTATTACCTGATGGTAAGCAACTATAGACGCCGCTTATGGACTCCCAAAACACCAAAGGCGTTACAAGTGCGTTACCGACTTTTTGGGGATTGAGAATTGAAGGACTGTTGGGGATTCGGAGATTGGGGAGGCAGGAGAGAGGAGGGAACGGATAATTGGGTCCCCGGTAACCTCACTCACACGACGGTTTTCTTTGATGCCGTGGTATCACTCCGGTCGCCGACACATTCGAAACATGGCTCTCTCACGCATTATGGAAAGACTGGAATATTAATAATAATTTTATGGTATCCTTATACAAGGCCCATGTCAATAAAAGAAGGAAAATTGAAAGAGAAAACTAGCAACAAATCGTTAGAGATGTTAACTACCTATTATACATTATTCTGTTTATTACTTTCCATGAAATAAAAAGGAAACTATAAACGTACTTCATAGCAACCTTTATTATTAGGTACTTACAATTACAAAAATACATTTTACTGCGTAGGTGGTACACATAGTAGTAAGTACAAAACGTTGATAAAATCAGTCGAATATTTGACTACCAACTAAAAACTAAACTGACTAAAACGTACGTACCAGTTTCTTCGTTGATCGGCCGGTTGACTTTAGAATAGGGATGATAAAAGGGTATGAAAATCAAAAATCGAATTAGTCCGTCAATTAAGTAATAAAAAAATATTAGACACGTACTTATATTTTTATTTTGTTGTAATTATAATAAAATGATACCTAGATATAACGAATCAAAGTTTAGGAATGGCGGCTAAAACGTCATTTCTACGTATAAAATATACATAGATGTGACGTCACGCGACATTTCAAATCAATAAATCGTCAAAAGAATTCGTTTCAGTAAAAAAATAAAAGATACGTGTGTAATGTTTTAAAATAATCTACCACACGGACATTAAAATAAAAATTAGTCATCTACCCTATTTCAGAAAAGGGCCAATAAAATATCTCCTTTGGCAGATTGTAGTAGGTTTATCTGTGGGCCATTGTACAGAAATACAGAAGGCATTAAAAGCCAGTGATTGTACGCAAGGTGAATCCGAAATCACAGCCCTTCTGACCGCCAGTCATCGACCCACACGTATTGAAACAACATGTCCTACTAATTGCGTCATTAAGACACTAAAATGTCACATTTATTTAAATATAATTGATCGTTAAAATGATATATTGATTGACGTACTTTTCGATTCGATATTAATTTGGCAAGTGACGAAAATTATTTCCATTGAGTTCTGCGATGAGTTATGGAATGCGTAAAAGGAAGGTTTATACTTTTGAAGCCCTATAAAGGGGTAGGCTGTGTCCTTGGTGTACAGCTGTACACGTACTTTTTGTTAGTCACATTTATCATCCTGTTTATGATAAAGAACAAATGTAGTTAGGGTTTTGACTGCCAATAGACTGTTGAAGACAAATCCTCCGCTAACGTCGGAAACCTGTTTTCTTCTCTCCATCTTTTCGTATTTCAATCAAGAACTCGTTCAAGGAGAAACAAGCAGAAAACGATTCAGCTTCCTTCTATTTTGCAAGTGCCAATCTTACATTTTCCAAGTTTACGGTCGTGTTTGTCAATGTAATTTCTCAACATTATACAGATGCCGATTTCATACGTAGCATAGGCTAGACAAGGTAGAATCAGATCGTACCACGTCTTTAGTTACCTGAGCTCCCATGCTCAGTAACCTTCGTGCGTGAATATATCACAGATGACATCATTCAATTCCTTTTCAAGAGATGCATTGCAGTTCCCTCATTTCTTCTTGATAGTACTTTTACATCGGCCACACAAAGCCTGTTCAGTCTTAACTTTCCTAAAATGTAAGTTGTATTCCTGTCTGAATATCTTTCTGTACATGGATTCTTTAACAGGCACTATGTTCTCCTTGTTGCAATCGCTGAAATACATGTTGTACATGTGTTTTATACTCAAACTTGGATCAAGATACTGTTTCTTCGTTGAAAATTGTACCACAGGCTTCGACTCCATGGTTGTAAATGATTGTATGTGTTTTCTCACTCTGTCTTTAATTTCTGATGGCAGCGAATGACAACTGGCCTTAGAGTGCCCTCTACCATCTGGTTTCGGTATGTTTAAATCCGTTTTTCCCATATGAACATTATAAACTGGCTTCTGAGATATAGATAGGGTACCCAAATAGAAGTTCTTGCAAACGGTATGTCTCTCGGACTTCACATTAAAGAAATATTTAAATGTATACTTTCTCTTATTGTTGGTGATTACTTTATTATTTTTAATGCATGTCCTTTCAGTTGTATGTAACAGAAAATACTTCTTTTCATTAGCATTCAGTGTGTAAAATGCTTTGAAAATATGTTCTCTGTCATTATCTGATATTTTCTCATTACATTTAAACTTGCAGTTTTTAACACAGTCCTTAGTGTTTCGTATGTGTCTCTCTGGCACAAACTTGCCTCGCCTATTGATGTAGGCCTCTCCGCGTTGGTGTTTTGTCTTCCTTATGTTGCATGCCCAGGATGTCGGATCAGGTATTTGACTTCGAGACCTCTTCTTAGGTGGTTCAGGTACCATTTGAGTTGTGTCGGTGTCACATCTGTAAAATCAAAGCAATTGCAATTAAAAATGTGCACAGTTAAATACGTATTTGTTTTAATTTTATTCTTTACATCTGCAACTTATTTTTCACAATAAAACAAGAACAAAACCAATACTTAAAAAAATTCTAATTGGAAGTTTGATTTATGAATCATACCTACTTATATCAGTTTTATTCTAACATAAACAAAATTTAGGAAAAAGAACTTACTCAACATCCTTATCTGCTATCTGCATATCAGGCTCAAGTTTAGTAAGTAGACACTCCTTAGGATACTCATACTGCCGATAATATGAGTGTACTCCAGCCAGCATGTGCTGCGGTACAATCATGTGGGATGCAATTTGAAGAGACTGGGACATGTCTGAGGTCTGTACAACTTGGGACTGTCCATGCAGGACTTGTGACTGTCCCGGTAGAGGTGGTAGACTCTGCAGTCCTTGTTGACATGACATCACTATCTGATTCTGTGACATTTGTATCTGACTTTGTATCTCGGTGACATGTTGAGATGTTACTGGTATGTGAATGGATTCTGATGTTATTGTTTGCTGGTATGTAACCTTGCCTTGAGATGTGGGTAGTGTTGGGTGAGATATGTGAATGATCTGAGGATTCTGCATTTTGCTGTTGGTAACTGAGGGCTGGTAGACTTGTACCAGGTGCGGTATGGAAGGAGGTTGTAGCTGCTCCATCTTGTTAGCTGAAATGTATAGTAGGTACAAATTAATAACTAATAAAGTTCATGACTTTTGGTGATGTACTCTTTTACAAGTATTTTAATAATATAATGGTTAATTCGTTAAAAAAATGTATTTAACAAGTACAAAGATACATGCTTTACAGTACATAAAATAAAACTTAACTGAATGTCGAGAAAGTGCTAAAGTAAACTGATTTTTAAATTGATATTTTTATGAACATAAATATTCCACTGTTTTTAAATTAAAATACCAAGCTACTTACTCGTTCTATGCGAAACAAACACACGCTTACAACAAAAGTATAACAAACAAATAAATAATGGCAAATTCAGAAAACTTTTGTTGATTTTTCAAAACATATTTATAATAGTTTTTAAGTTTTCAGTGAGTGTGGCATAGTTCCATCTTATTGGAAGTAAACACAACATGGATGAATTCATTGACCTGCGATACATTACAATAAACTTTCGTACAAGGATCGAAACGTTCCGCATCTGACAGCTGCTATCTCGTTCTTTCTTCAATACAGTAACAAGGGTAAAACCTCAGAAATGCTAAGATTTTGATTATTATAGAAGTGGAACGCAAAAATCTTTCGTTGTGGCCTAGTGATGCCCACAAAATAAAAAAACCGTAAAAGCTATTACGGTTTTTATTAAACAAAATATTTTTTATTTCAAGATTCAAAAATTACACATATCTCTCGATTTTCTGGCTAAATTACGAGGGTAAAATTAATTGATGTTTTTTATGTGAGTAAGATTTCCATGATCTGTTTATTCTTAAGGTAATTAGGTATACGTTGCATAAACTCGCGAATCGTGCAAATGAGGTCACATCAGTCAAATAAATTACTTATAAGTACTTTAAATATTCATCTATAGTATGGCTTACGGGTAGGACACGTGCTTTTAAAACAAAATCTTATTACTCCACGACATTTGTGACTCAATCAAACAGGAAGGACCATTTTTGTATAACTACCTACATGAAATCCAACTCTAAATACGTCTGTGATCATCACTCACACACATCCATGTCCAACTAAATAAATGAAAATCGTACCTTGATCTCAATATCGCGTTCACAATAGAATGTGGTCGACATTTTCAATACACAACAAAATTGATAATCATGAGTTAATTAATAACCAGTTATATTATATTTTCTATCTCAAAAGGCATAACGAAGTATGAGCGGAACAACAACAATTCAATTTAATTGTAGTACGAATACATATTTGGTTTGTAATAATTATCAATACAATACACAATAAATAATAAAAATGGATGAGGATTCCCCTAAATATTTTCATGTGTTGCCGTAGTTCTAGTTACGGTTATAGGTTTTATTTAATTTAAATATATATTTTTACATAATTCGGTACTGTCGACCACAAAGTATCGATATTTTAAAGAGGTTTATGTAATAAAATAGACATCTTATTGTTAACAGAATTTATTACAATTTTATACAATTTATTAATATAATTATAAAAAAATTATATAATTTACAAAGAAAATAGTTTAACAAAATGGTCTAACAAATAAGAATAAAATATTACGAAAATACACGCACTATCCTCATTTATCGACATTTAAGCATTTGTTTAAGTATCTCATGATGCTATCTTTCGACTTCATTATGTACTTAAATCAGTGGCAAAAAGTCGTTTGTGCCAAATTTCCTTTATTTTAAATATTTAATTATAAATGCATCAAAATGCTTTGTTAACAAAATAGGTATTTCGGTATATAGACGTGTTTATACAATCAATAACAATATTATTTTATACATTTGCTTTGGTTTTATCCTAGTAACTTACATCATAGTTTGTTATCTTGCATTTGTAAAATAATTCACTAGGTACATTTGTCTTATGATATACCTATATAAATAATTCCTCATTTTACTGAAGTAACAATTGGAGTTCAAGGGTTTTCAAAAAAAGTCCAACATAAAATTTTTGTGAAAACTAGTGCTTCATTTTGACTACGTCCAGCTAATTTCAGGTTTATGATGCATAAACTGGAGTAGTGGTGGACTGATATGACAGTAGTTGTACTGAAGTTAAAACGCGTCATATTTTTAAAATATTATTAGCAGCCAAAACGTATGTTATACTTATTATTATAGAGGTAATAGCACCTATTCTTAATTCTAGTTCTACCATTGTCTGATGAAGCTAGAACTCGTTATATAATATTTTTGTGCTTACATAAAGTTTACTTTTACTTGCATCTAATACCTATATTGATTTTTACCTTTCTATAAAAACCCTCTTAATTAAAAGAGAAAAATATACTTGTCTTATAAAAATAAAATCCAAGATCATAAAATAAAAACAAAATACATACAACAGTAAAGATAAAAACATGTTTTAAAATAAGATAACATATCAAAATAAAATACATATGACTACAGATCGCATGTAAACATGTATGGTTTTGGAATTACATAATTATATAGAATAAATACCTACGTTTGCTCTGCGAGCGGTGGAAATCTTATCGAGCAAGTTATACTATATGTGATTATTTGTTCTACGTAACATCAAGTTACTATTTGTACTTATTATCTCTACAGAAATTTTGTCTCTAAGAAATGATATACTTTTTCATATACAACCAACATTATAGCTCCTCCGGGACCCAGTCTCATGACCTTTGGTACCAGACCTTTGTATAATGCGCGGAATCTGAAAACAAATAAAGGATTATTATAATGAAGATAGTACTTAAGCAGTTACCAAAATTTATTTAAGTAACAGATATTTAATACCTGCCTAGAAAATGAAATTAGCTTAGATATATTTACATTTCGATCCCATTTGTTTTTTCTTTTGTTTTAGGGTTCTATAGCTTTGATACTGTAGGAGTTTAAAATCCGCTGATTTTTATTTAAATCGACAAGTATCGCATTTGTACAGAGCTATCACATGACAACAATCTATCAATCTTACCATCTCATTTCAAAGATACGTATGCACTTATGTTGGAATGGCAGGTGCACAAATAAAACCTAAAGATATGACAAGAAAATTATAGGGTATGTATATCAGTGGTTAGTGACAGCAGAGTAGAATACCTACAATTGTCACTACGCTTATTCTGCACCCGGGTGTCTCAAGACCCCAAACAGTTACAATAGCGACAGCAACTCTCTGATAAAACTGATAATTTTAAGCTGTGATCTCCACCTCGCCTGGCAAAGATAGAGATTATGGCAAACTCTCTAATATAGAGAAGACCCATAATTGACTAGTGAATTGTCAAAAACTGTTGATGAAGTTGATCTACAATAATAAGTCTACGAATTGATTCAACATTGGTAAATGTGCTAGCCTAGTTGCAGATAAATTCTACCTACTTATGTAACTACTACTGCTCATTCATAATTTCTATTTATTAGCCAATCGACTGCTAAAATAAATGGCACGTGTTATGTGATAGTGCATCATCTATTCCTAATCCGTCAAATAGCTTTATTCAAAGCCCCTGCTTTATCCCGGCCATTATCAGGTGACTGAATTATAGATTCAAGCTAATATAAAATATGAGACGATAAGGTCTAGTAAAATCTATGATTACTTCAATTATGATTAATTGAAAGCAAGGATTTATTTCACAATGTGTAATTCAATTTAAATCTACTGAAATGCTGCTGGCGGACAGTTTTTTATGTATTTTCCTTATAAAACAAATTACCTTCCTACAACATGTTAATAAGGTAATAACCGCTTAATAACACATCGTTTTACAGCAGACCGAAAAATTGTATGTCTAATTCTACCAAATTGTAAACGACTGCAACTTTACTGCATAAATCGGTACCAAAACTTTGGACTACAGCCAGTTGGACATAAATTAAGATTACTCGGTAAACACGAATATATGCAGCTGGTGTTAAATGTGGCTTGTTAGTTCACTGCACTTACCTACATACAGCTAATGACCTCCAAATGTCGTATAAATTATACAAAGTAAACAGGGAGCGTGTTTGTTTAACTAATAATTACTGTATTTATCTCCGTATCTTATAGATTACTATTTATATTAAGTTATGCAATAAGTAATTAAATAGAGAGAAGGCCTTACATACAAATCGTAACATACAAACTAGAGATAAGTCGGTAGAGCAAAGATAACCAAATTCTTTTACTGGGACTTGAGCACTAGTTATTATTAAGTATAGTTATCTTCTTTAATTTCAGAGGCATGTCTTCATACTTTCTGAGTAGCAGAGCCCCAAAAACTACCTAAGGCTGCATTGAAGAAAGCATCGAATTGGCTACCGAAACATAAATTTCATTTTTCTTTTAATTTGAACGACCTTTACTATTAATCAAAGAAACTTGCAGCTAAAAATTTGTTACAATACAATTTACCTGTAATATTACATGTTTGCAAGTATGTATGTCACTATACCTAAATCCGTAAATTACAAGCGCTGTAACTACGGGAACGCGTTATTATAACATTGTTAACCATAAACTGAGTCACTACAGATGCTATGCGTTTGTGCATTCATTCAGGATCAATATACAAAGAAGATGAAATATCATTACTGGAAATACCAATAGGAAAGGTACGAAAGACTTACTATAGGCACCACACAACTACGAGAAAAATAATAGGAAGTATATATATTATATGAGTATTTATAACATAAAATCAAACTAAAGATCTAACGTTCATAATTTATGTTCGGAAATGAGACATTCAAGCGACACCGCAGATTTGTCTTTCTTTAGTTTACCTTTTACAATCATTTTGGCAAGTAAATAAGTTCATCGTACTGCAAGCGCCGTGCATGATCTTCGATTTCCAACATTTAAGAGTTTTCTTTGTTAACACACAAGTTTTCCTGAGAGTACTTGGCGTATTGCCCAATTGACGGGAAGACAGTTTGCAGCAGTAGTACTTAGGTATAGACTCATATTTATAAATATTCACGGAATGTTGGGGAAACTGCTGAAATCTTAACACTACAGTTGCTCAACTAGATTGAATTTAATTTAGAAAGTAAGTGCCTAGTGCCTCATCTCTAGCATTTATTTTGTGAACTAGCAGAAGAGTGCGGCCCAAGGATCTCCAGACTAATGCTCAGTATAAATGAAAATCCAGGAAGAAATAATAAATAGAATATTCCTTACCCTTCTTCTCGATACACCGTTATCATAGCTCCAGTGGTTGTCCTGTATTTTATTTCTCCTTTTATAGGCTGCGGTCCTTGGATTCGACTTTTAGCGACATCAAATGGTATATTGACACATGACCCTAGACATCCTGCTACGAAACCGATGCACAGCTTTCTTAAGAAGTCTAGGATTGGTACCTGTAATAAATTAATTCTTGATTTAGTATCCAGACGAAATTTTTGAAAAAGTAAATTAATTGCATCTACCAACTTTTAGCATTATCTAATAATCTAGTAATAATTGAAAATTCATAAAAAAATTGTCTTATATCATTTTAAACCCTACGATACAAATTACTTAGTATAGAGGCTGGAGGTCCGATTAAAGAAAGATAGTCTAATAAGATTTTATTTTTACTGACCTTGTTCTCAGGTACCATATCTTTTACACTATGATAGAATCCGAAATACACCATATTGAAAACACCATTCCTGGCAAGTGTTGCAGTCAGACCTTTGCTTAACCCTCTAGAGCCAAAACCATGTTCTCTCACAATTTGTCTAGTAACAGACCATGTGCTTGGGACCTCTTTGCCTCTGGCCTTGTTAGCCATTAATGTTACTTTCACTACTTCAAATGGGTTTACAAATATACCTTCTGTTATACCTGCTCCGAGTCCAGCTAGTGAAAATACCTGGAAAATAAATATAGGACAATATTTACAGGTAATAAAAGGATGTACAAAGACTGAAGAGGCTGAAATTTGAGTCAAAATAAGAATTCTGATTGTAAACAGATTTGGTATTATTTGGTATTGTAAGGATTTTTATTAGTTACAGTATCTACAACATACATTTTTATGTACTAGTTGTATTTAGATATTTAGGTACATAATAATTAATTATTTCATAATTAGTTATTTTTGAGGGACAAAGCACATAAAAAACAATAAAAATAAATTGTTTCAATAGTCATGCCATACATAATTCCATCTGATTTATCTCTTAAGGAATATTTTGCTACCTTAAAGCAATAGATAATATTTAAACTGTTTGAATATTTGATAGCTCTTATCAGACAGTTGACATTGTTTCTATTTGTTGTGTTCATTTCTTGATAATGTGAACAGCTATCTATAGTTTTTTTTAATAATTCTTATTCTTATTTATTAAAGCCATAAACTTAAATTGAAAAATTAACTTAGATTGATTATAGCAGCAAAAACTATGTAATTACTGTCCTGGTTAGTTATTATCAAAAATATATATTATATAAAAAAATACTTATAATAATTTCAAAGATCTAATTTATGAAAGTAGCAAGTATTTCATACAGATTTTTGATTCTTCTCAAGAAAAATTAAAGGAAAACTAAAAAAAAATTATTGAACCTTATAAGAAAGAAAGAAAGAGTTAGCAACAAAAAAAAATTAAAATATCCTCACTAAAGGTGTTGCTGTACTGGTACCAAGAATTGTCATACCAAGTTTTTTGTATTGTTCAAAGCAAACAAACTTCACTGCTCTTTTAGGTGTCTCGGCCAAAATAGGAGGCAATATACCCTTGTAGAATGATGATAATCCTTCATGCCTGTACATTTTCTGTACACAGTCCAATATTCCAGTGTAATAGTGAGGGTCTGTTCTTGGCAGGTTCTTATTGGTGGCCTGCAACTGCAGCCTAGTCTTTATAAGGTCCAGGGGCTGCATAATCAGGACTTCAACAAACCCTGCACTTCCACCAGCACCTATCTGCATCGCAGCTTGCTTCAACAACGCATTCATATCACTCATTTTTACACTCAGGAGTTCACTGATTCAAAATTATAATAAAAAAAATATTTTATGTCGTTTATATCCAATAAATTGCACTTGTGTTATGTATGATTCCAGCTCTGAATTCCGTTTCTTGTCACAAAAACAATTAATAAATGAATAACAAACGTATGTAATAAAAAAATAAATATGTAAAATGCCTAAAAATGCACAATTCTCTTCAAAATATCACAGCAAATGAGCCAGAGCAAAATGATTCTCATTGGAATCGTATTAAACAACTTTACCGAAAGGGCGTAAATACAAAACAGAAAGAATTCGCCGTTATGCCTTTACAATAAAGTCGTTTGTTAAATGAAACCAATGTATTGAGAGAATTCTTGTAGAACAAGGTAATAACAAAGTTATGCAGTTCACATAAAGTCGTTTTTAATTTTTTTTACCTCTTTGTGCTCAATAAGATTTTGACATTGACATGGTGTCACTTCATTACATAGGAGTCGGCGGGAAATTATGAAAGACGTCAAGAAATACAAAACTTTTAAAACTTTTTATTCAATGTTAGCAATTAATTTTAAATATAATTCTACATTTGCTGTCAAGTCAATTTTGTCAAAAACGCGTTTAATTTTGTTTTTAATTTGTAGGAATTTATTTCGATTAACAATTCGATATTATTTTTCTACAATCTACACATTATTCCTAGATGCCATGCCAAGTGACGCGTTTGACAGTTCAGTCTAGTTGTAATACCCTATAAAAAAATGATGACATTAGACGGTTATTGCAGATAACGGTAAATGGTTCATCACTAACTGCGAATAAAGAGAATGGCAGCCCAGACGTTAGCTGTCAATGAGTCTCCAGTTGAAAGTGTTGTTTCCACAGACCTACTATAATATGGACCAGAAATACCTACAAAATACGCGTGCATACCTACTAGAAACCGCGGCCTAAAAATGGCTGCCATTGCTAGGGAAGTACTGTAGTCAAAACCAAAAAGTATCGATATCGATAGCAGAGTTTTATACATTAAAAATCTTCTGGTCCTTTGAATTTTTTTTTAAAGGTACAAATCATCGAATGTCTTCAAGCCACTTCTGACGCAGCACTTCATTTTTAGGGAATTTGTGGAAATAAAAAAAACATAAAAATTATTTCAGTTTTGTACATTTAGTGGTACAAATCATAGACTGAACTAAATGAAAGTACCTACTGTATGAAGAATTGATATTATTATGTTATGGTACTATCCCTATTTTTATTTCTATTCTGTAAGATTTATTTTCAAAATGGTCTCTTCAGACCCTTTATTTTGATACTCTACTCTACTGGACTCCATAACATACAAACTAAAAATATGTTAGTTTCTTATCGATATGTTATTAAATAAAATACATCACTATTTGTAAATCGTCATTTGTATTGTAAACAAAACTTAAACAAATTTAGCAAATGAAGTTAGTTATCCTAAACAAATTTAATGTACATTTGGGGGCTTTTATTCTATATATAAAACAAGGCTAGATAAACAAGAAAACTAATAGTATGATAAAGTTTTTTCTTAAAATACGGCTACTAACCTGTGCATAGTCAAATAAGGTTGATTGGGGTTTTTCCTTGCCCCACACTGAATTATTGAACAAGTAGACATATTAAATATGCACCACTAGACACTCACAGCACAAAACAAATAAGTTGGGAGCGTTTTTATTGTTAAAAATCGCAATCCAAATCTAATGTTTTTGTTTGCTTGACACCTGATGTACTACAAAACTATGCGGCCTAAAGATGGCGGCTGGCACGCGAGGTAGGTACCTTGTCAGAAATGTAGAAATGTTGCCAGGCAGAGAATAAACAAACAACATGACGTCTCTTTCTTCAAATGAGGAAACTCATTGATTAAAAAGAGACAAAGTGTGGTTTCATATTTCTATATCGATTTGATATATATTTGTATAAGCAAATAAGCTATAGATCATTACTTCTGGTCCATATTATAGTAGGTCTGTGGTTGTTTCGCAGATTTCATCCAATGTATCCTAGCTCAAATATATTAATTTGTTTGTCCATATTTTGATTAGACTAGTCGTTTTGCTATTTACAAATGTTTATAAGAGTAAGAACTCACTGCTGATGTAGGTGGACGCGTGTATTCAGCAAACAATCAATGTCTATAAAGTCCATTTTCGCGTGGAATCTCTCTTTCAAAATGGCAGTGGTATTAACAATTCGCAGATGTGAAAAATGATTTCGTGTGTTATAAACAGTGTCGGTGTGGGTGGATAGTGAATTAAACACGGAAATGTGGACATAAAGTGTAAGATGGGTTCGCAGACACTAGAGATATTACGCCAAGGTGTTTGGGCATCGTTAACTGGGGGATGGTTTTATGATCCTCATCAGAATTTGTTTTGCAACACTGTGCATTTATATGTGTGGTTGTTCCTGCTATGTTTGCCGTTTTCTATCTACCTGGTGAGTTGGATTATAGTGCTACATTCAAAGTGTTTGTGTTAGTTGGTATGGAAGTGGTTGAAATGTAAAGCAGGTCACTAGTGATTGGTTGAAATGATTGTTATTCAGCAGTGTGACTTGAGTCATTATGGTCATTGCCCTTACGAAGCCTTAGCAATAAAACTGTTAAGACTAATCTGTCAACAGTTAGCACCTTCAAGGCAATTTATTTCTTACAAGATAAGAAGTAGGACAATGATACTTGAACTAGTTTACATTGTTTATCCATTATAATTACGTTTTAATTAACATATATCAAATTAAATGTAACTGAGCACTTTATAGGTTATTTTTTGTTCAAATAGCAAGATTGTGCTTTAGTGTTCAATTTAGTTTTGCTACCTCCTTTTATTAACCTTTTTATATTTGAATACCTGAACTGTAAAGCAGTGCCTAAAAGCAGGTCATTAACATAATTATAATACCTTTTAAAGGTTTAAACACTATTTAAAATCTATACAGATAAATAAAATTGGATTGTCTGTTTGTAATATTAAAATGCTATATGAATATACATATGATCCACATACCAAAATCACAGCTTTTACAATTTTTGTCTATCTGTCTGTCTGTCTGTTTGTACTGGCTAATCTATGGAACGGCAGAACCGATTTTGTAAGACTTTTATTGGCTGGTAACTATGTACTAAAGAGTAACATATAGGCCACTTTTATTTTGGAGAAATGAAACAAAAAAAAAGTTGTACATATGGAAGAATTCGAGAGCTAGTAGTCAATAAAAACTCAAACTAATTCATACAACATGAATTACCAAGTTATTATATTTAAACCATATCTTATTGAGACCCTACAGTCTCATAAGACGATTTTTATTATTCCAATTTATTATTAGTATTGGTATAATATTGATTACCCATGCAATCAGATTTAAAAACAAATTACTTTATTTGCTGAACAATGAACTGTTTACTTTATTTATTTAACTCATAAATGTCCGATAATAGTAATCTCTAAACATAGGAAATAAGGTCTATAATAGTGTAAGTGGAAAATGGTCACGGTGACCGGTTGGAACTTGACCAGTTGGCCAGGGTGGTAATTATTTTAAAATAATTACTTATTTCTTTGTTCTACTTAATAGACATGCAATAATTAAGTAGGTATATCTTAGGTCAATAATACAGTATTGTATTCTTGTTCTTAACTGACTTCAAAAGTAGGAGGTTCTCAAACACTAGCTTCTGGCAGTGGCTTTGCCTGCATTCCTATGGCATAAAATGTAGCCTGTGTCCTTCCAGACCACTATCTACCCCTGTTCCAAATTTCATTGTAATCCTTTCCACTGTTTTGATGTGAAAGAATAACAAACAAACACACACACATATACATCCTCACAAACTTTTGCATCTATATAACTAAACATTATTACTCCCATAAGATATAAAATCCTATAGGAATCTCGACAAAAAAGTATTGATAATAAATCTAATCAAAGAGGTGTAATCTCTGATAGGCACAAAAATAGCTTTCACAGTTTCTGTTATTAAGAGGCTTATTTTTAGCTGGACTCGATTATAGGATTAGTCATAGCTAATAATAAATCAAGGTAGACCTAGAATATTTCATTCAGAATGGGAATTAAGATTTTTCAACACTGTACAGAACCTGTTAATGTTTAGAGAGGTAGTAGGATATAATAGTAAACTAATGAATTATTGAGGTTGTCTTTATTGACAATACTGGCTTCTGCCAGTGGCTTCACCCATAGCGGTGACAGCAGCTCTGATAAAAGTAGCATAATTATGTTTTATTACAATCTGTAATAGGTATATCCCTATGCCAAATTCCATCCAGATCTGTTTTGTAAATGAAGAGGAAACTGAAGAGTTTATATGTAATACACAAACAAACTCTTCAGTTTTCTCTGTGTTTGAATGCACTAATCTTAGAAATTACTGAGTCTATTTTAATAATACTTTTTGAATAGGATATTCCGTTTATCGAGGAAAGATATAGGGTATAAAAATAACGCTATGACCAAAAGGAACCAGCGGAAGTAGCTAGTTTTTAATAAATGAATAATAAACAAACACATATATCCTCACAAACTTATTTATTCATAATAATAATAGGATAGCAGGTCCCATAATCTGCCTAATCCCCGATTCCCCAATAATGCTCAAACTCCTAATCCCCAAAAGGCCGGCAAAGCATTTGTAACGCCTCTGGTGTTCCAGGTGTCCATGAGCAACGCCGATTGCTTACCATCAGGTGATCCACCAGCTTGTTTACCAGCTTATTCCCTAAAAAAGGAGGATCTAAACCTGAGTTACGCCATGACAACTATGTATGTTAATACTATATGAGAGAGAATAATGAGAGTAGTGTAAGAATGAAATGATTCGCTAATACAATGCTCACAATACTATGTTACAATTTATTGTCTTGAATGCTGGCATTTTACATTGTTTTAAACACTCATTAACTTATTTTAGTACCATACAATAAGTGAGTAATGCTTGCAATTAAATAGGTTTCTTTGTAATTTTGTACTAAAAACAATATTTGAGATTTTTCCTTCTTGTGTTGTGACTATAAATAAGTATGTATGCAATGTCAATAAGCACTTCTACAGTTTTATAACTACTTCAACCAAAACCTAGATTGACCCTATTACTAAAAATCTGAATTTCATACTACATATATATTAATACTGAAAAATTTTTTAAAACCAAAAATACCCAATGAATCTGCTCTACGGTTTACATCAATACATACTTACATAATATATAGTCAGTTAGCCACTTGAAAGTATTCTAAAGTCATCAATTTCGTCTCATTGAGCGATGACAGTCTCAATATGCAACAATCACGCAGTTATAAATTGGCTGATGCTGGTGTGTATTGTAATGCACGGCTTTATATTGGGACAAAATCGTGTACATTATAGTCCGGAATATGACTGTAATAATTATATTTAAAGAATAAGAAACTGAGTTTTGATTTCTATGAGGTCTAGTCTAGAAGCTGTATTTGATGATTCTCATGTAGTCATAGTAAAAACTTAAATGAGATTAATAACTGTTATTTGTATACTAGATTGTAGTAGATAGCCTAATAATTGTATGAAGATTAACTTTGGAATTTTATTTGATTTTGAAATTTCTATCCGCATCACGGCCACACGCAGGACAGGAATACTGAGGTGGTTTTAGCCAGTTAGAGCCCGCTAATACCGACCCATTGTGTTCACACCATTCACGAAGGAATTCCATTAATAATTTCGTTATGCTAGAAAAATATTGACCTAGAAAAGCTATAAGAAGAGATGAGTGGAAGGAGGGTAGGGAGGCTCTGCCCTGCAGTGGGATAACCATGGCTAAAAATATAATAAGTAAAAAATATTGATTGACTGTTTAACCCCTTGAGCGTCCTTATGAGCACCCAGTGGATCATAAGAAAAAATGCTCCAAATGTCATGTGTGCACCCGTTGGATCATAAGGAACGCGGACGCTCGACGGGTTAACTAAAAACATTGTTTTCTAAGTAGACTCCCTAATGTGTGCTGAAAATTGACGTTGATCTATTACATATACAAGTTACATTTAACTAACTATTGTATACATATGTTTGGTGCTTAGGTGTGGCGTTCAGAGTTATTATTCTCCATTAACCTAATGAACTTAGTGCAAGTTAATTGATGTGTTGTTTACAAATACTATGTCTTATGCTAATGGTATTAGATGCTAATTTCAAATGTAGAGCACTCAGGTTTTATTTTTACATGCGAAAATGTTAAGTAGTGCACAAAATGCGATAGACAAGATAACAAGATTATTGTTATCTTTAACATTTTTGAATCTGGTATTCGCCAAGAGAGTACCTAGAGGTATGCGTCAAGGTAATTATAGAAGCCAATTAGGTACATGATAATTCGTAGATAGAACATTTTTTTCATGAAGAACCAAAGCTTAAAATATTGTTTGATGTCCATTTACAACAAAAATATTGCTTCTCCTCCGCATCATATTATAGTATTTTGTACAAAAAATGCAGTACTGAACTACGAAATAATCGTTTTTAATATCCGTCGATATTTTAATACATATCTATAAAAAAAACGCATAGATTAGAGCAAAAAACTGATGTCTTAAAAGACAAGCAATAATGTAATTAATTGCATAAAATTATTAGAATAACATTGACGTAATATCGTAACATGATCATCTTAATATTCTGAATCAACCTAGTTACACGGTATCAATTTAATTTCATCGGTATCCGCTTGCCTTCAAACTAATTAGGCTTGCGACCAGATCATTAGCAAATCGATGAATATTACATTTCGTTCAAAGAATTGGAATTGAGAACAAGAAGCGTGTAATTCTTGTTGGTTTAGTTGAAAGTGTTTGCTGGCTGAAATGACCGGTAAACCTAAAGTTCTAAGTTCAAATTACTGAAACATACTTCCAAATCTAATCTTTGTTTATATCATTCCCTATTCTCGTCCATCAGTAGTCTCAAAACAGATTGATTGCTAACGCCGTGTTATAGTTTACACCTACGCATTCACACGCAGAAGTTAGCACCACTTAAAACCACGGGAAATATTTATTGTTAAACTATTTATAAAACTAGGTATGTACATGGCCAAAAAGTATTCTATTTATACATTCATTATATCTACAAAACTAGCTAGTTTGATGAAGAAATAGTTAATTCCTTCAAACATCCATATGTACGACATGTCACTAACAATGACATGAGTACGAAACTATCTAAACTTCGATATTTTAAAATTGGCATCCAGACTTAACACATGAAAAGTTCTGGACTTTTCCTAAGGATTTATTACCTGGAAGTCAAAATAAATTAAAAAAACTATACATTTGATGTTATCTGTCCTATAGTACTTCCCGCCAGCGAGTCTCGGTTGGATCATATACTGTGCATTGGTTGCGGTGCTATTCGCCGGCCTGAAGCTGTTGAACCACGGCCTGCACCACATGTACGACACCACCGAGTGCATCATCGTGCAGCCGCCCAGCGACCCCAACGCCACTGAGAACACTGCGTAAGTAAACACTCTGTTTCAATATATTGTATGTAGTTACTTTTTTTTTTTCCTTTTTTTTTATAAAACGTTTCCCCACACTAGGATTTTCTCCTGTGTCGTGGGTGCGTTTACAAACATACAAGTTCACATACACATGACACCCAGACCCGAAACAACAATTTGTGGATCACACAAAGTGTTGTTCCGTGCGGGAATCGAACCCGCGACACGTTGCACGGCAGCCGGTTGCCCAGCCACCGCACCAACCGTGCAGTCAAAAAAGTCAGTTACTCTGCCACTTGTTTAAAGTGACTGTAAGTCGGCAAAACTCTCAGTAATAGCACAAAGTTCGGTTACCTATCGTCCCATTACAATGGACGGTGCACACTTACTTATTTTTGTATTTTCCCATCAGTCCTGACGAAGGCATGGAGATGCAAATGCTGAAGTTGGGTGGAGCGCCGGCGACGGGGAGTGACAACGAGTCAGTCACTTCACTCGAGTACCACAAGCCTAATAACAGCACTATAGGTATAAAACATTCGTACATGTATTATTAAACTAAACACAACACAATAGGATCTATTGAAAATTGTTCTCTTTCTCCGTTTACAGATTTAAAAGTAGATGTCCACCGAAAGAACAGTTCGGAGTCTAGTATGGAAGACAGCGCCATGTCTGCCAAGCAGACGGAGGCTGTGGCCGCCACCAAGTCGGACCTGTGCGTGGCGCAGGCCGCCGACATGCCCGGCCCTTCCAAAACCCGTCCAGCTGCCAGGAGCCGATCTAAATCCGGCCACAGAAGGGAACGAACCTCCAAAAGGAGGACGCACGGTACCCGCATCGACGAACTAATAGGTGAAGCCTCTAGAAGTAACAGGGTCGAGAACAACTTGCCCGTTCATATGCTAGTCGACGAAGGCCCCTTCGCCAAAGTAAGTAGGCGGTACCACGAGTGCCCACATCGTCGCGGATCAAGTAACAAGGACTTTTTCAAAGAGTGGTTATACCTCGACGGTAGCGAGGCTACCGGGGAACCTTATCAGTCCAAGTTCGCTCGACAACTCAGCTCCGACTCGAGAGATAACTCCGAGCCTAGCGTCGGTCCGCCGTCTCCTAAGAAGAGGACAGCTCACCGTCGGAGGTACGCTAACTACCCAGATGAAAGTTGTACCAAGTCCGCAATGGCGCTGGCAACACAGCAGTCCTCCAACATGCGCAGGAACTCCAACTCCACGATGTCCACTATTCAGCTCCCACTTTTGAATTCAACCGCACAACTTGTATCGCATATGAGGAGGCACTCCAACAATGCTGATACTGGATTCTTCGCCAGTGTAGAGCTTGGTGAATACATGATGGTGAAGGCCGAAGCCCCAGCGGGCGAAACAGAAAAGAGTAAAGGAAAGAGTTCAGGATTTAGAAGAATTAAAAGCGCCGCGTTAGAAATTGGGTGTCCACCTCCGAGTGTTTCGAACCTGTCCCCCCATCCTAATAGCGCAGAAACTATCGGTGGTCAGATGCTAAAGAACCCTAAAAGCGCAGTTATTCCACCTCCTAGTAAAAGCTTAACTCGCGGTCCACATTTAAATCTGTACCCAAAGAATGAATCAGGAGAAGGATGCAGCTACCCATATCTAACTTACGGC
This sequence comes from Spodoptera littoralis, assembly GCA_902850265.1. Classification (NCBI taxonomy): domain Eukaryota; kingdom Metazoa; phylum Arthropoda; class Insecta; order Lepidoptera; family Noctuidae; genus Spodoptera; species Spodoptera littoralis. The sequence goes on from LR824545.2 coordinate 12,757,812, forward strand.
TCTGAAATTGTGTACCCAATCGCTGAAATATCTGATGAGATGCAAACATCTCAGAAAGAAACTGACCTAGACTCGAGTGGAGAGAGCTACAGTGATTACGATGATGAGAAGCAGTTCCGAGGCTTCGACTGGGACGCCGAGCAGTCACCAGCGATGCGCTCCAGTGACTCTGACTACGAAAACAACGGATCCAGGTCGCCATTGCTTGACAGGCCCTCAGACGTGCGAGTGGTGCGGAGTAAAACTCACGGGGACAGCAAGAAGCACTGCTGCGAACGACACACAAACAAACATAACTTGGACTGCCCCAACGACAAAAGTAAACCAGTAAGACTGAAAAAGCTTCCCAAACACGAGCCACAATATGAAGCTAAGCGTTCCGATAGAGCAGCACCTCCTTGCTGCGAATGTAAAACCAACATCAATCCTAACGTTGACTATTTTGAAAAGGCCAGCGCTAGTTCCAAAGACTTATTAATAGAAAAATCTAGTTTAGAGTCTAATGAGGCCCAAGAGCAGCCCGAGAAACAATCAGAAGACAAAAAAGTCGTCGAAAAGAAACCGTGGGACCACAATATCTGTAATTCTAGCAGTAGCAGCGATACTTACGTAGAGGGAGTGGCGAAAATGTTTAAACCAGAAAAGAACATTGCTCCCGAAACTGAGGAGTCGCAAGTAACTTGTGACAGCAGCCGTAGTGCCGACGAGCGCAGCGTGTACAGCCTGGACTGGCTCTTCGAGGAGGCCGACCTCGCCGGCTGCAAGGACGCAGGCGCCTGCGCGCTCTCTGAAGATGTATTGAACCAAAAACTAGCCAACGCCCTCGGCGAGTCGTCTTCCAATGTTCCAAAAAACTTGGGAGCTATACCAAAGCAGATAAAAAACTTAGCGCGTTCGCGAGCTTCCTCGCAGAAGGAGAACAAGAAGAGAGATTCTAAAAAAGAAAAAGATGAGAATCAAAATGAAGAAGTATCCTTCGACGCGGTGGAAGCTCAGGCTGCTTTGGTACAAGGGTTGGAATGCTTGTTTGCGGCGACCAACGCCAACACTGTGGTGATGCCGCCCACCAACCGGGACGAGCGCCAGCGCAGCCACAGGCAGAGCATTCGGGGGGAGAGAGAGAATTCGCACAAAACTAGGAAACGTTCCATTGAAGAAGTAGCACAAACCTCTACCAACACCCTTCTTCCCACCTCCATGCCTTTACTGGCAGCGTTCCTCAACTCCAGGGTGGACTTCGGACCTTGTTGCGCACCAGCGCACGCCGCGGCCAGCACCGAGCCAGCCCCGCCACAGAACGCGCAGGCTGCGGAGGAGGCCCCGCGGTTCAGGCCACTGATGGATAGAAACCATAGGAACCGCATTAGAAAAATTAAACGTTCAACCCGACAGCGAAATAATCCTTCGCATCAGAACAATGCAAACAAAAGAAACAAGCAGCCAGCTCCGGACAGCTCCAATAACTCTAATAATGTTCACTTTGCGACGTCATTCGACGACACGACGGACGGTGCAATACACTGCTTCATGGACGAGTATGGCAACTGGATGTCGTACACCTTTGATAAGAACAGTTCAGGTCGTGCACAGGCACAACCAATTCCTTTACCGGAGAAGGAAGATGGAATGCGCATTAACAGGGTCAAACCTATCGATAACCCCGACAACTCGCAAGAAACTGCCGGCGAAGGCAGCTGTGGCTCTCTAGAATCTGAAGCTGGCAACAGTGAAAGTATCCCCAAAACTAAACGCGGAGACAGCATCGACCAAAGTTCCTCCAACCAGGGCAGTAACAACCCGCTCCTGTCGAGCAATAACAATGTGTCGGCCGTTGTACCCATTAACACGAATAATGCCAACAAGCGGTTCTACGTGTTTGACGGAGGGACCGGCGCACACGCGGACCAACCGCGGTCCCCCGTGGCGTACGTCACTGACAGCTTGCTAGAACAAATAGAGGCTGAGAGACAATCGCGCATGGGGCTACCGAGCATGCATATAAACTTCCTCATGAACCAGCAGAGGGCGCAACAGATGGCTCAGCAACAAGCTGAGAACACATACGCTAATATACCGAGCCTGATGCCCTCGATAGGCGAGGAGAGCGTAGAAATAAACCTTAGGAGTAAATTCTCTAAATTAATGGACGAAATGGAGAAGGCGAATCAGCCTAAACCAAAGAGTTATTACAAATTCAAACTTTCAAAATGTTTTGAACTAAAAGTTACCATGGACAGATTGCAACTGATGGCATTGTTTGATCGAAACTTGACGTTCAAGGAAACCTTTGTCACAATATTTCTGGCTGTGATGGTGGCCGTGCTGGGTTCCATGGTGTTGAACCTCGGCTTCTACAGGGATATATACGCGTTTTGGTTTTGTTTCATCATGGCGGGCAGTCAGTACTCGCTACTAAAAAGTGTCCAGCCGGACTCCGCGTCACCAGTGCATGGTTTCAACAAGATGGTGGTGTTCTCTCGTCCCGTCTACTTCTGTATCTGTACGGCACTATTGTGCGGGGTACACAGTTACTTGGAACAAACAGCGCCCTTTACGGACGAGGACCACACGAGACGAAAACGAAGTGTAGACGTCACAAAACCTATCACGATATACGGATTTGAGATGAATGAAAGAGATTTTTTACTCATCATTCAATATGTACTATCAAAGTTCCTGTTATTTTTTCCTTTGGCATTCAGCTTAGGGTTATTCCCTCAAGTGAACACATTCCTCATGTACTTCTTGGAGCAGATAGACATGCACGTCTTCGGTGGCAACGCGACGAGCAGCCTGAGCGCGGCCGTGTACTGCGTGCTGCGGTCCGTGGCCGCCATCGGGGTGCTGTACGGGTTCGCGTACAGCGGGCTCGTCGAGGGGAAGAAATCTCAGCACCAGAAGCACAACATACTGTTCTCAATATTCTGCGGCCTCTTGGTGCCCATAGCGTACCACCTGAGTCGCAGTGCGAGCGACTACACGCTCATCTGGAACTTGATAAAGAAACATTTGTTGCCGCCGGAGTTGTACGTGATACACACTCCGGAATGTTCCCCGGAGACTGACAAGTCGGACCCCAACACGCTGACTGAAGACAAAAAGAACAATTCAGAGAGTAATATATCGAAACAGAATTCTATAGGAAGTTCAGCGTCTAAGATCAACTTTAGTTCGGAGACGAATATTGCTAAGCAGAAGAGGTCTCAGACGTCGAGCGTTAGTTCGTTGAAGATGGACCCTCGGGGAGGGGACACGATGAACTCCACGAATTCCCTGAAGGGTGAGGTGCCTACAGAAGATGACAAGACCCAGGATACAAGTACTACGAACGTGAAGGCAGACTCTGAGAAGCCGGACGAGGACATGGAGGACCCGCTGCCGAAGAAGTTGCAGGCGACGGTGAACGCGCGGCTCAAGAACGACGTCATCGTGTGCACCTTCCTCGGACTCTTCGTGTTCGGCCTGCACTGCACCACTGTCTTCACCACGCTACGGCCACAACTCAATACGGTGAGTTCTGTTCGTATGTTTGTGTATGCACGTAAATAATCCCAATGCTCCTGATACTAAATCTTACTTTTCTATAAACTAGGCAACCTGTACAAAGTTTTTTTTTAAATCGGCTCGTTCTAAACGATACCTTTTAAAGCGTAATAGAGCAGGGCCGTCGAAACTATAAACAAAGTTTAGTGTGTTTTTACTAATAACGAAGTAAACAACTAATGTTGTTTCTGCTATACTGTACTACACAGCAGAGTTAGCTCTGCTATACTGTACTAAACTTGGGTGGAATAAACTTTATACTCACATTATCTGAGTGATTTTTTTTCTGCACTAACTACAAGTCTATGAATTGTACAAAAACTATTGCAAAATAAAGCCTTATTGTCTTGAATTTACTGCCTCGTTGGCCGAATGGTCGCAAGAGCGACTGTCGGGCAAGGGGTCTTTGGTTTGATTCTCGGGTCGGGCAAAGTGTTAATGGGTTTTTAAAAAAATCTCAGTACCTAGTAGCACAGAGTCTGGAATTGTGTCCGGTATATGGCAATAGGCTCACCCCCTATAACATTGGACTCATAACATAAAGAGTGAAAAGTGGATGTTACATTGTACAGTGGCATTAAGTGCCCTCTTACCCATTCGGGGATAGAAAGGCGTGATTTATGTTATGTATGAAATAATGGGCCCCGCGTCTTGCAGGCGCTATGGATAATAGCGGGCGTGCTGGGCTGGGCGCTGCACTACGCGGTCCCACAGCTGCGCAAGCAACAGCCGTGGCTGTGTCTGGCCGGGCCCGTGCTGCGCCAGCACGAGCACGCGCAGTTCGAGGTCACCGAGCCCGCCAGGCTCATGTGCTTCGAGAAGGTACGGTATACACTCTTTGTAACTGATACAGGCATATTTTTATTGTTTGATAATGACCTTTTTTGTGGGATAAGTCAGCAAATGAGCTGATGGTAAGCAATTGCTGGCGCACCTATAGGTCAGAGGAATTACGTGTACGCAAAACTAATCCTTTACTTGTACTTTTAGTTGGTGAAAACCAAAATGACATCAAATGTGAAAAATGAAAAATTATATTTGCTTAGGGATTTCTTACAATTTAGGGGAAGTGGGTAAAAATGGGCATTTGTGTATTAATTGTGTAATAGTCATGTGTTTATTCCCGTCCAGATGTTCGTGTACCTGAGCTTCCTGGAGCGCAACGTGCTGTACCCGGGCGTGGTGCTGGCGGCCACGTCGCAGGACGCGCCCGCGCTGGCCGCCAAGTACGGGGACGCCCTCGCCGCGCTCATCGTGTGCGTCTGCGCACTCAAGTGTAAGTCGCTAGAGACCACTACCTATCTACTCTATGATCAAAAAATTCTATGATCAAAATTAATTATATATTATTGATTTAAAAAAAAATCGTTTCCTTAACTCATGATAAACCAATCCAGCCTTGCTAAAAAGTCGTTCGCTGGGTACACTTGATGGAGGAGAAGATAAATATTGTCGTACAGGTCCGTAAAGCTCAGAATAGTTCTGGTTATTTTTCCACCATTTTTTTATATAAGGGGGAAAATCATCGAATGACTGCTCCCGCCTGGGTGAGGCGAGAGGGAGTGTCAGACTCTTACTGACTAAAAACCACCCCGTTCCTTCTCCTGCACGTCGAGCCGGAACACGGTAACCCATTAGGTTCTCCGCGACATTTTTCCACCATAGAAGATTATCTTCCTGCATATTGATTAGTTTTTCTTTAATGTAGTTATTTAATAGGCATTTTAGTACAACGCATCTATCTTCAATTGGTAAACTTTCTTCGTCACTGTTTGGTTCTGAAGGCGGTGAAATTCCTCTTATTTTGAGGAAGCGATACAGGAGGAAGATTATTTATTTTAATTTTTTAGGATCCGGTAGCGGTTGAGGAACTCAAAATATAGCGAAACTCCCGCATTATGAGGAAGCGGAAGAAGAATACTCAGAAAGCAAAAAATAAACAACTTTATGTTTTACAAAATAAGGTTCAAATTCTCTATTTTTCTAACAGGTCTAAGAAACGCGTATTCAGAGCCCGAGTCCCAGTACTTGATCCTGGTGTTCGCAGTGCTCCTCTTCCAAAGAGACCTCAGCAGTCGCAAGATATCAGAGACTTTCCTCGTAGACTACTTCATCACTGCCATCATCTTCAGCAAGGTCTACGAGTTCCTGCTCAAAGTAAGTGCCAAAAAAAAATATTATGTTAATATTAAAATTTAAATAAAATTAACTCGTCGAGTACCGGTTTTATAGACACAATTAAAGAACAATAGGTCGCGGTCACCGGTGACCGCTTGGTGTTTGACAGTTTAATATTTAAAATATTAGCAGAATAATTTAAGTGGATGCAATCTTTATGGGGTCTCAGAGACTTGAAATACGGTAGGTTTGATAGACGACCTTTAAAACAATATGTGTAGTAATTACAATAGCTAAAAATTTAATTCGCAATACAAATTCGGCGTCGTGCGTCACGACTATCGACGCGAACCTCGATGTGTCGTTTCGTTTCTGCGCGACGTCGAGCGATCTGAGGCCTTAGTACCGCATTTGCCGCTCTGATTGGCCGGCTCCAATGAACCAACCAATAAGACCGCCGACCGCGGTCTCGTTTTGATTACTTTGAGCGTAAAACAAATTGGTATTAAGCCCTCAGTATCGCGGCGGGGTATGAATGAAATGCCGTCACTTTGGGCGTACTAAACATTATGTATGTATATTACTAACGTTTTTATTGTTGTGTGTGCCAGGTGCAGTTCGTAGTGACATACATCGCGCCGTGGCAGATCACGTGGGGGAGCGCGTTCCACGCGTTCGCGCAACCATTCTCCGTGCCCCACTCCGCCATGTTGTTCCTGCAGGCCGCCGTCTCCGCTCTGCTCTCCTCGCCACTCACCCCCGCACTCGGTACTCACTCATTATCATAATCACCTTTAAAAACCGCTCTGTTCCTTGATGAAAACGCTTAAAAATGTAATCAGTATTATTGAAAACGAATGGGCCGGTCCGGCCGATGTTCTGGCGGGTTTAGCCGTGTGAGTAAGTGCCTTTTCACATAGCATTGCCGGATAGCCACGTATATAAATTACGCCAGAACGTGTGGAAGCTACAGCGCGCGACCTCGCGCCCCCAGTCGTGGACGGAGAGATGACCACGTAGTGTAGTGAAGCTACAGTACCCAGCAACCGCAACATGTGAAATAGCACTAAGGGTGCTATGTAGGCCCAAATCTCCCTCCTACTTCCCTCCCACCTCAAAGTTGACAACGTACTTGTTCGGATGTCAATAAAAACCGCTAAATACCTACCATTACGTGATCCATTTGCTCGTTCACCCATATCCCACAAACATCGCAAATAGATCGCAATGGTGAATAACGCAACTTTGTAATAAGTGATTTATTAATTATAAGATGTTGTTTGTATGTCAGGTAGTGCAATATTCATGACATCGTACGTGCGCCCCGTCAAGTTCTGGGAGCGCGACTACAACACGAAGCGAGTGGACCAGAGCAATACGCGGCTCTCTTCTCAACTCGAGCGGAACTTAGGAGCTGGTGAGTCTACACTATGATGTAGGGAATAAGGTTTATTTTGCTATGTAGACCAGAGCAACACAAGACTCTAGTTTGGTGGCTGTTTCATTAACTATAAGGTTCAGTTTTGCATTGCGAAGCCCTTTACCAGCCCTGTTCGTTCTTCTCCATATGAATCTACACCTTGGAATTAGCAACTAGCTTCACTTCTAAATTTTTTTGTTGTTGACATTCAAAAGTGCCTTCCTGGTCTAATTAAAATAAATGATTTTGACTTTGACTTGACTAGTGTTGATTCCTTTAAATTCCTTATACATAGATTGCGATAGAAAAAACAAATAAAAATGGGTGTGAACTTTAAAACTTTAAATACCCTTTTCACACAGAAAACATGAAAAATATTCGTAGATGAATACTGAATTTAACTTTAGCAATGTATATGAATGTAATTGTACTTGTATTGCAGACGATAACAACCTGAATTCAATATTCTACGAGCACCTGACTCGGTCGCTGCAGCACTACCTGTGTGGAGACCTCATGCTCGGCCGGTGGGGACAGGTCCAGCAGGGAGACTGCTTCGGTAACGATATATCTGCTACTTATCTTACTTCTTACTATGGAGTTTCTTGCTCGTTTTTCTCCTTTCGAAACTACACTTTGGAACGAGCGCCTAGCTTCACTGACGGACAGACAGACGGACAATTCAATTTTTGACGTTTCAATAGTGCCTAGTTAAGGATTAATTGAAATAAATGCTTTGACTTTGACTATTTAATATTATAAACGCGAATGAGTTATGTTTGTTACTCAATCACGTCAAAACAGCTGAACAAATCGGGTTGAGATTTGGAACATGGACAGATTATGTTCTGGAATGACACAGAGGCCACTATTCATCCCACGGGAACGCGGCAGAAGCTAGTTATGCAAATGTACTGATTAAATGTTCGTGAAGTCGCGATTGTGATATCCTTTTTAACTGACTATGTAAGAACATAAAAGTGCTTATTTTTGTGCAAAAACTACCAAGCTGTTTACTCACTTGTGCTGTTTAAAATTTGTCGTACTACCTACCTACATTACCCATGATTAAGAGTCCCGTAGTGACTTGAAATAAGGCGGGCAACCTTTGGACGAAAACCGTCAATCTAGCTTATTCTTATCGACTCTTTAAACTATCAAGTAAATCATTTGAATTTTAATTCAATTAAAACTATTCTATCGATGAGAATGAGTATTAAAAGTCCTCTATTTTGTTCCAGTATTAGCATCAGACTACCTAAATTGCCTGGTCCACATAGTAGAAATGGGCAATGGGCTGGTGTCCTTCCAGCTGAGAGGGCTAGAGTTCAGAGGGACCTACTGCCAACAGAGAGAGGTTGAGGCCATCTCCGAAGGCCCTGAGGAGAGCAGTGGTGAGTTCTCATAAATAGTATATTTTAGGTTTCTACTTTTGGTGGGATATCTTCAATATTGTGTTGTTTTCATGTTTATTTTACGACCTATTGAAAGTTGTAATAATGAATTTCGAAGTTCAAAAAATGCCACCTCCACTATCGTGTCAAGCATCACTATGGCGTCAATCTTGAAGAATTGGGGTATAATCCCGAGTTTTGGAGTTGTATAAAGTTAGGTTTGATTTTGTAGTTATTGGGAAGCCTTTTTACGGAGGTGGTGGACCTATAAAAGGAACGCAGGTATCGGGTCCCCTAAATAGGCTAAGTCCAGAGCTCCTACTGTGCAATACCTGATACGGCACATTTCTAGGAAGATCTGGATCTCCCCCACAGTGGGGCACTGTGCATGATGGCACGTGATCACTGTGCCACCATCTTTCCTAAGGTGGTTGCGTAAACGGGTACAGTCATACTCTAAGCGACTATGGCCTCGAAAGTTAGGTTTTGAGTGAATCTGGTGACAATATTGATTGGTTACGCTGTCGCTGGGTGTATGCGGCGGGTCGTGGTGGTGCGGGGGGCGCGCGCTGTCGCTGGGCGCGATGTGGGCGCTGATATATACCAGTTGCGTAATGTACAGAGGGTGTATGCGGCGGGTCGTGGTGGTGCGGGGGGCGCGCGCTGTCGCTGGGCGCGATGTGGGCGCTGATATATACCAGTTGCGTAATGTACAGAGGGTGTATGCGGCGGGTCGTGGTGGTGCGGGGGGCGCGCGCTGTCGCTGGGCGCGATGTGGGCGCTGATATATACCAGTTGCGTAATGTACAGAGGGTGTATGCGGCGGGTCGTGGTGGTGCGGGGGGCGCGCGCTGTCGCTGGGCGCGATGTGGGCGCTGATATATACCAGTTGCGTAATGTACAGAGGGTGTATGCGGCGGGTCGTGGTGGTGCGGGGGGCGCGCGCTGTCGCTGGGCGCGATGTGGGCGCTGATATATACCAGTTGCGTAATGTACAGAGGGTGTATGCGGCGGGTCGTGGTGGTGCGGGGGGCGCGCGCTGTCGCTGGGCGCGATGTGGGCGCTGATATATACCAGTTGCGTAATGTACAGAGGGTGTATGCGGCGGGTCGTGGTGGTGCGGGGGGCGCGCGCTGTCGCTGGGCGCGATGTGGGCGCTGATATATACCAGTTGCGTAATGTACAGAGGGTGTATGCGGCGGGTCGTGGTGGTGCGGGGGGCGCGCGCTGTCGCTGGGCGCGATGTGGGCGCTGATATATACCAGTTGCGTAATGTACAGAGGGTGTATGCGGCGGGTCGTGGTGGTGCGGGGGGCGCGCGCTGTCGCTGGGCGCGATGTGGGCGCTGATATATACCAGTTGCGTAATGTACAGAGGGTGTATGCGGCGGGTCGTGGTGGTGCGGGGGGCGCGCGCTGTCGCTGGGCGCGATGTGGGCGCTGATATATACCAGTTGCGTAATGTACAGAGGGTGTATGCGGCGGGTCGTGGTGGTGCGGGGGGCGCGCGCTGTCGCTGGGCGCGATGTGGGCGCTGATATATACCAGTTGCGTAATGTACAGAGGGTGTATGCGGCGGGTCGTGGTGGTGCGGGGGGCGCGCGCTGTCGCTGGGCGCGATGTGGGCGCTGATATATACCAGTTGCGTAATGTACAGAGGGTGTATGCGGCGGGTCGTGGTGGTGCGGGGGGCGCGCGCTGTCGCTGGGCGCGATGTGGGCGCTGATATATACCAGTTGCGTAATGTACAGAGGGTGTATGCGGCGGGTCGTGGTGGTGCGGGGGGCGCGCGCTGTCGCTGGGCGCGATGTGGGCGCTGCGTTGGTTGGCGTGGCAGTTGGTGGCGGCGCGGTATGTGCTCGAGGGATACTCCGTCTCCGACAACTCTGCCGTCTCCATGCTGCAAGTCTTCGAGTTTCGGAAGGTGCTGCTCACTTATTACGTCAAGGTATGTTGTCATTACTCCATTAAAATCATGGGTAATATAACTAAGTCGCACCCATGTAGTAGACTGACTATCTGATTACAAGTCCCAGGAAATCTCTGTATGCACTTTCCTTCCATCCAACCAATCTGGAGGTCATTGGAAGTCATGTTCACCCATCTTGTAGCTCAATCACAAAATCTTAATTTCCTTCGCAGAGTATAATCTACTACACCATCCAGTCAGCTAAGTTAGAAGAATGGCTATCCTCACCAATGATAGCGGAGGCGTTAAAGCCAATGAACGAGAGGAACTTTGTGGACTTGGACCCCATATTCAATGTCAACTTAGATGAAGATTACGACTTTAGAGCTTCTGGTATTACCAGGTACGTTGTTTTTACAGGTTTTATGTGGATAAGTCTTCCTATGTCTACGTTTATTGCTGCAGTTGATTAGTCATTTGCTTAGCCAAAAATGCAGAATTTATGTCCCAGAGATTTGAAGACTGCCTCATTGGCCGAGCGGTCGCAAGTGCGACTGCCGGGCAAGGGGTCTCGGGTTCGATTCCCGGGTCGGGCAAAGTATTACTGTGGTTTTTTAAAAATCTCAGTAGTAGCACGGAGCCTGGAAATGTGCCCGGTATATGGCAATAGGCTCACCTCCTATTACATGGGACTCATAACATAAATAGTGAAAAGTGGGTGTTACTTCTATGTGCACCTCTGCCTACCCCTTCGGGGATAAAAGGCGTGATGTTATGTAGATTTGAAGATGATGAATAAGTTTCAGTAACTTTTAATGTATAAGTTACTAGCTTTTACCAGCGGCTTCGCTCGCGTCACAAAAGGATAAAAAGTAGCCTCTGTGACATATACCAATACACACAGCGCTATCTATACCAACACTTTTGTTTCCAATCGGGAATATCAATTTTTCCGGGATAAAAAGTACCCTATTATTTAATCCGAACTTCTAACTTTACGTCTTGAAAAAATTCAAAACAATCGGTTGAGTAGTTACGGCGTAAAAGCGAAACAAACAAACTCACTTTCCGATTTATAATATTAGTAAGGATGTTCGTGTATATTTTATGCGTAAACGTTTCGAATGCGATTGTTTTTGAAGAAAATAAAATAACCATACTAATTTTGCTCTTGTCTTAAGTAAGAGGTAATCTAGTGTAATATCTGCGAAGGGTATAACAGTAAATTGTAATGTGTTTACGTTGTGGTGGCGTAGGAGTCGTTTCTGCGCGGTGTACGGGGAGTGGATCGCGTACTGCGGCGCGCGGCGCGGCGCGGGCTGGCGGCGGCGCGGGCCGGCGGGCGCGGCGGGGGGCGCCGGCCCGGGCGCCGCGCTCACCACGCTGTGCTTCGCGCTCAGTCTGCTCGGCCGCCGCGCGCTCGCCGCCGCGCAGCATCTCTCCGCCTCCAGGTACACTTTGTTACTTATTCAACATTTACGCCAAACTTTTTTTAGTTCATTCAGTAATTAATAAAGCATTCTTTTGGGGTCCAAACTCTTAATACTTAAGAATCAGTCGATCCGAAAGGCTACCCAAAGACTTTTAAGAATTAAATCTTCCTGAAAATGACAACTTCTGTACTTCGTTCAAAAAGGTTGACCTTAAATTTTATCTTCTTATTTGATTTAACATACTAATAAAAAACATAATGTTTCCAGCGTGGAGTTCTTCCTATACGGCCTACACTCGCTATTCAAGGGCGACTTCCGCATCACATGCGCGCGCGACGAGTGGGTGTTCACCGACATGTCCCTGCTGCACTCCGTCCTGGCGCCCGCCATACGGATGGCGCTTAAACTACACCAGGTACTTACTAACACACTTTTTTTGAGAGGGGGGGTGGATCATCCAATGACCATTCCCGCATCGAGTGAGGCGGGATTCTTACTGACTTCGAACCAGAAGGGTTAACCTCGTTAAGTTGTCCGTAGCTCCAAGTCGGGCACTAACCCTACTGGGCCCCATCAGTGGTGGTCTGTTGGCTCTTTGTACGCTCAAGCTACTCTTGCTCGCCATCCGCAGACCCGTGCTTACGGTGGCTACTATACCTGCTTCTGTGATTTAGTTGTGCGATGGATTTTTCCAACTAACGATGATATTTGTTCCCTTAGGACCACTTCATGTTCCCTGAAGAGTATTGCAGCAGTTCAGCTCTGTACTGCGCCATAGCGTCCCACGCCCAGCGCCTCGTCATCTGCCACGAGGCGGCCCCCGCCTGGAGGTACAACGTACTGCGGGGCGCGCCGCATCTACTCGCACTCAGGTACATCTATACAGGATTCATTGATTGAGTAAAAATGTCACAGCACCATACTGTTGTACGACTTTTCAATATTCATCCAAATTGTCATAAAAAAAATTCGTACATAAAAATATTTCAATTAAACGCTCTAAATGTTACGAAACCTACATAATATACCATCAATACAAATAGATAAACAAAGACCTAACTTTTAAGTTCTGTATGATTTTTTTTTAGGAAATTAACCGTGATGTTTATGATGTTAATGATACGATCCTGCAAGGTTGCTACTTAATTACAAATAGCTTTGACTATCATGCACTACTCACTGTTACATTAATATTACAGACACGTGGTGGACGAGGGTAACGACGATTACAAGATAATAATGCTGAACAAGCGCCACCTTGGATTCCGAGTCATCAAGCTCAACCGCGAGTGTGTACGCGGACTGTGGGCTGGACAGCAACAGGAACTGGTCTACCTCAGGAACAGGAACCCTGAACGAGGGTCTATTCAGAACGCTAAACAGGTACGTAGGTTAACTCTCTACCTGTAACGTTTGCGGTACTCGAATCTTTACGAATTAAACACTCCTAAAAATGGCTCTATCCACTTGTGAAAACCGTATAAAAATCGATTTATTAGTTTTTGAGTTCATCACGAGTATACACGATATCTTTCATTAGAATGAGAAGAGACGATGAAACGTTAAGGTACACGATTTTGACATACCTCTTTCGCTTTATCTACGGTTATAAATTGTTGAATGCGTATTTGTCTATCGTGGGATCGTATACAGAACTTAACCACAACAATGTTCTTTGTCACTTAAACTATAATTTTGTGTATGACAGGCTCTCCGCAACATAATAAACTCGTCGTGCGACCAGCCCATAGGCTACCCAATCTACGTGTCCCCGCTGACGACATCGTACGCCGACACGTCCCCCCAGCTGTGCGAGCTACTGGGCGGCCCGCTCACGGTCTCCGCCATACGACAGCGCCTGGCCGCCGCCTGGAGACGGTAACTAGCATCCTATATTACTGGGCGGCCCGCTCACGGTCTCCGCCATACGACAGCGACTGGCCGCCGCCTGGAGACGGTAACTAGCATCCTATATTACTGGGCGGCCCGCTCACGGTCTCCGCCATACGACAGCGACTGGCCGCCGCCTGGAGACGGTAACTAGCATCCTATAGTACTGGGCGGCCCGCTCACGGTCTCCGCCATACGACAGCGACTGGCCGCCGCCTGGAGACGGTAACTAGCATCCTATAGTACTGGGCGGCCCGCTCACGGTCTCCGCCATACGACAGCGACTGGCCGCCGCCTGGAGACGGTAACTAGCATCCTATAGTACTGGGCGGCCCGCTCACGGTCTCCGCCATACGACAGCGCCTGGCCGCCGCCTGGAGACGGTAACTAGCATCCTATATTACTGGGCGGCCCGCTCACGGTCTCCGCCATACGACAGCGACTGGCCGCCGCCTGGAGACGGTAACTAGCATCCTATAGTACTGGGCGGCCCGCTCACGGTCTCCGCCATACGACAGCGACTGGCCGCCGCCTGGAGACGGTAACTAGCATCCTATAGTACTGGGCGGCCCGCTCACGGTCTCCGCCATACGACAGCGACTGGCCGCCGCCTGGAGACGGTAACTAGCATCCTATTTACTGGGCGGCCCGCTCACGGTCTCCGCCATACGACAGCGACTGGCCGCCGCCTGGAGACGGTAACTAGCATCCTATATTACTGGGCGGCCCGCTCACGGTCTCCGCCATACGACAGCGACTGGCCGCCGCCTGGAGACGGTAACTAGCATCCTATATTACTGGGCTGGGGAGTCCGCTTACCAATTTTTGAGATTTCTGCCTTGATAATTATGAACGTAGTCTATATCGGCTACTAGAGTGACGTCACTCTCTATCTCTTCAACTGTCTTAATTCAACTACATTTATTTATTTATAATTCATTTATTAATACACATAAAAATATAGGTACTTACTCCGTTTTTCACGGCTGTCTTAAGAGCGGTTTAAACTGTCAAACGCCAAGCGGTCACCGGTGACCGCAACCTATTGTTCTTTAATTGTGTCTATAAATACGGTACTCGACGAGTTAAAGGACCACAATCATATCTAGGAATCTGGTATCAGTGTTGTCTAATAAACTTGATCCATTGAAATTGCAACCTTCATGTTCTGTACATGCAATAAGTTGTATGACGTGCCCCAGAATCCGTCGTCGTTGCGGCGAGGGCTGTTCGTCTGGCGGCGCGGGCGGCGCGTGCGACGCGGCGGCGGCCGAGGCGGGCGCGGCGCGGGCCAACACGCCCAGGCACAACGCGCTGCATCTCTCCAGGACCTCGCTCGGTGACTGCACGCACTTTTAAATTTATTTTATTTAGATAAAACCTCAAATTAATACGGTACTTGGATACGAATAAAGTCAGCGTTGCCTTTCTAAAGACTTTAAAAAAGACGGAGGCGCTATGTCTGGATGATCGCTTATGCCGTAACAATGGAGTCTGTCGAATGATTTGATTTTTTTTTCATGTTGATCATAATCTTGCTACATATCTGCGTTTAATTAAAAATGAAACCTTTATTTGCATTACTTTATTATTATATTATTTAAATATACTAATTTTCGATATACATTCCAGCGGGCACACGCGGTAGCTTAGCCAGTGCGGGCAAACCGACGTCGTCTACTCTAGCGTCCCTGGCCGGACTACTGCGGGACCATTCTCACGATAGACCGATAGACCGCACGCACGATGACTCCGGTATGTTATCTACATAGCTTTGATTGACCAATTAATTAATGAAAAAAAAATAGTATAAACTATTATTTGTTACCGACAAAATTACTAATCATTAATTTTGTTTCTAATTATACTGTCTTTGCCTCCATAGAAATTCAATATTCTTGCTCAAAAACTTATGTAAACAAACAAATTTTTGCATGTTTAGTATATATCAATTATGTTTTATTATTTATTTTAGTTAAGTACGTAACTAATTATATTTTATGTAATTATGTTTTAATAACATAAAATTATGAACTATATTTATTTGTTTTTGCCGAAACAAAAGGACTAGATATATTGAAGATATATAACTGTGAGTGGTATTTGTATTAATATGTAGCGAATGTAGATGTATAGTATTCACTAGAATGAGAAAAGGTAGAAACTAGGAAAGCTGAAAACTCATAGAGTTACTTATGTAATAAGTATTAAGTTACATAGGGAGTTTCTATCTTTGTCTTATTGTATAGTAGTTTATTTTGTAGCATCATTTCATTAATAGTGAACAAGATAAGATACATCAAACACTGCGACTGCAAGGTTGGTGCGGTGGCTGGGCAACCGGCTGCCGTGCAACGTGTCGCGGGTTCGATTCCCGCACGGGACAACACTTTGTGTGATCCACAAATTGTTGTTTTGGGTCTGGATGTCATGTGTGTGTGAACTTGTATGTTTGTAAACGCACACACGACACAGGAGATAATGATAGTGTAGGGCAACATTAAAAAAAAAAACAGGTGTAATTATAATAGTTATTTTTATTTGTGTTCCACATTCAAACCGAAAGTTATTCAGCAGCAATGTATAGATTATATGAGTACGGTAATAAGTTGTATGTGTGGTATTGTAGCCGCGAGTGGAGTGGCGGCGGCGGGCGGGGGCGCGGGGGGCGCGCCGCGACCCGCCGAGCGCAGGGGGCGACCGCGCGCTGCGGGGAAGGAGGGGCGCCAGGTACGTACGGTGATAATGAAGTAAACAGATGGCCTGATAAAGATTACTAGGAACCATTAGATGCAAGTCGGCCTAATATGTAGACCTATGTTAAGCAGTAAACATCCATAACTGGATCATAGTCATTAGTCATTTTGTAAAGTGTCTAGCAGAAATAACTATTTAAGTATTTTAATTCACAAATGATTATCCCAAGTTTTGATGTAAATATTTAACATATTGTTTCTGGATTTATGTGTCTATATACACGTATTTCATCGTAACTTAATAATAAATAGAGGAAGATAACTTATTGTCACCAGAATAAACAATACATTGTGACTCCCCCAGAGCGGGCGTGGCATGCGTCGCGCGGCGCCGGCGTCGTTCCGTCTGCTGGGCGCGGCCGACGCCATGCGGCTCGAGCCCGCCGCATGCTCCTCGCATCCCAACGACGACACGCAGGTATACCTACCTCTATTGTAGTGTTCTACATTACTGAAGCGTAGTCACTTATCTTATAAAAAATGACTGTCAAAATGTTATGAACCATTTATTTTATGACATCTTCAACTTTATGGCAAATTGTTGAAGACACAAAATTGTGGTAACTTTTAAAAATGTTCACTAATCGTAACATAACATATTATCGTTGGTCAGAGTGCGGCGGGCAGTAACTGGGAGTGCGCGTGGCGAGACCAACCGAGGCGGGCCGCTAGTGCTAAGGTAAGTCGAAATAAAGTCACCCTAAAATTACAATAGAAAAGTATAGACCACAAACTAATAACTAGCCACATTTCATATAAGAAAAGATTTGAACGACGTCGTTTGAAAATAAAAATGAAAATGAAAAAAAAATCATTTATTTGTAAACATAGGTTATATAAAGTTGTTTGAATGATTGGCATACAGTGAAATACAGCGAGTCTTCTAAAACATTCTATTGGTATTACCATTGCAAACCCCTGATGCCAGCCAATTCTACGTGTCAAAGTAAAGCTGATATTAACTTTCATACCATCAGGTATCCAGCAGTAGAGGAGGTCCAAGCGCCGAGTCATCTCTGGAGGACCTGACGCTGACCCCGACAGGTCTGGACCTGTCTCTGCCGGACTGTAAGATCATCGCCAACAGAAACGCCAGGCAAGACAGAGACTTTAAAAGGTATTCATGCACGATCATCATTCATTGTCATCGCTTTACTTATCACTACGTCTATAAAGAAATTTTGTACGGTTTAATTGTATGTCTTTGAATATACCTAATATTATATAGGTTAAGTTAAGTTATGCAAATTGAAGTCTGTTTGAAACTTTCTTTTGTGGGAGAGGCATGCTTCGGCACGAATGGGCTGGCTCGACCGGAGTGACACCACGGCCTCACAGAAAACCGACGTGAAACAACGCTTGCATTGTGTTTCGTCATGTGACTGAAGTTACCGGAGGCCCAATTACCCCCTCCCTAGTCTACCGAATCCCCGAATTCTCCACAATCCTCAAATTCCCAATTCCCAAAAGGCCGGTAACGCACTTGTAACACTTGTTTCGGGTGTCCATGGGCGTCGCCGATTGCTTACCATCAGGTGCTCCGTCTGCTCGTTTACCGGCTTAGGCTATAAGAAAATTGTACTGATTGGATTTGTTTAAATATAGCATAGTCGTCTACTTATACTTTTCTGCAGTACTACGCCAAGTGAAGAGTTATTAAAATTTTTATTCAATACATTGCATGTATCTACTACCTATTCAATGAATGTATTCATCTCTGTGTTTTAAACATAATATTAATAACAATTCCGACAATTCTCTACTCAAAACACCGCTATAACCATACCATGTCCATGTACCATCTTAACTTAATTATTTTAATTTATAATCCCTTCGCTTTGAATGTTAGTGTGCGAGCGACAATTAATTTGATAATTTTTCACTGACATACCCATTATAACATTTTCACCAACATTTTAACTTATAACACCAAATATATTTATTAAAATAATTATGTTTAACAGGTACTATGTCAATGAAATGACTCCGAAAGACTTGTCGAAACTCAGTAAAGAGATTCGACACGAAAGGGAGAGCTATAGAGAGCTAACAGGCCGCTACATTGAGAAACCTGAAGCTATACCTCTAAAGGAAACCCACTATTCAGACTTATCAAACAAAGAATCGATACTCAAGAAAGAAGCTAAAAAGGACTCTAAAGCCAAAGAAATAAAGACTAAAATTAAACGGTCGGACTCTGGTAGGAGTGAGTTAAAAGTGAATGTCAGTGTGGGCAGTAAGGTGTTGATAATAGAGCCGTTGGGAGTGTACGACTGTATCAACCTGGGCAGGAGGATCGACGTACAGTGGCCCTCCGAGGCGGAGAGGGAGCGGGGCGGACGCAACTACTGGGGGACTTGGGTGCCCCTCGCCGGGATGGACGGACTGGTGAGTGCAGGACATACTTGTTATAGCTGTCTAGCTTTCTATCGGCAGCGTGGTTATCGTAAAAAATCAAACAGAATTTGACCCATGATTTTAAACAAAGAACCTTGACCGTCAAACTCATTCCTCCCAATAAGATTCTACACTTTCCAATAAAAAGATTTTTGCTCGTTCTTACTAGGAATTTACACTTTGGCGCTACCTTTAATAAGTAACCGACTATAAGAAATTCTGTTTTGACTATCCCAAGGTAAACGTTTTTCAAAACTGGTTTTATACTAATAAATCCTATGTTCCCAGGTGGTACACAAATGGACGCCCAACCACAGAGACCCCAAGCTCCGCTCCCACGTGGACAAGAGCATACTACTTATACAAATTGATGACAAATTCGTACCCATAGCCGAAAACTGCGTACAAGACCTCGGCGATGAAGTCTGAACCTTACCCCCAAGGACACAAGGTCGAAATCACATCAGACAACACGTATGAACATTTCAATCTATATTATTACAAGTCTGAACCTTATATGTATAACAATAAGGTCGATAATACCTTCTTTATAGGAATCTTTGACGATAGAAACTCTGTTTAGATACATTGCATGAGTCCTGACAGTTGGGACGCTTGCACGATCTCGGTGTTGAATTATGAACCTTATGTGTACAGTAGTAAGGTGTGTTATGCTTATTTTTAATTAACGCAAATGATGCAGTTCCTTTTAAAGACTTGTGACGTAATTAATGACTTATTAAGGTAATTCTAATCATATAATTGATCAATTATTTGTATCTGTCGAAAATATTCCTTTATAGATTGAAATCTTATGTTTTTTTATATATAGACCTTATGAAACCCTTATGAATTATACATACACCTATAACATACAAACAAATAATATATGTCTGAATAACAAACCAACAGTTTCAAATATAGTGATTATAATTATCTCTATAAGTCATTAATTATGCTACAAGGTACATGTAATATTATGGTGTTATCATTTTAAAGGTGATAGGCAGAAAAATAAGACCAGCATACTAAGTTATGTTTCCAGTGTAAGAAGCTCCATGACGTCGTTCATATCTGTTACCATGGGAGCTCTACTTAAACTGGTCATGTTTAGTCCCTATGTTGGTCCGTTCTTTATTATGAATGTCACAAAACATAGAAATATAAAGATCTTATGACAACTATGAATAAGTTTAAATGGAATAGAAAACAATGGATTTTCAACCTTACCTCTTAATGTTAAAGTTCATTCTCCTATGAATATTTTGTTCGTGACAGTTTGTGTTAATCTCAGTCTTATTTCGTAGGGAATTAAGTTGGTAATACACGAAAACAGTTCATAGGATTTGAAGTCATCCCCGATCGACTTAAAATGTTTAATATATGGATATGAAGCTAGCTAAATTGTCTACCATTATATTGTAATTTATAGACCAAAATTAAATTCAAATGTTCACTAAATAAAATAAAACGTATGT
The DNA here is from genome assembly GCA_902850265.1 of Spodoptera littoralis. Lineage (NCBI taxonomy): Eukaryota > Metazoa > Arthropoda > Insecta > Lepidoptera > Noctuidae > Spodoptera > Spodoptera littoralis. Next base: position 12,778,149 of record LR824545.2, read on the forward strand.
AGTTCCATCTCTCTCTGTTATAAGTATATAGAAAGGGATAGAACGTGTTCATTTGGTTTTTTATTTAGTGAATTTTTAATGATATGGTTGACATTTGAAGGTGGAGTGGGCAATAAAAAATAGATAGGTGATCTCAAAGCAATGACTTGTGTTTCTTTTTCATCATAATTCACAATCTCCAAGGTTGGCAAATTGTTTGGAGATTTTTTAAATATGTTGTCCCACACTGGAACTTTCTCCTAGGTCGTGGGTGCGTTTACAAACATACAAGTTCACATACGCATGACACCCAGACCAGAAACAATAATTTGTGGAACACACAAAATGTTGTTCTGTACGGGAATCGAACCCGCGACACGTTGCACGGCAGCCGGTTGTCCAGCCACCGCACTGACCGTGCAGATTGCAATAAGAGCTCTGAAATTTCGAAGATTATGTTAAACCTGACAGTCTTGCAGTAGTTTGTCATACTTAGAAAAACATACAAGAGTTGCCTTCTCCACATTTCAATTGGCAACCTATTTGGTATACAGTTACAGGATTATTTTCCATGATATTGGTATCTGCCATTAGTATCAACTAGATGTAATATACGACCGTATTATTATTATTAAGTTGCGTTCTAGAATACCATGTGTAAATAAATATTGACGGTTGTGGCGCAAGTTGGACTTTTACGACTTTAATATCACTCATGTAAAAAACATATATACGGTCGAATTGAGAACCTCCTCCTTTTTTGAAGTCGGTTGAAAAGTATCTTCAGGGAGAATTGTCTACGAAAAATCTTACTCCGATATTGAACTTATTACTTACGTCCTGATTTATGTCCCGTATGGCAATAGGGGGCGCTTCTTACTGGTCAAAATAGTGTTACAAATTATTCTGAGACGTACTAAATTAATTTAAACATGAGGCTTATTTAAGTACAGTCCCAGCAGCGCACGCTGTTTATAAATATGATTTGACTCGACCCCGGTTTGACTCGAAATTAGTCGAGCCATTCTCGAACCCTTCACGTAAGAATAAGAAGAAGCTGTACATTTCAATTGATGTAGTTTTTCATACTTGTCTAGTGTCTACGTCTCAGCGATTAAAGTTTTGTTATCCTGCCAGCAATGATGCCGGTCTATTGCCAAGAAATAGCACAAATATAAAACTAAATTTTACTGAAACTATTTCTAAAATAATCGTCGATTTCAATATCTGTTGAATAGTGTAATGAAAGAGTATAGAAAAATATATTAGGTAAAAAATATTTGCTGATTGTTTCTTGCCAATTTATAATGCTCGTTGTCACATACATGAATATTTACGACAATTTATTCATCTATTTACGTAATTAAATGTTTTAATAAAATCTTGAATTAATGATTGCTACGTTTAAGTGGCTGATTGTTTTGAAAAACGTTCAAATTGTGGGAAAATTGTTAAAAAAAGAGTTGTAGCAAATGTGTGAATGAAAAGAATTTATGAAATTTTAAGTATTAATTAAATTTATTGAAATCGTTATTGACATCGTTTAAAGTATAAAAAACAGATAAATACCTTTAGATCTGAAACGAATGCATAAAAGTCCACAGTACATGCAAAGGAAAATAAAATTCAGAAGCTTGTACGTAAAAGTCTACAACGACTTGCGACCACAACACAAGCTTCGTTGTGTGTGTAGCGTTAAATTGTAAATATTTGTAAATAATGTAAAAAAAAACAATGAAAAAATGTATATTCGTCTCTTTAATATATTATTAAAAACATCTTATTACAGTACATAAGTAGAAACCTTTTTTATTTTTGTTATCAATTATTTTTTTTATCTAAATTTGTTTTGTATAAAATGCTGTTCACTCCAAATATCTTTAGTCTGACACCAAATGAATGTGTAATGTGTATTTAAATTATTTATAAATTATATTTAGGTGGCTGTGTGTGTGCTGTCAAGTTAAAGAATCTTAGAAACACTAGAAAATGTACAACAAACCCAAAAGTAAGTGTTTTTTTGTCCAAAATGATATTATGTCGCTCAGGTTGATTAAAAACATGGTAATTTATATTCTAATAGAGAGAGAACTAGGTTGATTTGTCACTGAGATCATCTTGATCTAAGAAAACGGACGAAATACTAATTCCTTCACGATTCAACCGATAGCCACAAATTACTGCTAAAAACAAATCCTGGTCTCCCCTACATATCTCTTAAAGTATTTAGATAAGTTTTCTAAGAACATTTAACTGGAAATATTGCTATACACACAGTACATGTATTTGTTCACTGTTGTTATTATATTATATATACTATAGTGCATTTGATATATTATCACTCTATAAGTATATGTATTGTTTACAAAAATAATGGACAAATTATAATAATGACGTTGAGTTTTGCGAATTTAAAGGGGTGTGAAATTGTCAATGATATAACTTATAAATAATATTGTTTCAGTAAAAAACAATGTTAAGAAATAACACTATACTGTTGAATTAATACTTTAGACCAATTACAGAATAAAATTAACTATTTAACGCTCGAATATTCAATTGCTACTCAGTTTTAAGTTGGATTTTAATGTTATTCTATCTCTGTCATATTATAAACCATTTGTAGTGACAGAACTGTTCTCAAGGGCGACGTAATATTGAGTAGTTGACCACCAAAGTCCTAACCTTCAAAAAGTATATGCTACAGGTTGATACATTTCATAATATTATATTGAATTTAAAAATAAACGATCTGTATTTGTTCTAAAATATGTAATAATTGATAGATTTCACAGAATCCCCGAAGCGTTGAAATAATTTAAAAATTATAATTCAATTGTTCACTTTATATTATAGTCGCTGTGTTGTTTGTCGTCTGCTAATGAATTTACAACAAAATATTCATTATTAGACCATTTTTTTTTAATCTTTTACAGTTTAAATAATATAATAACCTTTTTGCTTTATAAAGTTGGATATATATAACTGAATAAACCTATATTGACTCAATATCAATGATTTTATGTTGAATATTTAATAGTATTAACGAATAATGTTGAATTTATTAGCAGGTGATAAAATAATAGATAGAGACTCTACTGCACTCTTCACTTATGACACCCTGTGTCTCTTGTGGTATCCGTTCGCGTTTACAATTCATTCTTTTTTTAAATATCTTCAATAAACAGTTTAAAAAAGTTTTTTGTTCTGAATTCTTTGAGTACATTTTGTGAATGTATTATCTCATTCCGTATGATTTTATTGACACAAATTAGCTTTAATTTATGTAAATGAAAAGAAATACCAATACTCGTAAAATAAAATAATATGATAAAAATACTAATTAATATTATAAAATTTTTAATTATTCTCATTTTTTCATCAACGCGAACGTACCACAACTAATATATGAGTATATATTATATTCTCAAGTTGCCTTAATATATTTTAGACTGATTTTTTATATCGTGATGTGTGTCAAGCAGATATAGATAGTTAAGGTGAAAACTGCGCTTGTTTCGTCATTTTAATGTTAAGGTCGCAGTACTTATGAACTTGTGTTTGGGCGGTTTACTCATATACGTTTGATGCCGACAATGGTATTTGTCGTCTATATGGAAATTAGAAATATTTACAACACAATAATTACAAGAAAATTTTATCTAATTATCTTACATATACTATGGTCAGTATAGAACATTTTTTATCTTAAAATGTTGCCTGTACTATGCGATATTTCTAATTTGACATAAAGGCGACAATAATTGCCAGATTAAAAAATCCGAATTTATATTTATTACTTTGCAAAAATGATATAGCTCTGCGTTGATGCTTGGTGTATTCAGTGTTAGTCTAAATTGAATCTTAATGCAATGTAAAAGGGTAGATGTTTGTACAGTAGAATGGCACGATCCGTCCACAAGTGATTTTTTCTGCATATGCGAGTTATTTTTGTCTTCGTTCAAATTGTTTTTTATTGATATCGACGATACTATTTGAAAATAGTTATTAATGTTAAAAGTATAACACAATTATTGGATATTTATTATGAAATAGACCCTTCTCTTGTCAAAAGCATAGTACAGTGGGCAGCAGGTCAACCGACTCAAAGTCAAAGCATTTATTTCAATTAAACAATTAAACAAACAAGCAATAAATAGCTAATGCTAAATTTCAGTACTATACTACATTGATTGTGCAATTTTGTACACCAATGTATCAATTTAAATTTTCATTCCATAATTTCAAGTGCTCCATGAGTTTGTATTAAATTCATTGCTAACTTATTGTCATAATTTCTAGTTTTGCTTTAATTAATCATAATATGAAAGAAAATTAAGTCATTTTTCTCAATGGCACTTGAAGTAAGTAATATTATAACGTCATGTAACTTTGTATTTGTATTCTTTTTACCCATAGAGTTGGGCCTATTTTATTTATTAACTCGTCGAGTACCGGTTTTATAGACACAATTAAAGAACAATAGGTCGCGGTCACCGGTGACCGCTTGGTGTTTGACAGATTAATTGTGTATAGGTCACTCATGTTTATCCTACACATAAGCCTTCCTGATGGTACATTTACTATAGTTAATGCTTAACTGTTACAGTAGCATGTACATAACCAGTGCGTAAGTTTTGTTTGTACACGACTGACAATATGACATTGTAAATTGTGGTGATAAATTTTTGAAATAAAGTTCAAAAAAATATTAATATTAAAACCACATTTTGGTACTTTTGAAACGTCAACAAATATAAAATAAATAATAGTCTGTCAGTCAATCCGTCAGTGAAGCTAGGTGCTCATTCCAAAATGTAGATTCGAATGGAGAAGAACGAGCAAGAAACTCCATTCGTTACTCTTTTAAAAAAAAAGTATGTTCTACAATGTCTCTGATACATATTCCAATACTGTACGTATATGTGAGAACAATGCAAAGACACGCTTGACGCATTATAGGTACTAATTACAAAAGTTACTAAAATAAAAAAATAAAATCATCTTATAGTCTAACATGGTGCTCACATATGCATACTGACTATCCATAAAAATAGTGCTTCTATATAAGAAAATGGAAACTTTGTTTCAATAAAGAAAGAAATGCTCGATGCCACAAGGTAACTAGATTGTCTACATTAGAATGAAAGTATTAAATTACTGTCTTTTTATTAGAGTTTCAACTCTGTCGCTTAGAAATAAAGTCGAATATCCAATGACAATTGAAGCACTGTTCTAACTATAATTATGTATGCAAGTTTAAAAAGTATTGGTAGACTAGACAAAGCATATTGAGGTAACAAACTTATGGCCATTTTCATGTCGCGGAGAACCTAACGGGTAACCGGGGCTCCGGCTCGACGTGCAGGAGAAGGAACGGGGTGGTTTTTAGTCAGTAAGAGTCTGACACTCCCTCTCGCCTCAACCAGGCGGGAGCAGCCATTCGATGATTTACCAGCCTTAAAAAAAATGGCCGTTGTCATCAATGTTTCCTAAACCACCCCTTTCTTCTACTGTTAGGCGTCACTTAGTCACCTTACTTAGCTTTAAAGTGTAGGAAAAGTTGATGAAATCGGTATCTTCGCATTTATTGTATTAGTTGGGTATAGCAATTTTAATTTGTTTAAATAGTTGTCGATATCAATAAGGTTCATTTTCGTATGCATATGCAGATAAGTCGTGGTTGCTTTGTGATGACGTACAGGTAAACCGCCGCGCCGTTGTTTTGTGTCACATTATCAATATCAGAAATTAATACTGAATTAAAATGGTACATGGATATTTTATGTGTTTTATTGTTACTTCACAACAACAGCCTATAAATGCCGACTGCTGAGCAAACGTCTCTTCTCACACGGAGAAGGTTTGAGCATTCATTACCAGGGTTGCTCAATGCGGGTTGACGATGTTAAACTTATAATTAGAAATTATAAGCCCAGGGTTTCCTCACGATGTTTTCCTTCGCCGTTTGTCAGTGGTGTCTAAATCTTAGAAAGTACGTATAACTCGGAAAAAGTCACATTGGTACTTGCCGTTGGTAGGTTTCGAACCCGCGCCCTCATACATTAGAAGCGAGTTAAACCCGTGCCACCACGACTTTAAGGATTACAACTAATAACAAAATATAAATAAAACAACTTACTAAACAATATCCAAGAAAATATATTTCCTTCTATAAACACAACTCGGTATTATTGTGCCACAATGTACAAATCAATTTCAATTCCATTCGACTATGACATAAGGTACAAGGATCGTAAATAAACAGTACAATTTTAATTTAATTTAATAATTTTGGACGATTTTGGGGTTTACTAGTCACATAAGTAATAATTAATTTTATTTTCTAATAATACTTTATGGTTCATGAACGTTTTCTAAAAGCTAGAGGCCTGTGTCTCTGGTTAGGCGCCATATTTGAGAATTGGCGCCTTTTCTAAAGTGTTAGGCCGTAATCTAAGAGTAGAGGTTCACTATGAGTTTACTAAAATTCTTAAAACTACTTCTATAGAAGGCGAACAACCGTTTGTGTTTAGATAGAAGTTGTATAATGTCCTAAACTGCAACGCCTCCGCGCTCCTCATTGGTCGATGTGGTATCGCACAAACGGTTGCTGCCATTTCTGTTTTTAAGTTCTAAAATGTTGGTCTAATTATATGCGATTTCTAATCGCAGTAATTTTTCTACTAGCTAAAAGGTAAAGGTTACGACCATCGAAAAAATTGGCCCGAAATAAAGGCTAATATTCAAAAATTCAAATTCTAGGTCAAAACCTGCAACGACTAACGTTCCAGTTAATTGAAAATGTTCCAGGTATTGTCTTTGTAAGTGAAACAATCGGGGCATAGTTTATAGATAAAAGAAAATTATTTCTGAGTTGGCAATCAGTAACAGCTGTTGTCACACTGACGATGTAGGTACCTACCACAAACTTTAGTTGCTAGAAAGTCGTCACAGGTTCTTAATACAATATTTAAAATCTAAGCAAATTCTGGTCATCTAATCTATGAATGGACCCAAATATGGCCTGTAGGACATTTTGTATATCTAAGCTCGACATTATAAGCTACCTAAGGTTTGCATAATGCGTATACATTCACATGACACGAAGCTCTGTGAGCAAAACAAATGGCGAGTGTTTACCATTTTAATGCTTAATTATTCTAAGGGTTTTCTATAGTTACATTTATTGATAGTAAGAACTTAGGGCTGTTGTTCATTAGGTATTAATTTTTTGATAGCTAGAGTGATTGGAAATACATGACTGAAAGCTACATAAGCGCACTCTGGTGTACACAAAAATTGTCCTCATCAGATGTGAATATTAGGTCAATGTCAAATATTAATTCACAAAACTTTTACTATTAGGTTCTTTGACAATTGTAGTGTTGAACCAAATGGCCAAATCCCGCATTAAAATTGTAAACACACTGCTATTGATTGCTCACATTTACACTAACATAGCGTAATTAAATTTCTAAGCATGGACATATTAGGATGGACTTAAGAAGCACCTAACATACAATCTTACGACTACAACTACAACATTCAGATGTTCAATCACTATTTTTATTATAACATTGTAAAACATTCTATAGTTTAGGGGAAAGGGGGGTGAAAATTAGGACAGACTTTGAAATCGAGTACAAACTTGCTTTGTTTATTTTAGAAGTATACTTCAAAAGATTTACTTGTTGAGATAACTGTCGAATCGAACAGACCGACATACACACGTTAATTTAGTTTTTTAGACTTTGAACGTTGATTCATAAAGAATTTAAACCTGAATATCATCCATGTTTTTAAAATAACTATCGTGAGTCATTAAATTGATTATTTGACTGAAAATTCCGAGTTACTCACGTAAGTACCTAGAGGTATAGTGAAAAGCTCTACTAGTTTCGAGTCACAGTAGGCTGCGCGACATCGTCGCGACCACGCACGGTGCTCATGAGGAAGAGTCCCTCTGTAACTCGAAACTAATAGAGCGTTTTTCAGTATTTTTTACTTTTCATCCAGTTATGAGGAATAGGTGTAATCTTTCGACTTCTGAGTTTACGATGAATATAGATGAATAGTATAATAAAAAAACACTTGAATACCTAAATAATTTTCACCCTTCCTTCCGTCCTTTCATATAAAGTTCAATTTGAATTTACATTTACTAGATCAAAGTTATTGTTATATTTATCATAAGTTTTGAATAGAATCCTAGAGCAAGATATAGTCTTTGTTTTTCTAGTTATTAATATTTTCATGCAGTTGCAGCCGAAAATGTAATAAAATGCATAAATAGAGTGACAGTGATACAAGTTACCTATATGAAGTAAAAAGTGTTAGATAAATAACCTACACTTAGATATAGAAGATAGATAAAATATAAATATAGAAAAATACTCAGTGACTTTATTTTCTAGTATGTATAAGTATTTATGATGTACAAAAAGTGCGTCGAAACAAAGGTTTAAGTAGATTTCTTTTTCTCTGCTCTTGATTTTTTCTTTTTAAAGATAATATATAAGAACTCCTTTGCATGCGAGTCTCACTCGCACTTGGCTGGTTTTGTATTCTAGTTTGTCTCTGGATCTAAGTTCAAGTTCAATTGTACAAGTTGTGTACCCACTCGATAACTATCTGCGTATGGGCCCCTTTTTTTTTTAAGGGGGGAAAATCGTCGTATGACTGCTCCCGCCTGGGTGAGGCGGAAGGGAGTGTCAGACTCTTACTGACTTAAAACCACCCCGTTCCTTCTCCTGCACGACGAGCCGGAGCCCCGGTTACCCGTTAGGTTCTCCGCGACTCCGAATCGGCATCGGCCCTATTGAGCCCCATCTGTGGTGGTCTGATGGCTCTTTGAGGCGCGCGCGGTACGCGACGCGCCGTACGCTCGGGTCTGTTTCTGGTCGGACGGGGAGCCACCCATGCTCGCCGTCCGCAGGCCCGCGCTTACGGTGGCCGGAGATCGTCCCGCGATCCCCGACGCCCGGTGTGTCCTTCGCGATGGCTGGGTTGCGAGGAGGCAGCGCTTCGCTGCCTCACGCGTCCCGCCTCCTCCTTAGCTAGCATGACTGCTTCGCAAAAGGAGGAGACGGCATCCCAGTCCCCCTCGCTCCGCATCATGGCCTGCACTAGGCCCGGACGCGAGAGGTCGCCATCGCCGATCACTTCCCCGAGGGGCGTATGGGCCCCTAGACATCCTTTGTTTTCTGACGCACGTTTTGGTCATTTCAGTAGATTAGATACGTGTATAAAAAAGTACATACTACAGTGAAAAAGTGAAATTTAAAAATATATTTCTGCTATAGTAGATAGCTTTTAAAAATATATATAGGTATTACGAGTGATAAATATTTTATAAATACATATATATCATTGTATATTGAAATAGATAATATTTATGTGTATTGTGTAGATGTATAATCTATAGGTAAAAATATCTGAATATTAAGTTTGTTTTAAAACATTAGTGTATAATTAATGTCAGTGCTGAGATATTACCGAAAGTTTAGTACAAGTTCAAACGGGACCGCTTTCAGCTCTGATTGGTTGGTTGATTGGAGTCGGCCAACCAGAGCGTCGAACGCGGTCTCATTTCAATTACTTTAAAAGTAAAAGAAAGTCATACTGAGCCCTTAGGCTATATTAGAAGTTAGAGAGAAGGCAGGCTTAGACAGCGAAGCCAAGATATGTTCAGTTGCGCAGATTTACGCCCAAAAACTTAAAGGCTACACAATTTTAAACCGCGCTTAAGTATACTTCTGTCGCTATAATTTCTATGTAAAATGACAGAGATGGCACGATATTTTAAGAACCTAAAATTGAGTAGCCTGTCTATATCGGTCGTTAATGTTACATATCTAAAACCAAATCGTGCACTAATTACAACCAAAAGAAAAGGACAGACAGCGTGCTAGAAAGAGAAAGAGTGCAGAAATAAAAAAAAACAATTCATAGAAAAAATATATTTTTTACACTTAAAAAATCAGACAGACTAGGCCTAATATTATAAACAAACGAATAAGCAAACAGATTAAACATAAAACTCTTATTTTAATACAATTTTCAAAGTTTTCTTATAATATAAAGGTTGTGCCACATTATTTTATGTTCACTGAAATATTTTTCATCACAACAAACTTTAGTCAGTCTTGAAAATAGTGTGGTCCAACCTTAGTAAACATTGAATAAATATAACAATAGAATTAACTAACATAGGAACAATAACATGTTATAAAGTTAAGAAATATTTCATACTAGCTTTTGCCCGCGTATTCCTGTATTTTCGGCATTTAATCGGGATAAAAAGTATCATATCACCTAAGTCAGCCCGTACCCTGCCTGTATACCAAATTTCATCAAAATCCATTCAGTAGTTTCAGTGTGATTGACGGACAAACACACAGACAAAGAAACATTCACATTTATAATATTAGTGTGATAATGTACCTATAACCTAAGGCAAGGTGTAAACCACCCCAAATATTCTTCTAAATATTGAAAAAACGGGTACAGTAGTGTTTTATACATGTTTTCATTTAAAATATCAGTTTAATTCATAATATAATATTAAATAAGAGGTTTTCCATGTACAAGCTTGAAGTGCGTCAAAGAAATATCGACTTTAGCATGCTGATTATAAGTCTGAATTCATAAAACTGTTACAATAATGAATTGGTTTCATCATCTCACAGACAAGGGGCCATCCATAAAGTACGTCACACGAATTTCATGATTTTTTGACCATAGTGTGACGTCAGATGTTTTGCAATTTCACATAGATAAATTATTGAATTAAAACAGCAGTTCCGAAATACGTTTTATTACTATTTAAATTAAGAACTTTTTTATGAAAATAACATTATATCGGCGCGTGCCACTAGAGCGGGTGTGAACTCGTCAACAAAACAATTTAAACCGTATTGTCATAGAGTTGGAAATATTTTAGTTTAATTGATATTGCAAATTAGGCGATTAATTACCTCTAGTTTTATAGATTTCGAAATATGACGTCACGAAACTTAGGACCCTTTTCACCCCTTGTCACACTTTGTCGACCCGCCTTTACGTGTGATGTACTTTTTGGATGACCCCAAATGATGGAAAACCTCAAAAGCTGTCACAATTAACACATACACAGGTGTAATAAATACTAAATAAGAATTATTTAATTATATATGCTGCTGTTGAATCTTTTCACTCTGTAAAAGACAAATTCAATTCTCGATTTTACGAAAACTTTTCAAAATATCATCAGTATCGCTAAAGCATATCGACATAAATATCAAGCTATACAAAACCAGCTTATCATGATCTCGTTTTGTATGATCTTTAGGCACATTCGACAGTCAGTTTATATTTGTCATACACATCCCATCAACATCCTATAAGTGCCCATTACTGACCAAAGGCCTCTCTCACACGGAGAAGGTTTGAGCATTAATCACCACACTTCCTCATTGCGGGTTGGCGATTTCAAACTTATAATTAAAATTTATAAAGTCCAGGTTTCCTCACGATGTTTTCCTTCACCGTTTGTCAGTGGTGTCTAAATAATATTAGAAAGTACATGTAACTCGGAAAAAGTCACATCGGTACTTGCCGTTGATAGTTTTCGAAACCAGCGCCCTCGTGCATGAGAAGCGGGCGTCTTAAACCTCCAAGCCTCCACGACAGATATACGTACTGGTTATACATAACCAATTTATCAAGGCCTTGCTTTGTATGGATCTTTCTGCACATTGAACGTTCAGTTTATACTGGTTGCGCATAGCTTGGTGTGTTACCATATCTACTTATAAACATAAAATAAAAACAAAGAGTGCTATATAAATAAAAAATTGTGTGATGTGCAAAATTATATTCTATGTACATAAAAATAAGCTGCAAAATAGCCTTTGAGCTTCGAGTTTACTCGTGTATAAAATACAATATGTTATGAAAACTTCATTCAATTCATGAATAAGCAAATGGCTAAAGTAAAAAGTATTGCAAAGATAGAGGTGAAATTATAATTATGTTCATTTTTAATTTAACACGTTAAACGCCACCATGGCAGTCACCGGTGACCGACATTAGCGGAGGATTTGCCTTCAACAGTTTTTTATTGGCAGCCAATGCCTTAATACACTTATTTTTAAAGTATCGATTCATTTTCGCAACAAATATTCTTACATCAAGACTCTCCATAATAGATATAGAGTAAAGCTAAGCCAGCATTTTTACTGATTACAAATCTGGTTAAACTAAGTTTTCCTAACATATTGTTAAATATTTCTATTTAATATCATAGAAAACAAACAAAACGAAATACTACTGAAAAACAAATAATACAGTTAGCATCATAAGTGTTACAATTATAATTTTTGATAAAAGTATCACAGCTTCGAGAATTTATTGTCCTATAACAATATTTATTAAGAATACATATTACATACATATATATGTATTACACATTTTATTCTTTTATAGAATTGTCACAAAATTTGGCAAGTTTTTTACTACAAACTTTTGATGCTGACTGTATAGATAAAACAGAATAAAAAATAAAATTGTCTAATTAATGTTGACTACAAAACATATTGGTTTTATATATTATTTACAAATTGAGACGTCAGCGCGTGTTTTAATAACATTTTTCCGTTCCCAAAACCTAATAAAATTAATAAATTACTTTTGAATTTAAAATATAATTATCAATATTAATTTTTTTTCTTGTGCAATAAAACCTTAATTACAAAATAACAAAATTAAACTTGCACTAAATATCATAATTATTATCATGATGTAAGAGTGAGACATAGATAAAATAGTCAGTCTGGTCAAAATATTAATTAACAGTTTGACCTTTTATTAAAAAATCTGGAAGGCTTGTTGCAGTTGCTCCATTAAGAAATATATGCGACTTATTCAAGTAAAAATGCACACAGAGCCTAGTTAAAGTTAGAAACAGACTTAATAAAAAAAATATGATAATTTTTATCACATTTTTATCAAGTTTATAGCATAGTTGGTGCAGTTGCAGGGCGAGTGGCAGCTGCGTAACGTGTTGCGAGTTTTTCGCACAAAACAATTCTTTATGTGATTCATAAATTGTTGTTTCGATTCTGTGTGTGATGTGTATGTAAATATGTGTTTGTGAACGTACCCACGGATTAAACATATGATTAAATCGTTAAAAAAAGATCCTAATAATATCCATACGCGCTCCTTAAGCAAGGAGTCTATAAAGCTAACAATTCTTCTTTGAGCATCACAGGCTGACATCTCTACTTAGATATAATCTGTGGTGTCTACGCGCTCTCCTTTTTCTTACCGGCCATTCTGTCTATGAGTCCTGTGATCATGTCCGCGTCGACCAACCCGATGAACTTGTCCACTATGATGCCGTTCTTTATTGCTATTACTGCGGGTACCGCTTTCACCTGGAATTCGAAGAGTAACTCAAGGTTAACATGATTTTAAATGATAGTGATAGGCACCGGTCGACTTACTGAAATATATCTTTTTTGTCAATAGATTTTCAACTCTACTGTAGATGTTAAAAGTCGAAAATCTATTGACAGAAGTAGGTCGGTGTGCTGCTTGTGGCGACGCATGCCACATGTCAACGGATGACGTCACAAGAATCCTACATCGCACATGCAAAGTTTACAAGCGAATAAACACGGGTAGAAAATCCCAACGAACAACTGTCGGGCAGAAAGCCCGCCAGGCACGATCACCTCGCCTGGTCGGAGGATCCTCCTTTTCCGATCTTAGGGAACTATACTCTCTGTTCCCTAAAGTGGTGACCCCGACGTGATGTTGGATAGTACGAACTGACCCTCCAGTTGAGCGAACCATAATTGTGGATCATCAGCGTTGAAAGCTGGAGTCTTTACCCCCACTCGGTATGCCATGAAGAAATTTTTGTCCTCTTCGGTATGTGCAGTTTCTTCCATATTGTTAATTTCCGGCTGGACTGGAACGAACGTCGGGGTCACCAGAGAAGTAGTACTGTACTCCGTTATAATAAATAAATATATAGTACTACTTGCAATACTACGTAATGCAGAGGTTGAAGCAGTTTGGTATCAAGCAGTAGCAATAAAAAGCAAAGCGAAAGTAACAGCGTTTACTTGCACCAAGGAGGTAAGAAACGAGAATGAATAATTATACAGAAATACACACATATTTATATAGATCACAAAACTTAAATAATAATAATAACGGTTCGCGCTTGACCGTTTCGTGCGAGAGGTCAACGCCCCCTAGATAGTGTAGACAATAGGTACTGCGCGGCCATCTTGTCGTCATCAGTACTCGCACAAAAGGATGCGCAGGCGCCATGTCTAAAAGGTGTGGCTAGCGGCGAGAAGTGGGCGGGTCTGTGCAACCGGTTTTTGCACACGGCCCGCTCTGACGTCATATCGTATGATCCAGTGCTGCGTTGCATCGTGCGAGTGGACTTGCTTACTCGCTACACCACTCCCCCGCTGAGACCGTGACTACGGGCGATAGTAATCAGGGAACCTTACTGCTCTGCCGCTTCTTGTCTTCTTAATTGGGTTGTCTGAATGTGCTGGTCCTGGGGTCTGTGTCGGCTGTTGGCTTGAGTCTGGGTCATCTTTTGCCATGAACGCTGGCTTGACGCGGTCAATTGTTACCTTCTGCCTCTTTCCGTGTACTTCGATGTCTATGGTCTTCTGGCCACGGGCCAGGACTTTGTAAGGACCTGTGTATGGAGCCTGTAAGGATCTGCGACCTGGGCCTTCACGTAGGAAGATGTGGGTTGCTGTAGCTAGATCCTTCGGAATATAGAAGAGACGGTTGGAACCTGTATGCCAAGAAGTTGGTTGTGGTGCCAGCTTGGACATATGAGCACGTAACCTGCTCACCAGGTCGCTCGTGTCCACGACGTCCTTCTCGGTTTCTGTGAGGAACTGCCCTGGCAGGCGTAGTGGTTCGCCGTATACAAGTTCCGCGGTCGATGCTCCGAGGTCTTCCTTGCATGCGCTTCTAATGCCTAGCAGCACCCAAGGAAGAGCTTCAGGCCAGCTGGAATTCGCGTGGCACATTATTGCGGCTTTCAATTGGCGATGTAATCTCTCTACGAGACCGTTAGCTGCGGGATGATAGGACGTAGTTAGGTGGTGATTAGCACCTATAAGGGCGGCTAGCTTTTTGAAGGTGTGGGATTCGAATTGCCTCCCACGGTCCGTGGTAATGTGCTCCGGGCAGCCGAAGCGGGCGATCCACCCAGTTGTGAGTGCAGTGGCACAGGTCTCTGCGGTAATGTCCCGTAGCGGGTACGCCTCAGGCCAACGTGTAGCACGGTCGACAATCGTGAGGCAGTACTTGTATTCCGAGGACAATGGTAAGGGGCCAATCAGGTCAAGATGAATGTGGCGGAAACGTCCTGACGGTGTCTTAAAAGATTGTAAAGGAGCCGAGGTATGACGTGTTATTTTGCTCTTCTGACACGCTTCGCATTCTTTTGCCATCTGTTTACAGTCCTTTCTAACTCCTGGCCACACAAACCTTTCTGTAACCAACCGAACACTTGCTTTTCGTCCGGGATGGCTGAGATTATGAAGGGAAGTAAATACCTGTTTTCGGAATGATTTTGTTATGAATGGACGTGGTGTACCCGTTACGTCACAGTAAACCTCAATGTCAGACTCGGGTAGTTTCACTTTCTTCAGCTTTAGGGATGATCCGTTTTTTAGCAAGTCTTGTAGTTCGGGATCAGTTTGCTGTTCCTTGGCTAGAGACTGGTAATCTAAGGGTAGATTGAGCTCATTGATACGCGAAAGGGTGTCGGCGACTACATTGTCCTTGCCGGCTATGTACCTGAGGTCTGTCGTGAATTGGCCTATAAAGTCCAGATACCTGAATTGTCGGGGAGTGCAGTTTGGGCGTGGACTTGTGAAAGCGTAAGTCAACGGTTTGTGGTCCGTCCTTATGTGGAACATGCGCGCCTCGACCATGAAACGAAAGTATCTTATTGCTTCATATATGGCCAGTAGTTCTCGGTCGTACGGGCTGTATTTTTTTTGTGAAGGGCTGAGCTTCTTCGAAAAGAATGCCAGTGGTTGCCATTCTGTCTTGCGTCGTTGTTGTAATACGGCTCCGATTGCCGTATCGGAAGCATCAGTCATGATGCTCAACTCCGCACTTGGGTCAGGATGCACCAGTAAGGTAGCCTCTGACAGACTCTGTTTGCAGCTATTGAAAGCTTCTATCAGCTCTGGAGTCATAGTGACTGGATGCGATCCCTTAACTTTAGGACCTGCGAGCAAGGTATTAAGTGGTCCTTGTTTGGAAGCTGCATTCGGGATAAAGCGGCGGTAAAAATTGAGCATTCCGAGGAATCGCCTCAACTCCTTGACCGTCTGAGGCACAGGGAAGTCTTGAATGGCTTGTACTTTGCTGTCAAGAGGCTGGATACCCGACTTTGAGACTTTGTATCCCAAGAACTTTACCTCGGTTTGGCCAAAAATACATTTGCTAGTATTTATTAGGACGCCATATTTGACCAGTTTTTCGAACAATTGCCTGAGGTGTTGTTTGTGTTCGAGTGCATCTTTACTGAAGACCAAAATGTCATCGAGGTACCCATAACAGAATGATAGGTCTCGCAGAATTTCATCCATGAACCTTTGGAAGGTTTGTGCAGCATTTCTGAGTCCAAAGGTCATGAATGGGAACTCGAATAGTCCGAATGGTGTGGTTATTGCCGTCTTGGGTATATCTTCTCCGAAAACCGGGATCTGGTTATAAGCCTTCACTAAATCTATGGTTGAGAAGATAGTACTGCCTGCTAGTTCGTGCGTGAAGTCCTGCAGATGCCTGATAGGATAGACGTCCGGGATGGTTCGTGCATTCAGGGATCGGTAATCCCCGCACGGCCGCCACCCATCGTTTTTCTTGGGCGTCAAGTGTAGTGGTGAGGACCAGGCGCTCTCAGATGGGCGTGCTGTACCGTTTTGCAACATCCCTTCAAACTCTTGCTTTGCTATCTTAAGACGTTGCGGATCCAGACGTCGCGGACGGCTAGAAACTGGCGGGCCTGGCGTAGTCCGTATATGGTGCACGGTGTTGTGCTTGGGCGTGCTTGGTTTCCCGGCGGGTCGCGTAAGGTCAGGATACTCTTTCAGGATGCGGTGGTAATTACTATCTTCGGTTATAGTGCGTACGGATGAAATGCTTTCGGCGTGTTTGGACTGTGGTGCTTGTACAGTTAGTGATGTCAAGTTGTCTATGAGGCGCTGGTTTCGGCAGTCGACAATTAGATTGTAGTAAACTAAAAAGTCGACTCCTATAATGGGTTTAGTGACATCCGCGACTATAAATCTCCAAGAGAATGCGCGTCGAAGTCCAAAGTCTAGCGTAAGTGGGAGAAATCCGTATGTGTTGATCACCGATCCATTTGCTGCGAACAACTCGTATTTTGTCCTTATGCGTGGCTCCCGAACAGCGGATCGTGGAAAGACACACAGGTCTGAACCCGTATCTATAAGATATTGTATCTTCGTTTGACGATCCGTAATGAACAGGCGGCTGGAGATTGCGTGGCAGTCGTAAACCGCCCTTACTGGCTGCCTTGGTAGTTTGACGACTTCTTTTGGTAGGCGCACGGGTGTGTGCATCTGCGGGCCTTGTCTCCGAATCGGTTATGGTAGAAGCAGTACTGGTTGTTTTGCGAACGAGAACGTGATCGCTGGCGAAATCGATTGAACGAGTATCTGCTTCTTGACCGTGATCGTGATGACTTCTGGTTCAGCTGCATACTCATAGTCTCCACCTTCCGTGTCAGCTCAGTCACCGTCTGGGTTAATGCTTCGATAGCGCTGCCCTGTTCCGTCTTTGGATGTGAGTCCGCTACTTGCCCGGTTACTGGCATGCCAGTAGCGGCTACTTGCGTTGTTACTGGGACGATGTCATTAATGCGGTCCACCAGTTCTGCTACCTCTTCAAGACTGGAATTTGCTTGCATTGCCACTATTGTTTGGAGGTTCGCCGGCAGTCTACTCGACCAGATTGATCTGATGAAATCGCCTGGAACGGTGGGACCGGCTAGCTGTTGCAAGTGGCGGAGGAATTGTGTCGGTTTCCTGTCTCCCAACTCCTCATGCATAAGCAATTGCTTGATCTTGCGCTCCTGAGACGCGGACAACCTCTTAATTAATTCGTTTTTCAGCTTTTCGTATTTGCCGGCAGTGGGGGGGTTTACTATGAGGTCGCGTACTTCCGCTGAATGTTGCGATTCTAGTTGAGCCAGTACGTAATAAAATTTCATTATTTTACATTTCTAAAAAAAGTAATTTCAATTTACATTACTATCTCATTTTATATCCAACAAAGCTAGACTACGAGATATTTAACTCGTCGAGTACCGGTTTTATAGACACAATTAAAGAACAATAGGTCGCGGTCACCGGTGACCGCTTGGTGTTTGACAGTTTAAAACGGGTTGATTCTCTATAAAATTATTTTCTAACTGTAATAAATTATAATTATGTTTATAAAACAACTTCAAGTGTAGGGCAACATTTAAAACCATATTTCAAAGTTCTCACCTCGAACGTGTGCACCAGGTCAGCATTATCCTCTACATCAACGACAGCCAGGTCGAGGTTGTTCAGCGGCTCGATAAGCTCCTTCAGCTTCGGAGTCAGGATCTTGCAGGGCTCACACCAGTCCGCGTGGAAGTTCACTATCACTGGCTTGTCGCTGTTCATAACCTGAAAATGGAATATTATTAGTTGGTAGTGTTCGACAGTGAGAATCAATTAAAAGAACGTCACTAATTCAATCCGTTATCGACAGCACTAGCTGTCATGTTGATGATGTCATCTGTCAAATGAGACAGATTAGTAAAGTTTCCCGCGCAAAGAGTTGACAGTCCATTCGAGTGGGAAGTTTGACGAGCATTACGCTGTTTGCTTATTAGTTTTACAATAAACCTTCAATATTTGAGTATTGTGTTTTACTTAAAAGTAACGACAAAATACATAACCACTCGTGGATATCATAACAGCTGACTAATTTTGGAGAATTATTTTATTATAGCTTGTAGCTTAAAACAAAACAAAACATTAACTAGCTCGAGCGGTGTGCTTCCCACCACACAAGGCACGGTGACCGGTGCAATACCTCAGATGAGTCCACGCCCTAAGAGACTACTTATTCGATAGACAAAACTGCTAAATGAATTTTTATTCGGTTTTCGCCATTGTATATAGTGATTAGTTAGGATAGTTTAAGCGAATAAGTCATCCCAAGCGTCGCCTCAAAGAGCCATCAGTCCACCACAGATGGAGCCCAGTAGGGCTGATGCCCGATGTGAAGCAGCGGAGGACTTAACGGGTTACCGGGGTTCCGGCTCGAAGAGCAGGAGTAGGAATGAGGTGGTATTATTCAGTAACAATCTGACACTCCTTCTTACCTTACCCAAGGAGGTAAAAGTCATTGGATTTTCCCCCCTTAAAAAAGCGAATAAGTAATTATTCTTTATAAATACTTGCTTCTCTTGTATAATTTCGGTATTTGCGGATATATGCATTAATCAATAAGTTACTTAATTGTTTTTCAACCATTTAACAGAACAATTTACTGGCTTTTATCGGTTGATATAGATAGATTGATACGAAAAATAAAACTGAGGTAGGTACTAAGGTACCTTCAAAGATATTTCTGCTATCACTTATCAATCGTGTCGTGATACTATTTGCTTTAGTCTTGATAGACTTATCTTACTATAAAGATAACAACGTTACGTATTTGTAGTAATTTGAAGACCATTCAATATAAACGGTTCTGATTTACCTGTTAAGTAACTCATGGTCGGTTTAAATTAACTTGCTTTTACGTACAAGACAAAGGT
Source organism: Spodoptera littoralis (assembly GCA_902850265.1). NCBI lineage: Eukaryota > Metazoa > Arthropoda > Insecta > Lepidoptera > Noctuidae > Spodoptera > Spodoptera littoralis. The sequence continues at coordinate 12,797,995 of LR824545.2, forward strand.
TACATACCTTTGTTGTTTGAATGTTGAGGATACTTGGGGATTTGAGTTCGATTCAATTGAAACTTGAGGTTTTGTTGTCATACATACTTATTCGCACTTGATATTCTTTGAAAGACTCGACAGAAGTGTCCGTATTAAATGTAACACCCCATTTTGCTCTCTATTACATGAATCGACATGACATCTTAAAGAAGGAAATTCTGAGACTTTAACCTTTTGAACGCCAGAGCAAAAACGCATGAACCTGCCCTCAACGCCAGGCCACAAATTCACCGCAAATACCTACGAAAAAAATAGGGATTCCAAAACTTCATCGATAATCAATTTTATTTTCATTTTCGTCTTTAATTTCGAAATATAATGTCCTTATAACATTGAAATTTAATTCAACATTACATTTCTTCCTATTAAAGTAATAGTTATACACTATTTACCGACTTGTATAATACCGTAATAACAGATATGAGACTACAATATATTTAAATATAATAACTGTAGGTACAACACTATTCTTGATCTGCTGTCTTCATATTGTGACCATGGCGTGGACGGCCCGCCATTTTAATAACTACTTCGCTTCCGAAATAAGGATGTGGCAACGTAATATCTCGTTTATCGATGTTCTAGTACAATATTATTTTATAATAAATGAAACACGTTTTTTAAATCAGATTTATTCCGAATGTTTTTTTTTTTTATGGAATTGGAGGCAAACGAGCAGACGGATCACCTGATGGTAAGCGATCAGCGCCGCCCATGGACACCCGCAACACCAGAAGAGTCACAGGTGCTTAAAAATATATGATTGAAATAGGTTAAGAGGTAAATAAAAACTATGAAAAAATAGAAAATTTTAATAAAATGTTATACAGTATGTACTATGTATACATGTTTTTAAATATTAAGTTCTATAAACCTGGCATAAAAAGTAACAAATTAAAACAATTAACGATTATATATAATTATCACAATTACCAATCAGTCTTATACTAATAAATCTTTTGAATAATAGAACAAAATTATACAAAAACTACAATGCAACCTGCATTCTGATCATCTAATTCGCGGGGTGCAAAGTGGGTGGTGGGGACAGTGAAATCGATCTCAGCGCGCACCGTGGCTAAAAAAGGAATTTTTGGCAGACTTTATCCCACGAAGTTATAGGTAAATATGGAGCCCACACTTAGAATAAAAGTTTCGAGTCAAATATTAATATATTCTTCGTCATCTGAGACTCCTTCTAATATGCGAAGAAGTTCTTCCGTAGTCATTAAATTCCCACTCATTATAATAGTCACTTAATATAAATCTTGAACTCGATATCACAAGTAAATTAATCATAAATATTAGACATTCACTTCACTAATTTCTGGTCGCCGCGCTTGTGACGTCACGATATTGTCGTCTAGTCGTGACCATGGCGTACAGGGTACTGATAATTCGGGTTGCGTTAGGGATGCGCTTGAGTTGGGATTAGTGAATATCGAAATTCGACCCAATTAAATTTTATTTTTGACTATGTAGCTTATTGAATGCGTTTTAAGACTGGTTTTATAAAATTAATGCTGCTTTATCCTAGTACCAAATTATACCTAAAATAATATATTCCAGAGGAAAGTTTCGAATCGATCTTTGATTTGAAATAATGATATTATCCAACATGCGCTACATCACTAGCGGTCACGCAGTTATGACTCTGGCGTGTGAGGACATTCTTTTTTCAGAGTTTATTTCTTTCTTTTTAACGTGAAATTTCTCAATATTTATAATGCAATTTAATTAGTTTTATGGAAATAAATAAATTTTGGACCTTCTATTTTACAGGTATATAAATAAATAGGCATTAAAGTAATGTTTAAATAGTTTATTTCGTGTTTTAATGTACCGCTGTTTTTGTCACATATTTGTGTCGTTGGCGCTCAGGGACAGTTTTCGCTTGTCACGTATTTGTGACCCTGGCGCTCAAAAGGTTAATGACATCATAATGATGACCTCACGGCATACAGATGAGGTCATTAACGTGACGTCATCAAGTATATTTAAACATTTTGATACATATTTACACAAAGGTTTATTTAGTCGGTATGGTGACTATAGTGATATAGTCGGATGATTTGGACAGGAAAAATATTAAAATAAAGGGTGACATCAGTTGTAAAAAATTCACTAGGGTTTTTTAAAAATAATAAACTCATTTTGTTAATATAAGTGTGTAAATATGTTCTCAACTAACTTTTGTCCTCGGCTCCGCATGCCTTAAAATATTATAGGTATTTAAATAAAACCCTCCCTCTTGAATCCGTTGCGTACTTTTAAAGATGTAGATCTTTAAAAGATACAGTTAGCAGGTACAACTCGCCTGACCACCACTAAGTTTGTAAGTTTACGTTTGATTGTATCGTACCTGATGAGAACCGCTCACTAACCCCACCCCATGACATTGAATTGACGAATAAAGCAGGGTGGTGAGTGGGAACTGCGTCGGTGCATGTGGCCGAAACGCACCACTGACTAATGGATTGCGTCACTAAGCTGCGACGTTACCGCTTTTCTATTAGTTGAGATATTTATCGGATATGACTTGATGTTTTTACCGGCTTCAACAAGCAATATTTAAAATGATCAGGCGGATCTGACTCCCACTGTACATAGGGACAGATAGCGGAAAGCTACTTTGTTTTATGTAGTGATCGTAGGAGTAGGATAAGCATAGGTGACGCCTTTTATTAATATGAAATTAGTTTGATCATATTATGGTCATAAGATCCCAGGGTTATCACAAATTTACACTTTTCTAATTGAACTGTCATTATGTTAGTTTGAATAACCACTTGCGTTTTTAATAACAAAATTCGTTCATACAAAAATAATCTCTAAACATCGAAAATAAAGTCTATAATGGAGTGAGTGACGGGAGGACACCGGTGTCCTCTCAGGGATTCAGAGAAGACAAATTTGCTAATAGTAATCAGACAATCTTAATAGTATTATTATGCTAAACTCATATCTTTGTTTGTTTATTCATCACCGATCTATCTCATTACGAGATAATGATCATTAACCATTAAGATTCTGCAGAAACAAATATACACAAACAACTTAAAAGTAATTAAAAATTAATTATCTGTTATCTGCATTAAGACTGTGGACGTACCCGAAACAGCTAAGCAAATAAGTTCTGTGTTAATTCTGTATTCAAGAATTTAATTTTTTCGATTTTACACAACCCAAAATTAAGTTCAATTTTCATTTAACATAACAACTTAGCTAGAAAATGGAAAAGTAATACCATAATAGTTTTATAAAACTTTAAGTGTGGGAGAGCCATGCTTCGGCACGAATGGGCCGGCTCGACCGGAGTGATACCACGGCCCCACAGAAAACCGACGTGAAGCAACGCTTGCGTTGTGTTTCGTCGTGTGAGTGAGGTTACCGGAGGTCCAATTACCCTCCCCTTCCCCAATCTCCACAATCCCTGAATCCCCATCGATCCTCAAACTCCTAATCCCCAAAAAGCCGGTAACGCTCTTGTAGCGCCTCTGGTGTTCCAGGGGTTCATGGGCGACGCCGATTGCTTACCATCAGGTGATCCGTCTGCTCGTTTACCGGCTTTTCCATAAAATTTTAAAAAAATCTCTTGGAATTTTTAGTACCACAAACAAGGTATAATTTCTATACACACCTTATTGACGAATTCGTCGTTATTTTTAACTAGTATAGTCTCATTGTGTACAAGGGACGTAGATATGGGGTAGGCTCGGCGGAGATTGGCCAAGCGCTTTATTGGTGACCGCAGACTCTGACATATTGCATTAGACATATTGGCTGAAACAATAAAATTCACATTAGTATTACATACTTTAAAGCGGTAAAATTTCGCAGAGTCATTTAATACAATGATTTCTGGGTTTGATTGTAGTGTAATATGTAAAGAAGTTGATCAATTAATAAACAATAATCTTTTAGAAAAGTTCTAACAATATCATTAAACTGTCAAACACCAAGCGGTCACCGGTGACCGCGACCTATTGTTCTTTAATTGTGTCTATAAAACCGGTACTCGACGAGTTAAATTAACTCATATCGCGGGCTACTCATGTGAATATACTGTAAAAAGCTCTACTAGTTTTGAACCACAGGGGGGTTCTTCTTCGTGAGCAGCGGTCGCGGCGCCGTGACTGTAGAAGTGGTTCGAAACTAGTAGAGCTTTTTAACCCGCGATTTTAGTTAATTTAGTATGTCTCACGATAGTTAACATTAAACTAATACAAATATACATGCCATTACATGCAATAAAATACTCATAAAGATTAGTATGCAGAAGCACATATTATTTTATTGTTTATTAAAATTATACCATACTACATTACTACCTAGTTATTAATGGTCAAATACTCAAACACCACTCAATTTTAGGTCACTTTCATCATTTCATGAATAGTTCTGTCAATACATAACATCACGCCTTTTATCCCTTTTATGTTATGAGTCCCATGTAATATGGGGTAAGCCTATTGCCATATACGTGCTACTACTGAGATTTTTTTTTAAAAGCCAGTAATTCTTTGCCCGACCCGCGATTCGACACCTTGCCCGGCAGTCGTAGACGCGACCACTTGGCCTACGAGGCAGCAATACAAATTTTTTTTTTTTTTAGAAACTTTGCCCCACACTAGGATTTTCTCCTGTGTCGTGGGTGCGTTTACAAACATACAAGTTCACATACACAATGACACCCAGACCCGAAACAACAATTTGTGGATCACACAAAGTGTTGTCCCGTGCGGGGATCGAACCCGCGACACGTTGCACGGCAGCCGGTTGCCCAGCCACCGCACCAACCGTGCAGTCAAATGACAGAGAATTATTAGTAAAATGACAGAGACAGAACAATTTTTTGTAAAACTTAAAATTAAGGAGTATTTGAGTATTTGGGTGTATAATACACATTACATAGAAACAAACATTACAATCTTAATAATATTATAAATGGGAAAGTTTGTGAGGAAGTATGTAGGTGTGTGTTTGATACTCTTTCACACATTATTAGTAGTATTGATGGGATTGGGATGAAATTTGGAACAGGGCTAGAGTCTGGAATAACACAGGCTTATTTTTTTTATGAATGTGTTCGGCGACGGCGACCAGAACCGGACGCGGGTCTGGCCTCAACAGGGCTGATGCCGATACGGAGCCGCGGAAGAATTAACGGGTTGCCAGGGCTCCAGCTCGAAGTGCAGGAGTAGGAACAGGGTGGTTTTAGTCAGTCAGTAAAAAAATAGGCTTATTTTTACCCCACGGAACTGCGAAGGAAGCTACTGGCAGAAGCAAGTATGATATAAAATAAATGCATAATCCTAACAAAGTAAAGACAATTGCTACAAATGTTTATTCAACCCAAGCTTTATCTGTTTTTTTAAATAAACATTCCACTGTGTTTACTATACACTTAAACACACAATAACTAATAACAAGATTTATTTTAAGATGATTCATATTTTACTTTTTTGATTTTATAAATAGAATTCTGTGACCTCTCTGACATTACATATAAACTTAAATCTACAGTTCTGGTGATGCTTAAAACAAAGTTTATATTCAGTTTCTAGAATAGATAAGTGAATAGATTTCATTAATTTTAAACAGAAAGCTTTACGAGTCTTGTAACAAACAAATACTAATGTCATGAAAGGTATACCTAAACAAATAAGAAAAGATTTCTCTCTGTTTCAATAATGTAGTGTGACAAGACTTAGTATATGGTACAGTCATAAAGAAAGAGAAAATAATTATAATGTTAAGTGTAATATATTGTTCATAATAAAATAAATAAAAATTTGTAATTATGATAGATAGATAGACTGCCTCATTGGCTGAGTGGTCGCAAGTGCGACTGCCGGGCAAGGGGTCTCAGGTTTGATTCCCGGGTCGGGCAAAGTATTACTGGGTTTTTCATAAAATTCACAGTAGTAGCACGGAGTCTGGAATTGTGCCCGATATATGGCAATAGGCTCACCCCCTATTATATGGGACTCATAACATAAATAGTGAAAAGCGGGTGTTACATTGTACAGTGGCATAATGTACACCTCTGCCTACCCCTTCGGGGATAAATGGCGTGATGTTATGTTATGTTAGCAAATCTGGCAATAGTGGCAATGTTAACAAAAGATGTGGGGCATTCCTCATGAATGTCAATGCCAAGCTTCATCTGATGTGTATGTTTGCTCATACAGACACATGTTCTGACATAACACACATTTTGCAGATGTCTTATAAGCTTAGATAATAGTATCTGATAGCAGCTACGTGCCGAGATATAATAGGCATTGTAAGCAATCTGATAATGATGTACCATGAGTATTAATTAATTGTTTAACTTTATTTTATAGTGATTAGAAAATATACTTAATGGGTTAATGGGTGATGATTAGTGCATTTCATGTAGGTTAAGTATTTAGTATTTATTTACCAACTATCACTATCCTTTTGATTAAATTCCAACTAAAAAGTAAAATCCAATTGTATCATAAATACGACAGATACTCAACTCCTCTAACTAAACACAAATAAAATCAACATAGCAAACCAAACTGAACTAATAACTTACCAAAATGATACATTAGAAACTTCTGACTTTACGCGTCTGTACGGGTGTGAGGCAAACGTGAACTAATGCGAATAGACCCCCGACTATCGCACATACAGCCAGAAACACGAGTATCAAAAACCGCGGTACGTACAGCTTGTCGTAAAAATTGGCACTGCTCGAACTATACGACTCGCCTTTTGGCAATAATACCAAAACCAATGTAACGAATGAAGTTACCACTACAGCAATTTTACCGATAATATGCCCCGTACGAACCGATACCCAACACAACATTAACGTTAAACACCACAGCATCGTCAGAAAATATAACCCCACACCGAAACTATTCATTTCTGTTACAATAAACAAAGCGGATAGTCGATAATCAGTAAAAATAGTTTAATGATCATGCAGTAAGTTAGTGAAATTGTCGTGTTATAGAAGACGGCACAAATGAAAATATTGGTTATAATAGCGCCCCAATAAGCCGACAGGATTAGCTAATTTTTCTGGTAAATTGTATTGATAAAAACCTGGATTTATTTTATTTTTATTTTCACAAGATCACAATCACAACCAGTCGCTGCCAAAGTTTGACAACTTATCAATGCAATGACGTCTATCTATCAGTTGTCTGCTCCTGCCTGTGTCCTGTCGTTCAGAAATGATAGGAATGAAGTTAGTTTCAAAATGAACACATTAAAGGCGCCGCGGCGTTGTCCACCAACAAAGAGTATAATAGGGGAATCCACCAATCTTTATAACTGGTATGAGATATGGACTGGAATAATATGCAAGGTGTGCCTCTAAGCTATGTAATTAATGAAAGAAGCCGATGTAAATGTGTCTACAAAATCAATGTACTTATTCTGGCGCGCTATGACCTCAATACGCAGCGCCACGCACATATATTTCTACCTTTACTGAATGTGTCATTTAGTAAGAATGAATTTGTTTACTGTCTATTTTTATTATCGACCTTCTTTATTTAAATCTGATAAAACTGCACTCAAAATTCTCAATTAAGTACAATTAATTGAATGGCATTGATGTAATTTTCCAATTTTCCAAATAAATAGTATTTGTATGTTTGACAGAACAGCCTTTCTCCGATGATGATTACCACAACAAAGAAGAAATTATAGTTTTCAGAACAATAAACAAATCAAATTCCGAGTGAAATAAAGTTTACATGCATACTTTCAAATGTGTGCAATAGGTACAATTTTTTGACAGAAGACACTACGATACGACATTGATGATTGCAGTAGTAGACAGTTAAACATTTTAGTATGCTTACGTTTAGTTGCTAGTGCCTACAAGCCGGTAATTAATTTTATATTTGGAATCAAGTAAAATTAAAATTTGTAAAAAAATTCTCCAGTAAGCGCATTTTTTTTATTATATGAGCTTATTCTGGTACTAAAAATATTTTAGAATAATATTGTTTTGTAGTCAATATAACAAAACTTTACAATATTACAACATCACATCATGGGCTTCAAAATCATTTTGACATTTATGTTGGTAGCATTGGCAACAGTGAATTTTCTAGTGCTGTGTGTTGCTGTCAATAATTAGAAAGGTGAGTGATTTTTTATAGATTAATCTTGATATTTTAACTATATTTGTATATTTTTATCTAGATTTATTACTCAGGTATAAGTTCCAGTAAAAATTATATGGAAAACTACGAACATAACAAAGATATAACCGTAAAAATGTAACGCCATTTTCCGCTTCGGAGATCTATTCTAATGTATTTTTTTGTAATAAGTTGCCGTGACTAAGGAATTGGATTTTATTAGTTTGGTCCGTGATAAAAAAAATTCTCTTTGCCATCTTATAAGACTGTAATGGTACCGGGACTTTGCAATATTTTGATAACTTATTCATTTCTGATGACTAATCTTTGCTAACAAGGTCCAATTTTGCGAGGGCATCTAAACGCCAGACTGCGTTTACTTTGTGAAGTTACTGACCTACTATTGATCAGTATTAATTAGGCAGCCCTTTTGCAAAGGGTAATTACTTTATTGCCCTTTGCAAACTGTGCCACATAAAACCTCATTTGTTATGATTTCTTGAAATCTTTTGGTGATACTGTATAAATCATGACACATGCTTATCACACGTTTTGTCTTTTAGTTTGAAGTGTTTGCATTATGTTTATTTGATTTTAAAAACACATCTACCCCATATCTGCAACATGATTTTTTATACCTTGGTCCAATAATATAGAAACTACATTAGCTACCTACTTCAAACTAATGTAGTGCTTTCTAATACATTTATTATACAAATTAGAACAAAATAATTAAGTGAATATATTAATTAGAGTTTCTAAAAATCACATTTGACATTGAATAAGAATTTTATAGAAGCTGTCTCTCTAAATCTAATAAATTAATTATTATCATGAACTTTTAGATTGTCTGTTTCATAATGTGACATGTTTTATACATTCTTAACTGAATATGTTCAAAGTCCCATGAAGGAAGAGATTAATGATGTGAGTATGACAAGAGGATTTTAAAACCTAACAATTTTTGTAAGAATTTCTACAAAAGGCTTGCCAATAAAAGATTTTCCTTATGTACAACTGATAACAAACATATTTAATCTGTCAAATACCAAGCGGTCACCGGTGACCGCGACCTATTGTTCTTTAATTGTGTCTATAAAACCGGTACTCGACGAGTTAAATCAAATGACTGACAGTTAAAGCTATATAGTGCTTTTTCTAAATAGTTAAAGCAAGTCAGGTTGCTACTTGACACTACTATGATGTCATGTGAGGTGTGCCATGTCAGCCATGTGTCATATTGTTACATCTATAAAGTTCTTTTATCTATGTTAATTATTTTATCTCACTGACTTAATCAACAGTACATTTTTATGCTGCTGTAAAACTAAATCCAGAAGTAGATTAAATCTAGAGAGCGCCTTCTAGGTGAGCACTTCATAGGTGCCCCTATTTTTTTAGCGCCACCTTCTCTCTATGGGCATTTGAAATGCGATATTGCGCCCTTTTTTTATAATAGGGAAACCCATAAAAATGTGCCTAGCTTTTAGAGGACAACAGACTAGGGAGTGTGGGATTTTTACCTAACTAAAACCACCCTGGTGACCATGTATGAAGGCACTGGGTCCTCTAAAAGAGACCTGCTCTGGAGTCGCAATATGGCGCCCTAGGCACTAGTTTGCTTTAGGGATAATACAGGCCTGTCTTAATCTGTGCTTTTGAAATTGTAACCAAACCCGGCTTTGATGCTTACACATTTCGGTTGCTTGCATACCTCATTATTACAGGTTTTTGTTTTGAAATTACTTTTGAAATATTTAGAGTATGTAATATATGAAACAGAACAGATCAGGTAGCTTTAAAGATTGCCAACCTTCAAAGACAGCACCAAAAAATAAGATGAAGGGCAAAATTTAATATTGTCAGTATAACAATGATGTTCACATTTTATTAGATAATGGATGAGACCCTACAGTGTGGCAACAACTGACTGGATTATTTATTGGTTTTATATAGGACCACAGCACAGTGGAGTAAACAAAAAGCTTTATATAATGTGGAAGATCTTGTTAGAATATAACTGTACCAAGTTGCTCAATTACCCACAATAAAAATTAAAAATCAAAACCTAAATAATAATTATTATTCCTTGTACTAAGTACCTAACCATAACACCCACTGAAAGTTAAGAACTCAGTGCCCCAAGTACTAAACAAAACCATTCATTAAAACTTAGGTGTATGTATGTACTTAGATTGGAAAGAAATAATTTGTTATGGGCTTTTTGCAACAAATTCTTTGTTGTGGATGGGTACTTGGTAAAATGAACAGTATTGATTATTTTTTGGTTTTTGAAGTTGGTTTTTTAAATGTAATATCATAATATCTGTGAATAAATGTAGGTAACAAATAATATAAATTATCTCAAATACATTTTAAAAGAAAGAAAATAAAGAAAGAAAGAATTTCCCAGTTACCTATACTATATGTATATTAAGATATATCATTACTATGTCTGTGACAGCCTTTATAATGTTTTGACATACATAAGAACAAGAAATCTGTCTACTAAATTATACATACACTTGACCTTGACACCACTTTCTGCCTAGAGCTATTTATTTAATCATTTTTGTACAAAGACATTGAATGTTTTGTTTTCAAAATATATCAGTTTGTTGGCTGTACAATTGTTTCAACTTTGTTGTATAAGATAAACAATTAATTTCATTTTCAGTTTTCATTAAGTTTGTTATCAGATTTCAGACAAAGCATTCTTGTTTATGGTCTTTTTTTCTTATAACATGAACATAGTACTAATTATATTTTCATTGTGCGTGTGTGTGTGGCAACGGACAAATAAGACTTTATTGAGCTAGCCATATTTTATATTTTCAAGAAACTATATCTCAATAGTATTAAAAGATCAGTGTCAGTTTGATATGAAGTTTCTGTTTTAATTTTATGTTAATTTTATTGATTTATTAGTGTTATTATGTTTTCGGCTTACTCACGTAATAATTTGACGAGGAACTCGACTAGTTTCAAGCCATGCTAGAGGCTCATATTCATGAGCAGCATTTCGCGACCCGCGTTTCTAGCATGGCTTGAAACTAGTCGAGTTCCTCGTCAAATTATTACGTGAGTAAGCCGAAAACATAATAATTTATTTCGTATATCTCACGAAAGTTACAATACAGATTTATTAGTGTATTATAATTTTATATGGGCCACAGTTGCCTGATATAAAGGAACAATAAATAAACTCTATACAATCTGTGTGTTAAATTTTCCCATACCTAAATCCATTCAGGCCATTATATGACTAATAGAAACATGTTACCAGTGACATCTCTTTGGTACACCCAAGTACTGGTCCCTTAACCTACATTTTGTCCATAGAAGATAACTTGATGGTCCTATCATGATTGTCGGCAGACCACAGCACTGCAATGTGTATTAAATGAAAATACATTGCACTGACCTACTTCCTATTATTAAGAATTTATAGCTGTTGTTGATACTTGCTAGCTTTTGCGAGTATTTTGTATTAATTCTTCATTTGTATTCTATCTGTTATGGTTCATAACATAATACATTATTATGTACATACATACATAACTTCACGCCTGTCTCCCATGGGGGTAGGCAGAGACTAAGGAACGCCAATTACTACGATTCTTACATACCTCTTTCGCTTCATTAACAGTCATCAATCTTTTCATGTATGTTCGTCGGTTAAGGGTACTTTTAATTTGGCCCTTCTTTAATATATTCTTTATTATGTAGTGGTATTTAATTTAAATTCAGTTTTTGTCAATGAAGTCTTAATTAAATACATATTTAATACGGTATCTTTGGTTATGATAAATAATGAAATCAATTTAAATAAGTGTCTTGAAGGTAACAGTAGTGCATTTTAAATATTAATTGACACATTTATCGATCCGAATGTTTACGTGGCGTGATAAAGGTTGTCTGGTTTTATGAGTAATAATATTCTTGAGATTAGTATGTAATTGTTTGTTGCAAATTATAAAGGCAAAAAGTTACCTCTGAAGTCTGACCATACACGATTGCACGGTTGGTGCGGTGGCTGGGCAACCGGCTGCCGGCTGCCGCGCACCGTGTCGCGGGTTCGATTCCCGCACAGAACAACTATTTGTGTAATCCACAAATTGTTGTTTCGGGTCTGGGTGTCATGTGTATGTGAACTTATATGTTTGTAAACGCACCCACGACACAGGAGAAAATCGTTTAAAAAAAAAATAATGTGAGTTGTGATCGTCGAGTACCGTATTTATAGACACAATTAAAGAACAATAGGTTGCGGTCACAGGTGACCGCTTGGTGTTTGACAGTTTAAACAAGCATTATTTTGAAAACACAAAAGTGATGTGAATAAACCTTTCATAAAAATTGCTAAAAATGTAACGCAAAGCGAAAAAGGCATAGAAACTGACATCGGTACAGTTTGCTGTTATAAAAACTACCTATTTGGACTAGCGCCAATGTTTTTGTTACGCGGCCATCACTGACTCATAGCCTAGTATTACCTAACTGCAATACTAGTTTTGATGTGAGCAAATTACTAATTTAAAAATACTAGTACATAATACATTACATTGCCTTGACTTTGTTACAAAAATTGTCGACGGTAAATAGATTATTGCTCGTTAAATAAAAATACAGTTTGCCCGGGTGAAGCAAAGAGTTTAGAGATTAAGCCTAGGCTGCAGGATTCCAAATTATCATGAAATGTAGCGTGGAAAAGGTAGACAGACAAAAACGCCCGTGTCTCAATCGATTATGAATCGATTCTGAATTCGTTTTGGGAATTGCAGACTTGAGTTAGACAGTCGAGGTTTAGGAACAAAAGTGATTTGAAATAGACAAACACTTCCGATATAGTGTAAATTTTATCCGAGAAGACGTGGGAGATATAGGGGATGTCTCACTTTTGTAAACCGAATTAGATAGAGGGTAGATATAAATAAAAGTTTGTAAGTGACCATGGAACACTTGATCTTGTTTATTTGATTTGCTTATCTGAAGTAGGGCCGATTTTTCCAACGCCAGATAAATTCTAACCGAGGAATAACTTTGTATACTGATTTGACAATTATTTCATAATAAACACTGACACTTGTGAATTCTATTCTACAGTATAGAATTAACTGATTATTCAAAAATCAACCCGTAGTTACCATTTAACTTAACTAAAACTTACAGATTTCTTTATTATTTACAACATTATCTACAATAATAGTAAATTAAAATGATAATCTTCTGTCCGAGACACAAAATCAATAGACTATAATTTAGTATTTTTGCTCAGAGGACACTTGTAGTCAATTTGTGTCTGATATCCATTGATCCGTAGTACGGAACAATGCGCATGAAGGTACGCGGCGCCTGCGCAGGGCTGTGTTGCCCTCGCCAGAGTTCACGGTCGCACGCGCAATGCCCGACGACAATGACAGACCTGTCTTATGTCAATACGACAAGTGGAACGTTCATTTTAACATAATATTGGGGGATACATAAAAGTCAAGCCTGTATAGTTTATAGGATTTTATTAATTTATGCAATTTTAATTTGTTTAGAAACTTCCAGAGCGAGTGAAACTGGTGTGTGGGTTCAAAATAGGGTTACATTTACATGCTACCAATTACTAATTAAATTAGTATAGTTTCCCCAATATAGAGATAACGAAACAGTTCAGTAGTGCTTAGGTCATGCATGAAGTTAAAATGTATATTGATACATTTTTGAATACGTTAATTAATCATAAGGAAAAACGATCCATTTGTCCAGGTAATATAGTGTTGCCGACAATGAATAAGTAATATCAACAAAAGCGGCATTAAAATGCCATCTGTAAGTCACACTGCTAATATATTGTAACGATGCAACTCATTGCTATTTGCGAGTGCACAGAACAGTATATTTGTTCTCTTTTCCCGCCAGTTCATCTCTTTGCTTTTTTTTTTTCGTCCATGTCTCGTTGTCGAAGGACCGGCCGGTTTCAGCCTATTGGATCGATATAAATTCGCAATTGTACAACGAGGGGTATCGGCCTTGGATGTATCAGTAACGAAGGATGTCTGGTATGCTAAGGTAATTGACTCTACTCTCCATTAGATACAGTTACTTCTCGGCCATATTTCCTGCAATTACTAAGATCTGAACAGTTCGTTAGTCATTGATCAACACTTCTTATTTCGCGATGATTAATACCAACGTTGACTTAGTGGAACAGTATTTGACAGCTTTTCTATTCTTGAATCTGGTTATCGCCGCATGAATGGCAAGCATTATCTAGTAAGAATTCGTTGCGTTCACTGAAAAATTGCGTTGCCTTGCACCAAATCACGGATCGTTGAACTTTTTCACTTGAATTTTATTTAGGCATGGCCTTAAAATAGTAAAATTGTACCTCATATATTTGACGTTTTTTTTTCTTGTACCATCTTTAAGCAGATACGATAAACATTAAATGCGTAGTTTATGCTATCTCCATGAAACATGTTTCTGTCGCATGCGACATTCTCCAGCTATTTGTGTTAATTCAGGCCCAGTCCGTTGGTAATGGAATGTTGTTCCATTCTTTTAGTTCCAGGTTATTGTTCCGTCTCGTGACCTTGACCTTTTGCAAGTAAAGAATCTGCCAGCCCCTGAAATGTATAAAGAAATGCATGGAATATTTTGACATTTTTGTGCATGGCTGCCTACCTTTGTTCTGGAATTCTTGTGATATTTTATTTTGGCCTCCAATACTTTTAAAAGGTTTTATTTATGAGAATTGTTTTAGTGCTTGAAATAGTGTTTTAAGACCTTAGATAAACAGCAGATTCTCCAGCTGGTCTAGACAAGAGATCGACCTCCATTCCTGTGACCTATCACAATTTATTTAGATATAAAAACACTATTAAAATGGAAAGTAATAAAACACAGATGGAATAGAAAGGCTGAAGTGTTACCCCAATTTCTCCATAAGCTTCTAATTCAATTACTTCGTTCATTTGGGCCACCTGCCGTCTTCTGAATCACAGTCTATTGATTATAGGCTTTATGCAAGTGATGATTCATTTACAACCTCTTTTTTTATCTCCTCTTAGTGCTACAAAGGACGCCTAGTCATTGCTGAGTCGTTCTAGACAGCTAATTTAAAAGTAAGATGTAATCATTCACGCTATGAAAGTTTAAGATTCAGACTTATTTCGAAGCTAATGTTAATTTCGTGTTTTTATTCATCTAGGTCTTATAAAGATGATACTTGTTTACATCGTATATTACTTTTTTTTAAATAAGAAATTGCTTTAATAGAAATTGCTCTAACGTCAAATACCTACAAATTAGTTTTTCTTGGAATAAAAGAATTGTGAGTCTAATGAAGCTATCAGAGCTATCGGTATAATGGCCTGGGTATCTATATTATTAGTTATTATAATATTATCTACAATTTTCTGTGATCTATAGATCAGACACGGCGGTTACTTAGCTATTAGTGCGGCATCTATCAGAATTTCTATATTGTTCTCGCTTCGATTAGTTTATTATGTTGTTGAGAGACTTTCTTTATGGCTTTCGGTCGTAAGTTTTAAGACTATCAATAATACTAAGGAATGGTCCTATTGAGACTGAGTCATCTGTACTTGGTCCGATTTCTTGGGTGAATGTAAATGTATTGGTTTTGCAAAAGGATCTTCTGAATCACTCTGGTGGGGCGAAAGTTATGACTGTGTTCTTGTCATATAATATCTATTTCCTTGCTTATTTTTGTCATTGATATCCTTACGACGCTTTTACTGTCTTGAATGTGCTAGATATTTTATAGGTTTTCATATTTTACGATTGGTATTCTAGCCAGGTTATGATGCAAGAATGCTTACTATAGTATTTCTGTTGGGTGCCTTTTATAACTTGGACTCCTAGAAATGAAAGCCAGTATTATCGAAACTTAGTATACAAGATGTATCTACCTACATTACTGAATTACCGAGTTGCACAAGTAGAGGTCTTTAACCTTTAAATGATTGCTAATGCAGATGAATGGTGGCATTGTTTCATCGTACTGTTTTATACTTTCCATCAATTCTGCAATGGTGATGAATACGTTGGTAGTATGATCCCTAAGGGTAGGTGAATATTTGTTATAAGTTTCTAAACAATAAACATGAACAATTGGCCAGCTGTTTATAAATACCAACCGAACGTATTTAGCAGACAATGTCCATGACCGTTTCAGCTCACGCAGAGCTCCGGCAGCCATGACTCATGCCTAGGGTTGCTAGATTCAAGATTATTTGATACGCTGCATCTGTCTGATGTAAAAGATTTCATGGTTCTATAATGGTTGTTTTGATAAAAAGTATTGAATCTTACTACAGTTCATTTACGACCGAAGTTGATTCATGATGGTATTTTTTAAATTATAATTTAGAACATTGCTCAAATAATTAGCTGTTGTATCGATTTCAAGGATCTTGCCTAATTTTTTTTTAGAACTTGAGCAAAGTCTCTTTCTTTGCTATATTTATGTCATCAAATTGTTGATGACGACCCTAAACGCAACTGCACGATGAATCGCGCAGACGTTACACATGATGCGACGTTTGAAAGCTGAATTGAAGTAACATTTTTAAAGACAATTAATTTCCGTTTTCACGATGTTAAACTTGTGATGTTATAAATCAATTCGGTTTCTATTAATTTAATAATTCTGAATAACGTAACATTCGTTTCAATAGGTACATTGAGAAAATAGTGTTCTATGAATAAAACCAGTAAAAATTATACTGATGTTTGATAAATAGAAAACTTCCCTATCAAATTCTCTTCCTTACTTGCTAGTTTTTTGTTACAAATTAATTGTACAATACTTATCATGAGTACGTCATTGCTTTAATTTAAACAATTAAGAAAATATGTATATCGTTCTAGAACTTACGCTAATCGGACATAAAACATAAGATTAGTTTTATGTTTCATAATTAGTTTAATGGTGATATAACTATTAAAGTGGTGTAAAGATACGTGCTAAATTATGTATGTAGGGAGAAATAGGTTAAAAAAGAAGAAGTTAAGAATTGTTCACAGCTTCATTTACATGTTTACACGATTTAAAATGTAATAAACAGAGCTAGCACGAAGGAAAGCATCGTAAACGTTCACTTTATGGCCGCTGCATGGAAACTAGCATATTTACAGTGATGGAGCTATCTTCAGTGCAAAAATACTTGAAATCGTCAATACTTTCCTGGAAGAAAACAACAGTAACATTAAAATTCATTGCATAGTCACTAATTTCAGCAAAGCAGATGAAAACGGTCATTGAATTTCCATTACCTTAAATGAAGCTCTTCGATTGGCAGTCCTTGGAATGTAAAGCCTTGATTGCTTCGCCTTCGATCTGATCTCGTTTCCCCCAGCTCTAGTTTCCTACAAGTCGTTAAGAGCTCTAACAGCCGGCAATCAACGAGTTCCAGTGCAGTCTCAATTTGCCGATATTATCGGTTTTTGCCCAGCATTTATCTTGCACTTAATTTTATATCAGAAGATGTTTAAGCTTAGATATGTCGACCAAGATTGTTAATGTAATAGGACTTAAATGAGGCTTTTCCGACCATTTATCAGTTACAAGTTTACTGACTTTGGTAACCGCCTTACTGTTGTCTGAAGCATTAATCATTTAATATGTGGGTGTCGTAGTAAGCCTGTAACGACGACCGGGAGAGATAGGCGTTTCTATATTTAGCCCCGGACCACACGAACAAACTAGTTTAACAACCTATATTATGTCCGCGCAAGAGCAGTGCAAAATGTTGCAGGAGCACACGGTATGAGCATTCCATAGACAGGGCAGGCCACAAAAATGTTGACATTAAAAGATTCACGTCATTAAATACGGCGGCTTCGATAACTGGAAAATTGTCGTAAAATAAACATTTTCCAGTTGAACTATTGATTCCTAGAAAAGGTCATAATTGAATGAAGTTAGTTCCTTCTGCACACGGTTCGGTTCTGATTTTTTACGGAAATTGCCACACGCTATTTGAAAGGCTATCATATTCTCCCAACACCATTCTACTGTGTATTTATTATTATCAAAATAAAACCCTTAGAAGAAAACCCTATCAGAATATTAATCGATTGTAAAAATTACTTTCTATTTATGGCAGCTTTATATCGAATCAATCGACGTTAAAATTGGTTATTGTATTCAAAACATGCTAAACATAATTGGCAATATCAGAAGGGAAAGCTAATAGTCTTGGAGCAAAAAGTAGACCTGCCTTTGTTATCTCCCGTCTAATACAAGATAATTGATTTCTATCAACTCCTGTACATTATTGGCTTAACATTCGTTAAGTATATTGAACCGAGAGAAAGCTGTTTCTTTCTAAAGATTATCACAATCTGTCTACAGGGAGTTCTGAGAATATCTGATTACTTTGTCTATTTCGAAATCTTATTTGTTTCAATTTTCTTCTTACTTGAATGTTTTTGTATCAAAAAGCTGCTTTTTTTGTTTATTCAATTACTTAGGATCAGATAAATGCTTTTTGTCTTGGGTTTTACTTAATATGTACACATATAGTGTATTTTCTTTCTTTCTGATCCCGAAAACAATGAAAAGAAACTGATTCTTATATCTAGTGGCTAGTAGAGTAAGTACCTATACGAAATTAGTATTTAATTAGGGCAGTTCTTTGAATACATTTTATCAGTATAATTATAACTTCCTTTACATACTTGACCCTTTGAAATTCAAACAGTACTCCGATTGTCTGTATAAAGTAAATGATGTGACTCATTTGACGAAAAAGTTAGCTGATTGTGTTCCTAAAATTGCTACTTTGTGACATTCGGAATGACAGTTAGTTTGATACATTTTATTTAGGTAACGGTTTCAAGGTATGATGTCAGCGTTGCAGTGTAGTTACAAAACAATTATGTTACTGGCCAACTGACTACTGACTACCTAGTTAGTGCGACGCAAGCGCGACTCGTGCACGCGAATTGCACCTTTTTGTATGTTCCTCTTTTTTGTAATCATCCTTAGTGGGTTTACTGGGTCTGAATTGAAGCCCGGTGTTATGCTAAGAGGCTCGTCAATTATAGTGGACCTTCAGAAAATGGGGTTAAATTACTTCGAGATAATATGTAGAAACAACCATATTCTACAATAACTTTGCAATGGTCTTTTTAGTTACATAATATTATAAACAATTAAATATCCATGTGGATCATCAATCATCTTCCTTAAACATAACGTAGATCAATTATTGGCTACACAACATGTATTTATACCTCATAGGCTACTAACAGACTGATTATACAACCATTATTTATTGTAGTTACGCATTTATTACTCATTGTTTTAAAAATAGGAACTCTTCTACAATGTATTCGTTGAAAAGGGCTACCTACTAAGAAAATCCGTGAAATATTTGTAGGTTAAGGATAAATATTATCCATAAGATAAGATAAACTATGATAGAGATTTGTTTAGTAAGAAAATATGAATCAAATTCAAAATGTACAATAGGAAAATTTACAATGATATTCTAATCAAGGCTTTGAATCAAAAGGCGGACATACTGTCACTTAAAAATGATAGAAGCAGAAAAAATGACAGTGGGTTATTTATGTGTGAGTGTGTTACCATGTCTCCAGACTTAAGAAAATTGCAGATGTCCTGCGTGTCAATGTATGTATGCTCTGCGTGTAAGTCTATAGTAACCGGGTGCCACAGTCGTTTTTTTCCAACGTTCTTCATTCTAATTCTATCACTCTGTCTTACCTTCGACTAATGTTTGTTATCATTTCAACAGACAGTGCCTGAACACTATAAGCTACGAATCATCCCTTACTTATTACATCCATTTTTCGGCTGAGTCAATATCGAAAGAAAGCGTTCTTGGGATGACACGATAATCAGTTTCTGTATAGTAGAAATAAAGTGAGACATATTATACCGATCCAAAACAATTATTTATTGGTTGAAGAGAAAAGGTTAGCTGTCGGTAGTGCCAATGACTAGCTCAGTTGTAATAGGGGTAAAACCCAATCAGAGTTCAGAATCGCCTCCAATTTAATTAGCTACGTATCAGCAGATGCCTCCAGGCTGTAATACAAAGCATCTGTTATCTTCACTCCCTTACCCATTACATAAGTAGATAGGTTCTATTACGTCACCGTGAAAGTTCACCCAGTAACGTGGCAATTTTAATCAACTGTTTTTAATTAAAACTGTATCGTTGCCTTTGTTTGTAGTTGTGTAATCGCCAATCATTGGTCTTGATTGGCTGAAAGGTTTTCGATGAGCTAAGCGTGTTACAAAGTTTGCTAAAGTTCTTAGAGCCATTCTTGTAGTTATTAACACCGACGGCGGTGTTTACTGCTAAATTAAAGTAGAACGTTTCTCTTAGAAAGAAAGTATTGAGCTTGTTGTTTGTTATAAGATATTGACAGAGTTGTGTAATATCAAAATAGTGCAGTTCTAAACTCAAACCCAATAAGCCCCTCTTAGCTTCAATAAATAGAACTCCTTTTTCTGAGCGTAAGCTGCTTACAGTATTGAAGTAATGAAATATTTTCCAGGGCTTAAAGTAAGACCTTAAATTTATGATCTAAAACGAAAACGTTGTACTCATTTTAAATAAATTGTTCCCGACGTAGCTACGAATTTTCTCGTTAAGTATTTGCAAACACCGGATACAAGGGCTATAGCCCTAATTTCCTTTCGTTTATAATATTCAGAACAATATTTTCTTTGCTTGTAAGGCACGCTAGGAATTCATTAAATTCTCCCTTTGTTGCCGTGTACACTTGCGATATTGTAAATTCTTACCGAAAGTTTTGCTTGCTAAAATTAATGTAACATGACTGACTGTTCTAGATTATTCACAAAAAGGAGTTTATTTTATGCCTGTTTTTCGTTTGTTGTGTGTTAGTAAATTTCTCTCTTCTTTTATCCATATCCACTTAGCAATCACACTTACTACTGCTAAATGAGGTACTAAATTAACATTACTTAGCCTAAATCGTATATTGAAGTAATTATGATTATTATACTTTCGACGTTATATTTTATGATTTTTACCCGCTCTACATAATCAGCGTACTGTAGAATGTAGATATGAACGGTTGTTACTTGTTGTGCAAAGTGAATTCTTTGATTACGACTATAAATGTTTTTATAGCATTATATTCTAGGGTTACCGCAAGGTTCGATATTGGGTCCTACCACATTTAAAAGCAAATCAATCAGTGAACACTTTTAAAAATACTAGTTAATTACGTCCCTCAGCAGTATAGTACCATATACGGTATCGTTAGGTAAAAGAAACAATAAAACGTTCGGTGGAGTTTACGTAGAAATTGGTAGAGGTATAATATCCAACGACCACGGTAAATGCACGCAAGTGCTGCCGACCGCACGGGGTGACCATCCTATCTCTGTCATCTAGCTTCACGTTAATATAAAACCCATTTCCGACTGAAATGTTTATTTCTGTAAATAGCATTTTTGTTTACGCGTGTACTTACTTTATTAACATGCATTGTCACCTAAAATTACTGTTAATTTATAATGTAATAGTTACTTGAAATTTAATATTTTTATTTAAACTATTACACATATCGAAAAATACCGGAGGGTGTTACTGGTTTGATCCCAGCATACCGTAACCCCGTTATTATTATAGATTAAATTCATTTAGACCTTAATCTTTCCGAGAGTTATTAATTCTAATAATCTCGCTTTGATTGAGTTTCTAACCCCTTTCGAGTTGATTTAAATTGAGAAGTAATTCACGAGAGTGAGACATGACTTGGCTGCTACCGAGTTTGACCTTGTTATAGACTTAGTTGCTACCTTATGCAACGTGGATTAGGTTTAAAGTCGATTAGGTTTAGCTCTTCTTAGTCAACCAAGTCTTAAGTAATTACTCATCAGAATCGATGGAATAAGGCTATTAAATTTGTTACTTAATCTTGGGTCTTCATCTCATAAAATATCCGAAATCATTAATTGATTAGATTTGTAATTCTGTCAATTAATACATTGCAGACTTTATTCTTGACCATAGATAGTATAAGTCTGGTTTCAACTGCCCCTCGGGTAAACCAGTCGTATTTCTAAAGCTTTAATTGCAAACTTAGTCCTTGCAGACTCATTTACCATTAGATAAGCTGAAGACGCAATTCATTGTTGTTATCTCGGCTATGCGTGCGTTCGCTCTTTGTTTACTTGCCAGACAATTTGGCGTCTGCGTATTGATTCGCCTGACCTTGCAAGCCTTATGTAACTTTTCATTTGAAGGTCTCCGCATCCCGCTCCCGTTTCATCTATCTTATTGAGGGAGCCTTGTGGAGACACAGTAACTAATGGCCCTGTGGTCCGACAGGACAGCAGTGATATACTATACTCATTAATATGCCAGTAATTTTAATGTGTAGACGCTTGATTCTGTTCATTAAACCTACCCCAACTAAGTTTGCTATTCCGCCTAAATTAACAATGCATATCAGCTTAATTAATTGGTTTCAGGTTACCTACCTCTATAATGTTGATCTTTAACTCTTGATATGTTTATTGCAATAAGATACATATCTTTCTTTGTTATATTATTATCGTAACATTACTAAAGTAAAAGATAAACTATCAAAGTGACATCACTGTTATTAGGAGCTTCCCCTAATTTTTTATCAGTACATTGATCATGATTCATGGTAACCCTGTGTATTGCGCGTGTGTGCGTCACTGCATACGCGTAACTTGCACAAAATGCGCTTGTAGTGAGGAGGGCGGGGGTAGGGGTGGCCACCCCAGCTAACACGATTGGAAAACTTTAGGGCGGTGCAATAGCTCGAAAAACGAGAATTATTTTTATTTCGCTTTTTATTGACTGACAATAATTTTTGATCTGGTAAAAGATTTACTATCAGTGGTCGTATTAGTTTGTAAAGTGACGTAGTAGAATATAAAACTAGACTATTGCAACGAAATTATGGTTTTGATGTTTACTCCTGAAATATAATGGCGTAAAAACAGCCATGAAACGAAACGTTAATGAAAAAAGTACTTGTTGTGATTAATTAGCCGTAGTCTCTGCGGAATCCATCCATGGTAATACAATTGTCATTATTTTTCTACACATCTATCGACTCGATAATGCTAATCGAGGCGCCTAGCTGCGTGCGCCACACTATACTCGGCCGTGAGTCGATTTAGTTTAGTACGCAAGGAGCGACCGACGCGAACGGACGTCGTGACGCTCGACAACGTGCCGGCATTATTATAAACCATTTTTCAAAAATATTCACGCGTCCCACGGAACCGTCCTCAGTTTTCTATTACAATTATCAGTGTCAGTGATATCTATGTTTATTCAGTACCTTGGAAGGATTATTACGAATGCGTTAGGAATTTGAGCAACTTTCATCGAATGTTTTTATCCCTTTTTTCCAATTGAAAAGCGGTTATTTACGCTTGCCGGTCGTTTAGATACTGAATTTGTACAAAAAACTGAAATCGCATGTTTATTAACTGTATATTGTATGTTTTATGCATTACGTGCTTGTATACGTTATGTTTTCACCGCTGCATTGCATTCAAAATTATATCGAAACATTTCAGTTAAAATATTAGAAGTATAGCAGACTTCTTAGATGGTATCTGCATAATATGGTCTGTACAAACTGTAAATGATTAAGATACAATAGATAGGTATGACTCAATTAATAAAATGTCCGCGACTCAGATTTAATCGGAATAGAAAATCAGTTTTCTACCACAATGTAATTAAAATTCCTATCAACTGTGCGATTGTCTGCATCTTTAATAAGTAATTGGTTCATAACACTTTCTATCATTCCTTTTGCTATCAAATATTTTATTGGATAAACATCAACAGGTTTATCATAACCCAACATGGTTTATAGGCGAAATATTTTGATAAGAATCTTGACAAATATTTCAGGTCAAATAGAATACTTTTGCGGTTTTATCACTGAATTTGTTATTGTACTTTTTGTGTAATCGAGTTTAATCCATTTTCATAGCAATAAACGGTAACAAATAAGAATCGTTTCCATTTCGAAAAGAGCTGTATGTCGTAAAGCAGGTACTTTAACCAAATGACGGTTAAAAGGTTAATATACGACTCGTACGCACTAATGCTCTATAATATTTCTTCAGCAGTTTAATGTCGCTAGCAAACCAGACTGACCATTAGAAAGTTTTGTTGAAGTCCCAGGGATGTTATGTGTGTGGCTATCTGTCTGTCCGTTATCATTCGGACGAATTGGTTAATTTGTGGAGATAATGCTGAGATGCCGAGATGATTCGCGACCAGTCGTTGACCTATTTTTAGGTGACTCTTTTAGACATGATTGCAAACATGTGTCGTCAAACGTCCTCTTTGATACAGTTACGATGGGGTTATTTATTTATTCCGTAGGTACCGTTTATCTCACAATGAAAGCACTTCTTGCTTTGTTACTCTTTGTGTATCTTCTACAGTATTTAATCTTATAAAGTGTGCTTTTACCATACTAATCCCACAAAAGATTCTTAGTGGATCTCTAAAAGCTTTTGATTCTTGGGTTAAAAACTCTTTGATGTCAAGTGCCAAGGCTGCCTTGCGGAGTACAAAGGCATTTCAGTCCTAAGAGCTCCCTTTATTCTAGATTTGAGGTATCAATTTTTATACCAGACAGCTTCGAGTACGATACCCTATTGTAATATTTTAAACTTATCACCATACAATAACTTGATTACTGATTCCCGATGCGATATCGATCTTCATTTGAATTCATGCCGTCATAGCGATCCTTTTTCAGGGAACTTTTCAAAGACGCTTTATACATATTCCTCGAGATTAGTGTTGCCCAAATTCAGTCTTGGTCTTGCAGTCTTGGTCTTGTTCTTGCGTTTTTGCAAGACCAAGACCAAGAACAAGACTGCGTATTTTTAGCAAGACCAAGACCAAGACTGACCGTGCAAGACTTGAGCAAGAACAAGACATAGCCTGCAAGACTCTTGCGTCTTGCAGCTAGGACTTAGCGCTATTTCACTGAGTAGTTAGGTGTAACAGTTCGGTGTATAGGTAGGTACGCTTAGGAATTCTATGAGACGCAAAAAACTGTATCAAAGAATATGAAAAACTGGACCTATGCGCATTAGACTAATACCATAAACATAGCGAATAAAAAAATATCTATTAAAATCAAACTGAGTGCATGCATAGTTATGTTTTAACCATCGGCACTTTGATAATGCGGCATCAAAGGTTTTGTACTTCTCAAAGAAAGCCGCTTTTCGGAAGTACATGGTTATGATACACGCGCCGGCGGCTTCTTTTGAAATCTAAAACAATCGTTGCCGCCACGCCGAAACCATAACATTTGACACTATTTGATTGCCGCCATAGGGCGTAGGTATACTCATGCAAAATAATTTCGAATTTTAAGAGTACCTACAGGTGTTCCAAAGAATAAATAAGTTTCAGAGTGCTTAGAATGAAAATGAATACATTATACTGATCACGCAAGTAGTATTATGATTAGGATAAAATGGTAAGGATAGGTAGTAGATGTCATATTAACTCGTCGAGTACCGGTTTTATAGACACAATTAAAGAACAATAGGTCGCGGTCACCGGTGACCGCTTGGTGTTTGACAGATTAAATCATTCTAGTAAGTATATATTATAATATTGATTACTTATATGGTTTTAAACTAATTACTTAGGTACTATTATTGTACATTTAGTCATTATATTTCTTAATCTTCAGTTATTTATTAATCTGCTTGATCTTTACTATGGCTTTGTTAATTCAAGCTCACAATGTTCCAATTCTAATACGTTTTTATAAGATTTAAAGTAAACTTTAATAAATAGTAATAGACTAATAGGTAATTGCAAGACTTGCAAGACTCTTGCTGCAAGACCAAGACCAAGACCAAGACTGGAAGCGCAAGACCAAGACCAAGACCAAGACCAGGTGTATTGGCGCAAGACCAAGACCAAGACTGGCTAAGTCTCGTCTTGTTCTTGCATTTGGGCAACACTACTCGAGATACTCCCCCTGGGAGCTCACTGAGCTACGATAAAACTTGAAGACTACACGCTTGGACCAGTAAAGTACCGTTTCTAGATTTCTTTTTGGAATGAATTCGTGGATGCTAAGACGAGTATTGAACGTTGCAATTTGAAATTGAAATACTTTGGTTGTGTACTACTTCAGTAAGCGCCTTCATATCTTTTCAATAATGTTAAGTCCACAAGCGGCGTTTCGTTAACTTTGTGGAAAGATTACCGCCTGCACAACAAAGCAATGCTTCTGTCAATGTTTGCTCTTTGTATTTTTCTACTGAAGTCAAACTATAGAGTCTTAAATCGCTTCGTCGAGGCAATTAGCTGCAATGTGAGTAGGTACATTAAGAACTCATTTAGCCCAAGAACTTGACTCATCTTCTACAAGAAAAATAAACTCATATAAATAAATCAACGCCATTTTAACGTTGAGAAGTAGCTTAGAGTCTGTTATAATTGATTTACTAAACGAAGTTGTTACTGTACGGAGTGTACGGTTAAGGAGAAGTACTTGTGTTACCGGAATCGTCAGTAGATCGGCCGGTAGCTATGCAATGCTCGTTAGATGATCAAATAACGCATCGCCACACTTAGCCAAGCGTTTTGAACGTTCAATTTAAGAAATGCCTTTATTTCACGAATGAAGAGCACCGTTTTCTTCTGGATATTTTCACCTAAACTCACCTTTTACAGCAAAAATGTTACAACCACCTAATTATTTTTGACAAGCTTCTTATTGATGATACAACAAAAGAAGAATTACCTCAAATCTTATCTACTACATGTCCTTGTTTTAACACAATCAATATTTAAACCAGGACAAGCTGTGTTTTCATTGTAGCCATCCTAAAGTCGTTTGGCTCACCAGCCTGTGTCCTTTGTGCCAAAAAACCTCATAATGCTGAGCTCAAGAGTAATTTTACTCAACTTTCTTATGTTCATCATTTTGCCTTCCCTTTAATAATATGTAGGACAAAAATTTTGTCAGCATTATTAGCTTTACTTTGTATGATGGTAAGAGGTTCTCCAAAATTCGGAAATTCCTAAGTAATAATGTCTATAAAAATAGTTATGAATTCTGGAGTTCTGAATAATTATTTGAATTATTCAAAATTTGTCAACGTTTTAAGTGCCTAAACAGTTTTTTCCTCCATTTAATGTTAAGTGATTAAGGACTAAGCTGAGGAAGCTTTCAACCAAATTAACTACCAAAAAGCTTTTGTTCAAAACTTAAATGGTTGTCCATTTTATACTTTTGGAACTAAGTAATGTATTTGATTTATGTTTATTGAATATTGGAATATACGTAGTTGCGCATTGCGTCGTATTCTAAAAACGTAGGCACTTTCAATAAACTGGTTACTCTGGTTCCAAATATTGTCCTTCTTAAATTGTAACAACCTCTGAGCTATCAAAAGACATCTGACAACGTTTTGACAACTTCTTTCGTGTAGATATAATTGTAATCAATCTTAGATCTCCGCGACGTAGATTGAACTAATCATAAAACCCAGTTGTATTTGACGAAGTCCTTGGCAACTTTACAAATATTTTGGTTTATTATCAACATCAGACGACACTGATAGCAATATAAAAACAAACAAAGAAAACAGTACGATTTCTGAAGGGATCAACGACACACACATCGACCTGCCCGGTTGCGTAGGAGTCGGTCTATTTTCATACTTCAGTTTGTATCTCAATCTCGTTCTAGCGTTAGGGAAATGCATAGTTCTATCTCATTCGTCAATTGTGCAATAATTGGCAACATATTTATTTTTCCCGTGCGCGTGTGCCAAAAACACACGTGGATGACCTGAGCCCAGATAGATAATGTAATATTTGTAAGTGGGTTCCGTGCTTCGTCATACGGAGTGTGTGATTTCAATAAATTTTCGTTGAAGAGACGACTAAGATGTTTAGTAGCTTCGTCAAGTGTTACATTAACTCAGTTTTCTATAAATAAACCTTGTTTAAAGTTTTTTTTAAGTATCTGCCTCGAGACGTACTGATTAATGTTTGGCCGTTATCGGTTAATTGTCAGTATTATCTCGCGTATCTAATTTATTATCCGTAATATGAAAGTACGTCTCATATCTTCTGATAATTTGAATAACATTGACCCTTGATTTAATGAACTCTTATCGACTTTGGACTACTCGACTGGAACTGTTTGGATACCAATAAGACCATGTGCTATTTCAATCGCTACTTCATTCAATAATTGATAGGAAAATGATTAAAACCTGTACAACCAAGATTATATTTCTAAACTTGTAATACTACGTTTTACATTCATATTTATTCGATCCAACATCGATTTGTATTGCGTGATTTGCGTTTTAGTCCTTCCAAGGTTGTTGGTAAACATTTCGTGACCGAATACATTGTTAAATATATCGTTTCAACCATTTCAGTGGACAGTATTATACTAGACTATATTTTCTATACGTTTATCAAGTGAAAAGTATTAGCTGTGTGATAATGGTTTCTTCGTGTTAGTGCTGTGGAATGTATTGCATTTGTTAGTTCTACCACAACCGTTGTATAATGTCGAAGACTTTGAACGCCTACAGAATGTGAGTATGCTTGTTCTTTTATGTGTAATTATTTTAACAGGAATGATGTTGTATCATTTTTGCTAATTACAGATGTATTAGGTTATGAGGTTACGACAGAGAAACCCACTTTTGTCCCAAAATTAAATTCACATGAGTTTATAACTCTTCAATTTTTTTACAGGATATTGTTATCCTTTATTTATCTCCTCTATATGTTTTCTGTTAGAGCATCATTATCACGATTTGATGAACCGGTTACGGCTTCTAACTGGTCAACCTTTAAGAATAGGGTTTTTTGTTTTAACTTACCATCTTCCAAAAAATCCAGTACGCCTTTTTAAAAGTATCGAAGAACTTATTCGTGGTGTCGTTGTTAGTTATTATGTATTGCGAATATTTCATTAGTTCTGTATTAGATTCATTGAACCGTACTTAATGGAAGATTTCTTACCATTTTCGTCTTACTATGTTTACATTCATGACGCAAATAAACGACACACTTCTCTGTAGGTCCCTCGTATAAACAGTTTATCGATGGAGGAATTAGGTCATAATGTGATCCCCGATGAAATTGCCTCTGCTTGAACAAATCTAATATTGGGCTCGTACCTAACGCCATATTTTTCTCAAATAAACCTAATTTAATATCAAAGGATATATGATTGAGTTGTTTATATTTGCTCTTCATAAAATAATACATCATCATTAGTCCCATTTTATGTCTTCATCAATAAATCTGAAATATAATCATCAGTCATGGTGCGAAATTTTGAACTGCATCTAGTTAATTAATCACAGTGAAAGCTACATTAATCTCTAGACTTGCGATTAGTAGATTAATAGGACCTTGTTATGACTTGCGGTAAATGCTGTCGTTAAATTGGCTGTAAACTATTCATTACTTGGATTAAGATTTTATGGGTGACCACCCAAAAGAACGCTTCGTTCATATCTGCATTCAATCCAAACTGTTGTATAAACGAAGAAGTCTTTTCTGAAACAATTCTAAATCATCCTTTGGTTCCTTTTCTTTAAATAATTGAAGTGGATTCCATCAGTTGAAATTGACTTCTTCAGAAAGTAACAAATTCCCTGAAGATAAACAAATTAATTGCACACATAAAAGAAAGTTTACTTTGAACCAAGAGAGCTAATCTGAAAAATATTGCAGTGTACGACAAAGTTAGCTTGCAAGATCCACAGTCTTGTTCCTTGTTAGTTAACAAGTTAGGTTTAAGTTGGTCTTACCGTTCTTGGACGACTTTTAAGCCCCACACGGTACGCAAGACTTTAAACTAACAAGCCAAAGTTAGGTCCGTACATGTGTTTGAACAAACTCCGAGTATTCTGGAACTTTATTATATTCTTTATGTTTGAATTCTGCCAATAAATCTTCGTTACCTGTTATGGAAATATTGGCATTTTTCTCATTTCGTTCGTCCTTCAACAAAGGTCCTACAGCCTTGACCTTTCCCTGAGAGGACGAGCTCATCCGGGCCCAATGTCACCATCGAACCCTTGAATTGAACTTTGGGACCATTTCAACCGTATTAATGTTCCCGCCTACGCGTATTTCGCTTTCAAGTTTTGCTTCATTAATAATTGTTCTGATGGAAGTAATAATTTATGCTTTTCAACTAATTACGTATCAGACTTGATTTATTTCACCCTCTGATATTCAAATTGTGAGTTTCCATTACCGTTATTACAGAAGGTCTAAGTTTTATGTCTAATAATCATATTTCTTGGGTTTTGATTAAATAGGAGTTTAAAAATAGATTTTCCACACACATGGTAGCGCTATTGTGTAAATTATAGAGTACCTAACAATTGCTCAATGTTGCTCGTGATAATGACAACAGCTGAATTACAGGTTATCATCGTTGTATTGTGTATTATTAAGGAACTATATCCTAAACTTCATGTATTTTGAAACATCCAAGTAATCTCTTAAGTTACCTCCATGTTTCATGTGGAAATGCATTCCTGTTTCAGACCGAGCGCATATTTTACAATTCATGTTAAAATGTTGCATTTTATCTCCATTACTTATTCAGGCGCGGTCCGGCACAGCCCGGTTGACATAAAACTGAACGTTATATCCGTATGTGCAGAAATTTTTAATGCTACCCTCCATGGCGCCTGGACGATGTCTAGACGCATCGATTGGGCTAGGCTTGCCCTTTGTGTGGTCGTTGTAATTGCATTAACCGCACGTAGAGCCCTTTGTTTTCTCAACCATTAACAGTTCCTTTATTTTCCTTTTGGTTCTTTCAGGATGCCAGCTATTGTTTTATCTATCCTGTTATTCATGTCATTTATCTGTCAGTACTGTTCAAAGAACTCCTTAGGTGGCATAAAGCGTCCTTTTAACTTCGAAGCGTTAATGTTAACGCACTTGCGTACTGAATGAAAGATAATTTTTGACTATGACATGAAGTGAATAATTCAGCAAGGAAATTACTTTATACAGTGGCGTAATCATGTATGCGGCGAGTGAAGTAACTAACGCCATTTCGAAGAAATAATTGACTTTTCAATTCAATGTGTCGCTGCTCGCTGACTCATGCAAGACAAGGTTTATGATTTATATCAATTTTAATGTGATAATAAAAAGAGTCAGTCAGTTATTTTCTCCCCTGGTATAACTTTTGTAGACGAAAACAAATATCTGGAAAGTGGCGTATAATTTATGCGATGAAAAGGCATATTATTTGAACATTTAACGTCTGGCACCTGTCCAAAACCTCCTCTTAAGTCTCGCCGCTCCCACCCCGTATGAACAGCGGTTTTACGACATTTTGTACAAGTCTAGTAGAATTTACTGCGTCTTGTGACTTGAAAATTCTAGCATTTGCGGGATTTTTATTATTCACGTATAACTTTACCGTAAATGATAAAATTCGTTGTGGGGGTTCCGCTTTGACGGAGCCAATAAAGTTTTAATTGCTGGTTCTGAAACGAACAACATTTAAGTGTGTAAATAAGTAAGTACTTCTGTCGTGTTTTGGTCCTGTTATATGTAAGCAATTATCGCTTTTTTGGAAACTCGTGTCATGTGTTTGAGTGGGATGCTGTGAAAATTGTATATTGTCACGAACTTACTATGTTCCTTCGTGTATTTTACTTTTGTAGGATATTGGATACCGTGTAATTATTCAGCTGTTAGTTATCAGTCACAATTTACGCGTTTACGATGCATCTGGGAAATGAGTATACCTGAATACTGAATGCCCGGTAATATCCATAAATATTGTGTTTACTATAACTTTTAGTTTCATATGCAGTTGGTTTTCCTACCTTATTCATTCAACAGTACCTATATACTCAGAGCAGTCGATGTAGCGTTGTAATGTGCATCAAATTCCACCACGCGAGCAATCTCTATAATGAAATTAATTTAGTCGTTTGCATTCCACTCGAACATCAAATGATTGCTGAACTTAAATCAACACCAGCGCACCAAAATACTTCCATTATAGTTCAATAAATTAATTGCTTTCATTTCCTAAATTAAATAAGTGATTCATGGTCCGATTTGTATTGGACTCTATAAATAGCATTATCTAATATTTATGATAGATTGCACTTGTTCAGGCATGCTTGTTCAAGAGCTTCAGTTTCATTTGCTACTTGGGTTAATAAGGTTTGTGTAAAACGTGCACCTCTATTAAGGCCTCGGTGCATTAAAAACCGTGAAAAAATGGGCTTAATATTTGGCAAATTACGTTTTACAATTACCCACCCCTAATGTGCTTTTCCCAAGCCCACCTTTCCCGGAAACATCTGACAAAAGATAATCAACAACGCCAGAAGTATCTAAATCACCCCGGAGACCCACTTAACCTAGCTCATGTCTTTCAGAATTTCCTAATTTTCCGTACAAACATTGCGTGGCTCGCAGGCGGAGGGTTGTCGCCCTTGGTTGTCATGGCGACGGGCATTTTATGCGCCCCACGTTGCCTTCGCCCGGCCCTCTGGAGGGGTAATATGAATTTGGCAAGGTTACCCCCTTACCTCCCCGCCCAAAGGTCTGGAATCCAATGAGAGTTGAACTTATTTATCGTGGCTTTCACGTGGTATGTTATTTTGTTGATACAATCGTCTCGTGTTTGTATGTCTGGTTAAATTCAGGTGTTATAATACAAAGGGTTTATACATACAACCAGCTTAATGAATGTCCCGATTAACGACTTCATTTACATCCGTATTTCACTTGATTGTCAACAATGTGGTAGCGTATTCATTGGATTGTAAACTTCCGAAAGTTCATGACCTCTTGGTATTTATACCACCATTGTATTCCAAATCAATATTTTTATTAATCACAATGTTAGCGGCCATGTTTAGCAAACAAACCTGCGGGCTATTTGTATTGTTAATTATTATAGTGTTTTACCTTTGCATCTCCACCCTTTTAGCCTGAGGGATCAATTTGTGAAAGTTGAAAGTACTTGATAATTACAAATGCACCCTCCTCTCTTAATATCAAAGTGCGTCTAAGCCCTGACACGTTTCTCTTATATTACCAAGTTCTTTTATAATAACCTTGGCGTGCTAAGTAGTGCTTCCCATGGTTATTGTTTTGCTTGCCATAAAAAATGTACTTAGTAGGATCATGAATCATCCAGTCGTTTCTGAAATAGGTATAAAATTACGTCGCTAAATGAACATTTCCTTGTATGTAGTTATATTTGACCATGTTTATCGAATGTCATACGGCCTTCCTCAATGCACACATGCCTGCAGTTATTGGAATTATCAACATATAGTTTATGTGATGATTTGTTTCATATTTATTTTTTCATTAGACTAGAGTTTCCCACAAACGTGTTTATTTATTTACCTGGATTAACTTATCACCTCATCACCTCATCATCCTAGGTGTTGTTCTCAACAAATAAATATCGAAAATCATTAAGAAAACATTTTATCGTTTGAAACGACCAAGAGGATATAAATAAATACATCGGAGTCCCAACATAAATTCAAATGTCACGATATCCAAGATTAGACTTATAAAATAAAAGTGTGGAAGAAGAAAGTAAAATTGTCCAGGGGATTATAAGATCTGAGCTGAATAGTGAATATACTTGTTAGGATATAGCGCAGCCGGTGTCACGCCAGCAATCTAATACGCGGTAATAATTTAGCATTTCTAGACACGTTCTAACACGGCTACGTTATACGAACTGCCAGACTGAATCAATAAACGGAGGGTAGAAAGATAAAGTTTGACGGTGATGCCACCGAAGTTCTGGTAGATATGAAATGATAACTTCATACTTAAGAAATTTTCAGACAACTAAATATTTTCTATTGGATGTCAAAGAAATGAAATGGGATTTGAATCATGAGTTCAATCTACTACAAGATAATAAATTATTTCTGTACGATTTAGTACTTTTTCGATATAACTTTCTTTCATGACCATAAAACGGTACCACCTTGACATTCAGTGGTCACTACATAGTGTAGTAATTCATATCAAGTATATAAGTTGTTTTCATGTTCAATTTACAACCATGTGTTCAGCAATGACGTGTGTTTACGCAACCGGTCAACATGGCACATCTATCAAGGTTAGACAACTTAGATACTGTTGGATAACAACATGGTGATAAAATATGTTAAAACGTAAACATACTTTAAATTATGAATGGGAAGACATTTGCGAACATGGCAATGTAACATTTAGGCGTTTTAGTGTTTTGTTTCGATTACTTTGGTTACGTTGCTGAACTAATTAACATCTTTCTACTATTTTCGCTATCACCCTAGTAAATCAGTAAAATTAATTGAAAGACACATATCACAACACACTTATTTCGTTACTATGGGTTTCCTCAATTTCTTTACCAGACGTGTTCCAATTTTATTTCTCTGCGATATCTTCCAACGTATCGTTCCCCAGTTTTCCTTTAAATCGGATGTATCTAATCGCTCGTTGGAGATCGGAAAGCTTGTATCCGCGTGTTTCTGAAGCCCTACCTGCGTTTCCGCGGTGCATACCATGAACCTGTTTGCGTTTGGTTTATAGGTTTTTCCGCATTGCGCCATTGTTACTATTCTCTTCAACGTTGACATGTCCTTTCCAACTCTGACCAGTTTCTATTTCCATTTTCATTGCTGTGTTTTTTCTGAATATTTTGTTCCTCTATTTTTCTCCTTCTATATAAAAGTTTTATAGCTGTGTATTTGTATCGCATTGCCAACGTTGATAATATGATTTTTATATGGATACTTGTACGTGGAATGAAATTGATACGGTGTGGGTAGCACTGTAGCAGTTATGTACAAACAACCAACGCGACCCCTGTTGGCTTAGTCAACAAGCGTAACATGATAAACTATTGATACAGTCTCTATGTTTTAGTGTATCTGTAACCATATTATTATTAGATGCGTTGACCTTTCATTGATGTTAATTAAATAAGATATGTATTGTAATGTCATATTCTTTAAGGTTACTTGTTTCTATAATTATGTTTTATGTCTTATCATTCATATGTTCTCCATAATCTACTACAACGTTAATACTTGCTTTATTTGCCTCTTCTTACTCCTTTGTAAATTGCGCACATACCCTAATATTTTTCGACCCCTTGTTTAGGACGGGTGTAAAAGACAACATCCTTTGTTTATTTTTTCGCTCAAGTGATCACAGCTTCGTGCCCGACAGTTCACGACCCGGCTTCGAACAAAAGGTGATTGGGGTTAAGCCTGATGGAGACTAGTGAAAATTAATATGAGGATTTTGTTTAGTCTTGATGAGCTGAAGAATAATTTATTATTCGTTTGGCTTTATTGTGGCATTCTTTATAAGACTGCTCAGTGTAAATCCTCTGCATAGCTTGCTTTGAAATTTTTATTAAAGTACAAAGCTGCTACCGGGGCAAGCGTAACATCAAAATTCTTACAATCCAATTTCTCTAGTGTCGTATTTTTCCAGTGTACACAGTATTAGGAGGCTGTAAGCGAGGTGTTGTTGACTCAGACAGTCAGACTGATTGGATTTATTAATGCATTTCAGTGCTTTCGTTGCAGTCGCATTGTTTTCCGCATCGCTGCTTTTATCTCGGAATTTTGTTAAGTTTTTGCTGCTTGTGAATTATTACTAGCATACTTGACGTCTCGAGTATTGAAATAATATTCGTGTTCTACGAAATATTAATATTTTCTAAGTTAGAAACTAATTTTCATTCCAGTCTAATCACAATTTTGCGTCTAGCGGCTTCAGCTAAAATAATATTACACGATCAGTAAAATAAACGTAGAAATAGAATCGCTACTGAAATGAAAAGTAAATAAAGGTACCAATTTGTTATTTTGACGGTTTTGTTAATAAAACTCAAAATGTTTCATTTTTGTTAGCAAACGTCTTAATTATAAAGTACATTAAATTACTTAGTTTTGGTATTTTACAGGCACTTGTTGTTGATGACCTACTTGTCATAAGACGTGACGGCCTTAAGCCAATGTTGGCAGCTTTAAAGCAGACGTCGTTTCCAAAGTACGGTTAATGGAAAACTGACTGGAATTGTAATGATGAGGGTATGATGTAAGCTCCGTCCGTGACTAAAACTCGCTGGGGTTCCTTACACTAGGGTTTCGATGGTATTTGAAAGATGGGAAAGTACCTCTATATAAAGATG
The DNA here is from genome assembly GCA_902850265.1 of Spodoptera littoralis. Taxonomy (NCBI): domain Eukaryota; kingdom Metazoa; phylum Arthropoda; class Insecta; order Lepidoptera; family Noctuidae; genus Spodoptera; species Spodoptera littoralis. The sequence continues at coordinate 12,834,438 of LR824545.2, forward strand.
TTAATCAATATCGTTATTAACTAGCTCTTATGGATTTGTAACAAAATCTACATTTTCATAAGAAGAATCTACATTTTGCAGTTGTATTTAAAATTGTTATTGATCAATTTCTCGTAAAGCTTTAACAAATTAAAGCATACGTGACGTAAACGCACAAGTTACACTTTGCAGGTCCATTTCACACTGAAATAAACACGTGTAAAAACTATATACTATGTTAATATACGAGTAAATGAATTGTTAATATTCTGAGCAAATATTTACTTTAAGTAATGTTTACATTGATAATGAAATGTGATTTTTATCGGGAACAATATTGCGTTCGACTTGTATTAAGTACAACATTTATCTTTGTTTGAGATCTCGCAATTGAAGTGGTTGGGTGGTGATATTTGAAAGGTTGGGGTCATCGTCCATATTATGACTATGTAGGTACATGGACATCCATCACACTTTGACAGTTTATAAGCATAATCACTTAACTGTCCTTCAAACGTAGTAACATGCTAAATTAAAACGATACTGTCCTACAAAAATATAACTGTCCTGCAAATCAAAATAGCTCAGGTCAGGAACCCCAAATTCGTCCCAGGATGCGTCAGACACCCAATTATAATACTAGAACCCCATCACACGTGTCCATACTTCATAGTAATCGTGAAGTTATGCGAATATTATTAGCACAGTCCGTTCTATAAATATTTTCGTACCAAATATAGGTTCTAGTGTGTGTGGCTATGCTCTGGTAGTATTTTGATTATTCTAAACAGGTAATCGTGGTTAACTTGTCTAAAGGTATTGGGACAAGGTTGGTCTGCTTCCTTAGAAGGTTGTTTCCTATGTTCGTTGTTTTTTTATACTTGATAGACTTGCAGTGAAATCTGATATTGTTTACTCGATATCTGATCTGATATTGAGACTAAATTATAATGTTTTCGGCTTACTCACGTTTGACGAGGAACTCGCGATTAGTTTCTAGAGGCTCATATTCATGGGCAGCAATCAGCATACCGCGACTCGCGACGCGACGACTGTCGCGCTGCTAATAACAGATATGGGAGTAAGCCGAAAACATAATAATTAATTTTGTATCAAGTTATTGCATTTAAGGTAAAGGTGTTTAAAACTGATCTCCACGAGTGAAGCGCTTAGGTACGAACAGAATGATATTATTGTTCATTGTATTCTGGTGTTTCCAAAATGCTTTTTTTGATCAATAACCCTTTAAATGTGCACTCTTTTCCTGTAAGAACACAATTTCGTATACATTATCATCCAGTCTATTAGTTTTCTCAGGCAATCGAGCGGTACATTGACCGCTGTAAGGGACACCAATGATACATCCCGACTGTCCCGACGGTCAATCCGTCCCCTATTTTCCAATACACTACGTTGCCGCGCACCCACGCAGTATATCCTTTTAGTTAATCGCCTTTCACATACCTATCCGGATGACTGAACTTTGCTTAGCTACGTACTTGGACAAAGGATGCCCATGTATCGAAAAGACAAGATAATGTATCATGGAACTTCTTGAATTTATCTTATGAATTGACACCATTTTTGTCAGTTCACAATTTAGCAATGTGCCATAAAAACCAAATTGTACCAAAATTTAATCTGTACAAGAGTTCACACGTGAAATATAACAAGCAAACACACTGCATTCATAATATGGAATACAAAACCAAATGAAATTGAAGAAATAATGTTCCTTATTAAATTAGGCGCTAATCTTGTTTTAGGCTTATTCGTAAAATTAACGTGGCCACAGAAATCTGAGCCAAGTACGAGGGTTACGAGATTAAAATTTCCACTGCCTTATTCCTCTGCTCGTTGTGAAACCAAAAGTACGTTCTTAATGGCTACTAATAAGGTTTCAGTGTAACCTGGATTCAAGTTTTCATGACCATTGTTTTCCCCGACTGTATTGTTTTGAAGAACAACTTTCTTCTTTGAGGTTTTGTTTCAACAAAGTTGTGAAGTATTTTCAGAAGGGAGAAGAATGTTCAAGAAAATGTATGTTACGAAACGTTCTTTTAATCTCTAGACAGCGAAAAAATAAGAATACTTCTAATGCTAGACGTAAATCGAAAACCGATTCTGGCATCCAAGGATTACTCTAGTTGCCGTGGAACTCATTTTTATCCATAATCTGTACCTATTGATAAGAAAGGACTAAGGGTCTAATACTAGCTAAATTGAACGCAGTTCGAGCTAAGTAGCAGTCAGCATCCATGTACCTATATGAAGTGCAGACATATTGTACGCTGCATATTGAACCTCTTTCTCAAGTCGCTGAAAAGGGCGCCTTGTGTGGAATAAGGAAACTTTATGACCTCTACGTGCTCGCGTTAAAATCCTTAAGCCTTGTATACTGAACAGAAAAATATGGGGTGCTCCATTCCCTGACACAAATTCTACGTAAATGGTGATAAAACTCAGGCTCCAACTCGTGTTCTATTAAAAATATATTTCGTGACGTAATCGTCTCGTCTCCGCTGCTCGGAAATGGGCCTTCAAATGTCACTCGGTATTTTCAATCTAAGGAAAAAGTAATATTAGCGACACTGACGCCTTCTCTAGATGTGTGCTAGGAATGACATGAATAAAGTAGAAGTAATTTATTTTTATTCAGTCCACGATTGGTACATTGAAGTAAATTCATCTCCTTCGCCTAACGTAGTAAAAAAAACGTATTTTCGATTTCCCATGTAATTCTCGTTGGATTACATCGTCAATGAACTGCGAAATTGTATCAGTAGTACCAAAACCATTTTACTCGCAGTCTCATCATAAATAAAATTAATACGTTTTCCTCTTGGGAGCTGCGAAACGATAATTCTTTATGGAAACAGTTCTTATTAGGCATTTTACAATACGGGAGTATCGATCGTTGTCGATGAACGAGCCAGTCTGTTTGGCGATTGTTGGAGCGAATCTCATTCATTCTCCGAACCTGGTTCCTGTTGTGTTGGTCTGCTTCTCACGTATTGTTCCGTGTGACCTACCCCTCTGTCGTCACATCCAGGTCTGCGTGCCCATTGCGTTTGGCAGCCGTGTCGAAAGTGGGCGCGGTAATGTGACTCTTCCGTTGCGATACCGCCGGTTATGATGCCCTCGTGGTTTGTCGAAAGTATTTAACGTTTGAGTGAAGGGCTAAATTGCTAAAGTATTTTAATAAGTCGTTTTGGAAAGTTTAATGCTTCCATTATACTCTAAATGTAGATAGTGCCATTATTTACTTCTACTTCTTACATGTTAAAATATTACTAGTAGCATATGTTCCAACTTAGAAATGAGTTGCTATAAATAAGGACGTATTTCGAAGTTTCCACAGTATGAATCTCTATATCATGTAAATTAGGTTTTCCAACATAGTTTGAGCTGGGTTACTAACAATAGATGTGTGGCACTATCTAGGACATACCGAAACAATAAACTTACAACGATCGATGTTTTATACTTTACGGTTATTAACCAAAAGAAAATATATATCAATACCTAGATTTGTAACAACTTTCAACATCAATTTCCTTCCTTAGCTAACGAATGAATCATAAATTCCGGGTCATAAAGTAGAATATACAATGCTTAAGTAGATTATAATTTACGTGTTCTAGACTCAGACCTATGACCTACCCTTAGACACGTGACCCAATCATTTGTCATTCAATAATTTACTACTATTTCTATATTTTGAGAACTTTAAAATAGCTTTAATAATACAGTAACCCGTCCACAGAGTTGTTAGTTATGTAAGTTATAAACTATTTTCGTATCAAATCAATAGAATGTCATAAAAGGTCACCGCAAGCCACCCGGTGTCGACTTTGTTGTACAGTTTAAATATGCACAGCGGGGTCTTTAATTAGATAAGAGTGTAGAGAGAAGAGGTTATATAAAACTATATTTTAACACCTATATTTTATACATAAATGTTTACTGAAATTTATTTACCCAGATATTTTATTCTTACCACTGTATATCTTACAATTTAAGCTCGTGTTTTGGTAATACAACAGACGTGGAAGGCGTAAAACGTATTGTGAAAACACGCCTAACAATATTGTCATAGATTTCTACCAAGGCCAATATAATCCTTATTATGATTTGTGTCGAAAATATATCGAACCTGTTCCATTCCAATGATTGGCTTCAACGGAGTTAACTCAAGCACAACATTGAGATTATCTTATAAACGCGTCGCGATCTCATCAAAGTATATTATAAGACAGGTTTAGGTAACCGACAGTAATCTATTTACTTCAACAGTATATAGCGTCTGTTCCATTTGGATAACAAAAATCGAAATGTATATTTTTATAAAATTTTGCGTAACATCCACCCACGCACCTACCTTATTAAAAAGGGTTGAAAAAAGGATTCAGAGTTCCCCTTTTGAAATATTGGTTTTATGTCCCGCTCCCTACGTATGTATGTACTTACGTCATGTATTGTCTTGTCAGAATGTACGCAATAGGAAATTGAACATTGATTTTTAGGTCACATATGAAGTGGGTTGCTATTAAAAAGTGATGGAGGAAAGAGAAACGTTTTGCATGTAAATTAACATGGCGTCATTCGCACGGTGCTGTGATTGGATTGGTTCCGTTGTGCATGGACTCCTCGTAATACAGGAACTGAAATATGCATTCATACCAGGGCAGACTAAATGAACAAGTTCGAAAGCTGGTGTTAATTTGGTTCTAGATTTCTGACATACGACAGATTTATGCTATGTGCATCGCATTTATCACATAAACACGTTCAGCCAAATTAAAGTAAGACACTGATTGAATGAAGTGCCTGATTTAGTTTAGAGCTAATGTTTCTTTCTCTGTAAACAAAGCAAGACAAACGAGCCCCAATGACAGTGTCAGCAAACTTCACGACAACACCCAAGATTGAATAAGGTCATTATGGACGCATTCTGATTGAATCAGCCATCTCATTGAGACATTAGTTTTCATTATCGTAATCATTACGTGCAATGTCATTGTTTAACAGAATTAACCCATAGAAACTGATATGAAGTATCGAGTTCAACTTGATCATAATAAATGGCCGGATTCTATTGAATTGAGAACAAACGGCCATAAACAAACGCAAATGATACCAGTTTATGTGTTTCTTGATAGCGTAGCGCCAACCTGATCGTAATCAATCTGTTTAATTCAATATTTTCATCGCTTTGTGACTGGGTAGGGGAATGAGGGTGATTCGAAAAACCTTAACATTTATTTCATAAGTTATTGGTTAACCTCCATTATTACATTATCATTTGATTGCGAGAAAGCGGAGCTTGTCCCCGCTTATATAAGTTTTTAAAGACATTTTAATTCAGACCGTCGTCATAGTCAGACGATGACAAATAATCTAATTTACTATATTACAAGGCTGTACTGTATGCAACATGTGTTGAGAATTTATCATGAAAACACTACTTATAGAGATTGTCAAATATTGATGCCATCTTTCGGAAGACATTAAGTTTCTACGATCAGTTCTTATATTATTTTCATTTGTTCACAGAAAGAAGATCGAATCCCTAGGCAGGATGACGGCGATGACGCAGGAGGAAATGGTGGCCGGTGCGCGCACCGTCGCCGCAGGCCTCGAGGCGCTGCGAGCTGAGCATGCACAGCTGCTGGCCGGGCTGGCTGCCAACACAGAACATGAACACGAGAAGGCAGCCCTCGTGAGGAAGAGCATTGATGCTATTGAACTCGGATTGGGTGAAGCGCAGGTTAGTTTATAACTTGATTTATTTGTCTTTGATGGTAAACGGTAGGACGACTATCAAAGAAACGACGGATGTTGTTTGAGGAATTATCAAATGAGGTGTGAGAAGGCAGGATATGATGAATTTGACTGTCCTATCAGTAGTAGTAACGGTCGCTAATTTTCATACAATGATGATTGATTTTAAAAGACGTACGTATGTCTTAAAATTTTCGTTACCTACAGTACCTAATCTAAAAGCATCAACAGTTTCCTAAACGCATTATTACACTGTATCTATCTACATATATTTCACCTTCTTCAAGTGGCAATCTCTTTCACGTCTACCCAATCTTTACTGTTTATCTCGGCCAAATCTCCACATAGGGTGAAGTATCTGCCTATATTTGGCACAGTAACAGCTTTTAGATAAACGAAATGTCTGCTTGTGTTCGAAGTGCTCGTTCTTTTAAGGGAATGACGTTAAGCTTAAGTAATCGCCGCTAATATATGTACGTTGGTGAACCAAACAATATTTGAAAACATCGGGATACATCTTTGCTTCAAACTAACTTTACTCGTCTCTGAGTTATCGATTAACCGACTTCAGTAGGTAAAGGATGTTATTCATCTTTAAATCAATTACTTACGATTTCGTGTTAACTCCCAATATTTGCAATTCATTTACTTAACCCGTAACCAAATACAAGCTTCGTTTTTATTGCGTTTTCCGTTGTATGAATTGCGGCAACACCTCTTTGTACTGAGTTTGCAAGTAAAATAGTACTATAGGTAGGTACCATTCACTCAACATACGTTTTCTTAACAAATTAGTAATACCAGCAAAAACATCAACCTACACCAAGTTAACAAAATTCTTTATTAAATTTTCAACCTAAGCTGTAATGAGTTAAGATTGGAAATCTGTAAAATTATTTCATAGCTTCGGTTAACTTTATATGCTGTCTGTAAATTAATACAGCAAATGCAATCCACGTGCAATTCTTCGTGTAAACAAACGTGATCGTACAGGCTTCAGATTGTAAACACATGTCTTAGCATGGCGTGAGGTCCTTGCGGTCTGTGGTATGTTACATCTGTTCAACGGATGTTGTTACATTAGGTACTGTACTATTCAATATACTGCCTCGTGATTAACAGCTCAGAGGGCTTAGTACGAGTTTTTTTTACGTTTAAAGTAAACGTAACGAGTACGCGTTCGGCGCTGTGATTGGCCGGCTCCAATGAACAAACCAATCAGAGCACTGAGTGCCAAGCACGAATAACTATCGCATTCGTAACGTAATAGTATCAAGCGCGTTCGGCGCTGTGATTGGCCGGCTCAAGTGAACCAACCAATCAGAACACTTAACTCGCTCGATACTGTTACGATACGAATGCGATAGTTATTCGTGCTTGGCCCTCAAAACGCCGTCTCGTTTCGATTACTTTAAACGAAAAAGAAACTCGTACTTTTCAAGTCTGAACTTCGAACCTGAAAGTCAACGTACGGTAATTAATTTTTACAAGAAATCTCCTAATTAGTTCTCCGTGAAAATTGCTAACGTTTATCTAGATAAGCGACACGCTTTAATGTAGGTAAGGTTGCACGCGAAGCTTGAGGTGAAGAACTATTGATCAAACGCTAGCGGCTTAGTAGCTAACTAACAAATAGATGATATTCTTTAATATTTTCTTCAAAGAACATGTTTTTCAGACAACGTTTGAGTTTGCTTTTGAAGAATTTAAACAACATTTTTCTTTTGATAAAATATTTTGCTTTTATCTCAAAACTTATGAAAAAGAGGTCGAGAGTTTAGTCATTGACCGGGACTGGTCTTTGAAAAATCCATATAAATGAAAAGGCTGGGTTCTGAGAGATTTAAAACAAACAGCCTCTGGGTAGCCTAGATTCGCTGAATGCCTTTAAGGACTCCCCGTTAGAGCATCATTTAGGTCACACCCAGCCCGCCTCGAGGGCTCCACTCTATAAAATAGAACACCTAACGTGTAAAAGGAAAGTTTAGAAACAAAATGTCGAAGAGCGCTTTCACAGTTTTGCTTTTAACGTTTTCAGTTCAATTTTGTGAAAGATCGCAATGCTTCACTGGCAAAGGAAAAATATTGGAATATTTTGTGTTTTGTATATTTGCTAAATAGGTTTGAGTTATTTTCATTCGTGCGTACGTACAAAGGATTTAAGCATAAAATAAATTGATCCCCAAATTACTTACAATTAACCTTTAGTTACATTGGACTTATTGACATGAAGTGATTACAATGATACCTTGAAGAAAAACCTTGAAATCAGATAAAAAATAGAGGTAATAAATAAAAGCAATAACATCTTGGGTTACAATAAAATGTACATGAAAATACAAGATTTCTTAGTTAATTCAGCTGTCTAAGTTCATTGTTCTTAATTGAATTCCAAATCCAGTTAGCTTTGTTAGCTTTATTTTAAAAGCAGTTTAATTACAAATATTTGTGTTAATTCTGATTGTAATCCGTAAAATGTTTGATTAAATAAATCTAGAAGTCGAAAGGCTTGAGATTGCAGATGCTCTAATTAGATTGAGATTATTATTAAATAATAAGTGAGGTGAAACGTTTTATTACTAAAATATATTAAACTGTCAAACACCAAGCGGTCACCGGTGACCGCGACCTATTGTTCTTTAATTGTGTCTATAAAACCGGTACTCGACGAGTTAAACTGATAAATTACACAACACTTTTACAAACTTCTCTGGAAAATAACCTTTCATCTCTCAGACAACATCTTCACTCTATTGAACATCAAATAAATAAAGATGAATAGAAAATACATAATGTATTCCACAATAGACAGCTTTATTGTTATCAGTGATCTCTTTCAAACAAACCAATTGCGTTCTATATACTGGTTTCTTTTGTACGGCTTATATAACAAAACAGGCTAGGCAGATACAATTGTACAGAAAAATTGGAGTTCCACGCCTCATCCGCTACAGTACCTAATTCCATTTAACGCATTCCATAAATAACTTGCATTAACCTTTAAACCGACGCCATATTGCCTCAGTTCCCGCCATTTTTACCTGTCATTTTTCATAAAACGCCACAGAGTAAAAATTAAGTTGCGTGAGTGAATCACGGGGCGGTACTCCATTCAGCCACAAAGGCACGCGACACCCTCTTGTGAGGTTGACGACGTTGAGATTTCTGCGTTGGAGTACGTTGAGAGGGTAGAACAAGTCTGGAGACGAGAGCGGTTTCATATATTATTGGTTGTTATGTAGCATTCGAGAACATTCAATTCAAAGTTAATTGGTCGGTGTTATTGTGAAGATCAAAAATTAAAGGGTAGATGTTGTATATGTTTATGTTATCTGTGGCAAGCTGGCCACTTTCAATAGGGAAACCTATTTATGTTCTTCTTTTGTTTTTGAAAAATATATGAATATGTTTCTGACCAGCTTGTTTAATTCACACGTTAAATAATTATTGCATTATATATTTAACATAATGCAATAATTAACATATAACACTAAATATATTAGATATGCTTAAATAAATGTATGTATATTAAATTTAAGTATATCCAGTGATTATTCTATTAATAATTACAATTAATATTTTTGTGTTCTTGTTGTCAAGACGATATCCAATTAGCAATGATAGTCTCCTCAAGATAAGAAGTTGTCTAATAACTTTGACCTACTTTGAAACTGCCATGATCAATTCCAAGGATTTTATGCCTGACGTTTTGAGTAGCAATGAAAGAAAAAGTTTGTCCCCATAATAAAATTCCGCTAAATAAGTAATGTGCTGTCTAACTTCGTTATTGTGTGTGGAACACAATCCTGATTGACTATGAAGGAAAATAATCAATCTGTATTAGAATTTAACGTAAAAAAAAATCTTGGCTACTTTGTTTTTGTCTGGTTTCCAGTTTGATAGAATTATAACTATTTTATCCTCTTACCTTTACGCGCGCTACTCAAACCTTCGGGAAAGCCTTCTTTAACCCGTCATGTGTTTAAACGTGGATCCACGCGAGACACAGTGTATTTTCTATTGTGTCTCATATACGGGCATTCAAGCGCTTAAACATTATACACTATACAAGCTGAAAACCTGTTCAGTAGTTTTTGAGTTCATTGCAAACACACAACATTATCACTAAATTAACTAAACATCGCGGGTTACTCTCGTGAATATACTGAGAAAAGCTCTACTAGTTTCGAACCACAGAGGGGTGCTTCCTCATGAGCATCGTGCGCGGTCACGGCGATGTCGCGCAGCCTACTGTTTGGTAATTTAGTATGTCTCAGTTATTATAAAAACATTACATACATTAACACTGTTAGTCAAGTCATCATTTGATTAAGAAATGTCGATTTATTCAGAATTTCTTCTGGTATTTGTACCACAAGACCGCACGTACTTGACAAAACGGCCTGATAGACGTGGGAACTTGTATGTTTGTTTTTCGACACAAAGGGATGCAGACATGACGCGACGGAACGTTCAGCCTTGGGGTGGCGGCACTCGCCAGTCTGTTTTGTGTTCATCTGTACCATAGGTATAATAATGTGGTTGCATCATGTTTGTAGTTAGGAAATGTTATTTGATGGGTGTTTTTATTTAATGACATGTTTTATTTTTTGTTGTTGTCTTTACTGTGGTCCACATCGTCATTCACCCATTTCATCAGATCGTCACGCGCGTCTTCCATAACTCATCCTGAAATTACAGAAATTATTAATAATTGTAGATATAACATTTCACAATTAGTAACTGAATATGAACGCATTAAATTTGAAACCGACCATAATTTAAAATGTCGACAACAGCGACGAGACAGTAGGACTAACGACTCTCATTAATCAGTAAAAGTTTATTTACGTCTGGATTACCTCTCCTGCCCTCCCCTCCGTACGTACCTCACATCTCCCCCTCCTAATGAAAAACTCAGCCTTTACAAAAAAATGTGTATAAATAAAGCTTGTCTGAGGGAATGAAAGCGATTTACGAGTGCTAAAGTTTGTACAGATTTACCCCCTACTAAGGGTTGAAAGTGTTTGTGAGTAGATGTTAGATGTGTTTGTCGATTTATGCATTTGTTCCAGCTGTGTGATAAATCTGTCTTTTGTGTGGGTAATGTTAGTTACTGGTAATGAGGTTCCACCGTAAAGTTATCGGAAAGGTTGAACAAAAGACGAAAGTAGAAGTCAGATGATTCTCTTGCCTATTTAAATCTTGATCATTTGGCTCTCCAAATCTCTATTAACTCGTTGAAAATCATCCCCTAAATTTGTTCATACAAAAGTAGCCTCTAAACATTGGAAATAGGGTCTATAATTAGTGGAGAGCGGTCACCGGTGACCGCTTGGGAATATATAGGAGATGCATCAATTGATTGGAATTAGATTATGAAATCAAGAAAGAAATACTATGTAAAACTTCGTAGCGTACTACTACATGGAATCTGGAGTATATTGATTTTACCATACAACATTCTCATCAAATGAATTCCCTTCCAGGTGATGATGGCGCTAGCCTCCCACTTACAATCAGTGGAGGCTGAGAAGCAGAAGCTACGCACGCAGGTGCGACGGCTGTGCCAGGAGAACGCGTGGCTGCGGGACGAGCTGGCGGCCGCGCAGCAACACCTGCAGGCCTCCGAGCAACGCGTGGCGCAGCTCGAGGAGGAGAACAAACACCTCGACTTTATGGCTTCCATACGGTAAGCACAACTTAACATTCTCTAGTCTTGGTTTCTTTTCTCGTTAACTTTTTGCTAATACTGGTTGCCGTTTAGAAGTCGTCTGTCGTCTTGATTTGACATTGATGACAAAATTGTAAACATAATAATATATAGCCAAATTACTAAAAATCGCGGGTTACTCACATGCATATATGTACTGAGAAAATCTCGACTAGCCTAGAGTAGACTGCGCGACATCGCCGCGGCCGCGCACGCTGCTCATGGGGTAGAACCCCTCTGTGGTTCGAAACTAGTAGAGCTTTTCTCAGTTTATTCACGTGAATAACCCATAATTTAGTATGTCTCACGATAGTTATTATAAAAAGATGATTTTCCACTTTGTAGTAAAGAACTCTACTGTGATTGTTTTAAACAGAACATTCTTTACACCCAGTTCACTGACCTTTTAACAATAAGCATTACGATTAAATACTTTTCATACTGTGTAGAAATCGTAAAAACAATTTACGCTTGGCCTGCCGCCAAACTGAAAATCTGTTTTCCCATTTAGGCTGGTGTGTGAAAAATTCGCGGTCTCATAAAATTGGTTTCATTTATAAATGGGGTGTTGTTGAAACCGTAAATGTCCGGTCACTGAAATAATACTATTGTTTTACATTCATTTTCGATAACAGCGACTGAAATACAATATTTACCGTAAACGGGTTTAAATTTTGCAGCACCATGTCCATAGTCAGTGTTATGTATATTAATGTTACACTTGTATTAAGCCGTGTTGTCAATAATTTATACCTTTACCAGAGGCGAAAATCGCATTATTTTTGTGAGTAAAGCACCTTTAATTGACAAGCACACATGAAGAGATTGATATATGTAAATGAAGTGAAAGAGGTACACCAGAATCATGTCATTTGGCGTTTCATAGTCTCTGAGGTATCCCACTAGGAAATAGTCGTCACGGTTATATGTCTGTATGTATCGATTTTATCATAAGTTTTTTTTTTGTCTGCCTCCTTGGCGGAGTTGTCGCAAGTGCGAATTCCGGCTATCTCGTGCCGGGTCTCGGGTTAGATTCCCGAATCGGGCAAAGTACTACTGGCTTTTTTTAAGTAATTTTCAATGGTAGCACGGAGTCTGGAAATTTGTCCGGTATATGGCAATAGGCTCACCCTCTATTGGGCATATGGGACTCATAACATAAATAGTGAAAATTGTAAGTACAGCGGCATTACGTGCCGTAATGTGCACCTCTGCTTACTCCTTCGGGGATAAAAGTCGTGATGTTATGTATGTTGTTTTGTTTGGTTTCAGCAAGTACGACAGCGATATAACGGAGGAGTCGGACACGAACCGCAGCGGACAAAGTGAGAAGAAACGCGACGATCCCATGGTGGACCTGTTCCCTGACGACGACCATGACGACAACAGGAATAACAAATGTAAGTCATTCTTAAGAAAAGATTACTCAATACTTCTATGAGTGTCGCGGAGAACCTAACGGGTAACCGGGGCTCCGGCTCGACGTGCAGGAGAAGGAACGGGGTGGTTTTTAATCAGTAAGAGTCTGACACTCCCTCCCGCCTCACCCAGGCGGGAACAGTCATTCGATGATTTTCCCCCCTTAAAAAAAAAATACCCTTATGAGTAAACTCTGGTATAACTCTGTCGTAAATAAATATGCTTTTTGTTACATATCGCATTTCATAATTCGATAAGTTTTCTCAACCTGGGTATCGAACTCAAGAGAATCCTTTACCAGAAAATTATACTTTTGTTATTAATATTTTACGTAGAGCAGCTACTTGACAGGCTTTCTACTCGTACTCATACATGAGTGATTTTTTGTCATCTTATTTACTGAAGCAAATCAAGAATTATTTTACTATAATAAATAATATGGACGTTTTAACGACATATTGAATTGGGTACTTGCCTTCATCAAAAATGAATTATTTCGACTGTTGAATACAATATAATATTAAAAATTCTTTCCCTTTTCATTAATTGATTTTATGACCAACTTAATTTTAATATTTTCCTAACAATTTTTTTAGAAATAAATATGCTGTTGACCCTAAAAAAACATGACGTCACAATACACAATCTTGTACAAAATACAGTAGGCGCTTGCTAATCCGGCACCGGAAATTTTTCCTCTATGCCGGATTGTCGGAAATGCCGGATTATCGAATTAGTATAGGAAATAAGACTTCATATTTAATATAGTAAGTTGAATTTATTATAAAAATAAAATTACATAAATTAATTAAAATATTAATTAATTATGTATTAAAATTACATATTAGGTTCATCATTTGTGACGTTTTCAGCCGCAGAAGAGGAAGACAACGCTTTGACCAAATAATTGTCAATTTTCACTTGCTTCTTGCCATAGTAATTTTTTTTAATTATCATTTCTCTTAACTTTCTCAAATTCAGTAAAATGTCGTTACTAGCGTTATTCTCCTCTGCCCAGCGAATACTGACATCTATTGATTTCAGGCCATCTTCAGCCTTCACTGAAGGGCTCGTGGGACTAAGCAAGGTCATTTCCAAATCATCTTGTTCAGAGCTAGAAACAGCATCATTTATTATTTCTTCATCGGTCATTGCAGGAAAAGAATCCGAGTTTTCCGCAAACCATTCCTCAACATCTTGTTCAGTCAACTCTGTCTGATTTTTTTGGAACAACATTTGCTTTAGTTCTGCAAGAGGTAATTCATCTTCTGATTCCCACTCTTCTTCTTCCTCAGGATTTTGGTTTAGTGAAGGCCATAATTTTTTCCAGGACGATTGAATCGCTTTTTGAGGCACCATGTTCCACGCTTCAGTTACGTTAAAGACCGCATCTTTAAGGTTCATGTCTTTCAGTGTTTTAGTGGCATCATCATCCCGAATAACAGCATTCAATAACAGTTTCTTCTTGTAGTTACATTTTATCATCTGAATTACATTTTGGTCCATAGGTTGAAGTAACGGTGTGCAATTAGGTGGCCTAAAAAGTGTTTGAATCTTACCATCCCTAGATGATAACTCATCATTTGGTCCATGGGCACGGGCATTATCCAACAACAGAACAGCTTTAGGTGGAAGATTCTTGCTTTTCAAAAATTTACGTACCGCAGGCACAAAATCATTGTGAAACCAGTCAACGAATAATTCTTTAGTTACCCATGCCTTGTTTTGATTTTTATACACAAGTGGAAGATTAACATTTTTGAAAGCTCTAGGATTCTTCGCTTTTCCAATAAACAGCAGTTTAAGTTTATGAGTGCCACTAGCATTTGCACAGGGCATAATAGTGACCCTGTCTTTTGACACTTTCCTGCCTGGAGCTTCTGACTCCTTTCTATAAACATAAGTTTTGTTAGGTAAAACTCTCCAAAACAGGCCGCTTTCGTCAGCGTTATAAACTTGGTCTGGTGTTAAACCAAGATCGTCAACTTTTTTCTTAAACTTCTCGACAAATGGAGCGACGGCTGATGTGTCACTGGATAATTTTTCGCCGGTTATAGTCAACAAACGTATTCCATATCTTGACTTGAAATTCTGGAACCACCCATCACTAGCTTTGAAGTTGGCATTCTTGTATATTTTTTCATAAAAAGTTAAAGCTTTTTGACGAATAATATCTCCAGTAAGAGGCGTATGACGAGCTCGTTCTTGAAGAAACCACGTATACAACGCGTCCTCCATAACAGGATACTCTCCAATCTTCACAGTCTGTCGTGAACTCGTCCCGGCGTCAGCAGTGTTGGCGAAGTTTTCAATCTTCTCACGATTCTTTTTTATATCATAAATTGTTGCACGGCCTACACCATATTCACCAGCCAACTTCATCTGATTTTCACCACTATCCAACTTTCGCAAAATTTCCATCTTTTTAACTAAACTCAATGTTTCGTGTTTACGTTTTTTGTCCGCCATTTTGTCAAAGCGACGCTGCGAGTTGTCAAAGCGACGCTGCGAGTAAAACAAACACGTGGCTTCACTATTGAGGTTAGGCCCGGACTGCCGAGCGAAAGAAACTACTCGAACAATTCAACCGCCGGCCGCGCCGCTCAGTAGTCCGGCGTTCAGCTGTGTAAAATGCCGGATTATAGAGCGGGCTGCCTGAGTCCCGAAGTGCCGGACTACTGAGCGTGCCGGATTGTCGAGCGCCGGATTATCGAGCGCCTACTGTACATAGAACAGTTTCGTTTTTGACATTTCAAAAAAAGCATTGAATTTGACTAGTTGGCAAGTACCCATTTATGACAGAGAATTTGTACCATGCCCTAACATATTTTCTACTCCAATAACCTAAATATAGTAGATAAGGTAATACGGTACCACATAAACAACAAGACCACGTGCTTAAGCCGGCACATTCTGTCACGTACCGTGTGTAGTATAGTGGTCCCTACTACTGCCTCTAACTCAGTTTTCTACATTATTAGCTTAAGTTTAGTCTTATGTGGGTATATTATTACGTTTATTATGTTAATACGAAAATAGGAAATGAAACAATGCATTATATAAAGGTATTAAAACACAAATAATAAAGTACAATTTCTTCAATAGACTTCATTTAATTACAAAATAATAAAGATAAACTTGTCATATTTTAGGCAGATTTATCATACTTTGCATATCACAGATATTATAGTACTAAGATTTCTTATACGCCAGCGGGATATTGCCAACGGCAGAGACAACTGCTGCCGTCGACATCTCAACGACAGTCGACAGCGACTGTCGCCGATACGTGTTGACGGGAGCAGTTGCCTCTTTCGTGGATCCTACATACATGTTATACATTCAAACTATTCATATCGATCACTGTAAATAACACACAAATACACTAATAAAAATATGTTGTACATATGTAGTTAATGGATAAGTGCAAATAATATGTATGGCTGTGTTGATGTTATAAGTTTTTATATTAAGTGACAACATTATCGCATTGGGTGTAACCTGTTAGGATGTGTTGTTGAATTAAATAAATAAAATAAATGTTTCTTTCCCAGCGATGTCCCCGACGCCTCCGCTGCACTTTGCCCAGCAAGTGAACGCGGGCTACGAGATCCCGGCGCGCCTGCGCACTCTGCACAACTTGGTGATACAGTACGCGTCGCAGGGCCGGTACGAGGTCGCCGTGCCGCTCTGTAAGCAGGCCCTGGAAGACCTGGAGAAGACCTCCGGACACGATCACCCTGATGTCGCTACTATGCTCAATATACTCGCTCTTGTATACAGGTGACTTGTGTTTTCATTGTAAATTAACTCCAAAAATATAGAGAGAACACATTTTCATTTATTTTATTTGAATTCGTATGATTGATATTTTTAATATTATCTATTTTGTCCTCAGACACAGCTTTAGATAGACATTATTAATTTCGCTAATTAAAAAGAATAGACTATGTTCACAATTGCCCTCTTTCCTTGAATAGTCTTCATGCCTAGTCCTGTATTTTATAAGGGCATTGTATAAAAGAAATTATGAAAAGTATCTTAGCTTTATCAAAAGAACTTAATACTAGAAGGCTGGAAAGTGTAACAACGTGTTGACTGTACCTTAACGATAACCTTATCAGTTTATTCAACTCACGATGAAGTAATCGCTAATCAGGGATCACAAAACTTATCGGAGAAATTGTGATTGGCTAATAATAATCAAGTTATTAAATGATTGCTTATGCTAAAGGAAATCCGAGTTCAGTCTTAGAAATGAGGAATATTTATGTTATTATTAAAACTTTTGATTTTCACTAGCTCTTTAGTTATATCTTTATACCTATCCCATACTTTTGGAGATAAAGGGGCCATACCTCTATTCCCGAGGTTTGTCCGTTAGCTTTCTAGTAGTTTTTGATATTTTATTATTTTTGTTTTTGATTACAGTTCCATTCACTTCAATAATTCACTTTCATGACATTCACTACATTATTAAGCGACATATAATGAGAATTTGTGACATACTCCACGCCTGAATCACTGTTTTCTAAAATACAAGCTTATAGCTTAGTTTGGAGGGCAGTGTCAGTATCGATCGTAATTCACACTCGTTCATGTAATTGCCGCAGTGAATGTAATATTGTGAAATTTTGTACAATAAACAATTTTTATTTTATTATTATATAGAAGGCAGCAGAGTGATTGTCAGAATTAATACGACCTTACATAATAGACTTAACATCTCGTAGTGATATAAGGAGGAACTAATTAATCGCTTCTTTTAGATTTAAAACGAGAAATTTATATTTGATAACCTTGATAAATGTTCATTTTGTACCTACTTCTGTCTCCAGAGACCAGAACAAGTACAAGGAGGCGGCCAACTTGCTGAACGATGCTCTGTCTATCCGCGAGAAGACGCTCGGAGAGAACCATCCCGCCGTCGCCGCCACGCTCAACAACCTCGCCGTGCTCTACGGCAAGCGAGGTCAGTATTTACTGCACATTAAACTGTCAAACACCAAGCGGTCACCGGTGACCGCGACCTATTGTTCTTTAATTGTGTCTATAAAACCGGTACTCGACGAGTTAATAATTTAAAACCGTGTAAAGGACTATAATATTTCTTACATATTATCCATGTACAAACATTCGTAAGTTGAACAATTTGAATCATTGATCTCACGTTTGATCACTGTTTTTATATTAATGGGGGAAATCCTTCACAAGCGCGTATTTTTTTAAGGAGAAAGACACGACAATGAGGCATTCTTACTTCACTAAAAACTGCTATCAGCACTTACATTGGGTCTTTTATTTACAAGCTAGAGATATGCCGTAAGAGGGTGTTACACCGTGGGAACTGTGAGTTTTGTATCTCAAGAGGATTCGGTGTTCCTGCAGGTGCGGATGATGGTCACTGGGTTGGTTTTAGTAAGATAAGAATTCCCATGCTCCCTAGTATTTCCCCACAAAAATAGGCAAATTTATATTGTACAGGCAAGTACCGCGAGGCCGAGCCGCTGTGCAAGCGCGCGCTGTGTATCCGCGAGGCCGTGCTGGGCCGGGACCACCCTGACGTCGCCAAGCAACTCAACAACCTCGCGCTGCTCTGTCAGAACCAGGTACTGTATATCATACAACTACTACCAATAACTGCTACTAAGAAAGGTTTAAAGCTCAGAAGGATGTTTCAAGTAGACAATCAGAATAATATAGTGTTATGAAAGTTATTATTCTTACCTTAGAATCTAGTTCTTCCAACGAACTGAGCTCCAAACACGTACTTTGTCCAAGCCGCTGCTTTCCTCAGCGTCCCTATTGGGTACTTTCCTTAATAAAAAATAAATTATTTCGACTTTCATTAAACTGTCGAAACACCGCGGGAACACCGGTGTCCGCACACCTATTGTTCTTTAATTGTGTCTATAATGACGGTACTCAAAGGTTTAATTGATTATATCACCATCTTTATTTTAGTATTTTTCTAGCAAATTTTTAACAAATAAGTACGCGGTTTGACGCTAAAAAAAACGTGACGTCATAATTCACAAAATCGTACAAAGTTCATAGAAAACTGTCGTTTTTGACAGTTCATAAAAAGTATTGAATTTGACTAGTTATCAAATACCGTATTACAGAGCCGCGCGTCCTATCTTCAAAAACTCGCTGAAAGGACAAAATACAGAGTTATTCAACATTAAAATACAAAACGATCGCATTCCTTACAGGTGTCATATATCTAACAATGCACTCGTTATCCGCAGAATAAATACGAGGAGGTGGAGCAGTACTACCAGCGCGCTCTGGAGATCTACGAGAGCAAACTCGGACCCGACGACCCCAACGTAGCCAAGACTAAGAACAATCTCGCCTCTTGCTATCTCAAACAGGTAACAAACAATATGAAAACATATGTATCTAGGAATATGGTTCAAAATAAAATGATTTATTTAAAGCGTCAAAAGTCACTGCTTTGCTGGTTTAGTATTACTGGACCCCTTAGAGACAGAATTTCAAAATACTACATTGGTTTTGTATCTGAAACTTGTTATGACGTTGTATTTAGTTTTCGGGACAGTCAAAAATTTTAAATATCTTAGGTCATACTTACATGTCATAGTTTGAATTTCGAACTCCACCGAGATCACAGTTAATCCTTGCTTGTCCGTTGGTCTCGTCTGGTTCTGAAAAGAAAATAACGTTTTGTGTCATTTTGGTAATTTCAGGGCAAGTACAAGGAAGCAGAAACGTTATACAAACAGGTGCTGACCCGGGCACACGAGCGGGAATTCGGAACTATCGACGGTAAGTCCAAATAAATATATGTCTATAACTTCGTATCTAAGCCTAATTAAAATATTTAGCAAATAGTTCAAATTGTTCTGTATAACGTGATGTTAAGAAAAAATACAGTTGGTCAGCGAGTGATATTGCTTAGGCATGCATCAAGTACTCTATTTGGAAGTAAAACTATTATTCTACTGTGTGATAGGACCTTTTTATTTTTATAAACATTCTAGAAATCTAATATGTTAAAATATTAAAACATCGCAGTAGAATAATAATTTGAAAGCTGTTCTTGAATAAGTTTTTAGTTATACCCGCATGAATATTATTTTTGAAAGTTTAAAGTTAATTTACTAGATAAATAATTTTAATTTGGATACATAACTTTGTCTTTTTCTATTTACCCGCCTATAAATTGACTTTATATTTTGTTTTACCATTTCAGAGTATATAGCATCATTAAAAAAACCTAAT
This sequence comes from Spodoptera littoralis, assembly GCA_902850265.1. NCBI lineage: Eukaryota > Metazoa > Arthropoda > Insecta > Lepidoptera > Noctuidae > Spodoptera > Spodoptera littoralis. Next base: position 12,854,581 of record LR824545.2, read on the forward strand.
AAAAAATAACAAACAGCTGCACATAGTATATGACAATTTTAAGATAAACTAACAAAGTTGGCAGAAGATAATATACTACTCCAACATTCCTATAGCATAATATAAACTGTTGAAATGGTTCCCATTCTAATATATTTTATTTACCGAAAGAATGACAAAAAAAAAACAATATACACATTTTTGTATTTTACACAAACATGGTCTACAATGTTATCATGCATATAAATCTTCCTCTTGGATCCACTATCTATTAAAAAAACCGCATCAAAATCCGTTGCGCAGTTTTAAAGATACAGAAGCATACATCGGGACAGACAGCATAAATCAACTATTATAAACTATGTTGTGATTGAAAACTAAACCGACCATACAGTACAGTAACTTTAAGTACAGTGTTTTAAAACTACACAAATATGTGGCAACAAATATATTCCTTGTTTTTTGTCATTCTTTTGGTCCAATCGGTGAAAGGTTATCTAAATAATAATGAAACCAAAGCACAAAGTTCTGCTGAGTAACAATGTATTATGTTATAAGCTAATAAGGTTTATTTTTCTATACCATTTTTTTTAATGGAATGGCTCGAATGTGTAAATAGTAAACAAAAAAAAAAAACAAAAACATTGCATGTTTTAGTACTTGTTTATATGTTTTTTTTTTTATTTTATTTGCTATTATTTTGTTTTCTTGTAATTAATTTATTTGTAGATTTTATGAATTGAATTGTTCTTCAATTTTACTTAGTAAACATTCGATTTAATTCATAGGTAGTGGAGGCATGCAATTAGTTAGTGAACTTATTATTATTCGACGCAAAAATTATTTGATATACAATTTATATGAAATATTTTTATAGCAATTTAGTCCGGATTGTATTCAAATTTTTTGCGTCTAGTAAAAATAGATTTATAATTAGATATTTTTCTATGAATTTTTCTTTGTTGTATAGATCTCTTTATATGCATTTGTCTTAGACAATATTAGGTTATCTTGTAGACGCTTTATAAATCTATATCTTGCCATTAAAGAAATAAAAAAATGGTTACTACTAGTTTGTAAAGCTGAAAGCTTCTTGCGTGATAGGCATAATATATTAGTTACATAATTATGTATAACACACGGCCCGAATCATGGCTACATTTTTCATGCTGGCGGTAAATTCGCGCGTTGTCTATTTTATTTCTCTATTTTAGTTTCAATACAAATTCTTTTTTTGTATGCTTACATTGATTTCCTTACAAATAGACACGATTGAAACTAAAATAACCATAAATAAAATAATGAGAAAATACACAATGCACGAAATTACTCCTACTCCGAAATGTCTGAGTGCTTAGTGCGAGGTATTTTTACATTTACGCTATCGAAACCTTACTGCGTTTAACCCCTTGGTTGATTGGTTGACTTGGAACAGCCAATCAGAGTGCTGAACGTCATAAATGTGTCGATCGCGTTTACGTAATGCAGGACTAGGCGCTCTGGCCATGTTTCGTGGCTGGGACTGTACATACATATGCCGGAATACTGAAACGTTACTCAATTTTAAGTCGTGCTCAAATATCGTGCCATCTCTGTCAGTTTACAAAGAATTTGTAGAGATAGAACTATACTTAAGCACCACTTAAAATTGAGTGGCGTTTCAGTATTCCGACAATAGTTTAGTTTCTTGACTGTGAATGTCATAATTCACAGTATCAAGGATTGTTTTCATCCAATTTGACAATCTCTGTTGCCTTTGCTGAGTACCAAGGGAATTTCGACGATTGGATAATTTCCATAGGTTCTTTTACTTGCCTTACAATGCTTTATTAGTTATATTTTTGTTTAATTATCACTTATTTGTCTATTTCGTCTTCCTTGACATGAATATGAATGTCAATGTTATTATTCTCTATCTATTCTCTGTGATTTAAAATTTAATGTAAGATAAAAAACATTTTTGTTGCAATAAAAATGCAACCTTAGTTCCGTGGAATAACTTCTAAAATCAAACACACAGAAACAAAATTCAAATAGCAAATTACAGGCATTAATGCAAAAGCCATTAAGACTATTTTAGACTACATTTTTGTCTTAAGAACTGAATTATTCATTTTATATATGCACAATTATTATTATATTTCATTTAAGTTTTGAGGAAAGTGAGCAATAAAATTGTGAATATTTTGTTGAACGATATAATATACTAAAGTTACTCATTTTCATACACATATACGCTTAGAAGATATACATAAATATCACATTAAGTATATGAATTTAAAATCAAAATAGAAGTTGATTTCTATAAAAAATTATATGCCAAATAAATGCCTGTTTACCAAATGTACGAGGCTCTGAATTATTATGTAGTGTGCAATAATTTTATAAACAATATATTTATTTATATTAAATGAAAATCTTAAATTGTTTTGTTTATTTTGTCATATTATGTTGAGTGTAGGGAGAATAAGAAGTACATAGATCTAGTAAAGTAAATTATTACACTTAAAGAAAATTTGTATATTGTATAAATGCGCGCACCTACGATATAGGAGTATATTCTAGAAGTGGAGCAACGTCTTATATAAACGAAATGGAAAAGACCTTTGCCCAGCAGCATTTACTAAATGGTTATGATAATGAACTACGTCAAATATGAAGCTCACTGTCTAACTGGGCAACAGAGCTTAACCGATAATTTCGATTAGCAAATTAGTACTTAATATTTCAAAAAGAGAACTTAAATCTTCAATAGTACCTCCTTATTGTCTCTACACTCCTCCCACCCCTGTAATACCTCAGCAGCAACTAAATATGCCTGTCAAGTTGATGCGTTGACAAGATATTTGTACGAAAACATACCTTAGGTGAGTGACACAAGTTCGGATACTGTGTGGCACAGGTAGGAAAGGCAAAGAACATAATATTTTTTAATGTATTTTTTTTTAATTTATTTTTCTTTATGTTGGTTTTATTTGTAAACGTCTTTTGCCAGTGTGTCACACCTTCCCGACTTGTGTCACATTTTTATAGAATAAGTTTGGTTTTGGCTTATTATGTTATTAATATTAATATGGCTTTTTTATTTGTTTTTTTTTTATATTCTTCTCTTTCTTGATTGGCCTTCTAAGGTTTTGGGAATTAAAATATGTATCGAGTTTTAGGGCTTCAGAAATCTGAATTCTGTTTATACATAATTTTATTTGTTTTTAGCTCTGTATTTAAATTCGTTTTAAATATGTTTGCAGGCGACAACAAGCCCATCTGGCAGGTGGCCGAGGAACGCGAGGAGAACAAACACTTGCAGAAGGAAAACGCTCCGTATGGAGAATATGGAGGATGGCACAAGGCTGCCAAGGTCAGTTTATCTTCTCTTATAGTATAATAAAAGTGTATAAAGGGATATTTTTGAAGACGCAGCTGTGAAACGCGCTTTTGTATTAGGTAAAAATTGACGTAACCCATTAAGCCTCAAAGACATAAGATTTATTACTATTTATGTAGAATTTGGTGCATTGTGTTTTCATGTAATGACAAACTGTTAAAAAATCTATTTCAACTTATGTATCTAAATATAGTTATTACATACGAAAGCTATCCACACTACGTACGTGAAATTAGTATAGAATTAAAAAGCAGTTAAGAACATAAGAAGACTTACCTTTATAATGTGTTATGTCTCCAGGTGGACTCCCCTACAGTGACAACGACGCTGAAGAACCTGGGCGCCCTCTACCGGCGCCAGGGCAAGTACGAAGCCGCTGAGACGCTCGAAGACTGCGCGCTCCGCAGCCGGAAGGAGGTAAATATTGCAGACTGTAGATAAATAAAAAGAGATTTTATTACGGTAATAATAATAATAATGGGGAAATGTCGCCTACTCAATAATGAATCGACGTAAATTCATAATGGATGAAATGCATTTAAAGCTCTTATTTATTACGTCGACGAACAATAATATGTTATTTATAAAATTAGCGTCTGAATTTCTATGGTGCAATACTATGGAAAGAATGTGAAATAGTGTTTCTTATATGGATTAAAAAAATAGCAATGCTTCGAGTTAGATGCGATTTTATGAGATACAACAAATAGTATTGTGGAAACTACTAAGTAAGGTTCTATTTTTTTCTTTTAATTCTTAAGCTGTCCGGTTCCTAAGTAGGCGACATACTTGAATGGAGTACTAATATATGGGTTTTAATCAAGTTGTTAATTCTTTTACACATTTCAACACTGTGTTAGTTTGTATGCACGAGAGCTATCAAAGTATTTCAGGATTTGTGATTTAACTTGGTTACACTTCAGTGAATAATGTAGCACTTTTTATTCTAGAATGGGTTTTATTTTTATAATATTTAGTAATTAGTAACTTCTAAGGAAGCTATATTTTATCTAATAAATATTTATTTATACGTTTTTCTTACCTTCACGATTTTATTATGCTTACAACACGCACACATGTAACGGACATACACATTGACTAGTCTATGCAGTCATTTACTAGATAATGTGGGAATTATTTCACTTCTTAGTCCGTTACATAAATATATATTTATGAAGTAAAGTTTTATAACATTTAGCACAATTTAACGTACAAATAATTCATTTTGCACGCTGCCTAGCACGTACAGCAAGTAAGTCACGAACAAAAGCTAATTAACAAGTAATCGCTTACAAAATTGAAGATTTTTCAGGTGGCTGATAATTGGCGAAATGATTTTTTTTTTCAAAATTATTAAAATTTCAATGAGTTGTATAGGAAATTCGTTACGTATGTTTAAAGAAACGACATTTTTTTTTCTTACAAATAGGAAATTGCTCCTATATGAAATTGTTATCGAATTTTAAAATGTTTATTCAATCCGTTTCCAAATAGATGTTGGTATAAAAAAATAAATTATTGTTATTGTTTTCGATGTGAGAGAAACGTAGTACAACTTTAAAATTAAAAACCTGAGCTAATAGACATTGGCACGTGTAGGCTTTGGACATCGTGAAGCAGTCGCGGGCTCGAGGCGGTCGGCACGGCAGCCGCGACGCCATGGAGCCTCACCAAGACCACCACGACGAGGTCAGCCTCAGCGGCCCACTACCTGCCTCGTAGGCACCGGCCTTGCTTTACATGCTTACCGCCGTACTCAGACTCATTTAATTACTTAACCCAGTCCTTAACAATTGATTCCAGAGTGCCAAGCACGAATAACTATCGCATTCGTAACGTAATAGTATCGAGCGCGTTCTTCGGCTCCAACGAACCAACCAATCAGAGCACCGAACGCGGTCTCGTTTCGATTACTTTAAACTTAAAACAACCTCGTACTATGCCCTCTGATTGGCCAGCTTCAGTGAACCAACCAATCAGAGCGCGATAGTTATTCGTGCTTGGCACTCTGAACAAAATCGTTACTAAGGAATAGTTTAAGTATTCATGGAATGTCTCTGAGTACAGCAGTTACTCACTGGGCTGGGGTAGGGGGCACGGATTGGAATACTGCACTTTGATATCGCGATGTTTTGTTCTTGTGGTTGTCTTGTAATTGGCTCGCCTTTACTACGTCGTCGCTGACTGTTCGTGATATTTGGTCACCTGGTGACATTGCTTTTGCGTTCCAGATACGTAATGTATTATAGAAATTCGTGGTATATTTTGAGAAGGGATTCCTAAGTAAGAATGTTTCGCAAAAAGTTCGTTATAAAATAGTGTAAATGAACCTTCTCAAAATATAAGAGGAACTTGTATAATATGTTGTATAGTCCAAGTTTATGGTAGCTTTCATACTCATTTGGATTGGTCGTTCTCATTTCCTGCCTTAAGTACCTAATATTAAGCTACCAAAAACTCAAAATTATACATAGAAAAGATTTTTCGTTCAAAGGGTCAAATAATGCATGAAAATGTACAACTTCTGAGATAAAGCCACCTTCACTGATTGGTTGGGTTGAAGCACTGGGTTGTCACGTTGTATCGTCTCGCACATCACGCCATTTTCTGCAGCTTCATACTGCGCATGTCCGGCGAAGATTTTGCACTTAATCAACCTGCGGGAGATAGGATAGTCATTAGGAAAAGGATTAGGCAAATGATAATCTAGGTATATAATTATGGGCTGGTATAGATTACACCTGGATTGCTCATATTCACATATTTTTGGTCAACGATAAACGCAAAGACATTACCAAGCATTTGCGTTAATTAATATTCTTTTTCCATTATCAAAGAATTTATGGTTTTGTTTTATAAATATTCTAGTTCATAAATATTTTCAACATAACTCCAGATTCGAGTTTTCTTTACAATGTATGAAAAGTACAAAGTTATAACCAGGTTAAGGTTATGAAACGATTTTCACGGGTACCTTTGCTAGTCTTATTAAAATATCGATAGGATATTAGATATTATGTTCCCGGCCACCTTTCATTCGCTCATTCGACCCATACATGTTGTAACTCATTGGGCAGCGTTGCAAATACATACATCGAAGCTTTATCTACTCATTATTTCATACATTTTATGTTATGTCTTGTTTATGTATTGTTTATATTTTTGTTTGTTTTTATATTTATAAGTACTTTACACTTTATTTTTGGTGGGATTTTTCCTTGAACTACTTTTTATGTTTTATGTTATTGCACTTTAATGTTTAATATGAAAGTGTGGGTTTATCTTGATTTGAGTCATTCATAAAATTTACTTGACTCGTCAAGTACTGAATGAAGCTTTAACTTTTTATCTGACGGGCATATGAGACACAATAGTAAACACATTGTGTTTATGTTACGGCATAACATAACATCACGCTTTTTATCCCCGAAGGGGTAGGCAGAAGTGCTACGGCACACCATGGGTTAAATGTTATTATCGAACCAGTAGCGATTTATGAAATAAATTCCAAATAACTTTTGTGGTTCTAATAAAATACAGAGCTAACCTACATCAACAAGCTACTTTCTTTCTTTTGTGGTGGTTTATGTTAGTTTATGTGGGTAGACCAGCCTGTCCAGTCAAGATTGATTCCATCTTGACTGAAAATTAAATTCACTTTGGCAATAAAACTAAATACACCCACTTTCATAGCGCACACACGTTGGGGAAAACACACTTAACGTTCCTTTAGCTATTTACACACAAAAACACTTTATTATTTTATTGTTTGCACATTATATTATTTTGTTTTGTTTGTTTTTCCGTTATAGGGCGCGAACCAAGCGAGCGAACCACGCATGAACCTTAAGTCAAAGCTGTTCAATGCGCTAGGCATCAACACTGGGAGCAATCCGCCGCACCAGTAGCTACTAGCCACCAGCCACGTAGAAATACACTAGATATAAGTTGTCACTCGCTTCACGCACGTGGTCCTTGCAAACTGTCGCGGAGTGTGAGCAGTGGTCTTCGGAGATGTTAACTGGACTTTAATTGAGATTTATGCCAATTTTGATAGTAATAACCTTAATTACAACGTTTTAGGGAGAATAACGAATTATATCTTTATTTGTCAGTTCGATTTAATTTAGCTTTTGTTGATTAAACTGGCTGATACCTAAAAATGTCCCGTTAATTTGGTGCACCAGAAAACCATTGCCTACACCCCGCACAAGACTAATGTCCGCTCACTATAAAGGATCAAGTGCGTCACACACTTAAATTGCCGACATTTTGAATTTCTTGTTCAACAAAAATGCAATTTTTACAATGGCCCAAGCCATGATTTATTGATTAAGTTTTATTCAAATGAAAGCATTTTATCACAACAAGTTCAAAATGTTCGTGTAGTAGCTTAGTATTATTTATTAGCATGCGATATAATTTTAGTAAATATAAAAGATATTAAAAAAAATTAAAAAAAATATAAATTACAAATGAACGTGTGATAGGAGCATGCCAGTGAGCCGTCCCGCTGTAGTATACAATATTATAATTATGCATACATATAAAGTACCAAGACGGCGCGTGTATGCTGTTTTACATGGTGACGCAAGTCATTTGTTGCTGGAATACATTTTATATAACCAACTCATAAGTATTAAATCGATAATTATAATTTTAATGGTGCATGTTTCAGTGCTATCTAGTAAAACGTATTAAACTAACGTTGGTCATATAAAATGTATTAAAAATATATTATGAGAATTTATAAGCTGAATTTTGCATTTAATAAATCATTGAAATATTTATATAAATATCATTATCACATTTTTTTATTTTATTAATAATTAATTTGCGCATGTTTAAACAACGATTTTATTCGCTTACAATATCAATTTTAATTTACTGATTGTATGTTTATTGATGTGTCTTCTTTGTCAAGAAGAATGCATGAATGTGAATTTTACTATTGTGAGCGTCTGGCTTTACTCAACCTAGGGAAAGCGTAGTTTCAAACACAATCTTAGGGTATATCTAGTTTTAAATCATTCAATGTTGTAATATGTCTACCCATAACACAATATGGGAATGTACGCAACGTATATTTACGCGGGATAATTGCGAAAATTTATGTTATTAACATTATTTACAAGCGGTTGAGTCGAGCCGTGTCATCTGTTTACAAGTCATGTGTTGTCACCATCATCAGTAATTTTATGCTTAACTTTCATTCCAGTGTTAGCGTATATCGATCTAAGCTTTATGTGAGAGTAGGTAATATAATTATTATAATTATAGTATTTTTATATACACTGAATTTCTTTTAAACTATGGGGGTGCTTGAAATGTGGATTATTTTTATGTACATTAGATTACAATATCGGCATAACGTTAACAGTTTTTCAAAGAATCTCCCTCTAATAACCGCCACGTCACAGCATTGAGAATTATTTTTTTATTGTCTCGATACGTCGAATGATAATTATAAAAATTGTTAATAAATATAATTTATGTAACATTATTTTTGGTTTTATTTATTTTTATTTCGGATGAAGGTGAGTCTACAGTGTTATGCAATTTATAGCCCACGAACGCAAACATGACGCATGACAAACGAACGAACAGAATACACAAACACTTTGTTTATAACGGCTTTTGCTGTTAGAGTAGATGCATGGTGGCATCTCATTCACTGTTATTTAATGTTTTGTGAATCCCATTATATCACTTCTGTCCTACATACTAGTTACACTTCTCTGTCATGTAGTTTCATTTCCCGCCATATCTGTTTGATGTTCCTCTGACAAAGGTATTGGTTCATACAGCCTAATAACTAAACTCCTTTCTTTTTCAAAATAATAAAAAAAGACCCTATCAAAGTCTGGATAAAATCAGAATACAACTAACCATCAACAATATCTTCATATTATTTTGAACAAACTGGAGTGTAAATTGCATAACACGGGGGCAGGAATGCGCGGTGTCTCGCAGTGCCAGTTTCTCGAAACTGCGCGAGTCGTTGAGGCGGTCCTCCGCGCGACTGTTCAGTCGGCTCGCGGGCCGACACTCCGCCCACCTGCCAACCGACGTAGACTTCACTGACCCTGAAAGGTAACAACGCCACAATGCAGCCACCATGATGACAACTTATAAAAAACTACTAAACATACCAAAATTGAAAAGAATCCCTCTCAAAAATTGGGTAAAGAATGATCTACATGCCAATATTGTGATAGAATTGGACTCTAAATGTTTTTGTAAAATATCTTCGCAAGCTAAGCTCAATATGCTTGCTACTGCCTCCGCTTACAATTTGGCTTAATATTTTCCTCTGGTGTGTGGTATTTTATTCGAAAACTTGCAGAAATATGGATAAGGAGATATTTAATTACTATCAGGTAATTGTGATTTGTTATTTTGCACATTACAGTGTGTTGCACTGATGTCATCATTTGCAAACACTAGAAAAGTCAATAAGTATTAAAATAACCTAATAAAAATGCACTTGAATTTTTACTTGAATCTACATGTTGCCTGCAGATGTCGCTAATTTCCTCATTTTTAATTGTTTCATAATATCCAGTTTACTTTTCTTAATGTTCATTTCAGTTTAGTACCCCTTTTCTGTTCTCCAAATATGATTTACCTATGAGAAATAAATAAATTAACAAAAAACGCTTTAAGTCATGAAATACGTTTTAACAGCCCTATTGTGTTATTGAAAGCAAAATTAACAATTTAAATTAACTGTCATCTTGCTTTTTTCTGTACACGCATTGATGCTACGTTTTTCCTAACAGCATGAAGCGCGCAAGCTCCCTGTCCGCGCTCAGTAACTCGAGCCCGGCGAGCCCTCGCCACTCTCAGCCGCGGTAGCTGACAGCAGTCGGCAGAACTCAGACCATCATCAGATACACCACTATTACTTTCATCAGACTACTGGCGTTACAGTCATGACCTTTGCCCGGTCTCAAGTGACTGCATAAAAAAGGTGCGAGTTCCATGCTCTATGGTTAAAAAAAGTATGTAGATATTGATGTTGTTCTATTATGAAAATAAAAACAAATTTATGTCTACTAACTAGGTACAATGAGAAAAAGCGTATCAGAATTTGATTACAAGGAATTTTAAACACTTAGGATAATTAATTTATTAATATTCACGCATACTACGTACTAAATATGTACTTGCTATTTTAAGTTTACTGATCGCCACTACATAGTTGCTTTCAGACACGTCCGTTTATGATAGGTGCCGAAAAGTTTAAAATAGGAACTTTAATATTCGTGACTCTGGTAAATTATCTACCAAGCTGTAGAATAGGAGTTATAAACTACAGAATTTAAACTTCGATCAATTTAAAAAGAAGATTCTAGGCTTACACCAGCATGCTGCAAGTTTTATTTATTTCTAATTAAATTATAAAATATCATGAAGTAAAAAAAAGAATAGTTATACTACTATCTATGGTTGCATGCATATTATAAATAAACAATTTTACCGTTGCAATCATTAGAGTGGCTTTATTCTTAGATCCAGGACTTAGTAAGATACCTAGGCATAGTAACTTTTGATAAAAAGCGAGTGATATTGGCGGGAAAGTCTATGACCACATAGTTATAGAAAAGGAATTAAAAAAATAAAGAGAATGGGTATTACATAGATAATTAAGATCTTATTTTTAAGCAAGGTGTCTATTTAGCTTTATTTTTAATCAAAGCTTTTACTGAATTAGCATTTCGAATAAAATAGCTTAATTTTATTGATAAGTACCTGCTACGTTTACGTAAAAGTTGCTCTTGGATAGATAAAAAAAACACGTAAGCGTTGGTAAGCAAAAAAATAAAAAAAATAATATGAAGAAACTTTCGGCCAGCAACAGATGGAGGCAGAAGGTCGAAATAAAAAAAAATATCCAATGCTGTGTCTACAAACAATAGACATGGAGCATTTATAAAAAAATATGGTGCATACGAAACTTCCATCAAAACAAATCTATCTGACAGTGAACTCCAATTTTTATTTTCCTAATTAGATTTAAGTGTGCTTCGACTCTGTAACGTCATTGTCTAATGTGATAAACTTGAAAATGCAAGTACTACGGCTTATATAATTAATTTAATATTTTTATTGATGATCAGACTGTGTTAGCATGACAATCGTTTTGAAATAAAAATCATGTTGACAAGTATCAATTTGTTTCATTGCAGCAGCCCTATTTCATTAAGAATACTTATAAGATGTACGCATCTTAGTAATCAATACATAACATCACGCCTTTTATAGGCAGAGGTGCACATTACGGCACTTAATGCCACTGTACAATGTAACAACCACTTTTCACTATTTATGTTATAAGTCCCATGTAATAGGGGGTGAACCTATTGCCATATACCGGGCACATTTCCAGATTCCGTGCTCCTGCACATGTGCCATTTCCTCACATTAGTAAATGAGATTTATTTTAGAAAACCCAGTAATACTTTGCCCGACCCGGGAATCGAACCCGAGACGCCTTGCTCGGGAGACGCACTTGCGACCACTCGGCTAATGAGGCAGTCAATACTTTCAGTAATCAATACTTATCTAGTTTTTAATTTGCCTAGTCAGAAGTTCATGTTCTATATTGTTTTATCTCAAATTTCTGCATAAATAATACATAATTATTTTTCTAGATTCGTCGTGCCCTTGCAGGTACCCCCTACATTACTCTGGCAAACGAGGTTTTTCTGTTTTCTATATACCCAACCCTCGCACTTAGGGAATAATCTAAATAGATTTAGGTAGTTAACTACTTATTTAAGTACCTAGTAATATCACTACGTATATTGTTTAAGTTTTTTTTTAAAGAGCAGGCGGACGTATCACCTGATGGTAAGCAATCGGCGTCGCCCATGGACACTCCGAATATCCAGTGATACACTAGAGGCGTTACAAGTGCGTTACCGGCCATTTTGACCGGCCTTTTTGGGATTAGAAATTTGAGGATTTTGGACATTCAGGGATTGGGGAAGGGGGTAATCGGGCCTCCCGCCTCCGGTAACCTCACAAATACTTACGAGGAATAAAACGCAAGCGTTGTTTCACGTTGGTTTTCTGTGAGGCCGTGGTATCACTCCGGTCGAGCCGGCCCGTATTCGTGGCAAAACATGGCTCTCCCACACTTTAAAACCTAGTAATATATGATGACCTAGATATTTCGTCACAGCTATAATACAGCAGTAAGTAGGTACAATGAAACACGTCCGAAATAAGACAACACGCATATAATGAAGTGCCGACTATAAATAAAGAGTGTTATGTGTTTAATCGCGTCTGCTAAGCTCATCAGCAGCACAGCTGACATATTTGGTGGCAGGGGTGTGCTGAGGAAGTTCGACACTTAGTAGGTACAACTGCTACATCACACTAATATTATAAAGGTAAGTTTCTTTGTACGGATGTTTGTCCGTCAATTACGCTGAAACTGCTGAACGGAGTTTGATGGGATTTGGTATACTGTTTAACCCGATTATAAATGCTCCCATGGTATAAAATAGGAGTCATATTCTATGCGGAAGAAGTCGCGACCAACAGATAGTTAATAATAATATAAACGCAGCATGACAAATGTTAAACATGTTAGTTAGTGATAGTATAATAGTAGGTATGTACATACCTAGTACCTGATAGAGTCTATATATTTTACAGAGACCGAGCAGCAGTGCTCTCTGATAAACTGAATCTTAAACTGCGATTCCCAACCAGCTTGGTAAGTGTAGAGATTATGGCCAATGCTCTGACGAGGCTCATAGTCCAATAGTAAATTATTAAAACGGTCAAAACTGTAAATCTATCTAGAGATTATAGAGTACTAGCGACCCGCTCCGGCTTTGCACGGGTGCAATATGCATGTATTATACATAATAAACCTTCCTTAAGAATTACTCTATCTATTAAAAAAAACCGCATCAAAATCCGTTGCGCAGTTTTAAAGATCTAAGCATAGGTACATAGGGACCGACAGACGGCGGGTAGCGACTTTGTTTTATACTATGTAGTGATCTAGTATGGAACATATCCACTTTAAACTCCATGATTTTCGGAAGTCAGAATGACGCATGTTTAGATTTCATTTGTAAGGTTAGATCAACACTTAGAAAACTGAACCTGCTATACTATTCTGTAAGATGTCATTTTGATGTGAACTCGATCGCATTCTCGCCCGTCATTGGTCGAGATTATTCTCACAGCCAATGACATGGCGGACCGCGATCGAATTCACTTACCTATACTTTTTTTTTAATAATCTGCTGTAGATTTAGAAACTTTTGGTCACATACCGACCACGCCAGCCGCATCATAAACAAATACATGATTAAACGCTACTCCGACTTAAAAACCTTATATACTATTTTGTAAAGTAAAATAGCTGCATTCGAAACAGGCTCTGATAATATAGGTACTTTGAATAAAACCAACATCTATCAAATCAATTTTAAAGGTATTCATCAGCACCATTTCGACCTTTGGTATTGAAAGCTACAGAATAGCCTAGCTGATCCCACGCAATCCGCAATCGTATTTACGACAACCTAATCAACGATGCAGATTCAGACAATATAATCAATTCAATATACATAGATGAGATACCTAAGCATTTAATTTGTCCTTATGCAAAATAATATTGTTGGCTAGGTTCGGTGGCAACCCTTGTACTCACAAACAGGACACGAAAAGAAATAGTTGTAGATCATTATTATTGGGTTTTATTGTAGACATTTATGTCTCATTTGGTCACCTCCGACTTACCAAGTGTATGGTCTGTATGAAACATGAACTCATACATGCATTTGAGAATCAACAAAACTGATAAATAAAACATTTGAATGAAAAGGTCTTAAAACTTCATAAATTTAACGACACCGTACCTACAACATTTAGGTAGGTACTTACTCTTAATTCCACTTCCGTTCGATCGACATTGATTGTGGAATTTCGTACTCTTGAGTTTTTTTTAGACATATTACCTGACATTTGAATTTGTACGTTTTTTTTTTAATTTATTGACATTGTTAATTGATTTATTGACATCTGAAATTTGATTATTATTGTTCTATTGATATTGTAATTCATTCATTGAAGCCTAAAATTTTTGTTTTTGACATTTTTAATTTAATAACTCTGGATTTCAATTTGAGAATTTAATTTATTAATTATTTCTATTTCTCCGCTTTTTCAATTATTGATATTCAACAACATTGTAGTTTAATTTTTTTTTGTTTTGAATTGGAGTCATTATTGATTATTAGAAATTGTAACTTAGTTTGTCGTACTTTGATTTGGAATCATTAGCAAGGGTTGTGTTTTGATTGTTTGTTCTAACTTAGTCATTTTTGAAAATCGTGATTTAGTTTTGTTAAAATATTTGCATGCCAAATTTATAGGCGAGATATGATGAACTATTGTTATGTCATAAAATCTGTAAACCACCATATTTCAGGCAAATAAATGAATCTATCTAACACTAGCGCCCATTGTATCCGTATTGCGTGGATATTCAATGAACTAAATGGTATTGAGTTTGTCTTTATATTCCGTACTCTCTTTTTTGTCTTTTTATACCGTTTATGAATGTTATTGTAACAGCTACGATTAGGGTTGTAGTTTGACATTGAATAATTATTGGCATTTTATTGGATTGAAATTGCATTGACATTGAGTTTGTTTTCAAGAGGAAGAGGAAGAACCAGGGTGCTTCCTCTTGTCAATACCTCGTACAGTTATATAATACCTAATATGTAGTACTATTATAATAGCTGTTTAGTAGGCAGGTAAGAAACTAAAGATTGATTTACTACAGATGACAGTATCTAACTACGTTATAGAAGATATGGCTTGGTTAAAACCTTATAATTTTGTGTAGGTAAGTAATACTCTTATCTACTACAATTAGAATTCTCGATTCATTCACTCGATATAAAAAAACTTTCTTATTAGTAACCTTAAGTAACCTACCACAGTCATGAATGAGTGCGCATTTATTGCTCCAAAGAAATTTATCGATAAATATCAAAGTATCATCGCCTCCTAATAATTCGTCGATCCCTGTTAGCATAACGAAGTTAAAACAACAGGAGGGCAGTGACTAACTCGGGAATTGAACTCTGGTCCCTCAACACTGCAGTAAAAAGTAACGTAAGAGTTGTAATAAGTTGCTCATCGTGGACGTATACGCAGCTGCCAAAATATGACGCGTGGGGTGCGTGCGCGCATAAAGAAAGAAATAAAATGTGATGCTGGTTGAGAGGTGAGTTTTGTTTATTCGAACGATATAAACCTCACATTTTTTATAACCGACGGAGATAGAAAAGATGTATGTAAGTATGTAAAGGGCGCTTTTAATTTGACAATTGGCTGCGTAACATAGGTATGGAGAATAAATCTAAGTCTCTTGTTGCTACCTACCTACATATAGCTAACAACCAAGTAGATACCTCACCTACTCTTACTAGGTCACCAACCAGGATATCAGCGATACAAAGAATCGGATATAATGAAGCAGGAAGTGCAAGTCACTCGTGTAACCAGCTATCTACAGACTGCCGCTACCGGCGCCGGCGTACTCCTACAGATGCAACTAGCCGACCTATAGCAATGATATCTCATCCGGTTTATCAGTCCACTGACAAAAAACTTATCTTAAAAATTGATAGAAATAAATCTGTAGACATTTTACACTAGCGTATCTTATTCAATAACTGTTGGGCCAAATAAAACTGCAAAGTGCAGTTTGCAATATAAAACTTCAACGTCAAAAGTCAAAGCATTTATTTCAATTAAACCGTAATTTGGTTCTTTTGAAACGTCAACAAATACAAAATAAATAATAGTCTGTCAGTCAGTCCATCAGTGAAGCTAGGTGAAGCTAGGTGCTCATTCCAAAATGTAGATTCGGATGGAGAAGAATGAATTTTCTAAATAATTCAGTAAATGAAACGAAAACCTTTAAAAAAGGAGAAAATAATGTATAATATAAATACTTAGTCAACATTTTCTAACACCCGTGTACTGAAAGACTACCTACTCAATTTAAAGTTGTTCTTAAAATATCGTGCCATCTCTGTCATTTTGACCCGAGCGTCCGGCGCGTGAGCGCATCACGTTCTGCGCGCTCCTCAAAGAGCCATCAGACCACCACGGATGGGGCCTAATAGGGCTGATGCCGATTCGGAGTCGCGGAGAACCTAACGGGTTACCTGGGCTCCGGCTCGAAGCGCAGGAGAAAGAACGGGGTTGTTTTTAGTCATTAAGAGTCTGACACTCCCTCCCACTTCACCCAGGCGGGAGCAGTCATTCAATGATTTTCCCCCTATAAATAAAATGACAACATTTTCTAACACCCGAATACTGAAAGACTACTTACTCCATTTTTTAAGTAATACTTAAATATCGTCATCAGCATCTGATTCTCTGTCATTTTACAAAGAATTTGTAATGTGACAGGACTATACTTAATAATAAGCACGACTAGCCTTTAAACTGTCAAACACCAAGCGGTCACCGGTGACCGCGACCTATTGTTCTTTAATTGTGTCTATAAAACCGGTACTCGACGAGTTAAATATTTGGGCGTAAGACCATATATGCAGTTAAGTAACAAAATAGCTATCAAAGTTAATTAGCTCTCCGACTCCGTAGAATAGAAAACATTCTAACACGTATCGAACTTGCTGCTTAAATACGAAAACTGCGTGCTATGCAATATACGCTCAAATGTATCGTGAACTTATAGAGAACTAGCTTTTACCCGCGGCTTCGCTCGCGTCACAAAAGGATACAAAGTAGCCTATGTGACATACATACAGCGCCATCTATACCAATACTTTTGTTTTCCCTCGGGAATATCAAATTTTTTCGGGATAAAAAGTACCCTATTATTTAATCCGGACTTCTAATTTTACGTCTGCAAAAATTCAAAGCAATCGATTTAGTAGTTACGGCGTGAAAGCGGAACAAACAAAACACAAACAAACTCACTTTCCGATTTATAATATCAGTAAGGATATAAGTATCTTAATGATAAGACGTAGTAATAAAACTTTCATCACAAAACAGTTGTTAATTACCAGTCACCGTGAGAAACCGAGGGCAGAGGGCGGGTTCGATTCCCCGGGGGCTAACACTGCCCCATGTAAACAAGCTGACGTTGGGCTCTCACCTAAATCACTCGATTATCTTAATGATTTGTAAATAGGAAGTATTCGATTAGTGACTAGTTATTGGGGAGTTTCTATGCTTAAATATTGGTACAGACTACAGACTACAGACACCGGGCTATGGCCAAAATTACCTAATGACTGATATTAATCTTTTAAGTACCAGGTAGTTACTTTTTTACCAAATTGACCAGGCCTATGTAAGCTTACCTAGCTAGTAGGTACTTACCGAGGAGTTCCATGTGCACCTAGCTGAATAATTTGTTTTAGATATACAAATTACCTAGGTAAATTACGCGAATATGGCGCAATCGTCGTATTCGCGTAAGGGCCAATGCCCTGGGCTTCTAAAAGGCTGATACAGAGTTCAGAGAACCTTTTAACAAAGCACCAAGAATTCACGTTACACCTGATTTGATTCAACAAAATCTTTCAAGAATGAATGAATATTTTTACATATAAAACAATTTTCGACCTGCATCTACTCGTAGCTTTCGTGGTTGAACGCTCATCGGCAGCGGGAGGGTAAATGGTGTGCACAGGATCTGGCCCTACCACACATTAGTCCTACAGACCGCATTTCAAAGCAGTTTCTATCATGCGGCTTCCGAATGACTTCACGCCATTTATTCCCGAAGGGGTAAGCAGAGGTGCACATCACGGCACTTAATGCCACTATATAATGTAACACCCACTTTTCACTATTTATGTTATGAGTCCCATGTAATAGGGGGTGAGCCTATTGCCATATACCGGGCTTTCGAATGGTGGAACTATATACCTCATAATTAATTTTAAACGAAAGCTTAAACGTAATTCTTATCTAATCACACATGAACAGCCTATAATACCTAAGAGCCCACTGTTGAAAGGCCTCTTCTCATAAGGAGAAGTTTGGTTGGCTTCTCAAAAGGAATAGAGCTCAAAGCTTATTGCTACCTCGTTAATTGAAAGAGCACAGCTTGTACGTAAAGTAGGAAGACTCCTTGATCTGATGCGGCCAAAAAGTTGTATAGCTTTGCAGGTCTTCGTTTTGTTAAATAGATATTAAGAGTATTTTGTTTAAATAACTTATAAGTTTATATTAAGTTATATGTTATAATAACTCCGTTTCGCCACCAGATGGCTTTGTTTTATGTAACATTCTTTGCTATAAACGTTTCCAACGAATGCAAAACTATGGAAATCGGTGCGTTCTGGAGTTATAGCGTCAGGAAGGAAAACCCGACTTTTTTTTATATAGTAGATAAGGTAAAATGGAACTGTCATGTATTTATGTACAAAAGTTCCTAATTAAATAAAGATAAAAAAGTAGGAAGAGCAGTAGTTAGAATATTTTTTTAATTTCACACAACAAACGCCATGAGGTTCATCGGTGACCAACATTAGCGGTGGATAGCCTTCAACAGCGTTTTATTGACAGTTTAACTGCCTTAATAACCTTTATCATTATTTGTATTTATTAGTTTCCTTTCCTTTATTTAAGTATTTTATATTTTAAACAGCAGATTAATCGACTGCCGGGCAAGGGGTCTCGGGTTCGATTCCCGGGTCAGGCAAAGTATTACTGGGTTTTTAAATATTCTCAGTAGTAGCACGGAGTCTGGAATTGTGCCCGGTATAAGGCAATATAGGCTCACCCCCTATTACATGGGACTCATAACATAAATAGTGAAAAGTGGGTGTTATATTGTACACTGGTGTTATGTGCACCTCTGGCTACCCTTTCGGGGATAAAAGGCGTAATGTTATGTTATTAATCT
This sequence comes from Spodoptera littoralis, assembly GCA_902850265.1. Taxonomy (NCBI): domain Eukaryota; kingdom Metazoa; phylum Arthropoda; class Insecta; order Lepidoptera; family Noctuidae; genus Spodoptera; species Spodoptera littoralis. The sequence goes on from LR824545.2 coordinate 12,873,888, forward strand.
AAACTATTACGCGTCTTCCTTCTGTCCGAGTGTCACCGTAGAGGTGCCAATTGAAAATCAGTATATAATTAGAGGTTCTCTGCCCTAGTTAAATATTTAAGTAAATGTTAGTACCTGCGAGCTACAGACCTAATTATTTTTGGACCACGGCAAGTTTAGTTTGAGAAAATCTTGATCTAAGATCAAAAGAATGAAGTATCTATCTATGTATACAAAATGGAGCAAAAGGCATTCGTAGTCACTTCACTCGTAATCACGAACCATTCAAATCATTAATTAGTAAAATCAAAAAGCTGTAACAAAAAAATAATAACAGTGTTGAAATGACAAATTAAAGCACATTATCTCACTCCGTTCAATTGTGTAGTCTCCGCCCAAAAGCTAAGCTCCGCCCAACGTAGCATGCGTGCGCGCATCACTAAACGTTCAGGAATTATCCGCTGAAACTCGGGTGTAAGCAGACGTGTGTATTAAGAAACAAACGCGAAGTTTTATAAGTGAAAATAATTGTTTAATTAGTTATTTGTGTTTCGTGATCACGTAAATAAAACTTAGGTACTTAATTCATTTAGTATAACTAAAATCAGTGCTACAAAATACGGAAAACCTAGAGTCTAGCATTTTGGAAAAAACCTATCACCATTCAACAATAAAAAAAGAATTAAACAAGTAACAACATTCTTTCAAAAACCACAAATGGATTATTTAAAATCCAACTTTACCACACAGCCCGAAGAAGCTTTGAAGTACCCAGATAGTATCCAACCCTTGCATTACCAGCCCATCTTCGAGCAGGAAGTCAATAGCTCACCAGGCGAGCTCATCCACCCTGGCTATCTACCTTTCTTTTATGACTATAGAGCGGTTGATAGGGGGTTGTGTGAGGCCAGGGAAGCCTGTGACTGGGAGTGGGGGGAGTGGGAGAGCCATATTGTGGTCAAGGAGGAAAGTGAAGAGCAGGGAAGGGCATTTGTAGAAGGTGAGTAACATTGCGCATATAAATTGTACCTATTTACTGATATTCATTCAAAATTCCTGGATAAATAGTAAGTTTTTCACAGAAACTCCATAAAAGTACAAGTAAATGTACCTAAATGGGTAGGTAGGCCGAGAGGTACATTACGGCACTTAATGCCACTGTATAATGTAACACCCACTTTTCACTGTTTATGTTATGAGCCCCATGTAATAGGGAGTGAGCCTATCGCCATATACCGGGCACAACTCCAGACACGGAGTCTGCAGTTGTGCAGCTACTGAGAATTTTAAAAATCTAGTATTACTTTGCCCGTCCCTGGAATCGAACTTGAGACCTCTTGCTCGGCAGTCGCACTTGCGACCCCTCGGCCAACGAAGAAGGTACTCCTTAAGTGTAAAAAATCCGATGTCATCTCATTATAACATCGGTTGCCTATATTAACTTCGGCCGATAAAGCATTAGTTAACTAAATCATCTTATCACGCTTGTTATTTCCTGCTGGTGTGTATGACGTGCATTCTTTTTGCAAGTTGTCTAATTTGCGCATAGGTTAGCATTTGGGACCACTAGGGAAATGATAAGACGGTTTATTAATGAAAGATTGGTCATACATATAGATTATGAGTAATTTTAATTTATTTACTTTTAGCCATGGTCGTCCTACTGCTAAAGGCCTAGATTATAAGTAATCTAGAAAAATACCTAGCTTGGTTACTTTTTACCCCGATAACGCGGACAAACCCGCTGAAGGAGGTTAAAATTGCAAATATTTTAAACAAATTCTAATTTTAGATATTAGAACACATATGTATGTATATGTTCCAATGTCCAATAAGTTTACGATCATAAATCAAAACTATACAACTATACTAGCATCAATAAACAGTACCACCTTCCTGTCACACCTCAGTTTACGAGTGGAAATGTGCGCAGGCGCAGGATTCGCGACACAAACATAGATCGGTAATAAAGTAATGGTAAACAATGGACAGTCGGCGCCGGCGCCGTAACATCTGCTACCCGTTACACGACGGATGCTATTAGCTGTTAATCAGATTAATTAGATATGGCTTTGTAAGATTTTAGACCTAAGAGTACTTAGATAATTGTAAACCTTAGTTTCTTTAGACCTTTCTCAAACAATAAAAAGAATCGTTCTAGATTTGGGTTGAGTAATTGTGTGTTGTTATTTTCGAGGATTTATAGAGTAAAGCATTAATGGGAAAGTCTAATTAAACTTGTATAGTGGCTTAACTCGTCGAGTACCGTATTTATAGACACAATTAAAGAACAATAGGTTGCGGTCACCGGTGACCGCTTGGTGTTTGACAGTTTAAGTGCCGTAATGTGCGCCTCTGTCTACCCCTTCGGAGATAAAAGTCGTGATGTTATGTGTGTCTAATTAAACTTTATGGTTTAGCGTCAAATTCTACGCGGATTAACGTTCACTAAGTACTTAACTCGAAATTCACATAACATTCCCGTTACACATTTTATCCCCGAATGGGTAGGCAGAGGTGCACATTATGCCACTGTACAATGTAACACCCACTTTTCACTATTTTTATTATGAGTCCCATGTGATAGGGGGTGCGCCTATTGCCATATATCGGGCACAATTCCAGACACCATGCTACTACTGAGAATTTAAAAAAAAATCTTAGTAAAACTTTGCCCGTCCCGGGAATCGAACCCGAGACCACTTGCCCCGGCCAACGAGGCAGTAACTCAAAATTCATATGATAATATTTTTAACAGGCACACAATCTCCAGCAGGCAGTCGCAAAGAGCGGACTGCGTTCACGAAGGCCCAGATTCGAAGCTTGGAAGCAGAATTTACACGAGCCAACTATCTGACACGACTGCGCCGGTATGAGATAGCGGTCGCATTGCATTTAACAGAAAGACAGGTAAACAAATACCAAAATTCATGTTTTATTTTGATTTTAAGCTCTTCAAATCTATTTGTGATTAAATGGAATTGCACAACTCGATTCCCCTAGTCTTTTCCATCATTGTGCTACTAGACGATTCATGGTAGATGCCCCACCCACACACACGAAGCGCTTCCCATCAAGACTCCTTGTGCGTACTGCTAAGGAGTGGAATTCTTTGTCGGTCTGTATTTCCTACCTGGGTGTCCTCAAGGCCTGGGTGAATAGGTTGCTTATGGGTTGAGATGTGAACGTCACGCCTTTTAATCTCGAAGGGGTCGGCAGAGATACGCATGTACCATTGTATGTAATGTATCACCAGTGTTACATTTAACACTCACTTTTCAGTAATTATGGTTTGAGTCTGAGCTTAATTAACTCCAATAGTACCTTTCTCAAACCGGGAACAGCACAAACAAGCAATATTTAAATTAAATTGTAATTAAAATGTCCGATTTGTTTTGTTACAGGTTAAAGTATGGTTTCAGAACAGAAGAATGAAGTGGAAGCGGACGAAGGGCGCGAGCAAACATCAAAAGAAGAAGGATGCTAATAGTACTAATTAATTTTAAAGTATTTTAGTATGTCGCGTGTCATAGAAAATTAATTTTAAGTGTTTTAAATTAATTTAGTTGATGTAAATTTATTTTGTTTTTTACAAACATTCTGTAGACGTTTATTCAAAGTAACACATTATAATTCAACTGTTACTAGTTAATAGGCAATTAATTATAAACTTAAACATAAGTGTGAAGAAAACACAACAAGTCAGGAGATAAGATATGTTTATTAGACAATTCATACCTCCGGCACGATGCGAGACGCATGCCGAACAAATAATAACTAAAATAATAATAATATTGTGAACTATCGCACTATCTTTGGAAGAAACAAAATATCCGGGCTATGGGCGGCTACAATTTGTTCAAAAACTTAAAGAAAATGATCGACGAAATTATAATGATAACAACAGCGGGGGGAACTTCCAAATTACTAAAATACTAGCAGTATTTATATAACATTGATGCAGTCAGGGCGGCGTCAACGACACTGGAAGCAAGCTACATACAGCTTCCGAGCCTAACACATCCATTGGTCTTTTATTCATTTTGGCAGTACATCAGAAACATAGGTATCCAGGCCAGGAGAAGATATCACAAAGTATCGATACAAGCAATGTCGAAGCTCTACTTAGCAAATAACTTGAAATCATTACAACTACATAATTGAAAATTACAGTTCCTTAACCTAAAGATATCGTCAAATAACTAAAACAGTCGACACAAGGACAGTCGACGAACGAGACTAATTGGAAGACTACGACAGTTTACAGAAATATAAAGAGATTCGAATAGTTCATTAGCAATGTTAGGAAGCAAGGCGTATACAACCACAGTCCATGTGCCTTCAGAAACTGTATGTAACTCAAAGTGAGCATGGATCGTTAGGAACGTCGCCTTAACTTACGTTAAATTTTCGTGACACTACCTTTAACATTGGACCTAGCTATATCGTTGGACCAAAAATAAAATAGCTAAATTTCAACAATATAGATATATAATTATCATGTTTTAACATTGCCCCTGCGTTTGCCGATGTAGTGGTACGGGGTTCTTAGTGCCTCTGGCGTATACAATTATACATATACTATCTGTAGTTTACTATACAATTTAACGTGAAAATTAACTATCGACTCTCACTATCTTATGGAGTAACCCAGCTTGTGGTACATGGTCCTTTATATACTTTGTGTTCACATACAAACAAGTAAACAACCATGATTTCAGACTAGCTTAACTACCATTAAAACAAATTGTCTTTCATTTCACATGATTTTGACAAATACATTGACTGGTCGTGTCTGAATAATGTTTAAGATTATGATTGTCGCTTCGCATTTCAAATAAACGGCCAAGGGATATCGCTTTTTAAACATTTTAGTTACAAGATTATTTCGCAAAGTCCCTCCAACCTGCACATTTATTTCAAAAATATTATCTGTTACCTAGCTTTGATAAAAAAATATACTTTTAGACAACATCGAGACTACAGCAACAAACGCAGGGCACTCATCGAGAGCTTTAAGTTTATTTATTACATATATAAAAGTCGTCAGAACTTTCCGTTTATTGGCTCCCGTGATATACTATGTACAGTGTGATTACATAAACTTTTATATTCATCTGTCAGGCACAAATTTAATCACCAACTTTGTATTTAACGTTCATTAATTTTACAATGTTATTGTTATACGGGGACATTTATAATTAGCTTATAACAATTTCTTAAATATTTTCTATATCATAAGTATGTATAATGGATTCACAAAAATATTGTGTGCATTCTAAATTGAGACGATTAATGAATCATATACTTCGCAAAATCATTGTTGAATAAATAAATAATAATGTCAGATTGTACTTTATACTAACTCTAAATGCCCCTCTGAATCTATTATTGTTACGAATTTAAATCAACATACGAAATCAACATGTAAAACGTGTATTATTCCAAAATTATTTATCTCTACTTAATTGGATTTTAGCTCTAAATGAGTTCCTAATGCATCCTTATATATAATTAACAATTGGAAAAATATGTTCCGAGTGATATTCTTACAAAGTTACGCTATACATTACTTTACATAATTGTCTAGGTTCATGCGAATGATACGAGGTGATGCGGCGACCGCCATCCTTCCTACGCCTACATCGGCGAGCTAGTGGCGAGCTAGCGAGCTACTACAGTTGCCTAGGGCACTGGCACACTGCAACACCGCCCTTATTGCTACGTCATAAGGTCGACGCCTTACCAAGAATGTGCTATTTCTTGCACTATCTACATACACGTGTCTATACCAGATTGGATTCAATCAGTCCTTATTTTCCAGGACTTGCACATTCCAATGTAAACTACACTTTATTGTTAACATTGTAAAGATTAAAATAGCACAGTGTGATACAGAGGCATGTTTTCTTTATAATGTTAATAATACAGTAAAATTCCTGTCCTTCAAAATGGCATTGAAGGCTAAATAAATAAATTATAAATGCATATTCTCACCTGACTAGAGAATTTTGAATATTTCTCAGAAAGGAACTATATTTTAGTATAATAGTCAGGTTTGATTATAAATAGTAACTAATATGTAAGCAGGCCTCTTTTGAACTTATAATAAATTAGTATTAACCGAGTTAATGTTGTTTTCATTGTCACAAACCATATATTATCCCTTCATTGCGTCATTACTTTTGTAGAGTACTCTTTCATGGAGGCAGACACATAATGCTCCTTTTAGATCATAGCTACACAAGTATTGAATCTAAAAGGCAGTCCATGTTACCTTAACCGATATACTTCATGATCTGTCTCAGCTACAAGTACGTCACACAAGTGAGTCTGTGAGCACAGTAGCCTGCACGACACCTACAGGATCAGCACAAACCATCGCATCATTTGCACAAAATGAAAAGAAAAAATTAAAAACCTTCAGAGTAATATATTTAACACATTCCTTGTCACCATTTTCACAGCACAATGTCCGTCACTACACTAATATATACACAGTATAATTATTAAGGCTTTTCAGGTGCTTTCACTTATTGCAAACGTTCGGTCGCGGCGTCAGTCGGGCCCGAGAGACACGAGCACGTACAGCAGGCGGCGCCGACGTTAGGGGCGCGGCGGGTCCGTGGCGGGCACGAGCCCCGCCAGCCCCGCCAGCCCCTGCGGGATCACCGTCAGCGACCGCGGGATCTTCGGCAGCGCGGGCCCCGCCTCGCTCACGATGGACACCGCGGGGCCCAGCGCCGGCAGCTTCAGCGCCGAGCCCACTAGCAGGGACGCCGACGACACGGCCGCGGGAGCCGCCGTCTGGGACGTCACCGTCGCCGTCTTCTGCGGGATGGGCGCGATGGTGATGTTCTTGAGGCCCACGTTCTTGAGTATGGTGGCGGCGTTGGTGCCGATCTGTGCGATGTCGGCGGCGTCCTTCTTGTCGTGGGCCTTGTCGTCGGGCGCCACGTTCTGCACGACGGTGCCTCCGTTTCCCAACATGGCGCACTGTGCGTTGGAGGGCTGTATATCGGTGACAACGGAGTTCTCTTCCGTGGACTGTCGCTTGGTTTTCTCCCCATCCTGTATCTGCTGTAGTTTCTCTCTGCGCATGATGCACATCTTGTTGTAGTCCTGCAGCGTGATGTGATATCGTTTGCCCGAGGACATTACTTGCACGAGGCTGGGCAGGGTGCGTCCGTCCACTGCCACCTGCGTCGGCTCGCGAGCTATCTTCGCTAGGTTCTCCTGTAAAATGAATTCATACTATTAAAATTAAACAATCACTACAAAACTAACAATTATTACTTCTTTTAAAAAACATTTGCATTTTATATGATAATTGTATTGTAATTTATGTAGAATTTATTCTTTTCAACATTATTTATACTTACAAGAAGTTAAGAAAAAATATGGCTGTAATGTATAATAATGGAGGTGGATTGGTTTTAACAAAAATTATTTTAGTGCTACATAGTGGTAGAGATATGCAATATAACAGTTAATAGAACTCACCGGCGTGATAGGCATGAGTGTAGGTCTCCATGGCTTGCTGGTAGTCTTGGGTTTCTTGGGAGTTTCGTCTTTTTTAGTACTGTCCTTCTTCTCCTTGGCGGGGGTGACGACGGCCGGCTCGTACTTGGGGGGTGCGGGGACGGGGGCGGGGGCCAGGGCCGGGGCGGGCAGCGCCGTCACTGTGGCCGGGAGGGGGGACGGGGGCAGCGGGGCGGGGGGCAGGGGGGCGGCCGCCACCTCGGTGGGGTCGGAGGCGGACACTCCCTTCACGAGCTGCTGTATGTTGTGCAGCACGTTCTGTATCGCCTTGCGGCCCTGGGCGTTCGGTGTGTTGATCGCTATCAACTCGGGAGGCAGCGGCTTCGACTTAGACTTGTCACCCTTCGATTTTTGTTTCGGCAACACTCCAGGAGGCGGCATAAACTTTTTATGGCTTTCTTTTTCCCCTTCGCTCTGGCTCGTTTTCAGCAAACTCTTGCCATTGAGTGAAGGTTTCTTCCTAAACTCAATGAGGCTTATTGCGGGCTCGCTACGCCTGGGAGCGTCTGTGACCACGTTGTCGTACGCGCGCAGTCTGCTCTGCACGGAGTCACTGTACGTGGCCGCGTGAGGGGACGCGTTATGCGATAGTATCAGGTCACCACTTCTAAAATATTTCTCTAACAGAATAAGGTGACGTAGGAACGACGACTGGTTACCGTACGGCCGCTGGAGCTCATTCCAAAGCTTCTTGGTCTCTACATCATACTGAATCATAGTGTTGCACTTCTCCCATCCTTCAGGGGTGACTCCCTTCACATTGTTGAATTCTATGTTACACTGTAAGTTCATCTCCTCCTCACCTGGGAACAGTTCACGGACTGATATCGAGGGGTTAGTCTCCAGCCTCTTTACAGGATTGGAGTACCTGGCCTCAGATCCTTTTTTATGGTCTTTGTTTTTGGACAACTCACTCAGGTTCTTCTTGACCTGTGTGAAGCTTTCAGACATCTGCCACTTGTTCTTTAGGGTGTTTATATCAGCAGGTCTCTTGTTAGGGATAGTCTCTATGGTGCACTCTTCATTCAATGAGATGTTCTTGAGTATGGGAATGCCGTCCCTTACTCTCTCCTCCTCATTGTCACTCTTCGACTTGTCCTTTTGTGTGAGAACTTGTCCCAACTTATGTATTCTCTTGGCATTCTTCTCTAGTATTCTCTGTTGGCTGCCTGGCTTCTGAATGCCGGACAGGTTGTGTACTTTCAGAATGTTCCTCTGTTTCCCTGTGAGGTTTGGTTTGGGGAGGAACTGTGCGGGGTTGTTCTGTTTCTGTAATAAGTACTGTAGTTCTGTCTGTTTGTCTATGGGTAGGACGGGAGCCTCCATGTCTTGCATGTCTGCCTCGGAGCCGTCACTTTGGTGGTTGGGGTCATTGGGCTTGGCGTTGGGTACGAGGATCTTGTTCGACGAGATCAGGCTTTCTATGTCCTCTTCAATAGGTTGTTCCTTGCCATCACTGTCCTCCTTCACCTTGTCCTTCTCGGGAGTGCTCTCATTAGTCCTCTCTGAGGACTCACTGTCGACTTTGTCTGGTTCTGTGGATTTCCTCTGTTTGGACTTGGGTCTGGGTTTCTTTTTGAGTTTGCTCTCATCTTGTGTTTCTTCTGTGTCATTTTCTGACGTCGGTGGTACTTCTATGTTGTAGATCTGTAGTAATCTGAGAAAGAAGATAAGATTATTTTTAGTAATACGGTTTAAACGCCCTTCAAAACAAGATGTATCACTAAATATGGCATTAAACCTATCCATAGGTGACTACCTATGGATAGGTTTAGATGGACTCATCTAAGGCCTTAAATAGGGACAACGGCTAATTTATGTGACCTGTAATACATAAATAGTCAGAATACTCACTTGCGTCGGTACGCAGTAGCATACGCGTCGTTATGTCCGGGGCGCTGCAGCAGAGTGCAGTAGTAGCGACACGTCTTGCACAGCACGGGACGCTCATTGAACTCCACCGGCACGCTGGCGGCCTTCAGGAACGGATTCAACTCCGTGTAGCCCTGTAAAGCAATCACAATACAATATAGATATTTGTAAAATTGTATCTGTGAATGTAGTGTCATGGACCTAAACTGATAAATCAATGTACCTACTACCTTAAGTTAATGTTATACTTATTTGTACTTGTACCCTAATATTAAGTGTATAGTTCATGATTAAGGACTCCCGTCCAGCTCGAAACTAGGCCGCATACCACGAAAAATTAGAGAAAATGACAAGATTTTTATCTAATTATTTAGTAATGGTTCTAACGTTAATTAAAGTATTATGTGAGCGTAAAACTCATTTGGTTGATACCGAATAAACATATTATATAAAACGTTTTAATTTCAAAGAAAATTCTGATGTTCTGATTGCAAACCAGTTTGTGTCAAGTGTGTACGTACGTGGTGTATGAAGTGCACGTTGTGGTGCTTGGTGATCCTGCGGCGACACAGTCTGCAGGCCAGCAGCGGGGCCAGCGCGCGGTAGTGTAGTGTCAAGTGTGTACGTACGTGGTGTATGAAGTGCACGTTGTGGTGCTTGGTGATCCTGCGGCGACACAGTCTGCAGGCCAGCAGCGGGGCCAGCGCGCGGTAGTGTAGTGTCAAGTGTGTACGTACGTGGTGTATGAAGTGCACGTTGTGGTGCTTGGTGATCCTGCGGCGACACAGTCTGCAGGCCAGCAGCGGGGCCAGCGCGCGGTAGTGTAGTGTCAAGTGTGTACGTACGTGGTGTATGAAGTGCACGTTGTGGTGCTTGGTGATCCTGCGGCGACACAGTCTGCAGGCCAGCAGCGGGGCCAGCGCGCGGTAGTGTAGTGTCAAGTGTGTACGTACGTGGTGTATGAAGTGCACGTTGTGGTGCTTGGTGATCCTGCGGCGACACAGTCTGCAGGCCAGCAGCGGGCCAGCGCGCGGTAGTGTAGTGTCAAGTGTGTACGTACGTGGTGTATGAAGTGCACGTTGTGGTGCTTGGTGATCCTGCGGCGACACAGTCTGCAGGCCAGCAGCGGGGCCAGCGCGCGGTAGTGTAGTGTCAAGTGTGTACGTACGTGGTGTATGAAGTGCACGTTGTGGTGCTTGGTGATCCTGCGGCGACACAGTCTGCAGGCCAGCAGCGGGGCCAGCGCGCGGTAGTGTAGTGTCAAGTGTGTACGTACGTGGTGTATGAAGTGCACGTTGTGGTGCTTGGTGATCCTGCGGCGACACAGTCTGCAGGCCAGCAGCGGGGCCAGCGCGCGGTAGTGTAGTGTCAAGTGTGTACGTACGTGGTGTATGAAGTGCACGTTGTGGTGCTTGGTGATCCTGCGGCGACACAGTCTGCAGGCCAGCAGCGGGGCCAGCGCGCGGTAGTGTAGTGTCAAGTGTGTACGTACGTGGTGTATGAAGTGCACGTTGTGGTGCTTGGTGATCCTGCGGCGACACAGTCTGCAGGCCAGCAGCGGGGCCAGCGCGCGGTAGTGTAGTGTCAAGTGTGTACGTACGTGGTGTATGAAGTGCACGTTGTGGTGCTTGGTGATCCTGCGGCGACACAGTCTGCAGGCCAGCAGCGGGGCCAGCGCGCGGTAGTGTAGTGTCAAGTGTGTACGTACGTGGTGTATGAAGTGCACGTTGTGGTGCTTGGTGATCCTGCGGCGACACAGTCTGCAGGCCAGCAGCGGGGCCAGCGCGCGGTAGTGTAGTGTCAAGTGTGTACGTACGTGGTGTATGAAGTGCACGTTGTGGTGCTTGGTGATCCTGCGGCGACACAGTCTGCAGGCCAGCAGCGGGGCCAGCGCGCGGTAGTGTAGTGTCAAGTGTGTACGTACGTGGTGTATGAAGTGCACGTTGTGGTGCTTGGTGATCCTGCGGCGACACAGTCTGCAGGCCAGCAGCGGGGCCAGCGCGCGGTAGTGTAGTGTCAAGTGTGTACGTACGTGGTGTATGAAGTGCACGTTGTGGTGCTTGGTGATCCTGCGGCGACACAGTCTGCAGGCCAGCAGCGGGGCCAGCGCGCGGTAGTGTAGTGTCAAGTGTGTACGTACGTGGTGTATGAAGTGCACGTTGTGGTGCTTGGTGATCCTGCGGCGACACAGTCTGCAGGCCAGCAGCGGGGCCAGCGCGCGGTAGTGTAGTGTCAAGTGTGTACGTACGTGGTGTATGAAGTGCACGTTGTGGTGCTTGGTGATCCTGCGGCGACACAGTCTGCAGGCCAGCAGCGGGGCCAGCGCGCGGTAGTGTAGTGTCAAGTGTGTACGTACGTGGTGTATGAAGTGCACGTTGTGGTGCTTGGTGATCCTGCGGCGACACAGTCTGCAGGCCAGCAGCGGGGCCAGCGCGCGGTAGTGTAGTGTCAAGTGTGTACGTACGTGGTGTATGAAGTGCACGTTGTGGTGCTTGGTGATCCTGCGGCGACACAGTCTGCAGGCCAGCAGCGGGGCCAGCGCGCGGTAGTGTAGTGTCAAGTGTGTACGTACGTGGTGTATGAAGTGCACGTTGTGGTGCTTGGTGATCCTGCGGCGACACAGTCTGCAGGCCAGCAGCGGGGCCAGCGCGCGGTAGTGTAGTGTCAAGTGTGTACGTACGTGGTGTATGAAGTGCACGTTGTGGTGCTTGGTGATCCTGCGGCGACACAGTCTGCAGGCCAGCAGCGGGGCCAGCGCGCGGTAGTGTAGTGTCAAGTGTGTACGTACGTGGTGTATGAAGTGCACGTTGTGGTGCTTGGTGATCCTGCGGCGACACAGTCTGCAGGCCAGCAGCGGGGCCAGCGCGCGGTAGTGTAGTGTCAAGTGTGTACGTACGTGGTGTATGAAGTGCACGTTGTGGTGCTTGGTGATCCTGCGGCGACACAGTCTGCAGGCCAGCAGCGGGGCCAGCGCGCGGTAGTGTAGTGTCAAGTGTGTACGTACGTGGTGTATGAAGTGCACGTTGTGGTGCTTGGTGATCCTGCGGCGACACAGTCTGCAGGCCAGCAGCGGGGCCAGCGCGCGGTAGTGGGAGCTGCAGAGGGGCAGCGTGTGCAGGCCCGGGTAGTCGCACTTCAGGGTCAACTGGGGGGAAGGCTTGGGTCATCATTCAAATTTTAGGTTAGCTTAATAAAGGGAAAATAAAAAGTTGTCTTTATTTTTATAAGACATCATTGTCCACATTCCATTCTTCTTGCTTTTAGCCCAAAATTCTTAGGAGCAATCAAAGCAATACTTCTCCCAATTTTTCTTTATATATTAATTTTACTTTCATATAAAACATTATACGGCTTTTCAAAATGTTCCTTAAGTTCTCTAATATCAGAATGACTACTGACCAGTTTGTTGACACTGCTCCTCATCTTGATGAGCCACTTGCGTCGGATGGAGTGGTCCGCGACGGCGGTGCAGCCCTCGGTGTGACAGACGGACACTCTGCCCGAGCTGGCCGCGGGGGCCGCGCCCTCCTCCTCGCTGTCCTCCTCCACCGGGGGACTCGGGGGCTTCTCTGTTTGGGTGCTGGGGAAAATAGAATCAATTAGTAAAGTAATAAAGAAAATTAATCACACTTTTTTGCCCAATTATTTTGTTGTAATAATGAAGTTATTCATTTATTGACAAAAGTTAGGAGATGGAGTACAAAGTACTATGACTTAATAACCAAGCCAGATAGTCTTTGTCGGTAAGACGGTGCTGAAGGCTTAAGAGTTACCACAGGGAATTAAACGAGTGTGATTTCAAAATATTAACTCTGAATAAAGTCCTAAATAAAAACCAACAGTATTAAACTAGACCTAAACTTAAGTAATGTTCAGTTTTAAGTAATGTTGTGAGTATTTAACATTTCTATGAGTAATATAAACGTATAGGTACTTGTGCAGCGATGTGATGGGTGGATCGATGGTCTGTTTCCCAAGCGGTCGCTTGCGGTACGAGGGACAGTTGGCGCGCCGGTCCACGTGGCGGTAGCACGCGTCGCACAGACAACTGTCTATCGTCAGCTTCTCCTCGTCTGGAAGGGGCGGACACGTTATAGAACCACTTCTCATATTTATTACCTAGTCTACAACTTTTCAGCATTTAATCAATGCATTCAAGTTTATACTAAACTATAATTCTGCAAAACACTGGGTCTAGTTGTTGGTTAAATGCTAAAAGCATATGAGCTTAGATTATTCATTAATTTAGTGGACATACATATCAAATATTGTGCGTTCAGTACTTGTAAAAAAATTGTTTAATTCAGAACTTACTGTCCAAAATTTTCTTCTGTCTCTCAGAGCTTTTGATCTGAGCGATGTGGCAGGGTGTGTCGAAGAGACCGAACTTGCCGCCGCAGTAGAAGCACTGGTCCATGCACAGCCGTCCAGGGTGGATGCTGAACGAGGACGCCTTCTCCGGGATCACCAGGTTCAAGGTCTCCTTCGGCTCCACAGGCTCCGGAGCAGCCTCTGTGTCTGAAGGAAACAACTTGCTGATGAAGGAAGCAACCAGCGAAGTGGTGATGAGGGTTTTAAGATTATAAATATGGCTATGCCCTTTAACATAATGTTTAGTAATTTTGACTAAAAGTTTTGAAAGTCAAGAACCTTTTTTAGGAAAATTTATAACAGTAATAAGTTTTGTATTCTCAAACGAATAAGCAGAGCAAGAGGTGTTAAATGTAACATGTAAATCTTGCCAGTTAGGTACTCCGAAATCCCCAATAAATTACCAGAACATAAATTTGAAAAAGACACCATAAAAAGATACTGGACAAACAACAGCTACCCCATTATTGTCTGGACATATACAAACATATATACACATACAAATTGTACATTAACTACACAGAGAGACGGACAAACAAATTTTTGTGTTTATGTATGTCTGGTGTATAGTGTATCATGTATTTCTTGATGAAGTAATGCTTTTAGTATTTAAAAATAATCGTTTTAAAGTATATGGACTGTTTAGAAAGTAAGTTTTATTTTAACACATACCCAGCATTTCCAAAAAGTTTCAGAATAAATTTTTATTTAATAGCGAAATAATTTTATTTACTTTTTCATAGATAAGTATTATTTATTGCAATTTAAAATCGAATTATATAAAAAGAAACCAATATGGGATGTGATTTAGTAATCTATATTCTGTTGCTAATTAAAGTTGAATGAAATAAATAAAATTTTAAACCTTATACTTCAATTCAATTATAAACCTTATACTTCAAATCTTTCCTTGACTCTACACTGTGTTTCACTTTAAATGGCGAGCTATCTTCATAAAATTGATCGCAATCAGATCAGGAAAATCTTATTTATCTTCAAGTCACTGTTAAGGTTACTTTCTTAGATTCTATTGCCTAAAGCATTAAAAAAATATGGATAGCATTAATTGATAATCATCATATCAGTTACAGGACATCTGTTACTAAACATAGGCCTCCCCCAAAGACTTTCCTTATGTCATGCGATTAAGTTTGCCAACAGACAGTTAGTACATTCATAATAAGCAAGGTTAGATTGGTACGAAGGCCTATGTTAACAATAAATATCCAGACAAATTAAGAAATGTTTTGTTTTCATTTCCTAACTAATTGGTTTTGGAGTAAATTTTAGTATTCAAGGTTTTGTATGCTTCTATCTTGTATCTTGGTTGATTTGTTCAAAATACTAAGTAATGCTTGCTAGATTAAAATTTGATAAGTTCTACAGTGAAAAAAGGTTGTTATTGTTCCTCAATTATTTAATTAATTTAGATTTAGACTGTTATTAGACCATGTATACTAATATTATGGAAAGAAGATAAGATTATTCGTTTGTTTACATTGAATAGGCTCAGAAATTAATAGACTGGTTTAAAAATATTTCATAATTGAAATTTTATTTTAAGAATTTACTCGTCTACCCTAGTATTCCTACAGAATGGGGCCTCATTAAAAGAAACCTAAGCTAGTAATGAATTAAATAAAGAATTGCCAGAAGCTTAGCAGATGACGAACTTGATAGCAGTGTGACTTTATGACTAAAACCTTCAAGAAAATAATTATAAAACACAAAAACAATTTTTCTAACCAAATTACAATTTGAATGAAATAATAAAAATGTATAACTTTTGTTTGAAATTAATAATTAAACTGTCAAACACCAAGCGGTCACCGGTGACCGCGACCTATTGTTCTTTAATTGTGTCTATAAAACCGGTACTCGACGAGTTAATAGAATGTTTAATAAGAAGTATGCTCTATACATAATTATTATTATTATACAGTGTTTGTTGGTGGTAGTGGTAGTGGTCTTCTGCTAGGCCTTGAGACCTCTAATACTCTGTGGATTTTTTATTTATTGTTATTTTTTTCGATACATATAGCTTGATAGAGAATACGGAGAAAGACAAAGGTCAACACGCGGGCAATGATTCGTTGGCAAAACCTAGTCATCTACGTATACATGACATAGCCACAGGATTTATATTGATACTGGTACAGTACTGTAGTATCGCCTATCACCTAGTTTTCTAGTACCCACACCTAATAATGCGACCCCAGTGGCAGGATGTGCATCGCGTTGTAATTGAGTTCTCGACTCGGAAATTCGCGAGGACATTACAAGGAAAATTGTACTGTGTACGAATTTTCAAACCGGTGTCATCAATTCCGTAATACATAAAATAATTATATGACATAATAAAATCGTAGGAATAGAAAAGAAAGTGAAAACTGTACATTAAATATTTTTAAAAGAATGCTTGAGGCGGGGTCTACAAACGATACCGAAGCTAAAATATGGTTTTAGTTTTTTTGTCTGTTTGTCTGTATGTGTGTCTGGGCTAAACTTTTTTAGTACAAAGTTCAAATTCACGATTTCTTGAAATTGCTATCAAAGCGAGATGCACGTTATAATGACGTAATCGAAATAGGCCTTATTAAACTTCCTTAGTGAACTTTAATTAGATCAGGCGAATTTTGATAAATCTATTTTACTTTTTGTTATATTTCAGCTTAAAAACGCTCACTATTGCTTTCTTTGATTACTGATGTCTTTACAACAACGACACCATAATTTACCTAAAACAAAAGTTGCATGCGCATGCGCAACTTAGAACTGTTTTGTGAAATTTTGTTATAGAATATTTTGAATATGTTATTAAATTCCCTGGAATTGTTTAAAAAATAATTAATAATTTGTAAATTTTAGTAAATCTGTGTAAGTAGTATTAGAGTCATGCAAGAAGTGTTTGTAATGATCTTAGTTTGATTATCGTTTCATTAAATCTTGTGTCAGTTACCAAAATTCATTGCTAGTTGTATATGTTTTATGAATTTTGGTTAGGATAAAGTCGTTAGTGCACATATTATACTTTTACTCAATTTTATATTATACATTTTGTGGAATTACTGAGAATATCAGTTAACTTGTCACATTTTTCAATTCAATGTAGACAAAAGATGTAGCTTATGAGACAAACCAGCCAAAAAGGGCTGAATTATTTCAGGCAAATTACAAAGCTAATCAAACAAGTAAATTAAGAATTTAATGCTCAAGTTTAAGATAGTAATTAATTGATAAAAAAGTATATATTTAGTATGATATGTGCACATAACGGTAGTGTGTAGTGGGGTGAATGTATCCACACACCATGGTTGTTAAGACGATTACTGTAATGAGACTTTCTGTGCCCACCGTCAGAGGTCGCGCCCGGAGCACCCTGTGAACAAAACAATAGATATTATACATATATTCTGATATATACCTAAGTAAACTAAAATTTTAAAAGACCTGCATTTCAATAGTGGTCTAGTTATACCACATAGTAGTACATATTTACTAGTTTCATCTAAGGAGACTTTGTAAAAAGTTAAGAATAGTAAAAATTTTTAAGCCTTTAACTGCCGATAAAAACTGTTAAGGGTTAATAATCGTCCGCTAGCGTCGGACATCATTGTCCGACACGGCATCCAATTTGTTAAACTACATTTTCCAGGTTACATTATCCAGCTCAGTTCTCTTAAAATTAAAATCTGTGAACTAACCAAGTATGTGCTACCCGGAGTGAGTATGCAATTAAGGCACATAAAATTACTGATATTCAACCAACTCGGAGAAATAAATAAATATATAGAACTTTTACATGGGACTCAAAACATAAATAGTGAAAAGTGGGTGTTACATTGTACAGTGGCATTAAGTGCCGTAATGTGCACCTCTGCCTACCCCTTTGGGATAAAAGGCGTGATGTTATGTATGTTATATAGAACTTTTAATGGCACAAAAGTAATTAAAGCACTGACACCTAGCTATAGTACTTAAGCAAACATCATTATAAAGTTCCAGCTTACTACTGTTTCTATTAAACTAAAAAACCTGTTAGACTGATTCCGGAATTGAGTCCTGAATTATTTTCACATTCAATAGCTGTGTTATGTTTGTTTAAAATCATTTAAATAAACATAATTCTGGGTGGTGGTATTCACAGAAATTTTACTGAACTACAACAATATTGAAAATAGACACTATACTTTCTAGTATGTATAAATATCTCCATAGCTTGTTATTCTAAACTTGATTTGTATTCTCAGAGTTAAACTGAAATAGGTTTTAAAAAATATATAATTATGAACAAGCTTATCATAGAATTCTAAAACTGAAAAACTAACCTAGGAGCTTAAAGCTTTGTTCAAAGATTTGACACAATAATTATAAGGTAAATAATAATAACATTAAAAGCTTGGTCGTCCCTGTATTTCAGGCCAGCAATCAAGCATTGTTTCAGGCAAACATTAAATAATTACAACTACAAGGTAAAGCACTTTCTATTCATGAAATACCCTAATTTTCAAAAACAACTCAGTAATTCCTGAGATAAATGGAGACATACAGACAAGGCTTGTAATATCTACTTCAATAGATATTAAATACAAGTGTAAAAAGACAGTTTCAACTATTATCAATGTTGTTATTGATTGAGGCTTTATCAGGTTTTGATATTTGAGAGTTACAGATGACTAATAGCTGACTCGGAATACCTACATATTTATTTTCCTGAAACATTTCTTCTAGGCATCGGTTTTCAGTGACTAATTATGCTTATTACTTGATATAGCTACTGAAAAGCTTAATAGAGCTTTATAAAGCTTTCTAGTTGTAGCAGATGTACTTTTCACATAATTTATTAAGAATTTATAGTATAGTTTGCATGATATTATTGAATGATAACTTAAACCTACACTATGTGAAATAAATCCTACCCAGTATTATCCTATAAAGTGCAAGTAATATGTGTTAGTGCTCACCTCGCGCCGCTCAATGGTGTAGTAGGCGTCATCTTCCGCGGCAGCCTCGCCCACCTCCGGCGTCGGCTTCCCGGACCGGTACTTGCTCTTCTGGAAGGTCATCTTCAGGGAACTCCTGTGCTTCTTCTTGTCTCCCGCTCCTCTATTCAACTTTATCACAGTTTTCAAAGTACCAGTGTAGTCTCCCTGAGTCTTCGCTGCCTTACTCTTGTTAGACATCATGCCACCATAGTTAGACCCATATATCCTCTCCTTTTCTCTTAACTTTTCAATCTTTGCCTCCTTGGCAGCCTTGTGGGTAAGTAAGCCAAGAGTTCTGAGCACATTTTCCTTGCGCTTTTGACTCTCAGGTGTTTCATTCAAGGCATTGCTTGGCCCTGGCTGGCACTCAGTCGAGTTGCGCGTTGATTTACTCGGTTTCGGACTCTTAGCTGGCTTCACTTCCTGCTCCACTGGCTTAGCGTCAGTAACTGTTTCAGTCTTATTGTCCACAGGTGTGTCTTTAGTCTCAACCGGTTTTTCTGCAGGAGTTTCTTCAACTGCCATTGGTTCTGGTTCAGGCGGAGTAGGAGCTGCGGGGACTGTCTCTGCTGGAGTGTCAGTCTTAACAATAGTAGTCTCAACCTTCGGTTCCTCTTCCTTCGGTGTTTCAGGAACAATAGTTGCCTCTTCCACCTTAGGTACCTCTGATGCAGAAATATCCTCGATAGTCTTCATGGATTCTATCGGTGGGGGCAATGCTTCAGTCTCCACAGGTGCGGCTTCAGGGGACTTGATGGCAACTGGCGCCGGCGTGATGGACACGGCGGGTGATACACTATGATGTGAAGGAGACTTGATTTTCTCAATCGTCGCCATCTTCTCTTCCGTGTCCACTGTAGATTCTGATGATTTGCGCGACATCGACTCCCGCGATTTCCTCTTGCTAATAATTTGAACGTCATTGGTAATTTTAGACTCTGAAATACGAGGTGTTATAGATATCTGGCTGGAATCTAAGACGACGCCCGCCAGACTCTGGGTCGGGTTGTTAGGGTGCAGCGTCGCGAACTGATGTAGGTCTATCGGAGTGCCAGTCTGCGGCGCCGATTTCTCTACAGATTTTTTAATCTCTGTTAAAGTGACATCCTTGCCGAGTGACTTCTCAAATATGCTGATGGCATCGGCTTCTCGTGAATGATTAGAACTTGTAGACTCCTTCCTCGAGCTGAAACTGTTCCTTTTAATGAGAGTGACTGAGTTAGGTAAATCAACATCAGTGGATTTTCTTACTTGATCTCGCTTGACTATTGAAATAGCAGAGTTGTTCTCGAAACAACTCAAAACGTTCTCCTTTTCTATTGGTTTTTCAGGAGAGCGAACAGATTGTATGTCTTTCAGTGGTTTTATGTCACCAGACTTTGGTATAAGTACCACATCATTTGTCACCATCATTGGTTTACCACCATCTGTGGCCTTCGACTCCATTTGTCTTCTCTTATCGAACTCTTCGAATTCTTTTAGTCTATCCATGAGCTTGTCGATGCTGGCGACTGTATTACACTTGTAAGGTATTTCGTGCTTGGCGCCATCTACAGGTTTCTCAACAGAATCTTCCTCATAGTGTAGTCTTATGTTTTCACCATCATCGTTCTTGGACGGCGTGTTCTCGTTACTGATAGGAGATATATCTTTGTCTTTTACGGGTGTCTCTGGAGTGGGCACGTTGTCTCCATTGTTTAAAGGTTTGGCTAGGCCATAGAACTTGGAAGCAGGCTTGGTCTGCAATTGGTCAGGAGTAGAGGTTGCATTGCTGTCCGCCAACATCTCCATGTCACCATCGATGTTTTGGTCTAAGTCGTTGATGAGATCGTTAATCTCCTTGGTCAGCGTGTCGATGGTCTCGACCTTGTCCTCGGCAGGGTCGTTCGTGATAGTGCTGGGGATGCAGTTCTTGGCTGCGGCGGTGACGGAGGTGACGGCGGTGGCAACGGTTGCGGTGGTGGCTGACGCAGGCGGGGGCGCAGACCGCGACGCCTGCATTACTTTGCGTCCTCTGCGCGCCTTCCTTATGTTCTTCACCATCTCCTTAGAGTTGAATGTCTTAGACATACTAGTTAATATACTACTACGAGCATCGAAAAGCGTATTATCAGTCTTCATTAACATTTTTTCTTCTATTTCATTTGAATTTAAATCGTCTATGTTTATCCTATTACTATTATTGTTGTCAGAGTCTAATGAAGTACTTCTGTTTAAGCTCAGTTTCTTTTCTTTTGCGTTTATGCTAGGCTCCAGGAGGTCCTGTTTGGTTTCAGCTAATTTGGAGTCAACAATAAGAGAAGGCACTTTTTCAATAGTCGAGATCTGTACATTATTTTCAATATCTACATCTAGGTCAGTCTTAGATTTATCTAGTTTTTTGTTGAGCTCCTTGCTGTCAGTGTCATTGAGAGTCTCACTCATGCTCAGGTCAGACTCAGTGTTGTCCGAGCACTTGGATATCTCACTGCCATCCCGAGAGCAGGAGCGTCCCCTCTTTAACTTCTTGCAGTCCTCTGGAGTGTCTGCTGTATCTGAAGCCTTAGAATCTGAATGCAGTCTACGCCTTTTCTTCTGTTCCTTGATAACAACTTCACTTAGTAAGTTGTTCTTGACTTTCCTTGGTTTCCCACTGCGAAGGTTCTTACCTTCAAACAGTGAAGGACTATTGCTTCTTTCAGAGCGCATTGAATAAGGGCTGGTGCGCGGCCCCAGCACCAGGCTGCTTGGAGTGTCAATAAGCATTGTCTTCATCATGGCCATGTCGGAGCTGAGCCTCTGTCTCCTGCCAGCTGTCTTGGGGCTCGAGGACCTTGAGTTCGGAGTTGTATCTTCAATCGGCTCCTTTTTGATTTCAGAGGCAGGTATCAAAGGGACGGTTTCTTTGTCTTGTGTTTCCTCTGGATTAATTTTTATAGCAGCCTTTCTTCCTCTTTTAGCAGTTTGCTTTATAACAGACTTTACTTTTTCCTTGACAATAATAGCTTTTTTGCTTCTTAGAGTTTTTCTGATGCCTAAAGGTCTCTTCTTGACAACGGCTTTAGGTTTAACTATGGGTTTCTTAGTTTCTTTGGATGTCTTAGGCTCCTCTGGCGAGGATTTCTTGTCATCATCATTTATATCTGAAGCTTTCTTGCGGGCACGAGTCTTGGGTTCTATCACGGTGTCCTCATCGATACTCTTGTCAGTTTCTTCTTTAGCTTGTTTGGTTTTCATGTTGGAATGTGTGGTGGGAGATGTCCCCGTTTTTCCGACATCAGGTAAAAGCTGGCTGTCAGCTTTGCTCTTGTTAGTCGATCTGAGATTGATCGACAAGTTGGCCCGACTGTTGGCTGTTTGATTCTGCTTGCTGGCCTCTGAATGCTGGCTCTCACTGTCTGTATCTTGTAGATTGCTATCAGTTAAGATCTCCTCAGGGCTAGTATCACAACCACTGTCGTCCTTATTCAAATAACAACTAGTTTTCACTGTCAATGATTCCTCAATCTTTGAGTTGGGATGACTTTGAGCCATAATACATCTTGACGCTGTGCCATCTGGACCTGGAAAGCGACAAACATTCGTTAAGTACCCTTACCGCCCTATAATTAGCAACGTGGTATTAAAATTCACTTGTTGAACACTGTACTAAGTTACTCCTCAACTTAAGATAAATACCACAGGATTATTTAAGAAATTACTGCTTTTATGACTAAATATATGTACTGAGTACTTAATTATAGTATATTTTAGCACAATTCACATATAAATCGTGTCTACACACCGTGGTAAACAAAAGCCAACGCGCGCTAATCAACAAGTTCGCGCAATAATACCGCATTTATTTCACTGATTGTTGGCTAATTTACTATTTATTTGGGAACTAGAAACTATAGTCAACTTAAATCTGAATCAAAATAACTTTTCAAACGTATCATAACATATTAAATCGCGCCGGAAAATTCATGAAAAACTCGATGTTTTGGTGGCGAGGCCGCGGGTGACACCTAACGCCACCTACAGCTGAGCGAGTGCGTATGCGTCGAGCGAACGAAAGCACCAAATCATTTCCCCAGCCGTGGCGCACCTCTGCAATGTCCACACAAAATACTCACAATTTATTCAATGAAACCTCCAAAAACCACAATAAACAGTTAATTAGATACACAATGCACCATAATATGCGAAAAAGTTCAATATAAACTCGCGATTAAACTTAGAAAACGATTTTTGAAAAGCCCAAATGACTGCAGGCGTCCGCCATAATGTTTCCTTCGAAACGAATAATATAGTTCTTATTGCTCTTGTAGCAATTCTCTATTCGCTATTCAAAATGGCGACCGTGTGGCGATCACAGTGCGCGTTTGCGCGACTTTTTGCTGGAAAAACTGGACAAATCTTGAACAACGCGACTGATTTGGGTACAAAACTTGGTCCGGGATCACAATCGGTAATTATTTAATTATATTTTCACTCGCGTCGAGTCGTAATGTCGCTTTGACCGCGACATGTGACAGAACTATGGACGTACACCCCTCCACGCAAGTTTCTCGCGGCTTCATATTTTTTTGACATTAATTTATTTTCAGAATGAGTTTGATTAATGTTGCGTAATGGACTGTTATGTTATTTTCACAACTTTTTTAACGTTGTTATGTTATTGTATTAATGATAAACGGTTATAAAATATTTTTTTTTATATTTCACGTTTTTAGGATTTTGGTTGCAGGGATGAGAATGGGTTATTAAAATATGAACTTAACATTTTTTTCTTTTGTTTTAGGTAATTTCAAGAAATTACTCTACATATGGTACCTCACCTTACATAAATAAAATAAAAGAGCAGTATGACTATGAAATTGTGAAGAATCCGCCGGAGTGGGCCTATGTACAGAGGTTGTTACCATTCGACACTATTCCCCAAGTAACACCTAAGGAGAGCTATCCATCTGGTTGGGTCCCACCAAAAGAAGAGGCAAAGAGTCTTCCTTATTTCCTTGCAAGAACGAAAAATCATGAACTGCCAATTTATTTGAACATAACGTACAGAGGTATTCGGCAAATAACAAAAATAAAACGCATTGAAGGTGACATCTGGCTCTTAAACGATGAAATTAAACAATACTTAAAAGAAAAGAACAAAAGATACGTAGAAACTCGTGTTCACGAAGTAGGTAGATTTATAGAAACTAAAGGTGATTATGTTAATGATTTAGTTCAATGGGCTCATTCCAAAGGTTTTTAAATGTGTAATGTTTTCAAGTAGTTGAAATAAATGATTTAGTGCATATTATGTTTGTCTTATTTACCCTTTTATATGAAGTTGACTGAGATCACAAATCTTTATAAAAGTCATAGTTTAACACAAAGTAACCTAGAACCTAGGTTTTTGGAATTGTTGGGAATTTTGGGATTGGGGAGCCACACTTACACGACGAAACACAACGTAAGCGTTGTTTTACGTTGGTTTTCTTTGAGGCCGTGGTATCACACCGGTCGGGCACGGCCCATTCGTGCCGAAACATGGTTCACCCACACTTCATAAATATTTTTATGGCCCCAAAGGGCCGTCAACGCAATTGTAACTTCAATGACAGTGCCGATTGCTTACCACCAGGTGATTCGTCTGCTAGTTTGCCGGCCACCCCATAGAGAAAAAATACTCAATAATGAGGATTTCAGTCAAACTGTCTTGTGATTGTGTAAAATTAATTATGAGCAGATATGTTTAATTTGGTAATTTGTCAGAATATACTAAATTTATATTAGTGACGTCTGCTAGTGATATTCGTCCGCATGTCATACCTATGTTTAATTTTTCAATGAAATAGGACATTTCAATCTCAAATAACTTACTTAAAATTTCGAATAACACATTTTGTACCTAGTATAAAACGTTTTCTTCAAAAACAGTCTTATTAGAACATTTCAAAATTGTCTAACAAAATAAATAAAATTGTAATACACAACAGGCGAAACTCGTTCAAACCTTGCTGGGAGGGTTGTACACGGCATGAAGTTTAGTTATACGCCGCTAGGGGCGCTGCGCACGGCGGAAGGTTTTATCTACGTAGCTATATAACATCCGCCCGACACCGATGGGCCTCTCCACGGTACATATTTTCGATACCAACTCACTCTTCTTTGTTAAAAACAACTTTTCTACACGATATATGCATTCATAATCAGTATAGTTCGCTTTTTGCGATATAAAAACTCTACATAAACGCTATAAGTTTTAGGTTACTTTTATTGCAATTAACTTTGTTATTGAACAGTAATTCGTGAATAAATTCACATAATTGACTCTGTCGTCGTTAAGAACTTTATTTGAGTCGATATTTCATAACATAAGAGCTAATCGGGGATCGATATTGAACATTTACGGTTTTATTATGTAAGATGATAGGTACAATGTATGTTACATAGTTATAATGATTTTCAAGGCCAAGCGCTTTCAGAGTGACACGTGTACAATCTAGGTATTACGATTGCACAACATTCTTACAATATGGGCTCGGGGGTGGAATTTAATGAGCATCACTTTAACTGAATAGTGTTTATGTAAGTTTTGATGAAGAATCGGTATGAGTGACGAGAATTTTGACTCTGAACAAACTTTGTTCGTGAGATTTATTAATTCGTGTTTAGTATTTTTATTTTAACATTTGTGTAAGGTTTAAAAAGTATCTACCTTAAAACGTTTTTTTTTCTTACCTATCGAATTAGTATTACTGCATTTTGGGACCTATTTCTCAATATTGTTTGTTAGGCATTTTTTTTGCCATAGTTAGTGTTTCAGATCCTCATTGTGCGTTCTTAAGGGCTTCTTCATATTACAAATACAGGACTTGATACATTTCTATTGAATAAATGACTTGCTTAAATACTTTTTGTTAAATACTCTAACGTACATCGTAGCTATGAATAGATTCCCTGTCTATGAACAGTTTCGTTATAAACGTAACTAAATATTAATTAAAAAAGTAATATTTACGGAGTTACATTCACAAAGGGATTTGTACAGTCATTAATTGGGAATGCGAGTAGCACTGAGTAAACTAATTACTTATCGATATTGGACCGGTTAATTAATAACTGGTGATTACCGAACACAATGGGGCATCGTGCAGGATAGCTAGAGAAACATAGCTACCTAAATATCTATACTGTTAGGTATAATTGCCTGCCTAGTCTGTAGTTTCTATGCATTTTGTTTAAAGATGGTTAGCTTGTGCTAGCATCGCTATAATCCCGATTTTATATTCTATCGCTAAGCTAAATTTCATGCAGATTTGTTCAATAGGTTTTACATGAAAGGGTAACAAACGTAAGTAGGTTTTATTACTTCCATATTAGTTCTACATCAATGGAAAGTGCTATTTTTTAAGGGGGGAAAATCATCGAATGACTGCTCCCGCCTGGGTGAGGCGGAAGGGAGTGTCAGACTCTTACTGACTAAAACCACCCCGTTCCTTCTCCTGCACGTCGAGCCGGAGCCCGGTTACCCGTTAGGTTCTCCGCGACTTAAATATAGGTGCTTAAGAATTCTAGAATCTAGATCAGTGCGTAGTTTTTTTATCTAAAGGTTTCGATTTACTTTCGAGTCTCCAACCAAAGGGTGTTATAATATAATTAATTGCCTGGACATCTATATAATGTTTATCCTAATACGATAGACATATGTAATAGATTGTATTCCAATTTTATTTGTTGTACTACGAAAATACATGTAAATTATAGGTGTGGATCTATAATGATCGCAGGTTAAATTTATTTTTTATTGAAATATAATGTAGGTACAGTGATTAGGTACCTAAGCATAGTGTTCTTGGACTTTCTATAAATGAAACAACCACCAGATACCAATTTCACCTCTTTTGCGCATGACCACTTATGTTTCGCAATGTCTGAAATATGTATTTATTTTTTTCTTGAATGGCAACCGGGTGTTCAATAGAATACGTAACAATTCAATCTAACGCATAATAGGGTAAATGCCTAATTTTTATTTTAATTTCCGTCTGGGCTTCTGGTAGATTATTTTGAATCATTAGACACGTATTTTTTATTTTCTTACAGAAACGAATGCCTTCGACGATATATTGATTTAAAATGTCGCGTGACGTCACTTCTATGTACATTTTATACGTAGAAATGACGTTTTAGCCCCCACTCCTAAACTTTGATTCATTTTATCTAAGAATTGTTTTATTATACGACAAAATAAAAAAAAATATGTGTCTAATATTTTTTCATTTTTACTGACTAATTATATTTTTAATTTTCATACCAATTTTAGGCATTTTAGACAAAAAAAGGTTAAGTACCTATATCTTAATGAACAGAAACTTTAATAAATATTTTAGAACAAACAAAAATATCAATTTCTTACGTTAGGTAGGTATGTCTTGTCCTGAGTGAATTGTCTTAGAATTCAATTTAAACTGGTTGTAGCTGTATTTATCGCAATTGTACTTGGAGCTGTAGGTATCGTAGATTGGAGGTGATACCACAATAAAAATTAAAAAATAAATAAGTCGGTTATTTATTTTAATAATATCTAGCTGATAATTAAAAAGCTATAGATAGATAGATAGATATAGGCTGATATAGAGGATTTTTTGGTGGTAGGTTAGCCCTCGTCAAAAAAAAAAACACTGGTTCAAAGATAGGAGATTACGTTTAAAAGATTAATTATAGGGATCCGGAAATATGACAGTATTGCTAACATAAATAAATAAATAGATTTGTAATATTATTCAATAAAATTATTTATTTGACATCAAACAAACACATTTACGAAGAAAAAGAAAGGAGACCTCGCGATTAAAATATAGATCAGTAAATCCCTAAATTTGTTATATGCATAAGCATAAATCACGTAGCTAATTTAAAAAATCTAGGTATAGAACAAGGGTGTTAAAGAGCGTATTCCTTTTTAAAAGGCCGGCAACGCACCTGTGACTCCTCTGGTGTTGCGGGTGTCCATTGGCGGCGCTAATCGCTTACCATCAGGTGATCCGTCTGCTCGTTTCCTCCTACTCCATAAAACAAAATATTTTTTAAATAAGGACACATTGATATTGCATTGTATTTATACCAATGCCATGGGTATTAACCCATTATTAGCTTAATGGTAGGTACCTACTACCTACCTATATCATCATTAGTCCATTTACTTACATAGTTACATCCATTTTTAGACATAGCAATTTTTTATAATATTTAACAGGGCATTGAGCTCGATCTCTAGGTCTTTGTATGCAACTTCTGCTAGCATCCTCTGTCTCCCCAACAATCCTCAAACTCCTAAGCCCCAAAAGGCCGGTAACGCACTTGTAACGCCTCTGGTGTTCCGGGTGTCTATAGGCGACGCCGATTGCTTACCATCAGGTGATCCGTCTGCTCGTGTACCAGCTTATCTAATAAAAATCCTGTAATATCGACATTCCATCTAGCTGAACAACATTCTAGGTACGCTACGTTTATCTAGATAAGACTTGGACAAGTCTAGACCTGGTCTCTGTTGCAGAATATCTGATAAATGGCTAGATATTATGTAGGAATCTAGTTAATCAGGTAGGTATCACGAATACAAACTGAATTTGACAAAATCAACCCTTAGAAACGAGCAACGTAAGTCATAATAGTGAGAGAACCATATAAAGCCTAAGTTATGCTATTTTTTAAATGCATAATAAAGATGGACACTGCCTACTACCAATTGTAATTATTTATATCCAACGGGTATTTTCAAACATAAAAGTTTAATTTAAGTATTTAAAATAAAATTATTTCATTATCTAAAATAACGTGATCAATAATAATAGCTATGAACCAAACTATTCCCACAACACAAAATATAGCGCTGAAAAAAGTGAAACTACTTCTGAAACAAGTTAAAAACAATTTACTTAGACGTGTTTTGGCACTAAAACCAAAAGGATGAAAAGGCCAGAGACCAAGCAAGTAAACTTATAATATTACAGAAAAAGTAAAAACATGGCTCAAAAGTACCAACACTAACTAAAACTATTATTACAATTACAATACAAATGAAAGGGATCACTTCAGGTACCGAAGCGCGAAGCGTACAGGCCGCCATTTTGGGATATAAGCAAAAAAAAAAACAATAAACAAAGGAATTATTTTTAAAATGGGGTGCGTCACTAGCCAGCCTGTCTTTAGTTCCGGGTGGCTACGTTAAAGTATACAGTTATAATTTATTTTTAATGGATGATTACTAGCCATTGCAGGATTTCTTATAATATGCTTCCTAAATGAAGTAGGTATTTTCATTAACCCTGAACCTTAGGGCTGAAATTAAAAGTCAAAGATCGATCTCCATTAAAAAATCAAATAATATCACTGCTTATTCTAGTTTAAACATTTTATTAATATTAAAGTCCAGAAGATCCCTAAGTATTGATTTATGTAATTAATGTGTTATGTATCTTTTGTAGATAAAATCGCAGGGTAGTTTCGACACAGACCTTAAAATAATCCGTTGGTAAATGTATAATTTTGTTGTCCTGTCACATTAAATAATTTATCTACTTTCATATTTGTTATTTTTAATAAATAAATATCGATTAAATTAATTTAAAACTAATCGAACTGCAACTAACAATCTTGCAGAAAATTATTAAGTAAGCAAGTCTTGTGATTTTAGGAAAGAGTAGGAACTATGAGGTACTATAAAGGATAACTAAAGCATCTTTCAGGACCAAGGATATCAAGTCTATCATTCCTCGAAAAGACAGCAGTTGTAAACTTTACCTACTATAATTAGTTTATACATGGATCAAACACAAAAATTGTAGGTTAGGTACAGTTTTCGTCAATTCGTTCGTGCGGTCGTTCCATGGTAAGTAGTAGGAGATGCTTATTGTCAAGCACACACAGACACACTCAATAATAACCTCTATTCCAAGGATTGCTTTAAGAATATATAATTATGCTATATGGATTTTACTTACCCTTATTTAATTGTCTACCACCGTATAATATATATAATGTCCTACATTTTTCT
Source organism: Spodoptera littoralis (assembly GCA_902850265.1). Classification (NCBI taxonomy): domain Eukaryota; kingdom Metazoa; phylum Arthropoda; class Insecta; order Lepidoptera; family Noctuidae; genus Spodoptera; species Spodoptera littoralis. Next base: position 12,903,651 of record LR824545.2, read on the forward strand.
ATCATATCTGTTACGGGAATTGATCCTAAGACCTGATTATTTTCGCAGCATTCTTTCCTAATATAATTATTTCCTGAATCGATTGATTTATCAGTCTTTTGCAAAGACCGACTGTCATTCGTAGCCCAATCATTTCAAAATATATTGTGACAGCTTTATAGCTATGTAACTTACTCATTATTACTGTCTTTCAGTCTTTATATTATAACTTTCGTGAGACATAGTAAATTAATTATTATTCTTTTCGGCTAACACACGTAATTATTTGACAAGGAACTCGAAGAACACTAGTTTCAAGTCATACTAGAGGCTCATATTCATGAGCAGCATTTAATATCCTGGCGAGAGCAGCAGCGCGACAGTCGTGTTCCTCGTCAAATAATTAGGTACCTACGTGAGTAAGCCGAAAAATATAATAATTAGTCGTTCAGTCTTTCTTCTACCAAATGTTTAATTATTATCTTTACTTTGATTTCTTTTATTAAATATACCTACATGTATGAATCTGCGTGTGCAGTGCTTATAAATTCTAGCGCTAGTTAGGAATGCTCAAGGAGAAGAAAGACTCGCCCCATTGACTTACTCCGACAGTGGTAATATCTAATTACGTAAATTGTAATACTAAATTAAAAAGTTTCATAAACACTTGTACACTACTGTGGGACAGAAGGAACGGAGAGCTTAAAGTAAACTGGGCGTGAAAGTAACTCGCCCCATTGACTTACTCCGACAGTGGTAATATCTAATTACGTAAATTGTAATACTAAATTAAAAAGTTTCATAAACACTTGTACACTACTGTGGGACAGAAGGAACGGGAGCTTAAAGTAAACTGGGCGTGAAAGTAAAAATGCCTTTTTTTTTTTTTAAGGGGGGAAAATCATCGAATGACTGCTCCCGCCTGGGTGAGGCGGAAGGGAGTGTCAGACTCTTACTGACTAAAAACCACCCCGTTCCTTCTCCTGCACGTCGAGCCGGAGCCCCGGTTACCCGTTAGGTTCTCCGCGACTCCGAATCGGCATCGGCCCTATTGGGCCCCATCTGTGGTGGTCTGATGGCTCTTTGAGGCGCGCGCGGAACGCGACGCGCCGTACGCTCGGGTCTGTTTCTGGTCGGACGGGGAGCCACCCATGCTCGCCGTCCGCAGGCCCGCGCTTACGGTGGCCGGAGATCGTCTCGCGATCCCCGACGCCCGGTGTGTCCTTCGCGATGGCTGGGTTGCGAGAGGCAGCGCTTCGCTGCCTCACGCGTCCCGCCTCCTCCTTAGCTAGCAGACTGCTTCGCAAAAGGAGGAGACGGCATCCCAATCCCCCTCGCTCCGCATCATGTCCTGCACTAGGCCCGGACGCGAGAGGTCGCCATCACCGATCACTTCCCTGAGGGCACGGCGGTGCTCAGCCCACGCAGGGCATTCTCCCACTGTGTGTTCCACCGTGTCCTCAGGGCGGTCCTCGCAGTGATGACACCCGGGCGTTTCCTCCCGCCCCATCAGACACAGGTACCTCCCGAAACTTCCATGTCCGGTGAGGACCTGCGTCAGGCGGTAGGTGACGACGCCGTAGCGTCTCTCAAGCCACTCCTCAAAGAGGGGACTTACCGCTGCAATGGCAGCGAGCCCAAAAGTAAAAATGCCTAGGGCGCTGAGTTATAGGGGGCGCCGCGAAACGCGCGAGGACATGGTAATGACGGCATCAAAAAAAAAAAATTAAGTGCACTTATGAGATACTTCCTAGGCCGTTTTCTAGTCGCGGAGAACCTAACGGGTAACCGAGGCTCCGGCTCGACGTGCAGGAGAAGGAACGGGGTGGTTTTTAGTCAGTAAGAGTCTGACACTCCCTCCCGCCTCACCCAGGCGGGAGCAGTCATTCGATGATTTTCCCCCCTTAAAAAAAGGCCCTTTTCTAGGTTGAATCAGCTTCTGTTTAACCCCCCTAACTTTCCTGGTTTTGGTGTCCTAAGAGCCGACCAAAGGCTTTTTCCTAGACAAACATGATTCTTTTACGATGTGATCTAAGGCAAGGCAAGGCTGTGTCTTGCACATGCTGAGCTGGTTCCATTTCACGGCAGATTTGGGACATGAACATGTATTCATCAGTACCGACTAATATCAAATCAAATCAAATCAAATCATTTATTTCGTTTGCAAACATGGGTTATAAAATATACAAAAGGTGTTTAATATTTATAGTATGGTTCTCCACATTTTGCCATTATGGCATGCAAGTATTTCCTAATCAATTTATCTACAAGTTTAACTTATACAACCTCATACAATATACATTACCAATAAATTAAGAATTGAACTAATTATAATTATTGAATGTCAAGAAAGATGAAATTAAAGGTATCATATTATTAATAAGTCAGTAAGTCATCATTAAGAAAGTCGTCAATATTATAATAGCATTTGTCAAGCAAAAGTTCTTTTAGCGTCTTTTTAAATTTCAATATAGTCATACTTTTCATAACATCTGGTACCTTATTGTAAATGCGAGGTGCAATACCAAAAAAACTTTTCTTTACCAATGCAGTTTTACATGTCACTGGATATAATTTATTTACAAATTTTGTACGTATTGGATTCCTCTTGACCTCCGAAACTTTTAGGAATAGATGTGGGTTACACCTAACAAACAAGGCAGTCTCCAAAATATATAAGCAAGGCATGGTCAAAACTTAAAATAGGGTACACAGCTGTCCGTTACCTTTAGGCCGCACATTGATCGGATACATCGTTTTTGTGACCTAAATACCTGCTAAATAAAATAACATATCTGTACATGTCACTTGTATTTTTAGCGTGTAATAAAATTTTTCTTTCTTTCTTTCTTAATCTACAACGCGTCTGCCAGGTGTGGAGATTTTGAGCTAAATCTCTCTTTGGAAGTGGAGTTTAAGGCAGACTAGCATTGGACTATCATGGGTCGTTAATGATGTACCTACATACCTAAGTACCCAAACACCATGCGGCAAAACAGCTTGCCATAAGGAGTACTTTCGATGTATAAAGTAAACACAATAAATAAAGACATGACATCACGCCTTTTATTCCCGAAGGGGTAGGCAGAGGTGCACACAGAATTAACACCTACTTTTCACTATTTATGTTATGAGTTCCATGTAATAGAGGGTGAGCCTATTGCCATATACCGGGCACACTTCCAGACTCCGTGCTACCACTGAATTTTTTTTAAAAAAACCCAGTAATACTTTGCCCGAATGAAATGAAATGAAATGAATCGAACCCGAGACCTCTTGCCCGGTAGTCGCACTTGCGACCACTCGGCCATCGAGACAGTCATGATTTTTTTTGGTTTAAAATAAAACGTTGACATTAGATGTTAATTTTTAGGCATTATTCGCATCGCACGTGCCAGCCGACGAGAAATACCTCTTCGAGAATTACATGGTGTGATTATTGTGTAAAATGAGTTCGTATGCACTTTTGAAGTTTACAGTTTACATTTTGTTTCTTTGTAAAACTATTGCATAACCGAGATAGAACCATTTCACTTCGGTACGAAAACGATGTATAATGATAAAAATATGAAAATATAAAAGATATAACTGCCAAAAGATTATCCGATATAAACATTTAAAAAAAGAAACTCGGAACATATCGTGCTACACAGCTACAGACTACAGAATATAGATGCGTGCTACGTTAATGAGTGCGAGGCGCGCGCGCACGAGTGGGTGGGTTGCGGTGTGACGTCATCGCGCGAAGGTCACGTGACCACGTCTGCTTGCACTCTGAACGCCTTTGTAGCTTATAATTATATGTTAAATGACTATATTAACTCTGTTTCTCTGAAAATTATTGTGGCTACGGAGTTTTTAGTTATTTATGTGGTCTTAAGTGTTTCTTTAGACCTATAGGCAGCGTTTTAAGTATAAGTGAGGATGCTGCTAGTAGTTTTAAACTTCCAGAAATGAATCTCGATCTATGATAAGCAAAAGTGTATTCAAAATTAATAATTTTCGTTACTAGGGAAATTACACTCCTGTATACGGCTCCTAGTCTGGCTAAAGGCTTCTAATCTCTCTGTAGAGAGAGATTAGAAAACTAAATGTATGGGGATGACACTGACAAATGTCAAAATTTACGTCAATCCCATACAATTTGGTTTTCTATCCTACATGTAGACAAGCACTAAATGGCATTTGCTACTGAAATTCTGACCTTACAAAAAATAATAAACATATTAATAACTGCATTTGCACTGTAAATTACCATTTCTAGTAAAGACTAAACTCTAAAATGCGGTACTCAGAGACATTCAATAATTACTTGAATCATTGCTTAGTGATGATTTTGTTCTGTAAACAATGGCTAGTATTAGGTTAAGTGCGCGCGCCTCAAAGAACCGTCAGACCATCACAGATGGGGCCCAGTAGGGCTGATGCCGATACGGAGCCGCGGAAGGCCTAACGGGTTGCCGGGGCTCCGGTTCGCAGTGCAGAAGTAGGAACGGGGTGGTTTTTAGTCAGTAAGAGTCTGACACTCCCGCGTCACCCAAAATACCTAAGGCGGGAGAAGTCATTGGATTATTTTCCCCCCTCAAAAAAAGGATTAGGTTAAGTAGTCATTCAATGAATCTGAGTACGGCGGTTAGTCTTATCTTGATCGAGAAGGAGAAGAAAGAATTATTGGGAATCCAGTTATAAAAATGTATTTTTTTTCTTACACAAATCCTATACTGATATCTATAACACTCATAAGAAGTGTATATCTAATTGTAGAATAGCTGTTGCCTACGATGTCGTCCGCGTAGAATCTGAAATTTTAGAAAGTATATTTTTTTGTTTAAATGTTCCAAAATAAGGGTAGCCTATGTTACTTCTTAGTACGTTAGCTACTTGCCAGTAAAAGTCTTGCTAAATAGAAATGGTAATACGACGTAATAGACAGTCGCACTTGCGACCACTCGGCCAACGAGGCAGTTTATTGATCTGTATTGATAGAAGAATAACATAAGATGTTGATAAGACTAATCTTATCGGAACAAAGTTAAATTTTCGAGAGGAAAAGCTGATCCTGGACCCCGATAGAAGATTATAATGACGACTGCTCGTTCTCCTAACAATTGGGATGATGACAGGGTATTAAAATTAAAAAAAAAACTAATTAGTCCGTAAGTTAGGTAATTATAAAATATAAGACACGTATTTTTTTATTTTGTCGTATAATAAAATAATACATAGATAAAACGAATCAAAGTTTAGGAGAGGGGGTTAAAACGTCATTTCTACGTATAAAATGTACATAGAAGTGACGTCACGCAACATTTCAAATCGATATATCGTCGAAAGTATTCGTTTCTGTAAGAAAATTAAAAATACGCGTCTAATGATTTAAAATAATCTACCAGACGGACATTAAAATAAAAATTAGGCATCTTCCCTATTGTATGAAATAGTCCAGAAAATGTATGTAAAATTGAGTGTAGGATCGAAAGTACTGGTAGCGTAAATCTTATTACAAATCGTATTACCATTTCTACTTAGTTTTGTTTTGTTTGTTTGTTTCCTTGAACGCGCTAATCTCCGAAACCACTAGTCCGATTTGAAAAAATATTTTTGTGTTATATATATTATTTTTGGGTTATATAGGCTATAAAACATCACACTACGATCAATAGGAGCAGGAAGAGCGTCTGAAACCGCGCGGGAGTATTAAATCTTCAGGATCACTGGTCTGAGTAAACACGTCTACTAGATTTCTATAAGACGTTTAGTCTTATAATACCGCTATAAGAAAATTTTGTTACTGTGTACTGTGTGTATCTAAAGTTTAGGGTTCAAGCTGTAACACTTTATTACTTTATTTCAGACGACGGTGTCCAAATTGTTAGTAACAATGTTCTTATAGACTAGTGTTAGTGATACTTAAAACTATCCACAACAAAACAAGGAAAAAATAAACAACCATTACTATTGCCCCATTCTGTGAGAAATGACTGATGTAGCTACATTCTAGCCGACTGGCGATGGCACACCGCACTCTACGCACCAGAGATGCATAGCTCTTTCGCATCGTAGCGCAAAGCAGTCCACGCGATGTTCAGCAAACATCCCTGATACACTACAGAATCGCCCTAATCCTATCAGAATCTTAAACGCATTATTAAATTCGAAGGTAATCCTTCAACAAATAGAATCAGATGGTGACGAGAAAGCTGTGATATTGAACGTTCAGTATGGTAATAAGCACCTTTAACATTTAACCCTGTCTATGAACTCAATATGGTAATAGGATCCCTTGATGTGTGTGGGGAAAAGTAGGCGCGGCAAGTATAGATGGAAATTCTTCGTATAGAGGTTACATTCGGGGAAAGGTCATCCGTATTTAGATATCAGTTTTATTCTACGAAGTAGGTTTCAGACGTGTATATTTTAAATGCTAATTTAAGGGCCAATTTTTCAATCATCATTTAAATCCTAACTGCAGAATAATCTAAGTCAGGGAAGAGAAAAACAAACGAAGTCAGGGAAGAGAAAAATAAAAATAAATTTAAGACTAAATTAAAAAAAATATCTGTTTAGCACACTACCATAGCTATATGTATTTAAAATTAATCATTAACAACACTACCATAACCATATGTATTCAAAATTAATCATAACCATTATCATAGTAAACTACTAATACCTACTAAATAGTAATTTAAATATAGAAGATCCAACAGTCAAACTATTTATATATAGTTTTGTTGGACATGGCGTTAGATTGTAAGGCATACCATGTACCTACCTTTATTATTAATAAATAAATAAATAATAAAAGTGTGGGAGAGCCATGCTTCGGCACGAATGGGCCGGCTCGACCGGAGTGATACCACGGCCTCACAGAAAACGGACGTGAAGCAACGCTTGCGTTGTGTTTCGTCGTGTGAGTGAGGTTACCGGAGGCCCAATTACCCTCCCCTTCACCAATTTCCCCAATTCCTGAATCCCCAACGATCCTCAAACTCCTAATCCTCAAAAGGCCGGTAACGCACTTGTAACACCTCTGATGTTCCAGGTGACCATGCGCGACGCCGATTACTTACCATCAGATGATCCGTCTGATCGTTTACCGGCTTATGTCATAAAAAAATAAAATTGACATTTGACAGTTTCTAGTATGGAAGAATTTTCAACTAAAATTCAAAGTTATTCCTCAGTTAGAAATTAACTGATGATTGAAAAATCGGCCTTATGGAGCGTAAGTTTTATTGTCCACCAAATGCCACCAATAACGTTATTAGTCTCATATTATTATGAGATATATAAAGTTTCACCCCCTTTAATAATGAATAATTTTGTTATTTTGTGACGTAGCTGTACCTATACGTTTTTTATCAAGCTGCAAGACCCGAAACAATAAATAATTTGGGGACATAGGATATACATAGAATTGATGATCTCGCGATACAATAAAGCGACCAGTTTTTTAGCCTCTACATACACAGGCTTAACAATTTACCTATTAATAACCCATGGAGTTTCTTGCTCGTTCTTCTCCATAGGAATCTACACCTTGGAATGAGCAAATAGCTTCACTTTTAATTTTATTGTTGACGTTCAGAAGTGCCTTTCTGGTCTAATTGAAATAAATGATTTTGACTTTGACTTTGACTTTAATTTGTTATCCGCACCAAAACTTGACAGACACAGTATAAAAGACGCAACATCATACATAGTTGAACTTATATTATTTATAGCGCTATAAAGTTTCTGAATACTCCGATTCCGGGGCAAACTGACCTTATATTAAATTAAATGATGCCAGGTTTTCCCAGCGACCATTTAATGGGTTGATAAATAGCCATGACGTCACGCCATGAAATTGAATGCTATCGTATAACTTTATGCATTGGTATTTACTTTGAATTCTTGTATTTTATGATGTAGTTAAATTATTATTTATCAGTAGGGTACGTGTTCACTTTTACTAAAATTTACTAATGAGTGTGAGAGAGCCATGCTTCGACGAATGGGCCGTCTCGACCGGAGTGATACCACGGCCTCACAGAAAATCGACGTGAAACAACGCTTGCGTTGTATTTCGCCATAAGAGTGAGGCTACCAGAGGCCCAATTACCCAATCTCCCCAATCCCTGAATCCTCAACAATCTTTAAACTCTTAGTCCCCAAAAGGCCGGTAACGCACTTGTAACGCCTCTGGTGTTCCGAGTATCCATGCGCGGCGCCTATTGCTAACCATCAGGTGATTCGTCTGCTCACTTACCGACTTATCCCATAAAAATGATAACATGTAAGCCGGAATTTTGCCTGTAGAAGGCAAAAATGTATAATGCGCAATACACAATGATTCAACCTTTAAATAAAACTAAATTACTTCTGAAAAGTGAATGTTACATTTATGTTTAGTAAATCATAATAATCATACACTATGTGGCGCAGTTTTTCCCTTAAGGGCTAGAAGAACGTGCACTATTACAATTACACATAATAGGGTAGCTTCCTAAATTTTATTTTAATGTCCGTCTTGTACATTAATTTAAAACTTTACACACGTATTTTTTTCTTTTCTCAAAAAATTAAATACTTTCGACGATATATTAATTTGAAATATCGTGAGACGTCACAGTGCGCCACATTTTGTAGCACGTTATGACGTAACGACCTCCCACTTCTAAACTTAGCGCCATTTTATCTAAGTATTGTTAACTGACGGACTAATTAGATTTTTAATTTTGATACCCTGGACTTATTAATTGAATTTTGAATCATATTGTAACACTTATCAGATAATGAATCAGCATTAAAAATATAGAAATAGACATTATAAACCACATTATACTTTGTTCTCTATATTGTGTATATACTCTATATGTTTCATTTAATCATTTAGTAATCATTTCACCCCTTAGCAATCGTGCATTAATAATATAGCACCCTATATATGATTTAACATTTTAAGAAATACCATCTTAGGGGGTTTTTATAGCTTTTTTATACCAATTCTTGGATAACAGTGTGGGTTACATATGTAATATAATTACTACCAGTATTTCGTATAAGACTTTTAGTGTGTGAAAATTGTTAGTTAGTTTAGGACTCATTTCTTCAACACCAGATAAATTTTATCGCAGGAATAACTTTGAATATTAGACAATAATTCTTCCATTCTAAAACCTGTCAATTGTCAAATTTATTCTGTAGAATATCTTATAAGTCTTTATACTATTATATAAAGCGGAAGAGTTTGTTTTTTTGCTTGTTTGTTTGAACGCGCTAATCTCCGTAACTACAAGTCTGATTTTAATAATTATTTTTGTGTTGGATAGCGCATTTATCGAGGATGGCTATAAAACATCACGCTATGACCAATAGGAGCTGAACAGAGCGTGTTAAACCGCGCGGAAGTAACAAGTTATAAATAAAAAAATAAATATCTGTTGATTGAAAAATCTGCTCTAAATAAATATAAAATGTCTGCCTTACACTTGGCATTTACAGTTGACGTGGTACTGTAGTACTGACATCAGTCGACACGTACACATCCGCATTTGGCGACACTCCGCACATCAATTGCAAAATGGAATGCATCACACATCCATTGCGATAACGAGTGCACCTCTATAGAGGTACAGTAAGTAAGCAGAAATTATACACAGGCTTTATTGGGTATCTATAATATATATGACGGTGCAGCCACAGCGCCGTCTATTATTTGTTTTGGACCTAGGATGACATCTAGCCACAGAAGTCATTCTGACGGAGCGTCATGTCGAGAACAGCGCCGCCATATTTTTTGAACCAGACTACGGTTATGAATGGCGTGCGCGTGACATCTCCGACGAACCGTCAAAGTTCCGCGCAATCTTATAATTTTTCATAAAGTTAGTTAGATTAGTGAATAAAAAGATATCTTATTGTATGCCCAAATACCCACGCAATGGCCGATCCTGATGCAGGCGGGGAATGCCTATATATATATATATGTTTTTTATGTTATAAGCCGGTAAATGGGCAGACGGATCACCTGATGGTAAGCAATCGGCGCCGCCCATGGTCACCTGAAAGGCGTTACAAGTGCATTGTGCGTTACCGGCCTTTTGAGAATTGGGAATTTGAGGATTGTGGAAGATTCTGGGATTGGGGAGATTGGGGAGGAGGGGGTAATTGGGCTTCCAGTAACCACACTTACACGACAAAACACAACGCAAGCATTGTTTCATCAGTTTTCTGTGAGGCCGTGGTATCACTCCGGTCGAGCCGGCCCATTCGTGCTGATGCATGGCTCTCCCACACTTAAACTTTATATAAGAGTGACTCGTAACTCGACGTATTCCATAACACAACTAATTTGTAACAAAATTAACCCTAAGGTACCTAGTCCGAAGTGGCTAGTTTCTGGAATATTCAACGTTTTGAGGTTTGGTCAAAAAAACCCGAACTAACTATAAAACTTCAATAAATTAAAAAAAAACACTGGTTTGGATTAAGTTTTTTTAATTTTTTATCAGTTGTCAATATATTAAAAAAAATTAACACTAATAATGCCAGAAATATGATAGGGCTCATAGGGCCCAATAGGGCCGAATGGTAGGAGCAGGAACGGGGTGGTTTTAGTCAGTAAGAGTCTGACACTACCTCCTGCCTCGATGATTTACACGGCTTAAAAAATCTTTACTCTTTTAAAAAAATGTTTAACTAATGTTATAATACGTAACCAAAACTTGATAAGCTAAATTGCCATTTATCTAAAAAAATAAGGCCTACGAACACTTTATTTAATCTTCTTGCAAAAATAATATCGAAATCCTAATAGGTCGGACAGGGGTAAAGAGTAAAGTATCTTGTTTTCCACGGACATCGTAATTAATTGTACTAAGTGTCCACATTTATCACTATTAAGGAACGTTGTTAGGATCTTGTACTTATCAGTATAGTATACTGATTGTACTTCCTTAATATTGTAGTTAATAAACTGAAAATATTCGTCCTAAGATCTTTGCCGCGGAGGACTTAACGGGTTACCGGGACTCCGGCTCGAAGCGCAGGAGAAGGAACAGGGTGGTTTTTAGTCAGTAAGAGTCTGACACTCCCTCCCACCTCACCCAGGCGGGAGAAGTCATTCGATGATTTTCCTCCCTTAAAAAAACCTCACAATACATTGTAGCATTTTGCGTAGTACCTACCTACTATTAGTAGAATAAGGATAATGTAATTAATCAAATAAAAAAAAAAAGAAATATTTAGAAACTATTTAAATAAGTACTTAGTATGTATATCTACTGAAGTAGGCACGTATAGTTGTGCTTGACACCTTGAACACTGAAATTGTCATAACATATAATAATATCATGTTCTGATTTTACAATGCTACAGAAAACCAATGTTTCGTCTTTTATTAAAAATACTAATATTTACGTATTAAAGACGATCTAGATTTAGATCTAGACAAGAAAATTGTGTTCAAAGTATTTGAAAATAAACATTTTATTAACACTAAAAGATATCACTACATAGTATAAAACAAAGTCGCTATCCGCCTTCTGTTTGTCCCTATGTATGCTTAGATCTTTAAAACTACGCAACGGATTTTGATGCGGTTTTTTTATTATATAGAGTGATTCTTAAGGATGCTTTTTATGTATCATCAACAGCCTATAAATGCCCACTGCTGAGCAAAGCCTCTTCTCACACGGAGAAGGTTAGATTAATCACCACGCTTGCTCAATGCGGGTTGGCAATTTCAAACTTATACCTAATTAGAAATTATAAGCCCAGGTTTCCTCACGATGTTTTCCTTCACCGTTTGTCAGTGGTGTCTAAATAATCTTAGAAAGTACATATAACTCGGGAAAAAGTCACATTGGTACTTGCCATTGGTAGGTTTCGAACCCGCACCCTCATGCATGAGAAGTGGGCGTCTTAAACCTCCGGGCCACCACGACATTAATTGTGTTCAAAGTAATTGAAAGTAAACATTTTATTAATACTGAGATATTTAAAATATAAGGAAAGGAAAAAATAAATAAATATGGACACTGTAACTAAAAGATAAAAATTAAACAAAAGAAAAAAATGAAAATCGGTACAGTTTTCCCTTGTTTTAACCCTACAACACTGGTTTTACCTTCAACACTTAGATAAGTGTTTCTTAGTGTCGGTAGATACCGGCAGTCAAGGACTTAATAAAGATAAGACATTATTTTAAAGTAAACTACATAATATGAATTTCCCTATCTAACTATACTGAGAAGATATACCAAAACAAAATCAGAGGTCACATCACGATCACATCTTTTTAAATTTCAGATAAAGCACCTAATTAAAATACATACATACATACATAACATCACGCCTTTTTATCCCCGAAGGCATAGGCAGAGGGGCATTACGGCACTAAATACCACTGTACAATGTAACACCCGCTTTTCACTATTTATGTTATGAGTTCCACGTAATATGGGTTGGGGGGTTGAGCGTATTGCCATATACAATACAGACGAGGCAGGCAATACTTAAAATAATAGAAAAGAAATCGGAATTAATGTCGTTTATAAAAACCTTCAACCTCCTTATTTTCTATTTTGAAGTCAGTTAATTAACAAATATTTAAGTTACGAATATACATATACAACATGTAACTTAAATAACGCACATCCTGACAATAGTTTGTTTAGAATCGTTAACTGAATCGATTTACATAATTTTTTTTAGTATAGATAATTTTTTATCCCAAAAATAATTAAAACTACGGAAATTATTGTCATATTAACCCTGTATTAATTGTTAAAACAAATCGAAATGGACCGTAAGTCAAAGCAATAAGACTTTTAAAATCGCAGTTTTATTTGTATTCATACAAATTCTATCATTCAATACAAAATAAAGAAAAATAAACCTTATGACAAGACCAGTAAGGATGCATATACATGTTAAATTAAAAAATTAGTGTATGTATTATGATTATAACATAATATTATAATTGGGGTGTTAGAGGGTGTGCGTTAATTACGTTACGTGTTGTATATAATAATAAATAATAAATACGAATCGCATCAAAATCGCTTAACCTAATCGCGAGATAATCACGGACAAATACACATACATGCAGGTTAAACTGAAAACCGCCTAATTTTTTCAGCTCTGTTAATAAAACGATAAACAAACAAATATTCAAAATGTAGTTTATACTACATAGATAGTAGATAGTCTACATCAGAAAATATTAGGTGTTTAGTGCACAGGCTGAGTGTGGGAACACCGTTTCCAATTCAGACTAATCGATCAATTCCGCACGTCCACCATCCGCTGGGCCGCGTCATGCAACTGCTAACTATAAACATTATGCGCCTGAGTTTCACTACGTAGGTACTATGTTTCCAACCTTATAATAAGAATAAGAATGGGGCGGGAGGGAGTGTCAGACTCTTACTGACTAAAAACCACCCCGTTCCTTTTCCTGCACGTCGAGCTGGAGCCCCGGTAAACCGTTAGGTTCTCCGCGACAGTCAATGAGGTTAGAACATCAGTTTCTTCTGAAAAGTTGTTTGTGATCATTAGAACCATCAGGTACTTAGTCTTTTAGTAATTAAATTACGATCTATATAAAAATAACGAAACAAAACTAAATATAAATAGTTAATAATATTTTTCTTTTTAAATATTTCGAGGAAACTATGATCGTAGGACTATTTTCCACTGCAATGGGAATTAAAATGAAAGTTTTCTGTTGGATTCAAAATACTGTGGGTTAAATAAATTAGGACAGGTTTGTTTGCTAGTTCCGAAGTTATTGAACAAATTCGAGAAAATCTTTTGCTATAGGTAACTTTCAGCGAGTAGGCTGTTTTTATACAGTAATAAGATCTATTTAAGAGAAATCTACAGGCTCTAAATGTACTTTAGGTTAGCAAGGAATGAAACAAAGAAAACTATCAACGTTTTAATAAACGTAATATAATTATTGAGCACAGACAGTTTAATTTTCAATATAACAGGATAAACAGAAAAATGTAACGATTATTCATAACAGGAAAATTGGAGGATTTGAAGTCCATAATGAGAACGATATATGTAGGTACACTATATGCAAGAACTTTGTTAATACTAAAAGCTAGAACAATGACTAGTAGTAGTAGACTAGACAAATAGTACATTTAGATTACCTATGAGGGTTATAAATGTATCAAAACTGTTCGTATACAATTTCAAGAAGGGTACGAAAGTGCTCTTGGCGCGTATGCAATTCCGAGCATACAGCGCGTCGCGTTCCGAGCGTATCTATGGCGCGTTGCGTTCAGCGCGCGCCAGAGCCATTAGACCACCACAGATAGGGCCTAGTAGGGCTGATGCTCGATACGGATCCGTGGAAGACTCGAGGTTGCCGGGGCTTCGGCTCGAATAGTAGAAAAAGGAACGGGGTGGTTTTTTAGTTAGTAAGAGTCTAACAGTTCCTCTTGCATCACCCAAGGCGAGAGAAGTCATTGAATGACCTAATCCCCCCCCCCCCGAAAAAAATGCATACGTAATCGATGATAGTTCTATCAGTCTTTAGAAGGTCCATGTGGTCTATACTTGTAATTGATTGTGCACTTCAATTTAATCCAGGTAAAGACGTGTTGATATTGAGAATAATTGAAAATAGAAAGATCCTTTAATTTAAATTTTGAAATGATTTTCTTGCCAAATGCAAATGAGGCAGTCAACTACACATATTATTTTAGCCTCATGTAGGTAGTTGAGAATGAGTCACTACTAACCGATGCAATGTGGTTCATATTTCTTAGACATTAGAGTACCTACATATTTGTAATGTTTCCTGCCTATTGTAAAATACAGAGTAAGGTCCAGTGGGGAATAGTTCTTCTTATGAGCTAAAATAATGTCAGGGTTTCATATAGACTAACTAACTAACTGTAAGAACTGATGTCCACATTGCGTCATAAAGTGTGGGAGAGCCATGCTTCGGCACGAATGGGCCGGCTTGATTGAAGTGATACCACGGCCTCACAGGACGTGAAGCAACGTTTGCGTTGTGTTTCGTCGTGTGAGTGAGGTTACCGGACGCCCAATTACCCTCCCCTTCCCGAATCTCCCCAATTCCTGAATCCCCAACGATCTTCAAACTCTTAATCCCCAAAAGGCCGGTAACGCACTTGTAACGCCTATGGTGTTCTAGGTGTCCATGGGCGACGCCGATTGCTTACCATCAGGTGATCCGTCTGCCCGTATACCGGCTTATGCCATAAAAAAAATTGACGAATACATGCATTCGTCAAAAGCAATAGGCGCATGTAACGTTCTCGCTTTGTAGACAGTTTTAATTGTTCCTAAGTAAGATACAAGCATTCATCATTTGTAGGTCGCCTATTATATTAGTGAAGGATACATGTGTTCCTCAAATGACATAACGTGGACATTTGCCCTAACAGTGTGCCTCAGGGAGGGGTTAAAGGTTTTTTTAATTGGGAATAGCCCGCCACATCCTCCCATAACAACTGCTAGTCCTGTAAGCCAGGATCTACAGTAGATACAGCCGTGAAAACACAAGAACACTGAAGTCTGCGCGTCCCAGGGACGTGAGTAACTTTCCCGCAACGAAATAAATCAAAAGATATTAAAAGAGAAGAATAAAAAAAACAAAATAACGCTAGTTTTCAGTACAGTACAGTACAGTTACAGTTTAATGGGGTACAGTTTAACAGCCATGACTATAGTTTAATAAGCTGAAAATATTTTGCTAAACTGGAGTTAAATACAGGTTTACAGTAATCGGATGAACTGACTGATAAGAAGGTTTATCTCCTAACGTAATCATATTAAGTACCTTATTCATGATTTTTCTCTAAATTGCCTTTCTCAAAGGTAAAACAACCAATACCTTACTCAATAGCGGTCTTCATATCATTAGTATTTATGTATCTGTTAATGCGTCGCGGAGAATCTAACGGGTTACCGGGGCTCCGGCTCGAAGCGCAGGAGAAGGAACGGGGTGGTTTTTAGTCAGTAAGAGTCTGACACTCACAGGCGGGACCTCACCCAGGCGAAAGCAGTTATCGATGATTTTCCCCCATTAAAAATGTATCTGTAAACCAATTTCTATCTTGTTTATCCGATTTAAAAACATTTTTATAATGTGGAAAATCGTAGTAAACAAGAATAACCATGTATATACTAGTGGACACACTAGTTATAATGTTAATTTACGCTATATCCCACAGCACATGGTTTAAAAAAAATAGTGAGGTATAACTTTACACATTCCAATATAATTAACCGTGTTTACTATAGGTAAAAAGTGGTAAGTTGTAATAAATACCCAATATATTTACTTTGTATAGATTTAACACGTTAACCGCCGCGTAGGTCACCGGTGACCTACGCGGCGGAGGATTTGCCTTGAATATTTTTCTCTCGGCCATCAAAGGCTTAAACACTAAGATTAAAGGAAACTCATACAGTAATCAGTTATTTACCAGAAATTATTACTTTTCCAATACGAATGGAACTTCGCTACACATGTAGTTACGTGTTTTACGATTTTATGCTAAAAGGTGGTGTTGGATGTACACAAGATTAATAGTTTTATATAATAATTATACATAAGTCACTTAATACTATGTAAATACATATAAATTGCAAATAGAAAAATCGAATTACGCCAAAATTATATTCGGTAGCGTAGCGCGGCGTAGCTTAATAAAATACGTTTAATATTAAAAAATAAGCTGCATTCATACGCATCATAATCTTAAATTCTTCAAAAATGTATTATAACTAGCTTCTGCCCGCGACTTCGTACGCGCAATCTCGTTTTCTCCCGTTCTTGTAGGATTTTCAGGTTTTTTTTCTATCATAAGAACCTTCTCCTGGCAATAATAAATACAACAAAAAAAAAATCAGCCTAATCGGTCTAGCCGTTCTCAAGTTATGGCGTGACAATGGAAAACGGGTTTCATTTTTATATACCTCTATATAGACTAGCTGTGCCCACGACTTCGTCAGCGTGGAATAGTAATTCGCAGCTTCTCCCCCGTAGGTGATAGCGTGATAAAATGTAGCCTATATGTTGACCAGACCTGTTAGTAATATTCATGCAAAATTTAAAGTAAATCCATATAGTACTTTTTGACTTCAGCCCGGACATACAAACAGACAAACAGACAAAATTTCTAAAAACCATATTTTTAGCATCTCAAGCATTCTTTAAAAAAATATTCAATGTACCTAAAGTTTTCAATTTCCTACGATTTTAATATATGTATAGATATATTACATAGATATCATATTTAATTTTATGACTGATCACTGGTTTGTTTCAGCTCAGCAATTTTGCAGGGTCCTTAAGAAGGGGAACAAAGGGCCGACGCCAGCGTTTCGTAGTGTTCGTAGTGGCCGCCATTATCTATTAAATTAACATAAAGTATTAAACTCTTGATTTAAAAAAATAACTACGAGTCTCGTCTAAAGGTATAAAGAAAATAAGTAATGTTTCAGATAGTTTTTAGATATTATTCAACAACGGCTTAATCAAATTTGTTGAAAATTGGTGGGTATATTAGAACAAGCAGGCGGATAAAGCATACTTTTTATCCACTCATTTCCCGAAAATCGTACGGGAACGGGAATAAAAGAAATTGCGCGTTCGAAGTCGCGGGTAGAAGCTAGTCTATTAATAATTTCGTCAAGGGGTACTGTAGACTCGATCGAAACATTACCTGAATAACAAAACATTCAAATATATCGATTTCGAGTCGACAACTTATATCCGCAAAATTCGGATTACAGAGATAATTTCGTTTCAATAATTCATTTTAATGACACTGACAGACAAACCGCAGCCGCCATCTTGAGTAGACAATAAACGTTCCGTTTCATACCAACTCTCAAATACGCCTCGCCAATCAACACGTTGTCTCGTCAAAAAAGTATAAATTAACAAGAGATATGAATAATTTCAACCGAACGAAGTCGCGGGTAACAGCTAGTTATTTACATAAACTTGATGATTATCAATCAAAACTCAACTTCAAAGGAATATAATGTGGAAACAGTGCCTACACTTGTTTAGTAAGACTTACATTCGTTTAGCGTGGTATGACTCTATTAATAATACGTCCTAATTATTTAAATCCTGACCTCGAGGGCACAAATCCTATGCCCCAGTCTAAGCTCGCTTTACTACCTTTAAATCTATGGAGGGAGTTTTTTTATGTCGTACAAATGGTAGCAAGAAAATTTGCCCACCGATGATTACCGTATAAGTGTAACTGTACACTTGTGATGATGACCCATTCACTGGAATAGGTGGCTTATGGGACAATGTGCTCCATCGTAGGCCACATCATCGCTTACCACCAGGCAAGATAGTGGATAAACGTCGGTACACCAAATTAAAAAAAAAGCTGCAACACCTGAGACATAGACATATTACATAGATTGCATTGACCTGAGGTCGTTAATACAAATGCATTGACGATCTTGTTGAGGAACATGTTTACTTCGCCTTCATTTTCGGGGAGCCGTTTGACTACTGACAATAAATTCTTCACTAATGCGTGACATCGGTGTCCCACACAGCGTTTAATGTGTAGTAGTTTTCAAATGTAGGGATTTAAGCAGCTTTTGATTTCTGGATAACCTTTTGAGATGTAATATATATATATTACTTATTATATTATAAACTACATGTTTTTAATACTATGTAGGTACATACCTATATTTTACTTTGAATGCAGTATTACTTTATCTTAAACTACATAGCTTAAACTGGATTACCGTATAATATCGAGAATATTTGAAAACTGATAATTTTCAACAATAGGCTCACTCCCTATTACATGGGTCTCATAACATAATAGTGAAGAGTGGGTGTTACATTGTACAGTGGCATTAGGTGCCGTAATGTGCACTAACATCCATGATGTTGATCCATAGATGCTGGATTTAATTTGGGCCATAAATCGTAGCGGGCTACGACGTAAGATACTTGGCGTAGGCGTTAATTTTTAAGGTTGATTGTTTATTAATGCACACACAGACATACCTTACTACGCTTTTATTTATGTTACTACAGCAAATAAGCTTTTAAATTATTTACATAATAGGGTAGCTTCCTAAATTTAATTTTAGATAGACGTCTTGTAGATTAATCAAATAATCCAAAACATTAGACAAATATTTTTTCTTTTCTCACAATATATAATACTTTTTACGGTATATTAATATTAAATATCGTGTGACGTCACAGCGTGCGATTATACATTTTATACTTAGCACGTTGTGACGTAACGACCTCCCACTCCTAAACTTAGCGCCATTTTATCTTAGTATTGTAACTTTATACGAGAAAATAAAAAAAATACGTGTCTAATATTTTTTCATTATCTAACCGACGAACTAATTAGATCTTTAATATTCATAGATACCCTGGCAACTACCATTCTAGTCTAGTGTGGCGGCTTAGGAGCAGTGGCGGCCTTGTCACTTAAAAAAAATCGAAGTGTTTATAGTACATTTGTGTTAAGCATGCTAGCCCCGTCCCCTAAATTCACCAAGCTTAATCTTTTAAAATAGTTATACTTTGTTTGAATTTCACACTGTGACTGTGAATGTACTACCTTTATCTTACAGTTGCACTGATGATTCACTGTATTCTTAATGCGAACAAACTACATTAATACCTTACCTTCTACATGGATAGAACGTAAATATGTTATATACCTAAAATGTATTAGACTGTATTGTCTTTAAGGTTATTTTATTTTTCGATCACTTTGACTAGATTTTAGTGTTACATTGTTCTCGCACAATCCAAACAGCAAACTATGTAACTAGAGAATTGTATTGTGAACTTGATTGAAAAAGAGTAACCTATGGAGTTTCTTGCTCGTTCTTCTCTATAGAAATCAACACCTTGGAATGAGCAAATAGCTTCACTTTTAATTTTATTGTTGACGTTCAAAAGTGCCTTTCTGATCTAATTGAAATAAATTACTTTGACTTTGAAAATGTTTGTGCTTTTTTCAGTTACATTAAAAGTATCACTTTGTATATTGGACTACTGTTACAGTCGAAATTCTAACAAAGTTTTACCGCTCCGAAACATTTAATGAGTGCGTAAACAATTATTTATACATATTTTGTCCTGTCCTGTTAGCCTGTCTAGCCGTTCTCAAGTTATGGCGTGACAACGGGAAACGGGTTTCGTATTTATATATATAGATTTAAATTGTAACAACAATTTCTTTTTGCCATCGTTTCGGGAGTTTACACTCAGTATTCGTTTCCATTCTAAAAGATAATGTTTAACTTACATGCAAGATTAAACACTAACTTACTAAGATCTACAAATATAGCCAAAAGTTATACATGTTATTATGTATTTACTTTTTTTTAAATTTCGACTACCTTCTACTATTCAGGACAGTAGGAAATGTTTGGATATGCATTTCCTTTTTGGCCTCTTTTTCGGAGAAAATAAAATTTTAATTTTCCGGAGATAATTAAGTTTTTGCCATACATATTATGTATTATTGTAAGCAAGTATCTCACACATATTACCTACCCACTTAGACTTTTTTAGTCTATTTTTTAGTCAAATTTTCCGTGTTGCTTGACGAAAAAAGTCTAAAGGCTTAATTCACTTAGTCTCCTGCAGTAATTCATCGAGGGAAGTGAAAACCATCGCCATCGTTTATTTTCTTCTCCTCTATTCATATTTTCAGATTTATTTCGTTGCGAAAATCAAGACAGTTCATGTCTCTGGGACGCGCCGGACTTCAGTGCTCCGGTATTTTCATGGTTGTATCTACTGTAGACCCTGGCTTACAGGAGTTCCAGCAGTTTTAGGAGGTTGTGGCGGACTTGTCCCATAAAAAAGGCTAGTTTTATGTTTAAATATAATAAAAGACTGTATACTGAAGTTACATAATTCCACAGCAACGTGAAAATGGCCTGTCATATTTTCCGATAGCAAATATGAAATACATCGTGTATTTTGTAACGAAGTGTAAATTTTTAATTAAAAAGTCAATCAGCGGCAGAGCTTGGCATGTGAATGAAATAAATGTTTGCTCACAAATATTGCGAAAAAAAGTGTAAAATGATTTTTTTCATTACATCCCACACAGCTAAATGTAGCAATATTTTTCAATTAACTGAAAAGGTTTTTAAATTGTATTGTTTGTTCCGATTCTTGTTTTATCTAATGGTTATGAATAGTTGGTGTTTGTTTTATGACAATCGGTTTTAGTTTTGCAATTTTGATATTATTTTTTTAATATTAAGTTTTAGAGTAGTAAAGCTAAGTTTAAATTGTCTAGGGCAAGTTTTGGCCTTGATATTTTTTTTTTTTAAACGATTCCCCTCTTTAGGATTTTCTCCTGTGTCGTGGGTACCTTTACAAACATACAAGTTCACATACACATCACACCCAGACCCGAAACAACAATTTGTGGATCACACAAAGTGTTGTTCCGTGCGGGAATCGAACCCGCGATACGTTGCACGGCAGCCGGTTGCCCAGCCACCGCACCAACTGTGCAGTCAAAGTGATTTCTTAGTAACAACACAGTAAGCTATAGACAGATATGTGCAATTTTGGCGATATTGATCTTAAGATTGACGGCGAATTCTTCGTCGAATTGGTGTTATAAGAACGGTTGCTCAATCAAACTTTTATACCTAGTAAGTCCCAAACTAACGAACCAACTGACATTGTTAATTTAGAAATTTAAAAGTCGTTTAAATTTTTTTATGGCGGGAAATCATCGAATGAATTCTTCCGCCTGGGTGAAGCGGGGGGGAGTGTCAGACTCTTACTGACTAAAACCCCTACCTTTTCCTACTCCTGTACTTCGAGCCAGAGCCCCGGGGCCACGCGCCGGACTTCAGTGTTCCGGTGTTTTCATTGTTGTTTCTAGTGTAGATTCTGGCTTACAGGAGTTGTAGCGGTTTTGGGAGGTTGTGGCTGTCGTGTCCCATTAAAAATTTTTTCGTGTAAGCTGTAGCAAATTAGTAGTATGAAGCTGCAGAGGATTAATTGAAAACGCCAGTCTTCAGAACTAGAGTAGAACTTTTTAAACATATCTAATGCATTTTGATAAGCCACGAGACCGCTTCATAACGTAACGCTACTATACATATCTTATACCATACTATATCTAAATCATCTATATACATAAAAATGAATTTCCGTTCGTTAGTCTCGCTAAAACTCGAGAACGGCTGAACCGATTTCGCTAATTTTGGTCTTGAAATGTTCAGGGAAGTCCAGAGAAGGTTTAATAGGTGAGAAAAAAATTTTTTAAGCAAGTTTGACGGGACAGCTAGTTGAATAATATAATTTTTAAGTAAGTAGTATTCATTCAAATTAACAAGCATAGGTAAACATAGAAAATAATATTGCTAAACTATGTAAGTGTCAAAATAAGATATTTCTCTCAGCATATAATGCAATCAAAATACTTTAAACAAATACAACTGTTTATAAAATACATAAATCCATTGAGCACCTAAAACATTCGCAAGTTGACTTTCGTCCGCCATATTGGTCAGTGTCAGTGACCTCTTTACTGCTAAAACCGTAACACATCACGAACAGACACACGACTATAAAATAAATAACGTTCCTACTAAAAATAAAGAAAAATTAAATGGATTTTTAACTTTTACAGAGTATATAGGATTATGGGTGGAAAAAGACATCTTTTGCCGTAAAACAGCGAAGTATTTCGCACCACCCCTTCTCTTCCCGCGGGTGTCGTTAGAACCGATTAAATTGCTATCTCCAATTTACTCGTCAAGCGTGGAGATTACTTGTGATAAACCCTCTTCTGTAGATGAGGCTCATACTCCAGCAATACCTAGACTATCACGTTCCGTTGATGTGTTGTGAATACTTTTTTAATGATTCGGTACGATGAAGGTTTTACGCGGTATTTTATAGTCACTGGCTGGTTTCGTACGAAAAAATCTTTGTAAGACATTAAATCGTAAAAAGAAATATACCTAATGTTTTGTTTTTAAGTTAAATGGCGTTTGACATTTTTTTGCCAAAAATCGCCAGGATGTTTTATAATTTTATACCTACGTAAAGTCTAATTGTTTTTAATATTCAAAGCTTTTATATGTTTTGTGCGTGTTTTATAGTAAAATTGTTATTAATTTTTATTTGAGATGAAAATTAAATAATTTGTGAAAAAGGTTTCATAATGACTTTAATGGTCGCTGGCTGGTTACGCACAAAAAATCACTTAAAGCCTTAAAACATGAAAAGAAAACAACAGTTTTTCTTTTTAATTTATGGCTTTCAACCATTTTTTTTGGGCTAAAAAGCCAGTTAATGTGTTTTGATTTTAATATTATTTTTACGATGATCTCTCTAATTTTATTTCTTAGTACTACATTTTTATAAGGGATTTAAAAATAGTAATTAGTAGGTATTAAAATAAAATATAGTAAGTTTTAACTACTAGATGCTACATAGTTAAAAGTAAATAAGTACTTACTGTTAACATAAAAAAGGATACCATAAAATGATATATTTGGGTATGGGTATGGTATGGTATTGGGTATTTTGGGTATATAATGTAATTTAGATATTTGTGTTTTAAACATGTAAATAACAAAAATGCATTATGAATGTCAAACCTTTTTTATTTGAATCGACAATTATCTTGAAATTAAGAAAAGTATGCTGAAAGTATTACGTGTAATTTTATTATGGATAATTTGTGTGTGAAGAAGAGAAATAGTATCTGAAAATAAAATCCTTCAAGTTAGCTATCTAAAGAATTCGCTGTGTGACTCTGGTAAGTGCTTTTTCATCTTAATATAACTATTAGATTAGCTTCGTGTCTAAGCTAAGTGAGTTTCAAGTTAGATATTAGTGAATAAAGAAATAAAGGTTATTTTTAAGGCCGATTATTCCAAAGCCAGTTAATTTTTTTAGAGAAATAACTTTGAATATTTGACATTTCTTCCATATTAACCAAAACCTGTAATTTTTTACCGTCTTCTAAAAAAGGAGGAGATACTATGTTCGACTGATCATTTTTTTTCTACAGTTAAGAGTTATCTGTTGATTGAAAAATCAGCCGTTAATAAGTAATATTGCACTGTAAAAATTTATCTTCGATATCTACTGAATTGTTAGTATTTAAAAAAAAACTAATTGAAACTAAGTCATAGAAAGAATAAATACGAACTAAGAAGCTGTACATCTCTCAGGTCTTTTACAGGGTGTGCAGTAAATAGTGCACCATACTGTGAGGGGTGATAGCTGGGACTGGGATCAATACATACATAAACAACGGAAATTATGTTTAGTGAAAATATACGGTTTCATAAATAACTGTGCATTATTATGTAGGTATGCAATACTTAAAGAAAATATATTTCTCACGTCTAGATTTTTTGTAATCGGGTAAAAATATTGTAGGTTATCATTATTTTTAGCTTTTTCGTTGTTTGATCTTAAAACTGTATTTAATAGATACTTAACTTAACAAACTACAAAGCCTTGCTTTATTCAATTCTTCACTGCACTTTGGAATTAACCCTCCTCAACTTCCCTTCACTCTGGCATGGCAGTTTGTTTAAAATTCCTAAATTTCTAACACGGATTTTTATGGATAGAATTGTTTTTCATAATAATTCTATCTGTAATATTACTATTCTGTAAATTCGACTGAAAGATAGTAATCTATATATCTATTTATATAAATAAAAATGAATTGCCGTTCGTTAGTCTCACTAAAACTCAAACTCAAAAAAACATGTTAGGCGGTACAAAGTTTTTTTTTTTAATTTTTTTTTATTAAAAAATTTATCGAGTAGGCTATAGACTATAAAATATCACGCTACGATTAATAGGCGCCGAGCAGAGCGAGTGAAACCACGCGGAAGTAGCTAGTATGTTTATAAATGCCAAATACTACATGTGTAACTATAGAGAATGATGTAATATCAGAATGATTGGTTACTAAGTCGGAAAGATCACAATTGGAGAGCTGTTTAGTACTGAATTTCCAGCATTTTGAGTAACATTGTGCAATAGATTTTGCACAGGTTCCCCCATATGTGTAGGTAATACAAATACAATGACATATAGAGGAAAACACAGTTTGAGTAGGCAGTTCAATAGCGATAAGAGATAATTATAACTTGATTTTTAAAGAATAAAGTATAAGCATAACATAACATCACTTCTTTATCCCCGAAAGGGTAGGCAGAGGTGCACATTATGCCACTGTACAATGTAACACCCACTTTTCACTATTTATATTATAAGTCCCATGTAATAGGGGGTGAGCCTATTGCCATATACCGGGCACAATTCCAGACTCCGTGATACTACTAAGATTTTTTTTAAAACCCAGTAATTCTTTGCCCGACCCGGGAATCGAACCCGAGACCCCTTGCCCGGCAGTCGCACTTGCGACCACTCGGCCAACGAGGCAGTCTTATAAGTATAAGCTCAATAAAGTATAAGCTTTACACATAACTGTAAGAATAGTTAACCGTCACTAGTACTAACTAAATAGTAAAGTCATTAGAAAAATCTGTAGTTTTTTTTAATAGTAGACCCACAATATCTAATGCAGTGATTTCTTTATTAAAAAATATACAATTACACATAAACATGACACACAAACCATAAACAGCAAAGTGTGGATCATGTAAAGAGTTGTTTCTTGTGGGATTGAGCCCGCTACACGGGTCGTAGCAACCGGTTGCCCAGCCAGACCATCAAATATGTGTAATCACCATTGAAGATATTACTGCCATAAAAATAAATTAATGATTTATGACTGATTATTCCAACGCCAGTTAATTTTTATCGGAGAAATTATTTTAAATATTTGTCAATTCTTCCATACTAAAACAAATTTGTTTAAAACCTACTGTATAACACTTTTCTGCATCACCCTGCGGTTGGCTGGTAAAGAATGCCATCCGGCATTACGCCCGCCAATGTATAAGTGGAAGCACAAAACAGTTAAATAAATAAAATGAAAGTTACAATTTTATTCTAAAACAGATAATTCTTAACTGTAGAATAAAAAAATATATTTTTAAAACGCTACGTTTATTTATTTTACGTAGTACCTACAACAGATGCTGTAAAAATGTTACAATCTTTGATTCCTTGAATTTCTTCGACTTCATTTCCAAAGTAACTCGCGTTCAGCAATGATATTACTTGAGCCTTTTTCCCTATTCCATAATTTATTCCGTATTTCTTTGATTTTCCTTTCCCCTTCCTTTTATCAACATAATCATTAATCATCGTTTAGATACTTAGTCATGTGGTTTTATCATGACTCATTTTGTTCGTACTTTACCTATATGTATGCGTCTGTCTTTGATTAGGGTAGGTAGAGATAAACGTAACGTTACATCACACGATAATAGCATTCGTAGCATTCTTCTTTCACATGTTCGTAATGTCATTTTACTATATTAAAATACTATATATGCCTATTATTGCCATACGAAAGCAAATATAACAGCTCACACATAGGACCCATTTAGTTTTTAGTTCAATTTCCGTGGTGCTTGGCGACTGGGCTTCAACCAGTTGTACATTCTCTTTTTTGTGCCTTTAGGATTAATTCATCCTCCTGCAGTAATTCACCGATGGAAGTGGAAACTATCGTTTTTTTTCTTCTCCTCTTATAATATCTTCTGATTCACTTCGTTGCGGGCACCAAGACAGTTATTCATGTCCCCGCACTGATACAGTGACTTCAGTGTTCCGGTGTTTCTATGGTTGTATCTACTGTAGATCCTGGCTTACAGGAGTTGCAGAGGTTTTGGAAGGTTGTGGAGCCCAAAAAAAATATCTTAAAATACTCTTATAAAAAATATTTCTCGTAAATATGTTTCGTACATTCAGATCAAACCATTGTTCTATCTACGTTCGGATTTCTATGTCTATTGTATTATATTTCTCAATTCCCGTAGACCAGGAATCCGAGATCTGATACTTCGACGTAGAATGTAAGTCACCGGTGTAGCATGACGCAGGTAGGCGTAGGATTAGGACGTCCTCAGTATAATAAAATGCATTTAAGTCATCGAGTTCGGATTTTACATAATCTTACATACCCAACTTAAGAGCTATGTGTCTAAGCTTTATCATCATCAGAAAAAAGTAAAATAAAATCCTACCTGCATCGCAGCTCAGGAGGAGCCTCAGTTTTGATAGAGGTCTTTATAATAATTTTGAACCAATTATTATAATAATTTTCCTTTATTCTTGACTAGCTTTTACCCGCGGCTTCACTCGCGTCACAAAAGAATAAAAAGTAGCCTATGTGACATAAACCAATACACACAGCGCCATCTATACCAATACTTTTGTTATTCCTCGGGAATATCAATTTTTCCGGGTTAAAAAGTACCCTATTATTTAATCCGGACTTCTAACTTTACGTCTGCAAAAATTCAAAGCAATCGGTTGAGTAGTTACGGCGTGAAGGTGGAACAAACAAACAAACAAACAAACTCACTTTCAGATTTATAATATTATATATAGTAAGGATAATTCTTTTAATTACATCATTCAAAAGAAAATATGCAGGTATTACCAAGTACACACCGATTTAATGTGTAACTGGACACTTAAGTGAGTACACTAACTACAAGTACTACCTACAAGTTATATGCTGCCATTCTTGGGATCGTTCCTCGGTGACAGTGACGCGGATGAGTACTTTGACGGCTAGTTAATGGTATTTTTTTGTTGTTTTAGTTTCTTTTTATTCACTGTTTTAGTTGTACATAATTTTAAGTTGTAACTATATATTTATTTAGATATATCTCCATTAGAAACTAAAGTTATGCTTTTGTTATACAATTAAATCCTAGTATGTAGATTTTATGAAAATCAGGGAATGATTTTTTGTATCAGGTTTTAAGATTGTACCTATTTTCGCTCAAAAACTCACAGAAGACTGACGCGAAACTACGCTTGCGTTGTGTTTCGTCGTGTGAGTGAGGTTACCGGTGGCTCAATTACCCCCCTCTTCTCCAATCCCTTAATCCCCAACAATCCTCAAATCCCTAATCCAAAAAGACCGGTAACGCACTTGTAACGCCTCTGGTGTTCCACGTGTCCATGGGCGACGCCGATTGCTTAGGTATCAGGTAGTATCAGGTAATCTGTCTACTCGTAACAAATAATTTTCGTAACCGTAGTACAAATCATAGAACTACTCACACAAGTACTTGGGCACTCAGTATTCGTGTGTGGTTAGCATGCGGTACATAGCCATACAATATCAATTCAATTTTCCGGGTAATTTGCTTGGGTAACGACAAGATTGACCACCATTGTAACTGTATGTACCTACCTTACGATGTCCATACATATCATATTACTATAACTGCTATAATGCGAGTTATAGTTAAGGAGATAGTAAGGTTCGATACCTATCTATAACATAACTATACAAATACTATATACTACTAATATTATCGACCACTTTGGCGATATATTGAAGAAGGGTCAAATTAAAAGTACCGACAAATTAATGACTGATGACTGTTGAAGAAGTGCAAGAGGAATGTAAAAATCGTAGCAATTGACCTTCCATAGTATCTGCTTACTCTGCTTACATGGGAGACAGGCTTAAGCTTATGTAGGTATCTTATTTTAGACGAGAAAGTTTGTGATAAGTACGTTTTTGTCAGTTTTTCACGCGAAAACTATTGAACAGTTTAACGTCCAAACACGCTGCTCATGAGGAAGAGTCCCATTGTGACTTGATATTAGAGGCTATCACAATATTTACATGAGTAAACCAACATTTTTAGTTAAACCTAATAAATCATAAACTTCAGTAACATAATCATGATATGAAACAGAAAACAACAAGACATACTTTATTCTTTATAACGTTTTCATAGATTGGCGCACAATGTCACTTGACGATACAATAATTGAAATCAATCAACTCAATAGGTTACACAGTGTGTTGAATAAATATATGCAAACAAATACATAGACATAGCGACAGTTCTAATTACCAAGTTATAAACACTAAGAACAAGGATTTATACTATTGGCAAAGTTAAGTCAAGAATACACTAGGGGGCAAATGTCATGGGACACGTATCACCAGCGACGTTGGGTGAAGTAGCGCAACGTTGCCGGAGTTTGGTGGACATGTATAGCAACATCAACGTCGCTGTGGACATAAGGCGCGCGTTGTCGCCTTATAATATGTCGGGCGAAATCGGTCGGCATTTCGTCGATACATGTCGTGGGACATATTTTGCCCCCTAGTGTATCCTTGACTTTAATCTAATATAAAACCGAGAATATGTTACCATTTCTAAAATCTTTTAAGTTAGTATGTGGATTTTGTGAATCGATCATCGCTCATCAATGCGATCAGGATCTGTTTTTACCAGATATGGTTAAACACAATATTGACTTAACCTTTTGAACGCCAGAGCAAAAACGCATGAACTTGCCCTCAACGCCAGGCCACAAATTCACCGCAAATACCTACGAAAAAAATAGGGATTCCAAAACTTCATCGATAATCAATTTTATTTTCATTTTCGTCTTTAATTTCGAAATATAATATCCTTATAACATTGAAATTTAATTCAACATTACATTTCTTCCTATTAAAGTAATAGTTATACACTATTTACAGACATGTATAATACCGTAATAACAGATATGAGACTACAATATATTTAAATATAATAACTGTAGGTACAACACTATTCTTGATCTGCTGTCTTCATATTGTGACCATGGCGTGGACGGCCCGCCATTTTAATAACTACTTCGCTTCCGAAATAAGGATGTGGCAACGTAATATCTCGTTTATCGATGTTCTAGTACAATATTATTTTATAATAAATGAAACACGTTTTTTAAATCAGATTTATAATTCCGAATGTAAAAGGTACTTAAAAATATATGATTGAAATAGGTTAAGAAGGTAAATAAAAACTATGAAAAAATAGAAAATTTTTATTAAAATGTTATACAGTATGTACTATGCATACATGTTTTTAAATATTAAGTTCTATAAACCTGGCATAAAAAGTAACAAATTAAAACAATTAACAAAAAGACGAATTAAAATGTGAAGTTTCACATTTACCTAATGTGGGTTTCGAAGAAGAGCCAAAGGACCCACGCAATAAGGCATTCGCAAGATTGGTCGCACATGAATTAGATAGTGTACCAGCGGAGAAGCGTTCGGTAACTTACACCAATATAATTAATATTATACGTAAAGTACGACACCAAAAAGACTTAGATGACACTAGTTTACCGAGCTACCAGGATTCCGATTAAGAAATAATAAATGATTGAAAAGGTTATAAGTTTGTCTAATTAATAAATATCCCAAAATAAATCATAAAATTCTTCGTCATCTGAGACTCCTTCTAATATGCGAAGAAGTTCTTCCGTAGTCATTAAATTCCCACTCATTATAATAGTCACTTAATATAAATCTTGAACTCGATATCACAAGTAAATTAATCATAAATATTATTCATTCACTTCACTAATTTCTGGTCGTCGCGCTTGTGACGTCACGAACTTGTCGTCTAGTCGTGACCATGGCGTACAGGGTACTGATAATTCGGGTTGCGTTAGGGATGCGCTTGAGTTGGGATTAGTGAATATCGAAATTCGACCCAACCAAATTTTATTTTTGACTATGTAGCTTATTGAATGATGTTTAAGACTGGTTTTATAAAATTAATGCTGCTTTATCCTAGTACCAAATTATACCTAAAATAATATATTCCAGAGGAAAGTTTCGAATCGATCTTTGATTTGAAATAATGATATTATCCAACATGCGCTACATCACTAGCGGTCACGCAGTTATGACTCTGGCGTGTGAGGACATTCTTTTTTCAGAGTTTATTTCTTTCTTTTTAACGTAAAATTTCTCAATATTTATAATGCAATTTAATTAGTTTTATGGAAATAAATAAATTTTGGACCTTCTATTTTACAGGTATATAAATAAATAGGCATTAAAGTAATGTTTAAATAGTTTATTTCGTGTTTTAATGTACCGCTGTTTTTGTCACATATTTGTGTCGTTGGCGCTCAGGGACAGTTTTCGCTTGTCACGTATTTGTGACCCTGGCGCTCAAAAGGTTAACCTTTCGTGTGTTTAAACGTGGATCCACGCGAGACACAATGTATTTTCTATTGTGTCTCATATCGGTGCATTCAAAAGATTAAAAATTAATAAACGATATTATTCCAATCTGTCTGGATCGATCTAAGGTTTTGATAGAAACTCCACATAAATAATGTACAAAATAGATCCTAGATAGAGCAATTTGATAAATTATGGATGCCAAAAAAGCATATATACGGTCGAATTGAGAACCTCCTCCTTTTTTTGAAGTCGGTTAAAATCGATTCTACTTAATCTAAAAATTTTGGATATAATAATTCATTTCAGCCGCTAATGTAGATGATGCAGGGGAAAAGTTCCTTTAAGTGAAATTAATGTTGCTACAGATTCGTTTTATACATCTCTAAGAAAATATTGGAAAAATGTTGTTTTATTCCAATTAGCTTATCTATTACTTAGGTATCCCTTTATAAATTAGGGATTGATCGAAACGATGATATTCAATAAGTTTATTGAATAATCCTTCGTACTCAAACCTACTTTCCTTTTCAAAAACCATCAAAAAGAAAATCTATCCGGCCTTAAACTTATTTTCGGCATTTAAATAATATTTTTATCGACTATCATAATTGTAACATTTTCCGGTAGCGATTTAATCTCATTTGCCTAATAGTGATAATATAATTAGACCACTTCAATGCAAATTATGTATTCATGATAAGTAATATTTATTGATATTCATTTTAAAAATGGCTCAGCTAATAAATCCATACCCACCTACGATAACAAAATGGGTATACTTACACGAATTCCTCGAAGACGCACCGCTTCACCATTTGTTTGTAAACCTTGTCACTTTGTCCCTTATCACAACAAGAATTATTCAACACATTAACTTGGACTATGCATACAACGTGGCTTAATTATATAAAAACAACACTGCGACCTTCTGACGCCAATGAACACTAATCGTTCGTAAACTATAATGATATTATTTTTTTGTAAGTTGGCACAAACCCTTTTCTTTAAAAAAAAAATAGTTCTTTCAGTTCTAATTTTAAATGTTGCGTTGTCTATGACACGAGTTTAAAACTGTCATATATTTTGATGGCATTGAATTTATAAGGTTTTATAATTTATGACGCTACGAAAGGAGCTCGCAAAATCAATTTACTAATTATATTTTAATTGTTGTCATTTGGTGATTTCTGGTTTGGCTTCGGACATGGACAATATTTGATTAATTTATAACAAAGCGATATGATTTTATTTTCTCTTTATTATTCAGTAATAATTACTTTATATCTACATTTTAGATTACAAACAAGAAACAAGGATCATGTCATTAATTAATAGGTAGGTACTGACTTAATGTATGGGATGAGAGACGTCCAGTTGTTTATAACTGTTAAAATGGCAAAATTATATTTTAAATAAGATTTGATAGGGTTGTCTCTGAACAAGAATGTTGTGTTTAGTCAATCGTAGAAGTACGGCTATATAACTTAACACACTTGGGTAAACTGTTCGAGTTGATCTATAGACGGGTGTTTGATACCATACCTACCTATTAGCTTCAAGATGCCCTCTACAGAATTTTGTCCTCGCTTTCTACTCTTGCTCCTCTTAACTTTAGAGATTTCTTACGGAAACATCTTAAAATGCTAAATTATATAAGATGTAAAAAAATCACATTGATAACATTGTCTGCTAACAATATTATGTTAAAAAGTTGCGAAAATTGTACCTGTTGTCTATTTCAGACCATTAGACTCGTCTATCATAACTCAATTTACATTAAATTTAAAATAGATTAGGTATTGTTTCACGGTTTTTATAAAAATCTCTTAGACACTATTACCACACGGTAATAGTAGAGATTTTCCCCTTCTTAGACACACGGGACTCAAAACATAACTGACGAAGAATAGGTCTTGCATTCTATGCGTGCCCATCTATCAATCCTTTCAGAAATTGAAAAGCGAGTCATGGTATTTTAAATTACAAGTCCTTCATAAGTTAGCTTTATTATGTGTATGTATGCCTGGCAACCATCAAAATACCACAATATCATTATACTTACCATAATTTATTTATATCAAGAGCCTTTCAGCTTTGATTCATTCATTCTGGCTTCTGTATAACCGGTTTTTCCCTGGTATAAAGCGCTTTTCAAGTGAGATATTCAATAGTGACTATAAATATCAGAATATGACTGAAATAAGATCGAAATAGATGAATGGGGAGGTTAAAATCAGGGCCATTTCCACTTTAATCGTGATAATTGTGATTAGGATATCGAAATAGTAAAAAACCGATATATTCTAGTACTGGGACTTTATAAAGTTTCTATAAAATAAATCCTTAAGCGGTCACCAGTGTTTGCTCTCCACTAACTACATTATAGACCTTATTTCCGATGTTTAGAGACTACTTTTGTATGAACAAATTTAAGGGATGATATTCAACAGGTTAAGGTGCGTGAAGCTCCTATGACCAATAGAATTGAATGCTAAACATGCTACATTAATTATTTAAAAACCATTCTCATAAGCTAACCCGCGGCTTTGCCTGTGTATTCCTGTTTTATAATATGGGAGGATTTAATCGGGATTAAAAGTTCTATCACCTAAGTCAGCTACCCTGCCTGTATACCATATTTCATCAAACTCCGTTCAGTAGTTTCAGCGTGATTCACTTCGTTGCGGGAACCAAGACAGTTACTCATGTCCCTGGAACGCGCCGGACTGCAGTGTTCCAGTGTTTTCACGGTTGTATCTACTAAAGATCCTGGCTTACAGGAGTGGCAGCGGTTTTGGGACGTAGAAGCGGGCTTGTCCCATTAAAAAAAGTTTCAGCGTGATTGACGAATAAACATCCAAACATAAGAAGCTTTCACCTATATAATATAAGTGTGATTGGGATAAGTACAAAATGAAACTAAAAAAAAACACTTTAATCATTTATTTTTACTCCAAATAATAGTTACGTGTCAACATCAACAATACAATAGTATTACCAATGACTACTGACGAGTCAAAAGTCATTGAACTCAATACTATGTACAAATTGACACATGCAAAAGTGAATCCTGATTATCTCTTTCCATAATTCGGTAACATACACAACCACTTGTGTTTTGTACCCTACAAAAATAAATACAATCATATCGTCCAGAACGGGTTTAAAACTTGGCTAAGAAATATACATTGTACTTACAGTGCCGGCCAAAAGTATTAGGTACACCTATGTGATTATATCTAGAGACAACAGTTTAATAAATTAGATTGTTATGTTACAAGTACAGAAAGTGTTTGATTGTGGAGCGTAGAAAATAAATGCGCGACTTTTTAATAAAAGGTAGATAATGAAATTGGAATCGAAGAGCTGCTAAATACTTTAACAGCAAGAAGAGATGTGCCTAATACTTTTGGCCAAGGCTGTATTCTTCAAAGTCTCCTGTGAGCTGCATAAATCCTATAGGAATCTTCTCATTAAAACGTCTCTTTGTAATTATAGTTTCTCTTTTTACTTACTACGGCCATACCTCCGCCGAAAATGTGATTCAAGAAATATAATCAAATTGTCCTTGAAATTTAATAATTAACTCTGTGTTGTAAATACTAACGGCCGCAATTAATGACCTATCTCAATTAAAATTTGTGGAAAAGGATCGATTTTTGTCATTAGTAGTACACTAAAATCTATTTAAATCCACATATTTTGGATCGAAATAGGTTATTTTACCCTCAAAACGTGCCACATATAACCTGTAGTATAAAAGTGGGCCACTATTTACAGATCTATCTCACGATTTAACCTTACACATTATAAAAATATCTAGAAAATCTTTGTAGAGCGTTAATCAGTTCTTTCGAGAAGCTGCCTGAAGAGCCTCCAGTCTTCCATGATGTCAGCGTCAGGCAGCATGTAGACCACGTAGGGAGGGGACACAGTCACCTGTCTCCTGCGCCTCTTTCGTCCCCACTCAGGCCCACAAGACCAGAGGTCCACCGTGTGACGCTCCTCCTCGAGTTTCTTAATTTTCTCTAAGATTTCTTCCCTTAAGTTTTCGTACGCCAGCCATTTTTCACTCTGTGGACAAAAGAAAAACAATATATAAATAAATTTGCTATTAACTCGCTTGCGACCTTGGTTGGTCGAGGCAAGGACGTAATCCATTAGATGTTTAGCGTTAGATTTTCATATAATAAAATGTAGTATGTTACAGAATGGTCTGCACTTAAATCTACACATTATTTCGAAAAACTGAAAGATAATATTTTAGAAGTCAAATCATTTCAATTAGACCAATCAGGCAGTTTAACAAAATATATTAAGACACAATGTGAAATACAACATACAGTATTATTATTAAAGTATTCCATCAGCATTTAATAAAGTTGGAACAGTTTACAACACTATTGCAACGTATCTACATAAACTTCAGGTTCATAACAACATGATCGTAATAATGTCATCTTTAAACTTTAAACGACTAAGTACCAAGAAATCAAAGAGTACGAAGTGGTTTCAACGTTTTCCAATTCACAGATCAATTAATAAAACTTAGAATTATACATAATTCATTCATCATTCAAGCTAAGTCGAGTATCTTGGTGTGGGCTGAGCGTCGCACGCGCAGGGCAATTTTCGACGAAACCGGTTTCCCTCAGTCGCCATGATGAATTTACCTGACACTTTATTGAAAAAAACTCCGAGCTGTCTGACGGGCCAGTTATTTTTGAGTTTTATTGCAAAAGTCATTCATTGAAGGCGGCTCATTGTTAGTCTAGAGATTGTTGAAGGGTTATTTGTTCGATGTATGCTTTGATTTAGTTTTGGTCAATGATACTAACTACACTTTGTGCATAATTATCTTTTATATAATTAAAGTTACTAGGTAATACTAGTAACTAGAAATGGGTTACTAATCATGTTTATTATTTAATAGTAACTAAGTAATAATTGGTTTAAAAAAATCTTATTGGTAGCACGGAGTCCGGAATTGTGCCCGGTATATTGCAACAGGCTAACCCCGTATTATATGGGATTCATAACATAAATAGTGAAGAAAAAGTGAGTATTACACTGTACAGTGGCATTAAGTGCCGTAATGTGCACCTTTGCCTACCCCTTCGGGGATAAAAAGGCGTGACGTTATGTTACTATTTAGTATTTTACACATACTCGTAGTGTGAGTGCTCTAAGTACAAGCTGATTCTTTCCCATATAAGTATAATAGTGCCAAAAAGAGCCTTTACAGTTACATGTGCCTAAAATTTGCATTGAAAATTTGACGATTGTAAACTTTTATTGAATGTTCAAATGTGTTATTGTAATTCAGTAATCTGTAGTATGAAACCAATTAAGGTTCAAAATAGACAATAAAAAATTAACTAGCAATGGATTCCAGATGTAACAATGTCGTATTTGTAAATACCTACGTCTACAATGTAGTATGTATGTTGAAACAGTTGAATATTTTAGTATATTCCACCTGAAATGAGCAGTATCATGCATTTGCCCACAATTAGACATTTTAATTAAACACGTGTACCTCTATACAATGTTGTGCATTGGCCTTTATTCACCTAAATGCAGTTTCGATAGAATACTGTTCATTTGCTGTTGAATAAATGAATTTTAGTTTTATGTTTACGCTAACTTTAGCATACGTAGTATATTTGTAACACTAGCTTTGCGATCTAGGCCGGTTTCTAAGAGATGCCAGAATAGATAATTCATAATACTAATCAGAATAGGATTGATAAATGCGAATAGCGTGTTATCAAAAAACAAATACAGAAACGGTACAGTCCATATCAGGATATAGGATAAATTACATAATAAATATGGATGGGTGTCACTTAAGAGCAATAAGGATAACACATAGTTCCTACATCCGTAACCAAATATATGTGACTCTGTAATAAGATTCAGTAGACCAAATTTAGTCCAAACAAGACATCTAACAAAGTTCCAAGCAAAAATATCATTACAATGTACTACCTAATGTCTAAAACGTCCACCCCACACTTAATATACGTAGTACATATCCTAAAAAACTCGACAATAGTGTGCCGTGGGCTCAAATCGAGACAGGCTCAGGTAGACGCGATCAATGGCCCGCTAATAATAATATATCCGCACATCTGCCAGCGAAGGACGGTACTATAGGAGAACACGATCACAACGTCCTGTACACAATAATTGAGCTGATGTATTTATTATTTGTTTTGTAACTGCAGGGGATGTAACTAGCTTATAAATTGTAGTTCATGTTAGGGATATGTAAAGGTTAACTAGTTTTAAAGTTAGGTTTGATTTTGAGTCGTAATCGCATTGTTATAGGTTCTTTTTTCAGTGAATAGTTGCGCGTTTCAGTCTATGTTCTCGTATTTATGTAATTGCGGAATTATATCGATTTGCGGAACTTATAATATGATTACTAATTCATTATGAACTAACAGTATGTTTGTGTCATACATAGGATTAGTTAATTAGAACAAAGAGAATTACTATGTATAGATAGCATGTTCTAGACTTGATCATTTTAGAAGTAAACATTATTAAATCTCTATTAAGTCTAATAGAGAGTCTAGTAATATTTTATGTAGAACTCTGGATCCTACCTATGTAGAAAATTTTACACTGCGTCATAAGCTTTTGTTTCATGTCAGCGTTTCTCATTTCGAAACAAAGAAGAATATTTTGTACTTTATCGTGTATCTGCATATGGATGCAAGTCAACATTAAATATATGAATAACATATAATAAAAAGTATTAGTCACTTATTCGTGAGTTAATGACCGGCCCGTTATTGTTTTATCATAAAACAATCACATAATATGTATTGTTCCAAATATTTCTGTTAACGTCGACTTTTGACGTAGTTTTATGAAACTTGAAGCCAATACAGGTTTTTGTATTAGTTTAAAATTATCAGAGATGAGTGATAGCTCTTAAGCTTGCAATCAGATCTTGATGATAACAATAGCTTCTTGGTCAATCAAGTAATTGGTGAATGGTGATCGTAATGGACCGGTCTGACTTACCATAGCACAACAAATGTTGTGTTGAATAACTTCAAGCATTAGCTTGAGTAATATTTCTTAAAAACAAATGTCAAGGCAATACAATTACTTCTTATCGATCTGCATATTAACCATGATTAGGTCGCACGTGTAAGTCCAAAACTTAATCATACAAAAACATTTATACTTGTTATAATGTGCATTGAACATTTTGGACGGTTATTTCGTAAGTGTAGAATGCACGCCAACATAATTTCACGTACGATAGCGTACAGTAAAATGTTCTCGAGCCACGCTTGCTCCCCATATCGCTCGATTACAGCGCCAGCGTAAGCATGTGCGTGTCACGTTGAGCGTCCCGTGCGCGCTCACAACATGGCCGCCGCGCTGCGCAGACGCCGTTTCCGGGAAACACTCCGCGCCAACCGACGCGCCCGCCATCTTGTTTAGTAAAGCGGTAATTTATGGACGACAGCCAAGCTTTGGAGGAATGCGTTTTGGTGTACTGAATGAGGTACTTAACTTATTTGGTTAAGTTACTTACTTCAATTTATTCAGATATTTTATGAGTTTACCGACTTACATCTATTCAGTTAAATAATTTGTTTATTCATTAAATCTGTTGATCAATGCCTGTAGTAATAAACTTAATGAGCTGTTATATTAATGGATTCAAGCATAGTAAATAGAGAAAGTAGTATTCAATATGTATTGGGTGATGCAACTGTGTTATTACGTGTTGGATGACACCCAAGACACTGTACAGTAATATTAGCATGTGCATAATCTTATATAGACAATAAGGAACTTTTCAACAAAAGAAGTTACATAGGTGTTCATTAACGAAACTAGGTTTTGGCTTATAGAACACGAAACATAGTTACTTAACTCATAGGC
Organism: Spodoptera littoralis; assembly: GCA_902850265.1. Taxonomy (NCBI): domain Eukaryota; kingdom Metazoa; phylum Arthropoda; class Insecta; order Lepidoptera; family Noctuidae; genus Spodoptera; species Spodoptera littoralis. The sequence goes on from LR824545.2 coordinate 12,942,692, forward strand.
TGGAAGACCGATTGACCGAGTAATGCTTTGTTTAAGGTTCTTTGGTTTAATGGTCACGATCCTGAGAATTATATATGGTCATACATAAGCCTACACGAAGTAGTTGGCAAACAAAACGACCAACTAATTAGAAAAATATAGCTACAAATAATGATCATTATAATTTTATAAAATCTAATTTAAACAGTATTAAGGTTAATAATATAACCTCTTGGTTGCTGTACCATTTTGCATATTCTGAAATAAAAGTAATTGAATTATGAATAATTGAACGAGGAGTTCGCCAGCGGTGCTTTATTATATATTGAATAAAGTCGGGACCAATTGAATAGCCAGCAAACTGTATTCAATGTAGCTGTGATGAATACACGGACATTGCTATTGAAGGCTATTCTTTATGTAATGATTCACTGCAGCCCGCGGTTGTATAGCATTCTGAATATTTGTATGAATTTATACTAAGAATTATTTTAGGATGCAGTTTTAAAGAAGAACATTAATTACTTACTCCTAGTAATTACTTAAATATTGTTTGGTCTACGAATCTCATTTACGTCAGCTAAAGTCTAATACCAACGGCAAGTACCAATGTGACTTTTTTGAGTTATATGTACTCTCTAAGATTATTTAGACACCACTGAGAAACGGGGAAGGAAAACATCGTGAGGAAACCTGGGCTTATAATTTCTAATTATTAGTTTGAAATCGCTAACCAGCAATGAGCAAGCGTGGTGATTAATGCTCAAACCTTATCCGTGTGAAACGAGGCTTTGTTCGGCAGTGGGCATTTATAGGCTGTTGATGATGAAGGACAAATAGAAACCAAAAAATAGTAAATTATATAAACATCGTAGCTGCCTGCAAGTAACGTAATCATCTCCAAAGCGATGTTATTCAGACAGGACCGTCTCTAATAGGTGCTGAAAGTAGCCACTGGAGTGGTTCTAATAAGGTAAGAATCCTGCATACCCTAAAACTTTTCGTGTGTCTAAACGTGGATCCACGCGAGACACAATTTATTTTCTATTGTGTCCCATAACGGTGCATTCAAACGGTAAAAAAAGCATATATACGGTCGAATTGAGAACATAACGTCACGCCTTTTATCCCCGAAGGGGTAGGCAGAGGTGCACATTATACCACTGTACAATGTAACACCCACTTTTCACTATTTATGTTATGAGTCCCACGTAATAGGGGGTGAGAATCGAATTGAGAATTCTCCTTTTTTTGAAGTCGGTTAAAAAGCTAGACACCTTTTCAAACGTTTTCCTATTCTATATTCGAAAAAAGGTAATGTAATCAAAAACTGGACCAATCGCAGCGCTCATCTCGAGTGTAATCTTACGTAACATCTCGCTTACGTCAACGTTTAGTTGATCAGTGTTAAAACTGATAAATTACTGATAACCAAGTTATTTTAATGTTATTGTCTCATTGAATACATATCGTGGTTACAATTGAGAATGTTGTTAATAATACTGACGAAATATATATAAAAAATGATGTTATGTGAACAATTTAGCTAATATTCATTGTTGCATGTTTTTCTATTGTTTTTTTTATCTAAATATTCGTCCCTATTGAGGATCCTGGTTCTTAATCTATTAATTTCTTCGTAGTAACAAGAGCAGTCCTAAAGTTACCTTATCAAGTTGTATATCAAGACATTGCAGTCCCTGAGTTAATATAATTCCGTCATAACAACAATTAAATGTATCTACAGTTTAAAAGGATGTTTCATAAAACCCTTCGTTTTCTAATATAACAGCTATTAATAACCAGAGATGTCTTTTTAAAAGTCCATTTTTTAATATAAGAACCACACTTTAACTAAATCAATAGAGGAACACAAGACAGTAAGTAACACAACAACTAAAATCTGGACAAAGTTAAGTGTCGCAGTGTACATAAAGTGTGACGTCATAGACAAACATAGTCGACATTGCTATGTATTCAGTTCGTGTTTGTATAACTACATTATATGACAGACGACCATTTCGATGGTGAAGGTCGACGGATTCGCTTATTTTGCTTAACTGAAGAGATTGCCGAAAATATATGATAATACACCTAATATTTGTATTTAAAATTACATTTAAGGTCATTTTTCGTTTAGAATATTGGAAAAAGTATATCGATGATGTAATGTTTTAGAATATATACATAACATAACATCACGCCTTTTATCCCCGAAGGGGTAGGCAGAGGTGCACACAGAAGTAACATCCACTTTTCACTATTTATGTTATGAGTCCCATGTTTTAGAATAACTGTGATATAATATGCACTGACTGACACTAGCGTCTTTGTAACATGGTGGTAGATTATAATCAGCAAGATGTCTACTGAACAAAGGCTGCAAGGATAGCTACAGTTTCCGACATAGCATGGTCATTCGAAAAGCAGATACAGTCATACAACAGCCAGATACTATAGACGCCACCTTCTTCTACAGTTGTTTATTCGTCTTTGTCTTTAGTATGATCTCTTTCTTATATATCCTTCATAAACTTGTGCTTTTTAATGAAAACCTTGGAATTATGTGACTAAAAATTAAAAGGATGAGGTATAAAATTTGAAATGGTGATTAGGTTATTATTAAATGCTGAGATCATCAATGTTACACATTTTAATATATCGGACTAAGTTCTTGGTTAAATATACACATGAAAATGAAATATACAGAAAACCGACGTGAAAGTGAGGTTACCGGAGGAACAAATACCCCCCTCCCCTGTCTCCCCAATCCCCGAATCATCCACAATGCTCAAATTTCCAACTCCCAAAAGACCGGTAACGCACTTGTAACGCCTTCGTGTTTCAGGTGTCCATGGGCGGCGCCGATTGCTTACTATCAGGTGATCCGTCTGCTCATTTACCGGCTTATAAAAAAAAAAAAACCTTAGTTCTAACTAACATAGCTCCGATAATGTTTATAATCGATTGAACACTTAGAAGTCAAAACTTGTAAGCTATACAAAGTAAAATCAATAAGGTCCTTCTAGATTTCTTAGGGATAAGAATAATAAAGGCCTTAACTATCAGACGCCGGCAGACGGTAAATACTAAATTAAGTTTATTAAGACGTCTAAGCTTAAATAGTTACAGCAACTTGTCTATAAATTCCAGTACTTAATCCATTTAATGGATCTACTCTGGTTTAGTTTACGAATAAATGTGTATCTTCAAAGTATTGAGTCGAGCTTATAAGAGGTCGTGAATAGTCAGCGAGATTTTATCTTTTTAGGATCATTGATTAAATTACAAGTGTCGATGACTTTAAGGAACAAGTATTTATTAATATGTCGTCAATATTTCGAATAAGTGTCGATTTTCTTTTTGTATAGTTGGTAATCTAAATAAAAATCTCAGTGAATTTGACACTAAAGTCTTCATAACATAACACCCACTTTTCACTATTTATGTAATGAGTCCCATGTAATAGGGGGTGAGCATATTGCCATATACCGGGCACAATTCCAGACTCCGTGCTACTACAGACTCCAATTACAGGCTTCGACTGAGAATCTTTAAAAACCCAGTAATTTCGACCGTTCGGCCAACGAAACAGTCTTCATATTATAACCCTTCATAATATAAGCATATAGCAAATTAAACTTCGTCTTTGTAACAGTAAAAAATAAATAAGCAAATCATATATTTTGTATTCGAAGTAATCTAATACTAAGAAAACCATAACTCATTACTTTTATTCTCGAAACAATGAGAAGCGACCTCTGACGTAGAACTCATAACATTAGTATAAATTTATTGAAAAACATCGTGGGTGCCACAAACCCTGAAGTCCTTCGGAGAAACTTAATCTGAATGTTATTAAATATATATATACTATTATAATTACATGAAGGAGATCTAAATCAATAGCCATTTCGAGTGGTATAGCCAGATAACTGTATATTTAAATCTTTAGTTGGACAGGAAATACCTATAAAACATTTCATAAAACTTATCTATTAACTTAATTAATGTAAAATATATTTAAATATGAAAATCACTCGGTTTATATACTTTATGCTTCGTCAGATTATTGATTATATTTAACGATTATGACCTCAAGAAATATTTAATTATATTATTTTAATAGTTAACGTAATTAAGATCTAAAATGCAAGGCTAGTATGTGTTATCGCCAATCTAAGTCACCGTTAAGTAAGTTGGCAGCCTATATAATTACTGTTAATCTCATAACTCGTAAAAGTCGTTGGAGAAAAGTTAACATATTTTTACAACTTCATAACATAACATAACATCAAACCTTTATACCCCGAATGGGTAAGCAGAGGTGCACATTATGGCACTTAATATCACTGTACAATGTAACAACCACTTTTCACTATTTATGTTATGAGTCCCATGTAATAGGGGGTGAGCCTATTGCTATATACCGGGTACAATAATATCATTATGTTATACTAGTTAAACTCGCAACGTCTGCGTTTTTTTTAAATAAAAGTAGTCTTTGTTACTCCTTAGTACATTAGATACCTGCCAATAAAAGTCCCGTCAAAATACGTCCAGCCATTTCAGAGTATACTCTGACTGTCAAAACTGACAGGCAGAAAAAATAAAAAAACATAATTTAGTTATATGTATCGCATGAATATTCATATACATGTAATAAAATGCGGTTGTTTCACTATTACAAACAGACATTACAATTTTATTTATCTTCTGTCTAGCAAGCTCTGCCCATTCTAGCTTTTTCTGAATAAAAACATTATACTTAGTGTTATTTTGGACCTTGTAATTCATAGATACAGTAAGACAATTAAATACGTAGCTGCATACTAAATGAAACCATAGCATCGTGCTTATAGAGCTGAACATAACATAATCGTTCGTTACATCGAGTGTCTTCATTATCACCTACCCATATAAAACGCCCTTTATTCTAATCTCCACTCTGACGTCAACACAGTAAGTTCCATTTTACGGAAACGTTGCATGATGCATCGCTACGTGGAATTTGATTCAAAACATCAAAATATCTGAAGGCTAACATTGTACACATGAGTCATGGGATTTTTGTGGGTGATCGCGTTGTGTAGTGACGTCATACTGCTGAGATGTCGGGGTATGGTTTCAATCGAGTAATTGCCAGATAACATTATATTTGTGGGTGTATCTGTAACTATTTTTATTTTTTATTTTTTATTTATTTATTTATTACTTATGATTGTGAAATATGCTATATAAACTTCGAATGGACAGTTTATCGTCGTGTCTAAATGAGTTTACGAAGTTATGTTACTTCGTGGGAATTGTAAGCAATTAATCCTAAAGTTATAATTTCAAGAGATGTTTCTTTTAATATTCGTTAAATGTAGTACTTGAAATCATTTCTTATTTTATTGTACGATGGATTTAAGATACATTATGAGCCTGAACATACCACCTACTTTTTGCCTTCATTAGGAGAATGCACCTTTTTATATTTGATAGGCCGACGTTTGACCACTATCTCGCCTGGTGGTAAGCGATGATGCGGTGTACGATGGAGTATGTCGTGCCTTTAGACACCCAAGTTGTATATACTTATATTCAAGAAATACAGACTCTGGCATATAATTCCATTCCACTCCTTAGCAGAACGCACAAGGAAGTTTGATGCGGAGCGCTTCGTGCGTGTGGGTGGGACCTATGTTGCAGGATAAGCATAATTGCATTATACTACATTATACCTCACAATACAAGTAGAACTACCACACATTAATTAGGAGAGCACAATTAATGCACGTGACATACCCAGTAGACAGTCATAAATACTTGTTTATTACAACTTCAATGACGCGATGACGTCTGATACAATGTGATCTCACCTTATCTACAGTTATCGTGTGCAACACGTGTCGGTTTGTCAGATGTATCTTGTCAACTATGTTGGAATAATCATGTGTACATTTAGATGTATTTATTAGTACATTTATTGATTTGTTTAACAAAAATGTATATCACTCATTGGGAGCTATGTAAGTCATTAGATACCGCGCGCGCCTCAAAGAGCCATCAGACCACCACAGATGGGGCCCAATAGGGCCGATGCCGATTCAGAGTCGCGGAGAACCTTACGGGTAACCGGGGCTCCGGCTCGACGTGCACGGAAGGAACGGGGTGGTTTTTAGTCAGTAAGAGTCTGACAATCCCTCTCGCCTCACCCGGGCGGGAGAAGTCATTGGATGATTTTCCCCCTCAAAAAAAAAATAGTGTAGCGAATGTCATAACGATAAACTCTAGTGTATTTCTTCTACAACCTATTATTAAGGTTTTCATTTTAAAATAAAAGGTACGTAGCTCGAAAAGAGCCTCATTTATGGCTCTTATTACGTCGGTACCAATGTTGGAAATTATGTTAGTGAACTTGTACTTATATTGAGTATAACTTCGAGAAAAGTAGATACGTATATAGGTGACGGGTACATCTTTATGTTTGCAAGTAGCGAAGCAGGTAGAGTATATTGTATATTAATTAGTGAGTTTTGTTATGAATGAAATCGAGGCCATGTCGATTACGCTTATCGTCATATACCTACTGGGTAAACGTCTAGATTATAGTCAACCTATAAATACTTCAAAATTAGGTAGATCATGAGTAAATATTATGTGTAATTATTATTAAAATTATGTTACATATTATGTACACCTACGATGGCATAAATTATTTAGTACGCATTTATAAAAGTTATTTTAAGAATGGTGGTAACTGGTTTATATGTAGTTTTGAAAGTAAGTAATTAGTGTCTTAAAACGTGACATACAAGGTGCAAATTACAACCAATTTGTTGAAATAAAGGTGTTTATGATTTGTAATTGTAGACTATTAAAAAACGTATTTTTTGTTATGTTATAAACCTACTTACTCAAAAAGTTTTTACATTTTTATTTTTATTATATTTTGATCTTTTATTCCGTAATTGACCACTGATGTTTAATAAAACAATGAAATTACTTTTTAATCTTACTAGTTGTTGTTTTTTCTAAAATACGAAATGTTATTATTGAACACCAATTTCGAAAAATTTTGATTGAAGGTTTATTTTTTTCGATTTTCGGAGAAAAATTAACGCGAGTTAAATAGTCAAGTACTATTCATGAAATATGGCCTTCGTAGCAACAATGTCTACGAAAGTGCTACGAAATTTATATATAGAGTGACGTCACCAAAATATACTACACTTGTAAAAAGATATGAGCCGAAAAAAAATTTTTCATGAAAAATCCAAAGTTGAAATTTAAATAAATGAAATAATCGTTTAATATTATAATAATACGTTCCATTTACATTAAATAAATAAGAAATATAATATAAATATAGATTATATATTAATATATATATGTATAAGTAGTACATATTCCATTTCGTAGCACGTTTGGCGCTACGAAGTTGCTACGTGCTACGCGGTCACTGATCGATCGGAAAACAGACTACAAAGTCCAGAGTTCATTTTTTACTGCCGCCTCCGACCGAAAGCCTACTTTTCTTTTAATTTTACTTTATTTAGAACCTTATTCCAGGTACCATAAAGTTCAAAGCCTTGTACGGTTTTTGTAAGAAAATCTATTGGATATTTTTTCTGCGTTATCTTTGGCCTATCCTGTAGATTATGAAGGAATTTTATTATTACAAATCGTCTTGAGTTAGCTCAGGTATATTTTATTTCATCTTAGATAAGAAAGAAAATGATATTAGAAGAGAAATCTTCGATATTTCTTCTTGGAAATTATTGTTGAACGATATTTCGTATATGATAACTGACCAATACAATTTGAACTACGTGTTGCAATTATATCTTTGTTTATACGACTCAACTTATACTGGTGCACTGTCATGATTAATCATTTATTACGATGAATACTTTTGTAGTTATTTACTAAATTTATTTTAATAAATAACTACGAAAGGCTGCTCAATTTTAATTGTATTTAAATATCGTGCCATCTCTGTCGTTTTACAAAGAATCTGCAGTGACAGAACTATAGTTAAGCGCGAGTAGCGTTTCAGTATTCAGGCGTTAAGGTTTTAAAATAATGATAATTGATTATAATGACGTCATTCAGGAATATTATTTTATCCAGAACATGTAATTTTTTATTGCTTTTTTCTCGATTTTTTTCTATTTTATTACGTAAGCGCCAGTTTTGTGTCATTAAGATGAAATATATAAGTAAATGAAAAAATGTTTAACTAAAATTGCGGGTTACTCACGTGGATATACTGAGAAAAGGTCTACTAGTTGTAAGATGTCAGTGAGCTGTGCAACATCGCCATGACGCGCACGCTGCTCATGAGGAAGAACCCCTCTGTGGTTCGAAACTAGTAGAGCTTTTCAACTAGTGAGTAATCAGCGATTTTTAGTTAATTTAGTATGTCTCACGATAGTTATTATGAAAAAATGTTTATTGTTACGGCTGTAAGATTTAGGATCTTCATTTGCAAAAACATATTTAAATACATTTTAAATTTGATACATGAAAGAAGAGCCTAATTAAAAGTACCTTTAACCGATGCATGAAAAGACTGATGATTGTTGAGGAAGCTAAAGCAAATGGCGTTTCATAGTCTCTGCTTACCCCCGTGGGAGACAGGCGTGAGGTTATGTATGTATGTAGAATTGACTTAATGTTTATTTCGGACAAGTGATACATCCATAGGGGTTAGACAGAAAAAAAATAAAAATATTAAAAACTATGTTAATACCTATTTTGTTACAAGCCTACTGTTGGGAATACATCTTCACACGATAGCATAGGTGAATCGTATCTCTCTGCAATGGAGATGGTTTTTATTAGCATTTAGTTGGAACTGGCCCGCACCCTGCAGATCAGATTTCTGTCTGATAATGTTATTTTGTTTTGTTGTGTCCGGTATATGGCAATAGGCTCACATAACATAGGACTCATAACATAAATAGTGAAAAGTGGGTGTTACATTGTACAGCGGCATTGTGCCGTAAAGTACACCTCTGCCTACCCCCTATAAAAAGCGTGATATTATGTTATGTTATGATGTTATTACTTTGGATCTTCATACAAAAGTAACAAGAATATATTTACTACGTAGGATTTGTATAACCGATGTAATGTAACCGAAAAATCCAAAGGATTGATTAGAAGGCATTAAGATTACGTTATCATATTTTATGGTAGATACGTTACAGATATTGATACAAAATGATACAATACTTATAAGATTATTTCGAATGATTGGAATCTACACGTAAACGCATAAACACATTCACACATAAATTCCTTAAGTATATCGATAAACCTGTAAACTGTATAGGGCTTAACTTTACTCAGAAAGGACTGATAAACCTGCTCTACCTTTGAATCACAACAAAAAATATGCACCTTGAAGACATCTTTCGAAACGAAACGAAAAACGAGGACCTTTCTAAAAAGAGAATATTTTATTAACGATAAGCATTTCACATCATAGAATTATTAAACAAAAGATGAATTTATAATAATTTCAAACAGATTTACAAACTAAACGTAGTTATTGCAACAATCCAATTACCTTCCCCCCCAATTCCCCAATCTCTGAATCCCCAACGATCCTCAAACTCCTAATCCCCAAAAGACCGGTAACGCACTTGTAACGCCTCTAGAGTTCCAGGTGTCCATGGGCGACGCCGATTGCTTACCATCAGGTGATCCGTCTGCTCGTTTACTGGACATAAAAAAAATTAACGCCATTGATAAGCATTTGAAATCATAAATTCATGATTCTAAACAGATTTACAAACTGTACTAAGAGTTAACTGCAATAATCTACAATTAAGATTAAAAAACAAACTCAATAAGAATCTAGCCCATATAGAATGATGTCTGAAAGAACTATCGAGCGCTTTCCTTTACTTTATTCAGTACATAATCCTTATGTACAGTTATATGTACGTCAGGGCCGCATCGCGTCACCGTCATGCGCACTACGACGATCGATTCCACTTTACTCAACACTAATATAATTGTATTCAAACACCTATTTTATTAATAATCATTACTTATTTAGCAGGCAGTTAAAAAAATTACGTTTTCAGCATTTTCAATATAGTGTAGTAGTTTCTTTATTGTTTTCAAATAGTATTTAGATATTTTAATAATAATGAATTGCCAGTAAAGAAAGAAAATTGTTATTATTTACCTTAGTTGTATCCTAACTCATCATATAACATCAAGCCTTTTATCCCCGAAGAGGTAGGCAGAGGCGTGTATTACGGCACTCATTGCTGGCTGGCTCACCCCCTATTACATGAGAATCATCACATAAATAGTGAAAACTGGATGTTATATTGTATCCTAACTACTCTAAATATTCGTGTAGCTACGTTTTCTAATAGTGGCTTTAAGATATTTTAAGAATAAATGATTAATTTTTAACGGTTACAAAGGTCTATGAAAGTTTTATTTGCTGCCAAGGTAGATTAGAATAAGGTTTTTATTTGTTAGTAAGTTAGTTTATTTGTATATTTTGTATAATTTTAGCACATACAAACCTAACCAAGTAGCCTGCAGGCCTATAATTTTAACTAAGCAAGCTATAACTTATATTTTTTCAGTTTGACAAAGCTATTTAAATAAATACTACCTAAATTATAAAGTTTGTGTAATTTTCTTAAAGCACAAATATTATCACGCGTATACTTTGTATACAATTTTAATTATGGGTGATTTTGGGTTATACATTAAACATAAGATTCAGGTTGATCCTACATATAGCTGTAATCTTCATAGAAGTAAGTTTTAATAAAAACGATGCAGTTTAATAAACGGAACCAGTAAAATATGGAATTAAAGAGTAGAATCGCTACCGTATTGAACGGTAATCGAGTGAACATTCCGAGTCGATCTGACAAACATTCAATCATCATTCCTTATGTATTGTTTCGTCGAATTACTCCGCCATTTCTCTTAATACGATGATTGGATACGTTTCCAGTAAACAGCTATTTTATTGGTGACACAACTGGATGTTTTTTGTATTGAATTTCTGGAATATTTTTGTTTAGATTTTTCATTTAGGAGAAATATGATATAACTTTTACGTTTATTCTACGTCTTTTAAAAGGCCTGAAAAATGAGGTTTATATTCTACAATAATTTCATTTTAAATCTAATATGTAACTACTAAGTAAAAGAGGTGTGTTTGTTAGCGTTTCTGTTCTGATTATTCCGTTAAAAGTTTTTATTCCCTGTATCTTACTTTCACTGTCACACTATCTATCTTAATATTTTATTTATGCTGCATCGTGTTTGGTGCTAAATAATGTTTTATCTTTCTTTCTAAAATAAGTTATGTGCGTTTAATGAATCATATTAATGATATTCCACGAGTTACCTCAAATCAGAATAGAAATAACAGTATTCAAGTATAGTATTAAAAACAATAAATACTCATAAATGCTCAAATAATTTTGTTTTTCATTGTATGAAATTATTATGAGAGTTTACTTTGTTCGTGTGCTTCAGCTTCCAGCCGATTGAGTATCTAAAAGGAGGCTGGCAACCCTCTGTGTCGATATTTATTTATGGTTGGTGAGGATATCAGGTAGCGGCTGATATGTGTTTTTGTTTTTGAGATTATTATGTACTTTGTATTATAACTTTCGTGATCTGATTGTCTTCAGAGCCGAGTGGTTAGGTTGCTTATGGGACGACGTGCTCCATCGTAGACTGCATCATCGCTTACCACCAGTCAAGATAGTGGTCAAACGTCGGCCCATCCAGAATATAAAAAAACATTCTAAATTAAATATTGTTTTGCGGCTTACTCACTTAATTAGCGTAGCCATGCTAAAGCTATGACATGCGGAATCCTGCTCATGAATATAAGCCTCTAGCATGGCTTGAAACTAGTCGAGTTCCTTGTCTAGTAATTACGTCTATAAGCCGAAAAACATAATTACGTTGTATGTCTTGTATTTTGAGGAAAATGAAGGATATTATTGAAGAACTGATAGTGTGTAAGAAGAACTGTGAATATTGTCTGAGTATTATAGTATCTTATTCACAGTAAGCAGTATTAAAGAAGAAAGTTTATATGTACCATATGGAATGGTTTAAGATGTTACATATAGGATTTTTTTATAGGAGTAAAGTCATCAAATGGCTGCTCCCGCCTGGGTAAGGCGGGAGGGAGTGTCAGACTCTTACTGACTAAAAACAACTCCGTTCCTACTCCTGCCCTTCGAGCCGGAGCCCCGAACACCCGTTAAGTCCTCCGCGGCTCCGAATCGGCATCGACCCTATTCATACATACATTCTACATATAGGGATAGATGATGACTATGTTGACTTAAGAAAATTACTTTGTAGCGAGTTCAAAGTTCTACCGTGGAGACCTAGTTAAGTAATGACCTACATGCCTATATTTTATTCAAAACTAGACACATTTTATCGCTATAATTAAGGTTGAAATTCTTATTTACAGTTCCTTGTATTTATTCGCTTTGTTTAATGTTTATTAAGTAACTTCTACTTAAACGTGCTTTAGTCAGTTATTATATGAAAACGTTAAAAAACTCGCTAGCATGGTAAGATTCGGTGTCGACCACAACCTAGTTTGGAAAATGCTCACCATTTTTCAGTTGTAAACATAAAATAAAAAGGAGTAGAGTTGGTTGGACGACTTTGTTTTGAAAGGTTTTACACTTCGTTTTTTATCTAGATTTCGACGTGTTTTTCTTATTAATGACGACTTAAATGACCTGAAACGACTAAATATGTATAGAATGAGATTTCTTTTTCTAAGAGACTACATGACGTGAATTTTTTCCATACGAAGAGAGCAAATTTTATAAAAATATTTTTCTTTATAGGATAAGGTAAAGGTCAGACCGATCACCTGGTGGTAAGTAATCGATGTCACCCATGGACACCCGGAACACCAGAGGCGTTACAAGTGCGATACCGGACTTTTGTGAAATAGAGATTTAAGCATTGTGGGGGATTCGGATATTGGGAAGATTGGGGAGCCTAGGGAGGGGGAGGGGGTTATTGGACCTCCGGTAATCTCACTCACACGACGAAACACAACGCAAGTGTTGTTTCACGTCAGTTTTCTGTGAGGCCGTGGTATCACTCCGGTCGAACCAGCCCATTCGTTCTGAAGTATGGCTCTCCCACACTTGAACATATATTCAACTCGTATTTTCCACAACACATATGAATGTACTCATTCATCATTAAAATGGCACAGACAGAGTATAACTTTGTAGTTTGTAGTATTGTTTGCGTTCCCGGCGCGAGGAGGAAATATAAATATTCAGTGTTTTTGCAACACAGCCAATAATATGGCGAGCTAATAATAGATTGAACTCCACCAACCTTGCAGGCATGTGTAAAAACTATTGTATGCAGCGAACGAACGAATTAGATGTTAGGGAAATTTTAAAACGTACTATTACACTGCTGACTTCTAGAGACAGCAGATATGTAAATAAATAGGCAGACAGGTATCATTATACATTTCTAACATAAAGGGTTTATAACAAAATTTTAATATATTGGAATTTCCACCGACTCTTTTATGAAACTATATTGATTCGAGATCAAAGACATTGTCAATGATATCAACAGGAAATATATTATTTTACATCCGATGTTATATTACTGAAAATAGAAAATCTAAGGGTTAAAATGTACACGACGTACAATTTACTGGAGCCATTGTGACATTTCTAGAGAATCCCATAGTTATAAAACAAACGGTGGTGTTATAAAACCGAGTTCTCATCAGCTATATCAGTCCCAAATCTCATGAAAACAAAATTTGTTAAAAATGTAAGTAGCAGTCAGTTCTTTATTTGTCGTCAACAACAATGATGTAAATATATTTTTAACTGAAGTGACGTCATAAGGAGCTCATGAAATTATTTTAAACCCTTGTAAGTACGTAGTATGTTTTTCGTGCTTTGTTATTGAATTTACATTCAGAATGATTAAATTAATCCTGCACGTCAGTAGCATATGCCAGTACAAGTTACATAATATCTACCACTGAACCAACACCTACATACATGGAATCCTGTTTAGTGTTTTTTTTTTCATATTTGAAGGGCTGACGTTTGACCACTATCTCGCCTGGTGGTAAGCGATGATGCGGTTTATGGTGGAGCACGTCGTCCCATAAGCAACCTATTCACTCGGACCTTGAAGACACCCAGGTTATATACCCTTCAGGAAATACAGTCTCTGGCAAGGAATTCCATTCCTTAGCAGTACGCACAAGGAATCTTGATGCGAAGCACTTTGTGCGTGTGGGTGGGACATCTACCATGCGTATGCGTAGTTTGCCCTCTTCTATGTGCAATAAGCACATTTAGAGTACATACTGCTCTGAAATATGTTCAGTTGTTATAATGTTTGTCGTTGCAGTGTGTACTTCAAATACTTTATGAAGCACATATTTATCATTTGACTTTTCCGGTCTATTTTATACAAACTATGTCCTAGCAGCTGGTGTTATTTAATGCCAGCAGGCACATGAATTATCTAATTAAGCGCAGTTGTTTAGCAGTGTAGCGCATACAAACATTTTAACGACTTATTTTTATGCAGTAGGCAGGCGGGAGATTCATATATACTGTTCAAGTTTTTGAATGACACAACATAAAGGTTGTCTGGAAGAAATCACCATTGTGTGTGATAAGACCGCCCATTGTACGCATATTTACTTGAATTGTTTGTTTTAAGCTACTTAAATGTATACAATAATTACAATAATACCTATTTATTTATATATAAAGCATATATAAATAAACAGGTAATTTTAATTCTATTTACTAACTAATCAGTTTGAACAATGGTTATTCGAGGACTACAAAAGCTGATTAATTGATTGATTTATGAATGTGAAAATAATTAATTTTTTAACTCATATATCGACCGATTTTGAATTTAATAAATACATACAATTTGGCTGAGACATATCCAGTATTAGCATGCCCAATGGCTAAAACAAAGAAATAACACCCTAGTCACTATGTATGTACTGCACCTTCGTTCAGCAAATAAAGGTATTTGATTTTGATTTTAGACTTTAATAAACACAAGAAAAGATTGACTTTACTTTGATTACACGTGGAGAGTTACAACCTGTCTATTGCATGGTAACAAATTAAATAAACAGAGACCAGCCCAGAGATATTAAACTTCGAGTTGCAAGTTAGTTACTTAATAAAGTAAACGTTTATCTTACTTCTATAGTTCTTCTTTTATTGAAAAAACGTAGAAAGAAAAGTTCTTTATTGTGCCACATATAAAAAACATAACGCAAAAAAATTTAGAAACGATTAGTACAATGGACGGTCTTATTATTATAGAGCGATCTCTTATAGACAAACTTTGGATGGATAAGCAAAGAAGACTCGACATAATTTTAAATGAAAATATTTAAACCAGTGTTTTCAAATTCGTAAATAAAATAACTGAAACCTGTAAAAAAGGTTGGCTTTCGGTTGAAATTCATAACTTTTAGGCTTTTAGTATATTGAAAGATTTACTTTGGTCCTAAATTAATAACTGTTACAAAAGTAAACATAAAATCAATATTGTTAGTTTATTGTAGTTTCCGAACATAACTTAAGTTTCCGATTTTTGTCACATGTGGCGCTAGTGCTGTCTGTTCTCTGTCATCTTTACTGGCTAATAAACGTATTGTTAAACTTAAATCTCGTTTATTATTATTTAATAGTAACTTTTTGATTTAATATCAACCATTCCATCGACTTTCTGTCACAAACAGATGCATCCTGACTTTGAATTGAGGTCAGTTATTAATTTTGTCCGCTTGTTATTTGTTGTGACGTAGTATTTCAAAATTCGTTGAACTCTTTTCTACTCATATCTCTGTTCTATGGTCTCTTTGGATTGGAGATGTAATCTTTGGTCTTTATATATTTAACTAGCTTTTACTCGCGGCTTCGCTCGCGTCACAAAAGGATAAAAAGTAGCCTATGTGACATATACCAATACACACAGCGCCATCTATACCAATACTTTTGTTTCTTCTCGGGAATATCAAATTTTTCCGGGTTAAAAAGTACCCTATTATTTAATCCGGACTTTTAACTTTACATCTGCAAATATTCAAAGCAATCGGTTTAGTAGTTACGGCGTGAAAGTGGAACAAACAAACAAACAAACTCACTTACCGATTTATAATATTAGTAAGGATTGCTACTTATAAGAATTCTGGGTCTAGATATTGTGCTCAGAATAATTATGAAAATTGTGTTTGCAGATTCCCATTTACTATACATGTAAAAGATATTAAAAAATACACAAGCATAGATAATTTTGATAAGAACATTGAATTAAATATAGTGGAGGGTTTCAGAAACATGGTAGTTATATGTAGCCATAAATAAAAAGATAGAAACTCCTAAAGTGTTTTATGGGTTTCCTTAACTGTAATAATATAATATCAAAAAGTATACTTAAGTGGAATACAGTAATATAACTGATTCAGTATTTAATTTGAAGCGTCATTAGAAAAAGAAAGTGAAAACTAATATTTGTTACAAACCTAATCATATCCCACAAATATAAAATGAAATCACAGCAAAACCTCAGCTATCGAGCACTAAACCAAAACTTCAAACAAAATATTTGACCTAATTACTACACAGTTTGAGTCTAAACAATGAATGGTCTAGTTTTTTAGCATACACTTCAGTAAGGTAATAACACAGCCTTGAGTAACTGGGTCACTGTGTCGGGTGATCCTGCAAGGTGAGCGCTGAGGCCCGCTGTCTACGTGTTTGACTTTGTGACTTATCGGCTCATACTGGGACAATATTATCGAATAATGTCATTATGTTCTTTTAATCCTGGTAATATTTTTAAATGACGTGTAAATTAGTGAAGATATATTGATGTTTATTGTTTTTTCACGCCAAAGTATTGAACATATTGGAAAGGTTGAATAGATTTATTTTATTACATTCTAATGGCAACCTGTGGACAGTGTTGTGGGTTGCATTATTGTTCTAAATGTCAAACTATGTATTAAGTAAGACTTTATAATGTAACTATTTACTATTCCTCTTAATAAAAAAAACAGATTGGATTATTTTTTATCCGGGTACGTGGCAGAAGCTAATATGTAAAGTAGTGTCTAAAAAGTCTTTTATTATATAGATTTACAATCAATACTTATTTAAATGATATATAACTGTATAGAGACTAAGGAAAACGAAATTTTCGACGAGTTCTTATGTCAAATGTAAAAAATTCAATTTAGAGAGCAAATGTTGACCAGGATATGTTGTCAACGTTTAGCAGTAATTGTGAGTGGTCCTCAATTTTAACATTTTTAAATACAATAATAACGCAGTAGTTAAAAGTATGTAAGTAGTTCTGTAGTTATAATTAAAAGACGTTGGTTAAAAATAGGTATGGTTAGGTTTAATAAAGTTACCGCAATTAAAACGTTTCTTTTGAAATGTAGAACGAATATGAGAACTAGCCAGTTATGTAAGAATGGCTAGCATGAGAAAGGCATATAACGGTTCGCAATCGAAACAACTGTGTGACAGGCCTACTTCCATTTTGGATATACATCTCACCAAAGACAACTTACATACGAAGGATTAATTAAATAAAGAAGCATTAAAAGCCTTTTGTATTAACAGATACATTCTCTTTTCCTTTCTTCCCGTGAATTTGATAACTCTTTTCTGTAGTGATAATACAATAAAAATAATATAATTTCAATAGTACATACATAATAGATGTTGTAGCTGTGGTACTTATCATACACTGGTGCATACGTAAAAAGTGTAATTCAGAGGGAAACTTCTAGGAATTATGATGACAAT
Source organism: Spodoptera littoralis (assembly GCA_902850265.1). Classification (NCBI taxonomy): domain Eukaryota; kingdom Metazoa; phylum Arthropoda; class Insecta; order Lepidoptera; family Noctuidae; genus Spodoptera; species Spodoptera littoralis. The sequence goes on from LR824545.2 coordinate 12,960,538, forward strand.
GACTGCACGGTTGGCGCGGTAGCTGGGCAACTGGCTGCCGTGCAACGTGTCGCGGGTTCGATTCCCGCACGGAACAACTCTTTGTGTGATCCACAGATTATTGTTCCAGGTCTGGGTGTCATGTGTATGTGAACTTGTATGCTTGGAAACGCACCCACGACACAGGAGAAAATCCTAGTGTGGGGCAACGCTTTTTAAAAAAGGAAAAGAAACATCTTAAACCCATCCCATCTATAATTTACATAGAATTTATAATTTATGAATGAATTCCAAATTAGTCTGACTGCCAACAGTTTCTGATATTAGTATATGAGAGAGAACTTTTGTCACAAAATACGTGGTGATAGTTTAGCCACAGATGTGAGTGAGCCAGGCGGGCAGTGTCGTGTATCGAATGCAACAACGGTGCAACCTACAAAGCCGACGATTGTAACTGTACCGTGTACCACTCAGCGCTACAACGACCGACAAATTCATACTCTGCATATTATTTTACTTACTATTTTTATTCTGTAAGTGTATAAGCATGTTTCTAAGCTTTTTAAATAATGTTAGGAATGCCTAAGGGAATTCTAGTCCTAATAGGTTTTGGAAACAATAAAAAGATTCCTAAATGATTATGTTTTCGGCTTACTCACGTAATAATTTGACGAGGAACTCGACTAGTTTCAACCCATGCTAGAGGCTCATATTCATGAGTTGAGCAATTACGTGAGTAAGCCGAAAACATAATAATTTATTTAGTATATCTCACGAAAGTTATAATACAAAAAGATTCCTGTCTGTCGATCCTTTAGTGCAGCTATTTGCTCGTTCTAAGGTTTAGATTCTTATAGGGTAGAACGAGCATGGAACTCCATGGTTATTTATTTCCTTTTTCAATCAGTTTTACCCAGTCGGGTTAAATAGATCTACATCGGTTCGCACTGCTAATTCAGATTCAACAGACAGATTCAATTAATAGTACGCTTACCTTCTTAACTGAACTTATATTAAGTTAAATGTGTTCCACATTAATGATACTTCTAACATGGTTCCAGCCTATTGATAAAATTATGACGCAATCCTAGGACTGCTACTATGCATTCGCATGAAACACGCAATGTGATTTTGGTAACACCAAAGTTCATAAATACAGATTACAGTCACCAATGTTTTTCAGATTTGATGTCAAAGTTTAATTTTACTCGGACCATACATTTGCAATTAAACTTACAAGAATTTTGAAGAGACAACGAGAAAATTATGATCAAAATGCTAGCAATATCATTAAAACTTTGTGATCGTGTTCTGTTCTTGGAAATATAACACTATACGTTTATATTTAGAATTGAGTACATGTTTATAAATGATGTAAGTTAAAAGAGGCTACGGAACTTGACATTCCCGACCCTCTCAGTATGTTCGTCTTGTCATTCTGAAGAGAATATGTGTATCATTAGCAATTTTCTTTTTATGATTCTTTTATTAATACAAATACAGTATACAGAGCGGATATGAATGGGACCGTCGGTAGAGGGCGCCCTAGACGGACATATAGTGACCAGATTGGCGATATATTAAAGAAGGGCCAAATTAAAAGTACCCTTAACCGACGAGAATGCATGTAAAGATTGATGACTGTTGATGAAGCGAAAGATGTATGTAGGAATCGTAGTAATTAGCGTTCCTTAGTCTCTGGCTCCCTCATGGGAGACAGGCGTGAAGTGATGTATGTATGTATGTTAAAAAAAACTGTATTAAGTTATTTTTATGTGTTTCTAACCAAGTAAATTGGATAAACCCGTTAAAGCATTTAACTAAAAACTTTGTAGCGCCCGTATTTGGTTTTGCATTTTACATTTGCTTTATTATTCAATGCATAAATAAAATACAATTGTTGTCAGAATTATAAAGCTTCTAACAATTTTCAGTTGAATTTTGCAACCCGAAAATACACCAACAAATAAAATTACGTCACTTTTTCTCAGTAACACAGGCAATGTTTACAGTATACCAATAGCCAATACTGCTTCTAAACAAAATGAAATTCTAGGAAAACATATTTCAGTGAAATCAACAATTTTCTTAAGGGACATTTTGGTAAATACGAAGGCATAAAAGTAATCAAAGGGAAATCGAATGAGAAACGGCCTGAATACCTGTCAAACTTATTCCATTCCATTACTTTCCGAATCAGTTGCGTCAATCTCAATTTGCTCTATTTATAAAATCAATGTTCAGCAAAGTACGCAAGAAGGGAAATTATGTTAATCCTTTATAATCATACTTTCATGGTTGAGTTGATATTTAAGATAGGGGTCGAAAACAAAGGAATGTATTGAAAACCAAAATTACATAACATAACATAACATCATGCCTTATATTCCCGAAGGGGTAGGCACAGGTGCACATTACGGCACTTAATTAATGCCACTGTACAATGTAACACCTACTTTTCACTATTTATGTTATGAGTCCCATGTAATAGGGAGTGAGCCTATTGCCATATCAGTTTCATTATATGTAGCTATAAATATAATTACTTGGTGGTAGGTCCTGAAGAGCTTTATATTTGAATCCATTGAGTTAAAGCCAGTTATTGTTTTATTGTATCGTTCATCTTATATTATTTTATTATCATGTAAAGCGGAAGAGTTTGTTTTTTTTATTTATTTGTTTGAACGCGCTAATCTCCATAACTATAAGTCTGATTTCAATAATTATTTTTGTGTTGGATAGCGCATTTATCGAGGATGGCTATAGGCTATAAAACATCACGCTACGACCAGAGCTGAGCAGAGCGTGTGAAACGGCGCGGAAGTAGTTAGTATATTATATTATTGATTTTAAGGCTAAACTTTCGTTTCATATTTGAGATAATTAAGAATTGGTTTTATCAACAAACGTTCTGAGATTTATACCATGGAATGAAAGAGGAAAAGTTTAATTTTATTTCAAGTTACCTCATTTGAGTGTTTTTGATTATTGCCTGTTTTAACTTTAAATCGTTTGCTAGACATTAATCAATCTTGTGTACATTTACATATATTCGCGAAAAATGCACGAAACAAGTAACACGAAATACGCTCACCCCCTATTACATGGGACTCATAACATAAATAGTGAAAAGCGACTGTTACATTGTACAGTGGCATTAAGCGCCGTAATATGCGCCTCTGCCCACTCCTTCGGGGATAAAATGCTTGATGTTATGTTATGTTAACAAACACGAAACATTTATGCACAAGTCTTTTTGATTAAACGAATGTAAAAAGGAAACACCTAATTATACAATTAAAGAGATATTTTACAAACTAGGGAAGTTCTAATTTGATTTGAAACTATTGTTTCAGTGATTATTTACGTATATATAACACCTTATATATACGTAAATAAAAATAAATAAACAACACCTTGTTTTACAGCCGCGTCATTTTCTACGAAATCGGCTATCGATTCTGAGTCCGAATCAATAAAAAAAAAATTGTAGGTAAAAGAAATCCGTAAGTGCAGACGGTACACGCCGCTGTCTTGTAACTAGCTTTATAACGCGGCTTAACACACACAAACTCAAACACGTAATTGATATTATTCCTAATTCCATAAAACTCCAGTAAGAACCATTGCTGTCGCTTATTCTGAAACACTGTTGAACTTAAACGATTTATTATAGCAATATTTTTAACTATTGGCCCGAGACTTTTACTTACATTGCACCTTTATGCCTTCTGTGACATGCCCCCGAGAAATGACACGGTTTCAAAACTACACCTTGTATAATTGCTAGAAATAACCTAAAGAACTAATGTATCAATTTGACAAGGATCATACGTTTGAAAATACGTATAATAAAGATCAATGTTACTTTGAAAACGGTATTCCAGCTCTGAAACATGAGAAACATGAACGAACATAATGTAAAAAGTGTATTTATGAATAATGGCAGCGAATTTTTCTTTCTACCCGGAGTTGGAGGGGAAATCTTCGCCCAAAATAAAATATATACTTCGATATTAGCCAATGTGTTTTAGAAACAATATTCTTTATATAGCAGCAGTAAATTATGGGAATAGTAAATAAAATATAGGTCGGTAAGTTTGTTATAAATATAAATGTTTAGTAGTGTGGGCAGACAGACAGTGACGTCACACGATGACGTCAGAATCACCCACTGACGAGTGTAATGGCGTTGGAAATTATGAATCTTTGTTCTATTGAAGGTTTTTGTGTTTGTTTGTTGTCTATTCTAGGTGGTGAGCTGTGATTATAGGTTACATTTCAGCTCTTATTATTCGGTTTGATGAAATATAACCTCAGTTTTTCCTTGAGTATCATTCTTCGAACTACATAATTAGCAAAAATTTAGATATGGACTACTGGACAGACAGGAACTGATGAAATCCATGCTAACGAATTAAAAAAATGACTATAATTGGTGGTTATCCTTATGCAGAAGCAGTCTATATTGGGATTAGTCTTTATGTTTTTACACTTTAAGTTATAGAACATCAAAGTGCATACTTATGTATCATGTACGAAAACCAGAACGATATTCATAAACACAAACCAGTATCCTTTATCCTCTTAACAAAAATCAAACAACAGTTGTGTCTATGAATTTCGAAATTGGCTTCCTCGCAAGTTTCACCCTCGGCCGTGCATCGAGCCCCCAACACGGTCCCCTACGCGCCCAAACTTTGATCCCTCCATAATTTTACGCCCCAAACGACTGCAAATAGGATTTACATTACGTTGCAACACGACCCTGGTGCGTACAACGCCATCTATCGGTGTTTAAATAAAAATACGGCAGTGATAGCAACACAGACGCAGTTGGGTACATAATGATGTTATACTATGTTTTCATAATATGAAATCGTGTCGCTCTCGCGTAGAAGAATGTTAATTTTAGTAACATGTCTCGCTACGTGGTGTCGTGTGGCTGTGTGCTACGTAAAGGTATTCTGTGCGGTTGTGTGCACGCTGATATATTATTTACGGGGTTGCTTGAAATATAGAGGCCTATTAAGGGTTGCTGGGATGTTTTTCGATTGTTTATGGGACCATTCTTGTATGGAAAACTTTTATTTACAAATCCTTTGTTATAAATTCGCTTGTAGGTATATTTGAACTTTGACAACTTAGTCAAAATATCTGCAAAGTTAAAGAAATCAAATAACGTACATCCTGAATCGTAAGATCGCAAAATAACATCCATTATAAGGTTGACGACTACGAAATAACTTTTAACGTGAAATGAAAGAAGTTGCTGTACACAAAGACCTATAACAAAAGCTAGGTGTAAGCAACTACGTTATTTTGAAGCCATTTTCACGAGAGTGGCACACAAAGGCGGCCACTGGCTGGCATGCATTCAATACGTGACCTCAGCTCGATTGATGCCAGTTCCAACGAATACAACTGATTCATTGCTAAATGTACGAATCAAGTTGATACAGAATGCAATAATTTTGTATTTGATTGAAGATGATTTGTTGTATTATTAATGTATAGGGGTCTTGGTTAAGAACTTGGGGTATTGCTCTTCTTAACACATTGAACGCCATGGGAGACAAGGTATAGGCCACGATAGCGGAGGATTTACTCTCAACAGTTTTTTGTCGGCAGTCAAAGGCTTAAAATAGGCAAAGGTGTATACAGTACACTGACTTTTAATCAGCCATTATTAGTCAATTAGTAATACAAGGACTGTTACAAATCTAAAGTGATAATAAAAGGCGTGATAGTGGTTAAACGTCAGTCCCATCTAATGTAAAAAAGGTACTTGCTATTTACTATAGAGCTATTTGAACTTTTCTAAACCTGACAATACTTTGATTTTTGGAATGAAAACCAATAAACTTGGTAATGGAGAAAATTGAGGGGCAAAATTGCATGATATTTAATGCAATTAATAATGTCTTGATATCATCACGTAACGTAGATTAAATTTTAAATAATAGTGCCTTGTAAATGTTAAAATCGTAAATTGCTTACGTAGAAACATTCAGTAAGTATATATATCTTTGTGATTAGATTACTCGTTTAGAATATCCTAAGTAACACTTAAATACGCCATTCTAACTTAATTTATCTATACAATTTGCAATATGTATTCTTAAAAAAACCTATTATACTGAACACTGAGATATTCATCTGAATTCAATTGCTATGCGTACCACGTAGTTACGTATAGTGGGGACGAGCATCTCAGTCAGTCAGTAAAGTAAGGCTATCTATGTAAAAATAATTATATTGTTTTTTTATATTTGATAGGGCGACGTTTGACCACTATCTCGCCTGGTGGTGAGCAATGATGCGGTCTACGATGGAGCACGTGTCGTCTCAAAAGCAACCTATTCACTCGAGCCTTGAAGACACCTACCCTTCAGGAAATACGGACTCTGGCAAAGAATTCCACTCCTTAGCAGTACGCACAAGGAAGCTTAAGACGCTTAATTGATACTTAATGGCTTAATTGATTCTTATATTGCAGAGTTGATACATAAGAAAGTTAGAAAGAGAAAACAAAGATAATCATATGTATCTTAAAGCCTAGGATACACTAGGGGCAAATCTCCTGCGACACGTGTCGCCAGCGACACTGGGTGATGCAGCACTATGTTGCGGGACGTTGATCGACATGTGTGGCGACATCAACGTCGCTGTGGACATAAGTCGTACGTTGTCGCTATACGAGTATATATTTGTGCCTTTAGGCTTAATTCATTCTGTCTCCTGCAGTAATTCACCGAGGGAAGTGGAAATTATCGTGTTTTTTCTTCTCTTATAATAACTTCTGATTCACTTCGTTGCGGGAACCAAGACAGTTATTCATGTCCCTAGGACGCGCCGGGCTTCAGTGTTCCGGTGTTTTCGTGGTTGTATCTACTATAGTTCCTGGCTTACAGGAGTTGCAGCGGTTTTGGAAGGTTGTGGCGGGCTTGTACAATAAAAAAAAATGCAAGTATACATGTTACGCGACATTGCCTGGCTTCGTTTGACATGTTGCCTATAATTGTTTTGCGACATTTGTCCCTTAATGTGTCCTTGGCTTAAGAGAAAAAACACACAACAATACTTTAAGTAGTACCACTGTCGTGTAATGTTTGAATGTCTCTAGTCTAAATCGAAAACGATGACAGTTCAGTATGCGCGTCATATATTAATTGTCACCATACGTCGCCCTAAGGTTTGTTAGTAACAATGTTACCTAAAGGTCCTAAGTACAACTTCTTCGTTTTCTTCACGTTTTTGAGCCTCTTTGAATAATAAATGAAACTAAAATCTCAACTAACAAATGCTAAAGTCAATTTGTTTGTTACTTTCCACTTTAGGCTTTTTCTACTCAATCAATTTTGCATTCATGTGCTTAGTTTTTTTTTTGAGTGGGAAAACCATCTAATGATTTTTCCCACCTGGGTGAGGGGAGAGACTCTTATTGACTAAAAACCACCCCGTTCCTACTCCTGCACTTCGAGCCGGAGCCCCGGCAACCCGTTAAGTCCTTCGCGGCTTATCGATATTTATAGTTAAAGTTACTAAGTAAATAAATGAATAAACAAGTACTATAGAAGATACTGCAAGTTACATATTTACTGTGATATTGGGATAAAATGAATTTATCATCATTAAGAACAATACGGGACTCAACCCACGTAGTTATGAGACGAGGAAGTAACACAGGTCAGGACAATTGTGACAACTCTAGGATTAATTATACTTTTAGATACAGGCAATTATAAGACAAGTCGGGAAAAGCAGGATAGTTATGAGTTTGAATTTTAACTAGATAAAACGTGTTCATAGAAACTCTGTGTATTTTTAAAATAAAGATTGACAACCATTTGTTTCTCATCTCAATCTGTCTTAAATTCATTTCAGGAGCTCTAATCGTCTTAATAATGAGATCCGAAATTCCGATCGAATCTGTAAGAGTCGTAAATATTGAATTGATGAAATTCTCCGTGACGTGCATACGTAAGTACAACTGCAATTGCATGTGTGCTACATATAACATCTTAATTGGGCACAATACAGATTGTATAATGCATATATTTCCTATACATTGTGTCATTACAGAAAAAGAACCTAAAATAAACCTGTATCTGATAAAGTCAATATTTTCGCAGAGATAAACCGCATTATCATTCAAGACTTCCTTCGATAATAATCAGTTGTAAACGGCGGCCATCTTGTATTCCTAAATACAAGCACCTAATGCAAAATCTTGTAAAGACTCGATAGTAATCGAGCATTTCTATTCGCACCGCGTCAATTTCAAGTGGTCGTAATTTAACCCAAACGAAGTCAACTACATGAGAACAACGCACGACTTTATGTCTCGACCAAGTTAATAATAATAAAAAGAGAAAAAACGCGCTCCCGACTGCCGAGGGGTTAGCCGTCTTCCGTGAGATAGTGTAAATAGATGTGCCCTACAAAAAACACAATGTGACAGCCAACGCGCAAAGTTTTAACTGCTGTTTGTTGTTAAAATATCGCACTGATCTACGACTTTGCCGTTGATTTATCAGTAAACCTATTCAAACTTGAATAAAAAATGTCAAAACACAAGTTTGCAAGGCCAGTATTCAAGAAAGATTCAAAAACAATATTATGGAACACATTCGCTGTATTGAGCGCGCACTCGGTATCGCTCGGGTGCGCTCGGCGGTTTCCGCTGTCGTTCGGCTAACGGCTCTTTTCCCTAGCGTGCGCCAGCGCAGACTTTCGCTACAAAAATAAACGCTGCTTGGCATCAAATCAAGGCGAGCCTTCGGTTTTTAACATTATTGGACGTAGTTTATGGGCGGACTGCCATCCATTGCGTATTTGTATAGTTAATTACGAACTTTCTGCTTAATATTGTACGTATTATAGAAGTAACAACAGGCCCTGTAACTGTAATTGCTTAGTAATCGCTCAGTGTGTTTAGGTTAGGCAAGCGACGGGTCTTTGTTACGTAAATACGTGACAGCTATTTCAATATCGTGTGATAGAGACCTTTGGCCGGGCAAATAGGATATTAATTAGTCGGCGGCGCGACTCTTTATTAATGATATTATATAAACGACGTATTATAATGCTTCGTACCCAATAGCGTAATTATATTTAATAATAAATCTTTGTCTGTGAAAATGAGTCTTTGATAGTTGTGCTCTATATTCTCGATAAATGCTGAACTACTCTTTCAAATTAAAGTACAGACGGCTCAATGTATCTAGGAATCAAAGATTTATGTTTAACAGTGCACTTTTTCTACCTAAAAAAGACATTAACTCATTAAAGTAACTGAGAAACTTCTAAAGAATTTTTGTAAGTACAAAAGAAGCTCAACAATAATAATGATGAGGTATTACATCGCACGAGCGTCGAAGCCGTCGTGTTCCCACACTCGGCACATATCCGCGAGAATGTTCGCACCTGCCTTCACTGAGCCAACTGTTGCCACACACTGTATTGTTGTATGTGTTCATAAAAAATGAAGCAACCACAATGTACTGCATTTTTAATGGATGTTAGGACTATTTTCCATGAAGTCCTAGGCATTAAAGACTGGAATAGGTAGTTTGCTTCTACATGTTTCATAGACCTATAAATATTTATTGAAAACTAAGTCAGGCTGCATATGCATTGCAAGCATTATAATATAACACTAAGGACCTGTTTCACAAAATTTGGATAGCCGTTATCTACCAGATAAATTTGAATTAAGAACGTAATTTATATGTATATCTATCACATAAGTTTATCAGGTACTTATATAGAGATGGTGAAACCGGCGCTTAGAATCGATTTATTATTAGGTTCCAAAGTATTTAAGCATTTCAATCTTAACTTCAATAGTCAGTCTAGTTAAAGACGTAAGGTAATTAACTATCTTTATTTCTGTTCTATGCTTAAGAACATTAGAATGAAGAAGAGGAAGCATTATACTCGTCTCAAGACTTTTGGGTACTACATTAACGACTGGCATAGATACACATTTCTATGACAGCAAGACCTAGAGAGCTCTAAGGTAGCTTAATCTAGTAATCGAGTTCAACCCCTTACAAACTCGCCTAAAAGATTCAACTAATTAAAAAACTTAAAAGTACTAAGTATCTATCCTAAGGAAAATTAAGGAGGACGAAAGGGAGGGCTAAGGGGGAGGCCTTTGTCCAGCAGTGGACGTCTTCCGGCTGTTGATGATGATGATGATGATCTATCCTTACTAATATTATAAATTGGAAAGTGAGTTTGTTTGTTCCGCTTTCACACCGTAACTACCAAACCGATTGCTTTGAATTTTTGCAGACGTAAAGTTAGAAGTCTGGATTAAATAATAGGGTACTTTTTATCCCGGAAAAAATCTAAAATTGATATTCCCGAGGGAAAACAAAAGTATTGGTATAGATGGCACTGTGTGTATTGGTATATGTCACGTAGGCTACTTTTTATCCTTTTGTGACGCGAGCGAAACCGCGGGCCAAAAAGTTAGTAATAGAGAATTTCTTTAATACCTACAAGTAAAAACTGAGGTCAAAATAACGGTTTACAGTAAAAAAAAATAAGATGGATGGCTGGTGTAATATTTAGATTAAAGAGGGTTGCGACGTGACGTCCATCGTATTTATTATAACACCTTTCTTAATTATGATAAATTGTTTCGCTAAATAGCGAAGTTTAAGTTATTTATCGGTATTTTCTTTGTTATTTTCCTCTGTATTTGTGCGATAGGGTTTCAAAATTATGTACGTTTCCGTTACATTCGACTTATCCGTATATGTATATAACTCGGTAAAAGTCACATTGGTACTTGCTGTTGGTAGGTTTAACCCTCATCCTCATGCATGAGAACCGGGGCCACTACGACTTATATGTACTTTCTAAGATTATATAGACACCACTGACAAACAGTGAAGGAAAACATCGTGAGGAAACCTGGGTTTATAATTTATAATTATAAGTTTGAAATCGCCAACCCGCATTGAGCAAGCGTGGTGATTAATGCTCATACCTTGTCCGTGTGAGAAGAGGCTTTGCTCAGCAGTGGGCACTTATAGGGTGTGGACGTTGTGATTACTCAGTGCACTGTATTGTGTAGATTTTAAAAAGTATAATTAACAATTATGATAGACATTTAGTAGAAGATTTTATGCCTTAAACTGTCAAACACCGAGCGGTCACCGGTGACCGCAACCTATTGTTCTTTAATTGTGTCTATAAATACGGTACTCGACGAGTTAATAGTCTCATGGTTGATTTTGATTACACCAACCGCCCCCTAAACCATCTCACCCCTTATTATTAACCCCTTATGTGTAGGCATCACTTATAGTTTGATGAAAACCAAAATGCTATTAAATGCTACCTATCTCCGCTTAGTTCTTTAATATTTAGGGTAAGTTAGTCAAAACAGAAATATTTATATCTGTGATTAGTATAGAACAATTTTAACGTTTCTTCTATATTACATTTTACTTTTAATAAATTGCTGATTACAACTAAAAGTATAGCTTAATTGAGTTAGGAAAAGGTCAAGAAGACTCCTTAATTAACCCAAAAACTTTAAACAATTTCAGCCGACCAGAGGTTATCTTGTGCAAAACTCTCAAAGTTTGTCCAAGTCAAACAAAGTTACGAACAAGTGGGCGAGTACTCGTCAGCGCGGACAGTTTCAGTGCGGACTATGGGCGGTAGTCGAAAAGGTATGGTTACTGAAAGAAATTTATTTTAACTGTTTAATGCAATTAATTATTAAAAAATAATCACGCTTTCATTTATTAAATTTAAGACCAATTTAAATTTAGTATATTTCCAGTAAATTTTGAAGAAATAAGCATGCTGTTTGACGCTAAAAAAATGTGACGCCACAATACACAATTTCGTATAAAATTCATAGAAAACTGGTCGATTTTGACAGTTCGAAAAAGTATTGAAAATGACTAGTTCGCAAGTACCTAATTATTGGACAAATCTAGGTGGTTATACTAATATCATAAAGGGAAGAAAAGTATTGTTTATTTGCATTTAATAAGCTCCGAAACTATATGCAAATATTTTTTACCATTGTAAGGATCAACTCTCATGGAGTTTTTTTTTAAGGGGGGAAAATGTCCAATGTCTGCTTCCGCCTGGGTGAGGCGGGAGGGAGTGTCAGACTCTTACTGACTAAAAACCACCCTGTTCCTTGTCCTGCACGTCGAGCCAGGCCCCGGTTACCCGTTAGGTTCTCCGCGACACCTCTCACGGAGTAGGAAGAAAATATCATAATAAATTACTTCTAGAAAGAAACATTGTAAATTTCTCGCAATTAATAGCAGAGCAACCTGGTATTGATCTAATAGCTTATCCCCATTACGACAACAACATAACATGACGCCTTTTATCCCCGAAGGGCAGAAGTGTACATTACAGTTCTTAATGGCACTATAAATGTAACACCTACCTACGTTTCACTATTTATGTTATGACTCCCATGTAATAGGGGGCACAATTCCAGACCCCGTGCTATTACTGAGAATGTTTAACAAAAACCTAGTAATACTTTGCTCGGCCAGGGAAACGAACCCGAGACCCCTTGCCGGGCAGTCGCACTTGCGACCACTCGGCTAACGAGGTAGGCAAGCAATATTCTTTCATGACCAAGTTAGTGAATTTATCGACATTACCTAGTTACACAGCAGTTAGTCAATAACAAGTTAGAAGTAAGTTTAATGAACGGCAACGCTACCCGTGTCGGTACTAGAATGAACCTCTATGAAAATCTATAAAACATATGTTTTATAGATTTTCATCATAATTATTCCCTTTATGATTACAGTTAAGTACCTACGTATATCACGTTCTCGAGGTGGGGTTGAGTTTCAGGAGATTGAATTGAATTTTTCGTATTTACATAGTAAAATAATTTGCGAAGAGAAAGACTAGTATAGTATTTTGGTGGGCAATAGAAGTGTCTAGTCTAATATTATTAATGTGAAAGTTTCTATGTTTGGATGTTTGTCCGTCAATTACGCTGAAACTACTGAACGGATTTTGATGAAATTTGGTATACAGGCAGAGACTGACTTCATCATCATCATCAACAGCCTGTAAATGCCCACTGCTGAAAAAAGCCACTTCTCACACGGATTCTCCGTGTTGACTTAGGTGATAGGATACTTTTCATTCCGATTAAATGCTCTCATAGGATGAAACAGATACGCGGACAAAGCTGCGGGTAAATATGAACGAAACTTAGTATTCTCTTATTGAAGATCTAAAATAAATGCAACATAGAACAACATAATAACCCACAATGTATCTATTTTAAAACTTTAATGTTCTGGTCGGTGTGCGCAGGGTGCGAGTGTAATCTAACTTTTCTCTTTGTCATCTACTAACTTTAATTGCGTTGATTTACTTTAGCTGCGAAAGTTGAACTGAAATTATGTGTATAATAAACATAAGACAAAAATCATAACATACTGTTTCACTAAAAAAATTGTTCAGTTTAGAATCATGTCCGTCTGGTAGATTAATTTAAAACATTAGACACGTATTTTTTCTTTTCTCACAAAATTAAATACTTTCGACGATTTATTAACCCTTTGAGTACCGTCATTATAGACACAATTAAAGAAGGTTGCGGTCACCGGTGTCCTCGCGGTGTTTGACAGTTTAATCTGAAATATTGTGTAACCACCTCATACTCCTAAACTTAACTCCATTTTATTTAATATTGTAACCTTATATGGAGACAATAAATATTTTTTCATTATCTAACCGACGGACTAAAATTTTTCATTTTCTGGCAAGTACCCTATTGCAGTATCAGAACTTCGAAAGGATTTTTCTGTTTTCCTTAATTTAACATCCTTGAATATAGATTCCTGAACAAGTACAGAAATTTTTCGTGTAAGTATATTCATACAGGAAAAAATGAAATTACAACGTAGTGATTATTACATACAGAAGCATATAAGACATTATATATTTATTATAGCTTGGTGCAACGTGTCAACTTTTCCAATATTCCAATGCCATTTCATAATATCTCTGTTTCTGCAATTAACAACGTCTAGACATTTACTTTTTTTTTGGCATTAGATCCTTTAACAGTCTGGAATATTCTATCTAATCTTATATCTGTACTAACATAATCATATAACCATAGACGATCTTATTATCCTTACTAATATTATAAATCTGAAAGTGAGTTTGTTTGTTTGTTTGTTCTACTTTAACGCCGTAACTACTAAACCGATTGCTTTGAATTTTTGCAGACGTAAAGTTCAAAGTCCGGATTAAATAATAGGGTACTTTTTATCCCGGAAAAATTTGATATTCCCGAGGAAAACCAAAGTATTGGTATAGATGGCGCTGTGTGTATTGGTATATGTCACATAGGCTACTTCTTATCCTTTTGTGACGCGAGCGAAGCCGCGGGTAAAAGCTAGTTAATATTATAATATTAAATGCGAAGATTTGTGTGTATGTTTGTTACTCAATAACGTCAAACGGCTGAAGGGATCAGGATGAAATTTGGAACCGGGACAGATTATGGTCTAGAATACACATAAGGTAACTTTGTATTATAACTTTCGTGAGACAATCTAAATAAATTATTCTGTTTCCTAGAACTCATGGAGAGTAAACTAGTCAAGTTCCTCGTCAAATAATTACGTGAGTAAGCCGAAAACATAATAATTTATTTAGGGTACTTTTATGGTCGCAATTGCGACTGCCGGGTTTTTTTTTTTTAAGGGGGGAAAATCATCGAATGACTGCTCCCGCCTGGGTGAGGCGGAAGGGAGTGTCAGACTCTTACTGACTAAAAACCACCCCGTTCCTTCTCCTGCACGTCGAGCCGGAGCCCCGGTTACCCGCTAGGTTCTCCGCGACTCCGAATCGGCATCGGCCCTATTGGGCCCCATCTGTGGTGGTCTGATGGCTCTTTGAGGCGCGCGCGGAACGCGACGCGCCGTACGCTCGGGTCTGTTTCTGGTCGGACAGGGAGCCACCCATGCTCGCCGTCTGCAGGCCCGCGACTGACAGAACATTAGGGATTTTTTATTAAGGGGGAAGATTATGGTCTCGGGTTCGATTCCCGGGTTGGACAAAGTATTACTGGCTTTTTAAAACATTCTCAGTAGTAGCACGGATCCTGGAACTGTGCCCGGTATATGGCAATAGGCTCACCCCCTATTACATGGGACTCATAACATAAATAGTGAAAAGTGGGTGTTACATTGTACATTGGTATAATGTGCACCTCTGCCTACCCCTTCGAGTATAAAAGGCCTGATGTTATGTTTGGTACCTTTATTTTTATTCCCCGGGAACGCGGGCAAAGCTGGGAGCAGAAGGTACTAGTCCTTTATAAAAATATGTTTAACGTCAACCATTTTTTAATTTTACAGTTACAACATATACAATTAGTTTAGGTTTAATAGAATACTGTAACATTTAGCGTACATGCAGCAGCTTTCTATTCGACGCGAGTATAACATTATTACTTTATGTTATTACGTAAATTGGATTTACTGCGCAGCTCAGCCGTTATTACGAGCCAGTCTTTGTGTTACTGTGAAAATAGACTAGGTTTTGTCATGTTACCTATAATTATATTTTGTGGTTATTATAAATGTTCGTTTTATTCTAGAGGTAGAATTGAGTAATGGGCGTAATCATATAAGTAATGAAGACTTTCTGTGATTTATTTAAATGTACAATTAATGAAATTATAGCAGACGAAATTAATGAAATTGTGACTGCACAGTTGGGGCGGTGGCTGGTTAACCGGTGCTGTGCAACGTGTCGCGGGTTCGATTTCTGCACGGAACAATTCTGCGTCTATCCACAGATTATTGTTCCGGGTTTGGGTGTCATGTGTATGTGAACTTGTATATTTGTAAACGCACCCACGACATAGGAGAAAATCCTAATGTACGGTAACGTTTTCATTAAAAAGACAAAAGAAAAGAAAAGAACGAAGACGGAGCTGTATACAGGTCCTTCAATTTAAACTTAAATTGTACTCATCTGAGTGAAAAGATAAAAGAAAATCATAATATCCTTCCCATTTTACAACAGTAGAATCTTACATGACTGAAATAACAGGTAGCAATTACAGTGTAAGTTTTTTTTATTACAATTTGAATAGGGCAGTTTTAAGAAAATGTAGGTCGTGTACAGTGAGGTTTAATGGCGACGTAGGATTCCCTAGGGATGTGGCACGATAGACCTTGTATAGAGGTGGTTTCGGAGCTGGTCTATTCAGAATTTTCAACCACCGGGGTGCGAGGTCTTAATGTTGACCACTGCGAAGGTTTTATAGAGTTTCTCCTTAAAGCTAAGGGCCTATTGAAAGTCTCCGCACGATAGCAAAAAAGGACTATTCATATTTTAAGTCAACGTAGTGCTTTGTAAGACTTTAGTTTTTGATTTCCTTTCTTTAATATCCGTATTTCTAATAGTAAGAACTGCTTTGGTCCAGTTTCAAGCTATGAGTAATAAACTCACTTATTTTGTAAGACACAAAGTCTAATTTGGCTGATCATACGATCCCTTAACTACATACTATTACTATTAACTATGGCTGCCTCGTAGGCCGAGTGGTCGCAAGTGCGACTGCCGGGCAAGGGGTCTCGGGTTCGATTCTTGGGTCGGGCAAAGTATTACTGGGTTTTAAAAAAAATAAAATCTCAGTAGTATCACGGAGCCTGGAAATGTGTCCGGTATATGGCAATAGGCTCACCCCCTATTACATGGGACTCATAACATAAATAGGGAAAAGTGGGTGTTACTTCTGTCTGCGCCTCTGCCTACCCCTTCGGGGATAAAAGGCGTGATATTATGTATTACTATTAACTACAAATTAACTAAAACCTTTTTGTATTTAGCTTGACTTATGAGCTCAGCTTAGCCTAAAGCTTAACCTGGTTTAGTCCAGCGTAGCCGAGCTACGGATTTCAGTTTAACTCAAAATCCATGAAGCGGATATTTCAGACAAAATATCTATGTCAAAATTTGATTGTCGTAATGTCATGGTGGCCTGGAGGTTTAAGAATCCCGCTTCTCATGCATGAGGGTGCGGGTTTAAAACCTACCAACGGCAAGGACCAATGTGACTTTTCCGAGTTAAACGTACTTTCTAAGATTATCCAAAAGAAACCTCGTGACGAAACCTGGGCTTATAATTTCTAATTATAAGTTTGTAATCGCGAACCCGCATTGAGAAAGCGTGGTGATTAATGCTCAAACCTTCTCCGTGTGAGAAGAGGCTTTGCTCAGCAGTGGGCATTTATAGGCTGTTGATGATTGATTGATTGATTGAATCTTTGATTAGTATTTCATAGTATACAAGGATTAATGATATATCATTCGGACTCCGTATTAAAAAGCCACGTGCTAGCAATTATACATTTTGCGTTGAGATGTGGAGCCAAGAATTACTGTGATTTATTTATGTACGAAAAACATCGCAGATATACGCTACGCAGCTAATTAATTTGTCACGATTATTTTTAAATTTCGCGTGTAAACGAACTCAATTTATTTGCAATGCAATCGTGAATGTGCGTTTTATATCGGATGCAATGGACTTGTAATTGTTTTATGGATGTAACTCTCAATTTGTTGTGAGTCTCTAAAAAGTTTATCAGTTTCTCATATAGGTATTCATTTGTTTACGTAAATTAAAGACAGGGCTGGTACACAAAACTGCGATGCGATTTCGTGCGCCACGGCGTCTACCAGGGTGACCATTTCTTCGACGACCGTCAACCGTATTAAACGTATTTGAAATTGAAAACTATACTAAACTAAACTAGTTTTGTTATTGCTTAGGAGATACAGGAAAAAGAAACAAAGAAGATTTTGGGAAGATAAGATTTTGATGCGCGATGCGAATCAATTCGCAAGTTCTTGCGATGCGTAGCTCGCACTCTTTTGCGATGCGACGTCACATCGCAGTTTTGTGTACGAGCTCTGACTCCTGAGACACCATGTAGCATCGAGATTACAGTATCTGTACAGTTTCTAAGATCCACTGTCATTTTTAAATCAATAATAAAAGAGGTTCTAGAATTACTACAAAATTACTTCATGATTTTAACTAAAGACTTTGGGATAAGTAAACGCAGGAAAATGATCTTGACAGTTTCAACTTTTAGTCAGTTTTCTAGCTTTACTTTTTTCGTATTTCGTTTCCTATCTACAATTCTACACATGGTTATATATAGTGCGACCTGTTGCATCGTCACGACACTGGTACCCCGTGCGTTTCCCCCTGCATGCGATGGTTACCCGGACGTCTCAATTACCGCCACACACAGACGCAACACGCCACAACAGGCTGCAACTGTTTAACTGACATTGTACTCAGTTAGGTCAATTACACCTACCAGATTTTCTCTAAATACGTTCTTCCGACCTATGCGTAGTTGAACAAGCATTGTAAGCTACTCCATGTTGTTTAATTGAAATTCCTTGTACTTTCCCCAACGCTTACGTTTCCATTTTATTATTAATGAAAATGAAAATATTTTTATGAACAGAAGAATTTATTCTTTGACTTCGACTGGGTTGTTGGCCGAATGGGTGAAAATGCTAAGGGGACTCGGATTCCAGGGTCGGGCAAAGTAATAATGGGTTGTTTTTTAAAAATATTCCGGGTAGTAGCACGGTGTCTGGCATTGTGCTCGGTATATGGCAATAGGGTCATCCCATAATACATGGAACTCGACTGTGTTTTACATTGTACAGTGGCATTAAGTTCTGTAATGTGCCTCTGCCTACCCCTTTGGGGATAAAAGGCGTGTTGGTATGTTATGTTATGAGAACTCATTATTTCAATATTCTAATGCAGGAATTGGACTTACAACCTGGTTTTGGTAGAAAGACGTATTGCGAAAATTTTATTTAAAATTATCTTCAGTTTTGGTACTAGGTTAGCAGAGTTTGCAGCAACATTTGTTTCGGGTTTTCTCAGTCGAGAAAACCCACCTTTTCCAGTATGTTTGCGTTGTTAATTTAAGAAAACATTGCAATGTTTGAGGGAGATAGAAATCCTGCATGTCTTTTGTGTTTCTTTTGGCGCAATGACAAACTCGTAGCGAGTAGATGACTAGGACTACTGATTCTTGTAAAACATATTTTGAATACGAGCGCTTGAATATATTCAATTTGTAAACAATAAAAATTTCGAGAGACTATCAAATTGTTTTTTAGTAGGTTTCATTACAGTATTTACTAAAACGTAAATACTGTAATGAAAATAATCTATAAACATAATTAAATTAGATCTACCTATGGAGTATGTACGCTATCTTTAAAAGACGAGTGAGAGAACACTGCCTTTTCTCTTGATAAGTAAATTTCTTTATTTAGATGTATAGTTTATATTTTGTGTGTATTTATTTATACATTGTATGCATTTGTAATTTTTCTTTTTTTATCTGTTTAGTTTTACATCTGTTTGCTATCTCAATTTTTTATTTGTTATTACACACTGTGTCATTATATCATTATTACTTTTCCTGCCCCGAAGAAATTCCAATAGGAATAGGTGGTACCTTTGTACTTATATTTTATATACGTGTTGTCCTTTATGTTGTATGTGTGTATATAAATAATAAATAAATAAATATGAATGGCCAACCAATGGACCCGGTTTTTACTACAATAACGATTTTCAGGACTCAGCAGTGTGCCAAGAAAGAAATTCGTCAGTGAAAATTGGGAATACAATTTTGCACTGAACAGATCTTTATTAATTTCCTTTCTTCAAAAATTTTTTTATTTTGTTTTATTGGTTCGATTATGTGAGAACAATGCAACACCCAAATCCAGTCAGAAAGACTGAAAAAGAAAATAACCTTGAGGATAATAAAATAAAAAGATACAGTCTAGAGCTGACCAGTTCCAATCGACGGTGCCCGTTCACGAACATTTTGCGAACCCTAGCACCGCCCAACCCTAGTACCTAAGTAATTATATTTAAGGTGTAGGACTTACCATACATTATACGCATTTCTAGAATTCGTGTCAATCAATATCTAGGTACAACGGCTACGGGTTAAGTCGGCCTAGATCCTTTAAGGTTACTAAGGGGTTATAGTGAATTTTACTTCCATTCTTTAAATAAATATCAATTTTCCTTGATAATCGCATCACGCAAACTAACTTGATACTCTTATAAAAAATAAAAGAAAATTCGTTGAGAAAATGGTAAAGTAGTGATTTCATTTAAATTAAATATTTTCCGTTGTGTTCGTTATTTTAAAAACAACGTTGATAAGGAAGAAAGACAACCAAAATATTCAGATGCAAAAAATAGAGTAAAATGCGAAAAAGCATACTAACAAATAACAATGTAGGTACATTTCAGCAGGACCCATAACAGCAACAAGCATGAAGTTATCTATGTTACCGCTTTAAAGAGGTGTTCAACGCCTTGCGCAATAGAAATAATAACACGGTATACAGTAGTCTCCTTCAGCGGATACATTGTATCCAAGCCATTAAATCGCTTCCTCCGTGAATTTCTTTATTATTTTGTCCTTACGGTTCACGCACGATTTCGTCCGTAACACAGAGTCTGTAAGACATATTGTTTGTCTTGTTTGTTACGTGGATTTCGGAACAGATTTATTTTATTGGTCGGTGGAATTGATGGAAAAGCAGTGGTGTTTGGTACTATATTTTGCTGGACGGGTCTTTTGGGATGGTCTTAATTTAGTAATAGGAAATTTTAGAAACCTCAATAGTATACTGAAGGTACAAAAAGATGTATAAGATGATGTTATTTATCATAGAATTGTATGGAAATTACTTTTTTTTTTCTAATACGTCCTTATCCTACTAGGTACGAGATGTAACGCAGGGGCCATGTTATTAAGTAATGAATAAATGTAAAGTAAGACATGATTAGGTCAGTACATTAAGAAAATACGCTAAAATATTCACATCAATAGGCTAACTGCCAATTTCAACCGATGTTAATCCTGAAACTATGGATCAATTTTAATTTTTGTCAGAAAATCTATAGAACTAATGTCAAAAGACGATCTTGATATAAAGATTATGGATTGAGATCGTTTATTAAAATGTCAAACACCGCGCGGTCACCGGCGACCGCAACCTATTGTTCTTTGTTCTTTAATTGTGTCTATTATGACGGTACTCAACGAGTTAAACCAACCCACAACCACAACCCGTATTGAGCAAGCGTGGCGATCAAACCTTCTACGGAGAAGACCTGTTCTCACATGGGTTTGAAGAGGTTTTTGGTCAGCAGTTGCCACTTATGGGCTGTTAATGATTAAAATCGGCAATAAGTCAGTACTCACTTCAGTACCTAAACTTAACATAACATCACGCCTTTTATCCCCGAAGGGGTAGGCAGAGGTGCACATTACGGCACTTGATGCCACTGTACAATGTAACACCCACTTTTCACTAATGTGTTATGAGTCCCATGTAATAGGGGGTGAGCCTATTGCCATATACCGGGCACAATTCCAGACTCCGTGCTACTACTGAGAATTTTGAAAAAAACCCAGTAATACTTTGCCCGACCCGGGAATCGAACCCGAGACCCCTTGCCCGGCAGTCGCACTAGCGACCACTCGACAAACGAGGCAGTCCTAAACTTAGTACCTAAACTTAGTTTCAGTATTTCAGGAAGAGAATAGTCATTAAACTTATTAACATTAATCTTTATGAAATATATTCACAGGTCGACTATTTCGCAAGTTTACCTAACACTAGGAACTTAATCACTAATCTCACCAACGGTTGAATGTAATGGTTAAGTTTCGCACTTAGAATCAATACAAATAAAACTAATTTTGCGTTGAAATTATGGAAACATAGACATTTTTTATGGCATCAGCCGGTTAACGATCAGACGGATCACCTGATGGTAAGCAATCGGCGTCGCCCATAGACAACTGGAACACCAGAGGCGTTACAAGTGCGTTACCGGCCTTTTGGGGATTAGAGTTATATGTCCATAATATGTCAATCTTTCCTGTTTCTGAGAATTAACTTAAGATTAGAAGTTGGTATGTTTGTTTATTGCTCCTTCACATCAGAACGGCTGAAATGATCGGGAAGAAATATAAAACAGGGGTAGATTATAGTGTAGAATAACACATAGGCTACTTTTTATTATACGGGAAAGCGGGTGAAATCGCTGGCTCGCTAGTTGATGATATTTCTGAGTATGGTACATCTATGACAAATTTCCAGTGATGTAAATCCTTACTTATATTATAAATCGGAAAGTGAGTTTGTTTGTTTGTTCCACTTTAACGCCGTAACTACTAAACCGATTGCTTTGAAATTTTGCAGACGTAAAGTTAGAAGTCCGGATTAAATAATAGGGTACTTTTTATCCCGGAAAAATGGAATATTACCGAGGAAAAAACAAAAGTATGGTAGTATGTGGTATAGATGGCGCTGTGTGTATTGGTATATGTCACATTGGCTTTTTATCCTTTTGTGACGCGAGTGAAGCCGCGGGTAAACGCTAGTTTTTAATAAACCAAGATTCGGAGTCGCAGAGAACCTAACGAGTTGCTGGGGCTCCGGCTCGAAGCGCAGGAGAAGGAACGGGGTGGTTCTTAGTCAGTAAGAGTCTGACACTCCCTCCCGCCTCACCTAGGCGGAAGCAGACATTTGATGATTTTCCCCCCTAAATAAGCCCTGTCGAATGCAGCATCAATTTACAATTACAAACATATAGTATAAGTAATTAGGTATAGGAACAAAGTGCTAGTTGTGATACCATCCACGATCACCGACAGATAATGAAGTCCCAAGGTCCTTTGTAAAACTATCCGTTTGCATACATTACAATGTGTCAATGTGAATTGATTGAACACTGAATATTCTACATAACGTTATTGGTTTGGACTCGATTTTGATACATGGACAACAATATTTAATACAACTACTAGCGACCCGCCCCGGCTTCGCACGAGTGTAATCTGTATGTATTATACATATAAACCTTCCTTAAAAATCACTCTATCTATTAAAAAACCGCATCAAATCCGTTGCGAAGTTTTAAAGATCTAAGCATGATACACAGCGACTTTGTTTTATACTATGTAGATTATTTATTTGTTTATTTAACTTTAAGCAACAAGAGTACATAGGCGGGGTTAATACCATGGGCATTCTTACTAGCCAACCTTTAGGTGAAGGAGAGCGAGTGCGATTATATATCACATAAATCTTTAGTTCTGAACAGAAATTCTGATGCAAAACTGTGGACGATAACCACATTTCATGCAAAATCACAGGTTTATAGTTTCTCTATTGCGCCGAAAATCTTTATTCTATATCATAGGTTATCGAAATAAAACCTATATCAATTTCCATAACTAGATTCAGTTCAATTCAGTTCAATCGCAAAGTAGGTAGTCAAGTTAAATCGTGTCGCTATCGCGAGATTTAGTAATTTCCTGACATCCTGTCGACTGCCACAAGTGGCGGTAACAGCTTTAACTTGTGGAAAATAGCATTCGATTGCATGCTTGGATTGAGAACCGAGAGCTAATTTAAAAAGGTACAAAGTTTGATCAAAAACTTATTTTGTTACTAAAGCTTTATTTAATTTTAATTGTCGCGGTGGTTGCAACTGACTGCCGCGCAATGTGTCGCGGGGTCGATTTCCGCACGGAACAACTCTTTGTGTGATCCACAAATTGTTATTCCGGGTCTGTGTGTCATGTGTATGTGAACTTATATGTTTCCTTTCTCAAGTTCCAAACTATGTCTATACCAAATTTCACACAAATCGTTTCAGTAGTTTAGGCGTGAAGAGAAGACAGAGTTACTTTCGCATTTAGGTATAATATTAGTTTGGATTGCTTAAAAAACTTTCCCCCTAATTCAAAAACATAACGTAGAAAACCATTTAAGTATGTTATGAGTCCCATGCAATAGGGAGTGAGTCTATTGCCATACATAGTACACCGGGCTACTACCGAGTATCTGTATCTGTAGTGACGTCATAAGCGAGTAATAACTATAAATGATTCTTGTAATCTTATCAGCGCAAAAATCATGTTGATTCAGGATTCTGCTAATCACAGTCGAGTTATGTATGCATTTTTGGATAAGTAATATTACATTAGCAAATATGTATAGATTTTGTAACTAGGGTGTTTTTTTTATGAAAAAGGAGGCAAACGAGCAAATGGATCATTGATCAGGTGTTTTTTTTAAATAAAAGGGGTAAAATCATCAAATGACTTCTCCCGCCTGTGTGAGACGGGAGAGAGTGTCAGACTCTTACTGACTAAAACCACCCTGTTCCTACTCCTGCCCTTCGAGCCGGAGCCCCGGCAACCAGTTAAGTCCTCTGCAGCACTTTAGTCGATAAGAATCTAATCTCCTTCTTCTCCAGGCGATTTTACATAATACTGTCTGTCATCCATATTTTCGAAAAGAAAAACTTGGAAAATTAGCTTGTGAACATCTGAAAATGCCTCAGTATTTTTAACCAGTACAGTTTTTTTTCAGGGAGCATTTTGGAAGTCCAAGATGAAGCTTAACAAATACATTATTTTAATATTATTAACAAATACATTATTTTACTGGATACAATTCGGAAGTCTGATATGACGATGATGAACGTATTTTTTAGGCCGCATGACACGAAAAGTGACCGTACTGAACCAGTGACGTCACAAACAAATCTATATATATATATATAAATGAATTTCTTTTTCCCTTGGTGACGGCATCATGTGTGAATGGCTGGACCGATTTCACTAACTCTTTTTTTATTGTATTTTTTATTATTAGGAGAAGGTTCTTAAGACAGAAAAAAACCTAAAAATCCTACGGGAACGGGAGAAAACGGGATTCCGCGTACGAAGTCGCGGGCAGAATCTAGTAATCACATAATTCAAAGCCACCAAATAAGAGAACCGAAGCTAACAGTATTGTTTGCAAATAGAAACTTTCCATTAGTGCCTAGACTATTACATAAAGTATACACAAGTTAGGCACTAAGTTGTAAGCTAGTTCTACGATTGAGTAATGAATGATTTGCATTGGTTTATGAACTAGTCGAATGGTAAAAGCTTCGGAGAGTTGCATTTAGAGTTTATTTATTTGTATATAATGTTAAATCATTAATCCAGTTTGTCACACTTTGATATTGATCGTAACTATGAATAGTGAATATTGATAGCTTCTGTGTATGTATATATTAATTGTATATAGTATTTATAATTTACATCTCATTGACTGGATTTTATGTCACATTGTTCTCACACAATTGTATCAACAAAACTAAGTAATTAAATAATTGTATTGTGAACCTGGTTGAAAAAGAGTAACCTATGGAGTTTCTTGCTTGTTCTTCCCCATAGGAATCTTAACCTTGGAATGAGCAAATAGCTTCACTTCAAAATTTTTTGTTGACGTTCAAAAGTGCCTCCCTGGTCTAATTGAAATGAATGATTTTGACTTTGACTTTCAAGTTAACAAGCGCGATAAGTTATTGACTGTTATAGTTTTGATTATAATATTGATCCATAAAATTCAGGAATACGATGTTAACGGGAGCGGGGTTTTCATGTTCTCGAGTCAATAGCGATTCAATTCTGAAACTGTTTGATCAATAAAACCACGCTTCAAAGGAGGCTATGGGTTGGAGATGTTACGAATAAATAGCCAAGTTGCAATAAGCGATGAACTTAAATGGTATTATGGGAGTTTCTATGACGTAAACTCTTATTTTCATTGTAAAGATTACTTATGCAAATGTTTTATATAAAGACTAACTGATTCGGTGAACTTCGTACGCCTAGAAAAAAAAATTTTCACATTTTGGACCTTTCCTGGTTCTACGAATATTTCAAGACCAAGATTAGCTAAATCGGTTCAGCCGTTCTCGAGTTTTAGCCAGACTAACGAACGGAAATATTATTTTTTATTTATATATGTAGAACTTCTATCTGCCAGTCAAAGCACGGTTTGTTAAATCTAGGTGGTTCTTAATCGTAACTTAAAACTGGATCTTTTAAATCATTACTAAAATACAAATTAAGTGGTACAAAAATTGAATAAGTCTCAAGGACCAAACTTGATACTCTTACAAACAAGCTTACATACGAATACTACTTACTTATTTTTACTGAACTGACTGCGTCATTGGCCAGATCATCGCAAGTGCGAATCGGCAAAGGGGTTCGGGTTCGATTACAGGGTCGGGCAAAGTATTACTGGGTTGTTTCCAAAAAAGATTCTCAGTAGTAGCACGGAGTCTGGAAATGTACCCAGTACATGGCAATAGGCTCACTCCCTATTACATGGGACTCGTAACATAAATGGTGAAAAGTGAGTGTTACATTGTAGAGTGGTATTAAGTGCCGTAATGTGCACCTCTGCCTACCCCTTTAGGGATAAAAGGCGTGATGTTATGTTTTACTAAAATTTATTTTTATTCTGTAAGTAATAGTTAACTATCTTAGTTGACTAACTTTCAGAGCTTATAATAATAATAATAGCCATTTATTTCCGAAAACTTACAATTAGCAACAAAATAAATTCTTACAAGTCTTATAATTACTACTTCTTAAAATCTTATACTGCTATTTTCACGCATGCCGTTACAGAATGTCTCTGATTTCGGTGTGCCTTACGGCAAAGGCCTCCTCCAATTCTTTCCAATGTTGCCTGTCCATGGCTACTCTTGTCCAGTGAGCTCCTACCGTGAGTTTCAGTTCATCCTCCTCAGAGCTTACAATCAATTAATGTATATTTTGACTCAGCTTGGGGATGCGCCATAATAGTCGGAACAATAGATTTGTTAAGGAGATGTTTTTCCGGAAATGCTAGGCGCCTTTAAAAAGATTTCTTGCATTATAAAAAAGTGGTTCAAAACTGTCGACTTAATACAATAGGATAGTAAACAGTGTATGAAAATAAAATGTAATAAGTTCTTCAGTTAAATAATGAAAAAATATTAGACACATATTTTTTATTTTGTTTTATAAGAAAACAATACTAGTACAAACGGAGTAAAGGAGTAAATCGTGACGTCACACGATATTTCAAGCCGTTTCGACGTATTGAATTTTGTGAGAAAAGAAAAAAAATCGTGTCTTATATTTTAAAATAATCTACCAGACGGACATTAAAATAAAATTTAGGATACTACCCTTTAGAATAAGGTACGATGGGGTTGGCATATCCTTAAGGGATAAAAACCCCAATAATACTTTTATTTATATATAAGTAAATAAAGATTAAAAAAAAAGGATACTACCCTATTAATAAAAGTCTAGTTAGTATGTATGTATGCATGTTGCGTTCAGGCAATATGATTACGTTTCGTGTCAATCCTATTTCGCTGGTGCTAACGAGATTGTGTGTCGACTGTCGACGGGAGATACTAACTCAATAACAATGTAATAACATGCATAGTTACACTGAAGCTTTCCACTCGGTATCGATAAGTGGGACATTAAAAGTTAGTTATGAATAATGATAAACCTTTTACTAGTTGTTAGAATACTGTCTGTTCAACATTTTCTTTTTTACAGTTCAACATTTTATTTATTTATTTACTAGGTTATGTACACGGACAATAAAATTATTAATAAAAGTACATAGGTACTGCATATTCCTTATGGGGTTTCTTCCTGTAGCTACAGTGTACAGTTGGCTACAAAATACAATGAAACCAGGTAAATTAATTGCGGCTAATAATTGTAGTACTTTACAGATATAAGTCCGAGAATTTTCCGAAGGTAATGCAAGCTTAGAGCTGAGAGAGAATTAATAATTTGTTAATATTTCGGAGTTATTATAATTTATCAGCTGCCTTGTTCTTGCTGACAACAGACATAATTTATAAGTGTTCAATAGTAATAAAAATATACCAACCAATATAACTCTTTTATAAACCATATTCAAAAAA
The DNA here is from genome assembly GCA_902850265.1 of Spodoptera littoralis. Classification (NCBI taxonomy): domain Eukaryota; kingdom Metazoa; phylum Arthropoda; class Insecta; order Lepidoptera; family Noctuidae; genus Spodoptera; species Spodoptera littoralis. The sequence goes on from LR824545.2 coordinate 12,988,439, forward strand.
CATACATACAGGTCAAATTGAGAACCTCATTTTGTTGAAATTGGTTAAAATTATTTAAATTGTAGGTGCTAAAAGATGGGCTGATGCCGATACGGAGCCGCGGAAGACTTAACGGGTTGCCGGGGCACCGGCTCGAAGAGCAGGAGTAGGAACGGGGTGGTTTTTAGTCAGTAAGAGTCTGATACTCCCTCTGGCCTTACCCGGGCGGGAGAAGCCATTGGATAATTTTCCCCCTCAAAAAAAGGTGCTAAAAGATAGTCGCCGACTGCTGGTAACTTAACTTCAACTTAGAATCACATTTAAGTTGGGTATTGTGTAACCAGCTTACTTGAAAAACTGGAGCATTTCCTGATCAATTGACAGCGTTAATGTTGTTCTACATTGTGACCTAAGTAGAACTAGTATGAATTTATATAAATAAAGGCTCGTACACAAAACTGCGATGCGATGCGAATTTGCAACGCTAAAAATTACGACAATTGCTGCCATGCGATTTCGTGCGACAAGGCGGACCATTCCTTTAACCGTATTTAAACGTATTTTACATTTAAAACTAGGTCGTGACATGTATCGTAAAAAGAAGTGTGCACTTCTGTTATTATTTAGGAGATACAGGAAAAAGAAATAAAGGTTTTGGGAAGATAAGATTTTGATGCGCGATGTGAATCAATTCGCAAGTTCTTGCGCTGCGTAGAGGGAGCTCGCACATTTTTGCGATGCGACGTCGCATCGCAGTTTTGTGGACGAGCCCTAAGGCCTTGAAACGACGTGAAGGCTTCGAAAGCTTGAATAAACTGTGTATATAGAAATTCTTAGCTTTTCCCATTGTAAACAGTTATTTAAAATCTTTTGTCATTTCCTTTTATCTATCATTCAATCAAAATAATACACCGTGAAATATATTTCGCTATCGTCCCACGGTGAAACAACTTGCCATAAGGTGTACTTTCGATGTATAAAGTAATTTAAAAACATAAAAATAAAGGTGTCAAAAAAAATTTATGGAAATGTGCACATGAAACACTACACGTAATTTTGTAGACACTATTAGCATCGCACGTGCTACCCGACGAGAACTACATCTTCGAGAATTACATGGCGTAATATTTTTTTTTAATATAGATACTATGAGTCCCTATGCGCTGTCGAAGTTTGCTTTTTGCAATGGGTCACCAGTTGTTTTTTGTTTTAAACATATTATTTCCTTGTAAAACTATTGTATTATCAAGATAAAACCATTTTACTTCGGGACGAAAACGGTGTATAAGAAAATATTCACAAATAATCAACTAAAATCCATTAAAGTTTTAACTAAGTAGTGCTATCGTATCGTTCATCTCAATACCAAGTTGTTATCTAATAATAGTAATCATTCACAAAATTTCCAATTAAAAAATAAGTTTCAGTAAAAACAGTACTAAATTGTATATTACGCTAGCGACCCGCCTCGGCTTCGTAGGGGTTCAATATGCATGTATTATAATATAAACCTTCTTGAAGAATCTCTATGTATTAAAAACCGCATCAAAATCCGTTGCAAAGTTTTAAAGATCTAAGCATACATAGAGACAGACAGATGGCAAATAGCGACTTTGTTTTATACTATGTAGTGACATCTAGTATTTTGTCTACAATAAAATTAACCAATCTATTACAATAAACTTTCTTATCGACGATTATGTACATAGTCGTACGTTCTTTAATACTATCTCTAAACAATTTCTCCTTATAGGGGTAAATCTAGTATTGGATTGCGATCGGCAAAGCTAAACCGATTTACAACAAGCTTAAGACCCGTTTCAATAAACCAAGTTGTCTTGTAATTAGTCGTTTACAAGATCGTGTAGCTGTTTGCTTGCCAATTAATTAAGTTATCAAAGGATTTCATATGATACCTACCATACGTAAGTAGTTAGTAAAGATCTATTCCCGTATTCACCAACCTCACCTTAATTTTAAGGATCCCTTACCCTTTCGTCTGCACCGATATGAGATACAATAGAAAACATAATGTTCTCGCGTGGATCTGCGTTTTAGGCACACAAAAGGTTAAGCTTTTTTGTGTCTGATACTCATTCCGCCTCACCCAGGCGGGAGAAGTCATTCGATGACTGTCCCCTCAAAATAAGGCTTTTTTTTAAGGGGGGAAAATCATCGAATGACTGCCCCCACCTGGGTGAGGCGGGAGGTAGTGTCAGACTCCTACTGACTAAAAACCACCCCGTTCCTTCTCCTGCACGTCGAGCCGGAGCCCCGGTTACCCGTTAGGTTCAAAATAAGGCTAACTGTTAGTCAAGAGATGGTTTAGGGGTGATATAAATTGACTATTAGTGTATTATAGTTAAGACTCTGATTATGCTTTCCTAATAGAAAGTAAACATTCACAAATTAATATAATAACTGGAAAGGATATCTCATATCTCTTATTATATTTGTTTGTTCACTTTAGTTTTATCTACTCAACCATTAATTAATATGTTTTCGGCTTATTCACGTAACTATTTGACAAGGAACTCGCTACTTTAAAGCCATGCTAGAGGCTCATATTTATGAGCTGCATGCCGCGTCCAGCGACGGCTGGTAGCGGCTTTCGCGCCGCTATCAGCAGCAGCAGTAAACCATAATAATTAATTTAGTATTACTCACGAAAGTTTTGATATAAACGTACTCAACCATTCATCTCGAATGCCTTCAAATAATTAGGAGCACGGCTAGAGAAGGACATAAATTCATGCAGGCATAGTCGTTAGTAAAAGCAAGCTTATAACTTAATCCTTGTTAATCCTATCTTAAACGTTATTCTTAGAAGTGAAACGGTAGAATTCTATTAGTTAATTCAATATTTCATTTCATTCATTGAGCAAAGAATACAAATAAAACAATAACCATTTATTAAATCGCTATAAATCGTGTGGAGGGGAAATTAAGTACGGATTTGAAGAATGGCGTCCGGGCACGGCATCCTAGTAATTTTATTGCAATGCATGTATATTACAAACAACAACAATAATATGTATACTTCGAAATACTTGGTACATTTTATTAAAATAGCAGACTTTATTTACAAGTTGAGGAAGTCAATCGAAATATTATTTTAAAATCTAGATCTAAGGGCTAATATTCTCTGCCGCGGAGAACCTAACGGGTTACCGGGGCTCCGGCTCAACGTGCAGGAGAAGGAACGGGGTGATTTTTAGTTAGTAAGAGTCCGACACTCCCTTCCGCCTCACCCAGGCGGGAGAAGTCATTCAAAAATTTCCCCCCTTGAAAAAAAGGTCTAATTTTCTCTGCTAGTGGCAGTCCACTGCTAGAGTCTGGTGTTCCTCTAAAGAAGAGGGATTACATTAGCTCCATGCTTGACTGACGGGGGAGCGGTGACTGCAGTTCGAAAGATTCAGGTTTATTAGAGAGCGCTGTTGCACAGGCTCTGAATAGTATTTTGTCTATGGAGCAGGGTGTAACCGGACCGCTCCATCCGAACCATCTTGTTATTTATGCATCATCAGCCTTGGGCAGTTGTTTACAACTATTATTACATAAAATAAACTTTTAATTCCTAACTTCTATAAAAATAAAACTTGTTTTTGATCATCACCTGTCCGTGTTTTTCTAGAGCGTTTCGTTAACAACCCGTATAACTGTGACTGGTGACTTCTAATTTATTAAAACCATCTAAGCACGTGAAAGTACCAACCAATTATAAGAAAAAACTGAACAAAGAATCTTTACTTAGTATCCTCAGTAAGTAAGTAAATCAATCCGTGAAGTATATTAAGCCATAGAGCGTAAAAACTAAAACGGTCATAATGCTTACTTAGCGAAATATAATTCAACACATCACTTGGAACAATCACAGCGTCATCTTACAAATGATTCACTATACTGTCGTCATATTATTTCACCATTTTGCTTTTATTTGGGAGCGCAGAGTCCAGATTCGTCACCGCACCGTTTAAGTCGAATGCGTCATTACATCGTGAAGATGCAGGATACACTTAGTATATATTTATTGGGTGATCGTTTAAAACGACGATAAAGGAGGATCAATAAGGCTTGCTTTGTGTTTTCCTCTGTTTAGTTTTTATAATGCATCTGTCTAACATTTATCTATAGTAACATTATAAAGAATTGGTAATATTTTAAAACAATAATTTTTTAAAAGAACCGACTTTAACCTCCTCTTTTTGGATTTATTATAATAAAATTAAAAGGCTACATAATAATAAAATTAAAAACATGTTTTAATCACTACTCCACGTAGATGAAGTCGCGAGCAAAACAGGCTAATAAGTTTATATTTGTCAAAAGTTTCAATTTGACACAAAATAATTCAGCATTTATTTACTTAGAACATTGAGAAACTGAGCGAAGTCAATAATTGTATAAAGTATTTAACAGAAATAATGTAACAGTTCCCATTGTTTGGTTTCAGGTCATATCTTCGAGAGCAAGGACGAGACGACAACGTAATTCCCATATTGTTAGTGTCTAGATTCTAGATAGATACTAAGAATAGGTACTAATAGACATTTAGAATATGACCTCATTCACAATAGGTCTAAATAAGTAACACAATACAGTTGCCGGTTTTATACAAGATCGCAAAATGTTTTTCATTCGGACTCCGTAAATTATGAGAAACTCCTACTACACAATTTAAATGGTTTTCCAAAGCCACCCACATCAACTTAGTCGGTTATAAATAATTTTGTTTACCATACTATCTATGGGAATTTCGTAGAAAAGAAAACGTACGTTTTCCATTATTTATTATATTTAATTAAAATTCGTCAAAATCAACGGAAAATATCTACGTAGGTCGGTACCTACGTAGATTTTTTCCGGATGCTACTGTGCTATCTTTTTTTTTAAGGGGTGAAAATCATCGAATCTTCTCCCGCCTGGGTGAGGCGGGAGGGAGTCTCAGACTCTTACTGACTAAAAACCACTCCGTTCCTCTTACTCGCCGCCCAACCAAAACCGGAGACGGTATCCCAGTCCTCCTCGCTCCGCATCATGGCCCGAACTAGGGCCGGACGCGAGAGTTTGCCGTCGCCGATCACATCACTGAGGGCACGGCGGTGCTCAGGCCACGGAGGGCATGCGTGTGTTCTACCGTGTCCTCAGGGCGACTGTGTGACGTGTGGCCTGTCTTTATATACGGTTGCGCAGCGTGGAACTTAAAATATGACACCATCAGACGCATAAAGGCATTTGAAATGTGGTGTTACCGTCGGGTGTTGCGCATAAGTTGGACGCAGAAGGTCAGGAACGATACAATGCAGTATTTTTTACATCTTATTCATTTTTCAAGTTTCAGTTACTAATCACCAGGTGTAATCGCAAACTTATTTGATATTAAATTATTATGTTTTCGGCTTACTCACGTAATAATTTGACGAGGAACTCGACTAGTTTTAAGCCATGCCAGACACAGGGCGCGCAGACTCGAGTAGCTAGTAGCAGTGCGACAGTCGCCGCGTCGCGGGTCGTGAAATGCTGCTGATGAATATGAGCCTCTAGCATGGCTTGAAACTAGTCGAGTACCTCCTCAAATTATAACGTGAGTAAGCCGAAAACATAATAATTTATTAAGTATGTCCCACGAAAGTTGCAATACAATTATTTGATATTAATAATAAAAAAATTACTCACACTTTCGTGTTTGTACACTTAGCAACAACAGGTAATAATTCGTTTTAATTTTCTTGGAAATATCGATTTGCAGTAGGAATCTTGTTTCCAATTGACCTCAGAGGTTTACTGAGAACTTGTCAGTTCTGCGAACTTGGTATCGAGAGTACCTCGGGGAAGATACACGATAAACAATTCTAGGAATACGTGCTGAATGAAATATTTATATTTTGAGGCTTTCTCCAAAAATTCTACATAATGCTAATGTAATATCTACAAGCAATAAGGTAAAATATGCATGAGAGATATATTTATGTTCATTTTTATCATATTCTCTTAAATTTTTAGGAACCCTCGGCTCAGATAGATTCATATTTACTGACATTTTGGTTTTCAACAACCGATAAGTGACACCAACACCAACAGTAGAAGTAAGGGGCTAGTTTAGGTGCTACGTAACGCTATTAAATAACTTTTAGATATGGTTTAGGAGTAGTTGGTGAAAATAGGCATTAGTGAATAGATAGGTGAACACAAGCCGTTTTGGTCACTTGCAATGGACTACCTTTGTTATTAATCGATTTAATATGTGAAAGAGCACATATGGAGGAGTTTACAGTAAATAGACCTTGCATTGGCTGTAATCACTTGACTGTATTTTTGCCTAATTTGTAGCAGTTACATTGATATAACATTTTTTTTTCTTAAGTGCGTAAAATCGAATGATTTCGCCTGGGTGAGGCGGGAGGGAGTGTCAGACTCCTACTGACTAAAAACCACCCCGTTCCTACTCCTACACTTCGAGCCGAAGCCCCGGTAACCTTTTACGTTCTCCGTGGCTACATATACGTTGATAGAACATAACATACCACTATGTCGACTTAAATAACTTCTATCATTGGGACACCACTGAAAACTGGAACTGTACTAAAAATTCTTAATAATACTTTACTGACCCTAGAAATGGGATTTCGATCAGTACGAAGACATGTCAATCACTTACCTTTACTCGAACATCTGCTATTACACCTTATATAACTAGCTATATCATTATATGCAATAATAAACTCTATAACATATATTTTCATGTACGAAAATTGTCCTTTTAATGTTCCTTTGAAAAGGTAGTTTGAACAATGGCTTTTTGTTGTATCTTTTTATGTATTATTTATATTTAGTAAACTTTAATTTAATTAAATTACGATAACACTACTATAACACGGTCATTATTGCCGTTATACTTTATACTAAATTGTGGGCAATGGTGTGGATTACATATTTATTGTAGCTGTTGTTTAGTGTAGGACTTTTTAAGTTAAATTTTAATATTTAACTGTTATATGTCCCCTAAATAAATAAAGTGTCTATTGGTAGGCATAATGAGCGTCAAGTTGTAGAGACCCAGAATTGAACAATTTAATAATATATTTTTTATATAAGAAAAAAATCAGAATTAATGATAAACATATAGAAAAGGAACTTACTGATTAAGGACATGATGATAAGATATGATGCTTACCTGAAACAAAATGTAATAATTTAGTTAGACTTCACTCAGAATTTTACATACGATCAATACTATTATTTCGATACGATACAATACAATAACAGTACTGAATTAGTGGAGACACAATTGCCAATAAAAAATAGTTACTGAATTATCATTATGCTATAAATAGGGTAGTTTCCTAAATTTTATTTTAATGTCCGTTTGGTACATTTATAAGATTTCACAGTATAATAATTTCTGTATTTCTAGTTTCGACTTTAAACCAAAAATTAATTTATTTATAGGTAAATATAATCCTTACTTTTTATATTATAAATCGGAAAGTGAGTTTGTTTGTTTGTTTGTTTGTTCCGCTTTCACGCCGTAACTACTAGACCGATTGCTTTGTAATTTTGCAGACGTAAAGTTAGAAGCCTGGATTAAATAATAGGGTACTTTTTATCCCGGAAAAATTTGATATTGCCGAGGAAAAACAAAAGTATTGGTATAGATGGCATAGATAGATAGGTATATGTCATATAGGCTTTTTATCCTTCTGCGACGCGAGCGAAGCCGCGGGTAAAAGCTAGTTAAAATATAAATCTGGTACATTAATTTAAAAATTTTGACACGTATTTTTTCTTTTCTCACAGAATTAAATACTTTAGACGATATATTAATTTGAAATACCGTGTGACGTCACAGCGTGGCTCATTTTGTAGCACGTTATGACATAACGACCCACTCCTAAACTTAGCGCCATTTTATTTAAGAATTGTAACTTAATACGAGAAAATAAAAAAAATACGTGTCTAATATTTTTTCATTATCTAACTGACGGACTAATTATATTTTTAATTTTGATACCTTGGAAAGTACCCATGTTTGTTCTAATGCTGATAATAATGGCAACTGAATAACTTTGCGTAGGCATGAAAATATCTAAGAGAAAATTAATAGACAAGTCGGCGTTTAGTTATTACTATTTCGGTAAACACTGTATTATTAAATTTCATGTTCAGATATTGTGGGTTCGACATTTAGTAAATTGTTTAATCGATTAATTTAATAATATCTTTATACGCAAATCAAGAATGTTCTTAAGCTGACACTGCCAATGGGTAATGTATGTTATAAGTTATTGAAAAATAATCGCCATTTTTCATTCGTTTATCATTCGTTTAAAAAAAAATAAAAAAAATAAATAAAAAAAAAACGCCATTTTTCATTCGTTTATACTCGCATTATCTCGACTATCAAAACGTATTTTCCTACATTCCTCTATTAAAGTCTAATACCTAATCTCGATACATAAGACTCGCTTTGGATTTTCCCGAATGAATTTCACATTACGAATGTAAAAACCTTTCCTTAACGTTCCCATTGTGAAGGATTTAGGGATTTCCATGTCAATCTATACTAATATTATAAAGATGAAGAGTTGGTTTTTTTGTTTGTTTGTTTGAACACGCTAACCTACGAAACTACTGGTCCCATTTAAAAAATTATTTCTGTGTTAGATAGCCCATTTATCAAGGAAGGCTACAGGCTATAAAATATCACGCTACGATTAATAGGCGCCGAGCAGAGCGAGTGAAACCGCGCGGAAATAGCTAGTCTATCTATTAATAACACACACACACATAACATCACGCCTTTTATCCCCGAAGGGGTAGGCAGAGGTGCACATAGAAGTAACACCCACTTTTCACTATTTATGTTATGAGTCCCATGTAATAGGGGGTGAGCCTATTGCCATATACCGGGCACATTTCCAGACTCCGTGCTACTACTGAAATTTTTAAAAAACCCCAGTAATACTTTGCCCGACCCGGGAATCGAACCCGAGACCCCTTGCCCGGCAGTCGCACTTGCGACCACTCGGCCAATGAGGCAGTCATATCTATTAATAAATATATTAGTATTCAGTTCTTATTTTATAGCCTTTGTAAAAGTCCTACAAATATTATTAATGAGAATGTTTGTAAGGATGTATGTCTGTGTATTTATTGTTACTGTTCTAAGTCAAAACTGCTGAAGGGATCAAAACGAATTTAAGGACAGGTATAGATTATGGTGTGGAATAACACAGGGCAAAGCCGCTGGCAGAAGCTAGTTGTAGATAAGTTTAAGAATGTAGGAAGACGCTAGTGTTTCTGACTTTTTTTTTAAGGGGGAAAATCATCGAATGACTGCTCTCGCCTGGGTGAGGCGGGGTGTGTCAGACTATTACTGACTAAAAACCACCCCGTTCCTTTTCCTGCACGTCGAGCCGGAGCCCCGGTAACCCGTTAGGTTCTCCGCGACTGTGTTTCTGACTTGCGATATACTCGTAAGACAGGTGGATAGTTAAATATTGTAAATATTAAGCCTTTAACTGCCGATAAAAACTGTACAAGGCTGATCCTCTGCTAGCGTCGGACATCATTGTCCGACACGACATCCGATGTATTAATACAAGAAGTTTAGGATGTTTAAGTTAGATGAGTATCCTGAGAATTATGGCAGAAAAGAAAGAGCACTTTAGAAGGCTACTTTTAACAGTGAACTCGGATTGAAATGTCGAATAGAGATTTGGGATTGGGTACTTGCCAACTAGTCAAATTCAATACTTTTTTCGAACCGTCAAAGACTACAGTTTTGTATGAATTTTGTACGAAATTGTGAATTGTGAAGTCACGTTTTTTTAGAGACAAACAGCATAGAAATTTCTTAAAAAAATGCTGGAAAAATATTAGAATGAAGTTGGGCATAAAATAAATTAATGAAAGTGTGACAATTTTTTAATATTTTATTGCATTGAACAGTCGAAATTATTTATTTTTGACAAAGGAAAGTATCTAATTATCAAAAAAGAAATACTAGGCTATTCGGAAAATTTCAATTCGATGAGAATGCGATCGAGCTCACTTCAAAGAGTTCGAATTGACAAAACAGTAATATGTTTGTTCTAAAAAACAAATCTGCATAATAACAACCAAATGTCTACAAATACAATACTGTAATCGTAATTAAAAAGGTTGTAACTAAAATAAATACCAATATACTATTTTATAACCAAATTACTGAATAGCAGTTAGAGATGTAATTAAACTAATTAACTTAACCTTTAGTTAAGCTACTCTAAAGTACCGCCTATCACACTTGACGGCATGCCATTAAAAAGAGTTACTGAATTTAAGTACTTGGGCCACTGGGTGAATGAAGACCTTAAAGATAACCGAGATGTGGAAAGGGAGCGCAGGTCGCTGGCTGTCCGAAGCTGTATGCTGGCCCGTAGGTTCGCCCGCTGTACTGCACAAGTTAAAATAACGCTCTTTAAAGCCTTCTGCCAATCTTTTTACACGTGTAGCCTGTGGGTGAACTTCACGCAGAAGGCATATAGCGACCTGCGCATCCAATACAACAATGCTTTCCGGGTGTTGTTGGGGCTGCCGCGTTTTTGCAGCGCGTCCGGTATGTTTGCCGACGCAAATGTTGACAGCTTCTCAACCGTCATGCGCAAGAGGTGTGCATCATTACTATATCGGTTTCGTGACAGCCCCAACACTATCCTGAGGACGTTGGCTGACCGCTGGGAGTCTCCGATTCTGGGTCGCTGGATACGACTCCATGCAGTAAAATAGACGGGGATGGGAGAGTCCCTAGCGGGTATATTTATTTAGTTTTAGTTTTAAATTTATATAATGCCCGATAGTTTAGTTTAGTTTATTTACTAACATTAGATATAAGTCATAACTAACAAAATATGGAACCAGTTTCTGAAGTAAATGTTTATTATTATTATTATTATTATTTAGTCTTGTGTCATTAAATATGTAGGTGCACCTAAAATATACTTTAAGTAAATTGTAATTAAAGTTATATTCGAGTGCACGTGTGTATTGTCACGCTTGTTCCCGTTGCGGGGTGAATGAACACCGTCGTGTACCGTTTGAGTTACTTGGCAGCGTTTGTACTAAGTTCCTAAGTACATAAGCTGGTTGTTGAAGCTTTAATCCATTTATGGTTTCTATTTATAAATGAGAATTTCCTAAATGTCGCCTAAATCTAAGTATAGGTACCATATTTCAAAATAATTGTTTTATACACTACGTTTAAAAAAACCGACTTCAACTCCCAACAACAACAACAACTTCAAGTCGGTGAAATGATGACAGGGTATGAAAATTAAAAATCTAATTAGTACGTAAGTTAGGTAATGAAAAAATATTAGACACGTATTTTTTTATAATGTCATATAATAAAACAATACTTAGATAAATCGAATCAAAGTTTAGGAGTGGGGGGCTAAAACGTCATTTCTACGTATAAAATGTACATAGACGTGACGTCACGCGACATTTCAAATCAATATATCGTCGAAAGTATTCGTTTCTGTAAGAAAATAAAAAATACGCGTCTAATATTTTAGAATAATCTACCAGACGGTTAAAATAAAAATTAGGCATCTACCCTATTAAACTAAAACCTTATCCTAAGTAGGTATAACAAACTCTTTTCTGAAGACCTCATCGAAATCAGTTCAGCTAATCGCGAGATAATTGGTGGATCTCCTCATACATAAAGAGACTTTGTCATCATCTCCATACTTGGCAAGCAGTTTCAAGATCACAAAGTTTCAGGTTTATCAGAGACAGACAGCACCTGCCCGAACTCTGCTAAATGAATCCCTTGGTCAGCACTGAGAAAAAACCACCCACGGAAAGCGTAAGGGTGGTGAGAACCCTACGGATGTGAAGTGTGAAGTAACAGGCGTTGCACCGTGGGGGCTCCGGAGAAGGTCTCTTTTAGAGGACCCGGCTTACAGGTGTGGAGGGTACCCGTCGGGGTGGTTTAAGTGAGGTAAAAATCTCACACTCCCTAAGTCTTTTACCCCCAAAAAGCGCTTTGAAGGATTCCCCCGTCATCAAAAAAAAAGTATGGTGTCAAACTTATTCTACTTGGTCATCATCACATAGATAAACTCACAACAGTAGTTAATCAGTGTCTAAACATGTAGTTACAAAGTTTTCATAGCATGTAGCCCCACCCTCAAGGCTTACGTGTCAAATGACAAATGATGGCAATCGATCTACGAACGCGTCGAGTGCTGCCATCTGTCGCCGTGACGCTGCGCACGCGCATCGCGAGGACCGTTTATGTAATTATGTACACAGTTTTCGTTTTAGGATATTTTATTGGTATCATTATATTTTATTATGTGTATATTTTGTATCAGTCGTTAAGCAACTAAATAATATTATGCAAATTGTATTTATAAATCTTCAGTTATGCAATAACTTCCAAAGGTGATTTTTTACCGTACGACTAATTATTCTAAATCCTTAAATTGTAATAAGCATTAATTTGACAAAATATACCCACCCAAGATACTACATAAAAGGATTACACAGCGCGCACTGTGATTTATCAAATTAAATATGCAATTATGCATGTATTGATTCATGACCCTATACTTTACAGAATACAGCTTTCGTAATCACGTAGCATACATACTATATGCTTAGGAATTGCTTAGAAATACTTATTATGTTCACTTACAAGCGTGTGATTAATGGGCATGCAATCAAACATGCACATAACTCATACAACGTCCAAGAAATACGATGCTAACTTCAGTATAAAGTCACCATAAAACAGGGAACTACAATATAAATTTCGATTAACAAGTAAAAACATATAATACTAAGGAAAAGGTCACTATAGAATATCGTTTTCCTCCCAAACATCAATAAATTTCCCCTAAAAATAATGTAGATTTTAATACAAAGCTACGTTTCGTAGAATTTGCACGCGGCGATGCAAATTGTGAGTCAGACGAGCAAACGGTTCATGCTACCTTAATATCATCTATAAATAGAACTAGCTCCCATGCAACGAACCAAACCTTCATAAAAACGTTGCAACTGCAAACAAAAGAACATTAAACAACCCGTTGCATTCAAATTCGTTCCAGAATATTCCAATTTTCAAACATTCAAAATAAGAATTCTATGTAAGCGTTGTACATAAAACAAAATGGTGGTTCGGTTGTCCGCGCCGCCCAATGCACTCGTGTTTATCGCCCGACATATCGAGTGGAGACTTGGCAACGCTGCGGCCGCATTCCTGCAGCCGCACGGCAACGTCGCAATCGCAGCCGCGATCACTACCCGTGCCTTTGTTGATTGCTGTGACGTCGCGAAATGATAAAACGTTAAATGTTCGCGAAGTGAAAATTGATACAAAATCGACTTGATGTAAAAGAAAATCGATTTTATTGATTTTTTGCAGGTTTGGATCGATTAGATGCGCGTGCGCATGTTTATTTCGAGTCGGGGGTGGAAAGTATGCTTTCTCCCGCAGCTCGGTTAGAAATCGACGAGCATTGTTGCTGCTACACACGTCTCGAGCAAGCTGTTCGTATATACATATGTATTGTGTAGATGTATGCCGTGCTCTTTTCGTTCAGAGCGCTTAGTTCTCGGGTCCTTGGCAACAGTTAGAGTTATAGCTTCGTGTTTGCGATGATAAATACGTTCGACTGGGCGTGGTCGCTACACTAAATACTTCCTAATTGTACTGATAACTTCGTTCGAGAGGCCAGTATTTGGTTACGAATAAGACAGTGATGTTTTATTATGTAGGTTTTGTAACATTGTTTGACAATGTGATCATTGATTTATGACAAGCGATATAAGATGACGTCAGTGGACAAATATTTAAAACAAAAGGAGGTTCCTCCTTATGTTATTTAGTTACGTTGTTCATAATAAACTGGTCTATAAATAGTAATCGTGGAACCCTTTAGATGCTCGTGTATTTTACGAGCGATATAAAACGTATCAATTTCCTACGTTAAGAGTTGTATTATGATAAAACATATCGACATTATAGCTCTAAGGGTACTAAATTCCTGATAGGTAAGATATATCGGTAACTTACATCACAATAATATTAGGTATAAATGTGAAAGTTTCTCTGTTCGGATATTTATCCGTCAATCACTCTGAAACTAGTGAACGGATTTTAATAAAATTTGGTATATGGGCTGACTTAGGTGATAGGATACTTTTCATCCCAATTAAATGCTCCCATGGGATAAAACAGGAATACGCGGGCAATGCCGCGGGTACCAGCAATTACTACAAAGTAAATATTGGAGTTATAGTTACCAAACTGTTTGCTTAATTAATATCGTAAGTTTAATGAAGCTTTCAATGAAAATAAACCCACACACTGAGGGTCGATTCGCAGGGGTTACGGCTCGAAGTGCAGGAGTAGGAACTGGGTGGTTTTTAGTTTGTAAGAGTCTGACACTCCCTCTCACCTCACCAAGGCAGTCTTTGGATGATTTTGCTCCCCCAAAAACCCACTGACGAGGGTGGTGTGTATATGTGTATTCCTTGGTCAGACAAATACATAACATCATCATCACGCCTTTTATTCCCAAAGGGGTAGGTAGAGGTGCACATTACGGCACTTAATGCCACTGTACAAAGTCACTTTACTCTCTACTTTTTATCTACTACTAGCTTTTACCCACAGTCACAAAAGGATAAAAAGTAGCCTATGTGACATATACCAATACATACAGCGCCATCTATACCAATACTTTTGTTTTCCCTCGGGAATATTAAATTTTTTTGGGATAAAAAGTACCCTATTATTTAATCCAGACTACTAACTTTACGTCTGCAAAAATTCAATGCAATCGGTTTAGTAGTTACGGCGTGAAGTCGGAACAAACAAACAAACAAACAAACTCACTTTCCGATTTATAATATTAGTAAGGATGTGTCCCATGTAATAAGGGGTGAGCCTATTGCCATATAACGGGCACAATTCCAGACTCCTACTACTACTGAGAATTAAAAAATGCTTTCGATTTAAAATGGTATTTAGTAAGTAACTTTCATGTCTTGTTATTGCTAGAGAAGAAGTAAGCATAACTGGCATTACTACGGACAACTTAAATTCCTTAATTTTCGATGCAATAGTTAAACTAATGATTCTTTTACTACGTTAAAAAACCATCTTCAACCCGTCTTTTTTGAAGTCGTAACCGACTTTAAGATGATTTTAGATCAAGATGAAGATCAACAGCCTATAAGTGGCCACTGCTGACCAAATGCCTCTTCTCATACGAAAAAGGTTTGAGCATTAATCACCACGCTTTCACGTCATTAGAAATTATATGCTCAGGTTTCTTCACCTGTTTTCCTTCACCATTTGTCTGTGGTGTCTAGATAATCTTAGAAAGTACATATAACTCGGAAAAAGTCACATTGGTACTTGCCGTTGGTAGGTTTCGAACCTGCACCCTCAAGCATGAGAAGGGGGCGTCTGAACCTCCGGGCGTAAGACCTTTGGGACAGGCTGACTGTGCGTCTCCAAATCAATAAATAACAATCAAAGGGACAATTGACAAGATGATTATGAATGTTGTAGACTCCACTGAGCGATTGTAGCTATTTCGTGGCTATCTATTTGAAAAGACGACATGGTCCGGTGACTGGGCAACCGGCTGCCGCGCAAGGGTCTGTGTGTCATGCGTATGTGAACTTGTATGTTTGTAAACGTACCCACGACACAGGAGAAAATCCTAGTGTCCCCACACTTTTATTACAACGTTTATTAAAAACAGACACAAGTTATATGAATGTTTTCAACAAATATTATATTTGTTATTTCCTGAAAATATTTATTAATCCTGTACATACATACATACATACATACAAGACAGGAAAATATATTTATTTATATAATAATTGAGATACACAGAGATACGGATTTGTTAGCATCACATGTCTATAGAACAGAAAATGTGGGTTATTGGCGAAAATGACCATGACAAGTTGTAAACAATAAGATATGACCTGTGTCGGAAGAACGTTGCTATTTTCAAAAAGGTTTTATGTTGTCTTGACATCCCGGTGCCGAACTTATCACCTCCGCGACCGTACTAGCGAATACGAATAATGCAATACGTTCACAACGTGAGAATTGTCATACCAAAGGAAATATTTTTATTTAATTTTCGCGTGTTTGGATTGATTGAATGTGCGTGCGCATGTTTATATCGAGTCGAGGATGGAAAGTACGATGTATCTAGCTCCTTAGTTAGATATGGTTATTTAAAACTCGGAACAAAGAATTATTTAATATAACATAACATCACGCCTTTTATCCCCGAAGCGGATGGCAGAGGTGCACATTAGGTATGCCACAGTACAATGTTACACCCACTTTTCACTATTTATGTTATGAGTCCCATGTAATAGGGGGTGAGCCTATTGCCATATACCGGGCACATTTCCAGACAGAATTATTTAATGGATGTACAAATTGTACAGTCACCATCTGTGTCTTTACATTGTTCTCACATATGCGTACCTACAATATTGGATAATGTATCAGAAAAATTGTAAAACATATTTTTTAAGAACAACGAATGGATTTTTTGCTCGTTCTTGTCCATTCGAATCTACTATTTGGAACGAGCACCTATGTAGCTCCACTGACGGACAGACTATTATTTATTTTGTATTTGTTGACGTTTCAAAAGTACCAAATTATAGTTTCATTGAAATAAATGCTTTGACTTTTACTTTGACTATCTGTTCTCACAGTCTGTGACTTCAAATGGCTAAAATCATTGACAAACCTTCAACATAATGCAGTTTAAATGTTCGTTACATTTACCAACAGTTTTAGAACTGAAAACAAAAACCTTATACTACAGAAAAATATTGGTAATATTAATACGTAATTCCGCAACCTTATGAAGGAGTGTAAAATTGGTGAAATTAAGGATATCTATAATGCTCTTTTTTTAATGGGACAAGTCCAACAACCTCTCAATACCGCTGCAACTCCTGTAAGCCAGGATCTACTACTGGAACACTGAAGTCCGGCGCGTCTCAGGGACATGAATAATTGTCTCGGTTCCCGCAACGAAGTGAATCAGAACATATTATAAGAGGTGAAGAAAAAACTGATAGTTTCCACTTCCCTCGGTGAATTAGGAGACAGAATTAATTAAGAATTTAAAACTATAGTTAAAAGGCAACATGTTATTAGCAACCAGAGGCCTTAGTACGAATTTGTTTAACTTTTGAAGTAATCGAAACGAGTACACGATTGGCCGCCTCCAATGACCCAACCAATAGGGTAGTTTTCGTAGTAGCAGTAAGTTTTATTTTAATGTCCGTCTGGTACATTAATTTAAAACTTTAGTTACGTATTTTTTTTTCTCACAAAATGAAATACTTTCGACGATATATTAATTTGAAATACCGTGTTACGTCACAGCGTGGCACATTTTGTAGCACGTTATGACGTAACGACCTCCCACTCCTAAACTTAGCGCCATTTTATCTTAGTATTGCAACTTAATACGAGAAACTAAAATAATAGGTGTCTAATATTTTTTCATTATCTAACTGACGGACTAATTAGATTTTTAATTTTGAAATCCTGGAAACTACCCGTTTAGAGCGTCAAACGATCTCGTTTAGATCATTTGAAACGTAAAAGAAACTACTTAGTACTAAGGCCTCTGTTCGTTTTATCTACGTCATCATCATAACATCACGCCTTTTTATATGAACAACATGATGTACCCATATTTGTGCAAATAAATAATTTGAATTTGAATTTGAATTTTATCGCCAAAAGGCTAGGAGAGGCATATTACGGCACTTAATACCACTGTACAATGCAACACCCACTTTTCACTATTTATGTTATGAATCCCATGTAATAGGAGTTGAGCCCATTCCGATATACCGAGAATAATTCCAGACTCCGTGCTACTACTAAGATTTTTTTACGAATCTAACTTTAATAACATCAATTGATAAACTTTCCAAACAAACTGAAAAGAAGAATTTAAGAATACTCGCGTATATTTTAATGAGTTTCCGAATACTTTGAAGTGCAAGAGTTTTTCAGAAACTATTCATTATTTACAGACTTTGAAAACTCATTCGTTTGTAATGATTCACTGAAAAGTGTAGAGGTATAGTGAAAACTGTTAATTATAACAAAATAATGCTCATTAGTTTGTAAGTCTTTAATAGTCATTAGTAGTACAGACGACAGTATGTGACAGCTTTATTATTGTTTGTCTATAGTATATTTTGTCTATGCTCGTCTATGGAAATAAATTGTTAGTCGTTACTGTGAATTCTAAAACTGCGTTTTATTAAAAACTTCGTCTGTAGTTGACTGAAAGTTTTGTAACAAATTTTCAGGAACCTTTTTATTAAAAGACTACCTACTGCTATTTTTTTTTTTTTTAAGGGGGGAAAATCATCGAATGACTGCTCCCGCCTGGGTGAGGCGGAAGGGAGTGTCAGACTCTTACTGACTAAAAACCACCCCGTTCCTTCTCCTGCACGTCGAGCCGGAGCCCCGGTTACCCGTTAGGTTCTCCGCGACTCCGAATCGGCATCGGCCCTATTGGGCCCCATCTGTGGTGGTCTGATGGCTCTTTGAGGCGCGCGCGGAACGCGACGCGCCGTACGCTCGGGTCTGTTTCTGGTCGGACGGGGAGCCACCCATGCTCGCCGTCCGCAGGCCCGCGCTTACGGTGGCCGGAGATCGTCCCGCGATCCCCGACGCCCGGTGTGTCCTTCGCGATGGCTGGGTTGCGAGGAGGCAGCGCTTCGCTGCCTCACGCGTCCCGCCTCCTCCTTAGCCAGCATGACTGCTTCGCAAAAGGAGGAGACGGCATCCCAGTCCCCCTCGCTCCGCATCATGGCCTGAACTAGGCCCGGACGCGAGAGGTCTCCATCGCCGATCACTTCCCTGAGGGCACGGCGGTGCTCAGCCCACGCAGGGCATTCCGCAACAGTGTGTTCCACCGTGTCCTCAGGGTGGTCCTCGCAGTGATGACACCCGGGCGTTTCCTCCCGCCCCATCAGACACAGGTACCTCCCGAAACTTCCATGTCCGGTGAGGACCTGCGTCAGGCGTAGGTGAGGACGCCGTAGCGTCTCTCAAGCCACTCCTCAAAGAGGGGACTTACCGCTGCAATGGCAGCGAGCCCAGCCCTCGGTTGCGACAGTCGTTGCTGCCATTCCGCCATGAGATCGCGCCGGAGCTCATCCCGCCACGCACTTATCTGGCGCGGCAGCGGAGTTTCGCCCCGGCGACGTGCCTCCGCGCGCATGCGATACACGCGCGCGAGCACCTTCGCCTCCAGATCCCACGGCGGTAATCCGGCAAGGAGGTTCGCCGACTCCCCAGAGATCGTGCGGTATCCGCGGATCATTCGGATCGCCATGACCCTCTGTGCCATAAGCAGCAGCGCCGAGCGGGCGCTGCAGCAGGTTCGGCGCCCAAACAGGGGCGCCGTAGAGGGCCATGGACCGCACGACCCCGGCGTATAACCTCCGGCAGGAGGCGTTTGGCCCCCCGAGGTTGGGGAGGATGCGCTTAAACGCAGCCCCCACCCTCGCCAACTTTGGAGCCAAACGTCGGAAGTGCTCCACGAAGTTCCATCGACTGTCGAGGACGAGTCCCAGGTACTTCATCGCCGTCTCGACGCCGATGGTAACCCCTCCCGCCATTATTTGAGACCCACCAGGAGGTGGCGCATTCCCGCGGCCATGAAAACACATGGCCTCGGACTTGTGGAGCGCCACCTCGAGTCCCAACTGCCGGATTCTCTCAACGACTGTCGCAACCGCTGTCGCCATTAAATCGGCCGCCGCCTGGTGCGACCTCCCGTGCGCTAGCACCAGCGTGTCGTCGGCGTAGCATATCATGCTAACGCCGTTCGGGAGGTCGGTGCGCAGCACCCAGTCATAACCGATGTTCCACAGGAGCGGCCCCAGAACCGAACCCTGTGGAACACCGCGTGACATCTCTCGCCGGTTCCACTCGCCCCGGTGACCGGGGTAGATGACGGACCTGTCCGTCAGGTATGCCTCGATTACACGACGGAGGTAGGTAGGCACCCGATGATATCGGAGTGCCTCCAAGATGCAGCTCCAGGGCAGGGAGTTGAAGGCGTTGGCGATGTCCAGAGACACCGCCACTACGACCTTACCCCTGGACACTGCAGTCCCCGTCGTCCGGTCCCTAACGCGCATGATGGCGTCCACCGTGGAGCGCCCTCTGCGGAAGCCGAACTGGCCGTCCGATAGGTCCGGCCCAATATCCGTCAGGTGCGCGACGAGGCGGTTCGAAATGATTCTTTCGAAGACTTTCCCCACCTCGTCGAGCAGCACTATGGGCCGGTACGCGGACGGAGAGTCCGCAGGGCGCCCCGTCTTCCGCACGAGGACCAGTTTTCCCGCTTTCCAGAGCAGCGGGAACTGGCCTCTCTCCAAGCATGCGCTGTAGAGACCGATTAATCGAGGCCTGAGAGCCTCTGAGGCCAGGACCCATGCTTGCCATGCAAGCCGTCGGGTCCTGGGGCGGTGTTCTTGGCGCCCATCCGGCGCACCGCCGCTCTCAGTTCTGCCTCGGTCACCTCTGGGACGATGTCGTCGTCGTCGTCGCTATAGCCCGCGTCGGGCACCGCAGGGGGCGGAGTCATATACGGAGGGGTGAAGCCCCTCCACAGCCGGGGGAACAGGGCGCCAATTACCTCCTCAACGACCTCTGGCCGGAGACTCTGAGTGAGCGGGGGAGCCCAAGCGCGAAGCTTGTCGCGTACCATGCGGTACGGGCGTCCCCACGGGTCTCTATTCAGAGTCCCCAGCATCTCCCGGCGGGCCTCCTCCTTGGCCCGCAATATCTCCGCCTTGAGGACGGCTTTCGCCGCCCTGTATCCCTCATACAACTCCGCCTCTCTCGCCTCCGCATTTGGAGGACGGAGACGGCGCCTGCGGTGCCTAGTGTACTGGCGTCGCGCAGCAGTGCACGCCTTGCGTAGAGCTGCCAGCTCTTGCGACCACCAGTACACCTGGCGCTTTTGTTGCCTCGACCGGATCCGGGGCATCGCCACGTCACAGATCCTGGACATGGCGTCCTGGAGCCACTTGGCCTCATCGTCAATGTCGGCAGGCCTGACCGGTGGTATCACCCAGGCCTGCACGATGGCGGCTTCCAGGAGCAGCTCCCGGTCCAGCTGTTTCAGCGCCCAACGCGGGCCACATGGGGCCTGTCTGACCGGCGGATCCGCGGACTCGGCGGAGACGTTGAACCGGATATACCGGTGGTCGGAGTACGTCTCCACCTCCTCCATGACACGCCAGTCAACGATACGTGGTGACAGAGCAGGGCTGGCGAACGAAATGTCCACCACCGACTCGCCCTGCATCCGCACGCACGTAGGGACAGAACCCCGGTTCAAGACGACTAGGCCTGCCTCAAGGGCCCAGTCTTCCACCATCCTACCCCGGACGTCGGTGAACCGGGAACCCCAAGCCAAATTCTTGGCATTGAAGTCCCCGAGGACGAGCACGGGGAGGGAACGGAACCCGACGACGACTGTGACCAACTCCATCAAGGAGTTGTGGAACTCGGCGAGAGTTCGGTTCGGAGAGAAGTACACGCCCACCACAGCGAGCTCTCCGAACCGTGCTGCGACACAACCCCGGCCTCTTTGAGCTGCCTCAAGAGTCGGGGTACCGGCGGCGGCCGATGAGATGATGGTCACCGAGCCGTCCAGGTCCGCCACCCAGTGATCCCTGGGCGGGACAAAGTACGGCTCGGAGACCACGGCGACATTGATCGACCACTGCGCCATGCTCTGGAGCAGGAGATCCTGAGCAGCGGCGCAGTGGTTAATATTCGCCTGGAGGAGGCGGAATGGAGCCATTATTGACAGTCCATTCCGATCTCCTCAGTAGCGGCAGCGGCGACTGCGGCAGCAGTGGCGGCGGCGGCGGCGGAAACGGCAGGGGTGGCGGAGGGCCTACCTTTGCCCTTGGGTTTGGCAGGAGGGGAGCAGCCCTTGCTCCCGACCCGGTGATTGGCCGGCTTGCCAGCCGCCGCACATGCGTTGCAGTGCAGCGGGGCAGTGCAGGAGCCGGCCCTGTGACCGGGCCGACCGCAGCGGAAGCAACAGTCGCTGCGGTCCACCTCTGAGGTGCATTTGGCGCTCACGTGCTCCCCCACGTGACAACGGTAGCACCTCAGAGGCCGGGTCTCGAGCAGCTTTACCTGCGCCGAGACCCATCCCACCAAGAGCCTTTTGCCCTCCTTCAGCTTCTTGGCCGCTGTGACGGGGCAGCTCACCACCACCGTGCGCAGCCCCGAGTTGTCCGGACGGATGGTGCCCGCCTTGATCTGGTCAGTAGGGCACCCTCCCGTCCTGGCCACAGCGGCCACCACCTCACTTTCCGTGACGGAGTCGTCCAGGCCCAATATCCGGACATCCACACATTTGGGGGGCCTGGACACGCGGGCCTCGTCTGCCCGAGGCACGCCCTAAGCCTCTCAGCCAGGGCGTCGGCCGACGGGCCACTGGCCGCGCCGGGGACCTCCAGTAGACGGGCTCCGGTAGCGTCACCTTGACCGCAAACCCGTCCGGGGCCCCGAACTCCGCAGGTGTTACCGCCCCCTTGAGCTTGGCGAGGACGTCACCATAGGTAACGCCCCTATTGACCGCCTCGGGCTGCAGTGTAATAACTACAGCCGCGGTCTTAGGGGCGAGGAGCAAGGCAGCAGCGCGTTTCTCCCTGCGCTGCTGCTGCCGTCGCTGCCGCTGCGCCTTTTTGCGGCGCTTTCGGCCCTCCCTGGCGACTCTCCTCGCCTCGCCGGCGATTTGCCAACCGCCGCCGTCCTCCACTCGCGGGGCGGGTTCCGCCGCCGCTGCTGCAACTCCAGCTTGCCGGGCTGGAGTGTCCCTCCTCTTTTTGCGCCTCATGGGCGCAGGCGCCATCGGCGCAGCTGGGGTCTGCGCCGGCGGGGGCGCCGAGGGCCTCGCGGGAGGAGGCGCCCGCGCCTTTGCCGGCGGTTGGGGGCCGCGGCCAGCCTGACCAGTGGAGGTCGGAGGCTTGGCCACAGCAGCCGCGTATGAGCCCGATGCCGCGGGCGGGGAGGCCCGGCTCGATGCGAGCGGGGGGCGCAAAAGCCTGCCCTCCAGCACGTCAAAACGTCGCTGGAAGGCAGCCATCTCCGCTCGCAGCAGTCCGACTACGTCGGACTCCGCCGGGGGCTGGGGGTGACTGCCGCGAGCAGCGGCGAGCTCGGCCCTGGCCGTCCGCAGCTCGGCCTCCAGGGCCGCATTGGAGGCCGCCAAGCGCGCCAGCTCCCGCCGCATCTCGCCCAGCTCGGAGCGCACCTTTTCTGCAGTGGGCACCGCGCACTGCTCCAAGGCTGCCTCCGTAATAGTGGCCACCGCCGCCCTAAGGAGGGAGAGCCTAACCGGCTGGGATTTCCCCATAGCCAGTTTATGGAGCACCTCCGTGATGGCCTGTCGGAGGTGCCCGGAGCCGCTCGCGCTCTCGGAGCCCGACTCGCCCTCCGAAACCTCCACGCCGGACATCTCGGCTGCGGAGGACTCTGAACGGGCAGCGCTCGAGAGAGCCCTGCCCTCCGCAGCCAGTCGCTCGGCTGACTCCACGCAGGCAACTGGTGCCGGTTTCCGGCGACCGCCGCCCTTGCCGCCCCTACCCCGCGCCGCCGTTGGGACTTTAGGGGGAGGCGCCTGCGCGCCGGAGGACGGGGACGAAGCGTCCTCCTCCAGCCTGGGACGCTTAAACGTCCCCGTCACGCGACGGCGTGAGCCCTTCGAGCTCACGCTCAGCCGATCCGCCAGTGATGTGTCGGACTCAGGGTCCGACACCATCGTAATTGATGCCCGTGTGTGGGGCACGCTAGACGTGTCCAGCGTCTCCCCACGGGCGCCAGAGCCCCTTGGGCTTCCCTCTACTACGTCTGCAGGTGAGCCAAGCTCACCCGCACTCTCCTCCTCCGACAATTGTGGTTTTTTATTCGATTTTAATTTCTCCATACAGTTCCCACGAGTATGGGGGAAGTATTCGGTCCACCCAGGCAGTGCCCCCTGTACCTGGGTAAGTGTTCATTTGTTTCCCAACTAGAGGTTCCACTGGTCCCCTAGCTGGGGGTGCGCTCGCGACTGACACTACTCCTCAGCCATGCATACTCTCGCCGCGCACCAGAACTTAGTATTGGAGGAATTTTTTATAGAGGTTATCTTCCTCGCGGTCCGGGCGACCAAGCCAAGACCCTCGTCCCGTTCAGAGTCACAAAACATGACCGTGACCTCCTTACGGGTTACGATATCGACGGCTGCAATCGGGGACAGCTTGTGTCCCGATGCTGCTCGCTGGCAGGGTGAGTGCACAACGAGCACCGCCCTTGCCTCTACGCCACGCTCTCTGCTATGTCCAGAGAGACGGGCGGAGAAACGCCCCTCGGAAGCGCGGGCTATGAGCCTCCGCACACAGCCCGCCGCCTCCAGAACCCTATCGGGTTCGCCCGCCCAGTCCAGAAGTCTGCTGCGGGCGACAGTCACTCCAACCCTATCACCCCCGCTAGGGAGACTGTCGCCCGCACCCAGGGTGCACCACGGGGAGGTCTTCTGGCACCGCACCCCTACCTACTGCTATGAGAATAAATTTTTGTTGTTAAATGTCACATGAAAGTAGTTTAAAATGAGGCCTTTATTATTTACTAGTGACTTGCCCCGGCTTCGCACGGGTGCAATATACATGTATTATAAATATAAACTTTCCTTAAGAATCACTCGATCTATTAAAAAAACCGCATCAAAATCCGTTGCGTATTTTTAAAGATCTAAGCATATATAGGGACAGACAGACGACGGATAGCAACTTTGTTTTATACTATGTAGTGATAAGGATTATTATACATTGGTACACAGCAGAGCAGTATTTTATACTTAAATACATAATATAACCTATGCGTTTGTATTTTTAAATAAGAACTAAAACGATAATATGATTTTAAATTATTACGATGATAGTATTGGTGCAGATTTAACAAAATGAGTGACAAAATGGACTCCTCAAGGCGTCCTGTTATGGAAAAACATTTTCTTTATCATTTAACTGGATAAGAGGTACCAAAGGAACCTCAGTACGCATAACTATAAATAATAAAGTGACCTACTGAACACACTGACATTTAAGCTTTATTATAACTTTAGATAACTTGAATACAAAAAGCTATAAATATAAGACACTATAAATACATCAAGATGGCACGAATAACAAATACATACTTTCGCTTTAGCTGTCATGTGATACATGAGTTGCACACACAGAGACACACACATACATAGGTACATACATACGCAGTAATGTTTAAATACGTACACATGTTTGTATCTATTAAATACCAGATGGTCATTCATTTATCAATGAAGACCAATAAAGTTATAGTTCCTATGTTTCAGCACCAAGACCTAAGAAACAATTCTTCATGTGGTGCAACTGACAGTACTTATTTATTAACATAACCAGAAAAAACTGGTATAACAAAAGATATTGTTAGATTTTCCAGCTTCTGAATGTTGATTTTATTATCATTGATCTTTATTTTTAGGGGGGAAAACCGTCGAATGCCTTCTTTCGCCTGGGTGAGACGAGAGGGAGTGTCAGACTCTTACTGACTAAAACTACCCCGTTCCTACTCCTGCACTTCGAGCCGGAGCCCCGGCAACCCGTTAAGTTCTCCGCGGCACGTCTCCCGCCTTGGATGAGCCTTACTAGCTAAAAACCGGCCTGTTCTAACTCCCTGGCTGAACCGCAGCCCTGGTAACCCATTAAGTCGTCCGCAGCTCCGAGTTTATTTTAATTGTACCTACTAATAAATGTTTCACATTGTAATGTTTCATGTTCATCACGATGCCATTAGACCCATCAACAGATTTACTGTTTTCACGTTCCGAATTCCGCTCAACTTAGGCGTGAGTATATCAAACTTGGATATTTTTCAATATGAAATAGTCATCATCATAATTTACTGCTGAATAAAGGCTCAATAGTGTTCAATAGGCGTTCATATGCCACGATAACTACTTACCATCAGGTGGGCTGTGTGGTTTTTGCCACCGTCATGGTATTCAATAAAATACCAATCTCAAACACTTTTCTTTATCTAAATATATTATTTTTTAATGTCAAAAAATTATAATAAATATTTCTGCTTGCGGAAAATATATTGACCAGCGAATACACGTGGAATATACTTCTACGTCCCATGTAGCAATGTCAAGGAAAATTCCTTTTCACCATTTCAACATCGCCAAGAGACGTTAATCTTTAATCTTTTTTATGCGGTTAACAGTGGTAACAAAGCCAAATGTACGATTGTTTTGATAGTAAGCCCTGACCGTTATCTACGTATGTACAATTGTACATCTCTAAACACCAAGGATATTATTTTGTGCGAATATAAATCATAAATATGTAGGTACGTGTCACTGACTTTTCCGTAGTCCATCCTACTACCTAATATTCTACCTCACTAGTAAATCCTATTAAAAAAATAAATTCGAACATTATAAAAGAAAAAAGCTAGTGTAAAATAAAAAAAAATAATAGAAACGGTATTTTTGGAATTTCGTTCCCTTTGGTTTTATACCGTGACGTCCTTTAACCTGAAGCTATAGACTATTTCACTAGGTTTTCAACAATTTATATTAAACTGAAGAGAGATATGTTTACCCACAGGTTTAGATTTCTCTAGAAGGAAAAATTTGGTAGTACACTTAAGCACCATTTACCGGTCATTTGTTATAACGTCTAAATAACACATAATTATTGTTTCTAGCACATAACGAGCTTAATGAAGGACTAATAAAACCCATTTCCATGGATAATCAGGTGTCACATTGACACAGATTAGCTGGAGTGCCATACACTTCACACGAGACATGTTGTAAATCCTTGAGCTTTCCATTTCACGGCTATATCTATTAACGATATTAGTACCAAGTCTATACGCGGACATATACTGTCCAGATTGGCGATATATTAAAGAAGGGCCAAATGAAAAGTACCCTTAACCGACGAGCATGCATGAAAAGATTGATGACTGTTGATGAAGCGAAAGAGGTATGTAGGACATACAACATAACATCACGCCTTTTATCCCCGAAGGGGTAGGCAGAGGTGCACATTACAGCACTTAATGCCACTGTACAATGTGCCACCCACTTTTCACTATATTTATGTTACGAGTCCCGTGTAATAGAGGGTAAGCCTATTGCCATAAGGTAGGTAGGTATGTAGGTATGTGGTATGTAGGAATCGTAGTAATTGGCGGTCCATAGTCTCTGCCTACCCCTATGGGAGATAGGCGTGAAGTTATGTAGTTATGTATGTATGTACATAAGTACCAAGTATATAAGTATTAAAAAATATTTTAAGACACATGTGGAACGGTATCTGGTACGCAAGAGTCTACGACTTAAAATCAAGGTTCAGTAAACAATTTTGCATGATCCTAATTAGACAAGTTTTACTGTCAACTTCAATAATATATCTCGATTTGTGAATATGGATCGATTTTTGACATCAGTTGTATGGATTTTCTGACAAATATCGATCTTTAACATCACAGGTTTTAGATTGCGATGGCAGTTAGTCTGTTTATAGAGCGTAAATTATCCTTAATAAACCCGTAAGTTAGTCTACAAGATAACTTTAAACAACCTCTTGCGTAAATCCGAATCTATGTATGTATATAAAAAGAAATCCCTACATTCCTTGGTCACGCCATCACACGTGAACCGATTTCACTATTTCTTTTTTTTTGCTGTGTTTGTTATTGTCAGGAGAAGGTTCTTGTGACAGAGAAATTTCTGAAAATCCTACGAGATTCGGAGAAAACGGGATTGCGCGTACCTACGAAGTCGCGGGCAGAAGCTAATCCAATTATAATTTTCAAAGAACTTACAAGTCAATTATTGTTGCAAGTACGTAAAAGTTTTTTTTTAAAAAAACGTTGCCCCACACTAACATTTTCTCCTGTGTCGTGGGTGCGTTTACAAACATACAAATTCATATACACATGACACCCAGACCCGAAACAACAATTTGTGGATCACACAGTGTTGTTCCGTGCGGGAATTGAACCTGCGACACGTTGCACGGCAGCCGGTTGCCCAGCCACCGCACCAACCGTGCAGTTAAACTGAACAAAGGTCAATTTCACATCAAAATTAATTTAATTAATAAGTAGTTGACCTATTATTACCTATTCACGACCATTTTGGTCTAGGAGGGCAACTGAAACATTAAGATTTGTCTGTTTTGGAAATAAAAAATAACCACCAGAAAATTATTTTTTCTTAAATATCCTAAAAAAAAAGATATAAAACAATCAACAACAAACCCTCTTTAATAAAATGTCTATGCTGCTCACTCACACGAGTACTATCGCTTCCCCCTATCATGCGCTGTTTAAAGTTACGTGGCAAACTGGCAATCAAATTAAGTGGCAACACTGTCCACTTACAGGCATCATGGGGGAGCGGTAATTATTGACAAGTGGGTGTTTAAACGAATATTTTCACCCTAGAGGAGAAAAGAGACATACATTGCTGTTTTTAATTGTTTTTTGATGAATATGCTGTTTGTTCACGCGGAGATGGACGATGATTTTTTGGTTTGGGTTAGTATAGGGGTTTAGTTATAAGTGGATTAGTTAAAAAGTCACTTCTATGAACATTTTATACGTAGAAATGACGTTTTAGCCCCCACTCCTAAACTTGGATTCGTTTTAGCTAAGTATTATTTAATTATACAATAAAATAAAAAATTCGTGTCTAATATTTTTTCATTGCCTAACTTACGGACTGATTAGCTTTTTATTTTTGTACCCCGTCATCATCACGATTTCAATCCAATAAAACCTCAATAATTATTCAATGTCAAAACTATACAACCCCTATCGTAGCTGTTAAAATAGCATTCAAAGTACGGAATGTAAAGCCGAACTCAATACAATCCGGATCCCGAGCGTACGGCGCGTCGCGTTCCGCGCGCGCCTCAAAGAGCCATCAGACCACCACAGATGGGGCCCAATAGGGCCGATGCCGATTCGGAGTCGCGGAGAACCTAACGGGTAACCGGGGCTCCGGCTCGACGTGCAGGAGAAGGAACGGGGTGGTTTTTAGTCAGTAAGAGTCTGACACTCCCTTCCGCCTCACCCAGGCGGGAGCAGTCATTCGATGATTTTCCCCCCTTAAAAAAAAAAAAATACAATCCGGATGCAATGGGCGCTAGTGTTTTTTTTTTATGGCATAAGCCGGTAAACGAGCAGACGGATCACCTGATGGAAAGCAATCGGCGTCGCCCATGGACACCTAGAACACCAGAGGCGTTACAAGTGCGTTACCGGCCATTTGGGGATTAGGAGTTTGAGGATCGTTGGAGATTCAGGGATTGGGGAGATTGCAGAAGGGGAGGGTAATTGCAACTCATGAGTACGAAATTTCACAATATCAATGTCGATCGATCGGAATTGGATTCAAGAGTAAGCTGATGTGTTGTGGCCGTCTTGCGATTGATGTGATCACTACAATAAGTATCGACTATCATTACCACATAAAGCCCCAGAACGCAAGCTACTCTATAATTACGTCAATTAATCACCCCGTCCAATATCACATACGGACAGACAGACAGACAGACAGATCCTAGTCTCTATTAATTAGATTAACCCATATTACAGCTAACTGGTGTTTAACTGCTCGCTGTAAACTGTGTTATGAACTTAAGTTGGGTTAATGTAAGTATATTATCTAGTTTGAGGTCAGTTCAAATTGTTGTTAAGGTTTACGGTGAACGGATTATGTAAAGTGGCTCGATATAAATCTCTATTTAGGGTTCTTGTTTTGTATAACCCTTTTAGTTATGTCTTGGTGGAATGTGTTTGTTAAGGCTTTGGCTGCCAATAAAAAACTGTTGAAGGCAAATCCTCCTCCGGTCACCGGTGACTGCCATGGCGTTTAACGTGTTAAGTATATGTGTATTAGTTCAAAAAATATAGGTAGGTGAAAACAAAATCGATAATTAAAAAAAAGATTCTAAGTTGTATCTATACAAAAGCTGCTCATGAATATGAGCCTCTAGCAGGGCTTGAAACTAGTCG
Organism: Spodoptera littoralis; assembly: GCA_902850265.1. NCBI lineage: Eukaryota > Metazoa > Arthropoda > Insecta > Lepidoptera > Noctuidae > Spodoptera > Spodoptera littoralis. The sequence continues at coordinate 13,018,596 of LR824545.2, forward strand.
AGGTTCTCGTCAAACAGTTACGTAAGTCGAAAACATGATAATTAATTTAGCATGTATCACGAAAGTTTTGATATAAACATATACAAAAGCTATGTTTATATAATAACTATCGTGAGACATACTAAATTAAATAATATCGCAGCAGCGTCGCGGCGATATCGCGCAGCTCACACGAGGAAGAACCCCTCTGTGGTTCGAAACTAGTAGAGCTTTTCTCAGTATATTTACGTGAGTATTAATATACAAAAGCTATTTTAAACTGTCCCACTGTTAGGCAAAATCGTCGTCTCATACAAAAAGAACGAGCATTAACCAGCAAATTTGCTCAAGGCGTATTGGCGACATCAAACTCATAATTAAATTCAAAGTTCGGGTTTCTTAATGACATTTTCCTTCACAAAATATCAGTAACATATAAACAAATTTTGAAAAATGGAAAGCGACTTAGATTACATTACAGTGACAAGTTTTGATAGACAGAGCTTGACAGAGGAGGCGTGGAGAGCTTAAAAAGCCTAAGCCTTAACCTCAGAGTCATACCACAACAACAATATAATTTTCCACTTTCATTCTAAAGATCCACACCATCTTTTTTAATAGTTGTCCCCAATTCCTAAATCCCCAACGATCCTCAAACTCCTAATCCCTAAAAGGCCGGTAACGCACTTGTAACGCTTATGGTGCTCCAGGTGTCCATGGGCGACGCCGATTGCTTACCTTCAGGTGATCCGTCTGCTCGTTTACCGGCTTATGCCATAAAAAAAGTTGTTCATCAGCTTTTTAAATTCGTCTTCGTCATTGTCAATTGGTCAAGCGGAAAATTCATCAATAGGATTGATACCAGTCCACTCACGCAGATTACATAGTTATGGATTATGACCCATACAGCAGCCACGATTTACAAACATATCATCCATCATCGTCTTCATGAACAGCCTAAAACATCTCAATACAATACAAATAAAAAAAAAAATCACTTATCATTCAAAACATTTACACTGAAAAACGACAACTAGATGTCTTAATTAAAACATTTCCCGTGGCGCAGGTATCGCTCTAGCCCTCCCATTTCCCTCCACATTTCCGCTCACCTAGAGAGCTAACTTAATTCCAAATCCTCCGAACTGCATTACAGTTTACAGGATAATGGATTAAACTGAGATACAGGCTAATTGGAATCGTGAAACTGTTTGAATAAAACATTAGGAGACGTCTCTTAGGATGTATTGTTATGAATGTTTTAGTCCTGTGTCTGTCTATGTTATAGTGAAATGAAGATATGAATTTCCTAGGAAAATTAAAACTAGTTTTTGCTGTTGTGTTAAAAATAGTTACTGGGATTATTATATTACTTGTTAATCAATAAGTCAACTCTGTATTAATTCCCTAATTTAATTGTTATAGAAGGTTTCCTTAGGGTCCTTTTAAGTCCCATGTATATGTATAAAAGCGTAAAAAACAACACATAGTACATAGATATCGAGGAACCACAGAGGGGTTCGAAACTAGTAGAGCTTTTCTCAGTATATGAGTAACGTGCGATATTTAGTTAATTTAATATGTCTCACGATACTTATTATAAAACACATCAAGGAATATACTGAAGATACTCATAAATTGCTATAACAATACAAATGCAAGTGATATAATAAAAATATGAATATAATGAATAGATAAGACAAATAACACAACATCATTCCTTTTATCTCCGAAGGGGTAGGCAGAGGTGATTACGGCACTTAATGCCACTGTTCAATGTAACACTCACTTTGCACTATTTATGTTATGAGACTCATGTAATAGGGGGTGAGCCTATTGCCATATATACATTTCCAAACTACGTGCTGCTACTAAGGATTTTTTTAAATAACCAGTATGTAATACATTGCCCGACCCGAAAACATTCGTAACGAATACAACAACTTTAATGACGTGAAAAGAAAGATTTAGTTGACATAATAATATGCCACTGTACACAAAGCTTCTATTTTTTTACTTATCCTTCGACCTTCTACTAGTTTAAAAGATGTGAGAGGTGGATAAAACATATATAATATATACATAACTTCACGCCTGTCTCCCAAGGGGATAGGCAGAGACTACAGAACGCCAATTGCTACAATTCTTACATACTTCTTGAAAAGATTGATGACTGTTGATAAGTGTACTTTTAATTTGTCGTCGGTTAAGGGGACTTTTAATTTGGCCCTTCTTTAATAACAATATCGCCAATTTGGTCAGAATATTAAATAATTAACCTTGATAAATACACCATGCTTCATAACAAAATACTTAACACGAAATCCTAAAGTCCACTAAAATTTATTAAGAAACTCGATAATAGAATAATATTATGATACCAATCATAAAAATATTATTTTCTTTGTTCCAAATAGTAAAACAAAAGTTTTGTTAGACAGAAATAAAACGTGGGCGTGCAAGTATAAATGTAAGGTGTGGGTGTGTGGGTGTGTGTGGGACGTATAGAGACGTCTAGTGGAATGCGTTATACATTTTCTAATGAAGAAAACTCGAGAATGGGTATTATCGTTAGCGAGATCTGAGATCGGAAACCTATACAATATACTTGTATGGACGTGGTTGCAAATAGTACAAAGAGTAGGAGTTATAAATAATTTTTGTGTTTAAGTTGTATGCATTCTTTTTAAGAGGGGAAAATCATCGAACATCTTCTCCCACCTAGGTGAGGCGGGAGGGAGTGTCAGACTCTTACTGACTAAAAACCACCCTGTTTCTACTCCTGCCATTCGTGCCGGAGCCCCGTAACCATTAAGTTTTTCGCGGCTAAGCTGCAAGCATGAATTATCATGAATTTAATTAGGAAAAAATTCGAACCTAACATCTCTTGTCAGCTAGAGATGTCCGATTTTTCAGATAAATATTCAAACAGATATGGTTCTGACTGCCAATAGAAAACTGTTGAATTCAAATCCTCCGCTAAGGTCGGTCACCGTTGACCCTATGGCTTTTAATGTGACATTATACTCCCATCTCTAAAGTCAGTCGCAGAGAAACTAACGGGTTACCGGGGCTCCGGCTTGACGTGCAGGAGAGGGAACGGGGTGGTTTTTAGTCAAGACACTCCCTCCCGCCTCAAACAGGTGGGAGCAGTCATTCGGTGATTTTCCCCCCTTAAACAAAAAAATTCTCTAAAGTAAGCTAAGCAAGCTAAAAATCTAGCTCCATAGTAACCCGATCCAAGCTTTGTTTAAACGTCCCCTTAGATTTTGATTTCTAAAGTTCCTATTTGCCGACCCCAATGACATACTAAGCCGAACTTTGGAACTACCAGGCTCTAGGGGATGCACTTAAGAGCGCTGTTGCAGTTTGCATAAACGATAGATGTTAGTTTTCTTGCTGGAGAAATTTGGAGTAGGTATTAGCAATTTTAAGCCGTTGTACATGTCCTGGTACAGAAGTCTTATGCTGGAATACTGAAACGTTACTCAATTTTAAGTCGTGCTTAAATATCGTGCTGTCTCTGTCATTTTACAAAGAATTTGTAGAGACAGAACTATCCTTAAGCGCGACTTAAAATTGAGTAACGTTTCAGTATTCGGGCATTAGCTTATAAGATGCAAAGGAGAAATAGAAGATAGCGTATAGGGTGTTTCTAAAATAAAAAGGAAACACGTGTCCCTGTTTGTACGAAGAAAACTGTGGAAGCCTGTTTAAAATGTTTAGTAAAGTTTAGATATTACATCTATGTGATGTTTGATACAAGCACAAGTGATGTAACTCTTTTATTGAACATAAAAAAAATATGACCAGTGTACGTAATATGCTAATGTTAACGTATTTACATTCAACTACTTACTTAATTTAAGATTTCTAGTATTTAATCAATTTTTCGAAGAAATGGAAATGTGAAAGGACTGCCTCGTTGGCCAAATGGTCGCATGGGCGACTAGGCGTCTTAGGTTTGATTCCCGGGTAGGCAAAGTATTACAGTTTTTCAAAAATTCTCAGTAGTAGCACGGAGTCTGGAATTGTGCCCGGTATATGGCAATAGGCTTACTCCCTATTACATGGGACTCGTAACATAAAAAGTAAAAAGTGGGTGTTACATTGTATAGTGGCATTAAGTGCCGTAATGTGCATCTCTGCCTATCCCTTCGGGGATAAAAGGCGTGATGTTATGTGTGGTAATGTAAAAATCAGACAAACATACACAAAGATTGCTACATTATATATGTAAATAGATATATCGTGGGTGGATTATGTGGGTCTACTGATGGTTAATAGATAGTGCTACTCATTTCTAGAGAAGAACAGCTTTAAAAGGCGTGCGTTTATGTATGGTTGTACGTATGTAGGAATTTCTGTAAAAGCTACGAATGAGTTCTATTGAAAACGTGGGGACATGCAACGGATTTCAACAGCGAAAATGATTTTGAAAGTATCTAAGATTAAGTAAGTCCCTATATCTTACTTTTAATCCAATGAGAGAATAGGATAGGTAGTAAAGTATAAAAAGTGTTTTTTAATACGGATGTGAGATAGAAAACGTTATAGAATAATTTATATAATGTTTCACACACAAATTACTCAGCTTTTTTATGAGGGAAAAAAATCATCGAATGACCTATCCCGCCTAAGTGAGGCAGGAGGGAGTGTTAGAATCTTACTGACTAAAAACCACCCCGTTCCTACTCCTACTCTTCGAGCCGGAGCCCCGGTATCCCGTTACGTTCTCCGCGGCTCCGTATCAGCATCTGCCCTATTGAGCCCCGTACGTGGTGGTCGGAGGGCTCTTTGAGAAGCGTGGTACGCGACGAGTCACACGTTCGGACAAATTAATCAGCTGCAACTCCATAGGAAACATATTGGCAAATCTAGTCATGGAAATACAGCCTTTTATCATAACTTAGAATACCTTGAATGTCGTAGTCAAGTGATTCTTGCAAACGAATGATTATTAAGCAAAAGACGTCACCACACATTGGTATAAATATACTCAGTAAGCAGAAAAACAAACACGTAACTTTTAATGAAAAGAAAAACTATCGTAGAATCCCCTCATCTTTCCAAAACAGTTACCAACAGATTTCCAAATGAAAAGCCAAACATGTAAAAACTAGATTCAAATAAACATTTGGGGTACACAAACACGAACCGGACTTTTCAAAACAAACTCAACTTATGTATAGAGAAAATAAAAACGCTTTTAGTGTAACCTCGCCCTGGTTAGAGAGCAAATAATGTAGAAAACTGGTATTTCCTATTTATGTGAGCAATATGATCTAGGAATTCTGCCAGTGGCAACGCAATACGTTTCCATTATAGAAATATGAAGGGATATCGGGTAAAGAGAAAATTTTTCTTTGTATTACTTTTATCTCGACTACGTAGGTACTATTTTCATATAAGTTGAATGAAATTATTTATAGGATATAAAAATAAAATTACATTATTTGTAAACCACTGTTTCTGTTACAATATAATAATGATTTTACTAATACAGGTTGCACACACTCCTGTGTAAATGTGTAACATCACGCCTTTTATCCCCGAAGGGGTAGACAGAGGTGCACATTATGCCACTGTACAATGTAACACCCACTTTTCACTGTTTATATCATGAGTCCCATGTAATAGGGGGTGAGCCTATTGCCATATACTGGGCACAATTCCAGACTCCGTGCTACTACTGAGATTTTTTTACAAACCCAGTAATACTTTGCCCGACCCGGGAATCGAACCCGAGACCCCTTGCCCGGCAGTCGCACTTGCGACCACTTGGCCAACGAGCACTGTGTAAATGTGATCAGCTTCGATTTACCTGCACAGTCGAAATGTGCAGTTAAATCGTAGGTTCATATAGGTAGCCTACACAAGTTCTAGAAAACTGTACAGATTTAACTATAGGTACGTACAGTCCGATTCAACTGTGCAGGTTCAACTGTACAGTTCAATCGTAAGGTGTGTAGTATTTTCAGCAGCCTGTATAACTTCTCGTAGCTCTTTTGTTAACAAAATGATGACGTAATCAAATTTGTATCATTGTTGTAACGGTAGGTATATTTATAATATGTTTACTTAAAGGATTTCGATTTACTTATTGTGACATTTAATTTAAACAAGAGTCTTTTCAATCTCATAGCTAAAATATGCGTATTTGTACAAGTTTTAGCGTCTTAGTTATTCGTTTGGGAGAAATACAGAGTATTGAGACTGCCTTGTTGGCAGAGTGGTAGCAAGTGCGACTGCCGGGCAAGGGGTCTCGGGTTCGATTGCCGGGTCGGGCAAAGTATTACTGGGTTTTTAAAATAAATCTCAGTAGCACGGAGTCTGGAATTGTGCCTGGTATATGGCAATAGGCTTACCCCTTATTACTATACTCATAAGATAAAAAAGTGAAAAATGGGTGTTACATTGTACAGTGGCATTAAGTGCCGTAATGTACCCTTGTCTACCCCGTCAGAAATAAAAGAGGTGATGTTATGTTATAAATACAGAGTAATGAAATCTGTTTACTTTATATTAACTACATTTTGTAACTTAAAAACGTAAAATGTTCAGCTATTTATCAAGGTTTTTTAAGGTTATTTAAACCACTCGACAACAAAATCACGATAAATGTAGTATGTGATGCTATAATTTTATGTAATTGATTCATTTTCCCTTATTAAGTAGTATTAACTATGTACCTACTGTACCTACACTGATGCAGTACTTCTATTATCGTCAAATACATTGTTCGTGCATACAACAAATATACGTATGAATAATTGAATACACATATATGGCGTAGCTAGATGAAATGGAATCGTTTGACTGGCAGAGTGGCCTGTTATGCTGTTATGATTCAGTTCGATCGGAAAAAAGTAAAGATTTAAATAAATTATAATTCTTTTATAAACAACGTTTAAAAAAACCGACTCCAACCAGTTCTTTTTTTAATTCGGTTAATTAATATAGATATTAAAACCTTCTCCTAAGTGCCGTGGAGAACTTAACGGGTTACCGGGGCTCCGGCTCGAAGGGCAGGAGTAGGAACGGGGTGGTTTTTAGTCATAGTCTGACACTCCGTCCCGCCTCACCCAGGTGGGAGTAGTCATTCGCTGATCTCCCCCCCCCCCTTAAAAAGTGTAACAAATAGGTACTTTTTTGAAAACCACATCAAATTGAGAACAACCTTTTTAGAAGTCGGTTAAAAATAAAATATTCCAAATCCTAAATTAAAATATTAGAGTCATAAAGATGAACTCCTTTAAGTTCACACTAAACATTACTTATCATTACAATCATCAGCCGGAAGACGTATACTGCTGAATTAAGGCCTCCCCTAAGTCGGTCAAGCCGAACGACAATCGTCAGTTGCATTGTAATGAGGGGAGGGGATGTACTACAATCCTCTCGTTCGGCAGGTGACTTGGGGATCGTAGTTAGAACACCAATACATACACCTGTATCTAATACCCATCAGAAGATGGTGCTACCTTGACATATCACAGTTTTAGAATACCTGATTTCAGCATTAACTTACACTTACAAAATATGTTATAAGTGTTATAAGACTGTATATGATTGGCTAGAAAATGTTAATATCTTTGAATAGTATTAATACTTCAAATATTGTATCACCTTCACATTATATTGAATCCAATAATACGAATGAATATCATTTTGTTATGTTTACGAGTATAACGTCAGATGGCTTATAGCTGACGACAGTCAACAAAGGTTACAAGTAAACAATAAACAAAGCAAAGATGTAGGTTGGAATAAATATCGATTACATTATTATACGAATACTACATAACTTGTGTAAACTAATATTTTTTTCATATATTCATAGTTTGATACACTCTTATAGTTGATTTAGGTTCAGGAATGCCAATTAATAGCTATTCTAAGAACAAGAAGGATCATCGTAACGCTTCCTACAAAAACTATTTCAGTGATCATTCACCAAGCAAGCTGAATACAAATGGCAATTAATAAAAAACGGTCAGCTATAAAACAAATTCGCAAACTGGAACAACCTCGTCGCCTGCGCAAGTTTAGCAACGCGCGCGCAAGGGTACGTCACCTTGACACGAGGCCCCACGGGGTACTATCTTCATCCCTCTCGCACTGCTGCGTAGACGCACTGGCAGAGAGAGACGCAAACATCCGTAGACAGACGCTTTCAGAAACGCTACGCGGCTTATTTGTGGCCGCCATTTTGTATGTTCCTTTTGTCGACAGATATTCATTTGAGGACCTTATTTATGATGCATTATTTTTAATGGAACATCCTTCTACGGTTTATATTTGTGTTCTGTATCGATGTTCAATGCAATATGCGGTTTAATATTATTTTTAGCTGTCGTAGCTGTGTCTACGAAGAGTTAAACGTATATTTCTCAATTTGGCGTGTTAATCTAATCTGTCTTGACCCGGTATAACGATTTCATCGACCTCGCGCACATCGTAGTTATTGTAGTCTTACTTGTTAACGATCCAGCATTATTCTTGAATAACAAATTGTTTGAAAATAACAAAATGAGAGAGTTGATGCTGACGTCACGTCTTAACCCTTTTACTGAATACCAATGAGGTTTATTTGTTAAGATTGAATGTAATTAAACGTTAATCTAATTAGGTATGACGTTGTTCCATTGTGTAGTGCGCATTAGACGGTACCTATATGTAAATATAGTGTACACTACGGTGCTGTACGTGACGTGACATTACAAGAAATTGCGCATTTCAATATTGAATAATTGAATATATAATAGCTATGTATATCTATATAACAGATAAGATAACACGAACATAACAAACTAAATCAACTTTAATATCAAAATTCGTGTTAATATCCATACCGAAATACGTGTTTAATGTCTCTAAAACAACGATTTCACAAATAAAGTGTGTTTAAAAATACTTTATATAAGCGAAAAATGTGTCAAAACGTGATTACTGACGTAACCTGAAAACTGTCGCGGAGCGTAAACTTTTCGGTACTGGCAGCGCCATCTCTCGGCCAACTTGGTGGAATGGGGCGATCTACACAAGGTTAGGCTGTAAGCCCACGAGATACGAGCCACTGGTATTTATATAAACACACAGGTTGTTTACGATGTGTTTTATAACGTCATTAATTGTATGCTCATAATAAAAGAAAATGGGGAAACTAAACTACGTTTTGTTATAGAAGATTTGTCTTTGATTTCCATAGATCGTTCGAGTTGACGTCACGAGACGAGTGCGACGTGTTGAAATACTTCGTGAAGCGTAATGAGTTTATCAGATACTGTTTGTGGGAACTTTATGTTCGTCCCATAAGAGGAAAACTTTTATAGGCGTCATTAGATATATGGAATCAGTTTTTAATATTATATCATAAAATTATCATAATACAAATATAAACCTATGAAACATTATTTTAAAGAAATATAAAATGAAAACCCAAGGCTTGCTCAGGTATTTAAATATGAGAAAAAATATCAAGGGTCTTATTAAAATTCTTAGTTTACCAGTCTGTTTAGATTTATTAAGGCCGTATAAATTATCCAAAACATAGCCACATATCCTTATTTATTGTCTTATCATTCCTATTCCTAGTATTATTTTATTAATAAGTATTAGAAATGCGAAAGTGTGTTTGCTTTTCATGATTCAGACACCAAGTCTAGAAATATAAATGTAGTTAAGAAGTTGACTGATGACTGATACTGCCTACGTTTTTCCTTTTACCACGCGTACGACACCGTAAACCGTAAAACATAACATAACATCACGCTTTTATTTCCGAAGGGGCAGGCAGAGATGCATATTACGGCACTTAATGCCACTGTCACTACAATGCGACACTCACTATTCACTATTCATGTTAAAGAGAGTGTGAATGTGCCCCATGTAAAAGAGGGTGATCCTATTGGCATATACCAGGCACAATTCCAGACTCCGTGCTACTACTGAGATTTTTTATTAAATCCAGTAGTATTTTACCCTACCCGGGAATCGATCCCGAGACCCCTTGCCCGTCAGTCGTACTTGCGACCACTGGACGAACGAAGCAGTCCGTAAACCGTACAACCGTGGTATATTTAGTTTTGTTTATTAGTTTGAGTACTAAAACTGATAAATTAAACTAAATATAATAGTATATTTAGTTTATACTACATTTCATACACTTGAGGAAGGCTATTAAACATCGCCAGCACTTTCAATAACGTGGGAAACTCGGGGAGAGTACTAACTCCGTCCTAAGGGTAAGACATGAGGCACGTCGCCGGGGTGAAACTCCGCTGCCGCGCCAGATAAGTGCGTGGCGGGATGAGCTCCGGCGCGATCTCATGGCGGAATGGCAGCAACGACTGTCGCAACCGAGGGCTGGGCTCGCTGCCATTGCAGCGGTAAGTCCCCTCTTTGAGGAGTGGCTTGAGAGACGCTACGGCGTCCTCACCTACCGCCTGACGCAGGTCCTCACCGGACATGGAAGTTTCGGGAGGTACCTGTGTCTGATGGGGCGGGAGGAAACGCCCGGGTGTCATCACTGCGAGGACCACCCTGAGGACACGGTGGAACACACTGTTGCGGAATGCCCTGCGTGGGCTGAGCACCGCCGTGCCCTCAGGGAAGTGATCGGCGATGGAGACCTCTCGCGTCCGGGCCTAGTTCAGGCCATGATGCGGAGCGAGGGGGACTGGGATGCCGTCTCCTCCTTTTGCGAAGCAGTCATGCTGGCTAAGGAGGAGGCGGGACGCGTGAGGCAGCGAAGCGCTGCCTCCTCGCAACCCAGCCATCGCGAAGGACACACCGGGCGTCGGGGATCGCGGGACGATCTCCGGCCACCGTAAGCGCGGGCCTGCGGACGGCGAGCATGGGTGGCTCCCCGTCCGACCAGAAACAGACCCGAGCGTACGGCGCGTCGCGTTCCGCGCGCGCCTCAAAGAGCCATCAGACCACCACAGATGGGGCCCAATAGGGCCGATGCCGATTCGGAGTCGCGGAGAACCTAACGGGTAACCGGGGCTCCGGCTCGACGTGCAGGAGAAGGAACGGGGTGGTTTTTAGTCAGTAAGAGTCTGACACTCCCTTCCGCCTCACCCAGGCGGGAGCAGTCATTCGATGATTTTCCCCCCTTAAAAAAAAAAAAAAAAAAAAGGGTAAGACATCACAAAGCGCCCTTTTGATCCCCACCTCGTATAGACACAGAGAAGGTGGCACCTACCCCTGTTAAGGTCAGTCTAAGGACGGTCCCCTATCTATAAGTATTACTACAACATCCCTTTGGAATTTTCGAATCATTTTTTATATCAGCATTTTATACATACTAACCTAATTCCGTAGTTCTTTATTTCTAGTTACAGAACAATACCAAATACATTCAGTTTTCCTACAACCATTAGTTCTGACCACGAGAAGTTGGAAATTCAATGAAAATTCAATGAAAATAGATGTTTTTAAGTAGTCTTTTCTTAACTTTGATTATTTTCCTTATTTGTGGTTACCGATGTTTTCATTCAGTATTATGCACAACGTCAAGACTTCAATTAACAAGGTCACGTGCAACAACTATATATTTCTTTCTACAAGTATATATCTATTGAGTTTCTTGCTCCTTCTTCTCCATTCGAATCTACATTCTGGAATGAACGCCTAGCTTCACTGACGGACAGATTGACAGACTATTACTTATTTCATATTTGCATAGTTTTTGTCTTCGTTTCAAAAGTGCCAAATTATGGTTTAAATTAAATAAATGCTTTGAGTTTGAGTGAAATCTTTCACAGACTCACATTTTTTTTTTTAGGTTAGGACCACTCGTAGTTCAGCACGCTAAGGCTGTTGACTACTTAACCGGACAAACCCTGCGGTGGCCACTAACAAGAAGTTAAGGCCCCCAGCCAGGACAGACTCACAATTTCACCTGAAAAACTTATAGCAGTTTGGAGATAAACAAGTGAGCTAAAGATCTGAATAATGGCCTTATATTTTTAATTCAAAGAATATAAAGGTTCTTAGAAAGGTCAATGCAAAGCCTAAAGCCTAAAGGGTAACCACTTAGAAAATATTAAGACAAATGTTAAGTACGTTTTTAGTGAAAGCTACCATTTTTAGAAAAACGTATTAATTCAAATAGCTTTGTTCTACTTTAATTCTTAACTATTTTTTTTCTAGTAATTGGGCCTCCGGTAACCTTACTCATACGACGAAACACAACGCAAGCGTTGCTTAACGTCGGTTTTTTGTGAGGCCGTGTCACTCCAGTCGAGCTGATCCATTCGTGCAAATCTGTTATTCTCGTTAAACAAGCATGAAATCATACCAAAATACTGACCCGATAGTAACTTAAACCAATGCCATATCTTCATCAATAATCAAAATGTAAATAATTTGCAATCAACAAACGTCGCAAATGAAAATTGACCACATCTACCATCATTATTTTCTTTTAAATAATATTTAGTAGAAAGTAGCCATTATCAGGACTTAGGCACTTACACACGTTCAGCCTTCCTATAAACCTCTTAAACAAGCGATCAAGCTGAGATTAAGTACTGTTTTGTATGCAGCTCCTGCATTCGCTAACTGCAAGTCGACTGTTGTCAGTGCACTTCACTTAACAACATGCGACAGACGGATCGCATGCAAATAGCCTTATCAGCATTTTGGGATTCAGTTTCAGCTTAAATTATAAACAATTTTAAATTCATAAAGAGGTCAGGAGTTTGAATGACCCTTTTTTGTTGTTATTCTTTATGTATACCTGGATAATTTATGTATTTTTGAGTATTTATTTTTATTAGGTTTTGAGCACAAAAATTATGTACTCAAACGATAGGAACTGAAAACCTTAAAAATATTCACGGAACAAAATTCACTTAAACATAATTCGCGAAAGTAAATTGTTTACTAAAAAAGAAAATTCTTACGGGAACGTTGTAAACTGAGATTGCTGCGGTGTAATCCGTGAGAACATTACTAGTTTATTAAACTATAATCAGAGTTGTTTTTTATTTAGAAATTGTAGATTAGTTATAGTTTATTTTACGATTCACCTTTTTGATTTGACAAGATTAAATGGTTTTTCTTTGGCATAGGTCATTTAGTTTAATAAGACAATCAAAAGAAATTACGGTTGCATTTGCGTAGCAAGTTTCGACTAACTGCAGCAATTTTGCAACCTCGTAACCACCTAAAGGTCTAGAGACGTATTCATTCGACCTGTTAGTAAGGATAGGCACATTTTACCGTGAAAACTCTACACCTTCGTTTGATACCGAAGCTTAATTGTACACATTTGAAACAAAGATTACGGAAGCCAGAAACGTCCATACGTCTATGAAACGTCGCAATACTAACAACCATTTTTTATTGTTATAAATATTGTTATAAAGAATGAATGTTGGTAGTTATATCCTTAAACCTACGTAAATAGAGCTTAGTTATAAGCAAAGAATATTCATTACAAAGTTCGTAGAAAAATAGATTTTCCTTTTTGTTTCTCTACGACAAACAGACAAAGTTACAAACTAATAATATTATTAGGATAATACACTAATATTTTACGTATATTTCCTTAATGCTAGAAATGGCCATGAACTTATTTATATCGAGATCTATGTAAATGTAACAGTAAATATTATCGGAATATACATTCAGAATATAAAGTGGATACATAACGGGATCTTTTTGGAATTAATCGCATTTTGTTGTTGGAGTCGTTAACATCGTTGAACATTATTAGGAGACTAGTTTTTCTTTATCATTTTACACGTGGGTATCAAGTCGTGTAGGCAATGAAATAAAAAAAATAAATCTAAAGGTAAAAATGCCGATACGGAGATGCGGAGAACGTAAAAAGTTACCGCGGCTCCAGTTCGAAGTACAGGAGTAGGAACGGGGTGGTTTTTAGTCAGTAAGAGTCTGACATTCCCTCCCGCCTCAACCAGGCGGGAGAAGCCAATCGATGATTTTCGCACCTTAAAAAATTCCACTACTCTTAGGTCCATGATAGGTTTTTGTAAACCTTTTTTAGGGATAAGCCATTAATCTAGCAGACGGATCATCTGATGCTAAACAATCGGCGTCGCCTATGGACACCCGGGACACCAGAGGCGTTATAAGTGCGTTACCTGCCTTTTGTGGGATTAGGAATTTGAGGGTATTCAGGGACTGGGGAGATTGAGGTAATTGGACCTTCGGTAACCTTACTCACACGACGAAACACAACACACGCGTTGTTTCACTGGTTTTCTGCTCGGCCGTGGTATCATTACGGTCGAGCCGGCACATTTGTGCCGAAGCATGGCTCTTCCACACTTGTACGTTCCCATTGTAATTTAGATTTAAAGATAAGTAAAAAGTTACTACAGAATAGAATTGGGTACTAGCCACCTAGTAGAATTTTCTATAAATTTTGTACGAGATTGTGTATGGTGACGTCACATTTTTTAGTGTCAAACAGCATACTTATTTCTTAAAAAAATTCTATAGAATAATAAAATTAAGTTGGTCATAAAATCAATTAATGAAAGTGTGATTACTTTTTAATATTTTATAGTACTGAACAGTCGAAAGAGATTATTTTTGAATGAGAAAGTACCCAATTTTCTACTAGTATTCCCCAGTTTTTGCTAGTGAGGTCAAACTTACAATAGGGGCAACCTTATTGTCCTACATCAAATTCAATTCTAGCGTCAATTCAACAGCTCAATTAGGTTTCATATTACTTTTGAGTTCGAGTAGATACTGTCTTTTATTGAAAAGGGGCCATAATAAGGCCAAATCGCTTAATGTAAGTCATCAACGCCGCTTGTGAATACCCTCAGCACCAAAGGCGTAACAAGATATTTGCCGGCCTATGGTCATGGCCATGTAGGGTTGTTTCACGTCGGACTAAACACATTTCAATTTCAATTCGTTATTTCCACAGTTGGACACACATGGACCTTCATATGTGACACCATCACACGCATAAAGGCGTTTGAAATGTGGTGTTACCGTCTGATGTTGCGCATAAGTTGGACGCAAAAGGTCAGGAACGATACGGTGCTCCAGCGCGTCCACATGCCACGCAAAATGATCCAAATCATCAAAAAAGCGGAATATAGATATCTCGGTCACGTACTGAGACATGACAAATACATGCTGCTTCATCTTATAATGATGGGTAAGGTGGAAAGGAAGAGAAGCGCTGGGCGAAGGAAAAAGTCGTGGCTGCGCAATATTCGGGAGTGGACTGGTATCAGCTCTGTGGAACAACTTTTCCGCCTGGCCAATGACAAGGACCAATTCAAAAAGTTGACGGCCAACCTTCAGGAATGAAGTGGCACCATAAGAAGAAGAATTTCCACATTTGATTTAAATATGCTTATGCGATAATAGTGTTTACTATATTTATTCTTTATAATTACAGAATGAAAGAAAACTACTAACATTAAAGTAGATTGGGTATAAATTACTATAAATATTATCAATGTGCTTTTCCATAACAAAAATATTTAATATAATTTTCCTATTGGCATTTAGCGCATTGCCAAATAGCTAAATGTAATATTAATCGGCCTGCACAAGCGAAGTAATGACATACATAACATCACCTTTATACCCGAAGGGGTAGGCAGAGGTGCAAATTAATTACGGCACTTAATGCCACTGCACAATGTAACACCCACTTTTCACTATTTATGTTACGAGTCCCATGGGGGTGAGCCTATTGCCATATATCGGGAACATTTCCAGACTCCGTGCTACTACTGAGAATTTTTTAAAACCCAGTAATACCTAGCCCGACCCGGGATTGAACCAGAGACCCCTTACCGCGGCAGTCGCACTTGGGACCACTCGGCCAATGAGGCAGTCAAAATAATTAATAAAAAAAATCTTAAGTGTATGAGAATCAGAGCATGTATCATTATGTTTTCGCTGTACCTGAAGAACACGTGTCATAAAACTAAAATTGAAGTCCATGCATAACGAGGTAGGCAGGAAGCACAAAGATACTATAAAAAGTTTGTTTTTCTATAACAAAACAACACATAAACACAAAAACAAACAATTCTCGATTCCCAATATAATAAGTTTCCGAGCCCTTCAAGCCGTTCTGGTGTCGTCTGAAAACGTACGTGTCAATGACCTGGCGGGCCGTTGAACCTATTTCGGGGCACAGTACTGTACCGACTAATTTGGGGTCACTTTGTAATACAAGGCCATTAATTGCCTCAGGGCTATTATATGCGTAAGTGTTCTGATAATTTCCATATACATACTAGTTTTAAAATACTAATGTTTTTAGTTAATTAGTATAGGTTTAAGCCAAAATTATTCGGAGATATGGTTATGTTGTTCAATGCACACTGAAACCTCTGTATTGCAGCGTGGATATATTATATAGCAAAGAATAAATAGTTAATCTAAATAATATTTTAACCGCTTGAATGCACCAATATGAGACACAATAGACAATTTATTGTGTATCGCGTGGATCCGCGTTTAGACACGCACGACGGGTTAAAGAAATCACATAGCTAAATAAATATAACTGCCAAGTCATCAACATATAAATTTTACATTTATAATTCTATAGAAGTATATTGATCCATTCTATTTAAGACCTGAACTTAGTAAACCTAGTAAAACATTAAATAGGTTACATAAAGTGTTGCGTAGTCGCGTAGTTGTGTGTATTGTACGTAGGCGACCTCTCCCACTAATTCTATAAATAATTTTAAAGACAAAATACTGTTAGAAGTAACAATTAATATGAAAGTCTACTACCATTCCTAGTATTCGAAATTAAACTTTAATGAAAGTACTTTTGACTGCACAGTTGGCGCAGTGGCTGGACAACCGGCTGCCGAGCAACGTGCCGCGGGTTCAATTCCCGCACGGAACAACTCCAACAACTTGTGTGATCCACAGATTGTTGTTTCGGTATCTGGGTGTCAGGTGTATGTGATATTGTATGTTTGTAAACGCACCCACGATACAAGAGAAAAACCTAATGTGGAGAAAATTAAAAAATAATCATCTTAGAGAAACGGTTTTACCATAAATACGTATATAGAACAAAAGGAACGCGCTTTACTTCCTGTTGTCTACACTATGGGTACATCTTATACTGTTATATAAAGCGGAAGAGTTTATTTGTTTGTTTGTTTGTACGCGCTAATCTCCGTAACTATAAGTCTGATTTGAATAATTATTTTTGTGTTGGATAGGGCATTTATCGAGGACGGCAATAGGCTATAAAACATCACGCTACGACCAATAGGAGCTTAGCAGAGCGTGTGAAACCGCGCGGAAGTAGTTAGTACATAATAAAGTGTTACTTTTCAGCAGCAGTTTTTCAGTTAACCATTATTTTAATGCCCGCCATTTTTGAAGTTCAGCTATGTATTTTTCTGCAGTCATTTGTAGTTATCTACAACTACATATAATGCAATATGTAGTTATCGATCTATATATATAAAAATGAAACCCGTTTCCCGTTGTCACGGCATAACTTGAGAACGGCTTTTTTTAAGGGGGGAAAATCATCTAATGACTGCCGCCTAGGTGAGGCGGGAGGGAGTGTCAGACTCTTACTGACTAAAAACCACCCCGTTCCTTCTCCTGCACGTCGAGCCGGAGCCCCGGTTACACGTTAGGTTCTACTTGAGAACGGCTAGACCTTATTTTTGTTGGCTGTTAGTTTTCGTTGGCTGATCTTTTTTTTGTTGTGTTTGTTATTGCCAGGAGAAGGTTCTTACGACAGGAAAAAGTCCTGAAAATCCTACGGGAACGGGAGAAAACGGGATTGCGCGTACGAAGTCGCGGGCAGACGCTAGTACGAAATATATTAGTCAATATACTACGAATCATTCTTCATTCAATCAAAAAATGTTGTAAGTTAATCACTTTTAGAAAAACTGGAAAAGATACAATACGGTTTTATTTTTAATATATCTTTTTACCTAGAAATAAAATGAAAGGCGTAGATCCCATAACCGCTGCAGTAAAATATAATGATAATTATGTACTACCATAACTAGCTCGGTGGTTGCGGACGGCGGCCATTTTATTTTTATAATGAACATACGAGTATTGCGACCGCAGTTTGTGGTTACATTCGTGGTTTGTATTTAGGCTTATCAGTAACAATTTAATTACAACGGATATTTTGTGATAAAATGTATCTTTTACCATGTGTCTGTTATTTTATGTGCACCTCTGCTCACCCTGTCCCCGGGGAAAATATAATATGTATTAGAGAAATATCTTTTCGTTAAAAAATTTAGATTAGTTTAAAATCTGAATACAGAAGAGTCATAAGAATAATCTATATATTTAATATTAGCGACCCGCCCCGTCTTCGCACGGGTGCAATATGCATGTATTATACATATAAACCTTCCTAAAGAATCTCTCTATCTATATAAAAAAACCGCATCAAAATGTCCGTTGCGCAATTTTAAAGATCTAAGCATACATAGGGACAGACAGACGGCGGATAGCGACTTTGTTTTAGTCATTAGTCTTTGTTGTAGTGATTCTTGTAGTTTGATTGGTTGATCACAAGAGCTAATCTGCTTCGGATTCGACTTGCGGTTCGTAGAAATATTACTAGTACCTTTGTCCATTTTAATGATTTTTACAAGCTCATATTTTTACATAATTAATCTTCTTACATACTTTCGGTTCCTATAAAATGGCAGATATGGAGGTAGGCAACGAAAGCTGTCAACAATATGCTGACGTAAGGACGTTAAGCGAATAACGCTTAAAAAAACTAACTTTTTATATCAAGTTTCGATAGCTAGGCCAAAATACTCTTTAGGTTTACATCTCAAAAATTGTGGGTATTATGCATTTTTTCATAAAAACAAGAATTTGATGTTCTGAACTTTATCCTAATACCTAAATAAAATAATCAAGTAAGTAACATTAACCTTCTACTAAATGCAATATCGATTAACGATCTTCGAGTTCGGGACCACGCCAACGCAATTCTTTTTGCATGTTTATTCATTTATTTTACTTTTTAAATAAAAACATATTTATACAATAACATTATTATTTACACTTCTTTTTTAAATTCTTATAAGAATTTCGATTTTTTTATAGATATTTTGATTAAATTGAATGAAATACAGTACGTATGTGTAAGATGATTCCTAAATCGCGCAATCAAAGTTTTCATCTCTGATATGCATATGAAGATTGCAATATTAATTGTCATCAGGGGTCAATCGCCTCGAGGGAAACCAGTTAGACACCAAGCTGGTGCAATTTGGTGTACACTCAGACGTACCAAACCCTCGAAAGAGGGCGGTAAAAGACCTCCGAGGGGGATGCACATCCTGAAGGACAACTCGACCCCTACTTTTTGGAAATATTTTCAAAATCAAAAAACAAACAAAATGTATTTAACCGCTTGAATGCACCGATATGAGACATAATAAAAAATACATTGTGTCTCGCGTGGATCCACGTTTAGACACACGAAAGGTTAATAATAATTTTAAGATTAAAAGCCATATTTTGTACCATTACTAAAAATTCTAATATATTGCCTAACCCACGTCAATATTGGGAAAAAACTTTTTTTATGTGTGCAGTGAGCATCACCTGACGGCAAGCAGTCAGCGCCGCCTCTGTACACCCGCAACACCAGATGAATTATTTTTTGTTGCTACTAAATATTTTGGGATTAGACATCCAATAACCATACAGTAACCTCACTCAAACGATGAAATTATTGATCTATGTAGCATACAATGATACAACAAACTCATAGGTGTATCACACAACTGGTGGACGTGGGTAACTAAGTATTAACAATTAATATCATTTTTCATCTACCCACTACTTCGGTAAAAATGTAACATTACGTTATGTTACTTGTTTACTACTCATAAATAACATACGTAAACTAAACTTAAACTGTCAAACACCGCGAGGACACCGGTGACCGCAACCTATTGTTCTCTAATTGTGTCTATAATGACGGTACTCACAGGGTTAATACATGACTTAAAAGTGGGTTTAAGTGATATTAATCTGAAGAATTTGTTTGAAAGCGTTAATTTAATATTTTTGTCTTGAATAATCTCTAGAAGCTATTATAGACTACAGAAAATCAAGCTATGATCATTAGAAACCGAACAGGGGGTATAAGTGGCGTAACTATAGCGTTCGGGGACCGTGGCTTTATCGGATGGGGGAGCCCATCAAAAAACATAGAAGTTAAGATGAAAACCCCTGAACCCCTTTCTGCCGGGGCCATGGCATTTTGCCTACACGCCATTGAGGTGTAGCTAGTTACATACGCAAGTGCTCCTCCCTCCTCAAGAAATAAAAGATATAACACAACATTAGCGTTAATCTATATAAAATAAATGTCGCAATGCTTACAAGTTACAATAGAAATCCTTCAGGCATCCACATGACCCACATTAGTAAACAATAGCAGCTCAGTCAGTTGCTAATGTTGCTACGCGTCACATCCGCCGCATTTGCTAACAATACGATTGCTAAATTGATTTATAATCGATACTTAGGTACTCGAATTTACTTAGAATCGATTTTTTACTTGAATGTTAGATTTTGTATTGATTTGAAGGTAACCTAAGTTAACCTTTAACTGTGTAATGATTTCGTGTGCTCATTTTCAGAAGCCATCATCATAGTTTTGTGAATAACAGATCGGCTCTTAACATAAAAATAACCAAACAGTATTAATTATTATTTATTCAATTAACCTCCCCCCCCCTTCCCCAATCCCTGAATCCCCAACAATCATCAAATTTCTAATCCTAAAAGGCCGGTAACGCACTTGTAACGCATCTGGTGTTCCAGATGTCTATGGCTGACGCCGACTGCTTACCATCAGGTGACCCGTCTGCTCGTTTACCGGCTCATTCCATAAAAAAGTCATGTATATATATTCGAATCCTTGTAAATAGGGGGCACGATTTATGCGCGATACAAAAAAAAATATTACACACTATTTTTTCTTGTCTAAGATTCTAGTCCCTTCCTCGTTGAAGACCATCAAACTGACAGAACACAGCATACGAACTGTTAAAACATCATTTAAAACCATTTTAACTATTTCAATGAAAAACAATATAGTTAATGTTTTGTTTGTATAATCGTAAGGCATACTAGAGGTAAATTAATTAAAAATCGCGGGTTACTGGAGTAACCGCGTAATTAGTAATTTAGTGAATATTTAGTTAAAAGATTACGGGGCACACGGTGCGCAACAGCAGAATAATGTCCAAACACCAAACGTCACTCATCCTGAAGTCGCGCCTAAGTATAGTTCTGTCACAACAAATTCTTCTTAAAATGACAGAGATAGCACAATATTTAACTACGAATTTAAATTAAATAGTCTTTCAGTATTCGGGCGTAACTTTTATATAAGTTAAAACAAGTTGATTCTGTCCCGGTCGGGTGAAACTTTGGCATTTACTTATCTTTTTAATAAGTTTTCAACTGTACCCACGGAGTCAATGGAGCAAACAGAACTAAGTTAGGAACTTCGGTAACGAATGATTTATGAAATCATATTTACGTTTGAACGTGTTTTGATGTTCTAAATAGTTATTTTGTTGATAATATGAACTGGTTTTTGATAAATGATATGTGATGCGTTAAAGGGTAATGCATACCTATACTGGAAAGCGTATGCAAAGGTCTACAAACTGAATGTAAAAATAGGGTAGATGCCTAATTTTTATTTTAATGTCCGTCTTGTAGATTATTTTAAATTTTAAACACGTATTTTTTATTTTTTTTACCGAAACGAATACTTTCGACGATATATTGATTTGAAATGTCGCGTGTCATCACTTCTATGCACATTTTATACGTAGAAATAACGTTTTAGCCCCCACTCCTAAACTTTGATTCGTTTTATCTAAGTATTGTTTTATTATACGACAAAATAAAAAAATACGTGTCTAATATTTTTTCATTACCTAACTTACGGACTAATTAGATTTTTAATTTTCATACCCTGACATCATCCCAATTTCAAATACCTACAATCTACATATTATTAAACAAAAAATTAAAAACCTACAAAAACATATTAAGGAAAGATGTTTTAATGGGGGATAATCATCCAAAGACGTGGGAGAGGGAGTGTCAGACTTTTACTGACTAAAAATCACCTACTGATGCTTCGAGCCGGAGCCTCGGTAACCTGTTAAGTCTTCCGTGGCTTCATATTGGGCATCAGCCCTCATCAATCAATCATCAACAACAGCCTATAAATGCCCACTGCTGAGCAAGCCTCTTCTCACACGGAGAAGGTTTGAGCATTAATCACCACGCTTGCGGGTTGGCGATTACAAACTTATAATTAGAAATTTTGAGTCCAGGTTTCCTTACGATGTTTTCCTTCACCGTTTGTCAGTGGTGTCTAGATCTTAGAAAGTATGTACATATAACTCGGAAAAAGTCACATTTGTACTTGCCGTTGGTAGGTTTCGGACCCGTATCCTCATGCATGAGAAGTGGGCGTCTTAAACCTCCGGGCCACCACGACATCAGCCCTACTGGGTCCTATTTGTGGTGGACTGATGACTCTTTGAAGCGCGCGCGGTAAGAAAACATTACTAAGGTGTAATTTCGGTAAAAATGAGCAGACTGATGATCTAAATGATCAACATTGGCTATGAATACTCGCCATACTAGAAGTGTTACCGGCAACGTCACACAAACAAACAAACATTATCATTATACAAATAAGACATATAACAACCAAAAGCTTTACAAACAAATTAACATTCCCATTCCCTTCAGCTTCATAAGAGAAGATATTAATTTTGTGTAATTACCATACGTATCTTATTAAGTGGGAGAACACGAGCGAGGCCGGGGTGTATGAGTAGTAAGAATGTGATTAATTTTAGCTCGCTACACATCCGGTGGGGGACGAAATTGATATCATCATGGCGTTTGTTCGAAGTATACGGGGATAGTGGCGACTGTGAAATAATATTTAGTTGTTAGATTCTACGATTGACGCCCAGCCCTCAAAAGCAATCTTGTTTATTAGTGTATGTATGCACAAAACTATCCAATATACATTTAGGAGCATGAAATGGAGCCACTAGCGTATTTACTTTTCATTTTTTGATAAATATTTTCTAATAAGTACAACTATATTATTAATTGAGCACTTTCCTTAATCAAAAAAATAAGCATTTTTTTTTTAAGAAATAAGCACGCTGTTTGACTCTAAAAACATTGTGACGTCACAGTACACAATCTCGTACAAAACTCGTAGAAAACTGTCGTTTTTGACAGTAAGTATTGAATTTGACTAGTTGGCAAGTACGTACCTAATTGGTAACGTATGTCATATAAAAGGTAATTTAGTTACCTTTAAAATCACCTACTTATGCTTTGTTGTAAAAGGAATATTTTTTTAAGTAATAAAGGCTTCGATAAAATTAAAAAATGTTAGTACCTCCGTTTCTCTGTATTTTGGGATGCTTTGAACGATCAATCACATTCGACGTATCAATTAAATGTTCGATTTAATGTGAGTGAGTTTTAAATACTTTTATTAAACCTATATACCAAATTAAACTATGTCATTAAACAATAGGTGAACATTACTTACGAACAACTTATTTCCTTGAAACATACGTATGTGATACCCACACCTCGTTGGTTACGTTATTAGTTAAGTACAAAGTTAATACATCATTTCAAACAAGTTATATTATGTACTTCAAAGACATGTTAATAACCGGAATGATACCACGTCCTCACAGAAAACCGACGTGAAACAACGCTTGCATTGTTTTTCGTCGTGTGAGCGAGGTTATTGGAGCCCCAATTATCTCCCCCCCCCCGGTCCCAAACCCAATAATCCTCAAATTCCTAATGCCCAAAAAGCCCGTAACGCACTTGTAACGCTTCTGGTGTTCCAGGTGTCCATGGGTGACGCCGATTGCTTACCATCAGATTATCCGTCTGATCGTGTACGAGCTTATCCAATAAAAAAAATAAACCTGTGTAAAATAATACTGATGTTAGATAATGATCCTAAGTAATCAATGAACTTTTACATTACACTTTAGCACACAATCATAATTTATTTAAGTGGGTACCTAATCATCATATCAGTCACAAGACGACACTGCTAAACATAGAATAGAATAATCTTTATTATAAACCAATTTGAGACAGTATATCGAGCTACAAAATCATACATTTTGACTTAAAGTTCAAAGTACTGGTAAAAAATCACTATAAAAAAATAAACCTTAGCCTATGCTTAGATTTTGACTTTCAAAATAAGACCTTATATACTATGGAACTCATAAGAAATATCAAATATGTATTTCCTACAGAGCTAATACGTGAGAGGTTTAACGAACAATGGTAAGACGCTGTTGCCCTCCCTCTGTGACGCTCTAAATCCCATTAGCCCTAAAAGTGCTGAAGTTGACCTCGTTAGGACAGAAATGTAAGCAAAATAAACACGTAAGTTAAGGATTTCTAATAATCAAAGATATAAGGATATATCTTAAATAATAACAATAGGGTAGATGCATGATTTTTTTAGACACGTGTTTTTATTATCTTACAGAAACGAATACTTTCGACGATATATTGATTTGAAATGTCGCGTGACGTCACTTCTATGTACATTTTGAAATGACGTTTTAGCCCCCATTCCTAAACTTTGATTCGTTTTATTTATGTATTGTTTTATTATACGACAAAATAAAAAAATACGTATCTAAATATTTCATTACCTAACTTACGGGCTAATTATATTTTTAATTTTCATAACCTGTCATCATTCCAAATATTAAATTGGAATATAATTTGTGAGGGCGTTAGTACCTAATAAATATTTTAACAATTACTAAAGGGATTTGCTCTTTATAATAATTTTTACTCGTTGCGAAATTAGTTCTACGTAAATGAGACAATGATTTTGTATATAACAACCACCAAACACACTCAAGTCACTGTTCTCGTATAGTACACAGAACCTTAAAAATGTGCCAACTAATTTTGATTAAATTCTTCAGATCTTTGTACCTTTTGATTACTTGTATGGTCGCTTTTTAATAATTTTAAGCGTGGGAGAGCCATGCTTCGGCACGAATGGGCCGGCTCAACCGGATTGATACCACGGCCTCACAGAAAACCGACGTGAAGCAACGTTTGCGTTGTGTTTCGTCGTGTGAGTGAGGTTATCGGAAGCCCAATTACCCTCCCCTTCCCCAATATCCCCAATTCCTGAAGCCCCAAAAGGCCGGTAACGCACTTGCAACGCCTCTGGTGTTCCAGGTGGCCATGGGTGACGCCGTTTGCTTACCATCAGGTGATCCGTCTGCTCGTTTACCGGCTTAGCTTATAAAAAAAATCCTAGTTTTCATAAATTGAACCTAATTTGGTACAGAAAACTGAATTAACATTTGGGAATTGTTTATGTAATTTGATATAAGTAGGTTATGTACAGATGTAACTGGACTTCAGGTTCACTCACTACATTTATAATTAAGATTGTGTACACAACAATCAATTTGTCGTCTGTATCTGTACTTATGTAATTAAAAAATAACGTAATTAATCTTCTCTGGTATTAAGGATGTCCTGGGCAGCGTTATTTAGATATAATTTTTCTGGTCCTTTTACTATATGTACAAAAAGTGCTAGATTTACAGTATTTCCAATTCACTCCTGTATGTACACTTATGTATATCAAAACATATAATACACACGGATGGCTACGCTATTACCCAAGTATTCGTACAACAGGAGCCGTAGCCGTGCACAATGCGCGTGCGCACCGGACGTGACGTCACCGCTTCATGAATGGCCTTAGTGTCGATGACACGCCGCATTGTTCGTACATATGTGTCGGTTTATCTCTGTATCAACGTACGGACAGACAAACATACCTACGTGGCGTGATAACGTTGAACTTTTAATTATAAGAAGAGTTAAGTTTTGTTTTTGTAAGTCACATATTAAAATTAAATTAATATACATAATGAATCAGAGATGCTGATAATGAAAATGAAAATGTATTAACGAAATATATGGTACTAGCTTTTATCCGCGGCTTTGCTCGCGTCACAAAATGTTAAAAAGTAGCCTATGTGACATATACCAATACACACAGCGCCATCTATACCAAAACTTTTGTTTTCCCTCGGGAATATCACATTTTTCCGGGATAAAAAGTACTTTATTATTTAAAGATAAAAGATAAGATAAAGATGTATTTATTTCTAAGTACATGGTACACTGAGATCTTACATTAAATATAGAAACACATATACTACCATTTCTGGTGTAGAAATATTAAATAAGCTAAGTCCATGCAAATTTTAGACATTACAATAATCTTCATTTGATACAATTTATTCATTAAAAAAAAACAAAAATAAATTTTTCGTCCAAATTGTTATGTCTAAATATAATTACCACACATAATTACTACAAATATTTAATCCGGACTTCTAACTTTACGTCTGTAAAAATTCAAAGCAATCGGTTTAGTAGTTACGGCGTGAAAGCGGAACAAACAAACTCACTTTCCGATTTATAATATTAGTAAGGATTCGGTTCGGTCCTCGGTTTAAACAATGATTTCGAATTGAATACAAGTCACCGCTTACTCAAAGAAACAATCACGAACCGATAAGTTATTTATAACAATCCTACCTATGTTGCGACCTTTGCACAAACTTCAAACTAGATTTGGCTACCCTATATAATTACTTTTCGGCTACCAAGAAATCAAATCAGATTTCAAAACTTCTGATTAGCCGAATATTAATTATAGTTATTCTTCCATCATCCATATAATTATATGTATTTTTATGCAATTTAACTAAATAATAACATAACATCACGCCTTTTAGCCCCGAAGGGGTAGGCAAAGGTGCACATTACAGCACTTATGCCACTGTACAATGTAACACCCACTTTACACTATTTATGTTATGAGTCCCATGTAATAGGGGGTGAGCCTATTGCCATATACCGGGCACAATTCCAGACTACGTGCTACAACTGAGAATTTTTAAACGCCCAGTAATACTTTGCCCGACCCGGGAATCGAACCCGAGACCCCTTGCCCGGCAGTCGCACTTGCGACCATTCGGCCAACGAGGCAGTAATCAAATAATAAATAGTAATTAATTGATATTATAACGACTGGTTTCCTATAAATGGTGCTAAGAGTAGGTACCTATTCATGGGCTGACCGCTTTCCGTGTAGGCTGCATACAAACTCATTTCTATGAAATATGGTATAAACAAGTGTCTAATTTTATACAGACATTCTTAGAAAACAGGTTTTTTTTAGCTTTCGTTCATGAAAATAGGTACTTGTTAATGGTAAAATGAATAGTGCAGATGCCTAATTTTATTTTCTTACCTTACAGAAACGAATGCTTTCGACGATATATAGATTTGAAATGACGTTTTAGCCCCGACTCCTAAACTTTGATTTGTTTTATCTAAGTATTGTTTTATTATACGACAAAATAAAAAAATACGTGTCTAATATTTTTTCATTACCTAACTTACTGTCATCATCCCAATAACGACATCCAATAAAAAGTAATTGTGGTAAATCAATTGTAGTTTGTTAAATAAAATTCACAGATGAATCTATTCTGCATGGGTAATACAAAGTTATGATTTTAACCACGTAAATATAACAATATATAACTTATACAATACATTACCTCAATGTAAAATATTTTGTCGAGATAACTACAAGATTGAGAAACTGAATCAGCTTATTGAAATCATTGTATATTCGCAAAATTTTATCCTGTTTAGCAACAAGACGAGTTACAAATTCGTTCATGGCTTTTTAAAATAGGTACGTCCTTTTATTAAAAGTTATGTACCTAGCTACGACTACGAATGTTTTCTCAACAAATCTATTGTTGTTTTTAATTAATTTCAGTAAGATACCTCGAGGTCTTAATAATACGATTCTACCTTACAATGTTATCCACTGTAAATAATATACATTTAACAATTAGTGTTACTGATCCTAAATAGTTTATTATATATATATTAGACCACGCGTTGGCCGAGTGGTCGCAATTGTGCGACTGCCGGGCAAGGGGTCTCGAGTTCGATTCCCGGATCGGGCACAGTATTACTGAGTTTAAAAAAAAATCTGTAGTAGCACGGGGTCTGGTAATGTGCCCGGTATATGGCAATAGGCTCACGAACTATTACATGTGACTCATAAGTCATAACATAAATAGTGAAAAGTGACTGTTACATTGTACAGTGGCATTCATTGCCGTAATGTGCACCTCTGCCTGCCCCTTCGGGGATAAAAGGTTTGATGTTATGATATGTTACTTTACGTAACTAACACCCATTTCGGGATTATTCAAAAGCGGCTGAAATTCAGCCTCGGATTTCCTGAAAGTAATATTAATAGCCTGTATTTTCGCGAAGTCTATTTTCGTCGCAACTGTAATCAAACACGATTTTAGATTACGTACTCAGTGCACACGACCTGATAAAGGTTATAGGGAGTCACTGTGTGGAGGTAGCTTCCCATCGCCTTATTCGAAAGTCACAAGTCACTAGGGGAGGCCTATATTCAGCAGTGAACTTCAAGAAACTTTTATTTATTTATTTATTTATTTATTTATTTATTTATTTATTTATTTATTTATTTATTTCCACTTACATTTATCTTTACAGGTTAATGCCCAATGCGATAAATGTGCTCATCTTAATATCTACCTATAGCATATTACATATAATGCATTCCTTGTGAATTCACCCAGAGTACAACAAAATAGGTCAATTTCATTAGAAATCAGGTTGAGCGTGCGAAGTGCACGCGTCAGCGGCGCTTCCCTTAATAGGTTGGTCCGACCGCGGGGTTCTGCCAGCAGTGGCGGTCGCCGGCGTCGCCACACGTACCTATCCGGAACACATAGATTCAGCTGTCCTAAAATGACTGCATTGTGCAGCTTTCCTCTTAATATTTTAAATTAATTAATTTTAAACTGATATGTTAGTAGTGATCTTCTACTTATACTACTCTTTTATATCGTGCACTATTTTATAAGTGCGATAGTAATAGAACAGAGGATAGGAGTCTCAAAGTCAAAGCATTTATTTCAATAAAACCATAATTTGGTACTTTTGAAACGTCAACAAATACAAAATACATAATAGTCTATCAATCTGTCCGACAGTGAAGCTATGTGCGCGTTTCATAATGTAAGTACGTTCGAATAGAGAAGAACGAGCAAGAAACTACATTCGTTACTATTTTAAAAAATATATGTTTTACGATCTCTCTAATACATTATCTAATATTGTACATAAATGTGAGAATATAATGTACTTGTGTAGTGGTTAGAAAACTTCATGTATGGTAATAGACATAAATAGTAGTATTACGGAAATTTCAGGCCGGAAAATCCAATGAGGCATAGGATTATCCAGTGATTCAAGAACCGTTTTCTCAAAGAAACAAACTTTTATATTGTACTAGCTTTTACCCGCGGCTTCGCTCACGCCACAAAAGGATAAAACGCCACAATAGGTAATTCGTTGACTACTTTTAAATGACATACAACGCCATCTATACCAGTACATACAGCGCCATCTATACCAATATTTTTGTTTTTCCTAGGAAATATAATTTTTTCCAGGATAAAAAGTACCCTATTATTTAATCCAGACTTCTAACTTTACGTCTGCAAAATTTCAAAGCAATCGGTCTAGTAGTTACGGCGTGAAGGCGGAACAAACAAACAAACAAACTCACTTTCCGATTGATAATATAAGTAAGGAAGTAAGGATTCTTGACATCTTGTATAGACATCACACGTATTATAGTAGGGTTGGGAATGCTAATATAAAGAAGGACATTATAGGCCAAGCGCAGACAAAACTGCCGGTAAAAGCTAGTTCGTTATGTTACCTACCATGTATACTTATTGTGTAAATATGTAGGTTCTTATTTCGTGTTACAAGTGTAGGTCATGTTATTGATTTACTGTAAATTGTAAGGCTTCTGTCTCTAACTCCAACGGGCCGACAATGAAACGTGGAAATTCTTACTTTAGACTTGATCACACCTAACTATGTAGTTTTTGACGAGGATGCTTTGCCCTCAAATTTTGATAACTTCTTTTAAAAACATGAAATTCAAGTGGAGCGAGTTCGACATTAGAATGTTCTCAAAGTCATTCAAATAATTCTTAATTAGGCACTTTTGAAACGTCAAAAATTGAAATGTCCGTCAGTCTATCAGTAAAGCTATGCGCTCTCCTGTAAGTCATATATATATCTAGGCTAAACAGTACATACTTTGATATGGCTAAATAAAAGTGTCTGTTTCGATTAATTTTGATCACTTTTTAAAACGAATAGAAGGATTGTTTATTAGCCTGTCTGTCAGTGACGCTAGGTGATTTGATAAATAATTAAAGACCCTGTGAGACCACGACTAATGCAATCTAAATGTAAGTCAAGCAATTATCGAGATCAATGCTAAAGTTTCTTGTAGTTTTATATGAAGAGTCGAAGAAAATAGGATTATCTTAATCTGTAGTAGAATGCTGCTTGGTACAATCTTCAATACTGCTACGTTAGCGGTTCTAAAGTGATCCAAGGTTTAATATCTATCCAATCTTGAAAATATTTTGGGAAACTGCTGAAACGAACTTTAAGCCTACATAATGAATTACTTCTCCATTGAAAAAGGGCCTACACTAATTTAGTACGACTTTATTTACTAAGCCTAAGCCAGGTAATTTATAAATGGCATAATTAATTTGGATTGTTGTTGTACTACTACTACTTATAGTAGTTGACTGCACGGTTGGCGCGGTTCCTGGGCAACTGGCTGCCGCGCAACGTGTCGCAGGTTCGAACCCCGCACGGAACAACTCTTTGTGTGATGCACAGATTGTTGTTCCGGATCTAGGTGTCATGTGTATGTGATATTGTATGTTTGTAAACGCAACCACGACACAGGAGAAAACCCCATTGTGGGGCAACGTTTAAAAATAAAGTTAAGTAATTTCTAACACCCACAGTCTATGGCGAACGGTGGGCGTAACATTTACTTTCAAATAATATGTCAGCGCTTCTACGGCCTCCACCTTCACGGAACAAAAGGTGTAATGTTATGTTATGCTAAGTAATTAGTAACTTATAGAAGCCTAATACAAGCTTCTGTTGAACATAAATTGTTGAAGCACAAAAAAATGGTATAAACATACGAGATTGTTCATTAAAAACGAGAAATGAAAACGGTAGCCTAGCTATGTCTGAATTGGATCATTACGCGTTCCATTGTCCCTGCCTAACCCGATATGAAAGTATAAATTTGTAGATACGAGTGCTAGTTTATAAATGAAAGATGATATTATTTACTAAACTACTTCTTGAGCAATGGACTATTCTGAAAACTTCAGGGCACGGTATTTACGATAGGATACCTACTTTGTAAATTTTCTCTACATGATTTCTTTTGTTATTGCTTAGGACATACAGAAATACGAAACAGTAGATTTTGAGAAGACAAGATTATGATGCGCGATGCGAATCGCAAGTTCTTACGACGCGTAGAGGGAGTTCGCACATTTATCCGAAGACAATTATACAATGAGCAAACATAAAGGATCCGTCCGAAAGGATCAGTTTATACAAAGATGACCTTCAGTCCAGACTACTACGTGCTACGTACAGTGACGTCAGCATAAACTTCAGCGCTTATGTAAACTCCGCTTACATAGCAATTTATTAATTAATACTGTACTAGCTTCTATCAGTGGCTACGCTCGCATTCCTGTGGGGTAAAAAGTAGCCTATGTGTTATATCCGGCCGTTTTGGCGTGAAGGACTAACAAACAAACAGTTTCGTCGTGTGAGTGAGGTTACCCAATCTCTCCAATCCCTGAATCCCCAACGATCCTCAAACACCTATTCCCCAAAAGGCCGGTAACTCACTTGTAACGCCTCTGGTGTTCCAGGTGTCCATGGGCGACGCAGATTGCTTACCATCATGTGATCAGTATGCTCGTTTACCGGATTATGCCATAAAAAAGTTGAATCGGCAAACTTCGTACCGCCTATATTTTTTTTCTCACCCTTTAAACCTTCCCTGGTCGGTTCAGCCGTTCTCGAGTTGTAGCGAGACTAACGAACGGAAATTCATTTTTATTTATATCAATAGTAGGATTATTTTAATGTGGAGGAGTAAGGCTCTTCCTCAGGCCTTTGTTCAGCAACGGACCTCTTCTGGGTGCTGCTGATGATGATATGATGATGACATTTTTAGTTAATTCTCGAATACTTCGTAGTACGTATATTAAAGTTTGTAGATCTATTGTTGAGTTCAGTAAAGTATCATTTGGTGTAGTTATTGATTGCTTCGTAGTAATTTTTATTTATTTATTTATTCACTCATAGCATACAAAATATCCTTACAGGCAAATATTAAAAATAACAATAATAATCAAAATATATAAACCAGAAATACCCATTTACACAATATAATATAATAACTTGTACTACTTTTATTATGTATAATAGGAAATCCTGTACATTGCTGCTTGTGTAAAACCTAAAGAGCAACAGAATATGTCTACGTCATTAGCAACGAGGTTCAGAGTATGGAGTTTATAATAGTAAGTAGTTCGTAATTCTTAGTTGTATTGGAGATAAGAATATTTTAATGTCCGTCTGGTAGATTATTTAAACATTATACACGTATTTTTAATTTTCATAAAGAAACGAATAGTTTCGAAGATATATTGATTTGAAATGTCGCGTGACGTCACTTCTATGTACATTTTATACGTAGAAATGACGTTTTAGCCCCCACTCCTAAACTTTGATTCGTTATATCTAAGTATCATTTTATTATACAACAAATAAAAAGTACGTGTCTAATATTTTTTCACTACATAACTGACGGACTAATTACATTTTTAATTTTCATACCCTGTCATGGTCCCAATTATGATGCAGTTGGTAAAAATGGACATTTTAAACTTTATACAAACATGTGAATTCAAAGAATATACGTCATGATGCTTGCTATTTGAAAGTAGTGGGAGATTTGTGTATGGAAATTCAAATTTATAGTTTTATTATATATTATACTAGCCACCCTCCCCGGCTTTGCACGGGTGCAATTAGAAACCTCTAAATATATTAGTGTTTCTCTACTACAAAATCAGTTACGTAGTTTTAAAGATCTAAGCATACATAGGGACAGACAGACGGCGGATAGCAACTTTGTTTTATACTATGTAGTGATAAACAGGTTTATTAAACCCTGCTGGTACCCGAGAGGAAAAAATAAATGTGTATTGTATACTTAGTTATAAGAAGATGTTAAAACGTAAATATGTATACAAAATATAGAAAACATCATTTTCTATACCATTTACATAGCTTAGAAACTGTTTTATTTACTTAAATTAAAAATATTTGAAGAAGCTATAAAAGTAAGCGCGTCGTAAAAATCAATATTGTTATCACAAACACAACATCTATTCAATACATTTCTTTGTTCTATCGAAATAGAAAAAGTCGTCGTTCATAAATAGAAAAACAATGGAATGAATAGTTCGTTGCGTTGAAGTCTTTTACGGGGGATCTACGTCATCTATGGAGTCGCCATGATTCTTTTATTTATGATCATATCCCATCAAATAAAATAATAACAACTTCAAAATATTACGACATTCAAATCACCTCTATAATAAGACAAGTAATAAAATACGTAGTTACGTAACAACAAAATTATCGATTAAAATAAATGCAACCTAAATGTTAATGTATTAAGGTTTCAATTTGTAATAAACACACTTTTAACTTCTAAGTTAAAATAAAGAGTAGACGAGTAATTTTACAACCCCTCAGGGTCGTAAAAACTTTTACGAATGCATTTCACGTAGCGTCAGTTGTTTCGATTTGGTACGACTAGCGCCATCTAGACGCACAGAAGTACAACATCTCTATGCAATGACGCTTTGTTTATTGAGAACAGCGCCATCTAGTGCGTTATCAGTGCAACAAATAAAAACAAATCAGACAAAATTCGTTTCAAAGCAGTTATTTTCTTAATTTGCGTTATTACCAGCGGTTTTAGAATAATTTTCGATTCTATAATCGAATTTGCATACTGTAAAGTTAATTATCAGTGTTAAATACATGTTAAAACGATTTTATAGCAGTTTTTCGTAGCAACATTGATATTATATGAAAATATTTTAGATAGGAGTGGCTTATTTGACTACACTTACCTTAAAATGTTGGTGAGCTGCTTGCTCCTCCGCCTCGTACTTATGCTTTATGTTTTCTATGCGCATCTGCTTCAGGATGCCAGCTACTTCGATCCTGTTACAAGAAAATAGACATTTATTTTGGTACCACACACAGCACAGCACAGCTGCTTAAAGTGATTTGACATACTATGCATGAACAGCATACTATACTAGACACTAGTAGATCTATTGAAAACAAAATTACATCTTTTACAGTGGAATAAAAAACTAAGTTTATTTAACTAATTCAATAATTTTGCATGCCATAAGGCAAAATGTACTGGGATTCTCCAACATATTTGTTACCTACATTTTTGGCAAATAAATTATTTCTGATTTCTGATTTCTAAGAAAAGGTTTTGTATGACTTACATGACTCTATATACATGAGATTTTAAATAAATATATTATTTAATCTGTGATTGATATTTTAATAAAGTCTTTATCATATTACTTCACGTTATAATTGGTTTATTTCTAGCTATAAAATATATAAGTTAAAATACTTAATAACTTATTGAAAAATAAACACTGATACATTACAAAAAACTTTATACAAAGACCCTTCTAAATTTTTTTAACAACTGCTGCGATTCTGAATTTGTGTCCTGGGCAGTCTCGTTTGCAACCACTTGAGTAACAATGAAATGATAACCAAGGAAAATATAAATAGCAAAATACGATGTTACGCCTTTTTGTCCCTGAAGGGGTAGGCAGAGGTGCACATTACCATAGTATAAAGAACACAGTAGGTTATCTAAGGCCGCCCGCCGAGTTATTAGCCTACTCTTGCGTTGATCCCCAGGGTTGTCACTTTTACTTTTAGTTAATATTTTCGAACAAGCAGCACTTGATCTAAATTTATGAAATGAAAAGCATATTATGATTGAATATTTTATCAATTTATAAATTTAGTAAAAATAAAAAGCTTATAAAAAGATTATTAACTTCTTAAAATAAACTTTAGCTCTATACATAGTATTCAGAAAGTAAATTTTGGAATACATTTATATGGAAAAATGCGACACGGCCACGCTCTTAACAAATCAGATAAACTGTGAAATAAACAATACAATACCACATTTTCTTATAATATTTAAGTATAGTAGGTAATTACATTTCTGGTTGAGTAGGAACTATGAAGAATGATAAGAGTAAGAATAAGTAAGTAGGTATCTCATCATCAAGTACCTACAAATTATATTATGCTAGAAAAAGTGACTAGCTTACCTTTCCTGTTCAATAGGTAATCTGAACAGAGACAGTTCTGGAATCGATTAATTATTAAGACACCCAAACACACAGCAATACGTTCTTCTACGGTTATCAAACATTTTTTATTTCATTTAACAGTGCCGAAAAGTGAAGCGCGCGCGAACCTCGTGCAGTGTTAGCCCTGCCTGGCGCACTGAGAAACGGGTCGAGATTTTGTTAAAGTGTGCGTGCGTCGACGCATAGATACTATGGCGCACACATATAAGCCGCGCGCGGAGCATTTGTATGAAGATAACCTACTTTGTTCTTTATACTATGACATTACGGCACTTAATGCCACTGTAGGTACAATGTAACACCCACTTTTATGTTTCGGGTATATATACCGGGAATACCGGGCACATTTCCGTGGCATTCCAGGCAGATTCCGTACTATTACTGAGATTAAAAAAAAGATTGATAATAACTATTGTGAGACATACTAAATTATCTAAAAAGCGCGGTTACTAACGTGAATATCGACCGCGCACGCTGCTTATGAGTAAGACTTCCTGATATCAGTTATTTGGTAAGACTTATAAGACAGGTATACTGACACAGCACCTTGTCTACAGTGGTGACTATAGAAACAAACATAAAAGGCCTTTTATGATTCACACCCTTAATTCCTTTAGGGAGGCCTAGTATATTTTATTATGGCAATGTTTAGAGTCATTGCCATTGCGAATTACTGCCTGCATTTGTCAAAAATCAAAAATCCCTGTTATGAACTAAAGTGATATAAATACTTTTTTTGACAACTTTTACTGAATTTTTAACCGACTTCAAATTAAAGGAGATTCTGTTTGACCTGTATGTATGTTTGTGTGCGATTATCTCTCCACTGGCAGAACCGATTTTGATGTGGATTTCAACAAAGTGTTTAGTCTTTAGTATATTAATTAACTGACTTCAAGGGATTGAAGTTGATATAATAATAATTATGTAACATTACATTTTTTGTATGCTGTTCTAGCAAAAACATAATTTACCTAATCCTCATATTCTCCTGCAACCTCCGTAAAGGGCCGAGGTACTCTTGAGAACGTCCACCACGCACCTCAGCTAGCTGGTGGTCTACCTGCTTCACTCTCTCGCAGTATAGCTGTTCACGAAGGACCGAGAACTGACGCTCCAAGTTCGCTGGAAACATTTAAAAATCAAGTTGTGAATATAGAAGTATGAATAATATGGATATCTTAAGTAGATATAGACTGTATTATAAGACATAAGAAAAAAATAAAAAATGTGTACAATGGGCGTTCTTATTACAAAATGTGATATATTACAGACAACCTTTGGATGGAGCCAGTAATCAGGAGATGGGAAAAAAATATAAAAAATAGGGTAGTCTAGTGTCTAAATACTATGTTTTGTTTTTCTTATTAACACATTAAATGCCATGGTGGTCACCGTTGACCAACGTTAGCGGAGGTTTTGCCTTCAAACGTTTTATAATAGCAGTCAAAACCTTAAAGGATACTTTATTGTATTGGAATGGCTGACACAGAAACTGGGCTAATAGCTGCTGCATAACATAATATCAGTATGTTGGTTTGTATGTCTATTTTGTGTGATTCATAAATTGTTGTTCCAGGTATTTTTTTTAAGGGGGGAAAATCATCGAATTACTTCTCCCGCCTGGGTGAGGCGAGAGGGATTGTCAGACTCTTACTGACTAAAAACCACCCCACTCCTGCACGCCGAGGCGGAGCCCAGGTAACCCATTAGGTTCTCCGCGACTTGTCCCAGGTATGAGTGTGACATGTAACTATGTATATTATGACTTGTAAACCTAATCATAACATAATATGAGAAACTCTAGCATACAACCACATAGTTCAAATATTATTTTTGGTATCTTAATATTAGTCTAGACATAGTTAAGAATAAGAAATTACACAATAACATAACATCACTTCTTGTATCCTCGAGGGAGTAGACAGAGGTGCACACTATGACACTTAATGCCACTGTACTATGTAACACCCACTTTTCATTATTTATGTTATAAGCCCCATGTAATAGGGGGTGAGAAATTACATATGATTATATTTTCAACTTATTCATATAAGTAATGGTATTTTATTTTACATTGGATGGACATATTGGAATACACTACTAAAATGCCATGAGAAACCATAGAAAGTACCAAAATATAAAAATACCACTTATATCAAACATGGTATTATTTGATTATGGCAGCCAAAATGCCATGGAATAATTTTCTAATAACAATAACAAAAATGCCACACTTGGATGCAAGCCAAGTTATTTATTTTGTTATTTTTATTTACTATGTTATTTTACAGTAATGTTGCAGATTTGTTAGTTATTAAGTAGATAGCAAATAAAAACAAACACCATGTTTTGTTTTACAAACTTTAAGTAACTGAAAATGAGTCGAAAATCAATTTTACGACGAAACAAAATACCAAAACACAATATTATTGGTGAATTTTCGTCATCACATAATGAGTTGTGAAATACAACAAGATACGTTTGCGATAAAATAGCGAATAAAAACAAACAATTATAAACAATTCCGCCAAAAACATCAATGTTTTGTAAACATAACCTCAACAACATAGCAGTGAATATGAAGCGTACTAACCTAGGTTATCGAGGCATTCATTTCTCCTCCTCTCGCACTCGCTCTCGTCCATCTCCGAGGAGTCATCGGAGTCAGGCTCATCAGCTTCCTCAGCACTGGAATCCCTGTCAGGACCTCTTGATGACCCATTTGAACGCTCAGTGTCTCCTCCCGACATATCCCCGTCACCATCACTGTCACCCTCCACTTTCATCGACGGCATCTTCTCAAATATGTTGTAGTTTAACGTAATTTTGAAGCCGTAGTAGCAATTTAATACAGATTGTTGATTTTCGCTCCCTTTAGAAAGTAGAACGTCAATGTCGACAGAACAGTCGTCAATACAATAATGACAGCTAACTAAGGTGTCAAAACGGCTACGTCAATTGTGGGGTGGCCAGCCCATAATTAAATATTCCTACTATTTTTTAACTAAGAAATTTATATAATTACTTAACTTCACGCTTTTCACCACCGAAGGGGTAGGCAGAGGTGCACATTACGACACTTAATGCCACTGTACAATGTACCCACTTTTCACTATTTTATGTTATGATTTCCATGTAAAAAATTGTATATTTTTTATTGATTAATGAAATCATTGAGGGCGCCACAGATCGTTTGTACCAACCAAATAAAACCCAAAAGTAACATAAAAATAAATGTGCAATGTAAAAAATCCTTATTTTAGATATAAAATGGTTTTTTTTTGTAAGTTTTTTATTTCTGGTAAATAAAATATTATCAGTAATACGATTTCTACCCATAATAGCCACTGTTCGAGCGAACACATAATCTGAATTTGATAATCCAGCTTTTGTTAAGTAGAAAATCAGTTTATACTCGAAATACAACCAGTCGAGCTCAACTCTAAATTTTTCTTTTGCATGTTTAATAAACTTCTGCTAAGTTTTATTTATTTAAATTACAATCTCCAAACAAACTCGATCACACAGATGACATTCAACGTACTATCATTGAGTGTTGCCATAGTTTTAATGTTGTTAGTTTCCTTAACATTCGTCGTCATTCTTAAATTAATAGATAAAGTTAATAATAATAGGATATTACGGCATGTCATTGCTACAGTTTTACTTTTATATACTGACTCAGATAGTAGATAGTAGTAGAATGGCGGCTCCAATTCATCGTGTATGATATTGTCGTAGCGTTATATTTTATAGCCTATAGCATTTCTAGGTAAATTAAAAACAAAAAAAAATCGATCTAGTACACCTACACCTACGTCCTTTATGTTTTTTATTTTCAGCGATGATCGTCCCACTGCAGGGCAAAGGCCACCCTACCCTCCTTCCATTCCTCTCTTTGTAAAGCTTTTTGCAGTCAATACTTGCCATATACATATGTATGGTTCATCCCGCCATCAACTTTTGGGCCCGCCGCGATGTCTACTGACATTGAGTGGGCTCCATTCAGTAGTAGGTAAGTTTTGCTCACCGCTTGTTCGAGCTAAGGCAGACATGACCAGCCTAGTTCCACTTAGCCAATGGTTTTATCACTAACGTCAACTATTTTAGCCGTATAGCGCAGCGTGGTGTTTCTTTTTCTTACCGATACTCGAACTCCTAAGATACAACGCTATATGACCCGCTGGCAAACCTTGAGTTTGGACTTCTGGTGTTGTGTAAAAGACCAAGTTTGAGTTTGGACGCCATAAGTGGGGATGGGCAGAATGGACATGTCCATGAGTTTTTTTTTCCAGAACTAAGAGAAGATTATTTGCCACAGAAATATTAAAATATATCTTTGTTTTATGCCGTAAAGGTTTGCTGCGGTCGTTGATCATGCTGCTTAGCTCAGCTACTGAAGAAGAGGAGAGTACCTACTATGTCAGCTCGTACTCCGCAAGCTTTTTGAAGATCTGTTCTCATCAACTCCCTTAGAAATAAAGAAGGATCGTGTAGTCTGATTGCTGTGGTAATTTTACGGTAAAGCAAATTGTGTCTTAAGTCTTATGTCTTGGTTGTGTAGTGCTGTGAATATTGATGAATGGGTGAGACTGTCGCTTTGGAACAATCTATAAACGCTGTGTATGCTGGGGGTTTTCATATTCATAAATAGTATTCGTTAATCGAAAGTTTTAATACATAAAATCGTTTCCTTACGTAGAAAAACAGATTTCTAATTTATTAAAAAGGGTAGGTACATGTACAAAGTGAAAACGCATAAAAAATGAAAAGACAATAAAACACACACTTTATCTGATATTAAATTTAATAGGTATTCTATTATTTACAATAAATTGTTCACTATTAACATGTTATTTATTTATATCTTTATCATTTCCTCGGTTGTTAATAAATTATATACATGGCTATTTATAAATAAGATAATATCAATACTGTGAAGTTCGACAAATCCACAATTTCTTATTATGAGCATGAAAAATATTTGGATCATTGTTCTTTGATGGGAATTATAATGCCTAAGTACACTCCAAACATTGTTTGTGCTCATAATAATTTAACAATAACTTAAAAATCACACAGAAGTATATAAAAAGAAAAACAAATTATAGTTTACAAGTTTTAGCACCTCCACAGGTTACAACTGATGTATATTTTATTCAAATACGAAATAACTTACATAACTAACGCAACTTCACGATGAATAAAAAACTTTATATGACACAATGTCTCAAATCAGTACACATAACACAATCGAAAATGGTAAAGAAGAATACCTTCATCATACATGCAAAGTAACATAATATTTAAAAATTGTGATTACATTAAAATGAATATTAAATCCACAGTTACTCGTGGCCTTATATATTTGGCACTAAATTATTTGGATGCACATGTCTATCTACAGAGATATACAAATATTAACGGAACTAATTAATCAAGATATTTAGAATATTGTTTTCGTACAATAATTTGTATTGCAATGAGCTATATCGCTGTTATATTCGTAACCAGATAATATTAATACTACCTATTATAAGTAAGAAGTAAACCTATCTTGTCTTTCAAATTTTGTACCTTTTGTTTTAGCTGCAACTTAACATACTGCTAACCACTCTAGTCTTTTTATTGCATGTTTTGTTTTCAGTAGGACTTTTGGTAGCGGCACGATTTCTGGTAGACATTACCCTGACCCTATGTTATTATTGTCTTGTAAGTACATTGAAGCGACACCATTTTAAGTAATGCAGTAAATTGTAGCACTAAATAGTAAGCCACACTTATTTCCTCCGTCGCATAGAAATAAGATAGGCTTGAGGTTTTATGATACAATATACGCCCATGTTCCCACATGAATGTGTAAATTATTAATATTTTCTGGTTACACTTCGATAAGTACCATTTAAGCGTATTAAACACACCCAGTTCGAGAATATTCACTCTAATATTATTTTATCTATAGGTAGGTATACGTTAAATGGGTAAATTTGCCAAAAAGAATAATTTATTGGCCGAAAATATTAATTGAAATAGGTATACTATAAAAACAGATATGTCGTTGTACAGTAGGTAAATTGATTATACGGATATAAAATATTGCTTTTCTACTCACTATAATAGCAGTGTTAATTTTAATTGGTTTTATTGTAACTATTAACGTCCTACCATCGAGTCGTTTCTTTATAGAGAAATCCACAAGAAGACTACAGGAGAAATTTTTCAAAAAATTCTATTTTTAATATCTACGTACCGTATAAATTTGGCATTTTAGAGAAATATTTTATTGTTTTATCATCGTATTTATTTACTATCTATTTTATTCATTGCAAACTATAAATTCCATTGCATTATTGTTGGTGTAGTATTTTAGAATTTCTTTTAACCATCTTAGTAATTTTTATATGCTTAATATTATTTATTCGGACTGGCAATACGCGCGCTTTAGTTTTATAAATCACAAATATTTTTGACGATGTCATTAAGTACATTATTTAGAATTGAAAATTAAGTACAACACAAAGTAAGCAGGACAGCAAAGAAATAATAAATCGTGTTTTATTGGACAGTCTTCACAATAATATAATAATTCTTTATAATATTAATACTAAGTAAGTACTAAAGGAATGTATTCTATAATCACTTTGGAATGTTTATAGATTCGTAGAAGAAAGTAACCCCTAACAATTTATT
The DNA here is from genome assembly GCA_902850265.1 of Spodoptera littoralis. Lineage (NCBI taxonomy): Eukaryota > Metazoa > Arthropoda > Insecta > Lepidoptera > Noctuidae > Spodoptera > Spodoptera littoralis. The sequence goes on from LR824545.2 coordinate 13,060,838, forward strand.
TAAACCCAGCATTTGAAACTGACGTAGAAGCTATAATTGTAAATACTTATTTAAAATATACAAGTAAATATAAAGATTCCAAATACACGGAATTCTATAAATTATAATATCAAGCAATAAAATATATAAACATGCCTTTATTCAAAGAGGGGAATTTTAATTTATAATATTTAATTATTGGCGCTTAAATACACTCATAATTTTTAGGTTCAAAAGTTTGGGGCGTGCGTGGCCGAGTCAGTCAGGACAAAACTTTGAAAATATTATTTCGAATTTTATATATAAATGTCTAAACTACCGAAGGATTTAATGACTGACTCTCGGGGTCATTTATTATAATAACTATTTCTAAACCTTATTAAAATAAGAAACAAAGATAACACTAACCTTCCTTCGTTTCTAATTTTAACAAACAATTACTTAGAAGTTTAAAATGACGTAACATCCACGAATAAGGCAGTATATTTTGTTAAAAATTTAATAAACCAATCTCTCTATGGACTTTATAAGATAAACTCGCTCTTTTATTGTAGATAAACACTATAAGTATGTAAAATTATGCACAAAACATATCATTAACATCAGATAGAGATTTATTGCCAAAATTTATTTAATTTATAACGAAGAGTTCATCAATAATACGACTAAAAACGTACGAATTTCGTGGTCTATCGAATTTAATTAATAAATATTATTTTATTTCTCTCATTTTGATTTCATAACACCACCTCCACACTCGTCTTCATAAGTAATCGCACCTCACTTGTAACACTTATCGTATTTTTGAAATAATTCATAACTAAACTAAAGTGATGTCTGAAACGAATAAAAATACACTCGTCCTGTAAATACCTACGACTCGGTACTGGAATCGAGTCATAGTAACGTAAAACATCTCGGATTATCGTTTTTATTTAAATATTCAATTTCAACTAAACAAGACTTCGGGAACACATTTCTAAATTCTATATTTTCATCTACATCGTTACGGGCTGAGAACGTGTCCGTCTCTCTACATGCCTCTCTATCACTACCGAGTGCTCTCATATCCGATTTCCATTTGAATTTCTTTTTGACGTCGCAAACGTCAAGGAAGTAGACGAGCAAATGTAAAACCATTTGCGTGATGATATCAAACATCAGGAGCAGCGGAGTCAGGGCGGAGGGGCGCGGCAGTGCTGGGGGCGCGGGGGGCACGGGCGCGGACGCAGGGCGCGGGCGGGTCGCGGTTGGCGAGTACACAGGGCGCGGGCGGGCCGCGGACGGCGCGGACGCGTGGCACGGGCGGGCCGCGGACGGCGCGGACGCGTGGCGCGGGCGGGCCGCGGACGGCGTCGGTCGCTAGGTGTGCTTGAGCCAGTGCGCCGGCACCCACTGCGGCTCGCGCTCGAGGCTGTTGATCTCGTTCAGCAGTTGTTGGTAGGCACGTTGGGTGTCGTTGTTTATGATTATCATATCGAACAGGTGGCCCCATCGCAGTTCCATATCCCGTGCGGTTGCGATTATTTCTTTTAATTCTTCTTCCTGTAAACGATTATAGAAACATTAACATCTTGATCATTATCAGAACTAAAATTAAATGTAAGCAACATATTTTTTGTCAGCATCAGTCAATAAGGATTTAAAAGTCTACCATGAAGTTGATGTTAATGGTATTTACGTTACCTTGAAAGCCTCTCCATTTCTGATCTTCTTCTGCCTAAGTTTCTCGAGGCTGGGAGGTGCTACGAACACGGTGTAAGGCTTTAGGTCGGAATTCCGGAGGATCTTCAGTGACTGAGGGTGTAAGTTCAGTACGCAGATCTTCCCTGAATTCACTACTTCACGGATCGCCTCTAGTGACGTACCTGAAGAGAAAAACAGAATTTTTGTTTTTATTATAAGGGTAAGGTCATGCACAGGTAGATCTTTGAGGCAACCATAGAACAGGCTTTACATATAAATTAAAACGTTAGTAGGTTGAGACCAAAATGGGCACGTGCAGAAAACTACCGATGCTGTATACATTATTTATTCCTTACCGTAATATGCCTTTTCGTACTCTCCGTGCTCGACAAACTTTCTATTGAGGATATCAGCCTCGAACTGCGTGCGCGAAATGAAGTGATAGTCCTGGCCAGGCACCTCATGATCTTTGCGGGGACGTGATGTATCTGTAGTAAATACACATTAACATAAGTAAAAATCACCGACCTTCCAGAGAACAGAATTAAATAAAATATTACCAAAAAAGAAATTTTTTTCGAGTTGGCAATACTACCAACAACGAATTCTGCTCGGAATTAATGGCTTTTGGCTATGAACAATAAGTTCCGATTATAATATTTATTGTTTATATTTTGATAGGTATTGATTTCCTTGCCCGATTAAACAGTAAACTCATTGGCAATGTGAAAATTAGTTTATAATAAAAAAAAAGATATATTACAGACGTAAATGCGTCTGTAATAAAACATTTCAATAAAATAAAATATTTCACTTACGTGGCACTGCAGCAGCAAATCGTGAGCTGTCCTCCATGAGCCTCTGCCTGAGTTCGTGTCGGCCGATGTTGGGCGGCCCGATGAGGACAATGGGCCGCTTGTGGGACGCACGAGGGTAGTACAACGCGACCTCCTCGTACGTTAGGATCTCCTCTTGCTCGTATTCTGGAAGATTTAACCTTACTAATCTCACTTATAGGGCTATTTTGTGGACAGATTTGGATGGGACATTTGTAACTACAAATACATGCACCTTGGGTAATAGACTGACTGATAATTTTATTTAAAAGTGGTTTAGTGGAAATTAGGTTTAACTTTGGGACATATCGGCTATTAAGCTATTTTGGAGAGAATTAATTCATGTTACTAAATAAAGCATCTAATCTAGGCATACTTTAAAGCCACAGAGGTTTTTAAAACCGTTATCATTCGAAGCAGCAGTCATGAAATTTTAAGAAGGGTGACAAAATATCTGTAGTAAATGGAGTAAAATATTTATAAATATAATATTTCATAACATGATTGGTATGAGCCTATTGCCTACTTTAATAAAGTGATTTAAATAAAATAAAAATGCATAACCAAGTGCTTTTCTGATCATCTACTTCTAAGAAAGTAATTCAGAGCATGCAACTCACCATCCCCACCAGACGTGGAGTACAGCGGGTATCCAGCCTCACTCGTGGCCTTCTTGCCCTTCTTCTTCCGCGGCGGTTTCTTCGCACAGAGTAGGGTGCCACCCTTACGTGGCTTGTCTCTGGCCGCTACCTCGCCCGCTAACGTCAGCTTCATTGATTCTCGCCTGGAATCGGAAAGGGAAATTGGTTACTACTTGAAGTCTTCTTCGAAAACAGACTTATCATGATGATGAACCTTCGCTTCAGATTTGATTTCAGGATATTATTAATATCTTGGGTTTATGAAACTCCGTAGTAATGTGAAAGAGTCTTGCCTAATACGTGACACTCTCTGTAATCTTGTCCCAGAATGGGATCGCCCCATGAAGAAGGATCCTTCATTTACCATCGTTTCTGAATCTTCGAATTTTTCTATGGGTTAAAGTTTATGGAGTGTGGAATACTTACTGATGTTGGAACGCCTGGCTGGGAATGAGTCCGGCGAGGGTCTGGTCCTCCTCTCCCTCACGGAATGCTTGCCACCAGTTCGGGTCCTCGCGGCTGATTACGTGAAGAACATCGCCTTTTTGGAAACTTATACCTGGAACATTTAATCAGTCAGATCAGATTATTAAATGGTATAACGCTGTGCGTTGGTATAAGAAAGTTCATTGATTTGAATTGAAATTATCGACAGAACATTTCATTTAGGTACCTATTTATGGCTAACCATAAATAAGTACTAATACTTAGTATGTAGACACCAACAATGTGACAAAGTTATTTTAAATTCAGGTTAATAAGTTTAAAGGGAACTCTGTTGAAATTGTTCAATAACAGAAGTATAGTTTGTGATGTGACTAACCGAGCTCCCGACAAGGGATGTAGACGTCGTCCTCGGGGTCGTAGTCGAAGTGCGCGCGCACGTGCAGCACGCGGTGCGAGGGCGGCGCGCGCGCGGCGGCGCGGCGCGGCGCCAGCACCACGCACAGCGTGCCCGACAGCGCGCCCAGCACCTGGCACACCTCGTGCACAGACTTGCCACGCATCGCCACGCCGTTTACCTCCAGTAACTACAAAGATACGATTGACAGTCGTTGTAGGACCTTTGTATTTAAAAGTATTGACCGGTGGATCGTTAGTGTCATTAGAGGCTGGGACTTCGGTAGAAAGCAAGAAAAATGTCGTCATTCAAAATGATAGACATATACAAAATTCAGCAAAGTACGGTGGTGGTGATATTGAAGACGATCACAATACATAGCATCACGCCTTTTATCCCCGAAAGGGTAGGCAGAAGTGAGAGGTGCACATTACGGCACCTAATGCCACTGTACAATGTAACACCCACTTTTCACTATGTATGTTATGAGTCAATGTAATAGGGGGTGAGCCTATTGCCATATACCGGGCACATTTCCAGACTCCGTGCTACTACTGAGATTATGTTTAAAACCCAGCAATACTTTGCCCGAGCCAGGAATTGAACCTGAGACCCATTGCCCGGCAGTCGCACTTGCGACCGTTCGGCCAACGAGGCAGTCACAATATTGATACCAAATAGGTGAAATAGGTATTGGTGATGATGAGAATGAATGAGTTTACTGATAATGATACAAACGAAAATTTCTTGCTCTAACTGCCCAAAATCTTACCTCATCTCCTTCATGTAATAGTCCTGACTTCTCCGCCGCTCCACCCCTTACTATCCTTCCGATTATTACAGCTTCTCCTTCGTTTCTTACAGTAGCACCTGTAACAATATAACATAATATTAAAATTATTACTTCGTTATATTCTTTTACTTAGTTTTTATGATATTATGTCTCATCCTTACCAAGTGGTTCGTTAGTCTTCTCGATTTTGATAATTTTAATATGTTCGCTGGGGTCATCGGGTGAATGTGCCGTCAATGCTTTGTCGTTTTCACCCTTGTGATTGAAGTTGTTACCAGTCTGGAAGAAAATATAATTATTATTTACTTAATTTATCATCTATAGAGTTATCCTCAAATAAATATAATTATGCAGATTTCTTTATTGAGGGGTGAAAATAATCCAATGACTTCTCCCGCCTGGGTGAGGTGGGAGGGAGTGTCAGACTCTTACTGACTAAAAACCACCCCGTTACTACTCCTGCACTTCGAGCCGGAGCCCCGGTAACTTAACAACACCATGTTAAAGCTTACAATACAATGTCGGAAACGCAACGTCAAAGATTAATCTTCGGACAAAATGATCTTATTCAAAATCGTTTTCATAAATTACAGACCCGGATTGTCTGAATTCGAATACATTAAGTAATAGTTTATGAGTTGCATAAAACCATTAATTTCCCCATTTTCTTGGTTTGTTTGTTTTCTTTGTTCTTTGATTGTTTCTATATAAATTGGGATTAAAATTATCGTAATTTATGTAACGTTATCTAGAGGTAAAAAATGTTGACAGGACGAATATCTAAATGAATTACTCTCTTTGTATATTTTTAGAAATAAGTATGTATCATTAGATTAGGCAAGTATTATTAGATTAATAGCGAAATGATTAGGAGCATACTTGGTAAGATTATTTCAAAATCAAGAATTTGTTTAGGCATTGAATGTATTACGTGGTCTTTTACCGTTTTAAAGCCGACAACTGGAGTGATTTCTTATTCAAAGGCCAATTTCTTATTCATTTTGGATCATTGCCAGATGACCAAGTCAATAAGTAGGTATTCTTTCTTTTTTATGGAATGGGGGTAAATGAGCAGACGGATCAACATGATAGTAAGCGATTACCGTTGCCCATGAACATCTGCAACACCAAAGGAGTTACAAGCATTGGCGACTTTTTTTATGAGGAGGGAAAATAATCAAATGACTCCTTTCGCCCTGGGTGAGACAAGAGAGAGTGTCAGACACTTACTGACTAAAAACCACCTCCAACTTCTACCTACATCGGAGTCGCGGAGAACCTAACGGGTAACCGGGGTTCCGGCTCGACGTGCAGGAGAAGGAACGGGGTGGTTTTTAGTCAGTAAGAGTCTGACATTCCCTTCCGCCTCACCCAGGCGGGAGCAGTCATTCGACGATTTTCCCGCCTTAAAAAAAAACTTCTACCTCCAACCAGAGCCACGGCAATCCTTGCGATTGCTAGCTTCCTTTTTCTTTTTTACCTTATGCCTCTTGCCCCTGTTAAAGCAGGCGGGGTCCAGCAGCGCGGCCGCCTGGTCGTGCGCCTGTATCAGGCTCTCAAGCTCCAGCCCACCCAGGATCGACAGCAGCTCCGCCGCCAGCGCCGACGATTCACTGCCCGTTGATGTGTGCGCTCCTAGTACGTCCATGCACTGTTGGGAGAAAAAAAGTGTTAGAAAATTTGAGGTAAATCTTGTAGGAATATCCATGCTATCCTTGTCTCTGAATCTTGGTTAAAACCGTGTCTTCCCTCCACTTCCTACTCTCTACCTGGATACCAGTTGATAAGAAATGATCGCACGGGCTGCGGCGGTGGTGGGGTTGCCATATACCTTCGCACAAATATTTCCTTTAAAATAATCGATATGTCACCACAGCCTCCGCCGCAGAACGCCGGCGAACATCTTTTCTTGGAACTAACCATGCGGCATTCCAGAGTATTGCTCGGTGTCTATTACTGTCCCTCTCTACGTGTTGACTACTTTTCCTCTTTTGAAAATTTACTGCTAAACTTAACTCCCTCCTACAGTCACAGCATAATAATGGGTGACTTTAACACCTGTCTTCTGAAACAAGATTCCCGCTCCTCCTCACTTCAATCCATTGCTCAATCATTCAATTTGTCTCTCCTTCCTTTAAATGCCACTCACCACTTTCCTAACTGTTCACCTTCTCTTCTTGATCTTATCCTTGTCTCGTCCGATCAACACGTTGTCAAGCACGGACAATGTTCTGCTGACAACTTTTCCTATCATGACCTAATCTTTCTTTCGTACAAAATCTGTCCTCCTAAATCTAGACCAAAGACACTCTTTCAGCGCAATTTTGGTGGCATGGACCATGATAGGCTTCGTGAGGATGCCGGCAACATTGACTGGACTGAGCTTCTTGCCGCTGAAGCAATTGATGAGAAAGTTAATGTCTTCAACAAAAAGCTCATTGAATTGTACGACATTCATGCCCCGATACGACCTGTTAAAATCAAACACGTACCAGCGCCGTGGTTGACAGATGACATCAAGGTCATGATTCATAGGAAAGCAGCGACGAGGGCCAAATTTAAACGTCAACCAAATCCTGAGAACCGCGAAGAGTACATTGCAGCCCGGAATCGCAGCAACAAGATGTGTAGGGATGCACAACGCCGCTATATTCATGAGTCAGTACAAAACGGCGATCCGGCCAAAGTCTGGAATTTTTGAGGTCTATGGGAGTTGGCAAGCAGCGTCAGAATAGCATCTCTAAAAACTTGGATTGTGAATCACTCAATAAGCACTTTTCTTCCTCACCCTACATTAATGGGTTAATGAAATCCAAAACCTTAAAATATCTTTCTTCTCTTCCTTCTCCCGACTATCCACCATTCTTCTTCAATCAACTCACAGCTTGTGGCGTTAGGAAGAGTATAATTTCCATCAGTTCCAATGCCGTAGGGAGTGACTGCATCAGCCGTAAAATGATACTCCCTGTCTTGGATGAGATCCTCCCTGTCATCTGCCACATCCTTAATTATTCCTTATCCAGCTGCGTCTTCCCTTCTGCATGGAAGGAAGCGCAGGTTACACCACTTCCTAAAAAATGTAATCCAGAATCCTTTTCTGACTATCGCCCCATTTCTATTTTACCTTTCCTTGCTAAAGTTCTGGAACGTCTCATTTATAATCAGCTTAGCGCTTTCCTTACCAAACACAGTCTCCTCAATCCTTACCAATCCGGGTTTCGTCCGGGACATAGTACCACTACGGCTCTGGTCCACATCACTGACGATATACGATCCGGTGTTGAAAACGGCAATCTAACTCTGCTCACCTTGCTGGACTTTAGCAATGCCTTCAACACCGTTGATTTTGATATACTGCTTGGAATACTGGGCTCTCTTAACGTATCTCCAACTGTGATTGATTTCTTTCGTAGTTACCTGTGTGGCCGCCGGCAGCGTGTCGCCATTGAGGGTTCATACTCTTCCTGGTCTGATACAGCTGCTGGCGTACCGCAGGGGGGCGTTCTTTCTCCTTTACTCTTCGCAATTTTTATAAATTCCATCTCTAATAAACTTCTATCTTCCTACCACTTGTATGCTGACGATCTGCAAATTTACTCACAGGCACCCCCTAACGAATTTACCGAGGCGGTCAAGATGGTGAATACCGACTTGGCACGAATTTCGGAATGGAGTACGGCCTATGGTTTGAAAATTAATCCCGCGAAGACACAGGTCATTGTTGTTGGTAGCCCCCGTTTACGCTCTAAAATTATATGGTCGCAGATCCCTCCGATTGTTTTTAATGGTACCACAATACCATACAGTGATACGGTAAAAGACTTGGGTATTGTTATAGACCGAGACTTCTCTTGGGGAGCTCAACTGGGACAAGTCAGCCGGAAAATGTTTGCGTCTGCAAGATCTTTGTGTAGACTTCGAAACTTTCTTCCGACTGCTACTAAAATTGCGCTTACTCAATCACTTCTCCTTCCCATCCTCGATTATGCTGACGTCAGCTATCCGGATCTCACCGAAGTGCAGTTGGACAAACTTGAGCGACTCCAAAATTTCAGTATAAGGTTTATATTTGGTTTACGCAAATATGACCACATTTCCGAATATCGTGCTAAGCTTAAGTGGCTGCCGATCCGCCTTCGCCGGGATACTCATATCTTATCTTTACTCTACAGTACGCTGTTCAATCCTACTACCCCTCATTATCTCAAAGAACGTTTCCAGTTCTTCCATGACACACATTCTAGACCAGTACGGTCATCGGAGGACATGAAGCTTGAAATGCCCCAGCATGCGAGCAGATCATTTGACAGATCTTTTACAGTTCGAGCTGTTCGACTGTGGAATGCTCTGCCACTTTCTATAAGACAAGCAGAGTCACTTGTTGCATTCAAAGCACTCGTGAAAAAGCATTATCTCTCCACGTTGTAATTTACCATTACTATTTCTTTTCTCTCTTTGTTTTTTCTTTACTGTTGTCTATTCATTGTTCATACTATATTTTATTTATGTATTTATGCATGTATATATATAGTTTTAGGTATATATTATATATGTTGTATGTAAATATATATTATTTTATTTAGAGAATATATATTTTACTTGTATATATAATTTATAAGTAGATACCTGAGTACACCTAGAACAACCTCCACTTTCATACAATAGTACTTCATTCACCCAAAGGTTGCCTGGTAGAGATCGCTTTTAGTGATAAGGCCGCCTTTGTACCCTACTATTCTTTATTATAACATTACATGTATATTCTATTAATTTAAGGTGTACAATAAAGATTATTATATATTATATTATATATAAATCTTGTCTGTTTCTATAGGTTACTGGAATTTATGGAAGCTGTTGGAAAATTTTATAGCTAGCTAGGCTTTAACCATGTAAGGATTAATGCGTAGGTAGTTTAGTTGCTGATGCTATAAGTAGATATTTGCTTAATAATACTAAATATTTCAAAGAAATCAATCCAAAAAATTAATAAATCAAAGCAAAAATTTGTACCTTTTAGGGGTTTTTTAGCAGATAAGTTATTTCTATAGATTTTCAATTTCGTTAAAAGTTGTAAATCTCCTATAGAAAGCTCGATATGCTGGGTAATCTATACATAGATAGAAATAATTGCACTCACGTCTTTCAACCTATCCGTAGCGCGGTGTGTGTGGGGCGGGGCTAGGCCGGGCCTCTTGTGCCTGACTGCGGTGAGCACGGCGGACCTGGTGGCCAGGGCCGTCCGTAGCGCAGGGCACAGCAACGCGCCCGCCGCGCCCGCCACCCGCGCCGCCAACGCCGACTCCCCGCTCGCTCCCAACGCCTTTTGCACGCGAGTGAGCGCTGCACATACTTCTTGGTAATCTGGAAAAGAAATAGATCTTTATTAATTTATTATTATTTATTATCCATTGTTATGCTTTATGCCAACATCAATGGGTATATTCCTTGCGCAAATATGGGGAAGAAATATAATGAATGATACCTATTCAACCATTTGTCTATTGAAGGTATTTTCTGCTATTACCTCTATCTTAAACTTTACATATACAAACAGGATAAACTTAACATGTACAACTTAATTTTCCTTCAAGTAATTTCAATAAAGAATATGTTAGCCGTATTAAAGTTTAATGCTTTTATAATCACTATGATAGCAATGAAATATGACATTTACAACAAACACGTTAACGTTTAATTTAATACTGCATTAATTGACACGTTTAGATTAAAATAACACTTATGTATAATTAAAATGGTTGCTGTAATAATATTGTTTCTTTGAATATTACTACGATTGGTACTCATTGCGGTAATTGTATGATATCTTATCGTTTATATCACTTTGAATCTTGAAGTATTAATAATTGAGTCTTACGCTGTAGTAGGTATGACAATGAGTAATTAAACAGGTACAGATATTATAATAATTTGATTTAAATATAATTTATTGTACTTGTCTTCAATGATTGTTGTACAAAGTCAAATAATTTGCAACAAAATGCTATTGACCACCGCTTGTTGTTGCTGCGTGTTGCTTGTGACTTGTGATCACCGAACATTGCTATGCTGATATCATGATAGGCATTTGTATATATATTATATATCCAATTGTAGATGTATGTTTCTATAGTGAGACACTAAATTGATTTACTCCTTCTCTTCTTATGAGCATCGTGCGCGAATGTGGCTACGTCTGCCTACTCATGAGGTAGAGTCCCCAAAGTGACATAGAGCTTTTCTCAATATTTTACGTAAGTAAACTAGCTTTTTAAATTAATTATGATAGGTATACGTTTCGATATTAAAAATCTGATTACCACATGTATAATAGAGTGCATATATCTGTCTCGGAAAGCGTAAAGAGAAATGGTATAAGTAGTGGATGAAGGCCCGTCCAGGACCAGCATTTGGCAAGTTAACACCTAACTAACCTTCTGAACTCGAAAACTTCCCATACACGAAGTAATAAGACCGTGAAACACTTGATATAAACCAAGTTTGAGCTCTTACCCTCCCATCAACCCCTTTAAGGTCAATCAAGGGATTATTTTCCTCGAAAACCTTTAAAATATAGGATATTATGACTTTATATCTTTGGGACCCGAGCCAGGTAGTGAATTAGAGAAGGTAGTGAACTTTGAAGTGATATTTCTGGTAACTAATACGATTTGCTGGGGAAGGAAGTGTTTTTATGGACCTCTAAATTGCCTTACTGAGGGTATTAAGGTTCTAGGGGTTAAGTTTGTAATTAAAACGAAATATATGCGTACGTAAGCGAATAAACTGATTTATATTTTTTGGGATAAGATGGTAAACGAGCGGACGGATCACCCGATGGTAAGCAATCGGCGTCGCCAATGGACACCTGGAACACCAGAGGCGTTACAAGTGCGTCACCGGCCTTTTGGAATTAGGAGTTTGAGGAATGTTGGGGATTCAGGGATTGGGGAAAGGGAGGGGGCGTTAATTGGGCATCCGGTAACCTTACTCACACGACGCAACACAACACAACGTTGTTTCACGTCGGTCTTCTGTGTCTATCGATGCAACAATGAGAATCCTAGACAGGACAATCTATGTGATAAAGAACAGAACACAATTCAAAAGATTGGTCTACCATCTTAGCTAAGGATTCATTCATTTTCAATAACTAGGTAATTTCTTTCCAGATCAAAATCCAATCTTAGTAGCAATTCAGTCTGCTTCCCAAAAAATGTAGTCCACCGTGGACGATGCCCCAAGAAAAAACAAAACACTAAGCAATCTATAAAAATATAAACGATGCTCTCTTAATAAAGGCAAAAGTATCTTAATTTGCACCCTCTTCCTCACACATAAACTCTTAATTCGTTTATCAGTTCATCAGCAGGACAGACCAAGTTTAGCTGGACGTTATTTTTATCAGTCATCTGAGTGTCCCAGTTCAGTAATATCGTGTGGTGAGCAAACTACTGATATGTGAACTGGAATTAATTCGACCCCTAGTTCGCTGAGAAAAGTGAAAATATGGGACAACGGTGGAAAACTGGAATACCGTGGAAATATAGCCCAACCGACTCTATCGGCTATAAATGCGCTTTTTCAGCGATGCAGAACTTTTATACCGTAGTTTTCCCACTGCCTGGTATTTGGACGTTTTCTATACGTATTTTTTGGTATTTTTCAATGTGTACGTTCCGATTTTTGTTTATGTATTTTAGCGGTGAAATATTTGCTGTGTGGATTTTTGTTTATAATCTAGTTATCTTACTAATAGTAATAATATCTTAATATGTATGTATTGTATCAGTGACGTGAAGTTAATTGTGACAAATTAAAAAAAAAACTATAATCTGTGTTTTAATAAAGAACTTAAAACGTTATTTATATTACAGGATTACTTTCGGAGTAAATCACTCTTCGTCAGATGGATTCAAATTAATATATGGAAATGAAAATTCTCGGAAACGTATCAAAGACCAACTTTTACAGCATTATCGTGTAAATTAATAATATATATCAAATGTAATTTTGTTAAATTATTCCTCTACAGATTGTAACGTGAAGATAACGTCGTCATAAATAAATATTCATGGATATCTATGAATATATGTATCCAGCTTTATAATTCTGGATACGGAAACCATTTTCACATAACGAGAATTCGGTTCGGTTTTCAAAAAGTAATATATTGGTTGGAAACTAAAAAAAATAATATTTTATTTATTTTCTCTATGAATGGGCTGTTGAATGTAATGAATGGATATTTGGTAACGAGACATTGCACACCGGTTTGTAGTTATTTTAACGTCAGTGTTATGTGTGTTAAAATTGCAACCACTAGATACATAAAGCGTAGTATCACAGGCAAAGGACTTCATTTTACTCTCAATAAAGTTTGTTTACACATTAATACAATTCCCACAATTTTCATAGCCCTTTTCGTCCTAGATAAAAATTTCAAAATAGGAACTACGTGTTAACCAACGAAACACACATGAAAGCAATTGACAATTTCAGTTTGAAACCTCACGAGAAAACTTTATTGAATCGAATTCAATGAAGCAAGAAAATTAATCTTTTTAAACTAATAATTTCTCAATCTGCAAATGTTTTGGAAAGCGACGGAAAACACATTTTCACAGCAGCACCAGCGCCTTAAAAATCCAAAATCTAATACGTTCTCAAGCGAAGTAATTTCAGGCATCGCTGAATTATTTGCTTCACTGAAATTTTTGCTGATCCGCGAGAAAAATTACCGCTATCGGACGTGATATGAAAATAAGATAGGTTCCGAGTTTTCCTTAAACTCTGTTTCATGTGGATGGGATCCGTATTTAGAGATGGGGAAGGATTGCGAATATGTTGATGGGGGTAAGGAAAACAGTAAAACCCATAAGTGGGTGAAAGAACATCTGGGCTGGGTGTTTGCTTGTTCCTTTTTCTGACTTTTCTGTATTTCATAGGCTTTAACATGATTTAATTGATCCTATCAAGGCAGACAGTAAACACCACTTATTATAAATACGTCTCTTTCATAGGTATGAATATGAATGAATGTAATTGCATAGATGCACGTTGTCAGTATCTGACACATTCAAATTCTATACGATGTGTGACCAACAAACGTGATACATAAGGCAAGTATAGAATCTAAGGCATAATAATAATAATAATTCCGATGTCCAGGGCGAAACTGTCGTCTAAAAGACTCCAGATCATTGGAAATATCACACGTACCTATTAAAAAAAAAAAAATAAATAAACTCACCGACAACAGCATAAAGTTGCGTGGAGTCGTCGCTGATGTCATCTTCATAAGCATCGTTGACGAAAGCAGTGCCGGACGATGGGGGGTTCGATTCCAAGGCCTGTAGCTTGTGAGACCCTCGCAAAGAGTTACGTAGGAACTCGTTCTGTGCTGCGATCCTCTCCTCAGCCTCTTTGCGTTGTCGGAGCTGTTCCTGTTGAAGATAGAAAGTTGAAGGTTAGTTTATTCATTGTAATACTTGCTGGAGATATGAAGAAGTCGTTCACCTGTTTCTTCAATAGATTCACATGAAGAATTCAAACTTTTTATTAAGACTTATATGTATATAATTTATAGTCTTAAGTGTGGGAGAGCCATGCTTCGGCACGAATGGGCCGGCTCGACCGGAGTGATACCACGGCCGAGCAGAAAACCGACGTGAAACAACGCTTGCGTTGTGTTCCGTCGTATGAGTGAGGTTACCGGGGGCCCAATTACTCTCCCTCCCCTTTCCCCAATTCCTGAATTCCCAGCAAACTCTGGTGTTCCAGGTGTCCATGGGTGACGCCGATTGCTTACCATCAGGTGATCCGTCTACTCGTTTAAAAAGAAGCCTGTAACGCATAAAAAATTAACTTGAAATCTAATATTGTACTAAAAGACATTATAGTCCATACCAAACTAAATCGAGTCAGTTCACACGAAGTATTGCAATAGTATCGACAGTTCACATGCATTCAGTGACCACTGAATGCGATGTGACCGTTCTCACGGTAACGCCATGAGCTACCAATACTCACACGTAATGTTATCATACCTTCATTACTTTCTCTATGATTTATATTGAGACTAAATATTATGTTGTAAGGATATTAAGACATGGTCATTTATATGCATTTGTGTTGTGTATCTATTATAGTAAGTACTCCTATTATAGTAAGTAAGGCAATAATTATATGACTATATTGGGATCTATACCAGATATCATACCACTAGTGAGATCTACTAAAGATGTCGGAAAATTTAATAATCCTTGACTCCTAGGCTTACAGACCCTTCAATTCCATTATCATTCTTTCGTTTATTACAATTTTGATCTTACTAACTTCATCTGTATGACTATTTAGTCACATAAGAAAATTGTCATGCCTTAAGTAATACCGTGCCATTACGAACAAGTCCATATAGAGGTATAATCTTACATTAGCACATAGGTACATATATCTTGTAGAATCATCAGTAGCCGACCAATAAATCCTATCACTGCCGTCAGTCAAATAAATCTTGTCAGTTATCTCAGTTGTCCCACATCGCATAACATCACCACATGAGGCCATTCAGCCGTAAACCGAACACCTTGACCGACTGCGTAATATGTTTATGTAGGGTCATGTAATATTTACCTATTTATCAAGCTTTAATAAACAGTAGAACGTTTTCCATCGAAGATTTCAAATCCATCTTAATTACTTTGTAGTTTTGCTTTAAGAAATTAAGAAAAATGTCGCTGCTAAATTGTCATTTCATTTTATGATAACTCATGTTTATTCAAACAACTCAGTTATGCGAAAACAGTTGAAAACATTCACAAAAACATAATTTCTATTCCAACAATAAAGCACAAAGATTTACTGTAATTGTCTTCCAAAACATTAAGTTCAAACTTAAACAAAAGAGCGCTAATTGTTTAGCCAAGTGAGTGATTCCAGTCTCTAGATAAACAAGAGAATTTGGTTTTCCAAAACATCACTTGCAGATTCCAAGTTCCAATTTGCTTTTGGTGCGATTTTCGGACCAGCGCCAGCGGACCGAATTCCTTTACGGTGCATCGCACATTTAGGTGCTTGGCGAGACTGCAAGACCAACTAAACTTTAAGAAACTATTCACTTCAATTTAGGCTAACTTCGTCTGATGAGATAACTTCACAATTCAAGCTAAATTACTTCTGAGCCGGGCGGTAGTAATCGAGTAAGTGAATTTAGAAACGACAAACGAGGCTCAGGGATCGAATGTTCTCAAAATCATAATTCGATTTGAAATTCGAAACCTAAACGAATGACAATAATAAGTAATATGAGAAGCTTAATGTAGACGCAAAAGAACAAAGGCGTCATAACATTGTTGTTAGTCATTTTGGAGAAAGAAAATATGTTTCAGAACTCATAATGAAGTCAAGCCATGAGCCATAAGCCAGAGGGACTGAAACTCAAAGGAATTGAAGATTAAAATATTCCACAATAGCGTGTATGGAAAAGTGTTACATTTTAGCAGTACAATATAATGTGTTACTTATGCATAAGCTCGTACAAATTCAAACAGTGTGTATTGTTGCAAACAATACGAAAACATTCAAAATTCACGAACCATGACATACAAAATACAAACTAACCAATATGGTACCATTTGGTCTGCTAAACGTCGCGTTGTTTAACATACAATGGTGGCCGCGGAATTATGTATGTCGTGTATGTTCGCGTGACGTCACCGTGTTAGCCGATAGCATAGTTGGACAAACAGATCCGGCCGCGTTATGGGGTCAGGAGATAGCAGAGAGAGCAGATTTTCTAATTCTCGAAATTGAGGAAGTTTATTGTAAGGAGATTGAAGAGAATAATAAAATGGCTGCAGCAGCAACGATATAGCCTGTGTCTAGACTTGTGTCATGACATTAAACTCAATTTATATATCTAGAATTTTATCTCGGGTGCTCTTCTATTTGAGATCGTAAAGCAAACTTATTTGACACGGAAAATCATAAAACATATTACTTGAAGTAACTCCAGATGGTGTAAAAGGTCAATTTATTTATTGAACTGCCAGCGCAGTGGATAAGCGACGGGACGACCCCATTCTGCCGCAATACTTGTTGGAAATTTAATAAAAAAATATATTCGATCCCCTCTTGTTAAACATTGCGTTATGAGCATCAATCGTTTGCTTGAAACTGTTACTCAATTTTGAATACATCCCTTCTTATCATGTTGGCTTTTCTACTTAGGTTATTTTTGGAATTCCAATCTACACCTAGGTAGGTACTACCTATGTATGATTACCAACCTCAATGAAAAGATACTTATTTATACTGAAGCTGTTCAAATGACTATATTACAGAAGATGAATTCAAATACTAAACAGAAATTTCAAATAATTGAAAGGCTTTACGCAAGGGCCCATAAAACAGCAAACTATATTCCATTTAATTTTCCGACTGTCCGAATCAGAAATTCTGAAGTTTTAATCATAAAATGGAAACTTCCATTGCTTTGAACATTATATTTATTAGCTTGGAAACGGTGCATTTACGAGAAGTAATTTAGTTTTGGCAATAGTTTTATGACCTGTCTTTAAAATACGTTCTAAACTGGTTTAAAGAAATATATGAACGAATGACTTAATTTTTATCACTTTTCAGTTCTTCCTGCCTTGAATACCATTAATGAAGCAACTGCCATTTTATTTTTATCTTTGGTTACTCCAACAGGACATTTTATGAATCCTTCGGAATGTGTGTTATTACTTTGAAGGATTTTACAGTAGGTATGGTAAAACTAAGTCCGCTTCCAAATTAGCATTACTTTTTCAGTCCAATGCTTCCTCACTCCATCCATAACAATTCTTCATAGTGCACTAAATTCGACACGAACACTAAAAGCATGCAAACATCGATAATTCCCATAGCTTACATGGGACCTATTTCCACATTCCCTCCATAATATATCATATCTTTACTCTCCGGATCCCTGATTGTGCAAGAGAGAAAGTCCCGAGGTGTCACTCGAGATTTATCGATGACAAATTGTAATGGCTGCTCACACATCACTTACAAGGATCAAGATACTGAATGGCCCGATTTAATATATCAATATCTTTCCTTATACTGGTCCTATGTTATGGATCGAAGGACATAAATGTTTATGAATGGGGAAAAGGAACAGAAGACAATAATAATACGTACATAGACGATTTCAGGGTTCCGTTTTCATGATTTCTAAAGGTAATGAAGAGAAAAACTAAGGTCTTTAATGATTTAGGCTTTCCTTTAAGTTTTCAAACAAAAAAGTTTAGCAATAAAATCATTACGAAGTCTAAAGTTTGTTTAGGGAACACGAAACTATCGTACTTGAACTATAAAGAAGATAAAGCAAACGTAGCCCAGTAATTTGGAGTTTTTTATAGCATTTAAACTACCTAGCCTATTTGTTCCTTAAGCTACTTATTGCTTTACTAATAAGAGCCTTTTGAAAACAATCAGCGTGTAGACGTCAATGGAAGCCATTATTTCTATTTCCACGACGATGCCCCGTATACGGGCCGGTTCCGAATATCTGTCGCATTTCGCGCCAAACGGCCCGGACATCACGATGTTTTTACGTTCTTACGGAGCCCGGAATGACGTCATCGTCAGTAAGTAGGCACAATTCTAGAATAGTATCAACAGAAGGTCTATTTTTATTGGTATTATTGGCTTTGAAAGAAATTACTACAAAAGTGTACCGTGAACGTGTTTTATCTAACTTTGTTTTATGTTAACAGTTGGTCTATTGGTTATTCGTTTTATCACTTTTAGTCACAGTTTAATTCCTCTTTCTTAAAATAAACAATAAAACAACACACTTTTATTAATTATTTTATGAACAAATGATTATATTTCTTACTTTTTTGGTCCTTATTCCCTGACTATACTAAAAAGTGGTCCTTCTGTCCCATCCACTTTACGAATAAACATCAGAGCCTGTTTCTACGAGCACAGCTACTAGGTATGAATATTTTTATTGACCAATTTGTACAATTTCGTTATTTCTGTCCTGCCATAGGAAAACAGGTGTGCTACTAACTTTTACTTCTTTTATTACTTCTGTTATAGCGGTTCATTGAGTTTTGTCGTCTGCAGTCAATTGTTTATTGTGTTTTGCATTTTCTTGTTTATCTGTGTGCACTTTTAGTTTCTCTGACTTATCTTTTAGCTTTACGTATTTTGTTCTACTATGACGATTAATTCTAATTATATTGACACTGTTTTTTTTATAGCATTAACAGGTAAACGAGTAGACGGATCACCTGATGATAAGCAATCGGCGTCGTCCATGGACACCTGGAACACCAGAGGCGTTACAAGTGTGTTACCAGCCTTTTGGGGATTAGGAGTTTGAGGATCGTTGGGGATTCAGGGATTGAGGAGATTGGGGTAGGGGAGAGTAATTGGGCCTCCGGTAACCTCACTCACACGACGAAACACAACGCAAGCGTTGCTTCACGTCGGTTTTCTGTGAGACCGTGTTCTGTGATTTGTCATATTACTGTCTTTATTTAATTGATGCATTAATTAATACTTTTTTATTTTTGTTGTTATATTGTTAATTAATTGCTTAATTTGATTTCCATGTTCATTATCGTTCTGACTTTCGTGTCAGTAATTCTTGTAAATCAATGTAAATTATTTATTAAAATGAATTAATATTCAGTACATGAATGTCATAATGTCATTATCTCATTAAGATTTCATATTAATTATCGAATTAATGTAAATCGTAGGAAAGATGAGTCACAAACAGCCGCAATTTGTGTGGGTAAAGATGTAACGGTTCTTTTGATGCAACCAATCAAATGTCTTCAATGCATTCGGAGTTTAAATATTTAAATGAAGAACTATAAAATATGCAA
The DNA here is from genome assembly GCA_902850265.1 of Spodoptera littoralis. Classification (NCBI taxonomy): domain Eukaryota; kingdom Metazoa; phylum Arthropoda; class Insecta; order Lepidoptera; family Noctuidae; genus Spodoptera; species Spodoptera littoralis. The sequence continues at coordinate 13,080,508 of LR824545.2, forward strand.
CCCAAATGGAAATGAAGAAGCTGAATATTCAACACGAGCCTTAAGATATTATTTTTATTTATTTATTCATCTTGTATTAATTCGAGAATAGATAAAACCTTTTCTTAATCAAGCTTACGCAACCAACTTCTTACAGTTGAAACAAAACCATAAGCAGTACCGATAAAGTCCATTATCCAGCACGTCATCAATTTTTGAATTTGGAACACATTTTCGTGGTGCGATTTTTCGTTCGAAATATCAAATATCTTTCACAGCGCATCAATCATAGATGTTATCACGCATTAGTCGTGCCCACATGGTATAATTGTAACGCTCGTCACACATAGGATGTTTAAGTGCTTGCCCACGCTCTACTGGCATCAAGTACTGGCACACTATATCGAGCAAGTTACATAGTATTACGTGAGAAACGTTTTACGCAATGGAGCTGTTCGAACGTTAGGCCGAAGTGGAGTGTGAGCTCCGAAAATCGCGGGAAATAATATGGCCTATAGGACCAACTGTGAAATAGGTTCATTGCTGATTGAAAATGTTATAAGTCTTGCCTAATTTGGGAGTTGAATTTAGAACTTTATTGGTATACAGTAACATAGTTGTTTTTTTTGTTTTGACAATGAAATTAGGTGATAAGGTGATAATATTTTACCCCCGAAGGGGTAGGCAGCGGAGCATATTACGGCACTTAATGCCACTATACAATGTAACACCCATTTTTAACTATTTATGTTATGACTATGAGTACCATGTATTAGGGGGTGAGCATATTACCATATACCGGACACAATTCCAGACTCCGTGCTACTATTGAGATTTTTTTTAAATCCCAGTAATACTTTGCCCAACCCGGGAATCGAACCCGAGACCCCTTGCCCTGCAGTCGTAGTTGCGACCTCTCGGCTAACGAGGCAGTCTTAGTCATACTTACTTAAACATTTTTATTTTTAAGGAAAAATGCAGTCGCTTTTTCATAGATACTTATTTGAGGTCTTAAATACATCTTAATTGATTCTATAAAACCTTAAAAAGGGTCTAAATTTAGTTCATAACATGCAGCAGTTGTTCATACAATTCAATTATAAATGAGAAGCCTCAAAGTTTTTGTTTTATTGAATTATGCAACTTTGTGTGTGCGGTGCGAAGTGACACCTACAATACAAGCGACGCGTTGTGTTCACACTCGCGCCAAATTGAATTACTTGTTAACAAGACTGTTGCGTACTGGGTGTATACATTTTATACACTGTAAATTATAACTAAGTAGTTTAAATAACTAGATGTATAAATGTTTTATTTTTATCTATTGGACTTGGTATTGAAGGCCTACTTAGATATAGCAGAAGACGATGACGATTCTATTAATTTTAACCTCACCTTTAGTCTGGCATTTAAAATACTGGCTAAACTAGCTAAATATGAAAAACTGCCACATATAAAGGACTTTAATTTAACCCTTTGAGTATCGTCATTATAGACACAATTAAAGAACAATAGGTTGCGGTCACCCGTCACCGGTGTCCTCGCGGTGTTTGACAGTTTAAAATACTTTTTCTAATTCTTACTAATACTTACATTAAGATATCGATGCCAAGAAATTCTCTAACAGCTATAAACACTAGAGTATAAAGTATTATTTATTAAAGTAATCCCCGCTGATCTTATAGCCCTAAATCGACACGATCACGTAGTATTTGAAACCAGTGCCAGCGCGGGCGATACCATTACCTACTAGCAGTAGTCCTAGAACGAACTGTTTGCGGGCGATACCATTACTAGTGGTAGTGGTCCTACAACGAATGTGTGCTCTGACAACTATGTTTACATTACAGGTAGTGGCGCGAAAGATTTGTTTACTACTTGTAAACCACATTACAATCAGTATCCAGTTACTATTGACACGTGGTGCTATTTACTTGCAACAGAAATATATTCTTTTTTCTTTTTCTTTTTGTTTAAAAACGTTGCCCCACACTAGGATTTTCTCCTGTGTTGTGGGTGCGTTTATAAACATACAAGTTTACATACACATGACACCCAGACCCGGAACAACAATCTGTGGATCACACAAATTAGAGATACAATATTAGAGAAGAGGAAATTAACCCAAGTGAAACCTATGACGAAATGTATTAAAGTTTTGAATGTTTTTCCAACAATCATGTAACATAATTCAGTTATGAACATATACGCGGGTAACTAGGTACCTTCTTTACTTTATAAAAATTGATTAGACGTATTGTAATGAAAAAAATTGTATGACCAAGAGTCCGTGAAGAATTAATCTGTAACATTTTATAAAAAAGCGGGAAATTCCTAATTTTTTTTTATGGCATAAGCCGGTAAACGAGCAGACGGATCACCTGACGATAAGCACTCGGCGTCGCCCATGCATGGACATCTGGAACACCAGAGGCGTTATAAGTGCGTTACCGGCTTTTTGGGGATTAGGAGTTTGAGGATCGTTGGGGATTCAGGGATTGAGGACATTGGGGAAGGGGAGGGTAATTGGGCCTCCGGTAACCTCACTCATTTAGTACCTAATTTAGTACTTTTAGAAGAAAACTAAGAAAGCATGTACTTAGAATATGGAATTTAGCTTTTTGTGGATTTATACCAAACCAGTAAGTAAGTAGGTAAGTTATGATGCCGCTCATAGAAGCTATTGTAATAAAATCATAATTTTTTGTTAGCATATTTTATGAAGAATTTTAAACGAGTAATTTCACGACTGTTTACTATAAAGGAGGCCTACAAATTTCGTAAATAAACTATAAAGAATATTAATCGTGTGCAAACTGGAGATTGAATTGAAATTCATCTAATTTTACGGATTACTTGGGGTATTACATTTTGGTTGACAATTTGCGACGGTTTATAGTGAAATAATGAGTTGTTGTGGTGCATTTGAAAAGGCATTAAGTGTAAACTATAAACCTTGGGCTTTAATGCCAGAAAATGTGGTCATGTTGTTGCCATGAATCAAAAGTTAACACAAACACCGATACAAGAATAATACAAAATTAAAAAGAAAAGAAGAAATAAATACAGATACTTATATAGGTAATACAGAACAATAATGAAAACCAAAAAACAAAGAAACGACAGGGTACCTATAACAAAACAGTGACAATACAATAATAACACAGTAATTAAAAAATTGTAAAACAAGATAGGTATAAATAACATTTATAACAAGAAGTTTGGATGTCATTTGCACCTACTATAAATATGGCACCTACTATACTATAAATATGTTAAGTTAGGCATTATCTGCTAGTCGAAGAGCAGAATGCTCTCTTAGTACAGAATCTAAGACTGACATCCTTACAATATCCATTATTCACTAAATATTAAGGTACAGACAGTAACAATGTAGTATAACAAACGTAAAAAGTTTCCTTTGAACGAAATAAAACAACTCTTTTATGGAAACGAGTTCTAGAAATAGGCCTTCGGGAAATCTATCGGATCTAATAAAATTGTGCAACGATAAAATACTAGCTCTTATATTCGATTGATTGCTGATCGAATAAAATGGTTACTTTATTATAAAATTGTGGTGATTCGAGATACATATTTAGTTAAAATCGACTTAATATGTGCTGATCTTCCGGAAACATGAAATGGGAGAGCCATGCTTCGGCATGAATGGGCCGACTCGACCGCAGTGATACCACGGCCTCACAGAAGACCGACGTGAAACAACGTTGTGTTGTGTTTCGTCGTATAAGTGAGGTTACCGGAGGCCAAATTACCCCCCCCCCCCTACCCCTTTCCCCAATCCCTGAATCCCCAACAATCCTCAAATTCCTAATCCAGAAGGTAACGGAAACGCACTTGTCGCACGCCTCTGGCGTTTCAGATGTCTATGGGCGACGCCGATTGCTTATCATCAGGTGATCCGTCTGCTCGTTTACCGGCTTATGCCATAAAAACAATAATAACTAAACCGAATAAAAGTACTATGGACATTGGACATTTACGACAGTACAAAATTGTGAAGATAAATTCAGAGATATTAAAAAAACTAATATCTTCTACTGCATTAGCTAACAGAGGACATGAAACAGATGAAGTGATAGTACATAAATTCCAATCGCTGCTAATAACTATGGGGCAATTTTCCACAGATAGGTACTTTGTAATCCATATCATTCTCTACAATTCAAATGAAGGCTGGCGGTAATCAATTCAGCTGTTTATAAATTATTTACATGATAGCTAGAGGCAGTAAAGCAGTTATTAGTAATTGAGACCATTACTTGGGTGGCATGTCGATGATATCCGTTAGACTTTTATGGAAGTACTATCGGTGTTTTTGCTGGTGTCAGGGAGTAGGGGGCGGAGCTTAAAATATTATAGCAAATTTTATACTCATTATCTGACTTGTAATTTTTAAGTTTTGAATGCCTAACGGCAATCAAACTGATTGAGCTATGTAATAGAGAGACAATTTTTTTAAGACTTATGGTTCGACTGTCACTCTCAGTGTAAAAACAGTCAACAAAAATGGGTTAAAGCAACTTTTATTTTGAGAATAAGACAACAAAGTCTTTAGGCAACATGCAGCTTTAAAATGGAAATGTACGTATGAAACAAGTACAACAATAATCGTTCGGTTTACTTTTATGACCGACCCTTGTACTGAATGTGCATCTAGGGAACCATTAACTCGACTACTGCAGTTAACGTTAGCCAAGAAAATTCTTCAGTTCTTTTAAAAACCTCAATTGTCTTTTAGTAGCAATCGTGACTCTCATGTATGACGCCAAAAGTTTAGGAGCTGAGCAAAATGATATTTCTTTTACCGATTTCTGAACAATGAAAAGCTACTACTACTTTACGTTACGTAATTAAAAAACTGAAGAAATATTTATACTCTTTTTGTAAACGTCTGGTAGTTTATCCACAATGAATAAGTACTTACTATAATAAATTAATGATCAAACTTCTAAAAGCAATACATCACAATAATCGTCTTCCATCAAGAGAACACACGATCTCATCTAAGTAACACAAAAATCGAGGGACTATCGGAATCTAATCGAACATCTATTTTTAGCTCACCCTATAGAAACAAGATGGCGATCTCAAATCATCTGTCAAATTAAGCACGTGGGTACGGCTATTTAAGGAAAATATTCGTTTTTCTGATTAGTAAATAACCTTTTCTGATATTATCGATATTTTCTTTTGGCCTCGTCATTGGCCTTGGGTTGTTACACTCGAGAGACGTTACACTATTTTCCTTGAACACGAGGGTTTTGGTGTAAGAAGATTAATAAATTGCAAAAGCGTTGTTCGTAATATAAAGGTTTCTTGAAGTAAACATTACGTCATATAGTTTTCTCAAGACGATTACCTAATTAACACAATGACTGTACTACCAAAGGAAGGGAAAATGGTTACAGTTTTCATACGTCATATTATGAGATCCACGAAGACTATTTTTAAAGGTTAATTACAATCACCGTACTTGTGGTTATTAAAACTAAATAACGTTCTATTATCATTTAGAGCCGATTTTTCAAACGCCAGATAAATTTTAACTAAGGATTAACTTTGAATATTTGACAATTCTTTCATACTAAAAACTGTAAAAATTGTCAATTTTATTCTCCAATCAAGAATTAACTGATGATTGAAATCGGCCCTTAGCTTTTAAGTACATAAAGATTATGTGATAACAAAGCAAAAACAAGTACAGTCAAGTCAAGTACAAGTCAGCATCAAAAACTGTTCACTACGATCATAGTTCAAAAGCATTACAATTACAAAGCATAGCCAGTAAATTCGGAACACATCCGGAAACGCTGGGAGCAATAGGATTCACACAAACGGTTCACGATTCACCGGACCCGGGCCGGATATCAACCGTTCCGTTTGTAAACATTCACTATTGTCAGTGATCCGGTGATAAGAGAAAAAAGATCGGCATCATAATATTTAAATATATAATTATAGGTATATGGGGTTGAAATCTTCAATTTAGTAAATAAATTATTCTTTCTAAACTACGTTTAAAAACACAACATCAATCCCGTCTTTTTAGAAATCGGTTAATTAAACTGTCAAACACCAAGCGGTCACCGGTGAACGCGACCTATTGTTCTTTAATTGTGTCTATAAAACCGGTACTCGACGAGTTAATATACTAAAACTTTCTCCTAAGTGTAACAAACATTTTCTGAAAACCGCACCGAAATCGGTTCAGCCAATTGCAAGATAATCGGACACAAAGATAGGTAGACTACGTAAGATAGGTAGAATAAGACACATACAGGCTAAAGTAAGAACCTCCTTTTCTGAAATCGATTAGAAATATGAAAAAGTTACATCTATTGTGTTTACAAATGGGTTTATTATTTTTACAAAATCAATTACAAAATCGTCATACGTTTCGTATTTGGCCATAATCGAGAAAGTTCTGATCTAAAATCTGCTTTATTCCATCCCATAGAAGGACAAGTCAATCAACGTTAATAATCATCATGTAAATAAACAAGAGAAACTTTCCTATATACATATAAAGTACTTATTCGTATGTATATGTCGGTTTGTTTATACTTACAGAGTAGGCCTTTATTCTCTCTGGGTCGACATCGTGCTGCGACCGGGTCTGCGCACGCGGCGATGACGACACCATGATCTATACGCTCGAGTAACGGTTTATCCAAATGAGAATGTTGTACGCCATATCACATTGCACTTTTTAGAAATATTTTTATTTTTGGTTCTTGTAACACTAATAGGTACACTGATTCACTTTTTCTATTGTAAAAAAAATATTTTTATTTTTCCGTGTTTACATTTGTGTGTTTATCTTCGTATGTAATCTTCAGTTTTTTATGATTGACAATCTGTTCATTGGGTGCTTGATTTACACAAAAACATATATTTTAGAACACGATACACAGAAAAGAAAGTATAGGAGAATAATATCAAGCAATATATCTACCGTAAAGTAAATATACTGCGTCATATCGTTTTATTACCGTGTCGAGGGGAGCATACATAATAGGAACATAATTTACGTAATAAATACTATTTAACATACTTCTTTAATATACACAGAAGGGACAGGAAGAAGGAGATTTTGATATACATTCTCTGCGTTTTGAAACCTATTTAAATAGTATTAAATCACATTTTTGGTTAATAGCCGTAAAGTTATTGTTTATTATGTCATTGTAAGGTGCGTAACTGGTTATAAAAATATTACACAATTCCCGCAGTGGTAAATAGTAATACATACTCGTACGAGGACACAGCTGGTAAGACTTATTGGTTAATAGGTAAACAGAGAAGAAAATAACTTTGTGATTAATTTTTAATAGGAATTTAAGAAATGCGTGGCTCAGTTTTCATTCTGAATAATAGCTTTATACATTTAGGTACGTTTACCTATTGAATGTTTACACATAGGCTAAACCACGCCTAAACGATCACACCAAAATAATTCGGCACTCAGACACATTGTTGCCTGACATTTACTATAAAACACTAGACCATAGACACACATTAAATGTCAAATCCTCAAAGAGAATGCTCTAACATATCCCCTGTGCACTATACCAGCTTTACTCCACGAATAGCAAGCCTTACTCGTAGTAAAAGCAATCGAATTACGATAAAACCAAGGTCAGAAATCGATTACGAAACGATTCGATATGGTGAATTAAATCGATAATGTTGATGGCAAGGAAATAGACGGCGGGAAACTCTGAATTGTGCTATAGTCTGTGCTATTTCAATTTGTTTTTGAATTCCGAACTATTTTTGTTATCGAATGGAATGAATATTTTTTTAAATCGGTAACGTGTTGCCAAAATGTTTGTTATGTAAGCCCCATAGCTTTCGAATCATGGCACCAAATCGATATTGCTTAATTTCGAAGGAAAAATTCGAAAAAAATACTGAGTAATGCTAATCTATATAAAGTAGACGCTCGATTATTACGTACATATTTTATTGTGTATCGTATAATTAATTTTAATCCTAAGAATTAAGACGTATTAAATTTTTTTTCTTCTCAGTGAAAGTCTCTGATTGATCTCAATTCTAGCTAAATTACTACAGTGTAATTAGGTAATAATAGCAATACGTTTCCATGTTCTTTTAATAGGTACAGAGTAAGCGAACTGTGCTCAAAATGTACAGGAAAGTAACATGCATTGCTTGTTCGGAATGTAGGTTAAAAGGCTCGTTGGGTACGAATCACTATTTCCACTTCCAACCTACTTGTTTTTAATATTAAACTCAACTAAATATACAACAACATCTGTATTAATTCTGCTACTTATTTATGTATGAGAAACTAATCATTAGGTATATTTATGTAATAGTTGTATTGGTTATAACAATATCAAAGATTTTTTTAAAATTCTCAGTAGCATGGAGTGTGGCTCATCCCCTATGACATGAGACTCATAACTAACATAAATAGTGAAAACTGGGTGTTACATTGTACAGTGGCATTAAGTGCCGTAATGTACACTTCTGCGTTCACTTCGGGGATGAAAGGCGTGATGCTTCATTATGTAATACTGAAAGAGTTATGTGTCTTATGGCTGGATGCGCAAGTCTTATTGAATTACATGGAAATACTAAAGATAAAAAGCTACAAATAACATGTTACTTCCCAAATTGAAGTATAGAAATCTTCATCAATTATGCGCTTCATACCACGCTACAAAAGGCTAACAAAAATAAAATCTTACCTAGTTCACAAAATAGCAAAAGTTAAAGTACTCCATATTAACAGTACTAAATTCAAATTCCCTATTTATTTTAGTAAATCTTTTCTATTTCCTGCTATGATATTCTTTTCAAGAATAGTTTAGCTCGCTTCCGTGCAGTCGGAAATATAAGTCGTGTACTCAAATATTTTGAGAATGTTCCTATTCCTAGATGCTTCTTAACGTATTGCGAATCATATAAAGAAGTTTTGAGGCAGCTACGAGAAATGGAATGTCTTTTTTTTATTGCATTTCGATTATTAGTGTTGATAACTGTCCAACTGTGAGTAACACTGTCCCATGTAACACGCACTTTTCACTATTTTATGTTATGAGTCCCATTCCAGACTCCGTGCTACCACTGAGAACTTTTTTAAACCCAGTATTACTTTGCCCGATCCGGAAATCGAACCCGTGACCCCGGCAGTCGCACTTGCGACCACTCGGCCAACGAGGCAGTCGACCAAAAGAAATGTGTACCACTTAAATCAACTTAATAAATCAAGAAAGTGCATCACCAAACCCACCCAGTGAATTTACACTTCAGCACATCTAATAAAAATATATGCCAAGTTAATTCCACCATTTTAACTCATAGATTAGCGACGGAGAATTTAATTTCCGTACGCAAGACTCTGGAAATTGAAGAAAAGCTGCTTCAACATCTGGTGAGTCGAGCTCGGTACCATCTAAATGTTGATAGATACATTGTATATAGCCTAATATTACTTGGCCATTGGAGAGACCATATTCAAAGTATTTTTCAATGTTGGAAATAGATTTCGAAGCCAACAAAATTGTATAACGTCATGCTAGAAATTGAAGACATTTTTGAAAAGGACTCTGTAGTAGAATCATCATTTTTTTATGGTATAGGAGGCAAACGAGCAGACGGATCACCTGATGGTAAGCGATCGCCGCCACCCATGGACACCTGCAACACCAGAGGAGTCACAGGTGCGTTGCCAGCGTTTTAAAAAGGAATACGGTCTTTTTTTGAAGGTTTGAAGGTCGTATCGGTTCGGGAATACCGCCGACGACAGACTATTCCATAGTTTTGCTGTGCGAGGCAGAGGCATGTTTGAAATCTCAAAACCCTGTTATACTTTGCATGCTTAGGGGATCAAAACGAGACATACGAACTTTTATCTCGCTTCTAAATTAAGGAGTGAAAAACGGTTTACTAATAATTAATACTCTTTTGTCACATTAATGTGTTTATTAACACATAGACTACAAAGATTTTTCTGTAAAAAACATGTCAAAGGTTACAAAGCGATCCTTCCTCCCACGTGCATCGACGAAGTTTTTGTCATCGTACAGATTAATTAGACAACCTCCCACACTTCTGTCACTGACATCTGGCATTTTAGCGACATTATCTGTCTTTTTATTTTCAAAATGAAAATTGTTCGTTTTATGTGAAAAGTTTAACAGATTGACTTTAATTTTGTTAAGTTACTATCTAAATGACGTGTTCTATGACTCTATAAATATGGAATATTACCGATATTCTAAGGTATTAGTTATCAAGCTAAACACACAGCAACTCGTAGCACATGTTTATCAAAATTAACTTCACATCACTACCCCCCATCCAAATAATCAGAAATTGGAACCTTTAATTCGAATTTCTGTTGTACCAAAAATGGACGTTCGCATAATTAAACACCAGAATGAATTTCCCTTTTTATCTTTAGCTCAAGGTCGGGCAGATGAACTGTGAAATTAGACATCTTCAGGCACCCTTGCCACCCCTATACATAGTATGCGCATGCGTCCTTCGCCCAATTCATTCATTCCGTTCATTACAATTGGTATAAATGTTTGCAAAAGTTTCCTCGCCCTCGCCTGGGACATTTTATCATGCTCCAATTTCCGGCATCCGGTATAGTTGTCACCCCTAATTAAAAGAGAGGGGAAATTAATATTTGCGAGAAAATTCTTGAATGCGAATATTTGTTTATTGAATGTTTCGTTTGGTTTGCTGTTTATTTTTGAACGCTACAGACAATATTGCAGTGAAAATGAAGAAGATATGCAATACTTAATATAGTTTTAACTAACACAAATACTCAAAGAACCATGATAGGATTACAGTTTTGTAATTCATGACGTAATAAAGTTGTTACTCAAAATTGAAATTGGTGTACAATGGAGGTTAAACATTAGAATAATTTATGCAACGAACATATTTCAGAAGTGGGAACATCAAAGAGAATTGTGAACTACGATAACACCTCAACTCAAGTAGAGCAGACGTTACAAAGGGATACGTATCACAGAATTATTTTTAGAAGTTCCCTATTTCCACAAACGCACGGAGCTTTTCATAGTCCTCCATAGATCACATCTCAAGATTGCGTCTGTCGTGGTTTCAACAAGATTTTCTTGTATCTAGAGATGAACGCAATGATAATAAATATTGTGAGGCTGGTTTATTTTTGGAATGAATTCTATTTTTTGTGTATTTTTGCGCCAGTCTGATATAAATATTACGTGTTTTGTTATGTGATCAATAGACTTAGAAATTACATGACTCTGTGATGCAACTTTAAATGGGCCCAGTGTAGTGCCTTGTGGCAGTACTCTTGGCTGTGCGTCTCTTTTTTACCACAAATTTTTGAGTAGTAGTTGCAATTTATGTAAAACTATTTTGTAACATGCAAATACAAAGTTACTTATGACCTCCATCGACATAAATTAAACGATTATATTATTATTTATAACTTTTTCTTCTAATCCTTATGGAACGCCTTAGTTTAACGCCTTAGCCTTATACGTACGTACCCAAAAACCTTTTTTACTCGCATATATTTTTAATTCATACATGTTTAGTTATCAGTAACCGAGAGAGCTACAAAATCAAGAATGCGGATCGTTCTTATCATTTGATAACGATTGTATCAAGTTATCTATTATCTCGTATCGATTGAATTCGCTCTAAATAGTCCGGGCATCGGCAACCTGATCAGTTGATGATAGAACTGGTACAGTGTTTTATAAGTTCCCAAAATGATATCTACACTTTGGTCAACAATTTTTCAAAGTTTAGTGTGTTGGTGTACCCTTAAGGGTAGAACGGCACTTATACTCATAAAGCAAGTATATGACAGAGAACGAATAATTTCGTATTTAAAATAATTTGAAGTTGAACAAACATGTAGGTAAGTATAGACAGGAGACACAGCATAGTAACAATAAAAATGTAAATAGCCAAATATAAAAAGATACGCACGAACGAGCATTTTGAATTGAAACCTCTGAAATTCGCGACACTCGCTTTGTTGTGAAAAATTATCTGAATGAATCCTAACGATCTCAATTGTGACATGACATGACAACTCATTTGAACAGTTTTTGTTAAAGGAGGGAAAAAATAAAAAAAAAGGTCAATGACATTTAGAGGATGATAATATTTATTGTTATTACTATACGACGTCATATTGGAATACCCACACTTGTACCTACAAGAGGTGTAGGTAGAGATATAAAGGTTCGAACTCTATTGCCATGTTGTATTCAGAAACTGATTTTTAGTAGTTATTTTAAGAACTATTATGCTATTTTTGCGTGTAGTTACAGAGTGTAGCTACAGTGATTACCCTCTATGCATAGAGGGTAATCACGGCAAAAAAGCCTCTAGCATCTCGTAGTAGCCTCTAAATCATTGCTAAAAAAAAGCAATGATTTAGAGGCTACTAACTAATGTTAATTTAATGATGCTTAATTAAAGACTTTTAATCAGTGTTTTGATTACAATTCTAAGTTAAAAAAACCGCAAAGTACGTAACTACAACCTCATTGGTTGCTGCAATAAATTATGAGTACGTCAGAGCAACCACAGACTGAAAATTTACCACTTAGGTAATACAGTCGACACTCGAATAGAATTTAAGCGGCAATGATAAATCGAATTACTTACTACTGTCAAGTATTGAGTGAAATATTAAATTCATTAGTTTCATGGAACGGTTTTAGAAACTTCAGGTGGAAATATAATTTTAACTGGAGCTCCCTAAAACAGTGGGCTTTTTGTTCGTTGAGCCTATTTAACCCCTCAAGATGATAACTGTTATAAAGAAAGTACATAATTCTAAAATTAGTTTGAAACAATCATATATTGAAGAATTAAATAAAAGAAAATACTTTTATCTGGCCAATATAAGATCTTAGTAAAACAGTCAACATAAATCCAAATACAGATTATACTAAGTTTAAAATGGCAACATTAAAACTAAATAAAGTTTAAAAGTTTTTTTTTGCAGCCTCTATCAAATCAGATACTCAAGATTAACCTTGTGATAGATAAAATAGTTTAACTGTCCACTTATTGTTAAAGATTTCATAAACAGTGAGAAAAAACTAAATAGATTTAAAACCAAATAAATAAATGTCCTCTAAAAGTGTCATGGTCGCTTTTAACGCAGCAGAAAAAACAACAGTGAATAGCGTGGTTGACAGTGAATTAATAATACCAACTGCAGATTCAACAAAATGAAAAATAGACAATAATCACGTGTTCTGAAATCAAATCAATAATATGAAAGTCCATATTATTAACAATACAACTGTTACTTATCATCATAATAATATCATTATATTGATCTTATCAAGTGAATTGTTATATAAAATATCAATATTCCAATGATTAGTCAACGTTTGCGGTTGATTAAAATATTAGAAGGTTAATTTTATTGATAACGATTTGTGTATGAATCAACCTTGTGTCTGAAGACATTAATTTTATATTCCATTGCAGAAAGTCAGTTAAACTGCAGGGTGTTTTGGTAATTGTCGAAATACTTATGTTTAAAATGTATGAAGAATTACGTAGTAAAATCCAAAAATGGCACTAAAGGCCCCAAACATCTAAAGAATTTTAGAGTTATTGTGCTACTCATGAAACCGGTAACTCCATAAATTACAAAAGAGTATGCTCTGGCGTAATCATCCAAAATAAATAACCACGATCCATCACACGGCTCAGAAGTATTCTCACGTAAAAACTTCGTGACAAAAGAAAACGATATTTTCCCAAAATATACCCATGTATACAGCGAGTTATATCGAACATCTTGTGCAGGCCTTCACGACATTATCAAACCATTATCAGCACTTAAACAAAGGACACTGTAATCTTCTGAAGTTGAGATCAGTTGCAATGTTTGACTAAACAATCTAGATCTTAGCAATAATACTACCTAGATCGTTATGTAAACGTACTGGTATTTACGTAGAATATTACCTCATTAGGCTCTTCTTCCAACCTACGACATAAACAGAAGTGCTTCAAACGGTCCACGGTCATACAGCATCGTGAAGTATCCGGCAAGTATGCATTCAAAGTCTGCCAAACCTTCGCCATTTTGAACTTTGACACTCAATCACTGGCAACACTACCGCGAAACGTCAAATTAAAAGTGACGTAACGAGATTTAAATTAAGAATTCACATTTTGATGTGACGAAACTCTTTTTTTTGTAATAAATAGAGGTGTGCACGGTCGGAAAAGTGTGTTGGTACTGGCCGTTATCAACGCGTACTATCTTGAGTTTGTCACGCCAGATATTGTGTTGTGATGACGATAACGCGAGGGGCGTACCGCCGGCTTTGTTTTCAAAACAAAAATAGTGTTTTGTTTGAACTGAGGATGTGTAACGAGAATATTTTAAGAAAGGATTCTTTACCAGATACTTTTAATAAGGAAAAGGTTTTGCTTAATAAACGGATAGTTTCTAAAGAGAAATTAACAGTTACCCAGTAACTGTTACAGTCGCTATCAATGCTCATAAATACTTGTGGGTATTGTTACAGTGCAGTTACCAACTTCAAAACAATTGACGGAACTCGTTATCAATAATTTACTTGAAGCTTCACTCAAATCCCTGTAGTATTGCAAAATTAATTCATTTGCAATAACAGTAATAAAAGTGCAATTTAAGAAAATAAAAATTAAAACTAAATATAAATGTGCTATTTTTAACGCTAGCAACACCAGCTGTAGCTGGGTTCCGCAGGTGCCAAAACAGCTGTCATGGACATCCGTTGGCTAAATTCCTTTGTCATATATGGGTCGAAATATTCTATTCAATGAGCACCACCGAGTTTGAATCAAGTTTATTTTAATATTATTTCTATGCTATAACAGCAACCCATGCAAATAGATTATATTGTTCGAGGTTTAACTCGTCGAGTACCGGTTTTATAGACACAATTAAAGAACAATAGGTCGCGGTCACCGGTGACCGCTTGGTGTTTGACAGTTTAAATAAAATAATAGTATATTTGAATTTTTCCTTTTCATTCTTTATTTTCATCAACGGTTACCTACTTTCCTCAACTCTACGGCTACAATTTCATGTCAAACGAAGGTATTTAACGTTGTATTTATGTAAAGGTTTGTAACTAGGTTCTAAGACATCTGGCCAGTCAGTTGTTCAGCCTTTAGCCGACAGACTGGCAGCCTTGGCATATAAATCTCATTTTGTTGCCATCTGCCTTACAACACCGTATTTAATGTTATTATAAGTATCTACCTACTGTTTTGACAAGCTGAACTTGCTTGGAAAAATAACAGTCGTGTGTATTTTTTGGCGAATGAAAAACAGGATATGTTTAGGTTTTTTCTTTTTGTGATGTAAATTGAAGCGAAATAAAAATATTAAGTAGGTACATGAAATGTTTTAAAGCGTAATGTTTACGGTAACCTACCTCAAAATGATTGTGTAAATCATGTATGAGTAGTATTAAAAGCTCCGACCAGAAAGAATTGTCCTTACTGAAAATATTAAATCTACTGCCTAAAATACTAACTTTCCGACTACTTTACATGACTGTTTACTGCTACAATACTAACCTAACCTAAAACGTCTGTTGTCGGTAACTTAGTAATTTTGTCGGAGGTTCAATATTCTATTCGGAAGTTTAGTTTTGTTATTCGAAGATCCATTTTTATAGTCAGCCACAGATCGCTGGAGATTAATTTGTTTTTCGAAACCATTATTATTTTCTATCATGTATTATAAACTGTCATCAAAATAATGTGTTTAAAATAGAGACCATTTTTAACAATAAAACAAACCCTCTATTGTTCTACAGCAGAAGAGATGGTTAGAACGAACTGCTGGACTGGGACTAGCACTCGAATATTTATCTTTTTGTATCAGCCAGAACTGAAGCCTTTAGGATATAAACAAAAAAGATTTTTATTATAATTTTCAATTGCGAAAAAATACCTGAAACATTTATGTTATTCACCCAACCGATATTTTTATTCAGCGGAAAAAAACTAAGCAATAAAAAGGGTCGACATTATGACCTTTAGAAAGTACTCTGGGAAGGTGGGTAGGTAGGTAAGTAAGTAGTTTATAGGGATCGTAAATATTGCCCGAACCGAGCATCTAATGCTGTTCCTACACGGGTGTAGCCACATTTGTTTTTATGATCCCACTTGAGTATGTATGTGAACCGAAGCGATCTTGATTGAAATTGTTATCATTTTACCCAGGGCTTTTTTAGGTGGGAAATTAAAAGACACCGCTGTATGTATTTCGTTCAAAATGTAAGCTAATTAATAAACGACTGCCTAGTTGGCCGGGTGGTCGCAACGCAAGTGCGACTGCCGGGCAAGGGGTCTCGAATTCAATTCCTAGGTAGGGCAAAGTACGACTGGGTTTTTTTAAAAAAAATATCAGTGATAGCACGGAGTCTGGAATTGTGCCCGGTATATGGCAGTAGGCTCACCCCCTATAACATGGGTCTCATAACATAAATAGTGAAAAGTGGGTGTTACATTGTATAGTGGCATTAAATGCCTACCCCTTCGGGGATAAAAGGCGTGATGTTATTTTATGTAAGCTAATTGAGGATACCTAATGTGTTATACAAGAATAACTGTTCAAATCCAGATTAATTTAGCAATATTTAAACAGAAATGTGTAGTCTCCGTCAGTAGCATAATTCAGCATTATCAAATTAAATATTTAATGACAATCAAGTTTTCATTGGCGCTAAAGTTAAGTCCAAACCAAAATGTAAAGTTTTTGGTCCATATTTTACTTTGTAAAGAACATATATAACGTCTCCATTGATTTATAGTTAATGGCAAACGATGCCTAGGACCAGAGCTGCATTCCCCGAGCTAATCCCCTAATCGATCACTGTAAGGGAGGATTT
This sequence comes from Spodoptera littoralis, assembly GCA_902850265.1. Taxonomy (NCBI): domain Eukaryota; kingdom Metazoa; phylum Arthropoda; class Insecta; order Lepidoptera; family Noctuidae; genus Spodoptera; species Spodoptera littoralis. Next base: position 13,097,424 of record LR824545.2, read on the forward strand.
CTGTTGGAAAACTCAGTTATTTATAGCCAGGAATCGGGAAAAAGTTACGACAAATACAGAATTGACGATAGGCTTAACGTAGTAATATACTGTATAATAGTCGAATAAAAAATTATTATACACCATTTCCCAGGTGTTCAATCCCCAAGCGGTCACCGGTGACCGCTCTCCACTAACTCGATTATAAACCTTATTTCCGATGTTTAGAGACTACTTTTGTATAAACGAATTTAGGGGATGATATATGAAAGTAAATGAAAAGGGGAATTTATTAAGTAGATAGGTACTACTGGTAGGTACTATACCAAAGTCAAGCACGTAAGGAACATAATAAGATGGTCAGTGGTTCATATCTCCGTGTGTTAAAGGATAAAATAGAATGCACTAAGACTTGCATCAATTCAAAATTAGTCACATCATATAGAAAAAAAAAGTTTAACAATCGATAAATGAGTTGGGTAGGTATCAAAACATTTTGAAGCGTAATTCACAATTTTCATCATGCGGTTTATTTAACACACAAATATTCAATGTTGTATGTTAAATATTATCGTAATTTTAACAAACAATTTGAGCAGGGATTTTATTTAACACGTTTGGGAACAAGTAGGCTATTTACATGAAGTAGGTTAATACGTAGAAGGACAAGACAAGGTTTTTATTTATCCATAGCAAAAAAAGAGATGTTTACGGAACCACATAATTAGGAAGCAAGAATGAAAAAAAAACAAAACAGCATCTGATACGAACAAGATAGTATTACATGTCACATCAGACCGCGGCCCAAGGGCACACAAATACAATTCCACAGAATCTTGGCTAAGAAAGCTTTCAGAAATCATCTTGGCTGTCTCACTGACAGTGAGTTGAATTTAAATAGCGTACTTAATTGCTTTCCCTGCGTTCACAAAGACGTATTAATTACTAATGCGTCAGTTACATTTATTGTGCGCGTTACAGTTAGAACATTTCGTACTTGCGACAGTGTACTGTCATCCTGGTATTAGGTCGGCTGTGACTCAAACGTGATGTGTGTCTGTGAGGTGCTGGAAATGAGCCCGCTATTCCAAGGATACAATAAATTTTGGAACTAGAAATTCCTACGCCCATTTCCATTAAAATAATTCCGTAGCACCTGCAGACACACACTAGAGGCAGAAGGTAGTTGAGGGTAGGCTTTGGGTAATGAAATATTTTCCAACGACTCAACATAAATAGCACTTTCATTCCCCAAGAGTCAAAAGAAATTAACTATAACCGACATGCTCACTGCAGCACAATTAATTAAAGCTACAACAAAGGATGAATCCAATCTAGGCAGCCTTAATAAACGTGTAGCTGAATTAAAAGCGAGTATTTGCAATGTTCCCGGAACAAACAATTCAAATATAAGCCAGTTGGTACCCATCCTATTTATAGAACAATACAAATATATTGGCAATACTATCAAAAGCATAAACAATTGAAACAATTATATAAAACAAAACATTGGCCTAAATGAGTTCGGATAATTGAGTTTGTTCGGATTTGATATTATTGTTGATACAGTGGGAAATGTGGTAAGTTTGGACAAAGCCGCATTTGGATAAAAGTAACTGTTTATTGAAGAAGAGAGACAAAGACAAGTTCATGAAGCTGAAGATTAATATTCTGGGAGGAACTATTGAAGATTTTCGTTAGAATAGCTAAGATGACGCAGAAACTAAGCCAGTTAAAACTGAATAAGATAAACGAAGGAAACAACTTAGAAGCCATATTAGGCCACCATTAAAAATCAGTACTTAAATGAGTTCTTTAATAAGGAAAGCTGCTGACACCTAAACAAAACTAAGGACATACATGCATAATTCAAAAAGTGAATTTGAAGATTAAACAAGTTATGTAGGTACGTGGTGAATAATAAATTGCCGTACATTTCTCCCTCATTAACTATTAGTGGACACTAAATGGACGTGGACGCGGCTATGTATACAACGACACAAGCGATACAGTCAAATTTTAAATTAGTTTAAAGTATGAGAGAAATTAATTTAAGTAATTGACATTCGTAATCAAAGGTCTACCCTTAGTGTATGAGGCTGTTTGGAGAATGAATTAGGTTCTACAGCGTTTAGATTGATATATTAAATTAAACATATTCCTATACAGGTACATAGGAATTTTTGTATTCAGTAGGTACTACAAATGGTGGTCATAGATTGTGTAAGTATTTATTTATATAATCATGACACATTTGAATAACCTAACTGACTATTAATAACAAAATTGGATAGGGAACTGAAGACAAATTGGTATCAAAAGTCGAAATACACTGTTATATCTAAAACAGATCAATTTCAACCAACTTTTTCTATAGCAGACTTCATAAAAAGTCAAACAACGGAACATTAGATTTCATAACAAAAAGAAAAAGTGAGATCGCAAGGTGGAATGATCAAAAATTCAACTCGGGTTATAATGGCTAATTTCATAAGTGCTGGAACGTTATACAGAATTCTCTGTGGTAGCATAAAGGAAGAATTTTGTTGTGAAATGGACAGGCCGCACATTAAGATAACCTTTTCTGTTAATTTCTCAATTGGATCTCCAACCTTACATCTTGGGGATAAAGTTGAAATTCAGCTTTGGGTAATTTGACGTGCCAGCGTCCGCATGCGGGTCTCAGTACAAAACTGCACGGTACATTTAGTTTTATTCTCAACAATTTTTACAACCTCATCGCAGATTTTATACATTTCTTCCATTGTACTGCATGTTCTATGAATTTTGGAAGTTCTACTATGTTGGAAGGAATACTTTGTGGTTTTATTCACGTTGTTATGAATGGAAACATTTTTATTGCTTTTAAGTTACCTATTTTTCATCTCGTTCGAGTTATAGTATCAAGAGTATTTGTTGGTACTAAAGCATTATACTTTATAAAACCATCATTATAATTATATTTGTTTGAGATTTAAATACATACATGCTTACATACATACATAACCTTACGCCTGTCTCCCATCGGAGTAGGCAGGGACTATGGAACGCCAATTGCTACGATTCTTACATACTTCTTTCGCATCATCACCAGTCATAAGTTTTTACATCCATGCTCGTCGGTTAAGGGTACTTTTAATTTGGCCCTTCTTTAATATATCGCCAATCTGGTCAGTATAATTATGTCCAACTAGGACGCCCTCTACCGACGGCCCCATTCATATCCGCTCTGTATACTTCTTTCGAAATTTAAATAGTTCATACAATAGATGTTAAGTTTAGTATAATCAGTTCAGAAGTCCCATTACATATATATCATAAGCAGAGTTAAACAACATTTCTATAATAACCTGTATTACACAAACTTTGTTATTTATTGCCGGCACCTGTTTTAATACCAAGTATTTAACGTTAATAAATCAATTAGGAAAACGTATTTCCCAGTCAGACCTTTGCTCTCCCCAAATTAGTTTGGACAATAATTCCAAATTAGGCGGATGAAATCAAGATACCATTGCTTGCTCGCTAAATAAATTCATTTGATTAAATTTGTAAGGTGATTCAAGAAAGTTTTGCTGAGAATTAAAGCCTATAACCGCTTCTCATACATGAGGGTGCAGGTTCGAAACCTACCAACGACCAATAGCAATGTGACAAATGGTGAAGGAAATCATCGTGTTGAAACCTGGACATATAAATCGCCAACTCGCAATGATCAAGTGAGGTGATTAATGGTTAAACCTTCTCCGTGCGAGAAGAGGCCTTGCTCAGCAGTGGGCACTTATAAGCTGTTGATGTTGTAGTGCCTATAGAAGAGAGTTGTTAGGTACTATCGGTATTATTATGAAACTCTGACTTGGTGATAATCAGATACCTACATCATGGATAAGATCAAATATATAGAAATTAAATACCGTCTCCTATTTGAAGTCGGTTTAAGTTTAAACCCATTTCATCAAGATAAAAGGGAAAAACGAATACCTACAAACACGTATCATAAGAGCAAACCAATCACAAAATTAACAAATTCACTTAACGAAAACCTGGACTGAAACCAATCGGAACAGCAATTAGCATCCTTCAAGGGAACGCTGTTACACCGATCACTGTTTTTATCGTCTTGTTGATAGCTACGAACATTTGCTTCGGTGTGAAAACTCGGTAAGCAGATTTCTTCGTCGACCCTTTGGGACTGGGAGACGTGCACTTATTTGTGATTAGCTCTGAACTGGACCTTGCTGATGAAGAATTCATTGGGCTACTGCTAATTGGAAGTGAAGCTAACTGTCTTAATGATATTATTGGAATGGACATCGTTGGCAATCTCAATTTTGCTAGGACGGAAAAATTAAGGCTAGATATGGTTATTCTAAAAGAAATAGCTAGGTTTTTATTAATAACCGTAGTCAAGTACTGAAAATATTTCAAGCAAAACACATAAACCTACCATCTCAAGCAATAAAATCACACGTTTTCAAAAAAACCGATTCAAACCTGTCGAAGAGTTTGTACTAAAAAATCCATCCACCTGCATTGAACACGTTGAATGCATTCGATCGCACTATCTCCGTCCTTGTTACATCAGTGGTGGACAATGAGACAGAAGACGGTAGGGTGTGCATTGATTCAGCAGACGTCGGCACTGTCCGGTGTTGGGAATTGGTTACCTTGACGACAGTGCCTATTGGTGGGGCTATGAAATGTGAGTACACGCTAACTGGTAAAAAAAAATATTATTGCAAACGCAACCGCATGGCGTTTCTATTTGGTATATTCAGCCAATATATTTTTTTCATACCTATCATTATATAAAATATGAGCAAAACTAGGTCATCTCATTTTAAATAAAAAAATATCTTTATACCTATAGCTAACTATATAATATTATTGTTATTTTAACAGAACGTGTAGAAATAATAAGCAGATATCAGCACAAAGGTTTCTTTCTATTCTACAACTAGTTTATATTAGATCTAGCCTGCAGCAATCGCCTCCGTGGCTTATCTTTGTGTTATTCCTTTGTATTATTGTTATCTCTTAGTTTTATTTATTGAATAAAATAATACAAAACACAATATGAAGATTTATAAAAGTTCTACCAATGCATCCCGATATTATAGTCGTCGTATGTATGCTACTTATTTATTTACTGAAGCGAAGTATTCGCCATTTTATTGTGTATTCATTAATAATTTCATAACGTAAAAGCTCAGCGTAATGAACATAAAATATTACGGTTTAAATGTTACAAGTTGTTGTATAATTAACCATAAAATACTGTTAATTGCCACCATTATTATCGTTTATGTATTATGTACAAATAAACGACTAGCTGTGTCATTTTTTAGAAACTGAAAGTCGTAGGTATTTGCATTTGATGTTTGGACGTTCACTCTTAAGAAGCGATGTTTTAATTTAGAGTTTTGTTTTGTCTGCTAAGTGTAGGTACATATTTACTTCAAGATATCTTTAATGAAGATAACAACGAGCCGTGGGTGAATTAAATCTTTTGTCTACTCATAACACTCCTTGATCCAGCTCCTACCAAAATGGAAGCCCCTTTCTTTAGTCTACACGCAATCTAATCTCTAGTTGTCCTAAAAACGCTGAAACTGACCCGAATCCATGACAGTTGCATGCAACCTTTTCACAGCTATTTCTGCTATTTGAAATAAAAATCGTACATCCGAAAGATGTCACCAGAGACAAAAATAGAATTTATTTATAACGTAACGCCCGCGCATTTAAAGGCCTGCCCACAGTCGGCACGTACTTCCCGCTTCCTGCTTTTTATGAATGCTGATACGACCAATGAATGGCTGACTTTATTGAATGTTCACTTTTGCATGGGAAGTCGGGAGACAATGGGCAGTGGCGACAAAACTTCACACAATACCTTCGAAACTATTGACTGGCGATATGAAACAATAATAGAACAAGAAGATAATAGTGTTACAACTAGACATGTACCTTTGGAACGTTTTAAAACACGTATTGTACCTGAAGGAGTACATTGTTGGAAGAATGAGGGCAGAGAAGTAGATCAAATCAGAAGCATTGTTGTTCAAAAGGCGATAGTTATTGTTAGAAAGAAAAAAGCTGCTGAAGTAGTAACAGTGTATGGACGCAACAAAATACAAGTTCGTCTTTATACTCATGTTCTACCAACGTCTACCGTTACATCATTTGAGTAAGTTTATTATCGAAAACTAACTAAACCCGTTTGATGAAAATGAGCTCAAACATGTTCTTATATCAGTGAGCGAAGTAAAATCATTGATCGTTCATCGTTCAATGAATATTTGATAAAATTCCTCTACCAGCCCGAGATACATGTGTGAATAGTATTAATATTTAAACACTGATCTCGTTGCTTTAGACCTAACACGTTGAAGGCAGAATATGGTTTCTATATTACAATAGATATTATGTTTTCCAATGCCGAGAAATTTTTAAACATGAATTTTGGTAGCTTTAACATTCATATGTATGAATTATCCTATACAATCATCTGATGTACTGAACAGTAAAAGGCTAACAAACCATATTTCAAATTCGACAAAGATAAACAAACCATAGTCCAATACAGTGTTGTTTAAAACAACAATGAACCTAACAAAATGAGATCATTTCCGAAAAAAATTACTTGGTTCAAAAAAACCCAAGGTCATATAGATAATTTATACGTATATTACAATACGGCATCAACATCAGGTGTACCTACGTACAATTTTAAACTACACACACATGCATACACCCATGTTACTTAGTACATACATGTATATAAGTATGTACATACTAATAAGTATTGAATTAAAATTATCGATGACTCATATAATGACCTTCAAACTTATTTTGTTCTTAAATCTATGAATTTGTTAAGATATTGTATTCATACCTTTTTAGGTGTTAATTTCTTTATAATGTGGTTTCAAATTCCAATAACTTGATCTTTTATTATACCTATCATAATAAAACGATAATCACATTCTAAGTTGTACAATCTACTGTGACATTAATGTTCACTTTTGCTTATTCCTTTTTTTATCAATTTTATAATGACCTAAATCTTTAGTGACTATATAAAGTGAAATAAGTAGGCACCCTGTTACAATTACTGTGCACCTGTTAAGCGGAGATCAATCAGAACGACCAAGTCCCTATAAATTACTATCTCCAATAAAAGCATTCATGCTGAATGTTCTTTAAAAAAATATTATAGTGTGCTAACCCTACATGCTAGTGCTCACGCGCACACAACGCCACCATTGATAGGGCTGTCACAAACCGGAAAATGCGTAATGCGAACGTTGATACTCAGTACTCAATTTGGTGAGACGAATCGCCAGTATAGAAAGCATTCGCTGTTTAAATTTAGTAATGTTGGGAAGAATCTGAAGAGCGCTAGTGTCGTTTATCAGTAGCTAGGAGATGTAAGTATGTTGCAAGAAAATGTTTATGGTCTTTTTTTATTTTTAGAGCGGGTGTTGTACAGATATTATGGTGGATTAACTTATTGACCACCGACAGAAAAATGTTGGAGTCAAATACTCTACTAACGATGTACGTACCTATACTTTTATGCAGTACTTTAGACACGCACACGCGATGGGTTAAAATGGGGGTCTAAATCTTTTTTAGTACCATACATTCCTTTTTAACTAGTTCTGTCTGTACAATAACGTATAATAGGTACACCAAAATCGAATAACAAATCTTATACAATCCAACTCATAGATAGAACCTTCGAAATAAAAAAGCCTGTAAAATGCTTGTACAGATCAGTATCTTATGAGGTAGGTGTCAGTAAGCCACATGTAGTAGGCTTCACATCAGGTTATAATAACCCAGTATAAACTGACCGTCGAAAATGCTGAAAGACTATACAAAGGAAGATCATGATAAGCTGGAAAAAATAGCTTGATGTGCAGCCACATGTACTTGTAAGTCTCGTAACTGGTTGTAACCGGTTCTGAGAAATCTCCCCACCGAATGACCTACTCTCAATAATTTTTACAATCACATTGTGTACCTACGAACAGATTAACACGTGGGCCTAGCTTTGTAATCCTCGCCAATGTAAAATGGAACAGTTGTTTATAGTTTGGAGTTGTTTGAAAAACAATGGCACGATAAGTAGGAATGCTCTCTTGATTATAATAATAAGGTTTCTGGCTTCTATAGCATAACAAATAAGATTTATACATCAACAAACACAGAAACAGTAAGTTTTATTGTCTTATACACAAATATAATGCGAATTTCCACATAAAATACCCACTACTGCTACACAGACTAATACTAGAACCCTGTACGTCCCCTAAAGTCTTGACCACTCAAACGAATAATATAGAGAACTCAGCATACACAGAAACACACACACCTTTATCACTAAATAGAACGAATGTAACAGATCACAATCAAGATGGTCGCGGTACCGCACGTGCCCATCAGCCCAGTGGAGCAGGTAAAGCAACGGTACCACATACCTTGAGGGCTGCACCAGATTCAAGATCGTAACACGGCACACAATGGATCGTAAAAGCCTATCGAAGTAATACTGGAGTTATGTCCAGCACAAGGCTGCTACTAGCACGAGATGATAAGGCGATAGCTTTATCAATAGATTTTGCTTTTATTTATGTTTTATGGAAATTTAGGCAGATTTCATCAATAGATTTTGCTTTTATTTATGTTTTATGGAAATTTAGGCAGATTCTACAGTAAACTATAAAACAGAAGATTATGAATGGAAGTTAGATTATGAAATGGTTTTCAATCATGTAATCTTTGTACAACGTTTGATTCCGAAATTGATTAAGTATAGAGGAAGTATTATGGATGGAATTGTATTTGTGTCTCATTCAGTATCGTTTCTATTGCCACCCTAACAAAACTATTTTAGCCCTAAAAATAGAACTGCCAAAAGAGTAAACACGTGTGACGTCACATCTATTGTTATCATGCAAAAATGAACGTTGACTTGGAACGGTTTCAAGTAATTTAAATAAAGGATATGTATGAGATGGGGACACAAAGACAGGAAGAATTGTATCATAGTGTCGCCAGGAAGAAGGCCAGTATATCATGCAAGTGTAAAAGAAATCAAATATTTTGGCACAGCCACAGTTGGCAAAATGTACATTCTTTCAAAAGTTCAAATTGATTGTGCAAAAATTGATCTGAATGACCAAAAAGGTTTACACAGCAATGAGACGGTTTCAGAGTATAACGATAGCCTTTGACCTTTTATTACACAAACAGAAATAGCTCTAATTGTAACAAATCTGACCTCAAACCGAGTAGCATACAATATTCGTCGGCAAACTCTCAGCTAACACATCTCCCTACACGTAGCACTGAGTTTCACGCAACTAAAATTCAACAACAACGCAAAACAAGCAACTGAAGGCAGCTACCTAGCTACACCTCACGCTTGTTAACCCGACTATTTGCATACTTAACTAAACACTAAACAAACACAAAGTGAACAGTTTTTAGTTGTTTATTTACTCTTGTACAAATACGCTGAGAGTTCAGAGCACATATGAATATTACGAGAGAATTCCACTACGTAATATGAACACTATTAACAGCACAGTTCAAAAAAGTATTTTTTATTCAACTACTGGCTGGCTCTCGTTAATAAAATGAATTGGAAAAGTAGATATAGGTCTAGATTGAATTCAGGCAAGCAAGAGTGCAGCTGGTTTCAATTTCAAATCCAAACTTTATAGATTGGATACGAAGGGTCACTGATAATGTAATTGCATGTTTGAAAATTCTGAGCGCTGTAGAACTGAATGAATTTGGCGATATTGATAGTAAAAACTAGTTGGAAGCAATTATAGTTTTAGAAATCGTAATTACAGATAAAGATGAAGTGGACGAAAACATTAGAATTATAATTGGTTATTAAAACGTAATTTAATCTGTAAGACCTAGTAACATCAACAACACAAGAGGTCAAAAGGATATAAATGAGTTAATGAGTTGCTCTGACAGGGGTATACGTCCAGAGTAAGGAATGAGTTAAATAATTAACGTGAAGTCAAAATCAAACAGTATCATAAAAGTTTAAGCACTCGCGGTCCTTTCTGAGATTAACTAATTTTCCCTTTGAGTCTGATAACCCATGACAATCAAGTTGATGTTTTCATTTTCCATAACATTATACCTTTCATTCTCTGCAAGGGTAGATAAAGGAAATTTAATTAATAGATACCTATATGACGCTCGTTTTGTTATGAGTCCGATAGGACAAGAATATATTCCCATACATTAGGCCCTAATCCAAACTCCATACTATTATTAAACTTTCCAAAATCAACAAACCCAATAATACCTTATCCTACTCGTCCTGCTTTCCTTTATTTATTCCTTTGGCAGTAGTTCTATCATACATTATCGCAAAGCTAAATCCTCAAGCAATAAATATAAGGATCTTGGCATAGCTCAGGACAATGCGTTGAAAGAAAAATATTTCCTTGACCACACTCGGTTTAGAGGCATTGATATTTATTATTAAACTATAATGCTTGGGTAAAATAAAACGAAAAGTTTCTTGGTCTTTTGAACTTTTAGATTTTTAAACTGTCAGTTGTTAAACGATATTGCTTAGTTGCTTATTTCCAAACATCGTTAAGTGTGATGTAACATTTTTTAAAAGAAGTGATGATATAGACGTTTTAGTAAACTTTATGACTAGATTAATTAATGATTGGAGAGCTACGTTACTATTAAATTATCAACATTTATTAAGTCATAATCATTTATTTCAATTAGACCAGGAAGGCACTTATGAACGTCAACATAAAACCTTGTACTACAGTAACCTCATTAACATAAACCATATTAAACAGTTCGAAAACTTATATCACGTAGGAACAAGCAGTTCGACATAAGAAAAATTGTTCCAGTTCTCACATTCCCATATCATTCACAATTCTTTCAGCTGCAACCGATTCAATGCACAAACGAACACCAGCATGTTGTTTTTCTTTCTCTTCACAAAAATGGACCAAATAAGAGCAATCGTACACACGATGCCAAAGGAAATGTTGGAATATGTGTGTTATGACAAAATACGAAATGGTTCTTTCAACACTTTATAGTTACTATAAGTATTATCAAATTACAAACACGTACCAAAATTGAAAGAAATAAACATTTGCGCTTCATACGTTTATGTAGTGTTTTAATAGTGTTTCTTTACTTTATCCGATCTCCATATCCTTACAATTTCGTTTCATTGAACCTCGTGTTTGTGAAGTTTTGCGTTTTAACTTAACGTTGACCATAATCGATTTACAGTCGGATAATAAGACCTTTTGAAGCAGTTTCAGTTCAAAATAAATATAATTTACAACTACACTTACTCAAATATCTAAGTCGTATCAAGCACACTTGATGACTATCATAATGAGGTCTTTATTGAGAAAGGCAGCGGTATTGGACCCCAAGTCGTATTTCAAGACTCAACGGTCTAAGCCTTACAAGAACGATAGCTCATAATAATGTTTCAAAGGTAGATACCAGCACAGTAAACCATCCCAAAAGGACCATTTTCCTAAACAGATTTTCGACTTTATTTCAAAATAATAAAGTTGACAATTCCGTTCGTCCGTCCGTTAAATCCGACCCCATATTTCATTATGAGCTAGATAGAGCTTAATTAAATACAAGGGATTTAAATGCAGTTAATCTTTCCGCAGCATCAAAGCTAATTACAGGAAATGAAATGATTGAGCGATTGAAATTTTAACTGATTATTGCAGTCCATTTAAACAACAGGATTTCCGTGCATGCTGCTACTGATACGCATAGAAAGTATATGATCATTATGATTACATCTTGGTGGATGGAGTTCACCTGCATAGCATACATAGGGAATTCTTGACAGATTGATATATCAAACTGAAATAATTATGACTAAATTAATTGATTTCTGATTTAAAAAATTATCCCTGATTCATTTGTTAATAAAACTATTACTAATAATTAAAGAGTAGGTGCTAAAGAAAAGTAAACAGTAAACACAGTTTGGTCTAAATTCAGTTCATAAATAAACCATTAAGTAATTGGTAACCAACGGTCCGTCCGTCAAACAATTTAATTTAATTAAAGAGGAGGCGGACAAAACTTTATCCGCATTCAGAAACTAAAATAGAAAGCGTGTTTTTTGATCGTCATTAAGTAAATTATCTTTAGTGTGTTACAAAAACTGCCTTAATTTTTAGGGCATTTGAACTCTTTTTGCCATAAACTTGAATATCCCAAAATAATAAAGAGCAAATTTTAATATCCTGTATCGTACTACAATCGATTTTTTCAAAAATAAAAAACACTTCTCGCTTAACAATCACTCTTTGAACGTTAAACTTGAATCATTCTTCTATAGGCCTATATTTTTGTCCCACTTCATCTTCAAAGGTTTTCACTTATACCGAGGACTTTCATGACAATACAGAATTCACGTCACAACACAACAAACCAAGTCGTTTATTCAACTAGAGAAGGAACGCTTTTAAAGTAAGCCTCTTTGCAGACGTGGGGATATCATACGGGGTCAATATAACCCAGGACGTCCAAATGTCAGGGGTCACAACTTCACAAGTCACAATGTCTTTAGTATTCAACCAGCGAAGTATGCGAAGTGCGGAGGCGATAGATGCGGAATGAGGTGCTACGTTGAATGGAAAGAACATTGTTTTGTGTGAGGCTTTTGAATCATTGAGCTGGTGTTTGTGTGAGGAGTGTAAAAATATTTTGCCTGGTTAATTGTAAAGAATGACTTTTGTTAACGGATGCTTTATAATAGTTTAGATGAAACAAGAATTTCACATAAGACAGGTTGATAAATATTCTTAAAAAATTTATAAAGTGAAGTTTTAAAGTCTCTGGTCTATTAGATTTCTGCAGCCGCATCATACTGAATACAGAGCACATAGTTTCTTAACAAAAATCCTCCCAGGAACAATATCTTCACAATTTCTGCTGCATACCGAGCTGGTAACCTACATTTGTTTTAAATTACTAACAAGATTTAGCCGTGCGTCAGCCGCTGTGAGAACAGCGCGCTATGTTATTCTAAAGCTGGCCACTTGGCTACAATTGAAGTTATTTTCTTTCTGAACGAGTTAAATAAAATGTGCACACATTTTCCGCAAGATAACTAATATTTCATGTTCTCTATTTTCAACAAATGTACAAAAAACAATACAAGTAGGACCGGTTACTCTCTACTACAACCAAATTCCTATTTCGAGCTCTTATTGGGAATGAAGTCTGATGCCTCGAGGCAGATCAAGCTACCTACTCAAATTGGTGTTCACTCGGATGTACTCAAGCAATAAGATGGAGAACTTGTTATTACGAACAATAGGTACAAGGAAAAAGATAAAAAAATGTGGCAAACAAAGCCGGATTAGTAGACAAAAAGAAAGGTCTGGACAAGGTATACTGAAGCGAGTCGCAGATGATTAAGATATTTACACATACCTAAATAAAGTAAGATTGCATTAAAAATCCACAAAGATCCGTAATAACTGCGATCCTTCAAAGAACATGAATCCTACATGCCATTCCACCGCGACCGTATTATCCCTTGACAAAGCGGCAACCGAAAGGCATTCGACCTCCTACATAATTCCAAAATGCCCTGCCCATCCCATGTAGGGTTCCTAATATTAGCCGTCGTCAATCCCCCTTTATCTGGTGAACCTTTTCTATATTTAAGCACATTGTTGGCTTGATTGGTAGTAGAATGGCCCAGGGGAGGGTAGTAATACAAAGTTACGCAACCGACGGATGTGCTCATTCCTCGGACAGAAATATCTGTCGAGTCGTCTCATCGTGGCCTGTCTGCACCCACAGTTGAGAGATGTCGCGGTTTTCAACTTTTTAATTTGTTATTGTTATTGCCCCTGCATTCTTTATGATCTACTTCAAATGTAGCAGGATTTCTATTTCACTGAGGACATTTTTGCCCCTAGAGGAAACCTGTACTCCAATTTTGGGCTGTTCAATTTTTGTAACTAGTAATTTCCTAATCCGGAAAGACAAACAACGAACCAGTCCATTAACTTGATTGAGATATCTACCACTGTATCTCGTAGTTAATTTCTATCTTGTACAATTCATCTTCTTCGTGGTCGCTACGTCTCATGACCGACACCAGCTCTGTATAGGCTGTATAGAACCTCTTAACGCGACCGCTGACAGCCGGCAAAAGCCTTGAATGCTCACTCTATGCGCTACGCTGACATTTCACAATCAACACACACTGACACTGACATTTACTAATACTTGTACTTACTCCAAGTTTGAATTACGTGGAGACGCCATGACCGTTACTAGAGAACTTCATTTAGTTTCTCATTAGTTGATGTAATTAATGTATGAGCTTTTTTATTCGTTTCTTTAGTTTCTGGAGTCCAATTAAGCCTTATTACATAATTTAAAATATTTAGTTATGGAGATGTACTTAGTCCATTGTTACGAATCTAAAAAAATACAAGAATTAGGCAGCATTCTAATATATGTCTGAGAAAATTCCCCAAAGAGCTCGTATGTTAGGCACTGTCATTCTCCCTGATGGCTCGGGGCGGGTGTCCCTCGCGACTTGCGACAGCCGAGACTTTATTGCCATTTATCGGCAGAAATTCCATTCCCCAACTACCTATACATGTGAATATTCAAATAGAAGAACCCAATTACGTTTTTTATGAGTCTAAAATGTCAGAACTTGTAAACGTTTCAAACTGTAGCACGACACATGGGTGGCAACCAATACTTAACTTCAGCGTACTGAATCATTCACTTATGTTAAAATAAAGTGATGATTTTCCTAAATGATTTGTTAGACATGAGTAACGAATCATACAGAAAGCTTTAACACAGAAACGTATTCTTATATTGAGAATTTGGAAATCCCACTGTCACTTTTGTAAGCAGTCAATCATTGCGATCAACCTTCATCTTATACTATTACATAAAGCGGAAGAGTTTGCTTTTTTGTTTGTTTGTTTAACCATTTATCTCCGTAACTACAAGTCTGATTTGAATATTTTTTTGGATAGCATACTTATCGAGGATGGCTATAGGCTATAAAACATCACGCTACGGTCAATAGGAGTTGAGCAGAACGTGTGAAACCGCGCGAAAGTAGCAAGTAAAAAATAAAGGGAATTACTTCTCATCAATCATCTAACAATTTGTAAACAATATCACAAACAAAAACAAAATTCGGAATAAAAACTTTTTGAACTTCGTTAAAAAGAACATGGCGTTGACCTCCTCTCATTTAGCGTTCGACGCTTGTTCAATATACATACATTCAACACGTTTTGAACTCTGTAACAGTCTAGTATTTATTACGAACTGACATAGTAAACCGATTGCTGTAGGAATTTGTTTCGGAAAGCCCTCGAGACAACCTCGTACCTGTTTTTGAACTATACTTTGATCCGCAACTTTGCCAGTGAAAATTTTGTATTGTTTGAGCTCACCTGCTTGAAGTGAAAAAATACTGGATTTTAGGATTTTTCAAATGTTCTGGATTAGAGGTTAAGAGCTGTATTCTAACATAAGAACCTAAATCAAGAACCATTGTATTCTTTTTAATTTTCTTGTATTATCGAAATGTCACGTATCATTCAAGTTTAGGCAAATATATCAAAATACTTTTTTAATTTTAGTTTTCCCAATTAAAACGTTTCTTTGTTAAAGACTAGTCTAAAACCGATATATTATTCATATACCTAAAGTTATACCTAAAGTTATCATTTATCTGTCTCAATTCTCAGAATGGTTCGTCAAATGTTTATTTTTGATCCCGAAATGAACATTCTGATTGGTTATCCTTGAAACCTAATTGAACTGAAGTCTAGACTGACTGGGTCAGAATGTAAACATATCTGATTAATTTAAAGCTATTACAAGAGAATAATTGTAATTGATCAATTGTAGGAATGTGGTGGTTCTATGTAGTTATTTCGGAAACTCTGAAAATGGCAGATTAAAGGTTTTTTAAAACAACACAAAAATCTTATTATTAGTGAAACAAAATATCTTACCAAATCATTAACGCGGTGCATAAATTTTATACCTCATTTTTGACAGGGTCAATACGTAATTCAGATAGTTCATTTCCCCTTTAGCAGATACAATAGGGTTAAAATTACCCCTTTTCTTTTAATAAAAAATACCGATCAATGTTCATTTGCAAACGCAATGCATAATAAGTGTTACCTAATGTTTATTTGACAATATAGTTGCCATGGTTACGAATGAGGGTGTGGACACCATTTACATTTATTTAATTTTTTACAACTTTGTAGTAAATATAAACAATGAGTCTACTAGTTAAATGTACAGTTATTTTTAATAACATTAACAGGGAACTTTCTCCTCCTTAACGACAATGATTTGTAGTAAATGAAGAACAAAGTTAATTAGGTAACGACCTAATTTCTTGCTTATTGTTAAATTAATGTTACAATTTAATGAAGCGTTTGTACCTACGGAGGTGTTTATTATAAATTTTAATTAACAGTCTTGTTGAAAAAGTGAATTTATTTGATCATTAATTTTTAAACATAAGAGAGAAGGAGTAGACAGATGTCTGTTGTCTATCACCACACGAAGAAGTAGGTAAAGGTGCAAACACAAAACGTAACACCAATTTTCTGATAGTTTTAATAATTTGAGTGATATGAGTCTCATGTAATAAAGGGTTAGTCTATTGCCATACACCAGCTACGATTCGACGATGACCAGATACCAATTTCGTGACAAAATCAAGCTCCAAATCAAAGAAATAAACGCTCTAAATTATACTAAAATAGAAGCACTAAGCAATGAATAAATCAAGTGCACTTCAACTCAATAAACCTAGATTTAATATTCAATGCCTAGTTCACGCGAAATTCTAATATTAGTAACGATTGGGATACAAATACCAAGTTGCTACATTATAATATTATGTTTCTTGGAACACAAGAAAAAGGTTTATAGCGCAATAGTGAAAAAATGAATTTAGTAGCACCGACTATAAGGCTTAATATTGCCTAAATGAATTTTCACTAGTTTTTAAATAGATGTAGTTGTTTTGGTGCTCGATTTTTGCTGTAGATTTAAAAATAAAAAGTCGTATTTTACCATGACCTGTGGATTTAAGATCAAGACCTCAATCTAGACATAGACAATCTACTTACGCCTACACAAATGACACTAAAGGAAAATCTAGACTAAAGTTAAACTAACATATTTTGTAATCTCTAAAATTGTCTTCTTTCTATGCAATATATTTAGCCTTTCGTTGAAAACCATGACCCAAAAATGAAAAGGCAGGTTCTACCCAATACCATAAGTTATTAACTATTGGCATTAAAACCCTAAACCCCGTGATTATAATAGCAATTAATTATTGACCCTATACCAACCTATTAAAACACAATATTCTCTTTTATTAGCACCCTTAAATGTTAGCTTTATGGTATTTTATGCGTTCATATTATAAGGTTTTATGCTATAGTGTGGTCCTTCGGTACGGTTCGACAAATATTTATTTAAAAAATTTCACACAGTGGTTCTATTTCGTTTGAGTAAATCGCTGGACTTGTTATTGAAGTTTTTCTAGTAATCAAATAATCAAGCATGGAGGCTGTAATTGCAACTTGCACCTACGTCAGAATTTTTTGCCACTAAACTGGGTATATGGATTTTATATTATTAGAATAAGTATAAAACAGGCTCACCCCCTATTACATGGGACTCATAACATAAATAGTGAAAAGTGGGTGTGACATTGTAAAGTGGCATAATGTGCACCTCTGCCTAACCCTTCGAGGATAAAAGGCGTTATGTTATGTAAGTCTTGAAAGTGGATGTTACACCAAATATCACCTCAATTTATAAGTAATAAAAGGTTCATTATTTAATGATTCCAGACTGTATGATTTTGTTGTCCTTATGATTTTATTGTAAACCTGATCAAAAAAGAGTATTCTATGGAGGTCCTTGCTCATACTTAGGAATGTACACCTTGGAATGAGCAAATAGCTTCACTTTATTTTTTTACTTTAAATAAATTATTTTGACTTTGACTTTCAATGTTTATTTACTACCTTTGCATCTAAAACACCCGGAATTTCCCTATATCAATAATTCACGGTAGCTCCATATTTACGATGGTATTACACCAAATGACAAGGGTTAAAATTAGACCATGTAATGAGGTTTCAGAATACATCGTTAGGTTAAGCAACACTATCCAAGGACTGTCACTTGAGCGGTGGCTGTTTACCAATGCTTTTATTACCTTGAAAATAATATCCTTTTAGCTTCTAGTATCAGTTTTTTGTTGTTATAAGAATATCGGGTGTTGATCATTTTTGGAATCGACTAACAAACGATGACCTTGTTTACAGTTCATCAAAGTTTAATTATAAACTCTAATCAATTATAATAAGGTTCAAAAAGGAAAGTGTTTTTAATAAAATCTTTTGTAAAAAGTTGTTTTGTTTTTACAAAATCGTAGGCGAACCTTTTTAAGATACGCTATACCTTTCAGGAATATTAGTGTAAAAATGATTTACTTTAATATTCTTTAGGATAGATAATCACAACAAACTTAAGGGAAAATCCAAATACTTAAATTACAGTAAAACCTCTATAGTAAAGGTTTACTAAAATCTACATGTAACTAATTACATTAATATCTCGGAACCAACTTCCATTGCAAACAGTGAAAGAACGGTCTTTCCGCACCATGAAATAACTTAACTTAACTTTTAGTTACATACATATGTATGTAAATTTAGATATATACGTATATTATCCGGCCACCACTACGCATGTACCAACATTTGCATGAGATGAGAGCTCTGTAGCGAAGCGTGCATAGTAAATAAATACCAACGTACATACTACGGCAAGTCTTATATAAGATTCTAACAGCGGTTATACATAACGCGCTCGGACGCTTAATGAGGCTTTAACTGAATAATAACTTAACCACGGATATGAGTTAACCGCCGACAGAATTAATTACGTCTGTTCTTGAGATAACTTTGTTAAAAAATGAGTTTTTTTTTGTTACAGTGGAATTTTTCATTGCATCTTTTATGTAAGTTTATGTAATGTTCAATGGGTTAGTTTAGAACGTGAACTATGTCAAATCATATCTTAATAATCAATCAGTTGTAATAATGAAAATTGTACGATAAAATAAATTGGTATACAACGACAGAACATAAATAATGCATTAGGTACTTACATAGAAGATTGGAGCGAAAAACCTAACCCTTTCCTTATGGTATAAAGACGACAATAATAAAATAATAATGCGTAGGTACTTGATTTAGAACATGTTAACATGCCCATGCATAAAAGCTTCACATTTTCCAAGTACATGTCTTAGTTAGTCTGGCTGGACTATACATACTAAAGAGCTTCATATTATGATACTCCTTAAATATCCAGAATGTTCTATCAAAAGGACAAAAATCAGTTATTCCAATAAACACAAACTTATAGTTTTGTTAACAGAAATTTCTAGACTTAAAATACACGCCAATTTAATACATGACGAATATTTTCTTAAGAAACTTTACTTAGGAGGGATATTCTTGACACAAGTGGAAATCTAAACATTTCCACTGGAAAACCTTATTTAGAGTTTCTTTGAAGAAGTGTTATCAGGAATCCTATCAGTAATACCCTGAAGCAAGGAGTTGGCTTTGTCAAATAAATACTGTCACAAGGATTTTCTAGATTTTTCTTATAACTCTGCTTCCTTGGGATTTAAATGTGGTCATGCAACTATGGATTACGCAAAAATATAAAAAATAAAAGAGTTAATGAACACTTGGTATATCTGTTTCGAACCTACAATTATTAATTTCAGAGGGAGTGAAAAGTTAGTACTTCATTCCCTAGTGTTCACATAAAACTAGGTTCTAGTAAAAGTCTACGTCTGTCTCCATTTGATGGATGAAAACCTGAATATTTGATTAGGTTTGATTGAGATATGACCCTGAGTACCTATAAACAACATGGTCCTTAGAGTCATAAAAGGACCAGAACAAAAACAGTCTTATTTTTACTACATTCTACATAGCACAAGGAAAATTCAGATTCAGAATAAATAATGTCTCATTTGTTGTTAAAAAATATTCTTTTGTAAAGCAGACTAGCTTCATAACTAAGGAGTATTTCCTGTATTGTGGTTACATTGTACAAACACATACAACCTACGCAAAACAGCTCCAGCCCTTATTAATTTCATATATTTTGTGGTTATCATAAAGAGGAAACAATGCTCTGACTTTTGAACGTTTATAATGAGCTCGGATTTTCTAGAACAGACTTTAAGAAAATATATTTCATATTGTTTCTACATTTCTATTTTCATAACTGTAAAGAAATCCATATTTAGAGAAAACTTAGAAAGGATACAGTTCTAAAATCTAGACAACTCTTTATCCAAGTTTAGACACAAAACAAGTGTAGGTACCGATTTCCCATTTCAGTCCGTTATGACCTCAATGAGTAAGAAAAAGAGTTCATTTTTAAACAAACACCTATTGAACACGAGTCACATACCCACACACAACTTAGTACAATACATAGGTACAAACTGTCACCGATGACCGGATGACTAATCATTAGAACAATAAGTTATGACCAAGCTAATTAGTTTTTGTCTTCAATGGCATATTGGCGTGCATTTTAATTGAGTAATGTGCAAATGAAGTTATGGCGTTTAATTTCATGTGCATGCTACGAGAATTTTTTCCCATGTTGTGAGATAACATAATCCCTCATTTTCCGAAAAAACTTTTATTTAAACCGATTAGGCGATTGATCGTCAGTTATGGATGACTTATACCCAAAACTCCACGAATGACTATTAATGATATACCTACACTGGAAAATAGTCATAAAGATGTATATCAAAATACATAAATGCATCTATGCATCATATGAAATTGAAAGTACGGAAGCAAAAATGTAATACGGAAATAATCAAAATGAACCACAACATTCGTTATAATCTTATGCAAAAGATCAAAAGCCTTTATGTAATAATCATATAGTAGATTAATTTATTGTAACCCAGAAAAACTGATTTTCATGATAACTATTTACTTAATTTACTTCATAACATGTAATATATGATGTTCGAAGCTAACTTGAAAATGTCCTTCGCAATGGCAACTAACATTAACATTTAAAAATTACAACTACTTGTTCCGAAACATCAAACATAACTAACCGGTTTCCAGTCATTTCACAACCTTCAAAATGACCTATTTACCTTCTGACCCTCTACTTGCGTCATGAAAGGAAGTAACTAGTACACATTCCACTTTTTGCACGCAAAACAACTCCAAACCGAAGTAACATTTGAATGCTTACTAAAGAGCTTTTTGCTTATAGAGCAATAACTAGGGTTGTTTATATCTCCCGTGGAGGCAGTTTTCTGACGTAATACACAACACTCTCCTCACGTCCCCAATTTAAAAGTAAAATAAAGCAACTCAAATAAAATCAAGTGTGATATTTTATTCCGTATTGAAAGTACGAAGCGAAAATGAATTTAAATTGAACAAACTTTCATTCGTTCCAAAATTGTTTCGTATTTCTGGAACGGTTCTGTTTTAAAATAATTTCCATTGCTCATTTTTCCAGCCACACTTATCGTTATTTGTATCGAATCAAAATAAATAAGAGCAACATTTAATTAATCGTGTTTAATTTATTGCAACGATCGCGATAACCATTCACGCGTTTTATTTACAAATAAATGAATTGGGCTTTTAACTGTTATTTATTTCGATGCTTTGTGGTAATAGCTACCTAACTAAATGAAGAGAGATTCCAAATTGACCGATTGCTCCGAGTCCGTGAGGATTGGAAAGCGAATCACTCCACTGGGAGAAACATCCCAAGTCAAATATGGTCCATACTAATGGCACAAAAAGTGTCACGTGGGACCACTTTTCGAGGTCAGCAACGCGTTGGACAACATCAAACAAACTTCACTAAAGTTACACATTTCGCCGAAACACGTTAGACCACAATCGAATGGTGACAGGTTGTCAGAATATCGCCCACAACCCGCAACCAACCACAACAATAACCAGTTTCATTTAAATCTTACAACTTACAAATCACAAGTAACACAATGTTTTTCTTTGATTCCCTCAAACGAAATTCACAAGTACCCAATGAACGAGACAATCATGTAAGTGAATATTAACATAAACACACACATATAAACGATTTATTATTTGCGATTGGAACACACGTCACAGAAGAGTTCGTGTTTGGTGTAATAGTGTTGTCACTCGGAGCGACCGGAACGCGTGGCGTCGCTGCTAGCGCGGGGACCGTACTGAGTGCCGGCGGTAGTGGCGGGTAGCGTGCCTGCTCGGCCGGTCGGCCCTAGGAACTAACTATGAGCTCTGTTTTGGTAAAGGTGGCAACTGTTATTGTTATGATTTCATCAGGTCATGCTCGTACTTAGTTAAAATTTGAAAATTAAAGTTAAATAGATCGAGATGGTCCTTTGGATAACGACACGCTTTTAGGTATCACTAACAAAGACAAAATCCACAAAATGAACTTGACCCAAACTAGGTTTGAAATGGAAAGAAGTCCTAGGCAATTATAGCCCTTTACCTTGTAGACTAAATTAAGTTTACAAAATAGAATAATAAGCCTAGCATCAAAGCCTACAAGTTAAGATTACAGGTAACACTAGCTGCGTGCTACTATCTGCCTTTTAAATATAGAGCTTCGGGTAATGTTATAATAACAGGACCCGACGGCTCAACAGAGTATATACTTAGGATAAATCTGAATAAACCAACAGCGAAAGTGGAATATCAATGGACCACACAACATTTTATCTCATCCCTTCCAGTCTCAGTATAAAATTTAGTTCTACGTACGGGTTTGGAAATAATAAAGCATTTTTTGTTATTTCGCGAAATAGGTAGGTACGCATAAACCGAGGATTAAGTCAACTACAATTTAAGACATAAATATTTTTTAATATTTTCGTAACATATTTATTCGTATTTAGGTACTGATATTCTGTAATTCACTTTAAAATATAAACCCACATTTAGTTCTTTTTAGGAAAATCTGTGGCTAATACTTGTTTTTACTGTGAAAACGTTCAGAGATATCGCGTCTGTACAACCCATTGTTAATGATTGTATAACTTTAACATCCACAACACGAGAGCTCTGTAATAATATTGATATCCTCTGTATTGTAGCTAAGAATAATAAATCTGGCAACAGGTCATCTATTGTATAAGAAAGAAAATACTGAATACATCGAGTAATAAAAAAACAAATACACGTCCAACTAAATAAGACTTAGCCAAACAAATAAATAGAACGCGAATAAAAGGACCACGAAAATCTGGTCCTTTTAGCCGCGTCCATGTTGCCAGGTTAAAAAAAGGTATTCCTAAAAGCTCGCCTTCGTAGCTTCAGCAAAAAAAAACTAAATTAAGGTACAAATTACATTAGCATTATTCAGAAACACGTTTTGCGAATCCTAAACTTAATATTTTCATATTTAGGTCACGATGGCAAGTATATTTCATGGAATAGACAACATGGAATAATTAGCTGGTAATATTTAGAAGATCATTTACTGCGTGGGTCTACTTAATTATTTTAATGTGCTTCATAAGTTGAAATTCGATGAAGTTTGTGAAGCTGTGTAACGTTATATTTTAGGTAAGAATTTGTGGCGTAAAATATACTTAATGCGATTATGAAATCTTTAGCACCGACAACAAATTGTATTGTTTGATCTTCACTAAATAATATAAATTTATTATTATCTATAACAGATATCGAAAATCGGCACAACGACTAAACCATTTTATTATCTCAACTAGAAAATAATATACATAAATATCCATTAGCCAATGTTATTTTAGTAATAATAAAACTAAATTCAACAAAAAGTAAATAACTTAAATGCCATATCCACATGGCGGTGGCTCGTTGTAAATGAATTTTTATTTCATAACGTTGAATGTAACCTGTTGTATTGCTTCAATCTCGTAAACGCTGTATAGTTGCACATTAACTAACTTTTTACGTCAAAATGATAATGTTTTGATCGACTGAAGTAACTTGATTTTTCATTACATTTGTGTCTTTTAAAGAGGACAATTTTAAGTTTTTGAGCGCAACTGTCACCACAGACGAAAAATAAAATGTCGGTGCTTAAAATTACCTCTTATTGTTGGCCATAGCTAACACAGTGTAGGTCAAAAGGTTAAAGGACATTTTATTTACAGACATTTTAACATTTTAAACATTCTCATCGTTAAACTTTTGAGTTCAAGTCAAGTTAAACCATGCTTTGATGATTAAACTTTGGATGAGCGATGTTTAGAAGGTTTTTCAAAGATTCATAAGATCCAATTTCAGACAACTTCGTACTTTATCTCAGAACAAACTTGTTAAGGACTGAACATGAGCAACTAAACGACAAACTTTGTTTAACACTTTTTGTAAAAAGCAGTTTGATGTAAGGATGTACCTACTTTGTTAGAAAAACTTAAGTACACCTTACTGAGTTCTAGTAATTTTAAGCAAGATACTTTTTGGTCCTAAACTAATGGAAAATAGTTTGACTTTGTTCTCTAGTTTGTAATGAAAATATAAACAATTTTTTTGGTCCTACGAGTCTTAAAAGTGTACCGAAATATTAACAACTTTGCCTTATACCTTTTTGCTTTCTGTCATTATTTTTATTCACATAATGACAAGTCGACCTCATCATTAGATAATTAATGATTAATCATTGTTTAGTAATTATTTATGGTAATAGAAGAATAATTGCAAAACCTTATAATTATGATAATTTAGCTTGTGCAAAGTGAAGTTCTACTAACATAGGCTTAAGTTTATTTACATCAACGGTATATTATTTATGAGCCATAGTTGCCTGCTAATAAAGGTTTAAATTAAATTAACATTATGAATTTGAAAGTAATTTGTTTGTTACTCATAGCATCGTCACGCCTTTTATCCCCAAAGGAGTAGGCAGAGGTGTACATTACGGCACTTAATGCCACTGTATAATGTAACACGCACTTTTCACTATTTTTATGATATGAGTCCCATGTAATAGGGGGTGAGCCTAAAAACGTTAAGGAGTAAAGTACCCACTGTACTTTACTCCTTAACGTAAAAATGTTTGTTACTCTTTGACGTCAAAACGGCTGAAAGGATTGTAATGAAATTTGGAACAGGGATAGATTAAGGTCTAGGATAACACATAGGCTACTTTTTACCCCACAAGACCGCGGGCGAAGCCGCTAGCAGATAGTAGTAAACAAATAAAAATAAACACTAGATTATTTTTGCATTTTTCATTAACACATTTATCTGCAACCTAAATCAGTTTTGATTTAAACTACTCTGAAATCATTATTTATTCTAAATCCTGCGATAACTTTAGATTTAACCTGAGTGATATCAAGTATTTGAGGTCCCAATCGAATGGCTTACAAGTATCGTAATAAACTCAAACCAGACTTTCTCTTTTCCGATTCATTACATAATGCCTCCGTGCTCGCATCTTAAAAAGGACCAAACCGCCACACTTTTGTAGGTACGCAGTAAAATACATCTTATTCATATTTATTTTTATGTTATGGTATTTTCTGATATTATTAATAGGTATATGATAATTTAATCAACACGAAAAATTAATGAGGAATCTATTTTCAATTTTTTTTAATATTCCTCAATTAATGTGTTAATATCAAGAGGCACCTAATAATAGCTATTATCTAACTGAATTTTATAACTAAAACTTAATTAATTCTCGTAAGTAGAACATTTAGCCTTAAGCTATTAATTTAATACCTACATAACAAGAAGGAAAAAATATATATTATATACGAAAGAGAAGTAAGAAATAAACAAGATATTTTTATCTCCTGTGGGACTCGCGCGGGCTGAGACGGCAAATTAGACAGATATTCCTCCTTCGGGTTATTCTAGTAAATAACATACATATACAGGAAAATGTGTCCCTTTTATTACACAGTTACACACGTGTAAAACTTTGATTAATTAATTAGAAACATTTGTGAGCCTTTTGTCTTTATTTTATAGGGTGTCTGTACAAGTATATTTGTACGTATATTACGTCATACCTAGGTATCACGTTAAACCAGCTACTTCTTTTCGGGGAAAACTTCGAAAAGAATAAACAATATAGTTTCATAGGTATATCATGTCTCATAAAATAAGAAAATTGAATTCCAAAGATTTGATATTATTTGATACGTATATATGTATATACATATATATAAGTCTGATGTCTAAAAACTTATGTCATATTTTTCAAATACAAAATACTGAGAATAAAGATAAAGATCCAGTTTTATTTTGACCATAAATGCAACTTTAATAATGTTTGAAGTGACAATTTAAGCCGGCACACTTTTGAAATCAACTTTTATATAAAAGTGCCGCAGAACGGGAAACATAAAAGATTGGTATGAATATAAATAAAAACACCATCGCGAGCAGACGACATCATTAAAAACTAGTTTAGAATTGCGTCACAGTTATTAAATCCAATTCATTTAATATTTCACTAAAGCTACTATTAATGAAAAGAAAAATAAATGAATAAAATAGTGTCTGTCTTAGCACTATACTGGTTTATAGGCTGAGTCAAGATTTAAATGGTTGAGTGGTAAAAATATTCTTGACGCTTCCGTTTTGGAAACCAAATTCAAAAGTTCATTAATAAATCCTTGATTTTGATATACAAAACAAATAATACATACATGTTTTTTTATATATTACGGTTTGTTGCATGGAATAGTATTTTTTTCTATTCCATGCTTTGCTGTGTATGGATGTGTTTTCTATACCATGGTTTGGAGTATATCTCCTTGGATTGAAACTAGTAGAGTTATTCTCAGTATTTTCACGTGAGTAACCCGCAATAGATCTAGCTAATAAAACATTTTATAAATAAAAACTGGTAGAATTTTTACAACACTTTTAGTCATCAAAAAGCGACCATGCATTTCTCTGAACATCAATAGCTTCTATCGGTGTTTAAGGGCAATGGTCTTATTGTTTCCTAACCATTACTAAAAAAGTTACATCGTCATTCTATAGTTCTAACAAAGCATAACTTTACTGGCTTCATACTCGCAATTCCTTTTACTATTTTTATTTTAAGCCATACAGTTTCTTCTGCTTAGCCTCGAAACTTTACTCCCTTTAATTCGTATCCTATTGTTGCTATTCTCAAGTACCAATAACTTGCAACAATATAAAGAAACGTGTTATTTAATCGTTATTTCAGGAAAATTTATAAAGCTACAGTTGACCCACAGAATGTTTAGACACAAAGGAAACACAGAGTAACCGTTTCATAAAATAGATATATATACAGATCTTTAATCTTGAACAATTGATTAAGATATGTCTACTGTATACTAGTGGGGTACGGTATTATTATACTTTATCTATTTTTATTAATAATCCAAGGTAAAGTAAACTTTATAGAGGTAACAGTCTATTTGACGAGGTAAACGCAACAATATATATACACATGTATATAAAATTAATTACACAATCACATAGTGTATCTTAGCCTTGAATATTAAGTGATACAAAACGTGAAATATTCTGCGGTTATTGGATTCCTAGAACAGATATATAACTATGTTAGTTTCCTGTTCAACTTTATACATATATTGGTGATTAGTTATGGCAATATATTAAAGGTACTGAGGTAGGTTTTGTGTATTCAGTATTTACCTAAGTACGTAGAAATATTTCCATGACTAAAACCTTTAGAAACCTCCAGAACCTTTACCGATTTTATATTCTTTCTTTAGCTTTAATCTGCGCTATTTTCCAAGTTTTCTTTTTTTACCTCGTTGGCCAGACTGCCTCGTTGGCCGAGTGGTCGCAAGTGCGACTGCCAGGCAAGGGGTCTCGGGTTTCATTCCCGGGTCGGGCAAAGTATTACTGGATTTATAAAAATTCTCAGTAGTAGCACGGAGTCTGGAATTGTGTCCGGTATATGGCAATAGGCTCACCCCCTATTACATGAGACTCATAACATAAGTAGTTAAAAGTGGGTGTTACATTGTACAGCGGCATAATGTGCACCTTTGCCTACCCCTTCGGGGATAAAAGGCGTGATGTTATGTTATATTTTTTTCTACTTTTTAATTATTTTAAGTATACGAGACTGTCTCTCCACTAACTATATATTTGACTTAGTTAGCCCTATGACGAAATTCAACAAAAGAGCATATATATAAAATAGCACTTTGAATTCTTATAGATGAATTCTATTCTACCCAAATTATAATCTCATTGCACCTAACAACAAAAGTCCATCCTAATTTACCTCTATTCTGTTCATTTTAGAAAGCAGATAGAACAAAAATCAGGATATGACTCTCAATATAACGGGGTCTAACTAACAATACGCATGCGCAATGACACATGTTATCTGACCGTGACAATATTAATGTATGGTGTTTACCCCTATTATGTAAATATCTCTGCATTCCTGTGGGAAAATAGACTTTATCTTATTGAAATAAAGGCTATGAAATGATAAGTGTAAACCGTAAACCTTTAATTGTTTCATATCTGCTACCCTGTAGGAAAATAGACCTTAAGTCTCTAGGAATAGGGGAGGTATAAAATGCTTATTAATTAATTGAGAATATCAGGTTTAACCACAGAACACGTGTAACAGTTTTCCTTCCATTGTTGATCAGTTGCTTCTTTTATATATTTTCCTTAGGAGTAACTTGATCTTTTGTGGACGTTTTATAGAAGAGTCTTTTTGACTATTGAACTTGAACGAAAAATTCTTATCTATTCTATATTAAATAAATTATTATGTTTTCGGCTTACTCACGTAATAATTTGACGAGGAACTCGACTAGTTTCAAGCCATGCTAGAGGCTCATATTCATGAGCAGCATTTCGCGACCCGCGACGCGGCGACTGTCGCGCTGCTACTTGAAACTAGTCGAGTTCCTCGTCAAATTATTACGTGAGGAAGCCGAAAACATAATATTTTATTTAGTATGTCTCACGAAAGTTACTATTCTATATTATCAAATAAACCCAACAGTAAAATTATTATAGTGGAATTCTTTGCCAGAGTCTGTGTTTCCTAAAGTATATATGAATAGGTTACTTATGGGGAGACATAGGCCACATCATCACTTACTGTCAGGCCAGATAGTGGTCTAACATGAGCCCATTAAATATAAAAAATAAAATGTAAGTAAATGAGAGTTACTATGGACAGTTTCCTACCTATAACTGTTCAATCTTCAAGCGGTCACCGGTGACCACTCTCCACTAACTCCATTATAGACCTTATTTCCGATGATTAGAGACTATTTCAGAATGAACAGATTATGGATATGATATATCAACGTAATAAGACCTTTTGTACGTAATATCACACATTTATAAATCTACAAACCTAATGACGTGTTACGAATTGATGGGCAATCCTTTTAAACAATAGTACCTACTACACCTGCACGTTCCTATATGATAAAAAACAGGTGTATTCATACGACAAAGAAACCATTTGATAAAATTTTCAACAATATTTTCAGTTTATGCAATTAAAACTCTTCGAGCAAGCCCGATCACTTTCGAACCATACTGGGACTCATCATCATGAATTGCGTGCCAATTGATCTTGAATACCAAGTATGTAGTAACTAAAAGTAGATTACACAAGTCTATGATATGGCTTAGAATCAATTCCGTTAAATCAATTCCTTGGTTAGAGCAGAGGAAAGTACATACGTCTCATGATAATAATTATAATATATGATACTGAAACAAAATAAAAGATACCAGAAGGTGACTAACCTGGTACTTCTTGATGGAGTCCATCTGTTCTTTGCTGACATTGTCGTGTGCTGGTGGGCGGGGCGGTGCATCCCGCGCGGTGTCGCGAGGGGGCACCGCTGGCGCCACCGTCTTTGCCGTCCCATTCACCTGCTGCAGATAGAATTAAGAGTTACAAATAGTAATAAGAGAAGATAAGAGATTGAGATTGAGATTCTTTTTGCAGTAGAGTTTTGAGAACACAGAAGTTTCGTATTGTGTTTATAGGTTCTGTGCAATATCTATGAGTTTTTTATTTATTTCGAAAGCTATTAATTTCTTTTTTTAAATTAAATTGTGTACCTTAAAGTTCTTAATTCCTTAACACCAGTCCTTTAACGATTACCGTGTCAAGCGCCTTAAATGACATTGCTAATGGTTTTACACAAAACCCATTTATAATGTTATTTTTCGTGAACATTTAAAGTGGTTTCTTCAGGCTTCGAACCTGAATTAATTTGTTGGGGCATCAGTGGTGCTGAGTGCAGCAAAAGTTATACTAAACATTTAATAACTATGGGTACTAAAATTAAATTGCTGTAATTATTTCAAATACTAGACTTATTTCTATTTAATTGATATTGCACATTTGAGTTTTTGATGTAACCTAGGTACTTGACAAAAAGAAAAGATATGAACATACATAGTAAGTAAGGTATTATTTATCGGAGTAACAAGAGATTTTCTTACGGTTCTCTTTAGCATCAAAAACTCAAACCTCAATATATAACTTATATCTATATCTATCAATCTAATGTTGTAAATAACAACTAAATACATAATAATATATCCCATTTAACACATGCGTTACCCAATTTCTGAAAATAAAATTATATTCAGACGGTTTTACAGAATAACGATTCACAAATTATTCAATTAAGTACCACCATATATACCATCTGAACATAATATATAATTAAGCATCAAAATGCATGCTAACATGATATCTCATTTCAAAGATATCTTCAATTATTTTTATAGAAAAAAATAACAATAACTAAATAATAGTTAATTCTAAATGAAAGTTAGTCAGTTAATTCTAAATGAAAGTTAGTTAGTGACCTCCCAATGGTGTAAATTAAATTACATTGAGGGCCCAAGAATGATATATAAAAGAGCAAAGCTTGGCATTGCACCGATTACTGATATTGAGTCATTTTGATTGTATCATTAAAGGAATAATAATCTATATATCTTTTTTTACCAATCAATGAGTCTATTTTTCGAAAGGGATGGAATTTCTTGCTCGTTCTTCTACATTCGAAATTACACTTTGGAACGAGCGCAGCGTCTAGCTTTACTGAGAATCAGATAGAAACATCATTTTTGGACATTGACAAGGATTAACTCGTCGAGTACCGTATTTATAGACACAATTAAAGAACAATAGGTTGCGGTCACCGGTGACCGCTTGGTGTTTGACTGTTTAATTGAAATAAATGCTTCTACTTTGACTTTTAAGATCGTTAGTGTCAGTTTTTATAAGTCAGAGGCCTTAGTACGAGTTTGTTTTACGTTTAAATAATCGTAACGAGTACGCGTTCGGCGCTGTGATTGGCCGGCTAAAATGAACCAACCAATCAGATTGCCGAACGCGTACTCGTTTCGAATACTTTAAACGAAAATCAAACTTGTACTAAGGCCTCAGTTCAGATATTAAGTATTTGTAAGTCTCATTTTGTTATTTCAAAAACACTTATGTTATAATATATTTAACAGTAATTACACCCCGCTGAAGACATGCATTTTGATCCAATTATAATAAATATAAACATACATATTTTAGCACTTCCCACACAGAAATAAACAAGCCACAGTTTTAACATAATTTCACAAAGAAAATAATACAAGAAACAAAAGTAATATCACCTTATTTACTTCTGTGTCAGGTCTAGAGAATTTATGGCTCAACTTCTAACACATTTTCATATTAGTCTTAGCAAGAGGAATAAAATTTTGAAATTAATGATCTCATTTGAGTTTTCTTTTCTTTTGTGTGATGACTTACGAATTTTCCTGTTTTCTGGCTTGTTGATTTATTTTGCTGTTTGTGCCCCAAAATAATGCTATGTTTGGTTACAAATTTACTCATTAATCATAGGTTTCATTGTCATCTCTTATCGCCATATTACTCGTAGCAACAAGACGTCTACTATTAAACACAAGTCTTCAATGGTTTCCAAATTAGATTTATCTATTTCCAACTACAACGAAGATCTTTGAAATACAACTTCAAATTTAAATATACGTTTCATACACGTTCTGATAGGAAATTGAGCCAAAAATTGTAGGTAACAATTAATAGATACATAATATGTTCCAAAGTATGTTTCTTATAAACTTATAGTTATAACCCAGATTATGATTGATTATAACATGCAAGTATTAGATTATATCGAAGAAATATTACTATAATAATAGATATACAACATATGAACATATATATTAAATACTGCTAATATACTTATATTAGTCACCTGTAACAGAAATGATATTAAGACAAGTTACACAATTAAATACGTATTATGAAATATACAAAAATTTGAAGAGTCTCAATCAAGTCATAGTTTCAATCAAGATCTAAATAAAAGTTTATTAAAAATGTACATATTTGGTTGTTGTTGGTAAGGTGGAAGGAAAAAGACCACGTGCCGATCACCTAGCCGATGGTGTGACCAAGTTACCAATTACACTAGACTCTCTGTAACGAAAGCCCTAAGAGAAGCCGAAAAGAGGACAAGATGAACGGAAGTTATTACTTCTGTATTCAGAGAGCAAAGCCTTTCAGGGGCACGACCTTCAGAAATGAAGCAAGCGATCGAGAAGATCGCTTAAAATAATTTTAATTATTATTGACCCAGACGCGTTTGACCACTTTATATAAAAAATCTATCAGAAAAATAGATCATATTTTAAACTGTAGGTTATCTAAAATATACGCGAAAATAATTGCGTTTAATTTCTCAAGAAAATACGGAACATATCCATTACGGAAAAGAAGATAACGACAGAAAATACTGAATAGAATCAATAAATATTATATAAAAACTCTTATAAGTAATATTAGGTATCTCGTAATACTTATTTCATGAACGATATATAATATTAGGAGTAAATTTCGCATTACTAGGTCGTTCTTAAGATAAATCTGATATATGTATAAGGAAAATAATAGCGTAGGTATATTTTATAGCATTAGTTGACCCTTAGGAAGGATAAGACCTATTCACGGCAGATTATATCCTCGATTTAAGTATATATATGATAAATTAGGAGGACGTGCCTAAGATCTATTATAGGTTCGACCCAAGTAGTAAAGAAGTGTTGGGAAATTAACTTTAATACACGTATATAAAGGTATATAATAGCAATACCCTTCCTTCGGTCGGGTAAAAATGATATACATATCAGATAACCAGAAAAATAATAACAAAATCTGAGTAAAAGAGGAAAATCTTAAGCTGGTATAGGAGAATAGAATATAGCTACTGATTTACATAACGACAACCTATATACGGACAAAACACGTAAGGAGTCCAGGAGATCAGTTATCATAAATAGCAGAGATATAGAGAGATATACATACATGAATATATTTTTTCATTAATATTAGAAGGCAAATACTAGAAGTAATATACAGCCGGTTATCTTTTTAGCACCAACACTACTTGGAGAAAATTCCAAATGTAAACTTCGAAGAAACAGCCAAATGCGATACGAATAATTTTGAATTTTAACGATTTTTTGTTCGAAATGTTCCAAATTTAAATTGTTGTCCACAGACAGCAGAGCGTTTTAGTGCGAAAAGCGTGATTGATGATATGAATGATGAAGTAAAATCATAGTTAGGTGCAAAAAATGCTTTCCTAGTCAAATAATAAATAAGGTTTTATATTGCTTGTCAAGAAACGTTTTTAAGAAGTATATCAACTTTTAATAATCATTTAGTATAAGTCATTTCTTTCTTCAATTTCAAAATGTCTTTAACACGTAGCAATGCGTTGCCCGTTGATGACGATATTTATTAATATCAAAACCAATTAGATCGTATAATTATACTTATTCATCATTGTTAATTACAGTATACATTAAAATGAAATACGCAATGTTTTAAGTAGAATCTATAAGGACTCATAATGTTGGGATAGGTACCAACTCTCGGTACCTGAATGTCTGTCCTCTCCGATCTACTTAAAGCAGAAACTAATAATTTTGTCTAATAAAGGTTATTAATAATTAGTGATAATAAATAATGTCGTGATCTTAGTAACAATTGAACGCGGTGAAGGTGAGCAAAACGTGCGTGAGATACATACTAACAAGTAGTTGTTTTATCTTGACGATAATTCAGATAAAGATGACTATTTTAAGAGATACCACGTTGATAGTATCTACATAGTTAAGCCGAAATTAATGGAATATTAGCAGTTTGCACGGAAAATCTTTTATCAAAATTAGTATTTTCCGAATTTATGGAAGTAACGGTTAATGATGGATGATAAACAGAAATTACTATGACACAACTTTAGCTACCTTCCCTTACGTGATAATGTTAGAGATTTGGTTAGTAACCCTACAACGAGTTGGTGTTAGTCATGATAACAATGTTAGTTCCTTTCCCATACTGATATTCTAGTCTAATAATCATCTTAGTTCAGAAATATAATGCCAATATTTTAAGGAGATATTGAATCTTTGAGACATTAATACTTAAAGTAATGACTGATTCTCTGAAGGTAAGTGAGAGATTAATTAATGTCCAAAGTTTCCAACATTGTATTAAAGAACCAAGATGATGAACCGATACCCACAACTCCAAGGTTCCCATGACAACCATGCGTAGCTTTGTGCCCATTACCTGGAACGCCACGCTCTTTCTGTCCACGGTAGCGGTACCCGGGTACTTAGGCGTCGTTTTCACAATTTGGACAAATGTATCAGGAACATCCACGGCCACCTCCCTCCCGAGGAGCACTGGCGTCGTGTCAAAGCCAGGAGGAAGCTTGTACGACGCGTACACAGCCTCCCTGATCAACACAGAATCTGTCCGTGCTGAGTATGTGACTCCCTCTCTGCAATCTATCAAAGAATCCTCGCCGTTTGATATTAAGAGCTGGATTTTGTGGTCGCTCAAGTTGTGAGTGGTGTTTGAGGCCACGGAATCGGATCGTTCCGAGTTAAGGTCTCCACATTTGGCTGTTTCTGAGGACCCTTTACTTTTCTTGCTGCCGAAGCTACCGGAGCCATCGGAGCTTTGTGGGAGGGACAGTAGTTCTATGGTGCTATTGTTCTTGAAGCTGCCTGACCCGTCGGAGCTGGGCGTGGAGATATCGATAGTGTGCAGAACAGTGCTTTGCTTGCTGCCAAAGCTGGTGCCCGAGCCACCGGATGAGAGAAGAGGCTCATCGTCCCTGGAGGTCCGGAGGCGTACCTGCGGAGGCCGAGGGGGCGGGTACCGGGGAGGCGTTTTGTTCCTCGCGATGAAACTGTCCGGAACGTCCACCGCCATCTCGCGGTGGGGACCTGGAAAGTAAAATTAAGAAAATTGAGTTTAAACGTTCCAAAATGGCTAAGATGAAAAGCTTACATCTAAGCCTAAACCTATCATTAAAATAGTCCAGAATCTGACCTTAGGTATTTTGTAGTACCTACCTGCCTAGCAGTGAAAACCTTCCTAACTTCCATGAATTATAATAGTGCCTATATTATTATCCATTAAATAACCATAACCTGCCTAAACAGAATCTGCTGCAAAATTTAATTATCAACTACTCCCCAGTCGGTGACCCAGCAAGCACCGCGTGCGATCACTAGCCTTATCTACTAATTACATGAACACTGAACACTGGCCTGAAATATCTCGGATATTTATTACCCTTTGTTAGCCGATAAAAAGGTATTCATGTTTCGCAGAGATAACAACGGTATGTTTATTTTTATTCTGCTTTTCTGAGGAAAAATTATATAAGCGATACTTAAATAGCTTAAGTACTTAGGTACGGAAAAAGATAGGGCGCTTTCCGCACTCGTTGGTACTTTAAAAAGTAGGTTGATTTTCGTTGTCATATAAACAGACCTATGACATCAATATCTCTTATTGCGCCAATAATCTGAAATAAGCGTACTACCATAATGAAAGCTTGGATTTTAACAACAATACAAATTCTTCGTACACACAACCATTCTCCGCTACAAATCTAATATAATTACTCAAAAAATTATATTTAAACTTCGCAGTTCGTACCGGCAATTTCGTAGTCAATTTTATCATGAACCATAAATTACTATTATTTAATAAAATGAACTATCCAAATGCAATTTAAGTTAATTACTAGTACATCTATACTTGTCTTCCTTAGTTTTTGCTCCATTGTCTAGTAGAGGCCAGTCGAATACAAAAAGTAATGAAATAATGTGTTTGAGGTCTTCAAGTCTAACAAAAAATTAGGAATAATGGCTATTCTTGGTTGGTTGGCTATTGTTTTGTATCACTTTGATTTCATTTTGTACGTGAGAGATAATAAATCTTCAACAAAAAAACTGTTGGTAAAATATCGAATAGAATTTATACATGTTCACCGAAGATTAACGTGTGCAAACGAGTAAACAAGTTCATTATCATTTTAAAACTAAATAATGGAACACAGATAATTAAAGTAGTAATATTTTGACAGCAAACTTCACCGTAGAAAAGTTTTTTTATCTGCAACCAGACTTAATGTAAAAGCCAATGAAAGATGTCTACACGAATTCGTACATTTAAATATGGAATGCGAATTTAAACTAACACAACGGCAACGAAGTGAAATTATTCAGGAAAGACACAAAAGCTCGTAATAACGTGGAACCAGGGAGTTTTGTCAAAAAATTAATGAACGCCTGAATTAATATCAGGCTGAATTACAGAGTTCCATTGCGCGCCAGGAATTTTTTAAAAGTTACCGTTTTTCATGATTTTTAATCTGGCACCTTGTTGGGCGGCGGACGGAATATCAATGTATGATAAAACCTTTTTTCCGTCGTCGCTTTTTGACAGTTGAAAGCTTTCAATTTTAAGTATTTTAACTGAAATGTACTTTTCCATTAGCGTTCAGGGTTTGACCTTTTTCAGTAATAAAACACCCAAATAAAAGAACAATGAAATTACAGATAAATAAAATTAATAACACCTGACTTGGTAGACTATAGAGTCAAATTAATTATTACCCATTATGATCATCAATCATAATAAAAAAATCCGATTCTAAGTAAATTAGAGAATCCAAGTATTCACTCAATAATGAAGTCTAACTTTCTATTTTAGATGACGAGATAATATTTCTATATTTTCTATTTATTAAAAGAAATCGTAAAATGTTCTTACCGGTATCAGATGTGAGTGAGAGCATCGTGAGCATGTCTTTGTCGTCATCCGGGGGCGGTCGCTTTTCCTCTTCGGCTCCTAGGACCACTATGCTCGACCCCGATCGTCTGCGCGGCCTGGAATGTTATAAATTAAATATATAAATAATGTGTACATGATAACAAATGCTTATGTAGTTAAAAATATGGTTTTTGATAAGAATTATAGTGGGCATTTGGTTTATTATACGTGATATAGAGGATATAGATTAAATGCTAGGACCAAATTTGGTCCTTAGGTGCAACTTCACTTTAAAGCCTTTAAAGACAGTACTGAATATTTTGATCAAAAATATTCACTGAAGATTTGTAACTTTTACACAAAGTCAACGTGTTCATGACCTTCCATCCTGTCATGTTTTTATCAAGACGTCTATGATCAAGCTACCTACCATCAGGTTCTACAACCTTCGCAGTATCGTCATTAAAGACAGCAATTTAAAAAAAAACTGAAGTGAAATGCTACCAGCAATGAATGCCGACTGATATGATTATTCCTA
Source organism: Spodoptera littoralis (assembly GCA_902850265.1). Classification (NCBI taxonomy): domain Eukaryota; kingdom Metazoa; phylum Arthropoda; class Insecta; order Lepidoptera; family Noctuidae; genus Spodoptera; species Spodoptera littoralis. Next base: position 13,135,264 of record LR824545.2, read on the forward strand.
CCGCGAACAGAAAAGCATTCATAGCTAGCGAAGAACTTTCGAGAAAAAAGTTGTACCGCTTGGTCATAGTATAAAGAACACAGTAGGTTATCTAAGGCCGCCCGCCGAGTTATTAGCCTACTCTTGCGTTGATCCCCAGGGTTGTCACTTTCGAACAAGCAGCACTTGATCTAAATTTATGAAATGAAAAGCATATTGTGATTGAATATTTTATCAATTTATAAATTTAGTAAAAATTAAAAGCTTATAAAAAAATTATTAACTTCTTAAAATAAACTTTAGCTCTATACATAGTATTCAGAAAGTAAATTTAAGAATACATTTATATGGAAAAATGCGACTCGGCTACGCTCTTAACAAATCAGATAAACTGTGAAATAAACAATACAATACCACATTTTCTTATAATATTTAAGTATAGTAGGTAATTACATTTCTGGTTGAGTAGGAACTATGAAGAATGATAAGAGTAAGAATAAGTAAGTAGGTATCTCATCATCAAGTACCTACAAATTATATTATGCTAGAAAAAGTGACTAGCTTACCTTTCCTGTTCAATAGGTACCTAATCTGAACAGAGACAGTTCTGGAATCGATTAATTATTAAGACACCCAAACACACAGCAATACGTTCTTCTACGATTATCAGACATTTTTTATTTCATTGAACAGTGCCGAAAAGCCGTGAAGCGCGCGCGAACCTCGTACAGTGTCAGCCCTGCCTGGCGCACTGAGAAACGGGTCGAGATTTTGTTAAAGTGTGCGTGCGTCGACGCATAGATACTATGGCGCACACATATAAGCCGCGCGCGGAGCATTTGTATGAAGATAACCTACTTTGTTCTTTATACTATGGCTTGGTTGCAGTTGCAACTATGCACATACGGCATACCGTTCCGCGTAAAGTCACAAAAAATATTGTAAACGGTACTATTAACTATCTACATTACTCGATTAAAGATATTTTTAAAGAATAGGAGCGTAACTTTATTATATTTGCAGTAACACATTTTTCTTTACTGCAAAAAATATATTTAATAAATGAATGATGAAGAAATGAATGATGTTGTTCCAAGATACTGTGTAAACCATGGAAAAATTGGAACATAACTAAATATGTAAATTACAAAACTGGGTTATATCTTACTCGACAAATCCTTCAAGTACAAACAATGGCCAAGTGTTTAATAAAACAATTATCTATAAAAATAAGAGTCGTAACAACAATAATAAAAACCATTAAATAAGAGGAAGCGCGTCCAGTACCGGACGGCTAACGTGACGGCCCGGGAGCAACGGTGTGAGACGTCACGCAGACGTAACTGAACACGTTACGTTACGTAACGGACTCACAGTAATTACGTGGTTTTTGCTCTGCAGGGTAAGATGTATGTGTCTATATAGTGCTAAGTCAGTGCAATTTATGATAGATGTTTGGTAATGTAATACATTTTTTTTTTGATAATGGTGTAAGATTTATAGTAAAGATATTCAACCTTAAATAGTTTATAATTATACATACAAGACAATATAATATACAGGAAAACATCATATTGTGAGATAACGTTTAAAAAGATAGTATTATAATCATTATCGAGGAAAACCAAGTAGTAATATTGTTATAGCGACGATGAGATATTTATTGTTGCGGGACAATAAAAAGGATGCAGGGAAATTCAGCCTCCTTATAAGGTGACCTTCGCTAAGATTTCATAAATTATTTGTGACACAAATTCTAACATTCTAGCTAAATATATCCAAAAATCAGTACGCATCACATTCTAAATATAGCCTTTGAAACGACTTATCCTTTGATTTTCGGCTCAGTATCGGCACCCTTCGGCACAGACGTCGTATAATTAAACCCCGAATCAGCAGTTTTCACAGCATAGTAATGAAATCAGAACATTTTGCTACTAAAGGTACTGAAACTTTCTATGTTAATCTCTAACTTATACAATCTCGTTTACTGATTAAGTGTAGGGATCAAAATAAGAGTAAGACTCCTAAAAAAACGAACATATTCCAGAGCAAAAGCTGCTGATTATTTGAGGAGTATTAGAAAACAATGCAGTATAAGGAATATTTAACTGTGAATAAAAGCAAACCAAATAATAATATTTGATTCTAAAACAAAAAGAGCATCTTAAATAAAACGGCCACTCCCACACAGACAGACAACCTTTTATATCTATTATAGCTTCTTCAACGCAGTTTCACCCGCTCTGTACGGCGCCTGTATTGACCGTAGTGTGATGTTCTATAGCCTATAGCCTTTCTCAATAAATTGACTATTGAACCCAAAAATTATTTTTCAAATCGGTCCAGTGGTTCCTGAGATTAGCGCGATCAAACAAACAAACTCTTTGGCTTTAATAAAAAAAGTAAAATAATATAAGATATCATGCAATATTTTAGACTTTTTATGACCACTGCAACTACGCATGTGGTTTCAAAGAATGATCACCTCTTAAGCTCTCTAAAACTCAAGTAACTTCACAAATATAGTATATTTTAAATACTTATTTGTCTTTAAACATAAGTCAAGTGTAACTTAATTGTCTATTTGTCTGTCAGACATTGACTAATGGTTGAAAGAAAACGAGTGACAAACTTAAAGCTAATATATTTAAACATTTCTAGCTAGACAAATGATAAATATGGATGTAAGAGACAATATTCGCTTAGACTTAAAATGAATAAATAATGCGTGGACACAAAAAGGTCATGCAACGATTGACTGCTAAAAACCAAGTTATTATTTAAACTGTCCTATCAGTTACTAATGTTTCATTTTGATGTCATCATTAGTAATATTCTCTCTCAAAAGTTTGACTCTAATGACATTTGAAAGTACATAATCATATTATGCTAAATGTAACAGCATCATCCGTAAATAACGATGGCGAGAATATTGTCAAACAATGCGAATCATTATTAAGGCTAATCCCGTCAGTAAACTGCTTACTTTTATTGCCTGCCCGGGTGAGAGAATAAAACGCACGGATACTCCGTGTGGTACAATTTTTAAAACTCATGAAAACACCAATCTTTACATCCAAATAAAGAACGGTAAAAGTCGAGACTACAAGTTCTAAACATAATCATACAAAATAATCCTTTTATAAACTACGTTTACATATATCTACTTCAACCCCCTCTGATGTCAGTTTATTAATATACTAAAACATTTTTCTATGTGTAACAAACATTTTTCTGAAAACCACATCAAAATCCATGTTAAATAGTCCATGCGGTCCACGTTTGGTCCTTCATCCCAAATTCAGTACCGTTTTTCCTTTAATATGTTTCCTAGTTATTTTGTAATATTTATTTCCAAGAAGCATGTGTTAGCTTATCTTTCTGCACGCTCCTTTAAATCGATTATATTCAAGACGATAAATAGAAATCTCGTGTGTAATCGGTATGAGTCACACAGTTTGATCAATCGTTAAAATAATGCAGTATAAAGTCTAAACATGTTTAGGAAAATGCATACCGCAAAGAACAATGATAACAATTAGTAATTGACAAAATATTTGTACAATTCCTTTAAAACAAATTAACTAAAGTATTTTTACAAGGAATGTCAATTTAAACCAATGTCACGTAATGAACGAGAGATATAACGCCTCTACATCGCACCACACCCCAGGGGCCCAATATTTCCAATTTCAACGGGACTCATAAAATAAAACTGACTAGTGCGACCATCCGCCCGCTCAGGCCGGGAATTCTACACGTAAACTATTAATGTTAGGTCAATAGTCCAGGGCTGTAGGAAAAGGGTGCGTAGGCGAATGTTTTATTTGTTATCGAAACGGAAAACTGGGTCTGTGTTTTATTTGCTTATTTTTTTCTTGAGTTATTTATGTGCGGACTACTTTATGGTTGTCGCTTGTCGCAGATTGTTGCTATAATACCTTTACTTAGTTCTGTGACCTCATAACTTTATCACGAGTGTATCGGACCATGTTTTACGCATATTTAAGGATAGCTATTTGACTAGACATTACTTAATTTTGTACCTTAAGTTTAAATATAAAGACAATAGTATTCACAAACATTAGAAAACTAATATTTTCGTAAAACAAATATCATGATGTCATCATTCACTGGCCTAAAAGACAAAACAGCATAGTGTCCCTTAGGGCATAGCTTCTGTTCCCCAGCTCAAAGGATCAGCATGAGATACAATTATGAAAAGCCTGCTGGCAGTCGCGCTCGGCTTCAGTCTAAATAGAAAACTACTGAATTCGTTCATTCCGCTATCTTCTCGCGTTTTTATCATGGCTGCCTCGTTTTGTATGCGGATTTGAAAAATGAAAATGTGTCTGGATTTTTGGAAAAAGAAACTATGAGTTCTGGCTTTGCGGGAGGCGCGAAATGCTGAAATGCTCACATCGTGGTTTAAATATTGGAGTTTCTAGTGCAGTGATAATAAATAAACCAAAAAGAGTTATGAAAGCCATTTTGTTTTTTGATAAACCCAACATTAGTTTTGGATAACCCGCATTGATTTTATTTTCCATTATGATCATTTCAGTTGAAACGAACACTAACCTTACTTAAAAATGTTATTGGATATCGAGCAAAAACCCCATATTGCGTAACGGTGAACCTAATGCACGCAAAACTATTCGATTTTATATCGATTTGCGGTTGTCCGACCATAGCTGCATAGTGATTCGGTGCTAATGAACTATTGTGAGAGAAAATACCTGTGCTAGCTACATCGATTTACAATATCGTAATGATATCTAATATGGTGAATGCAATTGCTACTATTCTTAACTAATTCTAGAAAGCTATTTACAGTTTAAGGGTTTACAAAGCTTTCGACTCTTGCCTAAGCAAAATATGTCTAAATACTGCCAAAATCTTACTGTATAGTTCGGTAAGTTTATAGTAGAATGAGTCATAGAAAATAATTACATTCTCCACAATAAAGCCAGTTTGATTTGTCTAATCCATAACATACCCAAGCTTTGCAGGCTTTGCATGACAAAATCACTTTTAAAATATTCTTATTTAGTACGGGTTTCTAAGTTATAGCTTCATGTATGACTAGATAACAGAAGTAGTGTCTCACAAACGGCTTCATAGTACCTTCCTGTCCCACACGTATAGGAAGCGGCCTCAATAGTACGCGATAATAGGCCGGCCTCAGTCCAAGAGAGGCTTGGGGCTATTGTGAGCTGACCCGGTTTGTAAGCCTATAGCGATGTGCAGAACCCGATTATCTTAGCTTGCACCGAAACAGCTATCGACTTGGTCTTTTTAAGGTTTTTGTTCAATTAGAACATAAATAAAAGTAACTTTAAGGTTGATTTTTGAGTAAAAACCTTTTTGAGTACTAAAGGACCAGCTTTACCTATTTGGTCCTTTTATTCGTGTTAACAATTTAACTACTATTGTCAATATTACGAAACTACATTGTAACTGTAGTGTGATACTTAAATAGCCTGAAACTGAAACCATTTGATCCAATTATAAGATTACCTCAATTAATCAAATAAAACTCGACTACTCATTTAATAATCTAGTTCAAACTAGTTCACAATTCGCTAAAACAAAACAATTACATTGAAACTGACATTACACCAATGTATATCAAAATAATATAATATTTTCTGATGAAAGCTTGTTCAACAATGCTTAGTTACACCGGCGTTATGCGATAGTGTCGCTGTGACATGTCCGACAGGTTCTCGGGAAATATATATAAAGATGTATGCCACAGTCTTATTGTCACAGATACATCTATCTTATATTGTTAGCCCATATTGTATACCAACGGCAACGTTTATGCTGCAGTGAAATTGAAGTGACTTGAAAAGGATTCGATTCAATACGAGTTCGGTTCAGTCGAATGGATCGTGGAGTAATTTGTTCTGGACATATCCTTATTCTGGCACGACGTATACAAAGGTCGTTGTTTTGTGATATTTTCAAATACTATTTAAGACAGTGTTTTCTCATCATCATCATCATCATTATCATTTTAAATCTATTTTATTGCATGTGTACTTTTTCCTTCTTCTCTCTTTCGCCTTACTTTGGATGCCTAATCTTCCAAACCCCATTACTTTCCCAAAAAGAATTCGCCATTGCACCAAATGTGCTTTCAGATGTAATTGCAACTATAGGACCATAAAATCTTCCTAGACTAAAACCATCCTCTAAACCAGCGATCCAAATACATATTCCAATTACTGACGACCGTACCTCAGTATCATCATCGTCGGCTACACAAGCACACACACATGCATCCTAGGATGGAGCTCAGAAACCTAACAATGGGCATTGTGCGACTTGTCTTGAAACACACGTGTTTGACATTCTCTGGTTTATATGTAACAGAGATTGTATCGTCACCATTGTGTTGTAAAGTGTCCGAATTGACTGTCTTACTGTCTGGAGTTTGAACATTCAGTATTTATTGTTGTATAGTTTGATTGAGTGACTTATTGATGTTTGCTAGTTTTGTTTTTTTATATTTTTTAAGGTGTACATAGTAGAACCTCTTTCCAAAATTACATGTTTAAAATTGATGGATATGATACTGCAACAAATAACTTGTAGAGCTCAAAAATGAAATTCAATTCTTAAGATTGCATTTAAAACGAAAGGATTTTGGTCCTTTCGTTTTAAATGCAATCTTGTTCAAGTTTTACAAATTAAAAATGAAAAAAGATATAGAACGTACTATTGTACTACCTATTAAATTAAATAACACTAATGAATCTGATAAACATCTCACAGTTAACTAAACAAATGATATAACAATCTAGCACATTTACTAGCAACTATTATTAAACCATTTATAAATAAAGGAGGGAAACAGATACTAGAATAGTTTGTGGGTCAGCAGGTGTGGGACCTCTATTACGTAAGCAAAAAGGTTCAGAGTTATTGGAAAACCGTTTCGAAAATAGTATTCGTTCCCTTTTCAAGTTGATACAATGAAAATATCGAGACTTTTAGGAACAGGCGAAAATACTGGAATATTTTTCTAAGCGTTTCACTTGAATTTGGTGGTAGTGATGTTAAAAATGTCGGAGAAATTTTAGCTTATTTTCTTATTTTCATTAATAGAAAACAAACCATAAAGTTTTCACTGTACATTTGAATTTAGGATAAAGCTAATGAGACGTATTCAACTAGGTAATATGAACATTTAAATAAATGATGAAACACACAATAAGAACACGCTTGATTGACGTATGAAAGTGCTGTCTTTTAGAATATCATACATCAGTCATGGTATAAACCACACACATAACATCACGATGGATGGTTTCTCTTCAAAAGGGCAAGCAGAGATAATGTTCCTTACTGTAGGCTTCTTCTCAACTAGCTTTTGAGCTGACTTAAATACGGTTAATTTAACTAGATGCTATGGAAGACTGCCGTCTTATTAAATTCGATTGGTAATCAACAAACATAAAGAGGCCAAGTGCTCAAAGTTAAAAGAACCAGATATGTAACTACATTTTTGATTAAAATAAAAAGCGGTCCTATGGACCACATTGTGTCGCGGAGAACCTAAAGGGTAACCGGGGCTCCAGCTCGAAGTACAGGAGAAGGAACGGGGTGGGTTTTAGTCAGTAAGAGTCTGACACTCCCTTCCGCGTCACCCAGGCGGGAGAAGTAATTCGATGATTTTTCCCCCTTAAAAAAAAAGGACCACATTGTCGTTTTTAGCAATCAAGCACTGCAAATAAGACTGAACAAACCAGAAGAATAATTAAAAAAAGTTTTGTAAAAACAGTTAACTAATAGTAACTAACCATTTTAAACAGATACGTTACAAAAAAAAATCAATTCACAAAGCTAGTATGTGCTAATATTCTATTGAATCGCGACTCCTATCTCCGATTCCGACCACGTTCGGGAGCGCACGCCCCTTCATACCACGCCCACACCCATACCAGCTTACTATTACTAACTTTTTGTGTTAGTATTATAATATCATATTGTGTTATTTTGAGATAGAGATTAAGTATTGATTTGTTTTTATTTGCTATTGATTTTGTTGCGGACATTGCTTGTCTGTATTTTTTTTAATTGTAAGCTGAAGTGACCATTATAGTGCTTACATTCGTTTTTACTTGGACCAACTCCTTAAACCAGGGAATAATTTAGACAGCTACAACGACTGGACAAACAGGACCTCCATGCTATTAAATAATGCATTGTTTCTTGCTGTGAAAAATGTTAAGACACTTATTTAAACAATACGGAAAAGAAGCACCTTTTTCCATTTTCAGTAGGTAACCCTTCTATGCAGTCTTATAAAAGAAAAGGCTAGGAAAGTGTCTGATTTACATCTTAAAAGTCTTGAATAACAGGATTGGCTGTGAAGGAAGGCTCCAGCCAAAACACAACGGCTCATTATGGTGAATACAATTTGAACATTAATTTTTCTTAAAATATATATATACCAAATTTTTATTACTTCCTAGATACTATCACTACCATAAGCACAAACAATACATGCATTACTACTATGTACCTATACTTATTGTATGATAAGCTATTTTCTTCAAGACGAGCACCCAGCGCTGAGAACCAGTAAACTAGTGGTCTTATTGTACTCACATTGTATTCTATATTTCGTAACACCCGTGGATTTTATGCTGTTTTTGTTATATTTTTTGTCGACAGAATGCAACACAGGATGTTGATGTCTATAATGATTTTCATTAACCTTATTGTGATGAGTCTTAGTTTTTCTTCGTGGTTACTTTATTTGGAGGTGAAGGTTAAATACCATTGGATTATACGAAGTAATTTAAGGAACTACTTAAGTATGTATAAGCTAATGAGGCCTATCGTATTTTTGCTCGTAATATAACTCTAGTGAACCTCTCTTTCTTATCCAAATAGGGAATTAGCCTGTACCTCACCATTGAAAGTTCCATATATGACCGCTGCTGTGATTGGACAAAAAACTTATTTCTACATTTAAGCCATTTGGTGAGCAAAATAAGATCAGCCGGAAAAGTCTACTGCCGAACTAATGTTTCCCCTTAAGTCAGAAATGACAATTAATTGTACCGAAGTAAAATTACTGAAAGCCCTAAATTAAGTCTACTTAATATGATAGTCATACTCGTAATACCTCCTACGAGGTGAACTGCATGATTAACATTCCCAAAAATAAACAATATAAATTGGAACAATTTTACCATCCAGGTCAAACCAAGCACACTACTAAATAATATAACATAAAATCACGCCTTTTAACCCCGGATGGGTAGGCAGAGATGCACTTAATGCCACTGTACCATGTTACATCCACATTTCACTATTTATGTTATGACTCCCTTGTAATAAGGGGTGAGCCTATTGCTAAATAATAACCACCAAAATAAAATGTAGGTAAAGCAAAAACCTATTAGGTACCAAACACCAATACGGAAACACGAACAAATTGTTTCAAAAATTCTGGCTAAAACCTACATGCTACCTTTAAATAAATATCCTCAATGTTACAGAAGACTGGTATGTGAATCAGCCATTAAACATATCAACTTTTTACCCACTACATAATTGCTGCTATTAGACTTGAGTGCTGCCAATAGCTGGCCATCCGTTTATCTTCTGTCAACACGTATTAATGTCTATACTTAGTGTATCACTCCGATTTGTATTATGGCTAATCGTATGTATGTAGAAAATAATCGGAGCAATTTGTGTGGTGAAAATAGTTTGTTTTAGTTTTTGGTCCTTTGTTCTGCGAGAGTGGTCCTTTTGCCGTCAGTGATGTTTTTAAATGACATGGCTGTATGTTTTACTTGTTGATTATTGCGTTTTTATTTCAATTAAAGTAGTAGTATCTATAATAAAGAACTTGGATTGGGAAGAATGGAAAAATAAGAAATATTGTACCGATCCAAATAGCTCGGGATATGAAAAAGAAGACTAACAATATAGTGTAGTAGTGCTAGGCACCGGGCAGGTTTTTTAAGGGGGGAATATCATCTAATGACTTCTCCCACCTGGGTGAGGCGGGAGGAAACGTCAGACTCTTACTGACCAATAACCACCCCGTTTCTACTCCTACACTTCGAGCCGGAGCCCCGGCAACCCGTTAAGTCCTCCGCAGTACAAAACACTGCAGTAAAATATTAACTTAATGAACTTTTATTTTAAAAATATCTTACAACTAATATTTACAAACTAGCTACAGTAATTTATAAATACACAATACATGTAAAGTTACATGATATTGACATTACACATCATAGGTACATTTTCACCCAGACACGACGTTTACATGAGCTGGTGAACGATTTAATCACCCACATGGTAATACACAGCTTTCACCCGCTTTTGAGTGGTTTTTAATCGCCTTTTATGAGAGGAAAAGTGTGTTTTAGATAGGAGTCGAGGACTCTACAGTTTAGTACGAATGTTTTAACTTTAATTGACTGATTGGAGGACTAGTCTATTCTGAAGTGTCAGAAGTATCTGAGGATTATTGATATTACCTAAAGGTTTTATATAGGGTTAAATCATACTGTTTAAGAATAATTATAATTTTATTTCATTTTTTCATAGTCAAATGTTTAAATCACACTAATTAAGTATGAAAATAAATAAAGATAAATATAATCAAGCAAGGTTAATTAACCAACTTACTTTGATGGACAACAATAAGTGCACATGTTAATTTCAAAACAAATTACTGAAATAATGACCTAATTCAGCAACAGTTACAGCATGTGTTGTAGTTTCATAATCAATTAATAATCATAAATCAAACATATGATTAATTGATTACGTATTTTGCAGTTAGATTCGTGTTTGTAAACAGTTAATTAAAACACCAAATATTGTTTAGGTTCATCATCACATCAGTATTAATTACAAAGCAAAACAGAATTTAAATAATCACTTGCATAATATAATGATTCTATTTATTTAACATTATTACGTACCAAAGGACCATATAATTAAAACAGTCTATTAAACACAACTAACTACTTCGATATCACCAACATTATAACACCAGTACTTATTAACAGACTTTTTTGATGATTCTACGGCATTTCAAAGCATTTATTTTAATTAAACCCTAATTCGGTGCTATTAAAACATCAACAAATACAAAATCAATAATAGTCTATCAGTGAAGCTGGGTGCTAGTTCCAAAATGAAGAACTGTGTATTTCTATCTAACACCATACCACTTTATCTACCTAAGTACCAAAGGACCATGTAATTTATACAGTAAAAGAATTATAAAACCAACTAACGAAGTCTAACGCATGGCAATATCTTCGTTGCGCATAAATTTAATTCCCATTGATTTAATAATTCAGTTCACTACAGTTCCGTTCTACTTCTACGATATAAAAGAGAAAAGACCAATAAACTGGTTTACAAACCTATTCATTACACTTGTATGAACTAACATTGTATAGTGTAATGATAAGTATTCGAACCTGAACATCAAGTAATACAGGAAGTGAATGAATTAGCCACTGGATGTGGAAATGAGAGGGATTGCTATCGCTATCCTTGTCTGGTGCTGACAGCTGATTATAGTCTTGTTTTGACATTCGAAATGTGTTTGAAGTTTTTGCAAAGAGGTTTTACGTGTGGTAGGTTATACAGATACACTGTAAGTGTCATTATAAATACGAAAGTATGTTTCGTTCCTTTGTTTGTTACGTTAATCTATTGAACCTATCTTACGGTTACGGTCCTAAGAAGGAACATAGGGTACAAGCTTGTCATTACATGTTGCAAGAATAAACGGTTAAAATTATATTTTTTTTAGGAAATTCAGACAATAATACTATTGTGATCGAATTGTAATTACCATCAAAGTTCTTGGAAATAAATTTCACTAGAAAGTTATTGTGACTCATAGAAATTAATTAGAATTAGATCGAACTAAACTTAAGTAACTATAAAATTTAAAAAAATACTAAGTATTCTAGGACATGATTGTCGTCCATACACCAAAATGAGGTAAAGAAAAATTAAAAATTAAATGCACTACAGAATGTAGGTACCATAATGATAAATAACACTACGCTTACTTTAACGATATACTATTCCCAGAACACATATCTGCTTACTCATAGATACTCATTTCCGCCAAAATACTCATTCTATTTACCCAACAAAAGAAAGTACTATCGGTAAATAGATTATTATCTTTTTTACGATAAAATATAATAAAAATGTAGGTCAGTTTAAAATTCATACGTTAACAATTTAACTGATGATTGGCGAGATTTCAATTTCCATTCGATGATACTTTTAAATATTTTAACATCACTTCTGTACTCGTGTTGCAGAATAAAAAGCGTATTTTTTTTGGAAGCCAGTTTTGTCATTTGTATAATAATTCGTCTCGTGGTCTATTTAAAGTTTTATTTCTATTGCATGTTCAATTTATTGTTAAGTATAAAAAATATCGTTAAATAATTAGGTAGGTACAAATTAATAATGACGATGATTCAGTTAAAAACCTAATGAACTATTAAATGAATATATAAATAATAGGTAAATAATAGGTATTCATAAGGACGATGAATCACCAAAAAATTCTAATATATCATAAAACCCACTCATCTCCTAAAACAGACCAAGGAAAAAGATGACAGGAAAACCTAGGCAGTTAGGTACAGACGTAGGTATAGGTCAACCATGAAATAAGGAAACCATTTAGGATGTACTCAAGTGTAGGTACTCAGGCATCATAGTTGTCACTCCTATCGCCACATAGAACCGGTTTCCTTGAGCCATGCCTCATATGTTTGAACTTGACACTCCTCATTAAGTCAATTGGATTAGCAAACCCGTAATTGGATGCAAAATTCTTAACCGAAGCCAAACAGTAACTTTCTAACTTTTTACGCATAGACAATATTTGAGAGCAATGATACCATTTTTTGAAATCACGACGCAAGTAAAGAAACAAGATGGATAGGTAATTATTTGTTTAAGTTTATTACTTTACCTTGATATAGATACGGCATGTTTCTATAGTACGCAATTAACGAAAGAACGAACCTTTCATCCGATTTAGTTGGGGAGGCCGCGAAAAAATCACAATACAACACTTTTCGGAACATAGGACTAAATTTTTTTAATCATTCTCACAGACGCACTCGGCACTACACATTTATTAAAAAAAATAAAATCATAAAACACACTGGCCACAAACACACTATCAAAAAAAAATATGCACTATTTTTGGGCGTTTCGTAAAACATTTACGATAAACGAAAATTCAAATTAGGAACGGGCGCGCGTCAGGTTGGTACCGCGGTGACTAATTGCTGGAGCACAGATAACAAGCTGATAAACAAAACGCGCCAATAGGTGGATGTCTCTGTCTATGGATGGCGTGACGTCACGCGCTAATGTAATTTTGCCCGGATTTGTAATACAACCAATAACGCACGTATTGTTCGTTGTATTGATTTTTGTTGACTGTATTTGTTCCGGCCTGGATGGTGGGTGTATGTCAGATAATTAAGAAATTACACCTTCGGCTTTATAAGCTCATTTTTAGGAATTTCAGGATTTACCGTTGTTTATTTTGTGAGCGAAAAAGTTACATTAATTGAATACTAAAAGGCATCGATTGAACCTTCGAATTTTTGAAGCCGTACTTTATAAGTGTAGTTATACGGAAGTCAAAATAAGTAGTCCTACTCCTTTAATAACTTGTACTCAGGAACAGAATAGACAACGCTTATGACCATGACAGGGCGTTTCTAAAATATTTTACTTACGTTTAGTAACTATTATTTTATCACTAGACCACTTGGCTCAACCAAAGTGATGTTTTGGAAAGCGTCAACTGACTAACAGGAGATAAGAATATAAACGTTCAAAGGAAAATCACCTCTATTATTAATAAGCATTTAGGCCATTTAAAACGAAATTCCCATGACTAAGTGTAGTACAAATATTTGGGTTTTACGAACAACAGTAAACGTTATGTTTTTGAAAGTTGAGGAAAACTCTCAGTGGATCTTGTTACGTTTTAACAACAATTAAAAATAATTATACATACTTAGTCATGACATTTACAATGTAAAATACAAATTGACCTGTTGTAAGTGTTACATTTACACTAATGTTTACATGTTTATAGGTACCTACTTATTTCTAAATAAATAGGTACACAGAATAAGTAAACTGCTGTTTGTGACCAGTCCACCTTAAGCAAATTCTTTTATAATATGAGGATAATAGGTACAGTCAGTCAAAATCTCAGTAGTAGCCCAGAGTATGGAATTGTGCCCGGTATATGGCAACAGGCTTACCCCCTATTACATGGGACTCATAACATAAATACCTAGTGAAAAATGGGTGTTACATTGCACAGTGGCAAGTGGCGTAATGTACACCTCGCGTACCCCTTCGGAGATAAAAGGCGTGATGTTATGTTATATGTTATGATAATAGGTACAAAACATTAGTGATGCAATGTGACATCGTAAGTATGAATAGGTTATAGGTACTATTCTTAAATCTAAAACTAAAAAAAAATACTCTGACGAAGATCAATTTCACTGCAGCAAATCAATTGATTCTAAACTCTCTGTTGTAAGCGTTAACTAAAGTCTACGCAGCATTTTATTTAAGTATTAATTCATCTTACGTCCTTATAGGTTACTTTATACCTCTTTTTACCGCAGACATTCAATTACCTAACCTATTATCTAATATATGCCATGTGCAGGATTAAATTTAATATGAGAATAACCCTCCCACCACCTACCCTCACATTTATACAGCACACTTAATTACATCGCGACACAAATTGCTCTGCGTTTAGCATATAAAATGCCCGCATTGTTGTCCGATACATTGTCGGACAACATATCGGTTGAGCTGGAATGACATATTTGCAGCTAACGTATGTGCATTGTGCAAGCTTGTCTGTTTGGGAATAGCCCAAATATTTGAGTGAGGATGTTTTGTAATAACATTTTGTTTTGCTGTTAAATAGTTTCAGAATTAGGTAAACACTTCAGTGTAAATGTTTTCACGCGTTCAGAAAGTTAGTAACTAGTTTTTTTTTTCAAATATATCGAAAGTAGGTAAATATGTAAAAAGGTTACTGAAATAAATGTCGTTGCATTAGCGTCGCTCGATAAGAATATCGAAATATAAATAAAATAAATCATTTCTATTTTTGGAGTAGTTTCTAAAGAAAATCGTTTAGTTTTAACAGTGTATTCTATTAACAAAATTAGTGTTATTTTAAAATAGAAAAACACGTAGCATGATACGTATAACGCGTGGACAAAAACTATACATTTCAACGTTAACAGCTAGCAGCCATCGGAGGTAAGTAATAAAGTTATTCATAGAAATCAATAAATATTGACCTCAACGGAAAAGAAAGAGGCTTTTCAACGATAGTAGTTGTAACTCACGGTCTGACTGCAGTGGAAAGTGGAAAGCACAGCGGCCATTACAAATTCACTGCGCGTCACAAAATGGCGGGATCTTGAACTTGGCGCGTAATTTTTGCCGCCATTACTGCATCTTTGAATAGTAATGATAGCGATAAAAAGCAAGTTTTATATCGTTCAATTGTTTAATGACGTTAATTGAAGGTTTTATTTTGGGTAAACTCGGTTATTATCATATTAAATGTTTGCAAAGAAATTGTGAAATGAGTGAGTCTAGTGCAGGTGCCGAAAAGTTTGCATCAAAATGGAAGGTTTTAATTAAAACTACATCGCTAACATAATAATGAACATACCCAGAAGTTGAATTAAATCCAATTTGATTTATTTTACGACACATACTACTATTACACGATATTTCTCATAAATCAACTTAGTGAAGTGCAAAGTTTTTCTCCAGAATATGTTCTATTGTCTTACGATTGCACTTGAAACTGACACGTGCATTGTAAACTGTTCTTTTCATAAATTATATTAACCACAAAAACCTCAACATGCCATAGAATGGCTTTGAACATAAACACGATAAAAATTATAAACATCGGATACAATGTACCTAGGTGTACATGTCATTTCTGTAACCACGATCATTCTTGTTTGGTCGAAAAATCAAGCAAAAGTCATAAAAAGCTGAGGTTCCTCATCTTCAATAGCTCGTTTCCATCCAGAGCTAGTACTATAAAAACGTAAATGACATCAAAATACATTTTAATAACCTATACCTGTTTAAATATTAATCATACAACTAAACGCTCATGATCAATCGATTAGAACTCCATTCAAGTACTCCATAATCGAGTAGAGTATATTGCAATTAGATCGATTATTGCATTAGTCGGCCATAATCGTTCACCCTTAATCAAGAGCTTATTGTTCAGCATAATTGGTGTCTCGGACCATAGAACAAAGACTTGCGGCTGCATTATGGACCGAACCTAATTGATCAATTTTAGTTTATATCGAATGATACACCTAAAGAGGGAAAATTTATTTTTAATTTTGAGGAAAATTAGAATAGAGTATAAGACTAATTTTTACTTGAATGTCCGTCTGGTAGATTATATAAAAAATATAACTATGCATATTTTTTAATTTGTTATGGAAACAAATACTTTCGTCGATATATTAATTTGAAATATCGCACGCCGTCTCTTTTGTGTACGTTTTATTCTCAAAAATGTCATAGCTAGCTCCCACTCCAAAACTTTGATTCGTTTTATCTAAGTATTATTTTCTTATACGACAAAATAAAAGATACGTGTCAAATATTTTTTCATAACCCAACCGACGTTGGTACTAATTATTTTTTTAATTTTAATAGCCCCTCAGCACATCGGAACACATCGGCGCAGACCGAGCCGCATCGAGGAGTGTCGCGTGGGAAGCAATGATGCACAATACGACAGACCATTGTGTGAAAATGTGCTAAACTAGTGAACAGATATTGGTTTCGACGTTTTTTTTTTATATTGACAACTGAATGATGTGTGTATTTAGAGGAAAAAACTACACTATCATCTTCGTTTATTAATTTGGATCTATCTTAGAATCTTGGCTTCTTGACCATATCAAGCATTCGTTAAGCAGACAGGATCACTAATTTATTTAAAGAAGTAGATAATGTTAAAACGATAAAATCAATTCTGAACTCCTTTCTCCTTGTAGGCAAACTCAAAGGTGTTAAAAGCCAGACACTCGAGTGTGGATACGATTACTGTAGTCAGTGGAGATTTAACTTCATTTAAAAGTTACGCTTCAGTTCGCGACGAAATTATCAAGGGAGCGTTTGAACCCATGAACTAAACGATCCGAGGAAAAGTTTTCGGTTTTACACCAACCTAGGTTCCGAACAAACAAGTGCAGTCTATCATTTTATAATGGGCACTAATAATACTCTTGTGGAAATTGGGAGTGTTTTAAAGCAGGAGTTATTGTTATAGCTTTTTAAGCTTTTCCAACGGGAAATGGGTAAATATGTATTCGGGAGGATGATTTTGACCTGTTTTATGCTACCCAGAGAAAAGTTAAAGACCGAAATACAGCAATGTCTAAGATTGTTGGATCATCCCTAGTAGATTGCTGTTATGTATACGGTCGGTCAGCAAATATTTCAATAAATAAACACTAACAATTTGTATCTTTTGTACTGTTGAGAAAAGGCCAGGAGAAACAAAGAATCCACCATATGCTGTATAAATGATTGATTGAGAACAAATGATTCTGAAGTTTTTATACAAGTTGACAAATATGGCGAAGAAATCAATCGAAGATGACAAAGTAATGTGGGTAATGACTTCAATCTTGGAAAATATGTCATCAGTACGATTGTTTACGATTCCAGCGAATTGTTGGCAATGAATTGTGATAATTGCGTAATTGGTACAATTGTTAATGTTCTTAGTATAGATGGTGGATGTCTATGTGCTGTTTCATACGATGGTGATGATAAAATCAAGCAGCTTAGATTAAAAAATACTAAAGTCTTTACTATCATTGCAAATAATAAAGAAATAGATATTAACATGTCCCGATCTCATGGTTACATTTCGACGGATAAGTGGGTAATTACTTAGTCATATGTTAAAACGACAAACGCTTTCTCGAAATTTGCACAGAATGTTACAAAAGATTAACCGAAAATTCAAAGCGAAGCCAAATTCAATTTGAATATCTGATAGGCTAGGTAGCTAAAATGTAAAATTCTCAGACAACACGGGCAACAGTTGCGAAGTCACCCAAAATAAAATTAGACGTTGACCTTTCTATATTATCGGGGCCTAATAGGTTTCTATTTAAGTACTTCCTACCTTCTACCTGTTCATTTTAATGACTTAAATCCGTAATAATATCAAGCAATCCTTTCTTTATTTAGACACTTAATCTTTGAAATTTTATTATCAATTTTCGTCTAATTGAATCACAAAAAAGGAAATTGAATTTTACCGTACATTTTTCATGTTTGAAAGCTGGGAAGTTGATTTATTCCAATTTGATTTAGATTTCAAAAATCTTTCATTAACACATTGGCTGCTAATGAAAGAAGAAGAAAGAAAGAAAACGAATTTATTTGCATCGTTACGAAATTTCAACAAGAAAAATAGTAAAAAAATACAGTGAACATTGTGCAAAAAGACCAGTGCTCAGCTAAATGCCGTGACCCTAGAATCTAATAGAAAACTGTTGAAGACAAATCCACGGCTGACGTTGGCACGGTAATGCCTATGGCGTTTAACCTGACTAAACCACCAGATCATATTAATTGTATTTTTCTTTTCTTTTGTGTATATGATCAACTTGTAACAAAGATACACAATATCCACTCCCTACATACATTCACTGATAATCCTCCAAATTAATCCAAAAATTGTATCAAAAGTGTCCTTATGACCATTTTTTCTCGAAATTTCGATCATACAAATAACTCCAGCTACCTGTTAAGCTCACAGGTTGTCTAAGGGACGGGAAGTAGGGTTGGTATAGCCGGTAGCCATCTGACGCGTGGCTCGTATTATTAGAGACACGGGGTTACCTTCAAGCTGTTTTATTTATGTTTAGAGACCTTTGGAATGTTGAATGTTTCAAATGACGTTGGTTGGACCCTCTGTACAGAAACTAGTTACACTTACATATTTAGGTAGAATGTAGATACATAAGTAAATAATAAAGAAGAAAGGACATTATAACCATAAAATCATAAGAAAGGACGTGAATATCATAAAATAAAATTATTTATGACTAGTAAAAACTGATAATAATCAGTTGAGGCTTCAATGGATATTGGGTATGTAGTTTGCAAAGACTCTAACGATACTAGTAAATTGATAATAAACAAACGGAATGAAAACAGAAACGATAACCATTAAATATATTCCAGCGTTGGCCAGGCAATATTGAAAAGTGAAATTTAAAAAGTTAAAAAGTAAAGCATACATATATAAAAGAGTATTTTCTTTTGACAATAATTATTACGATAGTGCATCTAACGATAATGTTACAAACACAAATCTCATCAAAGCAACCGGACCAGAAACTTAAATCTGAAGCCTTACAGACAGCTATTTGTTCTTTGAAGCGTATTACATAATCACTATCTACAAAATATAGAAACATGATCCATTACTTTAGTATTAGCTACTAACGAAGCCTTGACTTAAAGCTTGCACGACTAATTTGTTGTCAATGTTTTAAGAGATCTCATATAATCATGTATTTAACATTAGCTGATTAGACTTTTATTTAATCTAATCTCCGATCCATTGGATCTTTCTCTAGGAACCAATATGTCCTTATAGCGTTAATACGTAAAAAGCAAATACAACTTTCATGAGACAAACTAAATTTACTTTTATTTATCGGCTGACTCACGTAACTGTTTGAATAATAAGCCTCTAGAATGGCTTGAAACTAGTTTATTTCCTCGACAAACATTTACATAAGTACGCCGAAAAACATAATCATTAAAGCCAACAATATTTTTAACTCAGTGCTTAGTAAGTAATATTTTTACTAATCAGACGGGAATTTCCAACACATACTTATCGTATTATGCGTTCATCTTCCAAGAACAAATACTACAATCTCCTGTAGTAAATAAACCAACAAAAACGCTGAATAAGAACTTTTCCTACCAAAGGTCCTACAGGTAGTAAGATATAACTGTAAACAAGTGTCAGGTACCTAATACCCGCCTGCGGTGTAGGGTGACAAGACAGCATCAAGTGACTGGTAGTAACAAGAGTCGGTTCTCACGATACGAGTCCAGTCTCCTAACTAACTGACTAGCTGCTGGAATTTTTCAACTGATCTGATAGCTTTTAATCAACTGGGAAGATTGGAGTTAGGTTTATAACGAATGAAAAAAGGGGTTCTGGATTTGTCGAAATATTTTGTGTCGATTTCTCTAAAACGATGAAATTGATTTCTATTTTTTAAGTGCTTTCATAAATTTGAGTCGTGTTTAGTAGGATTAAAATATGAAACTGTTAATTTAAAAATGGTTCCAGTTTGGAAGAATTAACAACAACAACAGAAAAGGCTTTATTGATTTCTGCAAAGTTACAGGTCTCCAACAGAGCTTTTGGAATATAATGACCAAAACGATAAAGGAATGGCACGACCACGACTAACATACCGTCAAAATTAATCTATCGAATACAATATCTTTAGAAACAAAGCCTCCACTAAAGTTATTTCGTTACACAACCGTTATGGTTATAAAGGTATCAAGGCTCTTCCTAGCAACAATAACCATGCAGTTCCTGTAAAACTATTTTTGGAATATTATCTTAATATGGCACCGTTTGGACAAAATAAGTTTTAAAAATACTTTATATTATGACCATTAAACCTAAACCCCGAGGTATTACTGAGAACGTAAAATCGAATAGTAAAAATAATACCTTCTCCAACTAGGAACTGAACTTAAGGTCGCTTAACCGTGGAACTACGAAATAGTATTATAGATTCTTGAAATGTTTCAAAAGTTTCGAAACAATAGCTCATATGCAACGCTAAAGAAAAGTTTAGAAAGTGCTCGAATTAATTATACATAGAAACACATTCACTTTCTTCGTATGTCTTGCACAGAAACATCTGGCGATCAACTATTAACCACATTTCAGTTCAGACGTTAATTAACCAGTATACAGTTTACGTGGTTCCGTGAATTCGTTTAACATTCTACTAGTAAGTGAATTAAAAGAATTCAAACTCTTTCTGTATGCTGCAAAAGGAAATATTAAGGTATTGATAGATATGATGAAGAATTGTATTATTGGCCTATTGTAATATTATATCTTCACGATAAAATTATTTACAATCATCTACCTTTATTGTCTGTACCTATATTTTATGTTTGTGTCTACATATTTTACAGCGAGCAACAGCTCTTATGTTACATACGTCCATAGGCATAATAGTATCTAACTACTTTTCGTCAAGCTGGTCCAAAGATGTCTGCTATTTCCATGGTTATCTTTTTAATAAATTTAGCACTTTCTTCAGTAATTCCGGTTACAACATCATCTGACATGATCATATCATCAATTACTACTATCTTACAATCTGAACTACAAACAAACATCTCAGATTATTGTAATCAACCCACTGACTCTGTATCAACATTTAAACAAATAGTTTCAATAATAATATTTATGTTATTGCCATTTGATAATGAAAACAAACAATAAGCTTTAATATAACACCTCATTAGTGACCACACAGAAGTGGCTACCTATTGTATAATATAAGCGATGATATAAAACATATTACTATACGTATACTTGAATATATTAATAAGACTTTAGTTAAAACATTGGAGAACTCATTTTAAGAAGAGTTTAAAGATTAGAAAATAATGTACAATTTGGAGTCACTTTAAAATGTATTCTTCATCCTACTGCTCATGTCTCAAGTCTGGGATCTGTATATCACTTCTGCTTTCTTCATCATCCTCATTGATTCTACCACAAACTCCTTTTTCTTTCATATCATTCCTCACAAAATCTACCTAACTTGTCTTTGCTAGTTTCTCCAACAGTTTTTGTACAGAACAATACCACGTTTACGCTCTAGACTTTTCAATTTTACGCTAGACATGTTAAAAATATTGTCAAAATTGTCGCATTCTTAAAAACCTTGAAGATAGTCAGACATACTTTCACTGTTAACCTTTTAACATTTAGATTTAAGTATTATAAGAATTTCCTCGGTAGCTTATGCAAGGCACAGACAAGGCACATCAAAGTACCCCAAACAGGACAATTTTTTTAGTTAATTCTCAACTTTATAGCAATGGAATAAGATTGGAAATGTGTTAAAGAATGGAGACAGTTTGGAACGCTTCATGCGTCTGTCGAAATATAACCAGCTGATATTTTCCAACGGATATTATAGTGCCTAAGTATAAACGTTATTTCAAAGAGATCATTTCCGATATTACAAAATATGGTCAGTATGGCGTCATTAGACATGATGATATATGGGATAATGTTTTGTGTAGGGTAATAGATTGTTATTTAGTAATATTGATAATGTATCTTATGTAATTTATATTATACCTATATGTACGGATATATGTATGTATTTACAGTTATGCATAATCATAAATTTATTTATATAGATTTTTCTGTCACATATACCATTATATCTACCTATTACACCTACTGTTGCACATCTCTGCATCACCCCATGGTTGACTATTAGAGAATGCCACCCGGCATTAAGTCCGCCATCGTATGTTTATTATACAGAAGTGTAAAATAAATAAATAAATAAATAGAAGAAAATCGAAATATAATTTGTGTAAGACAGTATAATATAATCCAAGAATATTTCAGCTACTACCTGATGCATATCTCATGATGCATCATACATAGCACAAAATTAACACTTATCTACGAATTTTATCAATACATTTTCTTCTTAACAAATATTGTATTCACTACCTTTCGCTTTCAGATCGTCAAAGATTCCAACACGTTGTGTTTTGGCAAGGTTTCAAACCACGTCTTGTTTTATAGTGGCTGTATCGTACCTACCACTGGATACACAATAGATATCTTAAGTGAAGGCTCGGTTTGTTTACTATATCTACACTACCTACAGGTTACATCAGCGTCAGATTATCTTTTCTATTTCCTTTATGGGTAGACAAAGTTAATAGTACACTTATTAGTTTTCCTTTTATTATCAACCATACTAAATAAGAGTAAATCTCTTATCAAACGCTTCTCAAAAATCACAAATCTAATACATTTAACCTAAGCCTAGCCCACCTAAGAGATCAAAATACAGAGTTTTACAGAGTCTAGAAATTTGCTACTAATATAGGTATTGCCAATCTTTTCATCTCAGTAGAAAAACCTCATGTCATGCCTGCCTGAGACAGACTAACAAAGTTCACGTTCGTACAGATTAGCGGACATCAAAATCTACTTTTATTGAAAGGTGATACACGAATTTTAAAATCTGACAATGAAACCAACAAGTAAAACCGTGAGAATAAATAGAATTAGTTATGGTCGGTTGGCAATTGTGAAAGCAGTATTTATAGTTAAAAGGTTAACAGAATAGCTACTTGAGGACTGTGGAGACATAAGATAACCAGTAAGGTTTGATGCGGAAGGTGAAGAAGCACATCACGTTTGTATTACAAAAGACATTGGAGGTTATAGGGTGTTCAATGTTTAAACGTTTTTCTATGGCTACGTAACATCATCCTTATTATAAGCAGATTGCACTTTCATTAATAGTTTTGTATTTCCTTCTATTATTGATGATTTTAAAAATTACTAGTGTTATAGTTAATGTGCTCGACATAGGAATATGGATGAAAACTGGAAATATCATAGTCAAAAGCACTTATCCGACAGTCAAATCAAGACATCAAAAACTGGCAAAAAGTGAACGGTGAGCGTCACATAATTTAATCCATTCGAAGAACAAAAAGGCGTCAAGATAGACATATTCTGTTTTTAGAAAATAAAACAAGATCAAACGACTTTAATTCCAATCACACTTGACCGCGGCATCAAGCAGATTTGACGCATAGTCTCAACGTTTATACCAAGACAAGAGGTCAAAGATTAAGATTCGCTCGACTGGCCATAGTAAACGTTACACCGGTATTCCGTAAGTAATTCCTATTGAACACGACAGACTACATATTACCATAGCCAAGTATAGACAACTAGAGATAACTATAGACGGCTATTGGCTATAATAGACTATCCACGCAACAATTTTGGCGGGAAACAAGACGCTTGGTCAGCCATCATTTGTGTGCAAGGAATTTAGTATCCAGCTAATCAAGCTACCCTTATTTGACAAATTCCTTGAATACATTTTCAACCTTATCCTTTTGCTATAAAGTTGTAGATCTATTGTAGGCTTTGGATAGTTTGATGTGCTGCGTCTGTTACATGAATTGCAATATCATTAGTTAGAAACGATAAATGATATTGGTTCTCTAAGTTATGAATGCGATCAGGAATATTTATAGGATAAACAAATAACTTGTCGTCCCTATTAGGGAAGGGAAACTGAATACCGAGACAGAGCCGTTCTGAGAGCTAAAAAGTCATATTGCGATTTTATTTAATTTTTAAGGGAAATAGACAATTAATTGATCTAGAATTCTAGACGAATTTATCCTACTGCTAAATAAATCATTGATTCAGGAAAATATATAATCCAAAACATTTATATGGGTAAAAAACCTAGTCCCGATTGAAAAACACTAAGCACTTGAACTATACAAACACACTTAACAAACACAACTCTCGCTTCCCTTCCTCATTCCAACACACCACTAATCTTGGTTCCTTTTCTATCAATACACAAGTTGCCCCAACTAATATTAAAAGCTCACAAACATAAAAACTCTGGGAGAATAATGAGCCAGTTGGCAAAGTTGGCCAATATAGAAGCCGACGATAAATAACGCACAACGCTTAGAAAACTGTTATTAAGGCAGCGTCGCCTTAAATATTCTTGGCATTACTCAACATTAGGGTTGGTACTGCTCAGTTTTTGGATAATACTTTTTCCTCCAGTTAATCGTCTAGTATCTTCTCCCGCCTTGGGTGAGGCGAGAGGTAGTGTCAGACTCTGACTGACCTTTGGGCCGGAGCCATTGCCCCTTCGAGCCGGCAACCCGTTAAGACATACGTGTCTTCGTAGACTACCGCGGCTCCGTAAGAACTAGTACTGGTATGCTTTATTTTGTCTAAATAAGAGCTAAAATCTTGTGTTTCTTAACAGATACAGTGATACAATTAGAAAGCCAAATTGATTAATTAAACATGTTCGTTTCGATCTGTTGGTCTACATTGAGTAAGAGAAGTTTACACGCTAATTGACATGGATTGAAATTGCCAACGTGTTCCTACATACTTGTCACATTACCTCCTTTAGTTTGATGCCATATTGAGGTGAGGCGAGAGGGAGTGTCAGACTCTTACTGACTGAGTATTTAGAATCAGATTTTACAGCTAGAATCATCAAAGTCGATACCATAACATAATATCACGCCTTTTATCCTGGAAGGGGTAGGCAAAGGTGCACATTATACCACTGTACAATGTAACACCTACTTTTCACTACTTATGTTATGAGTCCCATGTAATAGGGAGTGAGCTTATTGCCATATACCGGGCACAATTCCAGTCTCCGTGCTACTACTGAGAATATTTAAAACACCCAGTAATACTTTGCTCGACCCGGTAATCTCGATCAAACTCGATATAAAGCATACATTTTTTTATTGTAAAATGTCCAAATTGTAACACTATTTTACCGCTTCCATCACACACACACACAGGCTTGTTCCCCAATGCATTAGCTCGGCTCCACAATCTACATACAATTTTCGGGGCCACAAAGCCTCCTATGATATTGCATGGAAAACATTTGCCTTGTAAAGCAATTTTCATGAATAAATCACTATGGTAAACGATTAATACGATGCCCAACTTATATTTTATGTATTTATGAATGAGAATGTCCGAAAATAACGTTTTATTTTTGGGTATCTGTATGGAGTAAAATAAAATTAAAGTTGACTCGTACACGCGGTCACGTATACCTAAATTGGAATGATGAAAAATAGAAGTGTATATACAATTACATGATGCAATTTCTTAATTACATTTCTGATATTTTATTCCTAATGTCAAATGGACTTTAAATTTACCGTAACAACGTCCTCCTGTGTTTATATTATAAGTAACTATCGTGAGATATATGACATTAACTAAAAATCGCGTGTTACTCACGGGAATATACTGAGAAAACTACTAGTTTCCATAGGCCTATTCCGCGACCGCGCACGATGCTCATGAAGAAGAATCCCTCTGTGGCTCGAAACTAGTAGAGCTTTACTCAGTATATTCACGTGAATAACCTGCGATTTTTAGTTAACCTCCTACTGCCTAATTAGCATGAAATTCACTTTACCTAATAAAATAGTCAGTTGGAAAAGTTGAATCTTATAATGATAACGGCTTTTTGAATAAGTTAAAGTAAGCATACGTAGTTACGAGCTTTTTCTCAAGAAGCTTAAACGTTTCTTACTTTAACCTAAGAGAATTTCGTAACATAAAAATGGGATTAGAAGCACCAAGCAACCCTACCTCGGATGGATTAGGCCGCGTTCACACAGCGCTGCAAACACTTCTTATCGGTCGACTGCGAGATACTTGACTTATTAGTCACCCAGTTTATTTACTACAGTGCCCTCTGATATTCTCCCGTGTTCCCTACTACTACTTCCTAATAAATATTCCAGAAGTTAGCAGGAGACCAGAAATGACAAACAGGTTTTTGTTTGGTTAATTTGTTAAGTACATATTAGTAAATATTAGTAAGGTAGCTAGCAGGTACTTACCTGCCGAAAGTAAGCCGAAAAATAATAATTGTTTTTAGCTGTTTGAATAAGGCAATACTTTTCAGTTTTAATTCACTACAGCTTAAAAGCTTTAACATCTGCAACGGAGATTAACATTCTGAATTTTAAAAGGGGTAACTATAAATAAATTTGCAACAAAGAACAACTACAGCAAACAAGTACCGTAAGGACTCCATATTGTTTCCACTAGTAAACAGCAATAAAGTAGAAGAAAAAAGGTCAAAATACACGTGGAGGACTCCCCCGAACGAAATTCCCACCGAAATATTTGGCATGCCATCAAATAGAGTAACAAAAGGCACTCAAAACACACAATATCCGAATTTCGAATACCGACTATCGCCGAACGATTTCGGACGCGGAAAAAATGCAGGTAACAAATTATGGATGACGTAACCGGGACCAAAGTACCATGGTTATTTTATTTTTTATTATTTCTGGACGCCAATGAAATTGCTGGTTAAATTGTTTTTGAATATCGTGTGCGTTGGAATTTCTGTGTTATTCTTTTTCTAGTGGCTTTTTATTTTGGCGTGTTCGATATTCAAAGTACCAAATTTTTTTATTGTTTATGTTTAGTGTTATTGAACTTTCAGCCAGTACTTTTGAATAAACCTCTTTCAATAATAAATTATTATACCAATGTTCATAATCTATATGTGACTTTAAACGGTTGTAACAACAATGTTATTACATAATAGGTGTAATACCTATAATGGCTGTTATGTTTATGATTCATACAATTTATAAGCTCACTAACAACGCTACTTGCGTAATTTTAATCTACAGAGTAACTTGATTAACACTTGTATAAACCACTTCATTAGGTACTGATTTGTAAAATAAATAAACAGACGATATAGGTCAATGTCTATCAATTGATGTCTTTATTACTACCTTTACTAAACCTGTGATCATTAAAAAGATTTATAATTGTTTAGAACCTTTGAAAATAAAAATATTTTATAGGTATTTTGAACGGAAAATATAGAAAAACTGTTTTTCTATATTTTTATCATATCAGTTAATAGTTGCGTGTAACTTAACCTATCTATTTAAATAAAATAACTCATAAATCCCGAAAGACCCATGTAATAACAGTTATTACATAAATATGCTCATATTTAGTTGGACCTAATGATAATTTCATCAGCCTACGTAACTATTTCAAAATGGTGGATCACGCACGCGGCCATCAGGGCTCTTTTCTAATGGGCATAGACATTAAGAGGAAATACCATAAATTCTCCCGACCGCACGACTTTAGGGTCCCGCCTATAATCAGCTTATTTGAATAAATCCACTTCTGGAACGAAAGTTGAGCTTAATTAAAATCCGATTGCTAGTGCATCACTTCTCGTAGGCTCACGGCTTCGTTTTATAGTTTTGTTCTTTAAGCATACTTGAGGTTTACGTTTAATACTTATGACGTAAGTAATGCATTATTGTGTCTCGCATAATTGATTCTCAAAAGGTTAGGCTGACATGTTTCTAAAGGTTTCCTACAGGCATCATCAACAACCTATAAGTGGACACTACTGACCAAAGGCCTCTTCTCGCACGGAAAAGGCTTGCGGGTTGGCGATTCCAAACGTATAATTAGAAATTATAAGCCCAGGTTTCCTCACGATGTTTTCCTTCACCGTTTGTCAGTGGTGTCTTGATAATCTTAGAAAGTGAATATAACTCGGTAAAAGTCACATTGGTACTTGCTGTTGGTAGGTTTCAACCCGCGCCCTCATGCATGAGCAGCGGGGGTCTTAAGCCCGGGGGCCACCACGACATTCCTACAGTACTAACTGAAAATAGACAAGTAAAGTACAAAAATATTGCATTCAGTGACTAGATTTTAATATTTTTGAAATAATTTATGAACTAAGTGCAGTACCGTAAAATATAAACCGTGTCATATCATAATGTAATTTCATTACTTCTTACGTACATTCCTACATACGTAACAATGCCATATTATTATCCAACCAACGCGACGCAGGCTGATGCCGATACGGCGCCGTAGCCGAGAACTTAACGGGTTGCCGGGGCTCCGGGACGGCTCAAAGTGCAGGAGTAGAAACAGGGTGGTTTTAGTCAGTTAGAGTCTGACACTCCCTCCCGCATCACTTGCGATTTGAAGACTTTCCCACATTAATAAAAAAACGGCGCAACGTGATAAAGGTTTTTGTTCTAAAAACTATTAAACAAAAACCCACATACGTAATTATCTATGGAACCCAAATCCTAAATTTATTTAAAAACCATGGACGGCTTTAAACCGTGACTTACTGTCCAGTAGATATGTAAGTAGAGAATAATCTTCTTGGTCCAGACATCACTTATTTTATGGTTCACCATTCTCAAGTGTCATCGGACGGGTTTCACTCGTAACTTGTACAGACGAGATCACGTCGAGCTACACATTTCTGTGCTTCTTTATTTGATTTTCAACGTTATAGTTTTGATATAGACTTTAAAATGCAATAAAAGTAAAGGACAGATTGGAGTAACTTGACCTGCTATGTGATACCTGACCGTTTATGGGGATTTTTACTTATGGAAAACTTTTAGCCTGGTGTACTCGGAAGCTATGGTATTAAAATTCAATATTATGTTGTTGCAGAGTATGGCTGTTAAGTATCAATGATGAAGTTTTGATTTGGTATCAGAATGAGACACGACATTATCAAGCGTTTTAATTTCAGATATAAACCCGATTTCTCACACTACGGACCAAAATCCATCACGTATAGTATTAATAAGAATGTTCTATATGTGTTAATAAACAGTGGGGGATAAAAGTAACAAAAATAATATGCATCGCTGCTCACCCCATCAAGGAAAATGAGGATGAAGTTGTTTATGAGCCTTTACGTAAACTAAACAACATTTCAACAATATTTTGATATCACAATCTTAGAAACGACAAAACCGATTTGCTTTCAACAAAAACACAAAAAATAAATAGAAATTTCTTTA
Source organism: Spodoptera littoralis (assembly GCA_902850265.1). Taxonomy (NCBI): domain Eukaryota; kingdom Metazoa; phylum Arthropoda; class Insecta; order Lepidoptera; family Noctuidae; genus Spodoptera; species Spodoptera littoralis. The sequence goes on from LR824545.2 coordinate 13,165,102, forward strand.
CAAAGCAGCCGATTTGTTGACGGATTGATTAGAAGTAACCAAATAACTAACTTATCGAATACAAATATTAATATCTTCACTAAATATGTAACATAAAGGTGTTATCTAAAAAATCTGGAGTATCTACACACTTAACTGGCAATCGGTTAAAAGCTTAGATAGATAACACACGGTACTTGTTGGTTAACGCATAAAAAATGGTTCAAGTTAAGCATGGGTTAAGTAGGTAAAGATTTAAGATTACTTTAGAGAAAATTTCTTTGTTAAAGACATGCTGGCAGCAAATCCAGAGTCCATATAATGTTTTTTTAATAATGAGTCATCAGAATTTATAAAAATATTTTGACTAGCTGATCTGGCAAACTTCGTACTGCCTAAAAAGCTTTTCTCACTTTTTAAATCTTCCCGGGACTTCTAAGAACATTTCAAGACCAAATTTACCCAAATCGGTTCAGCCGTTCTCGAGTTTTAGTGAGACTAACGAATGCAAAAGCATTTTTATTTATATAAATGTTACAAACAAGCAAGTACCTATATCGCAACTTTGAGATGTATTCCAAAATCAAACTTATTTAAATAGAAAAAAACAGAACCAATCTTGATAAAACAAATAATAACGGAAAACTAATCAAACGATACATTTCCAAATTCCACTAATTTGTTGAAATTCTTCGGTTTTACGACAAACCACTGTGTTATTGTTAATAAAAATTAATGATTCCCATCAAATCTTTATGTTTTAGATGGAATGAAGACGTTAAAGGTGGTTTTACACTTGCGGGTTCGAGGCGAGGCGAAAAAGAATTGAAATATCATCTGTCAAACGAAATTTGCAAATGGCGGCGGCCAGATGAAGAGGAACGACCCTGACCGTGGAAACCTGCGCAGTCATGTTTCCGTTGCAAAGTAAATAAACAATTGCTGGCGAATTAAGGTAATTATTCGGTAGCTTCCACTGTTTTGGCATTGTTAGCTAAGAATTTACTATTGTGGTTGGTGTTAGAAGTTTGATTGTAGGTAGAAATAAGAATCTATGTAATTATATAATATTGTAATATAAAAAAATGCGATACACGATAAATAATCACTAGTTCATCTTTGGATTACATTATTTTTGGTCTGACTACGTCTCACCTCGGTTCGTCTCAATCCAACAGTGTAAAACCACCCTAAGATGCAAGTTGATCAGTTCAGTAAACTGGTCACAGCTATCAAATAGTTACTTAATATCTTCTAACTGTCTAATAAAAATAGTCATATTGTAAATCTTTCGAGTTGAAAAATAATGAGAGTGTATCTGTGCATCAGAACAAATTAAAATAAATACAATATTTAATCAACATTGTGACGCTAACGACAGCGAAAGAATCAACAAAAAATGTGCCGTGTATTAAAAAAAACTTAAAAACGAGCACGCTCAATGAAAACAAACCTAATTTCACGTTCCTAATTTTTCAATTACACAACACAAAACGAGACAGACGACAATATCCGTTTTATTATATATTATACACGAAACGGCGTCCATAACAGTCGTTTCCACAAAGGAAATTTGTATCAAAACTTGTCATTGTTCCAGTGCTCGTAGTGACGACGTTTCTTAAGAGAACCGGCCCGTTTTCATAACTTCACGTCGGCATCCTAACGGTAATGTTTTAGCAAAATGAATTTTATATCTGTGAGGATAAAGTTGATTATGTTAGGTCCTATTTTCTCGGTTAGGCCGTAATAGAAGTGAGTTGAGAGACAATGGGAGTGCTCAGTATTCTAGAGTGGTGCGTGTTTCCCGCGATATCGCGTTAATATTCGTATTAGGTATCGGATTATGGTTAAGGAATTCGGATACGCATCGAGTAAACGTTTTTAAACGATGTTTTAACTTACACTGGGATGTTTTGCGAGGTTTTTCGGTTGCGTTTCTCATTTTTGTGGTATTAGGTCGGTGGGTAATTCGCAGTCACTTTGCTGTGGAAATAATTATGGTTTTCATCGCAAACAGTTTTGCTACTTTAAAGTCAAAATATGAGAAAAGGTTTAAGCAACAGATGTTGGTTATATCTCTATAACAATATTAATATCGAAGATTAAATTAAACCTGAGAAATTGTGGCGCTAGAATAATATAATTAAGTAAAATCAACAATAATTTAAGAACGATCTTACTGAGCAAACGTCACGTTTTTACCTAGGAACTAGGAACTACTTAATATTAAGTTAAACTAAACAACACGTACGGTTCACAATACATTTCCCACGTCCGCTAATTATCTAGCCAATGTCAAGTTGAAATGACGAAAAAAACTGTCATTAGCTTATAAACCTTCCGTAAGAATTTATGGGATTGTGTAAAACATTCACGTAAAGAAATGATAATTTTAAAGATAATTGCTAATTTTGGCATTATAACACTTATTTCTCACAGATATGACGTCATAAATTATTTATGTTATAAACACAAGGACTAACGATGGCCTAGGACCTAAAATAATGCCCTTAGGTACACCTACAAGTAAACGACTTTAAAACATTTACTGTAATATTAACTTTACATCATTATCAATGTATTGTATCCAAATTTACTCTGTGAAAAATGTTTTTAAGATTAGTCAAGATGTCAGCTGTTTCAAGACCTAAGTACAGCCTGACGAAAAGGGTCGCCTAAGCGATATTATATTACATAACCCGTCTTTCTAGAACCGACTCTTGGGCATTGTTTTCGTATAGGTAATGTAGAACACGAATAAACACGGCCACATTTTAAAACATTAAAATCTGAATCTATTTAGTACTTAATTGGATTCTTTGTGATCATCATCATCAAGAACTCATGAGAATCTACTGCTGCTATGAGTTTCCTCTACAAAATATGCTTTACATTACATAATCAGGGTAGGATACAAAATTCAACAATAATAATAGTATAAGGAAAAATTTTACTGTCATTCTAAGCCTCAACACACACATATTCCCATAAACAATTACTATGCCTTGATAAGGGTATGAGACGCCACTAGGGAAATAACCATGACTACGAAAGGTTTAAATCAAATATAGAAAAGGTTTTAGGTACTATCAGACGCTTAGAATACAAGAAAAATTATAACCTAGTACCTATACCTACTGCCATGATAGGGGCAAAATCACTAGAGGAAAACAGTAAGAAAAAGAAATATTAAACGTCTATGTCTGTCAGTTTTTCAAAGTATAAAAAGATGGATAGGACATCCGTCAGGCCTGCGTTCATGATCATGATGCATTTAAAAAAGTGGAAGAACTTGATTGGTCTGCATCGGCGGTGCACGCAACAACGACGAGCGACCCGCTCTAATATTAATAGATTCACAGAGAGCGGTGAGAACGGATGATAATACCGCTAAACACGTGTAAAATGGTACGAGTGTTTGAAGATTTTACACGCTCGTGTCTCTAGAACGAAGCTAACAGAACTATGATTCGGTGTGAAATCCAAAACAACATTTTCGTTTAGAGAACAAAAAACTTTTAAATGTCGAACGAGAGCTGTAATATTTTGCGCACAATACACAGTAATAATAGTACGAAATAAGTTGCAAAAAATATAATACAATTGGTATACTATGGTTCTACAGTTATCGTTATCAATCAACAACAAAATATTAATGTGATTGAACTTAATACTGTAGAAGTAGTACAGACCAAATGGACAGATAAGCCATACATCTAATGCAAAGAATCGTGTGAAAGGCATCACAGACACACGAGCAGCTCTTGTTACTCGAAATATTACCGGCCCCGCCTCGAGGCATCGTGTGTAGCCGTCCTTAATGCACACTTTCTTGGGAAAGTTACAAAAAATAAAGTAGGTATGAGGAGTTACAAACGAACTTGGGTAAGGATTAATAATGTAGCCGCCCGCGGCCGAGTGATGCTTCTAAGACATTTTGATGGTCGTCAGTGCTTCTTCCATGCGATTCATTATCAGCGTTTTCAAGCATATCTGAGTTTATTTCATTGTATTTTTAGGGAACTCAAGATTGAAATGAACTTCAGGACAAAAGAATGAAGAAATGTCAAAGTAAGTGCGATAATAATAAACAAGTCATTACAATATTCCCTCTAATGGCTGTAAATAAGGTATCCTGCGACTAAGTTAAAAATCCCCAATATCTATAGTGCCTACTTTTATAAAGATATTTATTAATACATAGCTAGTCATATTTACTTCATGGCTAATTATAAGAATAGCCTGACGTCACGCGGTCCACGTTAAACCGAAACAACCACGTCACGATTCATCGGAATCTTTGCCGTTCCAGTTTCCAGACGAAAAGTAAAAACTTTTATATTGAACCGAATGAATATCGCTCGAATAAATAGAAATCATTGTGATATTGGTCCAAAGTAAAACTAACCAAAAGCATAGCGAAATAAGACATACGAAATGCGGTCTAAATAAACTATTTACTTCAAATAAACTTTAAAATAATATTTAACTATACACACGAATACGCTTTTAACAAGATGTCAGCATAAGCAAATATTACACTACAAATAGAAAGTTAAACAGTTTTGGATATCTCTGAAGCTTTCAAAATCCAGTCATTAGATACATCTAAATACCATGCCCGATAAAATCAAGCAATTAATTTAAAAAGCAAAGCCATTCAAGTGGAAGGATTAACAGTAAAACTCTGGCAACAGTAAGTAATGAAACCATTAGAAAGATAAGTAAGAAACTGTAGAATTTAATAGAGAAACAATTAGAGATAATTTCGTTAAAATTACAACTATTACTGCAGAGAATTTCACTAACAATCGTTACTGGATCGGGGACAAGAGAGCGTTTTGTGCCGATAGACTGCCGGCTCACACAGACTAGGAAATACCAGTTCACCAGTTCGGTTCACGTGACATGCAGTACTACTTTATAATATCACACTTCACTTGTAACGGGCCGAATCGAGAGTTAAAATTAATGACGATGAACTTGAAAGTATTTATAATCATAATGTAATAAAAATAAATCATACGAGTGACTAATTAGTTGAAGAATTGACAGAGATATATTCTAGTTTATTGGACGTAAATATAAATGAGGAGAAGGAAAAAGAAAGCTCTCCTGGAATTGCTACCAGAAATATATAGTAGGAGAATGAAGTTTATTTTATGAACATAATAAAGATTAGGCAATAGTTAATTAACAGTTCTATGCCTACTTTAAAGCTACTATATAAGCAACCGCATTCCAATCTTAGAGTTAAACTTAATGATCATCAGATGGGATAATATAATCAAATCTACAGCTTTGATGACACTTGTTTCATTTAAAACGAATAATTACTAATTCAATTTAACCATTAAAGACGAAATCGATTAACGTATTCAGAATCTTTATCTTCTATCCAATTGTTATTGAGTTTTAGAGTAAATATTGGACCAGTTGCAATATTTTCCACATTGTGTGACGTAACTTTGCTTAAGTGAATGTTTGCTTCATCTCTATAACGTCTGTGCACAATTGGATCAGGTTGTCTGTCGCGTGCAAGAGTTTCATTCTCATTTCTGTGTACCTAAGCACAATTGCAACATTTATTTTGCACCATACTTAACACTTGTGCAAATTGCTTATAGTCACGATAATTGGAGCTTTTAACTGTATCTGCCTTTTCTTGTAATTGAATAGTAGGACTTGTATGATCTTGAACACAATTATGGATATTATTGCGTGTGGTTTTTTAGTTATCTTTATTTCTTTGAAAGATGTATGTTTGTATCTTTTTAATCATTGAACGTTGGGGTTCCATCTTTGTTTTAATGTAATTAAGGGCCAATTTTTCGATGCTCAGATAAATTTTAACTGAGAAATAACTTTAAATATTTGACAATTATTCTTCCATAGAAACAACTGTCAAATGTCAATTTAATTTTACAGTTAAGAATGAACAGACGATTGAAAAATAGGCCCTAAGGTTGAAATTCTATTTCTAGCCTTTCTTACAATAGCTTGTCATAATGTTGCATTAGTAATAGATAGTTCCTTGACATTTCCTACTGTTTGTTGTTATGGCTTCTTTCTTAGTAAGGGACACTCTGTGCATAGTAATTTCAATATTCAATCGAACCGAATGCCTCTCAGGCTTTGAAATATTTAAATTAACGGTCGTGTTAGTCCTCATCGTCGATTAGTATATTAGATAAGTGTAAGGTAAAGTAGCTCCCCAAAACTATTGCCTTATTTTAAAACAGCATTACTTATTAATTGATTCAAGTCTATTTAATAGTATAACCTTATTAAATCAATTTAGGTCCATATTATGGCATTGAGTTACGGTAAAAACAATCAGAACCTTTAATTTTTACTTTCTAGATTTCGTCACTGCTATAAACACAGCAGGAGATTTTCACAACTTAAGTTATTTGCAATATTTCTCACAAACATTATACTTAAGTTAAAGTATAGTTATAGGTAATTAGTACATCCTGTTTTTGATTACCGTGGGATTATCTATAATGTCTAGTCATCAAAGAAAATAAGCAGTTATTGTTGTACTAGAGATACTGGCCTTAGGAATCAGTAATTAAGCGTTAATTTATTTTATTTTTCAGGAAATGATATTGGAATAACGACCTAAATAACTTTAATAGGAAATATAATGGTAAATAAATACACTGGCAAGGATATAAACTCGTAAACGTATAGGTACATAGTTGTATGGTGAATCCAGCGATAAGCAGGAAGGAACTAATGACAAAAAGGTACATGTCTAATACTAGTTACCTAGTAGGTAATTTTAAAATATACTCAAGTCCCTAATCCCCGTCCCAGTATAATATTACAAATGCAAAACTTTGTGAGGATGTATGCGTGTGTGTTTGCTGCGCTATTACCTCATAACAGCTGAAGGGATCGAGATGAAGATTGGAACAGGGGTAGATGGTCTGGAGTAAAACGTAGGCTACTTTTTATCCCACGGGAATACAGGTGAAGCCGCTGGTAGAAGCTAGTATTTATATAAGTTCTAAGTCCCTAAATACAGATTCTAAAAAACCGTTAAACATAAACTTCTACTCGTTTTAAGTTAAACAATGAGTGGACTAAAATGCCATTCATTTGATTCCCTCGTGGTATTTTTTCCAGCATGTTCCTAGACATTCTCAATAAACACAAAGTTCCCGACATAATCCATGTTTAGCTCACAACCGACTCAGGAAAACAATGATCTCTCAAAGGCTGAGCTTAACGACTTGAAAACTTCCCCGCGAGACCTCATAACAACTTTACCCAACAGTTCAAAACTTACAGAATATTAAGTAAAACAAATACCAAACATTACCTCTTAAACAATTGTTTGTAATGCATCCTAGAACAACACAGTGCACATCACAACACAACACAAAACACTAAATTCCAAACATTCACTTCAAATTACAACAAAAAACATCCAACGGCGGGTATCACGAAAAAATTCTGAATACAAATAATGGGATGCGTGGGACGCGGCGCGCGCGCACCTCCGGGGAGAGGGGGGTGACGTACAGGTGGGGGCAGGTACGCACCCTATCCTTACAAAGACGGTTAACGACAAGTGTTGCTCCGACAAGTGCCGGCGATTGACTGAGTCGGCATGATCTACCTGGGTGCGCGCGCGCAAGGCTGAGGTCGCTCTATTGTTGAGAACGTAGTGTAATAACGGATGAAAAGTTTGAATTTTCCCAATAGGATCATTCATAATATTTTATGTAGTGTAGTGACGCTGTGGAGTTGTGACGCTTCTTGCGGTTAGACGTTGTTGTAGTAATTCCATTATTTGAATTAGAATTAGTATTAGTTGTACCGAACAGTAGGTAGGTAGATACTTGTACTATTTATTCTGTGGTTCTACTAAAACATCGCGTCATAGCTTTTATTTCTTAAAGGGGATTTTAATGCGAGAACTACAGTTTGAACCTATTATATTACAAACACTTTTTCGATACTATTATTTCAACATCAACTACAGTTTTATTATTAACATGTTTAGTAAGTTTGCTAACATACCATCATAACATCACGCCTTTCATCCCTGAAGGGTTAGGCAGAGGTGCACATTACGTCCACTTAATGCCACTGTACAATTTTTCACTATCTATGTTATAAGTCCAATGAAATAGGGGGTGAGACTAATTCTTACCGGTCACAAATTCAGACTCCTCCTATAACCCTGTAATACCCGACCCGGGTATCAAACCCGAGACCCGTTGCCCGGCAGTCGCACTTGCGACTACTCGGCCAACGACGCAGTCAGTGTGCCAGATTAATTTCTAAATAAAATCTTTCATAAAAACCCAACTTTCATTTAAATTAGCCATTTCAAAATAGTTGTATTACAATGGCTACAATTACGCACATGGATTGGCTTGGACCATGGGAAGTTCTGTCCATTATGTGAAGGTAGACACCATGCATGGTAGCCATGATGCAAGGGGTGGCACCCATCGAAGCGGAACAGCGATTGGACCGCGACCAATGCTGTTCTAGATTCATATTTTACTTACTCAGATTTTTTTGTCATCAGTTGCTGTTTTAATTATTATAAATTGTGGAGAATGAGTCTGCAATTCTATCGATAGATCATGTTAATTAGTGCGACTAATGTATTTATTCTGATTCGTGTAGTTATCGATTTAATTAAGAAAATAACGTGATTATTGACCATAGTAAATTTTTGTTATTTTATAGCTTACGGAGACCAAACCATTTGCTACAAAAAAAAACAAAAGAATAATTTTAAAAAATGTCGATAAATAATTTCAGTCTTAAGTTTTATCTATGGAAGGAATTCAAAAGGCAAATTGTGTGAACTACACTGTTTTTGGACTATTGTGATAGTTTGCAGACGTCATACTAAGTTATGCATATTGCACATCAATATTGTTAAACTGTGCATTTAGTTGACCTAGTATTTAATACTTTAGGTAACTTAGACTGTCGGGAAACATTATGTCAGCTCAAAAGTAAGAAATAAAATGAATAAGTAGGTATATAATATATATATCTTTATATATATAATTCTTCTGTGAGTGTGTATGTCACTGAACTTCTCTCAAACGACTGGACCGATTTTTTGAAATCTTTTTTTGTGTGTTCAAGGGGATCTGGGAATGATTTAGATTCACAAATCAGCCCGGCAGATGGAGCTGCAGTCGATGTTTATCCTAAACAGCTAATTTGAATGAATTTTTGTTAATACATTCAAGTGGATATGCAGGACAACGTCTGTTGGGTCCGCTAGTATATAAATAAAAATGAATTTCCATTCGTTAGTCTCACTAAAACTCGAGAACAGCTGAACCGATTTAGCTAATTTTGGTCTTGAAATGTTCGTGAAAATCCAAGGAAGGTTTAAAAGGTGAGAAAATAGTGTTTAAGCGATATGAAGTTTGCCGGGTCTGCTAGTAAATTATGAACATTAACTTATAACAAGGCAAAAACTAACCACAATTACGTTTGCATTAACTTAAACATATCCTAAGGACCATAAGATTCCTAAATTCAGGAAAAATGCTTCTACACATACCTAAACATCATATAATTACCTTATACACCTAACCTCATCTCTTAATACACCTAACCTCGTCTTGATACACAAACGCCACTAGTGCCATCTAGCGAGTAACGGGAGAGATACACAGTGTAATTGTAACTAACTAGTGCGTCTGCGTCGATCAGTGGATAGGAAAATTATAATAACTGTCTCTTTTGGGTTCTTTACACTTAACTGTATAAAAATGGGTGTATAAAAGTAGATATCTAGAATTAAAAAAGATGAGATCAGCTTTGTCAAACAGTAGGGAAAAAGTAACCCTGTCATTATTCTCTCTCCTAAATTCTTACTATAAAACGCTCCATTACGATGTGAAAATAAAACATTATATTTCCACAATAATATTTTTTCTTTATTAGGCAAATAAGTACGGGTTTATCCTATAGATAGACCTATCAGATTGAACTATCATTCAATTAAAAACCTGTATCTAAACATTAACATTTGATACGCAATGTTTAGTCCGATACTGGTCGGCGTCATCATGATCTTATCGTGCATAATTGCAGTGATATTATCGACATAGCTACTGATAGTACTGAGATGAATATACAGTATACATGGTGTTATTAGGGATGGTAATGATAGGAAGTAAGTTTCAGTTTGAGTATTATCTGTTTTTCAGTAGAAAAGAGTTTACGTGTGGGAAAACCATGCTTCGGCAAGAATGTCCGAATACATGGAATAATGTAGGTATGTGATACCACGGCCTCACAGAAAATCGACGTGAAACAACCCTTGCGTTGTATGCGTCGTATGGGTGAGGTTACCAGAGACCCAATCACCCCCACTCCCCAATCTCGCCAATCCCTGAATCCCCAACAATCCTAGTAACGCATTTGTAACGCCTCTGGTGTTTCGGGTGTCAGGGGCGGCGACGATTGCTAACCACCAGGTGATCTGTCTACTCGTTTACCCACAAAAAGTAGGATTCTTCATGTTTATAGCGTGGTAATGCTTCTACTAAAGAAAGGCTATGTTCTTAATAAAATGCAAGTTTCTGTGGTCCGACTTATGAGCAAAAAATTACACATTATAGGCTCCAGAGTTAAGTTTTTAAGATAAGTGTGTGTGCGGAAAAGCCTACAGATAGATAGGTAATACCTGAATAGCACTGAAAACAAATGCATGCTAATCATGGCATTTAACGAAAACCAACATCTGATTTAACAACAAAGATAAAAAACGATGCAAGAAAGCCTCGAAGTTATTCAGTGTATTTATTTATTTATTTATTTGAAAATGTACATATATAACACCACAGCTTACGCCATTAATTTATACTGTTAATTCTTATATAAATGCTATTATTTAGATACTTAAAAACAAACTAATTATTCAGTTGATTTGTTTCAATAACCCAGTAAAAATTAACAGATAAAATAAAAGCATTGTAATAATTAACATTAAAAAAGTAGACATGAATCCAGACAATTAACCTTGCCTGGTTTTTTGCCTAGCGTGTTCAAGAAGCCTCTTGGAGGTTGCGTGTGCGCAAGGTCGCAGATGAGACGAATAACTTTGTTGAAATTTATTATTTTTGTATTATTGTGTGTATGCTTTTTAACTAAACAAAATTTTGGTTATTAGGATTAGGTAGGTTCTGGTGAAAAAGGTAGGATTTACATATTTTTAAACACCATCACATAAACGGAATTACTTAACAGTTTCGTAAATAATATTGTTTTTGGAGTATTCTTTTTTTTATAGCATAAACCGGTAAACGAGCAGATGGATCAAGTCCTAATGGTAAGCTGTCGGCGCCGCCCATGGACACTCGGAACACCAAGGCGTTACAAGTGCGTTACCGGCCTTTTGGGAATTTGAGGATTATGGGGGATTCGGGGATTCGGGAGACGGGGACTAGGGTTATTGGGCCTCCGATACCTCACTCACACGACGAAATACAACGCAAGCATTGCTTCACGTCGGTTTTCTGTGAGGCCGGTCGAGCCGGCCCATTCGTGCCGAAGCATGGCTCCACATAGAATTTTTCGTTAAAAAAATTAAAATTTTCTTATTTATTATGTTGGTATCTAAGTGCACATATTACCAATCACACAAAAAAACAATCAATCAAAACAATAATTTTCAACACCCACAAAAACTAAAAGAACTTTGAACTACGCACATAAATATTTTACGAAAAAAGAAAAATAGACACAATTATGGCCACATATGTAAACAATATAATTGCGCAGAAATATTACTTTTTTCTTACATGCAATTATAATTGATGACTCAAGCAATCATTGAACAATTGCTGTTCTATGACGTCACAAAATGGCGTCAGGGATTGCCCAAGACACAATTAAAACTATAAATCACTAAGCTAATTGTTTATCAAAGCATTCATAACTATATTGCAATTGAAATACGAATGATAATCGTGTGTACGAATCTTTTGTTAGTCTTTATGCTTTGCGTGTCAAGTCCTAGATGAATAATTACAATTCAAGTATTCAATAATGAACGATAGATTGACTTATTTGAAATTATATTAATCGAGGAATTTCCATTGATTACAGAATGGCTAAATGCTGAAAAATATTCTTTTTTATTTTCATCATCACAGCCCGTAACAATTCTATGTTGGATTACGACCCATCGAAGAGTATTTTCCATAATTTCCCCACTTGGCAGGCAGGTTTGGAACTGCAGTGCAAAAAGTTCATAACTAATACTTGTCCATTTGACCATATAATTCTGTTCTGAAGCTAATCTCCTCGAATCTTTTCCTACTTTCGAAAATTAACTTCACTATGCGTATCTAGCGTTTTCCGATTTGCACTTCATTAAGGAAATAATTCATAGAATGGCCATTACACACTCTTGTATAATAACTAAGGAAGATATTCAAACCCCGTACCATCTAGATAGCCTGCCAATATCCATGATATCGAACCGATCTCTGAACGCGGAAGAGACGTGAATGAATTAATAATGAAAACCACTACATTTAAAGACGTGGCTTATATTTGCATAATTTTTATTATCAACTTTATTATTCATAGTCTAATTGAAATAGATAGGCGTTCGAAGACTGTTCTATTTTTTTTTAGCACTAGTCCGCCACAGCCTCCCCTAACCGTTGCAACTCCTGTAAGCCAGGATCTACAGTAGATACAACCATGAAAACTAGAAACTGAACGTCTTATAATAAGCTCAGAAGTCCGATTCTAAATTGCATAGTTATCCGTGAAATGATATTGATATTTGATATGCATTGTGAGTGGAGATCCCGCACAAAACCTGGGACAAAGTGTAGATATCTTTTAAATACTCCACGAATCAGAAGAATGCTAATTTCCAACATCTAAAATAGTGCGATCTCAAATGAACAAGTCTGAACCTGAAATCAGAATGAGTGAGAAACAGAGCAAAACCAATATAGTTAATTATTATCTATCATAGGTCATATAATCATGTTAAGGATAACGAAGATCTAGCCGTCAGCAGTATATCATACTAGCATTCCAATTAAAACAAAATGGTAGTTACAAAGCCTAGTGCCGACGTCCAGCATCATAGCAAACTTAATTAAAATACCATAGAAGATTGAATGGAAGCACAAACATTTTTGAATGCTTGGCATTTTATAAGAATCCTAGGTCAGGTAAAATTATGCTTATCGGAATAAGAATTTGAATTCTTATAGTCCCTCTTGTATCTATGTGTAAAATGAACATTGAATTGCTTTAAAACATTGCAGTAAAACATTGACGTTTCTTTAATGGAAAAACAATGACTAAGTTATGCTGACGATGTGAATGTTCACAGCAGAACATAAGACTAATGACATCTAGAACGAACAACTAGTGTTCATCTGAATTGACCAACTTTATGCCATGTTGGCTAACAAAAGCGCCTGTAATCTTTGACATTCCTACACAAACTTCTTCAAAAACCACACAACTACTAAACAAATGATAAACACGCACAACTACAACAGATTAATCTAAACCAAAAACATTAACAAAGGTATTAAGCCCAAAACTACTCGGTATACATCATTAAAATCCCCTGGAACTCCCATCACAATCTCAAAAGACACACTTGGGACTTGTAATATCAAAATTAAGAGGTGTAATCAAGACGATGTAGTTGAGACTGTATCTCTGTAACCTGATCTCAATGGTATATGTTTAGGTTGTTCAGTGTCCAGTTAACTGAGCGTCGACCTTGGACTGTATTGTCAGTGCAATCATTTCCTACCTCCTTCACTTTCTAAGACAACGGTTTTTATCAATCAATCAATTTGGAATTATTTTTAAGTTCGTCTTTTTTGCTTCGATTAATTGGATTAAGTTTTTGCTTCATAAATTGCTTCTAAAATACATAGGATGCCTCTTTTTCTGTATGTATTGAGATTGCTAGTAATGTTTCCTATTTACCAGGTCTAATAATAATATTGTTAGCGAGTTTATTGACACAACAAAGAATGTTGAGTTTGAACTGATTTCCTAAAACTTTTAACTTTACCCGGATCTAACTCAAATATCGTGACTATATATATACGTATACTTCCATTCACGAACTACTACTAATCCGAACTATTAAATTCTTCAAAAAAAGTGGGGAAATATTTACTGTATGTAATGATTTAAATCCGTTTCAATTTTTAAATAATTTATGCAAAACGATGGATATGCTGTTGTTCCAAGCCAGTTATTTCATCTGGCAATACAATTATCAAAATAATAACTTAATCAGTCTGCTCTTTTATTTAATAAAAAACCATACTTTACATTTTGAATAAAACACACGCTATGAAATTTTATTAAGATCATAACACGATTTTAGGAATATTTTTTACCTAACAAATTATTGTCATTAACCTAAATAATTTTGTCAAAACGAGTAGATCTACATATTTCTATTCCAAGTCTATGATCTAAAACTCACCGGTTCTCTCCTGGTCCAAGCTTATTGTTCTCGACGATGGCAGTAGCTCTGATCCTATGGTCAGGCTGTTCCCCAATCAGTTTCTCACTCCTCCCGTTATTGAGGTGCTCCCTAGCCACACTATACGCGTCACTAATATCCCTATCCACAACCACTCCACTATCACTTTCACAAACCACTTTAACCTTTTCACTCGCGTCAACTTCGTGTTTCTCCGGTTCCACTTTATCTTCTTCTTTTATTATGTCTTTCTCTTTCTTTTTGTCGATTCCGTTAGCTATGACTGGGGCTGGCTTCGCCTGGAGGGATTTGGGTTGGGCTTTCGGGGAGGATATGGTGGGCTTGCTCTCGATCGCTCCGTTCTCGTTTATCGATGTGACGTAGACGGTCGAGTTTGCTATGTAGCCGTTTAGCTCTTGTCTGTTTTCTGGCTGAGTTCGTTTTCTGCGATTTAGCTGGAACAAGGATAAAATATATTTGAAATACAGCAACTGAATTTCTAGTGGCAATACCTATTAAAATTGCAAACCATAGGTCAGTTTACGCACAGTGAAACCCTATTGTTCCAAAGCATCCAACTTTATTGAACTACTGATGCAGGGCCACATAAGATAATTAATCCGGCGACAATGTCATCTTGACCCGATTACAACACAAATTAGATAGTGTAATTGAATACCGTTGTCTGCAAACAGAACATGCAATATTGATGGTATCGTAACTTAATTAACTGTACATAATACTAGCATAATGACGTTCATTGAGTAAATTAAAGGGTAGGCAGAGGTATATACAATAGACAAGACTCACTTTTCACGAATTATGTATACATACATCTCAAAAAAAAAATTATACACAGTTTACAGATTTTTCTATTCTGGGCTGGACGTAATTTTAGTATATGCTAGCAATGTGAAATTCTCAAGTAATTTTACGTAATGCCTATACTGAATCGATGCAACTGTATTAATGAAACCAATTCTATTCAAAAACATTTCAATTTTGACAGACCTCGAGAGAAGTCAGAACAGTTTTAATTTACTATTAGCGGTACAATGTCAAGGCACACGAGAGGTATCTGACCTTATTGTCTGTTGTTACAAGTCATAATAATTGTATTAATTTTATCTAAAGCTATAAAGTCTCATTTGATTTAGATTGCAGTACTTGTAGGTAGTCAAGGTTTATATTATATTACTTTATGAAACTCTCTAAATCCACATCTCTTGTAAAAGCGAAGTAAGTACCTAACTTATTTATCTTGTGAGCAAAACATTGCATTCACATTTTGCGACAACAATTATAGGGTTAGTATCTTACCCGAATAGATTTTCAAATCACGTTACCCTATTACTGCCTCGTTGGCCGAATGATCGTAAGTGCGACTGCTGGGCAAGGGGTCTCGGGTTTGATTCCCGAGTCGAGCAAATATTACTGGCTTTTTTTAATATTATCAGTAGTAGAACGGAGTCTGGAAGTTGTGCCCGGTATATGGCAATAGGCTCACCCCCTATTACATGGGACTCATAAAATAAATAGTGAAAAGTAGGTGTTACATTGTACAGTGGTATAATGTGCACCTCTGCCTACCCCTTCGGGGATAAAAGTCGTGACGTTATGTTATGTTATGTTACCCTATTATATCTTTCGTCTTCTAGACGAGTATACACTGAAACACTAAAAATTATGATGTCCTAAAGTGTCTATACTAAACCCCAAAAATGTTAAGGTCAATACGGAAACCTATTCAGTTGACTGCTGCAACTAATAGACCACCAAAACAGCCTTACAATCTTAATACCTCTACATGTTCCTCTATATTCTGTATGTATGTGTATCACACGGTATGTGAACCCATCCAATGTTGAAGCCATCACAGGCACTTATCGCCGTTCGCAGCACATTTAACACGATTACTCGAGTGTAGGTTTCCGTACCACGTCAAGATGGTGATAAAAAACATAAACGTGCTGTACTGAGAAGATAATCACAGGCAGTATCAGGAACAAAACACTAGTGAGTGTAGAAGAATTCGATGTAAGTACTTACTTATTTAAACTGTCAAACACCGAGCGGTCACCGGTGACCGCAACCTATTGTTCTTTAATTGTGTCTATAAATACGGTACTCGACGAGTTAAAAGTTAATCAATGTATCAAGACGATTTACTATATGTTGGGTACACGTTTAAATTAACAACATTCTGTGGATCACACAAAGAGTTGTTCCATGCGGGAATCGAACCCGCGACATGTTGTGCGGCAGCTGGTTGCCCAGCCACCGCGCTAACCGTGCAGTCTTATATTAAAGTTCTGATCATTGATTTTGTAGGTACTATAGTACCTACTGCATAAAAATTGGTTGGTACTTCCGAATTTGAGTACGAAATCTAGAAATGCGCCCTAAATAGAAACTTCTCTGTTACATAAGTTAAATTACTAAATAATAATATACCTAAATAACATGCAAAAGTAGCTACAGAGACTTCAACCAATCTCATTTCGGAAACACACAATTACTTCTTGTAGACATCAAAAAAATAGAGACATTTAATTAAAATAGCAAGAACCCTAACAAAAGAGGAAAGCTATCAAGCTGAACCATAACGTACACCAGATGACTGTGTCATGGTTTTTTATGAAAAATGTTAATGGTACCAAACAATATGTCACCCCGGTGTGCCTCGGCCCCAATTAGCGACAAAAACTCCACTTCACTTTAGGAACATTTAAAAATGTGATGCAACAAGTGGGCCCTTGATGGCATTTTATACTAAAGCTGATCATTTTGTGAGAAACATTGTTTTTTTGCCAAAACTATATTTCATATTTTTAATAATAACTTTTGTGGGCTTAGTCTTGATAAAAGTTAGTTATTTTGGTCTTTAAATTTAAGCTGAAAGAAGTAGGTATCATAGTAATAAACAATCCAAAATGATCAAAATGTGCTTAAAAATCCCAAGTGTCCGATTAAAAAAAAACTTTGCCCCACACTAGGATTTTTTCCTGTGTCGTAGGTGCGTTTACAAACGATGCATACACATGGCACCCAGACCCGAAACAACAATTTGTCGATCACACAAACGTTGCAAAACAAAGTTTTGACGTGAAGCAGCAACGCTTGCGTTGTGTTTCGTAGTGTGAGTGAGGTTACCGGAGGCCCAATTACCCTCCCCTTCCCCAATCTCCCCAATCCCTGAATCCTCAACGATCTTCAAACTCCTAATCCCCAAAAAGCCGGTAACGCACTTGTAACGCCTCTGGTGTTCCAGGTGTCCATGGGCGACGCCGATTGCTTACCATCAGGTGATCCGTCTGCTCGTTTACCGGCTTATGCCATAAAAAAAGTTGTTACGTGAGGGAATCAAATCCGCAACACGTTGCGCGGCAGACTGTTGCCCAGCCACCGCGCCAACCGTGCAGTCGTCAACTTTGTTGACTAAATTCTATTTGCTCCTCACAATTAACAGAAAACTAAAAATAGTTCTACATTAGGACATCAATTGAGTAATTGTTTTATCCATTAACCATATCAATTGGTTTTCCCGGTTCAAGAGCAAAAGATCAAGCAAGTAATTGCTACAATTGATTTCATAGATATAAAACTATGTTCAAACATTAAAATCATGAGTAAGAAGGACGAAGAGAATAATAGCTTAAAATCTCAGTCTGTCCAAAGCTCTTAATATTAAAGTCAGCACAGAGCACATAAGGCAGAAGGTAGCTCACTAAAAGTGCAACTGAACAGATTTCAAATAATAAATCGAGATGTAAAAAAGAAGTTGAAAGTAACCGAGAAAAATCTAAATACGATTCGCATTTTCCATTGGACGATGAAGCTGAAAAGGAGATTCTTTCACCTGTTTTAACAGCAAATGTTATTGAAATAATCAGAAGCGAGCGAGTGAATCAAGTGCGCTCCACTGCGAATGGAAGTAACGAATCGTCCGGAGATGACGGTACAAACCGTCTGAGGTGTGGGTCAAGTCACAGGCGAAACATGAAATAAAACAATGTTTTAACTCAGAAATCGGGAGGAAAATGTCTAGCTGAACCGAACGAGGTCATCATTATATATATGGTTATTTTCTTAACTAACTTCTAAAATAGCATCTAATAAGTAATTATGTTACATAATTAGTATTTATTGTTTCCAGATTTTAGCGGTAGGTATTCATTTTAATTGGTGGTAAATAGCGTTACAAAATCATTACGGTACGAACTACATCTTCTTATATTGTTTGTATATTTTATATTCAACTAAGATACTACACGGGAAACACTATTCCATTTTCTTTCAACAATGTTCTATATGTCATTGTGTATCCTACACAACTCGCTGTACCATTTCTCTTGGACCGGAATCAAGTGGCGTTGTGAAGTGTGCGTTGTTGGTCTATGCAGGCCAGCTCACTTGCGCATTGTCCTGGCTAATCTATTGTCCGTGCTCCTCATATCTAGGTACGTACGCTGTGGAAACTAACTTGGGCCATCAAGTCGAGTGGCTTCGTCGTCGAGTGGACTGGAAACTAACCTAGTGGAGCTAGCTGTTCTCATAATATAAGAGAATGTTGTATATATAGTAGTGACTAAATGATGTTGTTCAGATATTGTGGTTTGTTATAGATAGAAATTGTTAGTTAATGTCTGATTCGAAGCTTCTATAAAATTACATTTTTATCTAATAGCGGTCTTTGCGAATGATTTGTGTCTGTCGTACGATTTTAGTTAGAAGCATAGGAAAAAATAACCTTTATGGAACAATCTAACATAAGACTGATTAAAAGTCCTCATAAAGCAGGATCACATTAAAAGTGAAGAGTGACAATTTGATTCTATCTGTGGTATAACAGTACTTCATCTATGGTGTAATCCGACTTAAAAGGTAAATAAGTCAAGTGGGATTGTCGAGTAGACTTGTCGAGTGATTGGCTTTCTTTATCCTGGTAATCATTTATATTCCCAGTAATTGCAAGAGCAGTCTCTGGTTTATTTTCTGGTCGTTTAGTTTCTGTGTCGTTTTAGCGTATGAAGTTTGGAATTGGGCCCAGTATGTTGCGATAAGTATAGTTAGGTTGGAGCCGCGGATAACTTTACTGGTTACCGGGTCGTAAGAACGGGGTGGTTTTCAGTCAGTAAGAGTCTGACACTCCCTCTCATACCCAAGGCAGGAGAAGTTATTAAACAATTTTCCTTTATCCCTTCATAAAAAGTATAGTTAGGTTTTGCGCATATACTACGTCTTTGCCCGCTACATCCTGTGCCTTGGACCAGAGTCGAGTGGCCTCGTGAAGTGGAGTGGTGGACTGAATGCAGGCCAACTGCACTTGTGCCTTTGTCCTAATGTATAGTATTTAATGTTATGCGTATAAATAGAAGAAATTCAGGTCTAGTGAGTTAAGGAAAGAATGTAAGAGTAGCAATATTGCAGTCATTAATTACGTACAAAAAACTGTTTGATCAAAATCATGGTTGCTAAGAAACATAAAACATATTTTTGCACAGAATTTCTAAAACCAAAGACTAAGAATACAGTATCTATTCAACACATCCAAATGTGGTAAACCCATCCCCCTATTTCAATACTTAAGGTACGCACACACTGTAACACGCGCGTTCATACTACCAACGCATTTATCGCGCGATCATCAACGTCAATATAAACATTGAACATTCAGTCAAGTATGTTCTAGCTTATAATTAAGTAGTAAACAAGATGCATTAACACATAACATGTTTAGATACATTATCCTTGTACATAGTTAAAGTTATAATATAACTGTTGACAGATTGGACATGTCACGTTGTGAAACGTGATTTGTTTATGATTATTCTAGCTATTAGAACATCTTCATTATCATTTTGAATAGACTAGATGAGTAGATTTTATAAAGACCACGTGTTTGTCTCGTACATAATGAAACTTGATTACTTAAATATTTGGTATTAGTTCGGCAGGTTAACCTGTCGTGTGTCTAAACGTGGATCCACGCGAGCCACTATATATTTTCTATTGTGTCTCATATACAGGCATTCAAACGGTTAAAGGACCTGCAGCTGTAGTCAAATGCCACTTAGCACTTGTCTACATGTAGAATAGAAAACCAAATTATATGGATTTGACGGAAATTTTAACACTTGTCATTGTCATCCCCATACATTTTGATTTCTACTCTCTCTATAGACAAGCGCTAAAGTGGCGTTTGGCTAAAGGCCCTGGTTCAAGTGAGTTAAGTTATACATACACTTTTGTTATTAAAATATATCTTACCTCTACAGAGAGTTTGGACATGTCAACAGGCGTGATCCGCTTGAGGGCTGAGAGCCGCTGCAAGCGCTGCCGCGCCTGCTCCTCCACGGCAATGAGGAACGCATCCTGGATTATATTGTGCCCGATGTCCGATACTGTGAACAAGAAAATAACAATTCATTAATTATAAAATAGGTTCATGAAGAAATATATATATTCTATTTTTACAGTTCTTATTCTAACGAACTTCCATATGATATCGGTGTCAGTGAGGTATAAAAGGCTTTAATTTTCATCTGTCCTTTAATAGTAAATCATTGCATTTCGTTAATTTTCATGACAAACGATTGTCAAATGAATAAAATATGACGCAAGTTATTTAAGGGTTGAAAAACATTGTTTGGTCTTATCTATAAGAAACTACTTAAATATTTTGCAGCTTTTAATAATAAGGTCATCGCATCAGCATTACAAATTAATATTATCAATACCGGGCGCGGCGCTAGTAACCGCGCGACAATCTGGCCTCATCCAATGTGTAAACACCTTTAAAAGTGCTGACTCGCTACGCTAATGCAGCCTCACAACGTCCCATAGATTGGATTAAGAGCTTACCTACTTCATTAAGCCGTTTTATACTAATCTTTAACACTGGACACAATGTCTGGGGGACATAGAAGGCTATGCTTCGGTGACATGATTTGACAATAAATAAGTATCAACAATTTTGTAACACTAAACTGCGTTTGAATTTCTTGTATTATGAAATGGCTGTTAACAAAATGTTAAATTTATTATTATTGGTTTTGTGGTATATGTATTTTTTATGGCATAAGCCAGACGGCCATAAACGAGCAGACGGATCACCTGATGGTAAGCAATCAGCGTCGCCCATGGACACCTGGAACACCAGAGGCATTACAAGTGCGTTACCGGTCTTATGGGGATTAGGATTTTGAGGATCGTTGGGGATTCAGGAATTGGAGAGATTGGGAAAGGGGAGGGTAATTGGGCCTCCGGTAACCTGACTCACACGACGAAACACAACGCAAGCGTTGCTTCACGTCGTTTCTGTGAGGCCGTGGTATCACTCCGGTCGAGCCGGCCCATTCGTGCCGAAGCATGGCTCTCCCACACTTAAAAATGTATAACTATTTGATTTAAATTGGTAAATATAAAGGAAGTTATCATACTGAGAAAATATTATGTGATTGATTAACCCATGATATACCGGATATACGCGAGGCACAATGGGTTTTCTAGTGTGCCTCATATTTTTTGGTAGCTATGATAACCTTCACTGAAAAGTACAATTTAAAACGATACAAGTCAAATTTACCACGAAGACCAAGACCAAGAAGAACAGAATACAAACTACACTCATCAATTTCCATAAATATCGAAAAACAATTTCACCAAACCGTCTGAGGCCGCGTGCATTGAAATCGAATGAAACGATTCGCGTGGCAAAACGATGCGATGCTGCAATTAATATTCGGTTGGCAATCGAACGCCTCCCGAGTGAGTCAACCATTGTGACTGCCTGACTGACTGACTGAATATATTGAGGAACTCATAAGAACGTTTGTATTGCGAGGCGATGCATTCATGATTTATGCAGATAACATTAAACTCTGCTACCTACGCATTACGTGTGCATTTGGATAAATCTGCATTCAATTTATGTGTGAATGTCTATATTCTTTAATCTACTCATTTATATTGATTATTGTTTTGAATAAATTAAATTTGACTTATTCGGTTGGCGCGTTTGAAAACTGTTTCATATATCAAAAATAAATTGGACTAGATAATAATATGACAAGCCTTCTGAGGCTAAGGGTCTTACGTAACAGCTGTTATTAAGATTGCAGCTCAAGCTTATTTTCTTCAATGACATGATTTTATGTTATAACCATGAAAAAGACGTAGAAACAGAACAATTCTTCACCATTTGTGCACAACAGACGTGATTTCTCTAACCACATAACTTATCCCACTAAATAAATAAGTACCAACCACTAACCAACGCAAATGTAACTTTAAACACACACCCAAAAAGGTGGAATTACCGCGGAATCAGAAGTAACCCTCCAGCCATCCAACGATGATCAACAGTACCCCAAGGGGCAGGTAACTTATTTACTATGCCGGTAAGAAAGTAGCAAGTAAGGGTAAAGCCGTAAAAATGAAAAATGTGCCTCCGTGCAGCACTTTCGTTGTGAAAATACCAGGTATTTTTGAGTTCTTCGCGAACGACATTTTTGGACCATCGACCCTTGGTTGTAAACGTAAATGTGGGCTGTGGGATTTGAATACGAGAGCGAGTTAGGTTATTTTGTGTGTACTTTGATATGAATGAAAGTAGTTTTTGAAATAGGATAGGCAGGCACCCACACCAGTAAGATCTATGTGAATAGGTACGGTATTTGACAACTAGTTAAATTCAATACTTTTTCGAACTGTCAAAAACGACAGTTTTCTATGAATTTTGTACGAGATTGTGAATTGTGACGTCACGATTTTTTACCGTCAAACTTATTTCTTAAAAATTTGCTGAGAAAATAATAAAATTAAGTTGCTCATGACAATTAATGAAGTGTGATTATGTTTTTTACATTTTAATGTATTTAAAGTCGAAATAATTTATTATTGATTAAGGAAAGTACACAATTGAAGCGGTCTGCATTTCTATTTTAATATATTTTTTTATTCAAAGCTTGAATATCCTCTAAATAAGAGGGGTTTATAATACCTCCACCGTTGGCAGAAGACTTTGAGATCGCAGTTTAATTGTTTCATGTTTATTAAAGTCTGTCATAGTCTTTATATAACTTATAGGTAGTCCCATAATCGACTTGTACCTGTCCTCATATCAACACCCACGGGAGGAGAAGGGTGATGACCAAATATATATATTCTATTCTACAATCACATAGCGGTTAGTGACACAATATGTGACACAACATAATGTCTATGCTTTAAATAGAATTATACAAAGCATGTAATACATAATCCCCTAATAATAACTTGACGACGAAACCGTTTTGCTACAATTTGTATGAATATGTACCATGGTACCGTTTTAAGTATGTGTCAAGTATTTTAAGTGTTGTCGTTTACTAGGAAGTACTTACTATTATGATGTTTAAGTTATGCAAAGAATTTGGAAGAAAATAATATAACATAACCTAAGTGATGTTATGTTATCCCTGAAGGAGTAGGCAGAGGTGCACATTACATGCAATTTAACATCCACTTTTCACTATTTATGTTATGAGTTCCATGTAATAGGAGGTGAGCCTATTGCCATATACCGGGCACAATTCCAGACTCCGTGCTACCACTGAGAATCTATAAAAACCCAGTAATATTTTGCCCGAACCGGGAATCGAACCCGATACTTCTTGCACCGAGGCAGCAGAAAATAATATATGTTTCATAGTTTCTTTTAACCGGGAATTTTAGACGTCACATCTATTTTGAGCATTTCTAAATCGAATATAATGACCAGGTGGTAACCAGGTGGTAACCCAGTGTTCTAGCGAAAGGGGTATCAGAAATTGAATAGATTTTTTAAGAACATAATGGTTCGGATTTCCAGGGGCAGATAACAAAACACCAAGCCTAAAACTATATGAAATGAACTACATTTATTCACACATAACACAGAACTCATCACTTGCGAAATCTAAGCCAATATAAAGGCACCTTTTGCCTACCTTAAACTGTCAAACACCGGGAGGACACCGGTGACTGCAACCTATTGTTCTTTAATTGTGTCTATAATGACGGTATTCAAAGAGTTAAGAGAATAGGATGGAAGTGGCAACTTCAAAAGCTATACTGACCAGTGACCACATATCGTCCTTGTACAAAAACCAGCCCCCTAGACCCCGTACCACAGACACAAGTACACATATTATGTACCGTTCTATCCATTTGCACTGGAATGTATATTAAAAACTGGTTCCGTACTCACCACAGTACTAACTGACCAACTAGTTCAACCAAACAATTGATTATAAACCCTATTTGTCCAACCTCAAGCTTTATTATTCTCTGTCCAGAATCGCAGTCGCTTTCTGATGTCAAAGATAGGTGATACATCATCATTAGGTGAGGTTCGAGGGAATTTGGCGGTTGTGGTATTTGTTTTAAGGGTCATTGTTGCTTGTGTAGTTTTTGTCGCGTAGATTCGAGTTTTTTCTTAGATGTATCTTGAAGGATGTTTGTCTGGGTACGATGTTGTGTGAATTATTGTTCAAGTAATGGGCTTTTAGGGCCGTTTCACTAACTTTTGTATTATTCGTCTAGTGCTACTGATAGTCACGAAGATCCTTCAGCGGTTTTAGTTTCAATATTTAGAAAATAATGTAGTATAATCTCAGAACGTTACTTACGAATTTACACTTTTCAGTAGGTACCTAATATGCATACGCAAATGCGTGTGTTGCCAATACAAAAAAAATTACGAAATCAACAAAACACACAAATATAAATTAGACTAATATCGATATTCCAATGTTCACAAAATTCGTCTGCTTTGCATATTTTAATTTAAATAATGAACAACATTGGAATCGAGTTTAGTTGCATAATTACTACTCGTTATGTTGATTAGGTTAAATATAAACATTCTTCTGAAGTTTTTTAGAGTATGGAAATGATAATTTATGACAACAACCATCAATTTTGTAATTATTGAAATCGAAATCGTTATAGAAAATGTTATAGTATTATGGATGTCATAACATCATCATAACATCACGCCTTTTATCCCCGAAGGGGTAGGCAGAGGTGCACATTTTGCCACTGTACAATGTAACACCCACTTTTCATTATTTATGTTTTGAGTCCCATGTAATAGGGGGTGAACCTATTGCCATATACCGGACACAATTCCAGACTCCGTGCTACTACTGAGAATTTTTTTAAAAACCGAGTAATAGTTCGCCCGACCCGGAAATCGAACCCGAGACCCCTTGCCCGGCAGTCGCACTTGCGACCACTCGGCCAACGAGGTCTATTATTAATGTCAGTCTTTATATTAAAATTGGATTATGCACCCAAACCCGAGGTTTCATTCAGTGAGGTAGTTAATTTTCAATATAACATTACAGTGATTTTTTATTGGTCGAAAAACAGTTACATTTACAACCAAAATCATCCAACGAACCAATAGAAAGAAATCACCCATATCAGTATAAACACACAGCTTTGCTTTAATAGATTAATGCACCAGTCAGTCACAACACGCCGGTACCTATCCTATGTTGCTTTTAGAGTAAACACGGCCAAGCACTGAATCAACCATACAAGACTAACATTCTATCCCACACAACAATCATACACAGCCAGTCTTCCAGTCCATGGTGATAAGCATCAGAACACGCACAGAACCATGAAAGAAAGAGTGAGATGGTTATTAGTAAGATAATATTACATTGTTTGTCCTATAGTTACGTGTTACATACTGTCTGACTGTTACCTTTGTCACTGTACTGTAATGGTGTGTCCACATCGCTCGCGAACATCTCAAGAATTGGGTAGTTTCCAAGGTATCAAAATTAAAAATCTAATTAGTCCGTCAGTTAGATAATGAAAAAATATGAGATACGTATTTTTTTATTTTCTCGTATTAAGTTGCAATACTTAGATAAAATGGCGCTAAGTTTAGGAGTGGGGGAGGTCGTTACGTCATAACGTGCTACAAAATGTGACACGCTGTGACGTCACACGATATTTCAAATTAATATATCGTCGAAAGTATTTGATTTTGTGAGAAAAGAAAAAATACATTAAATAAAATTTAGGCAACTATCCTATTGTGTGAGTGCATTTGTTGGGGGCCAATGCCGCCTTCACTGCTCGTGAGGGGTGTATTCGCACAGATGTGGTCGCCCTTTACAGATAGAAGGTAGTACTGAACTGCCTTGTCGAAGCGGAAATGTTGACTAGATTGCTATCAGTTTTTTGAAATGACTTTGTTAAATTAACACTATCATTAGGGCCTTAGAGGCCAGCGTAGATACTTAGATAGGGACCTTTCATTTATTTTATTTATTTATTTCAACTTCATACAAGAAGTGTGTACAGGTGGACTTAATGCCTTGGGCATTGTCTCCCAGTAAGCAGTGCAGAGATGAAAGTAGCAGGTGATTTAAACCTTTATAAATAGGCAATGTACCAGTATAATAAATAACAAATCTCACAATCATAATATTCAAAAAACACTATACATATAGGTATATTTGAAAACTTTTAAATCTGTGAGGACAAAAATCTTTTTAAGATTGTGAAAGAGATCCTTTGAAATTGACTCAACTGCATCACGATCACGGAGTATTTGTTTATCAATATAAATTTTGTTTATCAATCTAAATATATCGCTTAGAAAACTATATACATTGCACAATAGTTTGCGAAAAGGACACAAAATAATGTCGAACTTGAAATACTTCATCGCCACTCAATTTTAATTCGTGATTAACCCGTCGTTTGTCTAAACGTGGATCCAATTTTATTCAAATTGTAAAATGACATAAAAGGCACGATATGTTGTTATACTCTGTCATTTCTTTGTTTTTTTCTATATCTATATAAATATGTGTAGGTATTTATATCTTCTTTTTTTTTAATTTTGTATTATTTTTGTATCTGTGTGCGTGCCTACTGTCGAATAAAATTAAATGCTTTTTCTTTCTTTCTATAAGTATGTAAATACAATTAACTAAGAATTGAGTAGCCTTTCAGTAGGTATTCGGGCGAAAAAGGAGGTAGGTACCTTGTGATACAGTTGAATCAAGTCTAAGTAGGTATTACAACCACAAACATTAACATCTTAACCCAACGTGCAAAACTAGTCGTGGAGAACCTAACGGGTAACCGGGGCTCCGGCTCGACGTGCAGGAGAAGGAACGGGGTGGTTTTTAGTCAGTAAGAGACTGACATTCCCTCCCGCCTCACCCAGGCGGGAGCAGTCATTCGATGATTTTACCCCCCTTAAAAAAACGTGCAAAACTACCCATAAACATAGGTACAGTCTCATAACCTAATCAATGATCATTACTAAGACGAAGCCAAAAGAAAACTTTGCTCTCCCAACTAAATGGATAGTCTGAGGTCTCATTATAATCAAATATATTAAGTTAGTAAGTAACTAGTCATTACTGACCACAAATCTTCTACTTGATATCAAATGTCAGAACTGGGAACAGACAGCGGAATTCCATCGGGATTCGACATTGTTAGCTACAAAGATTTTTCCGCAAACTTTTTCGGATCGGAAGACATATTTTGATTTGATATGTTATTATGTTGGTCTATTTTGTGGTGTACTTTATTATACATATGTGTATTGAACTTAAATGAAAAACGTAATTTTCTATTTTCAGTATTTTCAGGTTTCTAGTCTAAAAAGTAATACAAGAGAGGCTAACCCCTATTACACGAGATTCATTTTATGACTACCCCTTCACCTCTGGCTACCCCTTCGGAGATAGAAAGCGTGATGTTATGGTAACTAGAGAAAAATTTTACAGTCCAGTATGAAAACACAATTTTTGTCAGTTATTCTTCTAACTAAAGTAAAGGCCTGGAGCCTTTACTTCAAATGAACAGTTCACAATATTTTAATGTGTGTTTACAAATTGTATAGACTAGCTGCGTTCGATGTAGGTACCTACTACGGCTTATAGTTATCTTTTTTACTTCTCTCTTAGCAATTAGACGAAAACCAAAAGATAAATCTACCTAATGAAAGCCATAGAGGCCATTAAAATATTCAGATAACGACGTAAATACTAGGAAAGTTGTTTTAAATCAGTTAAGAGTTGGAATCTTGCGTGCACAGATATCATCGAAATCTGCGTCTAAGAATGTTTAGCAACGTGATTTTATCATTTTATTTTAATATTGTTTAAGTACAAACGTGCGTAAATTATTGTTACGCAATCATCCATGTAGCTGAAACATTTCTAATGTCATAAGACTGGATAGTCTACTAAAATGCGATTTGTCGTATGAGACAATAAATTGACACATACAATCCTCTTTGATTGAAGGATTGAGAGAACGGCGCGGCTCGGCGGCGTGGTATTCGATATTCAAAACTTTTGACAATGCTTGTGTTTGATTCGATGCGTTCGTATTTCAAACTATGAATGAATGGACGTTTGATTTCGATTTTCTTTTTTATCTCTAAGCATTTTTTTTTAAATTGCGTGGGAAATGTCAAAATGATATTTTTAATCCATAGCTTTTTAAAAATTCCTAAAGAGAAAAGAGCGTTGGAGGCAAAAAAAATAATGAAGTACCTCACTGTTTAGCTTGTGATACTTAAATGCAACGTTATTAAAACAATACTTATTCTAATAAACCTACATCAACAATTTTACAAGCATTTTCAGACGACTCATACCTTTTCGATAGCTAATACCCACACCCAACAAGAGGTTGCAATAAAAAGGAATTTATTGCGGACATAGTATAAAAACAATAATTGGATCATCATTGATTAACTCTGGCAATTAGTTAGTGATTCCAATTACAGACTGATTGGATGTGTAGCAATATAAAACAGATATCCGACGAGCCTACTAAAGGCTTAGTACCTATTAGTAGTACATATTGACTTGCCAAAGAAAACGCTTATTTGTCATGAAATTATTTATAGAAGGAAATATTATTCTGATTACTCTTTCTATGGGTGTTGTAAAAACCGTCTATTTTATACTCGATGGGCCGACGTTTGACCACTATCTCGCGGTGGTAAGCGATGATACGGTCTACGATGGAGCACGTGGACCCATAAGCAACCTATTCACTCGGGCCTTGAAGTCACCCAGGTTAGACCCTTCAGCAAATACAGACTCTGGCAAAGAATATCACTCCTTAGTAGTACGCACAAGGAAGGTTGATGCGAAGCGCTTCGTGCGTGTGGGTACGGCATCTATCTATCAATCAAGTTGTGCAATTCCCTGAGAGAAG
This sequence comes from Spodoptera littoralis, assembly GCA_902850265.1. Classification (NCBI taxonomy): domain Eukaryota; kingdom Metazoa; phylum Arthropoda; class Insecta; order Lepidoptera; family Noctuidae; genus Spodoptera; species Spodoptera littoralis. The sequence goes on from LR824545.2 coordinate 13,194,809, forward strand.
AAAAATTTCAAAATGATTGTAAAACATTTTTTTAAGCGAGTATCCAATGGAGTTTCTTGCTCGTTCTTCTTCATTCCAATCTACATTTTGGAACGAGCACCTAGCTTCACAGACTGACAGACTATTGTTTAATTTTGTATTTGTTGACGTTTCAAAATACCAAATTAAGGTTTAATTGAAATAAATGCTTTGACTTTGAAAAACTGCTCAGCAGCGGTCTCTGATAAATCCCGAACCATAAACTGCAACATATAACCTGGCTGTCAAGCATAGGCATAATAGCAATATCCTCTTATGTTTAGGAGTAAATTGTCCCGGACCGTGACTGATGATGAATTCAAATAGGTACTTTCTCGACTCCCATCAGCTCTCAAGAAGTGTCCAAACATTATGTAGGTACACAATGGCCGCCCACGCGTGTCACATGGTAACAAAATAATAGACAATCGTCATGACGTAACGGCAACGATGCCGCATAGCTGCGGTGTTCAAAACTGTACAATACAACATAACAATCGTGTAGGAGAGGTTACAGAAGGTTTATGGAGTAACATTTGGAAATACATATTTACAATCTACAATAGTTCAGTGCAAATGCGTCCTCTACAAATGAAGGTTTGCCATAATATTTACATGCTTGGCAGGCGGGGTGTGGCATTTCACGTCTCCATGTTCCAATTTACTAGAAAATGTGAGTGATCTGTCTGTCAGTCATTTTAACATTCTTTAACCCCTCGAGCGTCCTTATGAGCACCCGGTGGATCATAAGAATAAATGCTCCATGCTGCTTTCTCTTTTATAAAATCTATTATTAATGTTTTGTTTTTATTTTGACTGTATTTTTTATTTCTAAACTTCTGTATTTAAAAACGAAACGCGGACGCTCGGCGGGTTAAGAAACATAATCTTCTCACACAAAAATGTAATCCACTGTTATCCCTTCTATCTTAACATTGTATCGAAATTATTAGCACTCAACAATGACATTATTACTCGGCAAATCAAGTTATAATCAACTGAACCTTCTGTGTATATCTCCAATGTGCCGTATTACTCCACTATTGTCATTACAAAGATTTGCAACAGTTACTTGAGCCGGCATTGTTCCAAGACAATATGTTTAAATAACTCTCACCCAATGTTCATCTCAGTACTCTTTAATTTACGAACCGAGTGAGGAATATAATGGTGCAGACATCTTCTAGTAATGTTATGACTATAGAATATATATAAATTAAAATATATTAAACTCTACTGACACATATGTCAGTAGAGTTTAATATATTTTAATTTAGCATCTCTTTTATACCTTGGATCCTTGATGATGCAAACTGTATTGTGTTGCTGGAGGAATAATTAAATCTAAGGCCATTCAATGTTGAGTATGAGACAATGAGAGCAATGGTAAATACATATGTATATGTTACTGTAAAAGCTCGAACTGCAGTAAATCCTAAGATATTCCAGTAAAACCTAAGATCTACCAAATCCTAATGGTAAATGTCCAAAAAGATTTGCGATTCGAACTTTTACCACCATTCCGTTGGTAAACCTTAGGATTTACATCAATGGCATGGTAAATGTTGAAAAACAAAACATGTCATAACGTGCTCAGCGCATCGACTTGTAGCTTGCCGCCCCCACTACCCGCGCACCGTCTCCGCTATATACGGATAATACGTTATGTGTTTTTTCAAAATAATTTAAATAAGTTGACATTAGTTTGTACTTGTTACTATTACTATGATATCTTTATAATACTATGTACCTGTTTCGTCTAATAGTTCAAAGTAAATAATTAAGAATTACTCATTGTTTTATTCTTAAAACCAACATCTACCAGCTGACAGTGGTAAAACCTAGCATATACTGAGTTCGAATGGTAAAAGCTCGAAAAAATCGTCGTATCTTCAGAAATACTTACATTTACCAACTCATGTCGGTAAATCCTAAGACTAACACTTAAATCTTAAGATTTACCGTAGTTCGAGCTTTTACAGTAACATATATACCTCTACATACCTATATCTATTTATCAAATCATCGTAACTCACATGGTAACAACACATAGACTCTAAGCACAGCTTATGACAAGTAAAAAATCTGTCTAGGTTTCAGAGAACAAAAAACAGTAAATCCTATCATAAAACTGTCAGTCTACGCTACGGCTATCTTCCATACACTGAATTAAGCTCATAAACGAAACGAAACATTAAACGGTTGTCATAAACTTCGTGAACCCGATCTCCCTAATTCCTAAATCTCGAGAATACCTGCGGGAGTGTTCTTAAATCATCACGGAATTAGGCAAAGACCTTCGCTCACACACTCAGGGCCGTGTTTTGAGAACGTCTTAAGCCCAGCAAGCCGCGTAATGGTACAAAATAACGCTACTCGTAAAGTCTGGAGCCCAAGAAATAAAGTTAGAAGGAAATAATTTTAGGATAATCTGAAGCTATTTAGGCTAAATTTTGATAGTCTTTGTTCAGTTGAGTGGATTGTACGCACTTACGCTGCGTACTGAATAGAGTATTAATTTGGAAGATTCTGAATGATTAGATAGGCTTCAATCTTTGTTGAAGTTTGCTATCGTATTGTTTATAAATTGTGTCTTATCATTATTCTTTATTCGATTTTTAATGTTTCATTTTAACCAAACATTATATCACGCACCTGGTTATTTTGGATTATTATTAAAATAATGAAAGCAATGAAAACGCATCCTCGTCCCGATAAGTCATAAGTAATCGTAAGTAAAAAATCTATCTACACAGATAGATTTTTTGTATTTTATAACATAAGGTTTACTGTTTACTCTGTTTTTCTCTTCTCCACAACAGACAAATGTTGTAACCGAGAATTTTTTGAACCTTATACTACTTTACTCAAGGTGAAGAACGACCCTAGGACCTTGGCACTCCAACCTGCTTCTATAGCCATAATGATGCTAAACAGATCAAATAATTCTGTCCTCCGGGTCTCACTCAATGTTACTACCGCTGAGAATTACAATCAGCCATTGATTACCACACAGCTATGTGAACCGACTCAAATGATACATTAAATACCTAATGTACCATGACTGATGACTCATTAGTCATCAAGGTGTATAAACATCAACTACACGTGATACTTATTATACTGTTTACGTCTTTACTACTAAAACGTAAATTATGGTTTTACAACATGTGTAGTCCCAATATAGTAGTAAAAATCATGTCTTACGACTTGTAATTGCCAATTTTCTGGACACCATTTCTTCAGTCCTAATTTTTTTTATGGCATAAGCCGGTAAACGAGCAAACAGATCACAATAAGCAATCGGCGTTGCCCATGGACACCTGGAACACCAGAGGCGTTACCGGCCTTTTGGGGATTAGGAGTTTGAGGATCGTTGGGGATTCAGGAATTGGGGAGATTGGCGAAGGGGAGGGTAATTGGGCCTCCAGTAACCTCACTCACACGACGAAACACAACGCTAGCGTTGCTTCACGTCGGTTTTCTGTGAGTCCGTGGTATCACTCCGGTCGAGCCGGTCCATACGTGCCGAATTTCACATTCCTAGTTTCTTAAAGACGGCACAGTATGTACGGCATAGTAAAATATCATTTTTATAATATGACACACATTTCCATTCTTCTCAGATTATTCACAAATTCATTCATTTCATCTTTATCCAATTTGAGACTTACTGCAAGGCTTTCGCCCTAGGCGTCTGCCTTGAGGCACTCCAGCAAAAACTTTAATGAATCGCAAATAAAACAACATCAAAATTTCACCATGTAACTGTAGATATCTTTGACCACATCAATATATCATGCGCTCAAGCAATAAGAATGATGATGATGGCAGTGGATGATAAACGTTGAAATAAGAGGTAATGACTGCACCGGCCATTAGACATGATGTATGAACAATTCATCACGACACTGCACGCCGCCAATGACGTCATTCCAACAATTATCACTATATCTATCAGTTTGTATGACAACAGGATCTGTGTGGACATTACCTAATATAGGAGAGTGAGTGACCAGTCAATGGTCGTTTTGGATTTTTGCTGTCATCAAAAAAAAAACATTTTCCTTCCCAGAACTCAAAGAAATTTGTTTTCATACACTACACAATTCCAATCTTTACACTATTGCTGACAAATTCAAAAATAGAAAGATCCGATCATTCTGTGCCAAGAAAGAGTCCCCATTCTAGACGAACCACTTAGGAGATTTATGGGAACTCGACCAACGAAACTGTCCTAAAATGATATTGTATACTACCGGGAGAGACAAGGAATCCATGACATTGCCATTGCCATTGGATACACGAGAAGATGTATCCATATTCATACAAGCAACATAACTATAACCTTAAGTCGTGGTACTGACAAGGCCAACCAGTTTTTTGCATACCGATTGTTGTATACATCGGCCAGGAAGATGAAATCCTTGGAAGAATCTGCTGTACCTACCAACATGTTCAAAAGCTATAAACCTACTCGGATATTATAAAGCTGAAGGGTTTTTGCTCGTATGTTCAAGTTTTTTGGAGTGACTTGACTTGACAGTGGGATTTCGACAATGCATTTTTGAATTTGATAATCATCATTGGTTAAATGATGGTTTCAAGACAAAGATCGTTTTAAGAAACAAAAGTCTTAGTACTATACGATCGAACTCAAGTCGCTAAAGTAAAGGATTTTTGTGGAAATTCTTAGTAAAAGAAAACCATGGAGTAAAAGATGTGTAAATACTGCAATGAAGGTTGTATTGATTAATAGATACTGTTGGAGTTGTGACGGATATTTGGAAACAATTATGCATTTTGTTATGACGATCGCGTGAAATGTTGTTACAGCCAAGACTAATATACGTCTCCAAATAATATTATTTTACATAACACGAGTACATGAAATATGAAAGTAATAGTACATAGAGATAAGATACATAACGAACACATTTAACATACACATACATTAAGACTTTATAAGTAATATTATGCACAATACCTCCTCGTAAATATGATAATTTGAAACTTTTCACTCCGAGTGAAATTTTTACTCTATTATTATACATATTTCGTATATAAAATGCCTAAAATTATGTATATTATGTAAATCAGTTCGTTAGGAAGCTACGGAATTTGGAATTGTGTCCGGTTATAGGCAAAGGGGCTCGCCTCGAGGACATAAAATGGACGGTAATATGGAGTTGAAGACAGGCTTGCCCTTGTTGTTATACCGTTTTAGTATAAAATGTCACGTCTTTGGACGCCGATATGAATAGCTAGAATTGTATGGGAAGCTTAGGATGATGTGCTAGTATCAGGGTCCTATATGCTAAATTGCTATGGTTTCAACGTTAGTACTTCTTATGATAATGATTAAATGATGAACACAGAAAACTAATCGTGAGATAGGCCTTATTCTGATGGTTTGACACTTTCATTTGTAGCAAAATGGAAAAAATCGAGTATCGTAGTAGGTTTATTTTCAGATCGTTAGCGGTCAGTGCCACCTACAGACCCTTGCAATATTAGGAGTTACAAGTTTGTTGTTAACCAATGATAAGGCATCGGTGAAAGTAAATCCATGAGATATTTTTTTAAGGGGTGAAAATCATCGAATGACTGCTCCTGCCTGGGTGAGGCGGAAGGAAGTGTCAGACTCTTACTGACTAAAACCAACCCGTTCCTTCTTCTGCGCTTCGAGCCGGAGCCCCGGTAACCCGTTAGGTTCTCCGCGACATCCATGGGATAATAAGTTTATATCCCTATAAATTGAGCTTCTGTCATTTCTCAAAATTTTGCCAAAAATTCGTGATGGAGTAATAAAAGTACACGCCGTTTATTCCCGAAAGGGTAGGCAGAGGTGCACATGACGGTACTTAATGCCACTGTATAACATTACATCTACTTTTCACTATTAATGTTATGAGTCCCATGTAATAGGGTGAGCCTATTGCCATATTCTGGGCACAATTCCAGACTCCGTGCTACTACTGAGATTTTTTTAAAAAAAGCCCATTAATACGTTACGCTGCCTCCTAATACGAATCGATCCCTAGACCCCTTGCCCGGCCGGTCGGACTTGCGACCACTCGGCCAACGAGGTAGGAAGTAGTACTTCAGTATGAATTTGACAATAAGTGAGTGAGACTCAATAGTCTATTTCGATAAATAACTATACTAATTTCTATGGTATTTGACATATTGACACGCCTGTAAGTTGCAACCCTTTGCGATTATATTGACGACCTGTTGCATACTTATTGTGTAACTTGAGGGGTGATACACAGCTGATATCGTACAACATTTTCGGTACTACATCACAAACACACTTGTTGTAAAGAGGTAAACAGAAGAGGTCCGACTTATCGTAGCTTCACTTTTTACTATTAATAAAATCTTTCATTATAAATAAATACTTGCATTAATACGAATCCTAGACAATCATTGGTATTCGAAATATATAATTGAAACCTTAGTCACCGTACGATTGTTAGTGTACTAACAAGAATTTGGTATGGCAATCGGTATTTCTTGTTAATCAAAAATTAAATCAGGTATTTATTTTCGACTATCTTATCTCTGACTATAATAAAATAAAGACAGCATTATGGATGTATACAAATACTTATTACAACTGAATGTAGTAAATTACTGGCCAGAAAAATAAACATGGTGTTAACTTTAGTACCTACTAAATTTGAAATTATTTAATTTTAAACGCATAAAACTCAAATTGTAGTACAACCCAGAGGATAGTCAGACAACCCTGGACATTAACCCAAGATCCAATGAAAAAAAAGCAAAGAATCATACTGGTATTAAGACCGGATCCGTCAGTGCTCGCCTTCACATCCCATGTAACTGAGCAGAACGCACTAAGTCTCCCATTTTAAATATCCACACAATATTCCACAAACTCTTGTAACACATTAAAAACTTTTTGAACAATGTTCACACTGACAGCAGTATAGCACAGAAATCCATCGACAACTGAGCGCCAATCCAGAATCCTGATGCAAAGGGCAAAAGCCTTACAGAGCCTAAGTTCACTCACCTCTTACAAAGCCTTCACTGGTTCTGTCACTTATACACCACAAAAACTAAGTGCACCACATATTGTTGAAGGAAACAGATCGGTTCATAACAGGAGATTGTTATTAAATATTATTTGACGATGTTTTAACTGAACACTACACGTAAGTCGTGAACGTTCGCAAACCTGTTACCTTCTTTCTCACTCTAGGCTGTATGGCGTGTTGCCGTGTACTGGCCTACGTTTTACCGTAATGTCAGTTGTTGAGTCATACCGTGGCTCGCGCGCGATGTTTCGTCGTTTAAAAAAAATGTAGCTGTCAAATTGGATTTTGAAATTCGATTGTTGTTTTTTTTTGTTTTTTCGGTTGTTAAATTAATATTTTAATTTTAAATGGCTATTCTTGATGAATAAATAGTAAGTACATAATGTATGAGTTTTAGTTTCTTACTAGCTTCTGCCCGCGACTTCGTACGCGCAATCCCATTTCCCCCCCGTTCCCGTTGGTGATATTTGGTAAAGGTAAAAAAAAATTAGATAAAAACTATCCTATGTCCGTCTCCTGGTTCTAAGCTACCACCCCGCCAATTTTCATCCAAATCGATTTAGTCGTTCTTGAGTTATAAATAGTGTAACTAACACGACTTTCTTTTATATATATAGATTAGAGAGTAATAAGCACTCACAATTTTTATTTGTGGGTAGTTAGGGGTATGCCTCCCCAAATATAAAAACAATTTGTATTATCTGAATATTTATTTTTCTTTAAGCATGGTCAGTACAAAAAGATTCATCATTGCATATAGATACGAATATTATATACCTAAGGTTTGATTGGAAACGATGTTTCACACATTTCGCAAATTTTAATGATTAAAGCAAGAATTTCTTCTCAAGATCAGTTGTTATAAGCCCTTCAGCAACACAAAACAGTGTTCTGACGTCAAAACCGCTTGATTAATCATTTAAAAGTACCCAAGACCGAAGCAACGTCTCTAAATATGGCAACACTAAAAATATAACCTCAAAGGCTGCCATGTCCGAGCGAAAACGCGGCGAGCGCGCTCAAAACCACGAACGTCAAATACAGTTACACGTCTCAATGTGACAAGGTTCCATAAACGCTGATACTCAACGACATTACAACCGTGTCATAATAACACACATTCGTTGTTTTACAAGCACAATACGGACGGTGGAATGACGTACTGAAACTTATTCGTTGGTGTTAGATGTTAATTAGTTAAACGAATTTGGACTTTAGTGGTTTGGGATAAGGTTGTTGGTGAAGTTTGGAGTTGGTAGTTGCATATTGGTTTAGTTGCAGAAGCCATTCGGACTGTAATCATATTACTGCAGTACCCATGCACTGTACTGAACGTGGGGCAGCATATATTAGGAAATGTAGTTTCGCTTTCTAGGTGGCTTTTTATTTTAATATATTATGAGTTATTGAGTAATTAATTGAAAGTGTTTAAACGCTGCAATAAATAATGTGGAAAATACGGTAGCTATAGATTCTAGGAACTGAAATTTAAATTTAAATAGAATAAAAGTCTAGACTTCGTACGCGTATTTACTATGAATCATTATAATTTAAAGACCAAGAAAAAAATATACATAAAAGCAGACAGTTATTTAATCTATTTCAAGCTGACCATTTCTTCAAACTAAACTTGAAGGCATCTAAGGCCTTATATTAGATTTTTTTTAAGGGGAAACTCGTCGAATTTCTTCTCCCGCTCGGGTGAGGCGAGAGGGAGAGTCAGGCTTTTACTGAATAAAAATCACCCCGCTCCTGCTCCTGCACTTCGAGCTGGAGCCCCGGGAACCTTTTACGTTCTCCGCGGCTCCGTATCGAAGGCATCTAAGGCCTTATGTTGGGATGCTACATATTATTATTTTTAATTTATTCCTAAAACTTATAACCTAAATTTGCTTTATCTGAACCTCCATTCACCTTCGACAGCCAAGCATCAATACCTGTAACCTTTTTCAATTCACGTTAGACTGAAATAAGTTCCATAATGAGGATATACCTGTCTAAAGGTTTATTTCCCGTCTATTACCGCTGTTTGCACGCTATTTCTCAATGAATACACGATACAATCCTTAGCAACACCTCAAAAATACTTCAGCATTATTAACCATTTCATAAATATTTAAAGTATCCAGCTATTCCACTATTGCCTTATAAAATATGCATCGCCCACAGGTGCTCGCAATAGAAAGAATCAGAGCCATTTCTTATTTACACCTCTTCTCGAATCGCTCCGTCAAATGTTTCATATTATTGATCAGCCTCTCTATTATAAATCCACTGATAAACGATTTTTTATGGGATTAGTCGGTAAACGAGCGAGCAGTAAGTGATCCGTTCACCTGATGGTAAGCAATCGGCGCCGCCCATGGACATTCGAAATACCAGAGGCGTTATAAATGCGTTCCCAGCCGTTTAGGTATTAGGAATTTGAGAATTTTGGGGTATTCGGGGATTGGGGAGATCGGGGAGACGGGTGATTGGGCTGCCGATAACCTCACTCACACCACAACGCAAGCGGTGTTTCACGTCGGTTTTCTCTGAGGTCGTGGTATCACTCCGGTCGAGCCGGCCCATTCGTGTCGAAGCATGGCTCTCCCACACTTAATTGATTTGCCATGAAAACTCATTATAAATACATATTTCTGATTTGATATTACATTAGCCATGAACCTGCTAAAGTATTTACATGATTAAAATATTTCAGTGTTTGCCGTAAGTAAGAAAAACTTCGATTAATTTTATGTAATTGACTGATTTCTTTCACTCTCTCGTCAATTAATTAAGTGGCTACAAATGTGACGATCACATAGACGGACGGTGATCATAGACATAATAAATTATTTTAATTTTTCTGTGGTCACCATGAATCTTTATCGGATCATAAGATTTTAAGGATCGAAACTGCACAAGATCTCGAGATTTCCAGAACTTTCCGCTTTGAAGGTCCATGCCATGCTCTTTTATTTAACCCTTTGAGTACCGTCATAAACACAATTAAAGAACAATAGGTTGATGTCACCGGTGTCCTCACGGTGTTTGACAGTTTAATCAAAACTGACGAAAAATTTATACTATTTTGTTACATTGCATCCTTTTTTCGATAGATTAAAAGGGGTTGTAAATATAAAAAATATGTTTCTTCTGTGTTTCGGAAAAAAAAATCTTTGTATAGGTAGATGCTGAGCAGTATACCTAGTGTGGTAATATCTATCTACTTTCACATAGAATCTCAGCAACCTCAACGTGGTAACTGGCCAGTCGTAATGAGAAGTAAATGGCTGCATGATCCAGCAATTAGACGCAGGCTACACAGTATATAGTTACACAAACACACACATACGCATAAAATGTAGAGATGTTATGCTGTCCAGTGGAGTGCTAGATGCTTGTATCAAATTATGTAGATACTATAAACTTAACTCCATTGTATGTTGGTAAAGTTATGTATAATTGGCTGGATTTTCAAATCTAAAGAAAAACCTGTCATAGCTGTTACGCTTTTTTGAAGATTTCCAATATAATATTATGTTTTAAAATCGTAATTAGCATTGTTTTTTTTTAAGGGGGGAAAATCATCGAATGACTGCTCCCGCCTGGGTGAGGCGGAAGGGAGTGTCAGACTGACTAAAAACCACCCCGTTCCTTCTCCTGCACGTCGAGCCGGAGCCCCGGTTACCCGTTAGGTTCTCCGCGACAATTAGCATTGTGTACCACTATAGTTTTGATAGCACATTGCTATTAGGTGCAGTCTACAAACCGAATCAGTTTTCAAAGACAAGATTACATTGCTTAATTGATGATTTCATAATATCGTCAAAGATGTCCAGATATACTACGTTTCTTAGTAGGTACTGGTATACTGTCCAATGAAAATCGTAGCAGATATGTATGTAAACTTCACACGTCTAACAGCCAAAATTAACAACGAATATCAACCCAAAGTCTTTAAATTAAGATCAAATTTTGCCATTATCTACTTGTGTAGTGTTTTTGTCATAAACTTAAATTGATCCAGAGACTTTGTTAAGTTAAGATCGGTTATTGTCTAAACCATGCCTTAAATACAACACCAAGTGACTAATAAGCTCTCCTTGTGCACTTGCCTTATCACGATATAGTTAACGTCTATGTATATACAAATAGGAACCTTCCATACTTTCCCAGGATATAAGTACCTATTTTAACTCGTCGAGTACCGGTTTTATAGACACAATTAAAGAACAATAGGTCGCGGTCACCGGTGTCCGCTTGGTATTTGACAGTTTAAATAGTAAAAATAAATGATATATATTAACTACTTACGTAATTTGGTCTCACTCCTTCGTTTCACGCGCAGTTTGATGACACACGATGAAATGCACTGTGGACAAGTAATAAAATTCATTTATAAAAAGCTGTTTTCGAAGATAATTCTTGATAGACTTTTCAGAAATCTAATTTTGTATAACGGCCACGTGAAATATTGAAGCAGGTGACTTTTTGGGTAGTTACAGAAATTCTAAAATGCCAGTTTTAGGTATTTCGATAGCATTTCAGGGTATTATAAATATAAATTAGAATAACATTACGGGTCTACCGCCTAGTTTATATGTTTCAAAAGTATTTATATAGTATCCGAAACGTGTCTATAAAATTTTCTATTTCAGAGTAATTGGATAGTTTCCTGGGTCAAAAATAAATTAATTTGATTTTTCAGCCAAATTAAATGTTGAAAAATAGTTACACTTTCATTCATTGATTTGCAAATATACTTAATTTTCGATTTATTCTAGCATTTTTTTTAATTATAAGTGTGCTATTTGACGCAAAAATATGATAACGAAATTAATAGGGATTTTGTATAAAATTCATAGAACAGTATTGTTTTTGACATTTCGATAAAAGTGTTGAATTTGACTAGTTGTCAACTACCGTATTAAACCCCCTTGCCAAATCTACTTAATATAATTTATCTAACCTTAAGAACACATACTTTAGAGAAGTCTACCAATCAGAACATCACTCAACGATAATATCTGAACGATTGAATTCAGGATCTAAAGTAAAAAAGTCCTATCAACTGAACCAGTTCACCAGAAAGTGGAGAAAACAGATGCTCTGCCACTACACCATTTAGATCGTCATTTATTTAAGTACCCAGCTATTTTCCTACTGGCACCCCTCGCGGAAGGGCGGAGAATGCCCCAATGGCTACCTCTTTAAAAATAGATTGATTCAACGTCCACTTAGTGCGTTTTCTGCCGCAAAAATAGTGTTGTGGTCGGGAAAACTTGACTTGGGCCTGTGAAATATTGTGAGTTTTACAGTTTTTTAAATACGTAAGTCCTTAGATATTTCAAATGCTATATATTTACAGTCTAACTCTATAAAATTGGTTTGGAGAAATACAATCGATTCGGTACCGACTGCGTTACTTCAGTCCTTTCTTTGGACTATTTTTTTTATGTAAGATAGTTAAATTAACCTATTGGCTATTTGTTTTTGCAATAGTTTCTTTTTCCTCTACCTCTTATATCGAAAAACGATATCTACTTGTAACAAGCAACTAGCTTATGTACGGCTTGCAATGAGATTTATTCATTCTTGGGATCTTGCCCATAAAGTTTGTATCCAAGATTACTCACCTCATGTATATGCCCAAGCACCTCTGCCCTCGACATGTCTTCCAGGCGAGTCTCGTTCACATCCATGATCTCGTCTGCTAACTCCAGGTTATCCCAATTACCGGCTGATGGTGAACCTGTAAGATAAGCATGTTGATTACCAAAATAATGTGATCTTAAATGAGATTAGGTCCAATATCCAAAATATCCCTTAGGTTTAGGTTAGGTAGAGGAGACGGATTACCTGATGGTAAGCAACCTATCGTCACCACCCATGAAGTATGAACAATCGTTGCCGGTCTTTTAGCAATTGGGGACTCAGGTATTGACTATGGGGGAAGAAGGGTTGGTTTTAATATACCTAAGTGGTTACTCGTTACTCTAGGTGTTGCTCTTTTTACCGCGTACATACCTAAGCAAATTCAAAGTATCAAGGCATGGTTTTGTTTTAATACCACCACAGTAAAAGGAGCGCAAACCCAGAAAAATAGAAAGCTTTTGTAACTCGTATTTTTTCAACATTCGGCCACACTTTTCAAAGTTCTTTATAAAACTTTGAGGTGTATCCACAATCCGGAAAAGGATTTGAAAGAAAAAGGTCAAAAGAAGACCTTGTCCAGACTTTGCCTTATTAATTTTGTTTTGAAAAGAACGGTTAGATGTAAGCGTAGAGTATTATGTAGTTGTCATTAAAATTAAGTGAAGTTTAAATTCCAGATCGAGCTCAGCGGCGTGCCTTTAGCGAGGTCTATGTCCAGGAGTGGTCTAGAACTGGCTGTTGGTGATGATGAAAGTTTAAATTCAACATTTTGTAGGTAGGTTGATTGTTTCCTTGGTGTTGAGAGTTTCTAGGTACATCTTTAAGTAGCTTAGTCTTTTCGTAATAAGAGGGCAAAAGCACAAATGTTTGTATGAGTAAAGGCCTGAGGTGGTAAGATATAATTTTGATCTCATTTAAGTATACCACCCGGCTGGCCATATAACAAAGGGTTAACATCATCATATACCTACCTACGTAAATAATAAAAACACAATGACTCTTTATTTATTTGCTTTTCAAATAATTATGACTAGAATCAATCAACTTGAAATAGGAAAAAAATACTTAGTCATTTAATGTTTAAAACAAAGTAGATACTGACGTGGTCCTTAAAACGACGAAAGGACTAAACAATGTCTAACATTTTTTGGGCGCTCGATCGACTGCAAACTATAGAACTCCTAGATTTTTATTCTCTTCTTTTTCAGTACCTAGACAGATAAATAATGTAGTCTATCTATCTAATGAATGTACAAACAATGTTGTATTAATCTTAGCTAGGTGCAAATAAATAATATTCTATTCATTGAAACCTTTAATAATTTCAGACGTCGCGTCATTTTCAGCGAGATAACCTAGCAAAAAAGAAACTACCAAAATGGCTAACTTTTAAATAAACCACTCAAATAAAAGACTTAAATTAATAGAAATTAAGGTTTAACTTTGAATAAAACTTGTACTTACCGTATAATTTGATTTTATTATCCTTGGTTTGCACTACAATAATAACATATCCCTCTAAATCAACAGACTTGCATTTCACAGTTGTCATTTTATCAATCGCATTTATCTGCGTGGTTGGTGCGTTAAAAGTATTCATTTTGCTTTATTATTAAACTATTTACTATCTCTAAACACAAAATAGCTATGAAAAAGACTCATTCACGCCCCCGTCGTACGAATCAATGAATATTTTTTTAATTTCATGCCAACGTTTACGCCAACGCCACTTCAAACACAGCCCACTTTTTAAACAATTATTCATTTTTATTATTTTCCACATTCTTTATTTAAATCTAACCCGGAGATAGTAAATCGGCCATCATTATTTTTGATTCTCACTCTTCACAAACTGAACACTCTTCGAACATCTAAATTAATAATATCACAATTTATTAATAAGTCTGTTTTAACGTAATTTCACATGATTTTAGTGTATTGTCGAGGTGTAGGCGAATATCAGAGCATTTTCCCCGTGACAAGTCACGTTATGGTGTTTAGAATCAACGCGGTCGGTTTATCACATGCCCTGAATGTTTATTACATTTTTCTATTCACGTATACATAAACTGAGGGATTTTAGATACTTATTCGGTTATTAATCTAATATTTAAGGCGTATCGACGTGTTTTTGAGAGTGAAAACCGGTCCCACGTCCGCGGGCTGGGTGGTCGCCGCGAATGGATACGACTATCCCATTTTCGCGCGATCAATAATGCTCCCTACCCAGCATCCCTTCAGACTCCCACAGACTAGCGTTCTATTTTCCCGTTTTTTCTTATCAAGGCGCGCGTGTATTTCTAGTTCACGAAAATGTCTGAGAAATCATTTAAAAAGATCAAAAATGAATGTGAAATTGAAAAAAAAAGATACAAAAAGTATGACAAAAAGAGTTTGTTCACAGGTCCCACCGAGATTTGAACTCGGATCGCTGGATTCAAAGTCCAGAGTGCTAACCATTACACCATGGGACCACTTGTATGTGCTGTTGAAATTACTGTCCAATACATTATTATTGCAATAAAGAAAAAAGAAGTTTTATAATAATAAGAAAATAATAACTTTCAACTAAATTTTTATCAATTCCACCCGAAATTAAGGCGTTGAATAAATTAATTTCTGTCTTCTAACTACGCGATGCGACAGACATCAGATGGCACTGTCATATTGTCCCAATGTAATAGTTATGTTAAGCGCCATCTATGAGTTTTCATTGAAACTAAATGTGCCACATGTCTTTAACACGGTACCTATACACTAATTAATTCTATAACGTAGAAGTTCCATTTATTATCAATTATTAACGTTTAATTATATTTCTTTGAAAATTAATATTATCTTTTTTTACATATTTAGATATTATACTTCACAATTTTTACAACTTGCAAATATGCGTTTGTATTATGGTCTAGCAACACCACTTGTCAGTTTGTCACTGACTTCGCTACGGTATGGTTGTCATTTCGTCCGTCTATCAAAGAACGTGATAGATGAATGGAAAATAATTAACTTTATCGCAGCGAAGACATCTCTCGTATCTCCTCGAAACATAACGGCGCGCGTGTAACAACACCTAAGTGATTTTCTAAAAGTGCTCGCTTCTACACAACACCGCCATGATCGATGTTAGAAACAAAGATGGCGGAATAATACGGTGATCATAACCAAACGCGTTGTTTTGTCGTGTGTAGCGTTATGTGCTGTAGTGGGCGGCGGCTGCAGCAGTGTCGGGGTGCGTGAGTGAGGAGGAGAGGCGCGATGGGGGCGCGGCCGGGGTGATGCCGCCGCGGCCAGCGGCCGGCCGCGCGGCCATGGCGGCCGACAGCGAACGCCCGCCGCTCGCTCTCTTCACCGCTGTCTACGACTATGTGGCACAGGGAGAGGATGAGCTTTCCCTGCGTCGCGGCGAGATCGTCGAGGTGTTGTCCAAGGACGCCAACATCTCCGGCGATGAGGGCTGGTGGACGGGAAAGATCGGCGATCGCGTCGGTATATTCCCTGCCGTATACGTGACGGAGGAAGACCCGCTGGCCGTGGAGCCGCCTCGCGTCTCCTTCTCCGAGCTGAAACTGGAGGAAGTGATCGGGGTAGGCGGCTTCGGGAAAGTGTATCGTGGCTATTGGAACGGTGAAGTCGTAGCGGTGAAGGCGGCGCGTCAGGACGCGAACGAAGATATCGAAGTTATAAAAGAGAGTGTGTTGCAAGAGGCGAGACTGTTCTGGGTGCTGCAACATGAGAATATAGTGTCGTTGAAGGGGGTCTGTCTGGGGGAGCCGAACTTTTGTCTGGTGATGGAATATGCGCGCGGTGGGCCTCTCAACCGAGTGCTATCTGGTCGTAAAATACGGCCGGACATCCTGGTGGACTGGGCCATTCAGGTGGCGCAAGGCATGGCGTACCTTCACGTTGGCGCGCCCATGTCGCTCATCCACAGGGACCTCAAGAGCTCTAATGGTGAGTTCTTTACTGTTATTATAACTTCACAAATAAGAATTAACTCTATAGTCTACAGCTGTTCATATGTATACTGGGGTGGATTTTCTTTATTATGTTCGGTTACAATTTGTGGTACTCTATTTTTATAATTTTCTCATACAAGTAGTAGGTTATAAGCCTAAATTCTTATTAGAAAGATTAAAAATTCAGTAGAATAGATTTCTGATTCTACATTTAAGTATATGGGAACTCTCAGTAATAACTGGAATTAGTATGATAGTTTCTTCGGTGTGACCTGGGTTTTCATGATAACAACCAAGTTAGAAGATTTGTATCAGTGTAAAGTGTACCTTTACAACAAAGAAAATCACTTCCTGATCTATTTATCTTGGTTATCTTTTTGTTCAAATGTCATTAACCTACATCATTATCAGTTGCCTAAATATCCTTGAAACTTATAACCCCAAGGTCATAAGCACAGCTGTGTTATCAAAGCGGAAATCGTCCACATACCAGTAGATAACATTATTGACACATGGATAAATTTCCTAATAACTGTCACAGCCCTATATCTACCTACCTACTTTATTAATTTTAGACAATCCCTAATGCTAAGGTAGGTAGTATAATCTTATGTTATGTTTCAACAAAGCGTACCTTGATAAATAGTAAGTTAAGTATCTGCCTTGTTCAATGATTCTATACGAACTACATAGGCTAGGCACACAATTTTTTATATCTTGGTATAAAATAATGTTATTTTTGTCTTCAAAATACATTTTTACATTTATCTGCATTTAAAAAATTAAATGCAATTAAATGTAAATGTATGTTAAATGTAAATGTAATTCTGAAATCTATTTTACTGTCAGGGAAGGTCTTAACCCAGATGTCTATTATGCTCACTTTCTTTCTCCAGTCCTGTTCTGTTCAGTGTGACACGGACTCACTTCTCTGGTTACTTTATCTTCTACCCGAATAACACGAGCTTGTTGTTAATGAAACTTAACTCGTTGAGTACCGGTTTTATAGACACAATTAAAGTACAATAGGTCGCGGTCACCGGTGACCGCTTGGTGTTTGACAGATTAATCTACTGTTTGTGATATTTGATTAAACAGCTGTTATAAAAATATCCAATATTACATTTTTCTTGTTTGTTGCTTAACATTGTATAGATTTTTACCTACCTAAAACTGGAAAATCAATCTTAATTGCTACACAATTGTGTACAATTTTGCTATAACCCCGAATAAGGATAAAATAAGAATAAACTACTTAAACCAAATTATTTAAATCAAAGTAAATTATTATTTTACAACTAAACACCAACAAGTAAGCAATTTATATCCTGTCATAGACAAAATGACCAAGAACTGTCAAATAATGTAAAGCCTTGTGCACATTTTGTTTTTTTTCTTGTTTATGGTGTTGGTGTAATAATTACTTAACACCTGTAATTAGTAGCTGCCTTTAAAGTCCCAGCTATGTGGTATTGTATGCTATAAATGGTTACTACACTGCAGATGTCAATTGAAATTTTCTCACCTTTTAGGGGATCGCATATTTAACACTTCTTGAAACTGAACATAGATAATTGGGTTCATTAATGAATGCTGTTTTATTGACTAGTTTAATGAGCCTGTTAATCTAAAAGAGTTTCATGTGTACCTATGATTTAAATATGAGTTGGACTTGCAAAATATATTTTAGATGTCCGTAAAATCCATTACCCACTACTTAGCTAAAATATCAGACTTTTTTGTAGCAATAATTAAATTTCTCGATTTTATGCTTGTACTAGCTAAACCTGCAGCTTCGTCTGCATGCTTCTAAAATGAGTACATTAGTTACCTGTTAATAAAAGTCAGCTATATCAGTAATTAGCCAGTACAAACAAACAGACAGACAGACAGACATGCAAAAATTCTAAAAAGTGTTTTGGTATAAAAATTGTATGTAGTAAAAAATGGTTGTTTCAATATTACTAATACACACACCAATTTTATATATCTGTACATACATAACAATACAAACTAGGATTGCAGCTCATCTTATTGACTATTCTGTTGGCTAGCAACAAATTAACAATCATGATATTACATTTATCCATATTAAATCCAACTATCCAGTATTAAATAAAATATTAAACAAACATTCCTTTATCATCTAATTGTGACTTACCTAACATAGTACATTTCATTATTGAAGTGAACCGGGCCACGAGTGTCACTCACTGGCTCTAAGGTCTGTGACCTCTTTTCATACGATTTACACGATTCAACAAATTATATTTACTTACGCAGTTTTTGTCGTTGTTTACTTAGATTGTTGCTGGAATAATCGTTATTGTGTCAGCAATAATAGAGCTGTAACATAATACTGTTTATTTTGCTAAGGTAACACCTAGTTTTGTTGTTTTTGTTTTATATTGCATTTGTATATGTATATTTGCTAACTAATATCATTGGTGTTGTTTTGTCTATAATAACTATTGGGTGTAATAAGTAGACCAATAGTTCAGGCCAATGTATTTTTACAGTTTTAAAGTAAACAATAACGATTCCTAGGAATCCCACAATATTAATATCCAGTTAAATAATAGGTACTATTTAAAGATTAAAGAACGTAAACAAAATTAATATAAACATTATATAAATCAATGAAAGTATCTTCAAACTATTTAAATCATATATACATGTCATTAAAAGCCATTTAGGACATAATATAAGAAATTTTATTGAGGACACATTGTTTAATCCAATTAGTTGATGTAATTAACTTAATGCCATGATACTTAAACCTAATGGATGTTATTAACAAGGCTAACAAATCCAGTACACTATACACCTGCTACCTTCAGAGTTTAAGTCAATATGTTTTCTTTTAATTAGCTACAAATCAATGGCCTTCATGTAAACATATTATATTAGTTTATGTGCGAGCCATTGCAATCTCAAAAAAAGGAGTTATCGGTCATTCTACCACTAATGAGCAAACAAACCTTATTTTTGGATTGAAACTAGTTCAGTAAAACCTTTTTTTTATGACAAGAATTACTTATATTGGTAACATATTGATAATGTAGGTATGTTATTGACATGTTATTGAAGCAAAAGAGGTATGTAAGAATTGTAGTAATTGGTGTTCCTTAGTCTCTGCCTACCCCCATGGGAGACAGGCGCGAAGTTATGTATGTATGTATGTTATTGACATTATCAAAATCAAAGAAAAATTATTATGAAACAAGCTTTTTTTAATGAATTTACCGAAGGAGTGTGATGTTTATTGTTTTTTTTTTAAGTTTACTTCAGTCCTGGTGCTAAGTAAACATTAAAATAATTTAATAGGTAACAGAGATGAGCGTAAGTCCAGATATGATCGTTTATAAAACATTGCGTAGGATTTTTTGATAAACGTCGTGTCGAATGACGTCACGACTTTGAAACTCTTTACGAAACTATGACATAGGCAGCTGCCCCGCTATCTAAAATAATGCGCATAATCTGAATAGGTTTCATTCATTGATAAATTCAAAATTATTAAGGTCCTTCTTTTTTAATCATACATCATTATTTTTGTTGGTATAGTTAGGCATACTTTCCACGACGCGTTATTTGACGAATGCATGCAACATACAAATGACGATAGGCGAATGAACGCAGCTTCGTGAAAAATTTTTATTTTTTCTAAAAAAAACGCAGCCATTTATTGCGTTTTTCTTATTTGTAGCCTTAGATTGTAACTAGTTATGCAGATGAAGATCTATAACAAAGAATGAAGGAAAATCACCATAAATGTGCATGATTGACGTAACTGAAAAATGTAATTCACTAACTAATAGGAAGCTTCAATTAAACAAAGTCTGCCAATATTGAAGTTACCCGAAGTTCATCGATCGCAGCTTGTAAACAAAGGTTACATTTGAAATGTCACTAACCCTATTAGTAATAAGTACAAACTTACTTGCAATATGTACAGTTAAACAGACGGCTCTTGTCTTTGCGTGTTTTATTAGTTACGGACTTTCCGATTCAGTGTTTAAAAATACTTTTTTTATGAATAAGTAATAGGAAGTTTTTTTAGTCTGTAACCAAACAGGATCTCTGAAGATATCGCATGATTTCTGCTTGCGTGTTATCGATACCCAAAAACTATATGAAATGAAGTCAATTTAGTATATGCAACTACTTGAGTACCTAGTTCTTGAGGGCACGCCACGGCGATTCTTTATTCTATACCAGTGTTTTTCTTGTTCAATAAACCAGTCTAATTTCCACATTATTGTCGAACATACGTCAAAACCACAGAACATCTTCTTTATATGTTCTGTGGTCAAAACAATGACGCCATATTAAAATATAGTGTCATATTTGCTTCGTATGTCCTCTAACTATGACGTTGCAAACTCTTTTCGAACAATAGTGACGTTGCAAACTATTTTGGAACAATAGTGGCGTTGCGACAATGTAAGCACGTCATTAGCAGTAGAAAAACCAACTCTATGACGTTATAAAACCTGCTAATTTTACTTGCAAACAGTTATTGGACGAGTATAAACAAACGCCTATCCGAATTAATCTTTTATTTTCTAATTAATCTATTGAAACCAGTTTCCAATTTTAGTGAAGAAACAAACCAATGCCTTATTCTAGTCTGTTGATATCTGCATAAATAATAATACTTAGTCCAACACAAACTGGACTAATGCTGATTTTCTCCAGCTGAATCTAGCTTTCGTGTTTCGGAATAGTGAACAGGTTACGACATACGACATCATTATACACAAAAACTATAAAATCGTCGCAGAGACAAAATTGATATGATCTTATATGTGAAGTTTATGAACCAAACAGAGGTAAAAGTTCGTCTTTACGTCGCAAAATTCCTAACTTACGGGCTCTGAAATCCTTAATCGAAAGCTGATCTTAGGAAACAATAAATATTGCTGTAGCATTAGGAAATAATAAATACTGGCTGCAAATTTATCCTGCTCCGATTTCAAATAGAATCCGCTAGAGAAATACCAAAACTATCCATTTGATAACTAAGAAATACTCAAACAGAATTGAGAAGCAGTGAAAATTCCAATATTTCAATCTCCCCTCAGTTTAGCCCCTGCGGATGGGGCGCTAACCCTTTTACACCATCCAATCAGCTGAAAGCTTCCTGTCATCGTTGCTGCCGCTGCTGCCTCGTAATTGGACGATATTAAACGTAAATACGGATTTCCATCCGTAATCGCACATTTCTGGGTTACATTTTGAACAGATTTTAATTTCCGTTTGTTATTACGATTTTACGTTCCATTATTAAGTTTAGATTGCCGCTTTATTAAAGCTGAGTCTGGTGCGATAGATAGAATTAATTTTGTTTCGTTTCTGCCACATGTGCAATTTGTGCGACTTTCCAATATACCGTATAAATTCACTTCGCAATTAACAACAAATAAATTAAATAATATTATTTCAATCCATCGACTCTAATTGTTTTACTATATTGCTCAATATTGAGTAAATAGTTTACTATAATTCTTTAATCTTTATGCTTCTACGTCACACTCGCCAATAATTTCATAACGTTACCCAACATTATCTCTAACGCGAACATTTCTCATTTCTGCACAACCTTGTCTGTATGTCACGGTCTTGTTTCCGTTCAATCTCCTCAACGTATCCGTTGTTTCACAAGAGTTACATCCTTCACCATCGACCTTGGGATTTAACATCATGTTCTACAAAACACTTCTGTCGCAGACCCATACTACACGATTAAGCTTTCGATAATTCTAAACCAGATTTAGCTTAGATTTTTCTGCCAACAAATTAACTGCACTTCGTTCGGTTAAGTACTTTGAAATGACTAAAGACTACTAAGAGATTTCTTTCAAAATTAATTATGAATGTTTGAGAGTATCGAGATGTTATTAGATACAATAAAGATATCAAACAATCATTACGTTTCTTCTGGAGATTCCTATCTGTGATTTTGGGTGTTTCAAAAATGGTTTCTGTTATAACTCCGTTAATCTTTTACCTATTCGATGAAGCTTGTGACAATGAAAAAAACGGATTAATTATTTCAATTACACAATCTACCATACACTTTCACTTGTCAAGCTTGGTATTGACATTCATAATGCAATTATAATTAATCGTTCTCGATTCAGCTTCGAGATATTCTGGAAAAATAATAATTACAAGAAATGTCTGTAAAATTGATGAGGCCTTTATGGTTTCCATACAACTGATGGTAAAAGCGACGCAGTAATCATTTGGGGTACAGCTGGCTGTTATGAGTCTGACATTTGACGCGACGCGACCTGCCTTCAATGAATGTCGTAACCAAGCCGACTTGTGTATTAAAACAATACGAATATGATAGGTACTTGAATATTTTATGAACGAAAACTCGATCAAATGTACCATTGTCTGTAGGCAATTTGTCTGTTCAATATTTGGTTGCTACAAAATTTTCAATGAAGGTTGGTAAATTATTCACTTCTTTCACTCAATCTGTCCATAATAATTATACCAATGTAGAGTATGGTATCAATTACATTACAATTTCAACCCAACATTAATATTTTTAACCTTTTTACGGCAATTCTGCAGAAGGGTCTTCCATAAATTCATTTCTCCTTATCCATACTTAAACGGAAAGTATAAAAACGCGTAAAATACTGAAACCTTTTGTAATAACACTCGTGTCCGTATTACGTATGCTCGAAATGGGACATCGTTGTCTGCGTACTAAGGCCGATCGCATCCGTTTCTACGTAACTTTGAGCATGTGTGACGCAAACTGCCGCCGTAACGGCTCGGGGTTTCTACAGCCTTTATGTTAGAATATCCGTCATGTCTATTTTATAGACTATGATCCCTTCAGGGTAGGGATAGGAATTTATCAAAAATGTTATTGACTTCCTCCTTGAAACGGGTCGTGCTTGAAGCTGGGTTTAGTGTAAATGGTTAAATAAGCTACCTGCTTGAAAGGCGCAGTTGTTGAGATATCAATGGCATTTCCATATTACTACTGTGTTAATATTATATTTATAATCGTCTCGCATTATTAGCCTTGGACTAAACAAAACAGACGATTACAAAGTTAGGCTTATAGGGGTATGTGGTGTAAATAAACTCGTGAAAGTAGTATCTCTACCGTTACAAATCTTCTCTTACTAAGACCTTCGCTTAGCGCACTAATTAATGGTCTTCTTCTTTTACTTTGTTGTCCTTACCAATGTTTTAAATTACATCTGAGACTGTTCTTCGTAAAAAAGTTAAACGAGAACATCATTTTTGTTTCGTCGTGTCTCCAACTTTCCTGTTCTATTGCGGTATAGGTGATTTCAACCTCCTCAAGGTTATGTACCTACAATATCTTAGTACACGTATCGAATAGTGACTGATTAATTGAAACTTACACTAGTAGCTTTAGAGCATTTCTTTTAAACTGGATATTTAATTATCGAAGTATTTCTAAGAAGAAGAAAACCAACTTTAATAAAATGATATAACAAAAATATTCTGTATGCGAAACACCTCGGAGACCCGCAAAATATCGTAGTCATCGATGTAATCCTATTAGTTGTAATAAAAGGAGAGTCATGATGGATGAGGCTTGCATAAACGATTAAGATGTGGTTAGGGCCGGTTACATTCTACAACGGAAGTTTTGTGGAGCAGCCGTAGTACGTCACGGATTTTTGGGAGTTAATAAAATATTATATTTTTAGGTGCATTATTTGTAGGTGTAAAGTTCATCAGAATTGTTCAACAGTAATGAGATGCAATTTCTATTAAAGCAATTAATATTTGATCCATCTCTTAGGAATATTCTAGAATAATACGACGATATCCAACTAGTTTTATATCTAAAAGCTCATTAATCTTTAAAATGGCGACCATTATCCGCTAAATAACCTTATTTGTTGAATACGGATCGACGGAAGAAAAGCGGATACCGATCGACTTTCGTTTCGCCGTGAGAATATTGTGACATTCTAGCCATTTCTGTTTAATTAAAATGCTGATTTTGTAACCCGTAGCACCAGTTGGTCGCAATTTGTGCGTGCGAATTGAAAGCTTTAATCTTTTATGATCTATAATAATTTTGATCTGTTGATGATAATTTGACGCTTTAGAACTGAAATGACTTTGGTTTTGTAATTTTACGACTAAATTATCGATTAATATACTCTGTCTAGATATTCAGTTTGTTGTTAAAACCAGTCTGAGAGTAATTGGGTCTATTTTAGCACCGAGTTAATGGAAAACATGTTCCATCTACATGAATATTATTATTATTATGTCATCGTTATTACACTATCATGTCTTTATAAGCTCATAAGTCATTAGACATCTAACGGTAAGTGACATCCAAAGTAAAATAAGGAACTATTTGTGCCCTTAGGCACTGCCTCGTTGGTCTAATTGGAGCGAGGAATTTGTTTCCCGTCGTACGAAAATAAGCTCGATTTGTGTGCTATGCTCTTACTTCTCCCATCGAATAATGAAAGCTATTAACGGTTGTTGGTGAGATTTTTGTAATTTTGGTAACACTTATAACCGAAATGTGCACCCTTGTAAATGTTCTCAAATCCTTAAAATCTGAATTAATGAATGATACAAAAGAGCAATAGGTACGGTTTAATATATTTTTCATTTATTTTAATTTTGTATTTCGACTGGTATTACACAACGTCAAGCTTTTATCTAAAGCAGATCGTAATGTAAGCGAAGTAATCGTGTTCTTTTTAAATATTATTAAATATTCAAAATGAATTGTAAGCGTTGATAATGTTAACTGGTAAAAATATGTGGCTTAAATATGTCGCAGGTTCGTTTCGCCAGTTTTAATTAGCCGTAAATTACTTCAAGTATTTTTTGTTGTTGGGCAATTAAAAAAACATTGCTACGTTTTCGGAATTCCTTCTTCTGAATCGTAACGGGTGTAACTTGGAACAAGCAAGTTTTTATCGAACTCTAAAGATTAAGAAATTGACGGTACTTACTAATTGCTTATTCAACTTTATAAAATATTTTCCATGACCTTGACCTTAAACAAAATACCACCCTTTCCAATCTACCCAGTAATTTATAACAGAAAACAATACGAGCAGGCTAACACGTAATTATCTCAATGAAATCTACTAAAACAATAGATTGATTGATGCTACAATAAATCAACGGAGAATGAATGAAGAACCGATTTTAAACAGCTGTATGTTCATTTACAAAGCTACGGGGTCTTAAGATACCCGCATTGCGGTGTTTTACCGTGCCACTATAATTAAAAGGGGCAAGATGAAGGGAAAACTAAAATCGTGGTTAAGATTAATGGGCTATTAACCTAAAATGTTACCGTTAAGTTAATATTGCTGGAGACTGAATTTAACTTTGTCGAAATTATATTTTAGTGAGACTTAATTTTGCTCGTGGGGACAGTTGCCAGTGTTAATGAGTTTTGCATTATTTAGCCAAATGTGTTTGACGATGTTTATGTGGCAAATCTTAAACACTCTGGGAGCTTAATGCTAAGTTTCTTGGCAAGGAACAAATCTTTGTTCAATTTGCATTTTAATTTATTGGTAATAAGAATAATCCTAATATTATACCTACAAATACAAATTGTAAAACATTCTCAGTTCTTAAATAAAAACACATCTTCACCACATTGAATTGAACATCGTTCGAAGATACCAGTCCTATTCAACGTCCATAAAAATACATAGGCCTGTAATCTCGTAGCCATTCAAACCATTGATCGGGTCTTAAAACTTGCATTATAAACAGGCTCAAGGAATCATAATAAAATTATAACCAGCTCGGTTACCGGAGACATCGTTTTTGACGTGCGCACGCGTCGCCAATCGTGTCCACCGTGTTATTGTAACACAAGATGTTTTACCAAAAGCGGGTAATATGAAACCAGTAACGCCACTGTTCTGATTACACTCCGCTGCTGGAATATTTGCGTGGTATTTTATCATTTTTGTGCGATGCAAGTAAATCAGCTGTTTGTTGAACAAGAATGATATAAAATAGCTTTTGTTTGATACGATTTCTTCGCAACTTCATGTAAGTTATAAACAGAAGTTAACCAAGTTCTTAAAACAATCTGACTTATTTTCCATCAGTCGATTCATAAATATTCAAGGGTTGGCCTTTTTTTCAGTGTTTTATGGGTCATAATTAACAAGTAACGCAGCCAAACGTGGTCACAGTTTCCATGCCGTTAAGCATGGTTAATTATGGTAAAAAGATTAAGTTGTTAACTGATAATTTTACTCATGAACGGACTTGCGTCACTGTGGCGCGCCTGATGCAATATTTTACTCGTTGAACATAAAAATGTCTATTTAAAAGTATTTTAAACCATTTAAACGTTGCCCAATAATCACATTTCGTATAGTTAACGTAGTTTAACAACTGGTCAAACTGTTAAATTACTACATAAATGTAATAGTATAGGCCTTGTCTGTGGAGATCTATGATGGGAAGACAGTTGACATGATAATTGCCGAAGTTAATGAGTGTTATTTACAAAAATACAAAACCTGTACCTACATCTAGTCAGATAGAATTCCCACTCGCCCTTAGTTCCATGCGTCTAGACTGGAAATCCTGCAGACTCAAGTACCTAACATGACGTGTCGACTTATATGCTTCAGCAAGTATGTTCTCGTACTAAAATACCAGAGAAACTGATACGGCTTACTGATAACTGGCCGCTGGTCAACTAGATTGTAAAGCAGGTTAATTGTGAAACGCTCGTAACGACAGCGTTTAGGTTATACGCCCTTTGTTGACTTTATCACCACGGGTTTACGGTGTGGTGAAAGCTTTAACTGTGTTTCTCGTCACATTACCTTTAATCTTTTCAGTTTAACGATACGGAGTAAATTGTCTGGATTTAGGGTTTAGTGGGCCTACACTAGTAGTTACGTACGACTGTTTGTGATTACGAAACAAATCCCTCGTTATCGTTTCTATCGTAAAATTGACCCAATTTCTTCTTTCTATAAGTCGCTTCTCGTGTGGTCAATATTGGCGTAAACATCTAACTCATATTCCAAATTTAAAGTGTCTTAAGCTCACATATAGAAACTTCTATCTCGAGAAATTTATAATTTTGGTCACGTTAACGAACTTTCGTTAGGGATGGACAAAAACACAGTATCCAAAGAATAGTGCGAATAAAAACGAAAAACGTATAGTCCATTGTCAACACGTCGACATCCTATCAATACATAAGAATATATTAAAGTCTCAAGCAAAGGGCCGTGGGAAAATAACACCATTCTCAGTACTATGTTGTTTTTTCTAAGAAACTAAGACGTCATAAGTCTCGTTGTTAAGTTGTTCCATTATTATAACACATTATAGATTGATCTCAGACGACTACGTACGTTTTCAATGTCAACGGAATTATAAACTAATGATTTTGTTGCTATATCATGCTTTTGAACTGTGGCCTCACGAATCAGACGAGACTTGATGACTTCGATTATACATCGGTTCGATCATCGATTGATATGTAACTGAATAGAGTGTGGTTATCATTGAGATTCCTTATATTGTCGTGCTTTTGAATGTTCATCTTGATATTAAGTAGATTATTATTACCATGATGATTGTTTAAAACTGTAAGATAAATATTAGCTAGGTCTTCATTGAATAATTTCAATAATTGTTTGCTAGATCTTATAATTATTGATGGGGAAGGCCAATTTTAATAGTACCACGAACAAAGGCGCTCCGCCTTCATTTCTCTCATCCCATTTTTATTATGCGCTGTGCTAACAACCCGCAATTTGTCAAATACGTATTAAATTAAGACGGTATTAAACTTTCCGTAGAGTTGGGTGTACTAGAAGCGAAGGAAAGCTTAATAAAGTGTAGGAAACGATATAAAACTTATCCTTGAGTATATTATCGACATAAAGTTATATTATTGCGCTCGAGTTTCATTCATTCGGTCTATATTTTGATACAGATAGATTTTATCTAGTTACTTGAATACTTATTACCTATGGTGACTCCTTTTTCACAGTTAAATAGTTCTTAGGACTAACCCTGATCTCTCGAAGATTGTCATAGATTTTTATTTAAGACATGCAGAATTCGTCCTAAAATTAAAAGAAAATTGCTACTTAACCTAACTTGATGCGAAACCAGAACATTGTCTATTTTCATATTCTTCCACGATTCTCAGAAAATAGAATCAATTGTGTCGCTACAAGGCCTCCACACCATTATTTTTCCGTAAACAAGTACGGTTATGTTAAAAACAATACATGTATGTCTTTTGTCGTATAAATACAGTTTCGTTTCGTACTATACAGCTAAACAATGTGCCGAATTCATTGTCCACATTTTCCGAAATTTTAAAAACAAAACAATAATATTTTTCTTCTTAAACGATTTCAGCAGTCAGCAACTTAAGAATTTCATTCTGTACTGATGTTAGGATGGCTGAGTATATTATAAAGATTAAAGTTAAAAAGAGTTTGAAGTCATCATAAAAATACCCTTTTTCATAAACAAAGGCGAACAAAAGGACGTAAAACGTTTTTTTGACGAGGCGGTCGTATCAAATTGTATGGTAATCAAACCATTGGTATCAATTCCCAATTGTTTGACCATAATATCCATCGTGTGTAGAATAGTAAATACACACAGTTATTTGCCTTATCGTAAACGCTTCCTCAAACATGTTTAGAATGCGGCAATGTTATGCAAAACATATGATTAGGGGTAAAACCCAGTCGTATTATTGTATCCGTTTGACAGACGACCGTTTGACACAGACAGACAAAAGGTCCACCTGTCCAACGAATATGTACTAATGATATAAAGGAACAGCCCTAACCAAACCCGTTTGATACAAAGCTTTTATGCACCCTATTTTACTTAATACACGTGCGCCCTTATAATTATTGTTTGCTGCCAGTCTCCATGTAGGGAAAACATACATTATACGCATTACACATTGCATACGCTCTTTTTGTTCGTTTAACCTAAGGGCAAAATTATTGCACGCTATTTTAAGCTTAAGATACCATTTCATTTAAAATGATTCCTCTCTCTTGGGTTTACTTTAAAGGTTCTAAACAAAGAGCTCCTTTCAATGCGGTTCCATTTTATTTTTAAACAGTACATGCTTGAAATTAACTTAAACTCCCACATGCCATCAGTAGTGGGTGACTGACCCAATCAATGTGATTGCTTTCAGTACAATAAAATACTTAATTACTATACCATTAACGTTCCATTTTGTTAATCACTTAACCGCCCTTTTTCTTTCACGACTCTTCCAATTCTTTTTCTAAACAAGATAATTCATAACAGATTTCCTAACGAATTGAACAAACTGTTGTTATTTGTTGTTGAATAACAATACGTAACAACTAAAACACAAAGTTCAAATTCATTTATTAACACAACTATGCTAATTACGACCTAAATAGTCGACATGTATGAACAGGCGACAGTCAGACTTAATTGCCGAAATCAAATACAGTCGTGCAACGTTGCAAATGAGACATAAGGTATCGTGGGATCCCAATACTTATCTTAATTCTGATTATTATTTATATTATGGATCGGATGAATATGTATTAGATTAAGCTTTTATGTACATTCGTATACAGGATTACGAAAGAGGTGTTTATCGAGAGACGAACAATAATAGCACAAATAATAAAACAGAAAGTTTGTGATTCGGACTCCAATATAAACAAACAGTATCAAAGCAAACCGATTATCGCAGATTCTGTGGTCTTTTAAGAGCTAATAACGGTTTGACTTTTATCTAGTTCATTAGGAATGTAAACTGCTAAAAATAACCTTAATAATTTTGATCTTTAAAATCTAATGCCGATTTAAAACCATGCTTATAAGATAAGTGTAGAACACCTTAACATCCGAAAATTTCTATAAACTGCTATCCGTCAGTCGCACCACAAATTTCATTAATTTTCGAGTTTTAAAAAAAATATCTATAGGTGATCTTTAAAACTATCTTTTGTGTGCTGTTCCTCTCTGTGAAACTAAAATATTAAGGTACATTCGATGTTATGCGGATCTGACCATCCATTAAGGATGTACCAGTTTAGGTTTTCGTTTTGCTTTATTGCCATTTTGCGGTACAACTGTTTGTATCGCCCACGCTTCCATCTTTATCGAGTAATCAGTTTCTAAACAGTCGAATGTCTCTTGAAGTACCTTCGGACATCTGTTTGAGCTTAGGATAAATAGAATAGGAAGATGCATAAGTAGGAGTAGATTTATTTGAGAAATCGCTATGAAAGGTATGATATTAAGATGATTGATATACGATATAAAAGATACGTTACACCGAAAACGTTTAGGTTAACCGAATACATTTCCAAATAGCCACTTCATGGTGGCATAATAAAGTAAGACTAGTTACAGCAGTTAAGAAAGAAGTTCGGAATAACACAGTTTAATTTATATTTTACTGCTTAAATCAAAAGGTCTTACACGAAATGTAAATATTGTGCAGAACACAAACAAAAATGGCACTTTATCAAAAAGTAAGCAACATCGGATCCTTAATTGTGTTTTTATGACTTTTTAATGGATCACAATTTCTTTGGGTGTTTAGATATTCATATTCAATTTTCCTTGATCGTTTCGTGGTATTTGTTCTAACTGTATCAAAGTATGGTGACCACTGATTGCTGGGTGCTTCTGC
The DNA here is from genome assembly GCA_902850265.1 of Spodoptera littoralis. NCBI lineage: Eukaryota > Metazoa > Arthropoda > Insecta > Lepidoptera > Noctuidae > Spodoptera > Spodoptera littoralis. The sequence continues at coordinate 13,226,194 of LR824545.2, forward strand.
ACTGACAATATCACTCGGTACACGCGTACTATCCGTTATCTGTGCGTTCTGTATTAAAGCTCAGCTTCCGGACTTATCACGTTATGTCATCGTTCGTGTTTACTTAGTTTTATGTTTATGCTGCTGGACACCCTTTTACTCCATTTATGTAGGTATATATGATGGTTACTAACGACAAATAAAAAACTTTCAAGCACATAAGTTTTTTTTTGGAGACTTTCTCCCTGTTCATACCAATTATAGACAAAAGTAGGAAATAATTGCACTCCATTCATGGTTTTTATAGATATCAATTGGCTTTTATATATTATTTTTCCTGTTCAACAATTAATTATAATTAATAATTTAACTAATTAACCAGTTTAACATGGAACTGTAGCTTCCAGCCACGAACTAAACCCGTGACACATATTCAATTACAAGTCGTTTGTATAATCTATAAATAACCAGTTAGTGACCACAATCATACAGGGACTCAAGTGGTCCAAATGTACGAAACCTGCCTAGGCTGACTCACACAGAAAGCGTTGTTTTTAAAAACCTGATGATTCATCGCGGAAGAAATCACTTTCGACTGGCCAATCTTCAAGTTTGGTTAGTTGACGCCTTGAATTTTAATAGACTCCTAGAGTTGGCATTGTTGATTCTATGTTATACAATAAATTGTCAATAGTACCTGCACTAACACATCAGTGTCCGCCTTAATTCGAACCGATCTAAAAATGGCAAAGTAATAACTGTGTCACCAATATTTCAAGATATTTGAGGACCAGCAACCTACACTTGGCCCTCACAATGGATTACCACCTACTTCCTCTCACATTGGTCCTCAATCTCCGCAATAAATGTCTGTAAACGTAGCAATAAAATTGCTTTTGATAGGTTTAACAATTTCCGAATGTGACAAGTTAATAAAGCGATTTAACTGTATGATTTATGCTTCATAGTATTTTAGCTCCAATTAATTCAAATTACTAGAAACTATTTTACTACGAAGTAATAAGTCAATTTGTCCTCCAGACTGGTCGACTTCATATCAATTACTTATTTATTAGGTACTATCGACAGTATCGACTAAACTCCTTACCTACCAAGGATTACTTACCGTTCATTTTATACTATTAGCGATCCAATAATTGATCACAATCTATATTTCTTTCATGAGGTGAAAATTTGCATTTATATGATAATGAATACTAAGCAATCGTTATCTTTTTTGTATTGACCAGAAATATTTGCGCAGTTTGCACGATATCTCTAACTTGTTTACTTCTATGTATCAAATTCCAAGAATCCCATACTGTTCACTATAAAAAGATCGTACGATTTTGTTCCAACCTTGGCGGAGGCGAGACGAACGGCAGACGACACCATGCTTATTGTTTATGGCCTATCCAAACAATTCAACTAGTATTTTTGGTAATAAATAGTATCCTAAGTGGAAACATATTTTATCTTTATGTGAATCATTTTGGCAGCTTTCGTTGCGTTAGAAAAACATATCTTGATTGGATTATTAGCATTGGAAAATGGCCCAATATTATTGGAGTTGGAAGTCGATATGATACTGTAGTAGGCACTTCATCTTGAGAATGACTCGCGTTAGAAGAATCAATTACCCAATTGCTTTCTGTAGTATGGTAGTCATGAGGAGGTGAGTTAACGATTATATTAGGAACGTGAGTAAAATCCACTCGACTACCAACGCGATTTGTATGTGTGTGTGTGGGGTTTGTTTTGGAGAGGAGGTTTTTGATCTTATTTACCGGCATTTTATACATTGTTGTTGTTTACCACATGTGTCCTGGCCTGCTGCCACGGGTGGGGTCTCCAGCTGGGCGTCGCTGGCGCGGGTTGCTGCCTGTTGCCACGTGTCCGCTGTGTCCTGGTGGTCGCGGCGTATCTGATATTGACTTAGCTTGGCCGTCCACAGTGTCCTGTGTCTCGTGTCCTGCTCCGGTACTGGTGTGTATCGGTTCAAGAAATCGACCTAAAAATACACATCACAGGATATTAGGTAGTGACTCATACTGGCTGCATTATTACTACAGACTATGGTAATACCATGAACGTGCTGCAACATAATACACATTATTACATATTATACATGTACAACTTGTTCCTAGTATATCTACACTTTACAACTACCTATTAATGCACACATTTATTTATTTATTTACTTAATATCTTACTTATTCATTATTACTCGTTTGTTTGTTTAGATTGTTCATACTATAATTATACACACTCACTATATTATCAGCATGTTCTCCAATAGCGCCGCGCGGTGTGGTGGTTGATCAGCGGCGTCTCTGCTTTGGTTGCACTTTCTTTCAAAACACTGGCCATTAGAACGTTCTTTTACTGTAATACACATTCAGATGCCGGTTTTGTATAAACGGGACGCCATTACCGCTTACCGGTACCTACCGCGTCGTCGCGTGCGCTTGAGGTTATTTTATGAGGCGAATGTGACATCTGTTATGTAAATGTCAGTGTCAAGCTGACAAATATGAACATGTTTAGTTCGGGAGATTTATTTATTTCATTTATTTTATTTATTTTATTTATTTTATTTATTTTATTTATTTTATTTATTTTATTTATTTTATTTATTGTACAAATAATTTTTGTTATTTTAATTTTGAATTGTATATATATATTTTTTTTACTGTTTTCTATTATTATTATTAAATGTAATATTTTATTAGTAACGGGCAAGTGCTGAAAATCAGCGCCGTGACTCGAGCACACTCGTGTCACGGCATTTAAGCTGAGCTCTTGCCTTTTTGCGCCGTCTTTTTTCTTTGTATTGTTTCTTATTTTATTTCCTTGTATCAGTGTGCAAATAAAAAATTTTCTTTCTTTCTTCTTTCTTTCTTTCTATTTATGCTAGCATCAGTATGATCAACAACTAGGACTAAGATAAATATAATATTCAAGTGGACTTTGCATCTATTTCAAGTTCATCACTATAGAAAAAGGTTTTCTCTGGTTTTAATTTGATTCAACATTTGGCGAAGTCAATATTAGTTGTATTGTGTACTTGTGTACATTTAACACGAATGTTACTTGGTTCCATGTGGTCTCTAAATTGGCATACAGCCTATGTAATATTATTGTGGTGCCTAATGCATTGATATTTGTTAGTTTTGGAATTATTTAAGGACGTAAAGTTGACTATTTGGCAACTCTTGGCGATTAAACTGTCAAACACCAAGCGGTCACCGGTGACCGCAACCTATTGTTCTTTAATTGTGTCTATAATGACGGTACTCAACGAGTTAAACTGTCAAACACTGAGCGGTTACCGGTGACCGCAACCTATTGTTGTTTAATTGTGTCTATAATGACGGTACTCAACGAGTTAAACTGTCAAACACCAAGCGGTCACCGGTGACCGCGACCTATTGTTCTTTAATTGTGTCTATAAAACCGGTACTCGACGAGTTAAATAGCCAGTCTTTTCTATGATATCTGCGTTCTGTCGCCGAATGATGTCGAAACATCAGATAGTTAATTGGCCATGCAATTTTAGTTTTACTTTCAACGATGGTCAATGATAGCCTATTCTACTTTAATAGTCATATAAAAATAAAAATTCCACCATATTTAATTAACCTAAAAGAACTTTAAGAGAAAATGTGACCTCTGACTTGGAAAAGACATCCAAAGATCGTTGGATAACAAATTATAGCGCTATTTAATTTACAATCTCTCTTTAAATACATAGGTAGGAGGTCTCTCGACATTTGGTTAAGAACTTGAATGAAGTAAATGTACAGTAAAACTATACAAAATGGAATTATGATTCGTCCGATCAGGAAACGGATCATTGACTCGTTAGCAATGCGTAATGAGCTGCGATAAGTTCCTATCTTCCCGCCTAATATCCTGATTATACTTTCCGTATCCCTTCCGCATCCTGCTAATATTTTATATCTACAGAATTGCTAACAGATTTATAATACTATTAGCAATTCTGCTGACAGACTGAACGTGATTAACAAAGGTTTGTACAATTAAATTCTCTCTCAAGAATGTGCTTTTATTGCTTTGTTATACACAATCTTATTTCTACTAAGATACATTACAGTAATTTACCATTGTATTCGCAAAATTGATAGGCCGTTAAATCCAAAGTACAGAAAATGGCACTTAACATTAAAACAGACTTGAACCGCAGATTATTTACGTAGTCTTAAATACTAATGTCACGGTGACTCTTGGTTTTGTGACACCGTTCTGTGTCGTTGGCCTGGCTTCCGAAAACCGTGCGTTATTAGATATTTAGATGTTAGCTTACGTAATGTCAGCGATGTTGATAGAATCTTTTGGAACTTTCATATTTTCCGGAGTTGTTTCTGAATATAGTAGTTGATTCTCTATTACATTCTTCGTCCTTTGCTGTACTGGTTTCAGTCACAATTCTTCGCATGTGACGACCATGATACAACCATAGATGAATCTGTTAGTCTTTTTTTCTAGTGTCATTTGGGTGTTACCATTGAAAGTATTCTTTATCAAATATTTGATTTATGTCAACTGCTCTTACCGATAATGTTATCATTATCACAGTAAAATTGTTTGAATATTTCTGATAAGTGGCATACATACTTGCAATTGATATTAGACAAAATGTACAATTAATAATGCAAACAATCAATGTTATTGATTGCCACTAAGTTTCCTTCACTATGTCCAGTAAATAAGATCTACTTTTGTTTGCCTGTACGTTGTACAAGTATACTTGATGTAACAAAACGCATATCTACATCGAAATAATCAGCACTCTATCACACGATTACAAAAATAATTGCAGTACATTACTAGATTGATTTGTATGATTATGTGTTGACCGATAATTTTACTAGTTATCTAATTAGGTAGTAAAACGCTGTTTGATTTATTATTGTTTACAAAAACACGACGGAACAACGTTTTGTTACGTCTGTTTATCGTTTATCTTTCGTACATGAAAATATTAATTTCCACTGAAAATTAAAATGCTTACACTTTTTTTATAGAATATACTTAATTGTTTCGAATAGGACGATATACATTCCGGAAAGTTTTGATGTCATACCGTTACCGACAAACTAATCCTCGATTTCCATGCATCTAAAACTGAAACGTGACAAGCGGTAGTGTTGCCACTGCGGTACCAGTAACCTTGGCCGACCGTGCCATGCTCGGCCCGGCACTGCTGTGGAGCCGGTCGCGCTAGTGATGTAAAAAACTAAACTCTTCTACTATACTCGACTTTTGACACCGTTTGAACGAGCCTCCATATTGTGTGTTACATTTAAATTGACGTGACAAGCGAAAGTCGAACGTTTTGCTGATATCAATGAATCAATGCACGCCCCGAGCTTTGTCTAGGTAATTAGTTATATTGACATCGTGTTGCTAAGTTATTATTACTTAGTTTTTAGTCCGTTGAAACAATAGGTTTAACTGCTCGGTAATTAAAATCTGTTGGTATCAGCCTTTAACAAAATTATTTGCAAAACTATATCTTACTCCCTATATACACGTGAAAATCCTTAGTGCAAATATGAAAAGTGGCTTGTGTAGTACTGCTTTAAAACAACAAGTTTATTAGTAAATGTCGGAGCTGTTTGAGAAAATAAATCAAGTAATATTCTCAGCACTAGCCGGCGACGGGCGCTGTGCCGTGCGAAAATGCCAACGGCAGCCGTCTGACGCGAATGTTTTGCATTTCTTTAAACATGTTCATTAAATTCTATTTTCTTAGCTATCCAGAAAATTTCCCTACAGTAGAAGTGATTTTCTTGTTCCAGTTTTCCACATAGTTGTTCAATACCTATTTACTAACTTGTTTTTTTTTTTGTTTCAGGTAAGTCTTGACAGAAAAACCTATCATCATTAATCTGTAAGATTTATGTTATAAACGTAGACGTAACCAAATACCTATAAAAGAACAATTTATCTATTTCAAATCAAATTGTACACAATCTTTGTAATTTTTGCTATCGAGACTTTAATAGTACTTATTTATCTATCAGACCAATGACCTTTTCAAGCATTCAAATGTATTCTAAACTAACACTCGATACTTAAGAGCAGTATGATGCTGATGTCAACAAACAGACTGAAAGCTCGTAATACAGATGGCACTTGGACTGGACATTTAAACACACTTAACGTCCACTTTCACGGCTGACCACCGCCACCTTGCCCTGCAAACTAATTAGTAAACACTTCTCTAAGATACAATAACTTACGTCGCATCGAAGGGGTCGGTACAACTCGGAATGCGTGTTCTTTCGTCATGCAAGACCGTACCTCAAAACAAATCCTACTCTGAACAATTGATGTAAGGTCGATTTTGTATCGCCACCGCATATTGTTTACGTTCGCGGGTGAAACCTGACGAAACGATTGGAGTGCCCCATAAGGTATGTGGGAGAGACGACAGGCCTTGTCTAAAGCTGTGTTGACACGATACGGGTGTGTATGGTCTGATTTAGTATATGAACTAGCTTGATATAAACAGCTTAAAAGTTCAATGATCATCTGGCCATCATGAATGTTGAACTTTAGACTATTGTAAACAAAACTTAAACTTAATACGGCCTAACGGTTATTTTGCACAAACAAAACCATAAAAAACGTAATTGAATACTGGTTTTTTTGCGTATCCCATGGCATAACCAAAATATCCAAGTTAGTTAAATGCTTCAATAAATAATAGTGGTTTTAAATAGAATCTCGAGTTTGGACGTAAACAAAGTTACTTTTAGCATCTGAATCGAAGATATCGTGTACAGTGACTCCACGGCTTTAGGAATTTCAAGATGTATGGCTTCTTATGCATATTAGACGTTCAAAGGATCCGTTCGTGCGCGTAATAAGTGGAAATTTTAAGCTTGAGCACGTCAGACCCAAACCTATTAATAATACACAGGTTTTAGTTAAGATATACCTTTATAACATAATCTCCATTATGTTCATTGGTTTTCCAGAAATATCGATTTGTTGACTAAGTCTGAACTATGAAGTCATCGCTTGATAGTGGTCGATCTTCTGACATATCAAAGTTTCAGCAACCTATACAAAATGTATCTTCGTTTTGCACAACATAGCCCGAAAATCTGTGCAGTATAAAACTAGTAAAATATCTGTAGATTAGTTCTCCAGAAATGTGATTTACTAGGTCTATACTATCCCAGAGAAGATATACTCACCAACGGATCCAAGTAATTACACACTAGCCTCATTATCAGGAGAAGCCAGATGAAACGATATCTGTTATATGAGCACAATTAAGATAAGACTCCATAAGTCCTCTATAAGGCTTAATCGTGGCTCAGCCAGAACTATTAACTTTCGACCGTCGACTATTTATGGCGATTGTAATCACCTCGATGGACTGTCCGGCGATTATTTACCAATTAAGACACTATTAACATTTATACGTCTATTCGATGACCCAAAGAAATGTCTAATGACCTGGTCTATAGCTGAAGAGACCTCATTTTTTGCGAACCTACAACTAAATAGTGGTCTAATCTCTAAAATTGATATTATAATAATGAGTTGGTTTATGTCGGCAAAACCATAAACCAAGTAATGTTTTAGAACGTTTCAAGTATAGTAAGCCTAGCCTTTTTTTTTTTTTTTTTTTTGAGGGGGGAAAATCATCCAATGACTTCTCCCGCCTGGGTGAGGCGGGAGGGAGTGTCAGACTCTTACTGACTAAAAACCACCCCGTTCCTACACCTGCACTTCGAACCGGAGCCCCGGCAACCCGTTAAGTCTTCCGCGGCTCCGTATCGGCATCAGCCTTGTTAGGCCCCATCTGTGGTGGTCTGATGGCTCCTTGAGGCGCGCGCGGAACGCGACGCGCCGTACGCACGGGCCTGGTTCTGGTCGGGCGGCGAGTCACCCATGCTCGCCGTCCGCAGACCCGTGCTTACGGTGGCCGGAGATCGTCTCGCGATCCCCGACGCCCGGAGTGTCTCTCGCGACGGCCGGGTCGTGAGGAGGTTCGTTCCCTCACGCGCTCCGCCTCCTCCTTAGCTAGCATGACTGCTTCGCAGAAGGAGGAGACGGCATCCCAGTCCCCCTCGCTCCGTACCATGGTCTGAACCAGAGCCGGACGCGAGAGGTCGCCGTCGCCGATCACATTCCTGAGGACACGGCGGTGCTCAGTCCACGCAGGACACACCGCCACCGTATGCTCCACCGTGTCCTCCGGGATAGTAAGCCTAGCCTAGCTGATTACCATAATACATTGTCATAGGAACAGCCTCACGATTGCCACCTCATTTATAGAACATTGATCTTGTGTTTACTCGTTTAGTCGTTTCTAGGAACCTTGTTAGAACTGGTAGCATGTTCGCTGTGTGCACGTAAACAACATTTTTTCGCACGTGATGCCATTTGAGTCTTCTCGCATCGTGTGAGATCTATTCGTGTATTGAGGTGGCAGAATTCGTGTATAAACGGATAAGGTAATATTATTAAAGCCGTAACCGCCATATTAGATTACTATGCACGATAATTTCCATATTTGCAAAGTTTTAAAGGGGCATTTATCGATTTTATGGGCAGTGATTTTGTACGTTGAATCCTTGATGCCTATTTACTACTTTGTTATGTGGATTTATTTAACCTTTTGCATGGTATCAAGATAAAATTCTTTTCCATCTGTCAACTCATCATTAGTTAGATAAACATAGAAGGTAGAATAATCTATTACTGAACAATATACTTTATTTAAAATATTACAAGTGTTTAAATTAAAAAAAAGTATTTTTACCTAATAACTAACTAAGACCAATTCGAATAAACATTGATTTATTAAAAAAGAATAAGTACAATTTACATATTTCTATATTTATTTCTTCTAAGTATCTCTCCTTCCACATACTGAAGTAATTGAGGTATTCTTCTGATATTGTTTAGTTTGATAAAACTGTTTGTTTACTATTGTTCCATGGGTTATAGAGCTCGTGTTGACGGCTGTAAAATATACCCCGGTCATAAAAATGCTATCGCCCTACTATGCTTTATGATACTATAATGGATTTTGTCATCGACCCGTCTGGCTGTCTGTCTATGTTTGCTTGGAACCGCTTAAGTATCTACCTGAACAAATTGTGGCAGGTTTGACGTCGGTGTGTGGTGAATAAAAGATGGTAATACGATGGTAAATTGTAGCGTTTTAAAGAGAAATATGTAGTAGACCTTTTCTATTAGGTTTCGATCTGTGCAGATTTATTTGGGCATTAACTTTTATCCGCGGCTTTGACCTCATATTCCTGTTTTACCTCATGGGGTCATTTAACTCGTCGAGTACCATATTTATAGACACAATTAAAGAACAATAGGTTGCGGTCACCCGTGACCGCTCGGTGTTTGACAGTTTAATCGTTATAAAAAGTATCCTATAAATATAGTCAGCCCATACCAAATTTCATCTAAATCCGTTCAGTAGTTTTAGCGTAATTGACGAACAATCATTCAAACATAGAAACTCACACAATTATAATATGAGTGTGATTGTTGTGCCAAAATTGCTAATTGGTTGTAATGAAATAGGTACTCTACTTTTTTTCTATTTTAAATAAATAAAAGTAATAAAAATAATACGATTATACGGTATGGAATTCCCAACCTATTATTAAACCTATTAATTAAGACCTCAAGAAACATCGAAACACAAGTAAAACCAGTAAAGGGAAAACCATTAATTTATAACTTTAGAAACTCATTTACATGTACAGAGACGAGTTATAAATAATAGTAGCTTGTGACAACTGGCTTAGAATTCAATGACCGACAGAACAGAAGCCAGTTTATCCGTCTGTCACCACTGGCGCCTGATTATAAATACAACTCCATACTGTCGCGACTAATAATTACGCCCGGTTTTGTTCAGACATCCCGTTATGGTGAAAAAAGCGTTATTTGTTAGCTTTTACGGTAGTTAATTGGCGATAGATACTGGTTATTGTATGTTGTTGAGAGATTCTTGATATTTTCTTATTATTGTAAAAACTGTCATATGTTGCTTAGCTATTCTTAGCTATTCTTCGTATTCTGAAATAAAAAAGAAGACGGAATATATTGATTTTACTTTTGACACAAATATTCCTATTAGTTACCCTATCTTCAAAAACTTCTGTTGCTACCAGTAACAGAGATCAAACCATAGTACTATAACAGTTTAATATCCAATTATCCTCAGTTGACTACTGACTTTAAACTCGTTTAGTATTGCCAGCATACGACAGTGCATCTTACCAATTCACAAGTACTGTAACAATAAAAATTTTACTAACATTTTATTACACACTTAAAACAAACAAGTAAACCTAAACATAAAATTGTAAATGCACAATAAGCCACTATGCCTACCATAAAAAAGATCAACATACAGACAGAAATTCCGTTGTGTATCAAGTATTATTTGTACCATAGCACAATACGTGGGTGGTCTACACTGAGGCGCCGACGTAAAATAGCCAACGAGATTGTTACATTTCTGAATAATAGCGTCTATTAATTTTTATCATTATGCCAATATCCTACTCAGTTTTAATTGTTATTTTCGAACATCTGGTCTATTTTTCTTTTAGTTATATCAACGTTATTTATTTAATATACCTACATAAATAAATTGTTTTGTTTCCTTGTGAACTAAAGATACGGTGGTATTTTTGGCATGAATGACAAATTGCTAACCTTTTGCATTATACAATTGTTAATCTTTATAGTATTATTCCATTTTAATTGTATCTGCTTCGTGGGAACTAGAAGGTTTCTTATAACAGCCTATATGATTTACTATTTAAACAAAATCTGAAATATCTTATTTACGTCAAATATAGACGACTAATTAACAAACTGTCAAGAAGAAACTGAATGATATTAGCCTATTTATAAGAGAACAACACTAAAATGTAAATTGTAACTTGTCATAACAATTTCAGTTGACATCTTTTCTCACGGCAACTACATAATATTTACATTACATTTGGCACTGTATTTTCCTGCAGTATTTTCCGCAACCCACCGTAATCAACATATTGCCGACGTCCGTCCAGTTCCGTTAGTTTCCTTCACAACCTGTCATTAATATTATTTGCATCACAAGTACCCACAAGATTTAAATGATGGATTTTAAATGTAACGGTTTTATGTATGCGGCCATAGACGCAGGTATGGTCAAAGATCGCGAACCTTTTACGTATTTTAATTACTTTCGCAAATTGGTAAATCTATCCGTGATGGTTCTCTTTTCCATCTATTCTTACACTCTGTAATAATAATTATATTGAAAATGCCACTTACATTTGTAATTTATCCCCAAATGTGTGTAAAATTGTTTTATGTTAACGGAACTATAGACGTTTTCCTTATTAATATTAAGAATTAATTGATTTGACACGTAACTGTAGAGAGTGATCATAATAACGGTACGTAATATGAGGTAAATGCTGTAACAAAAACTTCATGCAATTTTTGACATTGTAAAATTGCAGAAGTAAGCGATACTAGGTCCTAACCTTCAAAGAATACTACATCTTCAGAGACGCCTATTTCCCTAAACCTTTGGCTTAGTCTGCCACATGCTCTGAAAATTGATATTGGTAAGCTTGGATCTGCCGCATTTTCTGTTACGAAACGTACAAAAGCCTAGCAGTAAGATTTTTATTCTGTGACTGAATGAATACCAAATTGGTAGGTATGCTAGATTTTCTCTTCTTTTGGCAGATTTATACCTTTATTTGTTGGTCTTCCGTAACTGTAAAAGAGCTGTAGGTATAAAGTATGAGAAAATATTATTCTGTTTTATATCACACACACATCAACAGCCTATAAATGCCCACTGCTGAGCAAAACCTCTTCTCACACGGAGAAGGTTTGAGCTTTAATCATTACACTTGCTAAATGCGGATTGGCGATTTCAAACTTATAATTAGAAATTATAGGCCCATGTTTCCTCACGATGTTATCATTCACCGTTGGTCAGTGGTGTCTGAATAATCATAGAAAGTAAAATAACTCGGAAATAGTCACATTGGTACTTACCGTATTATATCAGATCTCCGTTAATTTTAAACCACAGATAAGGAAAATAACTCCTAACCAAAAACAAAAATGTAGTCTAAACACAAGCCTAGATAGTTTCCCTGCAAACAATGGCGTCTGAGATCCAGCCAGTGCGCACTACAGCTCGTTAATACAAGGACCTTCTGTCTGTTTAATTGAAGAACCGCTCCTCATTCCCACTTGTTTTTGTCTCCCAGTTTCCCCAGGGTTTGAAATGTTGTCGCTTCATAATTAATGCACCACTTCTAACATGGTAATTGTGGTAGACGTGTGTTGTTTGCGTATTGTTAAGGACTCTATTAGCGACATTAGTAGAGTTAGGTAGGCGGCAATTAAGTGTAATGTTGTCCTCGTATTACTTAGGTTTAAATAACAAAGTGTTTACTTACCAAGAATTTGATCCTCTAAACTTAAGTGTAGACTTTCTGCGATTACGTATTGCCAGATTCTTCAATATCCTTCGTAAACTAAAGGAAAACCCTCGTAATAGCCAAATGTTACCGGCAATAAAACAAGGATTCAAAGTCCATTTACAGGGCCGACAGACAAACGGTTTCTCGGGGGAACAAAGAAAGAAAGTAATAGCACGGGATTGTCGTCATCAATAACATTTCCGTACACAAGTTTTATTTTAAGAAGTCGTTTGTCAACGTCGGCTCCACCCTTGTTACTACAGAAAGTCAAGGTGTTATGAATTTATAACATTATCGTATAGTTTCTGAACTAAACTACATCCATAACTCTAGTGAATGAGTATTTCATATGCGGTCGTTTGTGACAGACCTCAAAAATATTTACTGCGAACGTTCCAGCAGCTTTTATGTAAATAACTTTTTTATTAGGATTCACCGCAGTCGGGTAGAAGTAGGTTAAAGTCCCTCTCAAATAAATAGTCGGCAACGGATATTAAGAATAAATAAGAAGTTATTCGACCCTCCAGAGTTACAGTTGACAAAATTATGCTGTAGGAACAGATATAAAATTGTAAAGAAAAAACCTACAGCTATAAAAATGTGCTACTTCTAAACAACAGCGGAAAATGGGAATTTATTTTTCGCAATAGAAATCGAATTGTTGCAATTTTCTCCGTCCACCACCTGTCCATTCCCACAAACTACAGTAAAGCGCTGATTAAATTTTAACCTGGATTTAGAGTCTCATGCCGCCTCCAAGTTGCATTTTATAGTAAGAGTGTCTGAAAAATTTAGTGCCTTTGGCCTCATTTCTTGAAATAAAGTTTCTTGGTCTATTTCGTTTTCTAGAGAAAGAAAATTGCGTATAACAAGACAATACAATTCTCTGCACTCATAAACATAGAAAACTAGGAGATATTATCCCGCTCTGAATTGTTGGCGTCACTGAGATATTATACCCAACTGACCTACGCCATAGAAAAATATAATAAAGACTGCAAACAAAAGACGCGAAACTGCTGTCTGGAAAATATTCAAATAAGTTCATATTTATTCAGGAACAAGTTGAAAAATAAGAAAGGGCAACATGGCACCGTGTATGAATTTGGCAAGCATAAACGTACGTTCTGATGGTTACGTCTGCCGCAGTAATGTCTGCAATAAAAATATTTTTGTAGCTGCCGCGGACTTCGATTGCGAAGTTACCGATCTTCGAATTACCAGTTTGAACCACGTTCTCTAAAAGGAATGAAAATATTAACCATATATTTGGACTCTTATTTACCTTCGTTTAGATCTTAACAGTCAGAGGAAGTTATTCTCATTTAGAGACTTCCCTGCCAAACAGTTTCTTGCATACTTTGTTTATGAAATGCCTAACTTGGGAAGTATTTTGCCAAATAAACTCAACTTTCTCTCTTAATGTTCAAAACTTTGGCTTTAATAATACAGTTTATAGGTTATTTGCAAATATTGAAACCACTTCACTGGGGTGGGCTTCCTAACTTTTTGTTGGGAAATCTTCTGAATACATTTTTATCAAGAATTTTACGAGAGCTGTCACAACTTTTTTCTTGAAAAATAACCCTTGGACGTGACTGGCACCGGTTTAACGATGTTTCAAAACTTTTTCAACCTGCCAATGGCAAGGTCCCCGTTGCGTAAAATTATAAGAAAACGAATCCCACCAGAAACCCATTAAGGCGGAATGGTAAGGAAGTTTGAAACAAAACCCTTTATTCTACCATCTTACGCCCAATTTCACTTCAAACATCCCGAACACCGCCTCTATTTCCATATTATCTACCCTTTCACTACATAAAGTTTCCTCGACGTGTATAAGGTGATACAAACAATGCACCCTCGCCCTTTCCTTTCCATGTAAATGCCATGGTAAAAGTCCATTTTCTATCCGACCGCCCCGTCGGGTGATTCTAGGGGAGCGTTGTTTCAGAATCTAAAAACTCAGCTGGAAAATATCAGACGCCAGGGATTACACTGCAAGAAACGATATTAAAGTTCCCTGTCTAATCTATTTAACAAATAAGACAGCGTCTACTGCTGGGATTATCTCTGAAAGTATATTCACTTTCTGAGGAAAAATATTCCCTTTTAAGATTAAATATTAAAATATATTTTTGTGTTCTATTACGGTCTGGTGAAAGAAAACAGCATGTCGGCTGTTAATCATCAGGACTGGTGTCAAGTGACACGCGTGTGGGTTACTAATGGTGCTCATAAGTAGGTTTGTCACGACACCAATGTTTATTAGTTTTGGTGTTATTTCAAGGGTTACTGTTACAAGCTTCTTTACGCTGCAACCCTACCCAAAACGACTATTTATTTTTGGTCCTCAAATACGAGCATAGAACTGAAATGAGAATAAATATTTTCCAGTAATGGAAACGTGTACTTAGCTTTAAACCTTTTGCACAAATATTGCTGGCAGTTAGAGATCGTATAAAATGTGCTACAATTTATCATATCATTCAATTTTATTTGTATTACGTGACGGTACTTAATTAATGATTATGAACAATTCTCTAAGTATAGACTTAACCGCACCAATAAGGTAAGATTACGTATTCAATCTACTTCTGATAAACCTGGGCTAAAAATAGAGCGACGCTATAATAAGCAAGCTCTTATCTATAGTACTTAAGGTCGCATTTAGATGTAACTATATCGGCTTTCTGGAACTGAAAACGTCATGAACTGCCATTATTAGCTAGAAACAGAAGGCACGACCTTTTAACACTATCGCACTTCTACGACGTGAAACATTAACGAAGTCTACCGCAGCCGTGATCTTCGTTCTATTGGATTATTTAGAAATAGTCGCACAACTGATTTGTATGGCTTTCTTGTTTATGCCTTAAGTGACATCTGTATCTCTTCACAATAAAAAAAGAAATAGTGAACAATTTATTATTGGTGTTATCAAAGGCCAACTCTTTCTCAGCCATACACTTCTTTAACTATTGTAAAGACATATTCAAATTCTACAAACGTTTCCTAAAAATCGTCATTCAAACAGCGGAACTCATTCATCAAGTCAAGCCTACTTAGTCTTAGCCTACGTGGTACATAAACTACAGGCCCACGACCTCCACCTTCGTCTACACGCAGTTCTCTAATTTTTACGCGCTGCACAGTAATTCTATCATTTGTGTCGTCAACTTGTGTATGTGCTTCAAAGGAATCATTACGTATGCAGGTGGGTAGACCCTACCGCTGTTTCACGTGTCTCGAATCAATACGCTCACAAATACGTTGGATATTTATGTCCTAATTCAACGCCGGTGTGGCTTACTGGGTAGTAAGCAACGTCTTTGTGTGTTTTTCATTTTTATTATCGTTCATGCTTTTTTATTGTTAAATAAAACTCAGTTTCTAATCCTGTATCAATATCAATTCAACCAAAATCATATAAGAAATGTGGAGTAGTGATTATATCGTGCTTAATTCGGTTCAGCTTCTAATAAATTCTTCTCAAGTTTTAATTCCTGTAAAACGGATTGGATGTCATAGATATGTAAATCGAAACCATTAATATAATATACACTTTCATTCTTTACTTCCTCTTCATCAAAAGATCTTCCGAAGCCGAGGAGCAGAACCGGAACTTATATCCTGCCGGTGGTTCCCGCGCTGAATAATTCATGGCGCGTCGAGTCGCGTGCGCATTGATTGACGGTGGATCGGTGAAACTGATTCTTTGAACGATGACATCAGTAACTATACCTATAGGAGTATAGGAGTTGTAACGGCCTGAGACGGGTTTGGGAGTGCCACGGGAACTTTGCAGTGATTGTATCCCTCTTAGATTAGGAGAAGGAACGGGGTGGTTTTTAGTCAGTAAGAGTCTGACACTCCCTTCCGCCTCACCCAGGCGGGAGCAGTCATTCGATGATTTTCCCCCCTTAAAAAAAAAAAAAAAAAAATTGGTCGTGTATGAAGTATTGCCATTCTGGAGTGGTGTTAATAGGGTGTTTTAAAAAACATAATGTAGTTCACTACAACACATATATATATATAAATTATATATTAATTATTGACGTATAAATAGTGTCATCCTCATCAATCATATCTTATGAGCAAGTTCTATTACCAACAATGTCATTATGTGATGTAGATCACTCCAACCAGTTCACGAGGATAGCTTTAATACTAGCATATTATTTTTATCTGAAGGTATGTGTGAGTAACAAAAAATCCACGAGTTGCAATAGTTATGATACTGCAAACATCAATGATGTAGTCACAGTTCCGTCATACGTCACTTTAATGAAAGCGATTCTTTGAAATGACTTTGGGAGTTCCCAAATACAAACTGGAGTTATCTTCCACGCATCATTGATAATAATTCAGTGAATCAATGGTAATGCGTCGAGCTTTGATACTTTGGAGCTGACTTCATACAGAATAAAGATTAAAACCCTATGTAGTCAGAAAATAGTTACTCATGCATTTAAATTGGAAGATTTCCGGTCTTGATAACTATGGGTTTTTGGGGTAATTTTGTGCAATAGCAACACATGTAGTTCAATATATAGAAATAGAGTAATGCACACGTCAATGGTCAAGTGGAGTTTTAAATTAACTTGTTTTTAAAGAGGTAACTAGTTGTCATAGAACTTTTTACATCAGAAGTCAAAATACTAGCGAAAAATAAAACCCTAGTTCAGACAACCGGACAAGCATAAAGAAAAAATACTTAACGAGACTGCTGCAAGAAAACTCGTAATCACGGAATAATTTATCGGTTAAATCGATTGCTGGAACAATAACAACAGTTGTAGGAATAATGAATATGAGAATCTGTTTAGACTAGTCGCTGTGTGTGGTGTGTACTTACGACTATCATTGACTGGTAGAACTTTCTGCGAATGCCGTATTAGGAAAGTCACGAGTGAAAACAAACTACAACACGTAGTTAGATCGGGTTGGTATTGTTCTGGGACTCGATTCGGCTATTTGGTGTAAGAAATATTTTATTGTTGTAGAAAACTTAAAATCTGCCTACCTACAAGTAACAACAAGACACTGAAAGATAATTATTTT
Source organism: Spodoptera littoralis (assembly GCA_902850265.1). NCBI lineage: Eukaryota > Metazoa > Arthropoda > Insecta > Lepidoptera > Noctuidae > Spodoptera > Spodoptera littoralis. Next base: position 13,243,758 of record LR824545.2, read on the forward strand.
AACACTAAAGTTAACAACGTTATCTCATATTTTTTTCCTTAAAGTTTCGTTACTAAAGTGCGGCATTTCACTTGACTTGCTTGATACATTATCATCATCATCATTATGCCGAGTCGCAAATGGGACATTTGGTGGTGCCATTTACTTGACATGATCATAACTGAAGACTTGCCGCCACAAACGAATAATGACTACTTAAGTCAAATTATCTTCTGTCACTTCAACAGATATATTGCCAGCAATTTATTCTTGAAGCAACAACAATATTGTCATGTCTTCGTTTTCATACAAATTGCTCATCAAAATATCACCGTTTAATCCTCATTACTGGTTGCTACAATCGTCTGTCAGTCTTCTGACAAGTATGCCTTTGCCTTTGTGAGATGATGGACGTATGAATTGAATGTTCGCATATGCGTAGCCTGATATAGTACCTACCGTGGATGAAGCGGTTTGAGAAATCCCTCGCTGGAGGCATTGAAATCTTTGAGACTGGTGTAAAGATGTTGAACCTTTTGCAACGCTTTTACAGCGTTAGGTACACCGGAAAATTCTATACAAATAAGTAATTCGCAATGGTTCATTGTGGATAAAATATGTGCTGAAGCTTTAATCTTTAAATACAAACAAAAAGCAAGATAAATGTCAATTAAAAAAGACACATTGAAAAACCTTCCACAGCACAATAAATACAAAAGGGTTATTATCCATGGTCGATACAAGTCTGATGAAACTGGCTTCATAATTTTGTGGGACCAGTGAACCAGTCGTTAAGTCTGAGGCGTGGTCGTAGTCAATATATCACCAGAGGGTACGGCGACATTTTCTTTAAATTTAACATCGTGTGCTCGTTCTGTCATGGCGCTCAAATTATTAGTACTTAGGTCGAGGGGTGGAGCGAACTTATTAGTCGTAGTTGAGGATAGGCCTTTAAAAGAAAATATGGAAATATACTTGGCGGTTTTGTCAAAAATCTTTACGCTATTCACAATATGTTTTCGGTGCTTTTTCCAGAATTTCTTTTCTTCTTGCATTTCCTTACTAATGTACGAAGGTTTGAAGTAGCAATATTTCAAAGAGGTTGTACGTCTCGTACCAAAATGGTTGCTTGTGTTGCGGGTCACGTCTCACCTTCAAATGGGTATAGTGTGACGGGGAGGCATGGGAAATACGTTACATGAAGGTCGTCTTCTGACTACGGTGGTTGTGAAGATGTTGGCATATGTATGTATGTTGCTTTAGTGGTCTCATTTTTACTTCATTCAACAGGAGATCTAGATAATCTTTGCTAATTTTATTATTCAGATTCGCACATAACTAATTCAACCATGAACAGATTTTTTAGGTTTTCTTTGAAAAATGTTCTGAAGAAAATTTTGTAATTTTTAACATACTACAAAAAGAATAAAACAGGTTTTCAGTTTGACTTGTATGTATGTGTATGTTTGTGCGCGATTATTAGACAAATTGATTTATATGCAGTTTACAAAAAAGTGTTGGTTACACACTTGGGATATAGATTAACCGACTTCCAAAGCAGAGAAGGTTGAAGTTGGTTTTTTAACGTATTTTATTAAAAGAATTAATATACTAAAATTAATAAACATACTAACTATATACTAAAATTAACAAACAAACTAAAATTAATAATATACTAAAATAATAAACAAGAAAATTATCTCGAACAACAAAGCAATAAATACTGTGGTTCATTTGTTACAAATTTCTGTCTTCCTGTTCTTTTTTATACGAAACGGAATGGAATTCAGCGGATATCCATAAATCAATCGATTCTGGATGTTGGCGCTCCACATTTTAGCAGGCATGAGATCGATCTTATTCTTATGGTAATACTGTTTTACTGGGTCAAAGAGTCGAAGAAAAACTATTTCAGCTGGATGGCTAGATCGCTTCCCGATATTCAAGTTGGCTAAGTGAAATGGGACAAAGTAAAGCTTTTATATTTAATGTGCCTAAGTTGGGCTAAGTTAACTATAGATGCGATATCAAAGGCCAAGAATCTACACGACTTGGTTATCGACCTGTGTGTTATTTACGGACTTTAATTATTTTATGTTATTTAAGGGATTTTTCTCATGACACACGTAAATGTCACACACTGTTTTACTTTAAAATCTTTATCAAGAACATGATGCTTAAGATCAGTCAGCCGTGCGTCGGTTGCGACGATTGTGGCAATTCTTGCCCAATTATCGTTGATTTTGATTGATTGGTTAATTCTGGGTATGCCTTTAAGTCATTTGCAACGGATGCAAACAACGACTAACTTGTCCAATTCGTCTCACTGGATCGAGTTAATGAACGTAACTAAGAAAACAATTTCCATCTTAAAATGGAGTTCGAATTAATTCACACTTCAAATATACTTGCTTGGTACTTGATATAGGAAGAGGACTTTCATAGACTTCAGTCTTAATTTTAATAGGCATTTGATGTTTACTTACTCTACTAAAGAATCTGACTTCTTAAACAGCGTACTTTTATAGTCTTCAAATCTCCTTCAAAAATATACCAAACACGAAATTGATACTAAAGCGGTTGCCCAAAGCCCAAGTAATAACAAACCTCCTTTTAACGAAATGTATTTGTATGACCCAACCCGGTCTATATTTGGCCTAACACTTCTAAAACTCGGCCAGACGACTTGAAATAACACGAGATCGATTTATGGAGCTTTTGCATGTGAACTGCTACCAACACGAGAGGGAATAGGAAACGTAATGACGAACCAGGTCAAGGATCGGACTTGATGCAAATGCTAATAAAACAATCTACATAACATCGCTTGCAGTGCCTCGGGGTGTGTAGTGAATTTACGGAAACTGGATAAGGTTTATTTTTACGTTGAAACTGAAATTCCATGGTTCAATGTTAAGGATTAAAGCTTTGACTGCCAATAGAAAACTTTTAAAGGCAAATTGACTTTTAATGATTGTACTCTCATAATATTGCGTCTAAGATTCTATTTTCTTACATCAAGTGAAGCTGTGATACCAATTGAAACAGTTGTTTCAAATGTTTCATTACATAATCTTTTGCCTATTTAACCAAAAAAATTCAACAGTCGTTTCAAAATACTTTAGTTCATTAGATTAACAAAATATGTTTGTAATTTCCAGTGTTACTGAGCGAGGCTATCCTGCCGGATGACCAGTTGGAGGACAAGACTCTCAAGATCACAGACTTCGGTCTGGCGCGGGAAGTGTACAAGACCACCAGGATGTCGGCCGCGGGGACGTACGCGTGGATGCCGCCTGAGGTGAGATCAAACTTTTGACGCTAATCCTGCATGACAAGTCTCAGGGAACATTGTTATTGCATCTATGATGACTTTGACTAGTTGAAGCGGCAAATCTTTGATCACTTGTGTTGAACATGTTAATGTTCTATTTACCGAAAAAAAAAATTATCTAAGAATAGTTTTGTATAAAAAATATTAAGCTTACCATAGATTAACATTAAACGGACGTTAACTATTACCGAATTATGTAAATTCGCAAAGCTTAATAAGTTTTTTATCTTAAAACAAAGTGGTAACCAAACCATGCAGGTGCTTAACTTTTTTCTAATAAAACATGTCAAGTACCCAAGTATGTTACTCCCACGTAAATCAAGGTGAGACTGGCAGATCGAAATCAATGCCCACACCGCGTGGCCGTGGACTAAAATACGTTAGTTATGAATTAATTACTGCCGATACACTATCGATAGTTCTCTCCATTGTTCGACACCCGCGTGAGGATCTTTTGTACTTGTGCTTCGAAAGTGGTTTGGTCATCTATAGGAGAGAGATCTCTAACATCGGTTATCGGTATGTTGTACGAAAATATTATTTTCTTTAAATCTTGAATCCTTTTGTAGTTTGTAACTTTAATTTTGGTCATGTCATTGTGTGTTGAATCAATTAATGTTCAATGTTAATGCAGTACAAACTTTCACCGTTATTTCAACTTGTTTTTTTTAAGTCCTGGACCACCTGGTACATGACCTCGCTACGAAGATCCTCATGTGAGATTTAATGTAAATTCCTAATCTACAAATTCCTATAAACATTTTGTTGTTTGTCCATTTTTGAGGTCTTAACCTTACTTTTCGCATTCGTGCATATCATCAATCATTCCCTTTCAAAATGCAATGAATTTGATGAGTAATCAGAGCAGTCTTTATCGGCATAGAAACCTATACACCCATATCACATTACATAAATTCAGCTTACCCACAGCACTAACGAAGATAATCTTACGTTGCAGGTGATAAAACACTCGACGTTTTCCCACGCGTCCGATGTGTGGTCCTATGGCGTGTTGCTATGGGAACTGCTCACGGGAGAGACGCCGTACAAAGGTATAGACGCGCTGGCCGTGGCGTATGGAGTGGCTGTCAACAAGCTCACGTTGCCCATACCTAGCACCTGTCCTGAACCTTGGAGAGTGTTGATGGAAGGTAAGGATTTGGACAAGATTCTTTGTTATCAGATATGATTATATTCTGTAACAGTAGATTTGGTAAGTAAGGGTTGTGTTGAAGATGTTGATATCAACATCTAGATCCTTAAGAAAAATAATCTCATACATTTAGATCCTAAAGCTGCCTTAAGAAACGATTTATAAATGAAATGTAACACTAGTGTTGGAATGGGTTTGCATTAACATTTGATTGAAAATATCTTTCGATGAGCAGTAAGGACCACAGAGTATCTTTAGTTTGTTTTAAAATCTATACATTACAAACGAATGTGTAGGAACCTTAAGAAGTTAAACTTCTTCATCACGGACTTATCATTAGATAGTTTTTTAACAGTTCTATGGCCATGTTTATGTACCTAACTATTAACCGTAAGATTTACCTTCTTTCCAGCGTGTTGGCGATCAAACCCTCGCGAGCGGCCATTATTCCCCGAGATCTTGGAACAGCTAGAGAAGATCAGACAATCGGAGTTCACGCGCGCCCCACACGAATCCTTCCACACGATGCAGGACGGATGGAGACTGGAGATCGAGGAGGTACTCCGAGACCTCAGGAGAAAGGAGAAGGTATGCTTAATAAGTATAGGACACCAGCATCTCAGGCTACCCTAGACCGTCTAGATTTTCAACTTTATTTATTACGGAATAAGGTTGGACATCTATTAATTTTGAGGAGGGTTGGTTCAAGTACTGGTACTGTCCACACTGCTGTGAATAGTAGAAATGCTCTTTACTTGTAAATATGCCATTTCTGACCTACTAAAAATGTTGTTGAGGTCAATACACTAACTATACCATAGTAATTTCATGCTTAAAAGTTACAATGTTTCATTTAAACTCCGTCACTTGGTTATGCACTCTGTAAATTGAATCTAGTGCTGGTATCCACAACTTCCCATTTCAAATTACATTCTTGCTTATTTCTTCTTCACAAAAATAAACATTGGAGTAAATCAATTGGCATAAATACCTTTTATTTAAAACTTAACAGCTGAAGTGATATTAGCTAAAAATGCTCATGTCTCATCGTTTTCACAGTAAACCTATTCATCTATTTATTCATTTGACTAATTGTATTGTAGTTTAGAAATATATTAACTACATCGTAGTTAAAACTAACATTATTGACTCTTTGTATACTAACAACTAATATACATTGTATTTTCTCACAATGCTTGCGGATAGGAATGCAAAACTATAGAGGAGGTTAGTGATTCGTGTTTCTAGTTTGTGTTGTTGCATATTTATAGAACTTTCAAAGCTTTTGTCGCAGTTTATTGTAGTATGTAATGTAAAAATGTATGGAGACGATCACACGACGATCTAGGAACCAGGGGAAGTACTCTGAATGATCCCTTTCAAATGGGAAGAAACCTTTTAAAGGCGGTTTGATTTTGGGGAGAAATTCCAGGGTTTGTTGGTTTTTACCTCACTATAACCACCCCTGTGGCTTCAAATGTCTATAAGCCGCGCCTCTTCATCATCATTCCACACGACAACAGTTCTTTACCCATAAGTTGGATGGTTACTTTAGTAGTCAACATGTTTTTTGAGATATTTTCTACCTTCTACCTCGCACAACAAAACTGTAAGTTGTCTAATGTTTGCAGTATGTCCGAATTATATTCAATTTTTTTTTATTTCGTATCGTGTTATCGTCTCTTTATGTTCATAGTAGAATGTAGTATAGTTAGTATTATATCTGTAAAACAGATTTATGGATAATATTCTATGATTATTTACGTTACACAGTATGTATATATAATATATTTGTGTAACTAATATATTAAAATTAAATGTAATATAAATATTGCTTTTTGAAATACCGGGAGCATGATTAGAACGCCAATATTAATTTTATTATAAGATAATGCTTACCTATTTACTGAGTGTCTTATACATAATTTGTATATTACATTATACAAAACCTATTTAACCAAATTTCTAACATAAAGATTGTATTTTAATCATTTGTTGTTTACTAATGTCATAGTGGACAGACCTACTTCTTAAGTCATCTATTAACTCTTTATAATTTTATCTTTCCAGGAGCTTCGATGCCGAGAGGAGGAGCTGACTCGTGCCCAACTTCAGCAGCGTCTGATGGAACAGAACCTCGCACAGAAGGAGAGGGAGTTGGAGATGAGAGAGATCGACCTTGTCGCTAGGGAACTACACATACTGATTTTCGCGAGCAATATGTCCGCTAACCAACCGCCACAGCCTAATAAACGGAAAGGTGAATATTTTATGCGTGAATTTATTAAATAGAAAAGTGATAAATTAAAAGTACCCTTAACTGACGAGGATCCATGAAAAGACATACATGATTATGTATGTACGTAATAAATTGAAAGATATAGACTTAGACTAATTGAAAGATACTAATATAGACTATAGAGTTCCCAAAAATGTGGAGATTATTTATGAATATGGATACAAATTTTTCGCAGTAGAAAATTTCAATCACAACTAGCCAACAGGCATGTGCTCTTAGTCTTGATCTGATAACGAGTATTGACCTAAACAGTGAAAAGTTAGATTCAGGCCGTAACTTATTATGAACGTAAACCTTCAAATAGAAACAAACATCAAGAAAGGATTACTTTTTTGATAATTTTTCAATGTAGATATCTCTAATTTAATTCAAATCAACTTTTGCATATTTCCTAATACTAATGCCCTGGGTTTTCTCCAACACCGCATGAGTCAGCTCGTTGACCTAGTGACACGATTTGAGTATATTTTCGGCCTTGGTAATGATTTCATCACTGTCATAGTCAAGGCTATGCAAACCTTGAATATTGCGAAACCTAGCTTGTGGTCTGCTTTATATGTCAGGCGAGGTACTTATTATATGATAGTATTATCATTATAAGTATCTACCATGTCGCAACCACGGATGTTATGTCCAAACGATATTCGTGTACGTTTTATTAATAGATACACAAATAACTTGATATTTAAATCTTAAGATGGATGTTTTTTTTCTGCCATATCTTATAATTTTTATTCTTCATTTTACTTGGTAGTTCATTTGTTATTTATTGCTATGTATTATTGGTTTTTCTCGTTAATTAAGGTCATCAAAATTACCTGTGGGAGATTTTTTATGTATCATTCCTGTATATTGTTTCAGGCAAATTCAGTAAGATAAAGCTGCTGAAGAAGGACACGATCTCGTCTCCGCTGGACTTCAGGCACACGCTGACGGTGCGGCCCTCGGAGGACGAGTCCAGCGTCAAACAGCTCGTCGCCGTCGCCAAGGACACGCCGCCAGGATCGCCCGCCATCATGAGGGCTATTGCCCGTATGTATACTGTCATAGTTTTGTAGCGTGTGTTATAGACAATTGTTATCAATGAAGTATAAAGTCTTAAAACAACAGTTACACAAGTGAACAAACAAAATAAGAGAAAGTTGGAGAGCAATCGCAATAACTGTGATCATCTACCAAGCATAGGAAGTATAGACCTTTTCGGTTGATGGTGGTGTTGCACAAAATAATCATAATAGTATAGGTATGTGTGACCGTGCGTATTACGGTTGCAGTGCCAGCGGACGGAGTGAAGGGCAAGACGTGGGGCCCGTCGACGGTGCACCAGCGCTCGCGCACGCAGCTGCCGCTGGGCGCGGCGGCGCCGCTGCCCCGGCCGCGCCACGCGCGCTTCAGCAGCTCCGCGCCCGACCTGCCGCCCGCCTCCCGCACAGGTAACGCCCGGCGCCGCGCCGCGCCCGCCGCGCCGCGCAAGCGCAGCGGCTCGCACGACGACCTGCTCTACGAGAACATCGAGCCGCGCCGCAACCGCTTCCTGCTGTGCCCCATGTTCGGGTCCAACGCGGACCTGCCGCACCACTACGACGCAGTCTTCAACGTCCCACTCGAGCGCTCGCTCGACCGCTCGCTGGACCGCGCGCGCCGCAAGCCCGTGGGCTCCAAGGGTTCCAGCAACCTGTTCAAGACCATCCGCTCCAACAGCCTGGCCGGCCTACTGGCCGTCGCCGGCAGCCTCTCCTCCGATACCACAGAGCTGCTTCGAGACGAATAGTTTGGGCTAAAGTTTCGGGCACCGTGCGCGTTCCAAAACTAAATCGAAAAATAAAGAAAGTAACGGTGCTAATGTATCAATGGAATTGTTACAGTAATTTTTTGTTACTACCTATCTGTGGACAGTACAAAGATGTTGCCATATTAAATACATATCATTTCTTACTAACATTCCGCCATAATGCATTTGATGGATTTGATTCCTTTTTGTTAAGTCAAAGTACTATCCACCGTAACAATAAATGTAGCAACAACACTAATAACTTTATCCCGAACTATAATTTCGAAACGAGGTCGATATTCTGTTAGGTATTCCCATGTCTACGAAACCACGACTCCATATTAAATTCGAATCGACGCGAACTATAACATTTTTCGAAAGTTACGAACACAAATCTCGCTCCAAATCGGCTGATACGTCACTCTATCTGTAAATATGTTACTTATTAGATAATGTGTTGTTAAGTTCCAAGGATTTGATTTTAGTCGGTAGGATTAGCTGATAAGGATTTTAAAAAGACTTATTTTTTTAGCGTTATTTGTTTAGTCGTACAAGTACCAGTGTTTGTCTCCTTTTACGTAAAACGACTTTTACCGCGGTAAACTAATGTAAAAAATTAAATTAAAGTGTTTTTGATATTCAGTAAAAACGTAGCAATATTATTATTATTTAGGAATGTATAGTTTACCGTGGTAAATAATCCTATTCTACACGCTTACGTTGGCAATTGAAACGATTGATTTGAGATCTGGTTATTACAGTAGTACATCATCTATTAATTAATTTGAAAGATTTACTGTTGTTTGGCCAAAAATATATTCTAAACATTTCCAAGATCTCTTCAGAACTGAGATGTTCCCAAATATCACTGCCATTTAAAAGTACATATAGTTTAATGATTTGTGTGTTAACACTTTTGTTTTTTTGTGACTAATCTAATCGCTATATGTGATGTTATAATTGAACAAATGTCGTATAATATAATTACTAATTGCGCACCATGTCTATTACGTAACATTCCTAAGAAATTGAAGTTTTCTAGCTTATGGTTAAATTTTAAACTTCATGAGCTTTTTTCATGCATAAGTCTTCTGCATATAAATGTATGTTTCGAAACGTTTCCAAGCATCACTGACTGGCTGACTGATTGACTACGAATCACATCTATTTTGACGTTTCATCAGCATCTGTTGAACTCACTGAAAAGAAGCTACTAAAAATAAAAAATAATTTCACCAAAACACGTAACTATAGAGGTACAATAACATTCTATGAACGTACTCATATGTAATTCACAATTATGAACATTTGTTTTTGGCCAAACAAATAGTAAAATAGATATCCAGCATTTAGGACGAGGAAGATGAACGATAGACAAACTAGTAAATAATTTATCTCTTAGTTAGTAATCGCTAAGTTACGTCTATTTAAATTTAAAAAAAAAACTACGTTACTGTGAATTATTCGACTGACCGCGAACTTAGGTTTTTGGATCTTGCCAAATTTTAATAAAAAAGTAAATAAATATGTCAAAAAGAAAATAGCAAACTTTTTCTTTATGATGGATTTATTTGAAAAGGGAAACGATAGCCAAATTTTTCGATTGTTCCTTTTTAGTAAATTCTTTGTTTAACGTCCGCCATTTTGTTTTTTTTTTCGCTGCGCTAAAGGAACTTCTCAAGACAACTTGCTCTATCCTTGTGAGTATATTATTTTCTTAATTTAAAATGAACGCGTTCTAAATTAGTCTCGAATTTGTACTATTGAGACTGGCCATACATAGTTTAAAGGCACCAAATTAGTCATTAAAACACTCTTCACCATCAAATTGCATATTGAACTTAAAGAAATCGTATTGTCTCTGTTACACATACGTTCTTTTGCAACGGCTAACAGAGATAGCACTATAGATTCTTTCCAAACGTGTTTCAATATGTAATTTCATGCTTAAATCTGAACTTTTATTATTTCATTAGACAAATTACAACAGTGTAAATATAAACTGTTATTGTTGGGTTTTTATATTCTAAATTAAGTCAAATATTTGTCTAATGTTCTAATAATAGTCAGCTACATTTTATTTTGCGTTTTTTGTCGATTATTTGTCATTTTTGCATGCCCCATAGTTACATTATTCCTAGTATATGAAAATTACACGTCAGTCTCAATTGCCTGGATTAGAGCGCGTTCTGTCCGTGTCACAAACTCTTTGGCAAGTTGTTGCAATTGTAAGGGAACACTAGTATAAGTTAGGTAGTACTGTTTGGAATTGATTGTATCATGTTGTTGTGTCGACCGTGTGGTACTCTGTATGCTAAGTATAGCTCTTTGTTTACTTTATTATGCCATGCCGCGGCCAGTCCACGACGCAATAACCTCAAAATGATTGGACCTTCTATTAGACACAATAGAAGCGGCAGACATTGTTTTCAACGTTTGAAATTGGAACGTTTTATTTTTCTTTTGTCGTCGACTGGCCGCCTCATAGAGCAGAGTTTGTAATTTTTATCATTACAGTAATCTAGAATCAGTTTTGATTTTTTATATTTATATTTTTTTTTCGTTTGTAAATTGTAAGCATTTGTTTGCTTTCAGCCAAGTTTTTTTTAATTAATATTAAACACGTTATCTATAAGTGCTATGCATGCTTACCAGTTCATAGTATATGCTATATACAGTTTTTAAGATATATATGTATCTGTTGTACTTACTTATTTGTTAGTTATATAAAATTCGCTTTTATCACCACGTCATATGGCACGCTTTCAAATGTTTACAATGATTCCGATATCTAATAACGTGTATTTGGATGTCTATATGATTTTGTAGTGCAATAGAATTTGTGTTTGGTAGATAGAATTTTTCGCTTGTTTATTTTAGCGTCCGACATATAAAACTCAAGAAATATTTTTTGATGAAATCATATAGGAATCCAAGTGTTAGTAGCGATGTACAGAATACGGACTGTATCCCCTGTAACATTCAGTAACAATGTTCTTGGCGGTGGTGGCAATAAGTATTACTATACGAAATACCTTATATCGAGAGGCTCACGTCACATCACGGCATGTCTTAAGGCAAAGGACTGCGCGTATGTCCCGACTTAAAGCTAGAAAACGGGACTCTCCGTTGTTCAATTTTCGACCTTATTGAAGTCATTGTTGCAGGAGTTTTTGGTAGATTTTAATCTTTCAAATTGGGGTTTTATGTGAAGATGTTAAATTCTGAATTAGCTTGTTGTTGTTGTCGTTGGGGACGCAGTTAGTATTTTTTATTACAATGGTCTTTTTTGAAATTGGGGTTTGTATACCGGCCGGGACATACGACAGCCTAACCTCGACAATATTATAAGACGCTCGAAAACCAATATGTAAAATAGATAGCTCTTCGGTGATCTGGTTCTTTCATAGTTATATAGATTCTTTTTATATATCAAATAAACCTTTTCCATAAAATCGAAATTGGTGTATTTTTTTAACATGGGTCTACTAATCATTAGTTACTAACACGAACCCCTTAACATTGAACATCGAGAGCCATAGACTACAGAGTTACGAGTACAGATAATAAATAATAGAACAGATTAAACAAACCGGTGTTGGACGCGCTTACGCTTGCTCACTATGGCTATCCTAATCGGGACAGGTTGAGAAATTATAACAAGAATATTATTTATTAACAAAATGATATTTTCCGATTTGTTATAATAAGTTTTAAAGTGTTATACGATTTATTTGCACAATGTAAGTATGATAGATTCTTTGATTTTTATTATTATTTTGTTTGTTATTTATCATTTGTTTTTATTGCTTCTTATTTGAATGAACTGTTTGGCATGTATAGTATGAATCGTTTGTTATTCTTGCATGGTTATTAACGAAAATAGAGGAAGAATGAATGATTATTATTTTTATATATTTTCAAGGTCTTTTTATCATTATTTTTCCTCTATTTTTCCATTCAATATCGTTTATATATTAATGTTATACACTGATTCACTTCACACTTTGCTGTTGATTTGAATATGTTTATTTCCTTGTATATAACAGTGTATAAATAGCTATTATGTACTGACTGCGTAGTTTTGATGTGAAATATTAGACTCTAATACTTTTTGATAAAGTTCATTTTCCATTGATTGTAGCGACTTCTACAGTAAACTGTAGAATTTTCATATTTTTGTTATTTATTGTAAATTTAGACTTGTAGGATTTATTACTTGTTTCTTACTTAAATTATAGATTTATTATTAGATATTTATTCTAATGCATTGATGTCGTAAATTGTCATTGACAACCAAATACTTATGTTATTAATAGTGCTTATTATTGGGATGGGTTGATAAGTTCAAGACAACTTACAACCTGTCTATTTTAAGAATTTTCAAGTCATCTCTAGTGGCTTTTTATTATTTTATACCAAGATTTGAATGCCAAAGACTTAAAGAGATTTGTATTAATTTTTATAATAACATCACACAAGCACCAAATTCTCTTACTCATGCAATCTCTTACGTATGTTAATATCGATAACCAACCTTTAAACCAATTAAAGTCTAGCAAACTCAGTTATTCGACTTAACTGATCAATTCATTGTAGACCTTATTCCCGATATTTAGACTCTACTTTTGAGAATTTTAGATTTATATCAAGTGGTTAAAATGCCTCAAGTCACATCATTCAACAAACCTGGTCATATACTCAAAGAACATAGCTCTTAACACGTTAAACGCCATGGGGGTCACCGGTGACCATTAGCGGAGGATTTACCTTCAACAGTTTTTAATTGGCAGTCAAAGTCTTAATATTTCACATGTAACCTCCGCAGTGGTATATAAAGTCACGCACGCACATAAACACACTAACGCCTATGTTTCCATTCACATAGGTTGTTTTCTTCCTTACACAGACTTCAGTCCGGACGACTGGGGGCCTGAGTTCCCGCTATCCACCGCCTCGAGGTACTCCGTGCCTATGCCAACGTTGTATAGCACTGAAGGTATGGATTTTGAGGTTTTTTGGCTTTAATTATGGTTATGTAGGAGATTTGGTTCGTTACAATGATGAGTATTGTAATACTGTTCTTACTACAACTACTACTTAATGTGGAGGACTTAACGGGTTGCCGGGGCTCCGGCTCGAACAGCAGGATTAGGAACGGGGTGGTTTTTAGTCAGTAAGAGTCTGACACTCCCTCTCGCCTCACCTGGGCGTGAGAAGCAATTCGATGATTTTTCTCCCTTAAAAAAAGTATTATGTAAACTAAGAAACCTTTAAAGCAAAGGAGAAATCTTTTTACCGAAAATCAATGGTATATTTTTTTTTCAATTTTTTTTTGTAATTTAGTAAGAAACATAAGGCTCTTTATTTTATTATTTCCATACATTTATTTAAAATTTTCTAAAATTCCGTTTAAATACTACTTACAAAATGTAGAAAAAAATTTTAAAAAATAGAAAAATAGGAGCCGACCCGCTCCGGTAGCATAGTCCAAGCTACCGGTGGTTAGGGCTCCAAGCACCTCACGATATATGCCGTTTCCAGGAGAATTGCCTTTAGTGTCGGCACAATGATAGCCGAATCCACACTTATTATTTTATTATGATGAATAGGTGTCCGCTATAGGATTAGACAGTGTAAATAGTTTGGTCTTCATTGGATAGGTCTTATACCCAAATCAGTATTGTATCTTGAAGAAAATGAACTATAGTAAGGGTAATGAAATCAATGAATTCAATGAAGGGGTCTTGGCTACTAAGTTTTGTTATTTTTGTTATTTCGAAGGCACGTTTAGCCCGTTGGCTGGGCAATCAGCTGCTGCCGCGGGTTCGATTCCCGCACAATATGACTCAACTCTGTGTGATCCACAAATTGTTGTTTCGGGCCTGGGTGTCATGTGTATATGAACTTGTATGTTTGTAAATGCACCTACGACACATGAGAAAATCCTAGTGTTAAAAAATAATGTTATCTCCAATATTTTCAATTTGAAGCTTGAATCCTAAACCGATTTGTAAATGGTGCTAGCCAGCATTAATAGAAAGGCAACTCGAATTAAACTAGGTAGAAGCTAAAGGACTCGCAGGCTACAGGAAAGTAAATTTATAAACTTCACAGTAAGAAATATAAATTAGTGTTTATATTCTTACAGGTTACAAATTCAAGAAGCCAAGTATAATCGAGCTGGTGCTATACAATATGGCGGCGCTATTGGGCGGGGTGGCCGCTGGCTATGACGTCAGAGTATCCAATGTCAGCCCGCTACATCCTACGTTACAACCGCATAGGTATTTTTTACTTTTTTACCTTTCTTAGTTCATTATCGCTTGACCAGCTCACTTGTTAGCAAAATGTACTGTTTTATAAGTTACTAAGCGTGGCAAAGCGTCATTCAAAAATTTTGGAATTGTCCGTAGTAAATCATAGAAAATGCAAAAATCATATTCTATCTCGACATTAAGCTATTGTTCTCCCTGTTTACTTTCAGACCAGAAATAGAGCCAGATCCACTAAGCATCAGTGTACGAGGGGTTTGGTACGCACACAACACGTACCACGGACCCACCAGACATTTGCGAGCGCCGCTCAATGCCATCACCGGCTCCCCTGTAAGTATCTCTAGATTTACTAGAGCACAGATCTTTCATTGGGCGGATTTGTTACCTGATTACTTAACATCTTATTTTCATTGCAGATCTCGGGCCTGCAGTCAGATGAACAGAAACCGATCAGGTTCACCGACTCCCCCACCCATTACGCGCACCCATCGTCCTCGTCCGGCTACGGACACTCCGCGCAGCCGTTGTCTGGCACGTCCGGCCTCGGCACCAACTACACCTCCACGCAGCCACCCACGCCCTCGCCGCGACGGACCTCCTCCTCCACCTCCGACCACCTCGCAGACCTCTACCACAACTACAGGGAAAATTTCCAACCCTCGCCCTCACAAGACAGGGACTACTACTACCGGGCCGAGCCCTACGCGTACGACAGGACCGTCGACTACGTCGTCAAGCATCCGTACTACGGCTATGACGAGTGCTCATTCGAGTACAGGGAGCCCACCCCGGACTACAGGCCCTCGCCACAGTACCTCACACACAGACGAACTCCGTCAAACTCCTCCGCTTCTAACTCCCACCCTGAGGAGTTCTCTCCCTCCCGACAGTATAGAAGTAAAGAGAAGAGAGACGACTACAGACCCAAGACTGAGTACCCACGTAAATCGAACGATTATTCCTTACCGAGAGACTTTTATAGACAAGACTCACAAGAGAAGAGCGAAGTGGAGCGACCCGCGAACTTGGGGCTGGAGCTGGCGCCGACCAAGCTGCGGTCGAGCCTGAAGAAGTACAACAAGAAGTCGTCAGCCTCGGGCTCCGGCTCCGGCGGCGGCACGCCCACCAACCCGACGCCGCCCGACAGCCTGACGAGTGAGACGGACAGCTCGTACGTGTCGGCGCGGGACGCGTCCAGCGGGTCGACGTCGCGCGTGCGGTTCAGTCCGGAGACCATGGAGCCCGAGCGCCGACCCTCGCGCCACACGTAGCGAAGGCTCAAGAAGTTCGACGACTACCTCGTCTGACGCGGGACTGTACATACGCTTGCGGGTAGTCCGTGGAACGCTTCGCTTCACACCTGTTTTTTACAGTGACTTTACGCACTTTGATGTTAGTGACGTAGCCAAGGCGGGCTTGTGACTGTGGACTCACTGAAAGGTTGTTTACTTGCATTTAACCAAGTGTTATTTCAAAGTGACTAAAATGTTAGTACTTAATATCGAGGTTGTTCAATCACTGGCTCTGTTACTATAACCATTAAATAACACATACATATCCTCACTAGGCAGTGTGACAATATTACAGAGGAATTTACTTTTATCATGTTTCCTTCAATGGACAGTACAACACAAATGTAAAGAAGAGTCTTTGGCTACGAAGTACTTGCAATAAGCTAATGTATAAACGCGATTGTGTTCATTATTTAATGTATGCGTAGTTTCCATTGTACATTTTGTATGATACGTCGTCATAATAAGATGTATTTAGCCGTCAATGTAAAGCGAATCGCTCTTTCACAGTGCCTATCGCGCGGAAATATTGATATTATTCCTTGTTGCGTGATCTAGTAGTTAGATGTGATTATTTCGAGATTTACATGGACAAGGTAGCTTCGTGAGGCAAACATACATAATGATAAACAGATCTGTACATTATCGAGTGTGTTAGTACGAGTTCAAAGTATTTTATTGCCTCGTGACACCATTTCTACACCGAGGCTTCCTTGCACCATGATAGATTCTGATTATTTTACATTAATTCTGGTTTGATGTTAGTTAAGAGGACTCCATGTAGGCACAAACAGCGTTGTACAAATACAAATTGTAAATATCTGGCGTTTGAGCTGAAGTACACAGCCGACAAGTAAATTTCGTTAAAATGCGAGTTTCCTTTAATTTCGTTAAATTTATAAATAGTACAAATGTATTTGTAAGTGTCATCGTGTTCGAACGCGAGGCGAAGTAAAAAAACATATTTTTAATTCAACGTAATCAGTGTATATTTTGAAACTAACAATTAATATATTATGTAACTTATATCACTAAGTTGTATGCATTTTGTACAAAACATTAGATATTTTTTACTGAAGAGTGTCAGTAACATTAGTACCTAGTATTGTGAGCAGCTTTTATATCCCACATAAATAATGTAAATTAGGTAAAAATACTAGTCGGAAGTTTGCGGAAATCCTAAATATTGCATATCCAGCTAAACATTGATATTATATTCGATATTACGCTTACCCGAGGTGCACTGGATTACTGTACCATCGAGCTGGTGACACATGGTTCCGTTCACATGAAGGCCTATGTCGGGAAGCTTGAAATTATCACTTAAATTAGCGAGTAAATTATAATTAAGATGTATATCGGAATATTCGAATAATATTAGCTTTGGTAATTATTGTTAGCCCGAATCAGTGCCTAATGTTTGCTGGAACGGTACCTAGAGATTATGCCATGGAGAGGAACGATTTTATCAAAATGAATTACTTTCTATTATTTATTATGGCCAGTAAAATCATTATTGACAACTGAAGAGATGTATTTATTCTTTCAATTTTTATTATTTTCTTGTGCAATATGTGAAATTATTTTGCGTCCATATTTAATTTAATTATATTTTTATTATTTATAAACAATCGTCGTGAATGTAACAGTATTTTATACAGTATTCGAAGTATTGTATATTCGGAAATTATATGTATGGTTGTATGTAGTATAATTTATTAAGTTAGCTTGACCAGTGCCAATGTCGTCCAGTGTTTTGTTTACATTATCTTTTATTTCCATGTTTAGTACAAACCAAAACGTAACCAAATTATCGTAAGAATCTCTTGTAAAATTAAGTTTCAGTTTAACAAGTCACAAATTCTGAGTCAACGATTAAAACGATATTATGTAAATATTTATCTGAGATTCACGGCGCGTTTACTTAAAAAAACTCTAGTCCTGAATTTTTATTTTATTTTAATATCTGGCTGGTAATCGATGTGGTTACGAACGACTGGCGAACGTACTTCGAAGGAAAACGTAGTTTACGGGGCATTCCTGTGTTTTATATACATTCCATATGTTTTGAAGTGATATTATTGTAATCAGAGATGCGTTTAAGACGAGTGTAAAGGTTTTGTGTGCCAATAACATGAGGTGGGAGGATGCCTTACGTCTGTACGTTGAATCGACAAATAAAAACCTAGATTAAGCTTTTTATGAAGTCTTATTATTCCTATTCCTCGACCAATTATTCTCTTTCCTGACCTTTAACCAAGGAAGTCTGTCTCGTACACGTGCTAGAAAAGAATATAAATTATTAATTCATATAAGCAACTACCATTTAGATGCAAATCTTGTAACGAAATACGCGAGGCATCGACTGGGACTCTTGCCTGTCTAGAAATTCTTTGTTACGTGCCATGGAGTCGGTTAAAATAACACGTTCCTAACGGTTCACATGCTGGGGTCGATTGGAAAGCATATTAAAGATAGTCATTATGTAGACCTAGTTGTTCCTTGGGCTGGTTTTAGTTTTTAATTAATGCGGACATTCCAGTTACTTTTTGATCCAAGTTCTAGTGACGAACAGCCACTTTCAATGAATAATTCAAGTCAAAAGTCGTAACAGTTTTACTTACAAACACGCTACCGACTCATTCCGTGACTAACGTATAAAGGCTATATTTTTTATTCAGATTAAGAAAACATGCGTCGCGTTTTATAACAGTAACTTGTGTAGCCATGACAGATGTTCGTGGTGTTGAATTGTGAAAAACCTTTCTTTTCATGAGTTATTGCTTGGGTATTTAAATGAATGAGGTGAAAATTCAGTATGAAACTTCAATCAGGCTTCAGTCATGGCCCGCGATTGATGGTTCGGATGCAGGGCGCGGCCCCAGTAACCCTTGCGGTTGTCCAATCTGCAAAATTGGACAACCGCATGGTGTATTTCATTTTTGCATTGATGACCCGACTTTTAATCCTGTATAATACATTAGCTAGGTTTTCCTTGATATCCTTATTTGAAGCACCTGTGTACTTTATCGTGAACATTCTGTATTTCAGTGGTTCGTTTTATAACTTAGTTGTATATAGACAAGATTTAAATTCGACATAGGTACTGCTGATTAGATTCTGTGGATGTGTGGAATGGAAAGCTTATCCAATTGGGTCTAACTTACATTTTAATTAGTTGTAGGCGCTACCTAACTACTACAATAATAAGCAGGTACTTCCACTGATTCAACGGTACTTTTCTATAATGAATCATAGGTACATTATAGGTCTGTGCTCGAGACTATTCCGAGATTTATTACAATAAGTAGGTACCTACCGATGTTTAATTCTATCTCTAGGTTACTTACTATTACATAAAACTTATATGTTAGGTACATAATTAATTTAGATTACTGCCATATTTGTTGCAATGTGACAGCTTATGTAATCATTCGGTGGTGTTAATTGTAATTTTAACTTTATGGGATTATTTTAGGTATCAGTCGCCTACCTACATATTATTATATTTTAATACTCAAACACTCAACTTTTCGCGTTTGAGTATAGTTCTGTCGCTACAAATTCTTTGTAAAATGACAGAGATGGCACGAAATTTAAGTACAACTAAAAATTGAGTAGCCTTTCAGTATTCGAGCGTAAAGCATAAGCCTTCGGGGATAAAAGGCGTGTTATGTTATGTCTCATGTTAAAATAACAACAAATATATTTTTATTGCAAAAACGCTTAGAAGTGGGTTGGTACCTACTTCGCAAAGAACTCACTCCATTCAATAGCAGGTCGTGTTCTTGAACTCCATCAAGCCGATTGTAACCAATTAAATGTTCATTACACTCAGTTATCACTTTCTCTTATCTACTGTACAAGGGTAACAAATGAAACGTGGCCTTTATGTAAAAACAATTTATTAAATACTGCATAACTAAAATACTATGTCAGTGCGATGTAAAAATATACTTAACTAAACCAGTAAAAGTGCTCTTAGAGGCTAAAATATTTACAGAACAAACACTTCTGTCCACCGAGGTGTATCTCGTACAAACATCGAAAATATACTGTTCTATGGAGAGTGTTAAAGTGACCCATTTTATAAATAGTTTTATTGTTCTCTTTCCAGCAGCCTACGGCCACCTAGCGATACGTCTAAGTAGACAGAATAAAATTTTATACAATACATAAAACATCTTTCTGGTAAAACAGGAGTGGTACTGGGTACTGCAAATTAGCCAAGAGCACATTTGACAAATCGATCGCACACTTATACAATAGACAGGAAATTTCTCGGTGGTTCATTTCTCACGGCACTTGCGTAATTTTCTCCACCCGTTACAGTTTATCTTTAAGAGTAACTTTCGTGAAATGTATCACACGGTAACAGGTAATAGGCGAGTTACGTTGTACAATTATCATTTAATTTATTAAAAAGAATCAATTTGCCAAAGTGCCATTACTAACTGCTGACTAAACTTTACATTTATTATGCCTTCACAAGAACTATGTTCCATAATACACAGGGTAAATAATTTCCAATGAAACAGATACACGTTAAAAATACATATCAAAAACACCCTGTGACAATAATCCAATAAGCATTAATTTAGGTTTAGAACCAAAGTTCTTATTCTAAGTACTGGAAGTTACCAGAAATATCACAATCAAGTGGCCTTACATCCTTCTAATCTCTTTTTTTGTCTTATGTCTATAGAAAAATTGTGTCCATTTGACTAGTAGAAACACTCTGTGGTTTATACTCTGGGAACATTCGTGACACTGGACATTACAAGGACATTATATATAGGTAAAATTTAACATACATTATCTTAACTTTTTATTTCCAAGAATCTCTTATACTTTGCATACTATTAAATTAGCAAATTTGCATTCCATAATTTCACTATTCCCCAAATAATTTTACAATCAGTCGATTGGACGTTGACATCCAACATAGCCAGATACAACGGTAATCAGATCTGTATATCAGTACGCCACATAACATCCGTGGGATGATTTATTTTACAAACACAATGTTAGCTAAACTCAAACTATAAAGTCGTGTTTAAAACATTTTTCGTGCACGCGAATAACGGCCTCGAATTATGACATTCGAAGCGCGATTAATGTTTATCTTAAACATTAGGAAGCAATAATCTTTAATAATAACGTTCCAACGGATCGACAAGAATCTTCACATTCATACGATAAAAAAATCATATTCACACGATAAAAAAATATAGCACCTTCAAAGTAAATGCTGGTGCTCCATTTATTCATCACTATCCATACGTTTAACAGGTAAGTAAATATAAAATAACGAATTAAAGTACAGCTACTAGACATCATAATAGAATAATTATAGGAAAATTTTTAATTTGCCCAAGGGATCTCATTATACCTTTCTTTCAACCTGTTCACGTATCACGCAGCGTACCTATCTCGTATATGGAAAGAGGCCAATTATACTCTTATTAATCCAGCTGGCGTGTTGCAGAGAGATAAAATAACCATAAAAGCAACATTTGCAATACTCTTTGAAGTATTTTACTGTCGCGTCCGTCATTTCCGGGAAGTTAACCACACCAATTTTAATAACTTTTAGCTTTGCACGTTGACTGTCCATCATGCGACGTTTTAAACATGTAACAAATTAGCACGATAAAAAGTAGTTCTTTACTTCAAATTATATTCTTTGTTTTGTAAACTAGGAATGAGGCATCGCGTCCCCAAGCCAACTAATCAATTTTGAACGAACACATTTTGGCTTGTATTATTTGCCCCAACAGTTGCTTACATTTTCAGTTTCAGAATATCAATGAGTGATATTTTATTTTTATCGCCGGTATTGTAGTTTCAACACGTTCTAAAACCGGTATCTTATGCTCGCTGTATTTTACAATTAAAATCTTGTTTGTGGGATATCTACCTACAATTCCAAAATTTAGACATTTACTGTGCGTACCTACTTTCAAGAAACGCGACAGTATTTCAGCCTTGACCTTTTGCGGTTCATTTATTTCTCCTAGCTCTGTATATTGTTTTATGAACATATAAGCTACTTATCGCTAATTAAATAATATGAAATGTAGTTATAGATCTGGCATAAGTTCGTTGAAACCAATGTGAGGACTGTGGATGTAAAAACAATTTCACTTGTCGTTCATTGTTTAGGTCCTGTACGTAGTCTATTTCGGTATAGTCGTTGCTTGCCCACAACAGCTTCCGCCGCCATAAATCTGGGATAACGGGAACAGGGAGCACGTCATAACATGTTAATATCCCAAGAATGATAGATAGACATCGCAGGAATTTATGAGTTTCTGTTGCCTATGCGTCTCCGTTAGATACAGCAAATTCCGTGGTCAAACTAGACACTTTTATTCACTACATTTTTTGCATTCAATCGAATATTGGACTCTGAGACGTACCAAACGAGCTGAAGTAATCAATGAGATTAACTAGACAAGCGTCGACGTGTATTGAGATTAATTACTGTAACAACGAGCAGACTTTTATACAAAACAAACTAAATCGATTTCGTAGCGTGATTTGCTTACAAGAATAATAAAGGCCTAACTTTCGAGAGGTCGTGGCAATAGACCTTTTAAATGTTCGGCTTATTAAAGTTGTATATACGGATTCTAACCGGTGAAAAATAAAAAAACTTGCTCGACTGTTTTAGTAGACGTCTCATTACCATAGCACCTGTACGATAAACTTGATGAAAAAAATGCGATAAAAAAACTGACATCGTCCTTGGATTCTGCGTTAATGCATGACCGCGTGAAGCCTAATGTTAAAAATACTTCAAAACACCAATTGTTTTAAAGTGTACTAAACTCTGCATCGATCTTATTCTACCTAGTAACAGCATTCAATGGGTATTTACGACGAGTGAGACTGAGAATCAGCCACAAAATATGCGATTACTACATTTTTACGAGCTGCTATTATTCTCTAACAATATTTAAGTTTTTCTTATAAGTCTTCATGGTTTAAAACCAGAATGTGAGGTCAAATGCGAAAAAAAAAACGTTCCTAAATCTAAGGCGGACTCAGACTCGGTATCAGACTTGTGATTTACGATACATGCGTATCGAATTCGGGTACGAGTGTACATTTTATAAATGCATGCTCGTTTATGTTTTAACAAATGATATAACTAACTTAAGTGTATCGTACGGTCCGTACGAGGCGGTCTGCACGTGATCATAAAAGCGAAAATGAATAATATTGATCGGAATCTGAGCGGTGTATCAAGAAACATTCTATAGTTTCTTCGTACAGTCGCAGACTACTAATAAACTTATAGCAAATATAATTACCGTACTCTTGGAAAAAATGTGAGACTTTGAGGTGGGTCTTAACGCTACGTACGGTTATTCTTATGCTAATCATCACGCGTAACTGCCATAACTCAGATGTTGCAAACTAAAATACAAATTACTTGATTACAGGCATCTATCTTGCTTGTTGATAACGGTGGTTGAGGCCAAGCACTAAAAGCAATAATATGTTAAATTGCTGTGAACAACTGATTCGCATAAATACAAGGTGTTCAAACAGAGAGTTCATTTATGTATTTTTGTTTTGTATGCATACATTTTCCAAGGTCCTCTCATTTTTGCAACAGAACGTTCGAATATAAATTCTGCTATGTATATTACCTAGCTATAGACAGACTTCGTAATTAATTGGACGCCCAGTTGCGTCGTCAACTCGCCAATCAGATCCCTATGAAAAATCGATACTTACATAGCCAACATAAAATGTGAAACGAATTTTACAATTTTAAAGTAAATTTTGGCATTCATTATCAATTAACATAATTAAGAAATATCACTGAATAAGATTTATTTGACATTGAAATCTAGAATATCAAGTAATTCAGATTTTTCTAGATTTACATAAAACTCCGCTAGTTCTCAGACTGGTCTGGCGTCAGACAAGGGAAAGAGGTCGTCGAATCTTAGAAATATTTATA
Organism: Spodoptera littoralis; assembly: GCA_902850265.1. Classification (NCBI taxonomy): domain Eukaryota; kingdom Metazoa; phylum Arthropoda; class Insecta; order Lepidoptera; family Noctuidae; genus Spodoptera; species Spodoptera littoralis. The sequence continues at coordinate 13,267,842 of LR824545.2, forward strand.
TGTATTTTGCCCTTGAAAGGACGGCGAGTCCTAAACTCATTGACCGAGAGTTTGCACACATGCGTCCCGAAATACATACACATGAAGACTGCTTGTTATTATACTAAAATACAAAAACAAACCCTTTAAGTAGCTAGGCAAAGTATCGATTTGGTATATACGTTGATGACGCAGCCGTATTCATTCTACGTATTTTTATCCTCCTGGGTTTATTATGATTCAACGCAGGATCCGCCTAGGCAGGACTTTTAGGACCATCTATTTTGGGCAAGGCCAACAGTCGAGACGTCTACATCTACAACAGGATTCTCACTAGACTCAATTAATCGAGTTTGTAATTTATTTGAAGACGATTCTATTAAATTATTAGCATTTAAGGAAATGTACAAAATTTTGCGCGTATCAAATTTAAGCAATTTTTGACTAAAACAAAATAAAAGAAAGCCTAAGTAAATTTTCGCATTTTCATCTCGTGCGTGACGTCAATGAACATAGCGGGAAAGGCGGTGTGTGGCGAGAATTTATTAATACGTACGTACACAGTCAGGGGCGATATATCAATAGACCACTTAGCTGTCGAGTTTAGTAAGCTTTAATTATCAGTGCATTGGACCGAGTTATCTCTACAAACTACAGTTACGTCATGTGGAAAACAATATGAGTATTACAGCGTCGACCAAAAGATTGTTATCAGACATTCAGGCCTTTGAAGCTCCAATTACTTTACTTCTTATATAAAGTATTGCGGTGAGACTGCAATATTTAATGTTTATAATAATGCTTGACTTGTTTGTTACAAAAGGAGTGTTTTCTTTTGCAACTCAAAAGACAGGTGAATGGCGAAATGCTAAAGTACACGGACATCCGCGCATAAGAGAGCCTATTATAATAAGTGGTTTGTATCTTTGAGCTGTTGTTGTTGGTCAAGAAAATAAAATTTAGAAGCAATATTATAGTCATAAAAGAATACTGTTTACTTCGTTCGAAGTAGGGAATGAGTCATAGTTACATATTGATACTGACTGTTGCTGATATGGACGTCGAAATATTGATTGCAACTTTGCAATTACTGGAAGATTAACTGAGTCAGAGACCGCCCCGCTCCTTAATTTCAAGGTAGCGAACACGTGTCATAGTTAATAGTATTTCGTTTACAACTTAGGATTTATCGCAAGAAAAGGCATAAAACTTAACACTTTATAGCTGATGGATATTGTACCTACCTAGATCTGATAACAGAACACAATCAATATGTAACTGCAGTATCGGCGTTACTGAGTGCAACCATAGCTAACTATCCCTAGCGGACTAGAATTACTTAACGACTGACGAATACGTTACGTTTTAAAAATAATACATCGTTACTCACCATCTAGATGTCACGGCACAATACTTACTTTCTACTTTCTCTCCTAAAACTGTTGTTTGGTACATAATTATCCCGAGTAAGAGGCACGTAGGGAGGCACCTAGAGCTTTTACTCTAATTTGTGGCAGTCTATTTAGGAAAATTAGTTAGGAGCACATTAATGTATTTCAGTATTATCTTATCGGCTTCCTATGCTCCAGCGCGTCCCCCAAGATAACACGCATCCTTGTCGGCGTACGAGCCGCGCTCCCGCGCGCTCTACGCCTACCCGCACTACCCTAATGGACTGGCTCGAAGCCTTAAAAATGTATAAGAGATTAAAGCTCAGTTTTCATTCGTCCACGACGGCATTAAATAATAAATACATTCACACGGCTTGATACGCTACATTTTAGAAATTAGAAGGCCTGACTTGCTACTGCGCCAAAAATAATATTGAATAAGTAACTAATGACGGGATAAAACAATAACGGGAACCATAAACCCTGAGGTAACATAAACAAATAAAAACTTATTTCTGATCTCTCACTACATACACAACATGCAATATTTAAGCGGTATTACACAGCGACCTGCCGCCGACAGACAATACACACAACTATAAATTATGTACATGTTAACTACTGCCACAAATAAGTATATTATGTATTATTACGTATAATAAGTAAATAAAGGACACGACAGGGCGGGGGATATGTATATAGAAAATAAAAAATAGAGAAATATACAATAAACTCTATTTAAACATGAAATTTATTAAAGATAAAAACATACAATGTTTTGTTTTACACAAAATAAAATACCTGGAGGGTTATTGTCGAGCGCCAGGGCGGCATTAGCGGAGGCGGGGCGCGCCCTGGCGCCCGCGGCAGATATACATAGTGCGACAGGTCCATATATAGTCCAATAATATAATACATTAGCATATGATAAAAGTGTACACATATATGATACTGTCAAGCCAACTAAAACTCACAAAAAAGTCATGTCGCGCTCTCGCGAATATAAAACTATGTTAAATCTTACAAAAATACTTATGTGACTAATTTGAAATGCACATATAGGATCTCGCTTTCCGTCTACAAAAATAATCTGAAATTGGAATGAAAATCTTTCTTAAGCATTCGGCCTGGGAACGATCACAAAAGTTACGGCGTTCACAACGTCCGCACACAATTTAATTATTTCTCTTCTGAGTCTTAAAGCTAACCGATAGAACCTGTCCGTTGAGCGTATATCCATTGAGCGCTTGTATGGCCATAGCGGCCTCGTCATACTCACGCATATTCACAAATGCAAAACCTTTGTTTTTCTTTGTTTCAGGATCTTTGATCACTTTTATGGAATCAATTGCACCATAAGGACCAAAGAGTTGCCATAGAGCCAGCTCCTCAGTGTCCTCACCAATGTTGTATACATACACTGTGGTCTGATGCGGAGTGGGCGCCGCGCCCAGCAGCGGCACGGGGCTGGCCGGCGCCCCCAGTAGCGGCAACGGCGTGTGGTTGGTGGCTGCCATGGGGTTAAAGCGTTGCTGCCCCTTGTTAATGAACGGCAACGCCTTACCAGGCGAAGGCAGCAGTGGCGGAGGCGAGGCTTGCGGGAACCCGGGGGCGAAGGCAGCTGGCCGCGCTCCGAATGCTGCGCTCAAGTTGGTGCCGTTAAAGGCGGCGGGCGCAGTGCCGTTGAAAACTGCTGTGGCGCCGTTGTAGGCAAGCGGCGCAGCGCCCACTGCGACACGGGGCGTCGGCCGCGGCGCGTTCTTGTTAGCATTTGGTTTGTTCGCGAATTTGACCACTATGGCGCCTGCAGCCGGGATCGGCGACTGTCCGTTCATATGTTTGATTGCCTCCTCAGCCTGCGGCCTCGTCTCGTAACACACGAACCCGATGCCTTGCGAGACCCGACTGTTCGTTATTACACCGAACTGACTGAATAAACTATTAAGACGCTCTAACGTCATGTCTGGAGGTAGATTGCTAATGTAAAGGTTAGATTCCGTGTCAGGTTTGTGGCTGACCTTATTTTCGGGGTTCAGTAATGCGAATGACACTTTCAGGGTTTTTCCTTGCATGAGGAGGCCGTTGAATGCCGCCCGCGCCTTTTCAGCATCCTCATGTTTCTCGTACTCGACGAAGCCGTAACCTCGGTTGGCTATTAATTTACAGCTCTCTATCTTGCCCATGGCGGAGAAGAGTGCGTACATCATATCACGCGTCATCAGCTCGGGTATGTAATTGACCATGAGTTTGGTCGGTGACACATTGTTGGCGTCGCCGCCGCCATTCTCCATCTCGTTTTTAATCATTGTTCTTTTACAGTAAAACTACACTACAGAAAACAAAATACTAATAAAAATCACACTATGAACAGTTGTTTACTTCATTTGCGACATGTATAACGAACAAAGAACGAACACAAAAAGTCCCAGTCACACTAAAATGCCACAGCGACGCCGGTTCACAAGTTCATCATCACACGAACGAGTTTGTTTTTGGAATGTTACCAGGTTTCGCCCTTTTTGTTTGGCAAGTACGAAATGCAACTAGTTGTTGAATTATTACATTTCACTTCAATTATTTCCGTTATTTGTTCGACTTTAATACAATGAATTATTTAATTGGCACGTGTTTGGATATTTGGTTACTGTCAAAATAATTATTTTATAATTTTTTGATCGCGTGGCACATTTTTATTACGTTGTCTATGATATAAATTAAAACCGTTATAACCTCTGCACACGTATGTAACTCCCAAAAATATCGCATATTAGCCTAAATATTAATTTTAACAGCTTTCTACCTGTTAACATGCAACCCAAAGGGATAAAATAGACATATATTATTATCTTTAAAAAAATATTTTATAACATGAGAGTACGATGTACGTTAATTAGTTTTTTTTTAATTATGATAAAATAGTATATCCTGGACCTGGATTTTTCACGAACAATAGAATCATTTTTCTCAATTACAAACAAAACTTTTCAAAATTATAAATAGGCAGAACAGGTAAAGTTCTGATTAGTCTATGGTACCACAAATACATTTCCAGAAATTTAATTTAAATTATAAAACCTTTGAAAGTTAACGCAAATAAGTATGCATATTAAATTCGTTTACCGCTTCAAAGGAATTATTATCGTTTGTTGTTTTCTTAGAATAATGGTTTTAGGAATTGGTAAATTTTAACTTGTCACACCAATCAGCTGGTTGACAGCAGCAAGTTGTTGTGTCAAGTAAAATGTCAACATGAATGAAACAGCTGCGTGTGACAGAGATTGTCAAAATGAACAATTTCGTTTCTGTCAACTGTCAAGTCAAGTGTGAATCTGTATCTGTCAAAAACTCGAATGAAATCAGTCGATGTATAAACTAGATTTTAATTTAAAATAATTCAATTTTCTGAGTATATCAACATGTTCCTAACAAACATTCTGTGCAAGAAGGCGAAAAGCAAGTCGGTTTCGTAAATATGTGTAGTTTTAACTTATAAATTTGACGTATTCAGACGATAAATCCTATTTGAATTTTCAGGTTGATTATGGTTCTGATGGAGAGTGTAGTGTCTGGTCATCAAACTACGATGATAAGGGAGCGTTTAGCCGATAAATTAGAGTTTATACGCTTCGACCCTTACAGTGAGTAACATTAGACATTGATAACCTCAAATCAAATATACTGAATGATTATGAAGAAATGTCAAATTGTGTGACAAAAATCCCCAATGAAGGTCGCTTATTGTTAACCATAATGCAGAATATCCACCAATAAAAAGGACAAATGATTTGATAAAAGTATGTACTGTAGCAAGGAGACGCTGAAAGCAGGTCGCGTCAACAAATGACTTTACAGTTATAGTATAAACCTAGAATTTAAGTATAATACATCGTGTTATGCTTAAAAATCGTTCTAGATATAGATTTTTAATTGTCTACTTAACTCTATCATTTAAAAATGTAAGACTTAATTTGTGTTGTTAATCTTATAGGTTCTGAGAATGTAACTCTTTCCTCGGTTTTAATTACTATTTATTTAGTGAATACCTAATTAATTGTCTAACATCTATGATACTAAAATTGTTTTTCAGTATATGGCACAAGGCACAACCTATACTTACACCTTTTACATGGTTCTCTTAACATCACTCTCTGTACTATATTAATAATTATCTAATAAGTATGATATACTTTTGAAAAAGATGTTCATGTTCCAAAAAATACCTCAGTGATACTTTGTTTGCCTCGGGAATCGGACCCAAGACATTTTGGTCAGTCATTCTTTCAATTACCCAATTGACGAGGCAGTCTACTCTAGATACTACTTTGTAGATTTAGACCTTGTGCCTCAAAAAGCAATTTGCGCAGACATTTTTGGGAACTGTTATAGATAACAAAGAGTTTTATTTTTAACTGACTTAAAAATATGGAGGTTCTCCATTTGACCTGTATGTTTGTTTGTTTGTGCACGATTTTCTTGTGATTGGCTAAACCTATTCTGATAAGATTTTCAGAATTAGAAGCTTTTAGAATATTAATTAACCGACTTCTAAAAAGAGAAAGCTAAATTCGGTTTATTTAACATATTTTATAAAATAATTATTTCTGTTTCAGTTCAACAAGAAAGTTTATACAAGGAAAGGAAGAAGATCAGGAGCATAAAGTCATCATAAGATAGGCAGAAATATGTATAGGTATGTAGGTAATAGGATATAAATAATATACAACATGTTTTAAATGTTATAATTTAGTTATTGTACTTTAAACAATAAATAAATCTTTGGATACAATGTGTTTCACTATACTAGAAAATTATGAAACTTCTCTGTCATTAAGTACTGCATGTTACAATTTGCTACCAATTTTAATTGTACAGAGCAGAGTCTAATATATGTTCAATATAATGAGTTTAGAATATATGCTTTACTTTCCAAGTTCTTACGGCTAAGTCCGATACTGCATGCAATTGAATAAATTTCAAAATTACATGTAGTGCTTCTTCGTCCAATGTGCCTTATTCAGACAAAAAGTGCTAATAGTGCTAATTAAAATGAATTTACAACATAAAACACCTTCAATTTATAATTAATAAACTTCCGTCGCTACTACGTACGACCAGACAAACATTCTAATTCTAATAAAATTTTCAAAAGAGAATTTTCAATTTATATAATAATAATATAGGCCAAATATTGATTAATACATATATTTTCATATCACAATACAAGAACTTAATTAAATTTAAATTTTCGTTTATGATATAATTTAATTTAATAATAATAATAATTAAAATGTTTTTACTACGTTCTCATATTCGAATAATTTATGAATAATTTAATTATTCTGAATTTTTAATAAAATGCAATTCCGATATTTACCAATACATATTCCATTTTCGATAAATGTAAATATTAACTTTCCATTCAATAAATGTTTCAAACACTTAATATTTACTCTCACTGTATTCTTTATATCTATCTCAAATCTTACTAGAAGATTAAATATGACTTACACAAGTCCTCAAAATCCCTTTTAAGGCTTTCTAAGGTCGCCGAGTTACAGCAACAATGATATTATTGAAATTAACATAATTTGAATGAAATTGACTAGAATATAACATTAATGTACTTAGGCACCTAAAAGAATCTATTATTAAATATTCCAATAATTGAATAAATACAGCGTTTATAAATATTTACACACAGGTGCAGGTGAAATAATTTTGAAATTTAATATTGACATAAAAGAGTCCTTAATTGATTTATAATCAAATATTACAATACTTATATGCTACTTATAATATATAGTATGAGGAAATTCTTTGGCTTATGATAATATGTATAATTAAGATTAAAAAGATGTGAAATTATTGGAAGTTGGTCCTCTAACGACACTGTATTGATAGTAAATATATTTTTAATGGAATGATATTTTAGTAAGTAAGAGATTTATATATTAACCTTTATTTGAAGTCTGCTTGAAAGCTGATGAACTATTTTATATATTAAAATTGAATATGCTGAGATTGAACTAGTATATTGGAGATGAACAAGAACCATAGAGTAAGTAGTAATAGAGACAGGGAAGACATATAGGCACAAGATGCTGTTTCCTTTGCCTTACTGACTTTTCCTAATTTGTTTACAGGACAACCCATAAACAACAATGTTGTATACATGTCCATAATCTGTTCCCTATGCTAGGATTTTCTCTATATTTTTTTCCAATACTTACTTTCCACTATTTTCTCCAATTAGGAAGAAATTAGAATTCTTAAACTAGATATTTATTTCATATACATAGTTTAATTAAACATTCTTAGCCTAAACAGTTTAAAATTTAACAGATAGGTACAATAAAATTTTTAATTTCTTAGAACAATCGAAATAAGTATGATTGATCCCATATCAACAATTTGAAATTTAGACAAACAAGAAACAATTTTTTAGAGGTACATATAAAAATACATAATGTCATGGAATACATAAGAATTTATTGAATTTAGTAAATAGAATAATAATTGGAAACATTTTTACAATAAGTAATAAATAAAGAAAATATACAATAACAGTACCTATACGACTAGATTGTCACTGAATTGTAATATTACATTGTTCAATAATGAAATATGTAATTAATGTTCACAATAATTCATTTAAAATGTTCCAGAATTTTCTTAGAACGATTATTAGATATTTTCAGTTCAATTTCTATTTTTCTGATATTCTAGTAATCTATTCGACTAACAGCGTTTTAATAGTTTATTTAGAATATGTCTACATAATATTGTATACCCGTAAATTAATGTAATTAACTGAATTTACGAAAACTGACATTATAATATTTACCGCCATTTTTGATCTATAGTCTATGGCGGAAGCGGTAAAATGCTTTGGTCTTGCATGTATAAAAAAAAATAACAAAACAGGCAGGGTAGAGATAGAAATACACATTTTTTGTATCTTAGGGCTTTAACTTAAAACTTACTACTAGGTAATATTTGAACATATTAAAAGGTTCACTGATTGATCAGACAGGCGGCAATACTAATTGTCAGTTCGTTCCATCGCTTCCAACGTAGTTAACTAACATAGCTTACTCTATAATTTATCAATTTCGCAAGGCCGAAAAATCACTTTATTTTTTTATTTCTCGTTTAATTTTAATCGTTCCAATTTTTCGATAATAACAATAGATACAGCTACCAACTCGGTCAAAAATTGGCCTTTTCAACAATTCCTTCCTTGGTCTGAGACCGCAACACCCTTTTTTCCAACGTAACATACCTACCGTAAATTAATCGATAAATAATTTTTAATAATAAATTCAAGAATTAAAGAATCATATTTTTTTAACTGGCACGCTTGTTTTTGTCTCATTCTTAATTTAAATCTTTCTACACATTGATAATCTTACTTTCCCGCCAAGCGTGCCATCAAAACAATCTTAGAATTACGTACAATTAAAAAATTTAAACATCAAAACGTCATACATGATTTTATAATAATAAACAATTAAAAATAATTTTAAAACTCTTAAATATATTTAACTACCAATCCTAATTTTAAAATGTTAAATTTTATAGTTTTTTTTTATACTAGAGAGATCACTTAAGTCATTCACTCACTTTTCAAGTCATTCGCTCCAAGAGTGGAGCTATGTCAGGGTACTTTCATGCAAAGAACTCCGTTTTTGTTGTCATGTCGAACTCGGACTCCTCCATCTTGTACATCTCGATCAGCTAGAAATATTCCCAAAGTTCATTAATTAACATTTTGTCATACACTAACTTAATAAAACTAAAAGATAATGAAGCATTTATTAAGTTTTTTTTATGGCATAAACCGGTAAACGAGCTGACGGATCACCTGATGGACCTTAATCGGCGTCGCCCATGGACACCTGGAACACCAAAGGCGTTACAAGTGCGTTACCGGCTTTTTGGGGATTAGGAGTTTGAGGATCGTTGGGGATTCAGGAATTGGGGAGATTGGGGAAGGGGTGGGTAATTGGGCCTCCGGTAACCTCACTCACACGACGAAACACAGAGCAAGCGTTGCTTCACGTCGATTTTCTGCTCGGCCGTGGTATCACTCACTCCGGTCAAGCCGGCCCATTCGTGCCGAAGCATGGCTCTCCTACACTTATAATTTTTCAATTTTCATAATTTACTCGAACTTGCTACAGTTAAGTTTATTGCTTTACCCTTCTTTTCGAGATTTAAGATGTCAAACTAACTTTTTCATACGAAATTAAACTTTAACTACTGAGTAATACGTACGTTATCAATATCCTTAGAGAGTTCCTCCATCTGCTTGTCATGGGTCACCTTAAGCTTTTCCTTCTCACGGTTTTGCTTAATGGTTTGAGTCTGAAAGCATGTTTAATTAAAATTAAAAACCATTACAGTTTCAAAAATTACTTATTGATTGCCAAAAATTTCTATTATTTTAAAGAGTTATGCTAAGCAGTTCTAAGTTCTTACCTTCCTCTCATCCAAGAACTTCTTGGTGTTGTTCTGTTTCTTCTCCCTAAGCCGTCGGTCCTTCTCCTGTTTGGTCTTCAAGGTCTTGTCATTGGCGACCTCCTTGCTAGTCTCCATGCTAATCTTGGCTTGACGGGCATTCATTTCTTTCAGTTCCCTTAATTTTTGGAGAGAGGAAAATATATTATTAACTTAATTGAAAATCATGCTGGACTTTGGGTTCCCTATGAGTCTGTTCTATAAGAGAGGTTCTATCTGGTCTGTGTTCTTTTTTTTAAGGGGGGAAAATCATTGAATGCCTTCTCCCGCCTGGGTGAGGCGGAAGGGAGTGTCAGACTCTTACTGACTAAAAACTACCCCGTTCCTTCTCCTGCACTTCGAGCCGGAGCCCCGGTGACCCGTTAGGTTCTCCGCGGCACCTGGTCTGTGGTCCAGGTAGTTTTATGGCCGTTTCCACCACTCGACTTTTAACCATATCATAACTAAAAGTTACTTAGCATGACGTAGCACCTAAACTAAGCCCTTGTAGAATTAAGTGTCACTTATAGGTTGGTGAAAACCAAAGTTTCTATCACCTACCTTAGTTTAGGGGTTTCGTAAAATTTAGGAGAAGTTGATGAAACGAGCATTAGATAGATATCGTACATTTAATATAGTTTAAGATATATAGTTACATAAATTAGGAGTTCGAGTATCCATACTATACAGGGTGGAATTTTCTAATGCCAAGAGGCATTATAGTAAACTTCATTAATTGAATGAAAGGAGTTGAGTTGAGTCGAGAGTTGGAGTTCAGAATACGATTTATAACATTCACCATAACATGCTATTAAAGGTTGCTAGAAATGAATTCGTTAGTGTGTATCCAAGAAAATGGAGCCCGTTTCGAGTAAAAGAGATTGTTAAAGAGATTTCAGCCTTATTGACCCTAACGATGGATGCAATAAAAGTACAGACTTTAACAGATTTTGGTCGGGTCGACTACCGTGTGCGGCAAGCGAATTTTTAAAAGTCTTTGGGTAATAGCAGTGTTCTTTCTTTTAAAAAATAAAGGAATGTTTTGAGTAAAATTTTCTATCTAAAGTAATGTGAGAATAGATGTTCCGACTTCCGAACATCATCATGTAGCCATAATCCTGGCAATGTTTATTCATAGTGTATTCGCAATCATAAAACGAGTGATGTTTGCGATCCATCATAGATTCAATGTTTATGATAGCTATGGAATATATAAATCAGTGCAAAATTATTTATGTTACGAGTTCATAATAAATGATAGCTGTAGATAAATTACATGTGTCGGAAATAACTGTTTCAAATATGATTTTTTTACTATAACTGTTGTATGTATCTTACGTTTCTTTTAATTTTAAAGATGAGACTTTAGACCTTACGAGCGGTCGCAAGTTCGACTGCCGAGCAAGGGGTCTCGAGTTCGATTCCCGGGTCGGGAAAAGTATTAGAATACATAGATTAAAACTCCAATATTACTAGGTTTTAAAAAAAATCTCATTAGTAGCACGAAGTTTGGAATTGTGCCCGGTATATGGCAATAGGCTCACCCTCTATTACATGGGACTCAAAACATAAATAGTGAAAAGTGGGTGTACCTCCTCCATAATAAATATGATGATGAATTTCAGATGTCTTTAAAGCCTTTACCTCTCATGTTTTCCCTCGAGCTGTTTCATCTGTGCCAGCTGGGTAGCTTCCATCATCTTCTTCAGCAGGTCACGTTGCTCGTTGAGCCGGCTGCGGGCGCTGGTCCACTCCTCCACCCTGTGCTTGGCTACTAGCTCGCTCCAAGCTGTAGCTTGCTCATTCACCAGTTTGCGGAAGGAAGCATCATTGCTTAGCTGGTCCTTACTGGAATTTGAGAATTGGCAATTAATAATCGTTGTTTAGATTAGGTATCATTTAAATTCTATGTTTAGGTATACCTAAAAAGGTTTTTTTTTCGTTGTTTACGTTGCCCCACCCCAGCATTTTCTCCTGTGTCGTGGGTGCATTTACAAACATACAAGCTCACATACACATGACACCCAGACCCGGAACAACAATCCGTGGATCACACAAATAGTTGTTCCGTGCGGGAATCGAACCCGCGACACGTTGCACGGCAGTCAGTTGCCCAACCACTGCGCCAACCTTGCAGTCAAAGTCAAGTCAATATTATAACGCGAATGTCCAAATACTCAAGTTTAACCCATATATCCTCAAGCGGTCACCGGTGACCGCTCCACTAACTACATTATAGACCTTATTTCCAATGTTTAGAGACTACTTTTGTATGATCACGTAATCACTGTACGTCACTACAGTGACGAATTTTCTTTGTAAAGTGACAGAGATGGCACGATACTTGTAGAAGTACAAATTAAAATTGAGTAGCCTTAACTAGCTTTCAGTAGACGGGCGAAAGTTCCTATCTATCGTTTCAATGAACCCACACTCCATTAAAAGAATAATAAATCACACTGCATGTGAAAACAACGTCATTTAAAAATGCAATCTTTATGTATCTTTACTTAATAATATAATATATAATATATAATATATAATATAATATATAATTATATAATAATATTATAAATTGGAAAGTGAGTTTGTTTGTTTGTTTGTTTGTTCCGCTTTCACGACGTAACTACTAAACCGATTGCTTTAAATTTTTGCAGAGGTAAAGTTAGAAGTCTGGATTAAATAATAGGGTACTTTTTATCCCGGAAAAATTTGATATTTCTAAGGGAAAACAAAAGTATTGGTATAGATGGCGCTGTGTGTATTGGTATACGTCACATAGGGTACTTTTATCCTTTTGTAACGCGAGCGAAGCCGCGGGTAAAAGCTAGTAGAATAATAAATCACGCTGCATGTGAAAACAACATCATTTAAAAATGCAATAATGCATAAATCCAGAGAGAAAACAGTGCCCGAAAGAGAACATTATTCCAAGAAGGTATTTCAGTGTCAATAAATATTTTTATTTTTCTCAATGAAACCGTGGTAAACATCTTTCTCCTCGGTCTTTGTTTACGAATGCTTGCATTTATAAATACAAATCGGGGGAACGTTAAACAGATATGTTATTTCCAAGGATATCTGCACAATTCAGAAATGTGTTATAAACACGTGTTGGTATTTTATTATTAAATTCATCAGTGTTTAAACTGATAATAAACTAACGAGTTTAGTATACCTAATAGTTAAGTATTAATAGAATCCAGAATACCTACTGACCCACCATAAGCTTATGCTCAAAAACATTTTATTTCGAAGTCTGCTGCTTGCTCTGAGGGTCAATTTTGTTTAACCCCTGGAGCGTCCTTATGAGCACCCGGTGGATCATAAGAAAAAATGCTCAATGCTGCTTTCTCTTTTATAAAATCTATTATTAATGTTTTGTTTTTATTTTGACTGTATTTTTTATTTCTATTGTAACGATCCTTGTTTTCGTGTGCCAATGGCCAAATAAATGCATTTACTTTCTTTCTCCAAATGTCACGTGTGCACCCGGTGTGTGATCATAAGGAACGCGGACGCTCGACGGGTTAAGAAAATGTGAAGAATTCCAATCCTGTAGTTCAATCAATGTGATGAATGGGAAAATGGGTGGAGTGCTAATTTAGCTAAGTGCGATTGGGAGTTTGTTATGTTGTTTTTTTTTTAGAAAATGTTTTGTATATTATTTATACTTTGTGTCCTACAAATTTTGACACTTAAATTGAAGATTTGAAAACTGAACAATTTCACAAATCACCTTACTTAATGAAATATTTTCGCAAATCCTCAATCAATCAATTAATCAATCAAACTCATTCTAATTAGACTTGCGTGCGGTTTTTACTAAACGAAATCAAGTCTTATAAGATTTAATTCAAAAATATTATAGTTAATTAGGTAGGTAACACTTGTGTGACCCTTCAATCGTACTGTTTTTGACAAATAACAAATATCAACTCACTTCTTTCCTTTAATCATCTTCTCCAGCGCAGAGCATTGGGTCTTCTGCAGTGCCATCTTCTCCTTAGCATGGCGCTTCCTCATGGCTTCCAACTCCTTCTGCTGCTTCCTGCCAGTCTTCAGGAAGCCTTTCTCTTGGCGAAGAGACTCCACTGTGATCGGCTCGAAGACTAGAGGAGGTTCTACAATGAAATTGAGATGAATAAAATTTTAGGTTTAAATTATTCATTTTGTTATAATTTATGTAAAAAACGTCTGTATCGATTTTGATAAAATGTGGCATGGTTTTTGCTAATTATTGTACGTGCTTCTTGACAATATTTCTGCTAACTTTATTTTTTATGGAGAGGTCGGCAAACGAGCAGACCGATCACCTGATAATGGCATTAGTTGGCATTCAAATTTCTTTCATATTTCACTCTAATTCGTAGGTTTCACTAAAATATTTAATAAAAAACTCTGGTGATAATCTCTATTATCACTACACATTCAGCACTTTTCCTAAACACGCTACACATTCATGAAAATAATAATAAAAAATCTTATTATAATTCAAGAAACATAAACACAAGACCCAAAAACAATTAGATACTATCACGTAAACACACTTTTCTTTCCTTTAACCATTGTCCTACAATAATACTGTATTTTCTTACACCACTTTAACAAACAACACAATTTATTGTAGTAAATAAAAACACACCTAAACAAAATGATACTGAGCTCATTTTGCCACGAACTTGAGCAAAACTCGTCAGCAGCCGAGAGCATGTAGTGATGATCTGATACAAAACATGTGTATCGTGAAATATTTAAGGTAATGCGTTTGGGATGTGGTCTGAGTTATAAGCTGAGCGATTTGATGAGAATTACAGGTGTGATTTGGGCAGAATAAAAGTGTTGTTTGGTTTGAATAGTGAAAGCAAAGGTGCACATTATGCACCTTTGCTTTCACTTTGCACTGTACAATGTAACACCCACTTTTCCTATTTATGTTATTTAGTCCCATGTAATAGGGGGGTGAGCCTATTGCCATATACCGGGCACAATTCCAGACTCCGTGCTACTACTGAGATTTTTAGACCCAGTAATACTTTGCCCGACCCGGGAATCGAATCCGAGACCCCTTGCCCGGTAGTCGCACATCGTCACATCATCAAAGTTGTATTATAACGTTGTTGTAATAGCGTTTACGCAGCGCGGGTTTTTATAAGTTTCAAGTTCAAATTCATGGAAACTACTAAACCGATTTTAATGAAACTAGTTACCCAGGTAATTATTACGGCAGGTGACCATAGATCAAAGTCCAAAAAACTAGTCCAAACATTTTAAACGCACTTAGTTTTCTTTTAGACTATATTCCATACCCATAAGACTTAACTGATAAAGCCAGAGACTGAATACGGTTAAGGTATAACGTTACGGTACTGGTATAAAATAAGTATTTATTAACTCGTCGAGTACCGGTTTTATAGACACAATTAAAGAACAATAGGTTGCGGTCACCGGTGACCGCTTGGTGTTTGACAGTTTAATATGAAAGCTATACCGTTATTTAATCTTTATGCGATATGGGTACCGAAAAACTTAGATTTGACTGTTCATCATCAACAGCCTATAAACTGCTGAGCAAAGCCTCTTCTCACACGAAGAAGGTTTGAGCATTAATCACCACGCTTTCTCAATGCGGGTTGGCGTTTACAGACTTTTATTTAGAAATTATAAGCCCAGGTTTCCTCAAAATGTTTTCCTTCACCGTCTGTCAGTGGTGTCTGAATAATCTTAGAAAGTATATATAACTCGGAAAAAGTCACATTGGTACTTGCCGTTGATAGGTTTCGAATCCGCACCCTCATGCATGAGAAGCGGGCGTCTTAAACCTTCGGATCACCGCGACACAGATTTGACCGTTGCTCGACGTAAAGCGTGAGGTGCGAGGGGTGTGTAGCGAACATAGATATAACAACTATATTTAATACATATTTCTGTGGGTGGAAGCAGCGGCAACCGGTAAGCGCACGCCTTTGTGTGCGCCCTATTTTTCGAGTTTGGTCACCAAACCCGCTACCTCTTTCACTTTACACCACGCTCCAAAACGGAATGATTCTTAAAATATCTACTGCATGTCATACACTGCGTTAGTTTAGTTAAGCGTCAGTGTAAATACAGCACACAAATTATGAATCCCTATCTATTTGCAGCTTCGCAGATCTGCAAGCTGACCAGTTAAAACAGATTTCAGTGGTAAAAATTCTATAGTTTATGTTCTTACACGTGGTTTTACTCGGAAATGGGCGGCAAAACAGAGAGATATAACCAGTATAGTTAGACCTTGCATTTCGTATGTTTTGTATGAGTTAGGAGGTCAAGTTATGATGGTGGTGTATTTTAATGTGCTGTTTCTGGAGTTTAGTTTATAATCGTGTCTGTGTTATTGTGATTGGAATGTGTGTGGATTGAGATATTCGTGTTGATAGGAATGTTGTATGGACTGTATGGTTTATAGAAGTTGCGCAAACTGCCTGCATGCTATGTAGGTAATTAGGTTGATAGATTAAGAGGGTCTGTGCCTTTGTTTTAGTTTTAGTAGGTTTCAGTCTTTTCCAGGTGTTTCGTGATAATTTAACTATTATGTAATTAAACCAGTATATTTTCTATTTAAGATAACAAGTTTGCTGTTAAAGACTACGTTGTTAACTCTATACCTACCTATGTTGGATTTAGATCCAAGCATAGCGTTACTAGTTACACATTGAAATTAAACTTATACAACAATTTCAGAAGTACCTATTTCAGTCTAAAATATACCTTAAGCCAAGACACAAAGGTAGGTACAAAATTCATACTAACAATGATACCGAAAACTTCCACAAACCACAACCAATCCGATACCATGCTAAAAGGGACCATAAATCAATAGAGTAAGAGCATAAAATTGCATTTCACTAACCTTCTTTCTTCTCCTCGATCTGCACTTTCTTCTCCGGGCCAGTCTCCTCAATGCCCAACTGCTTGACTTTGTCATTTCTTTCCTTAGCAGCACCCATGAACGCTCGGGGATCCGACAGAGCCGCCATGAAATCTGATTGAAAATAATTAGGCATGTTAAAAGTAGTAAATAGAAAACTGTCAAAGACAAATCTACTAACACACACACAACTATGAAATCTCTTCAAACATTTGTAGTGTCTTATGCACCATTAGAAAGGTTAGGTGTAATATGCAACTGTAGCCAAATGCCATTCAGCGCTTGTCTACACGTAGAATAGAAAACCAAATTATATAGAATTGACGTAAATTTTGACACTTGTCAGTGTCATCCCCATATATTTTGATTTCTACTCTCTCTGTAGACAAGCGCTAAAGTGGCGTTTGGCTAAAGGCCAAGAATACCTTTGCCTGCGTTTTTCCTACAGGTATTTCGAAAAATCTTACCCTATCTCTTGATTCCCTCTTATTTTCTCTAAGGAACACAAATGTCAAACTTTAGCTACCTTTACCTAGTAATTTTGGCTGTTCATTGTCTGCCAATCCTTCGATCTCTAATTAATGATTAATCCTGATTCAGAATTACGATCCAAGCAATTAAACTTTATCAAAAGTATACAAATACTGTTTTATACCTTCAAACCCATCAGGCACGTAGATCTTCAGCTCGATATTACAGAACAACATGGGCAGCGACATGGGGAAGTTGGCTTCAGTCCTGAGTGAGATGTGGCGGTACCCAGCCTGGAGACCATCTAGAGGCAGGATGCGCTGGCCCAGCAGCTTGCTGTTCTCATCGTATACACCGAAACGAAGCACTGCTAAGTCTGGTAGTACCACCTATGGAGTAATATTTTGTGATTAATTGTGATGAATTGAAAGTAGTCTAAATTGTTGTTATATGTACTTTATATTGACTGCCTCGTTGGCCGAGTGGTCGCAAGTGCGATTGCCGGGCAAGGGGTCTTGCGTTGGATTCCAGAGACGGGCAAAGTATTAAGGGTTTTTTTTTAATTCTCAGTAGTAGCACAGAGTCTGGAATTGTGCCCGGTATATGGCAATAGGCTAACCCCCTATTACATGGGACTCATAACATAAATAGTGAAAAGTGGGTGTTACATGTACAGCGGCATAATGTGCACCTCTGCCTAAACCTTCGGGGATAAAAGGCGTGATGTTATGTTAATAATTTACCTTTCGGAACAAGAACGGCTCCTCGTTGTAGACCGGATTCAGACCATTAGCTGGCACCATGCGAGTCCTAAACTCCTTACGGATGGTATCTGACGGTAGACCGTACATGTCCACCTCTACGTATGTACCGATCTTTTTGTCTGACAAGAACTGGCCGGCGATGACCTGGTGGCAAATGAAAATGTTTAATTGAGTACAGCGTTTATTATTATTAGAAATCTGATTATTATGCAGTATAAAAGTGCCAATAATGTACCAAAAAGGTTGAATAAGCATGTCTAAAAATAAGCGCAGACTTTGGAGTTCGGACAATATACTGGCACAATTTCTAGAGAAACGTGTTTTAAAATGGAGTTTTAGCTAAATATTATCAGTCGGTGAGAGTATAATGTGGGTTGTCCTCAATGTCACATTTGATTAACGCCTAGTTTTGGGTGTACAGTGAAATTCTTTTACATTGACACATAATAAACATTGTGTTAGACAATGATATTTTCACCAATTTTAATGATTTTACCTGCACAGAACACTGAGCAGCAATCACACCGTCTACAGGAGCATCAGCGAAGGGATCGAAGCTCCTGTCAGCTCGTCGCATGAAATCAGGCTTCAGAAGGTAACCGCAGTTTCCATTGTACTCGAACTTGCCCTGGTTCAGCTGCATCGGCAGGTCAGACGTTTGGAAGTTGAGGGACACCATCTGACAGCCGGCGTTCCAGAACACCTGGGAAGAAAAAGAGTTATTTAATCTGTCAAACACCAAGCGGTCACCGGTGACCGCGACCTATTGTTCTTTAATTGTGTCTATAAAACCGGTACTCGACGAGTTAATCAATCTGTTGTGCTGATAAACTTTGTATCTGAGAAGATATTTATTTTTTGTATATTTTTGGTAACTTTTATATTCTACTAAACGGACCGAGTTGTTTTTGAGATATTCCAATAAACCAACGCAGTTAACGAGAAGGTACGACAAGATACCTCGTTTACTACTCGTAATAACCAGCATTAGACACGTCTGTACACTCTAAACTACTACTTACTTTCACCAAATCTCGTTTAGGCCCTTGTATTCTGGGGTCATAGCGAGATAGTGACCAAACGTCGGCCGATCAAATATAAAAAAGTCATACTTTCCCCTATACTTATTATAATCTTAGTTCAAAGACAAAGACAAAATTTGATTCAGTAGAAATGAAAATCTCAATAACACGATGACGGTATTAGTACCTGTGGCATGTAGTTAGAAGAATCAGCTCTGGTACCCTTAGGGTAGATCCTGGACATCTGTCGCTTGTTGTAGTTCACGAAGTCGATAGCCTGTGTCTTCAGGTAGTTCATGCCGGTGGTCTCCGCGAACGAAGACATGTTGTGGTAGATGTTCTTTTCTGGAAGACGAATATTTGGAATGTTTTTAGGCATATGTTATAATTATTATCAGCCGAATTTTAAGGTTTTCATGACTGTTCCCTATTGAGCAAAATTCCTTTATTACTCCTAAAAATAGTATTTATGAAGGTTTCATATTGATTTTTATCTTGATAATAGTATGAAATTAGGAATTTTGGGAATACTTATTTAACAAGATAGACGTATCGATCGACGATAGGTTTAGTGAAAAACTCTTTACCAGAAGTCTAGTATTTGCTGCCTACTTACTGTGCAATAGTTCCATCATGAAGTTCGGATGTCACTTTTTTCTTTTAAATAGAACTTGATGATGATGACATTTAGAATATTTATCTGCACATCATACTTACTGTCAGCCTCTTCGAAGCCCTGGAACTTGATGGGCTGTGCGTAGTTGACCATGGAGGATAACCAGGGGTGCACGTTGGTGGTGGACCCAGTGTACGCCACTGGAGGGGGAGCGTCATCACCTGCTGATGCTGCTTCAGCTACTATTTCTTCGGGCTGTTGGAGTGACAGGGATTTATTACTATTAGAACTTTTTTTGGAGTATGTTTTTTTTATGGCATAAGCCGGTAAACGAGCAGACGGATCACCTGATGGTAAGCAATCGGCGTCGCCCATGGACACCTGGAACATTAGGAGTTTGAGGATTGATCGTTGGGGATTCAGGAATTGGGGAGATTGGGGAAGGGGAGGGTAATTGGGCCTCCGGTAACCTCACTCACACGACGAAACATAACGCAAGCGTTGCTTCACGTCGGTTTTCTGTGAGGCCGTGGTATCACTCCGGTCGAGCCGGCCCATTCGTGCCGAAGCATGGCTCTCCCACACTTTGCATGTATGTATACATGAGTTGATATAAAAAGCCATCATTTAAACTTAAATTGTTTTTTACCAACCTTCTTATCCGGAATAGCAACGGCAGAAGCGTCTTCCTTCTCCTCATCCTCAATGACGAACTGTCCCTGACGGAACAGCTCGAGCTCCTGTTTCTCCACTTCAGGCTTCAGCCGCTTGTTTTTGATGAGAATCTTACGCTTCAGGGCTGAGGGTGGTGGTAGAGGTACTCCAGGCTCCAACTGGAAACGTAATTCGGTATAGTTATAGTTGTTCGCTATGAGTTGTACGTAAAAATGGAACTTCTAGAGATCTCATTGATCTCTTGGTAATGATCACAATATTTTTATTGGCCCTATTAAAAATCTCCGCTTGAATTTATATCATAGCTGTTAGCTAAAACTAAAGGTCTTGGCTCGTGTATTTCCTTTGGGGGTTATGTTAGTATATAAAGCCTAATATCATCTATCTCACATTTAATATCATCCTTTACTTTTACATTTCTACGAACAAATCTAACCCAAAATTTATAATCCAAAACTTCCTTCCCTATCACGATACTCACAGGATGTTCCGGCAAGGCTTCCTTCAGCAGCAGATCTCCGAGGATCTCATCACAGTACTTCGCCAGCTTGTACTGCTGGGCCTTGCAGCAATGGTTTTCAAAGGAGAGGATCACAGGATAATCTGAAGTCACGAACGCAGTGTCTCTTAGCGCATAGATCACGTCTTTGAAGAGAATATCTGTGCACATGGCCATGCCGTGGGTGATGATTGGTTCCTCATCTTCCCCTTTGCCGTCCCAGCAGTCGAGTTCCACGCACCTGGAATATGGGGGAAATATCATAGTGAAATACATATTTACGAAATGAAATATTTATTAAAAACCAAGCCACTACCTAGGTACCTACTTAGCATAATATCGGCTTTTCCATTTTGAATCAGTACCTACGAGTAATAGTTTAGAAAATAGACTTTTCCATGGGATTAAAATCGTAACTTAGAGGTAAAACAAGAATTAACCTACGTTAAGATAGTTCCTAACAAATAAATCTCACAATCAAACTACATAACACATTTCATACATCTATCTACTAACCCTTTACGGATGGGCTCGCTGCCATCGCAGCGGTAAGTCCCCTCTTTGAGGAGTGGCTTGAGAGACGCTACGGCGTCCTCACCTACCGCCTGACGCAGGTCCTCACCGGACATGGCAGTTTCGGGAGGTACCTGTGTCTGATGGGGCGGGAGGAAACGCCCGGGTGTCATCACTGCGAGGACCGCCCTGAGGACACGGTGGAACACACGGTGGGAGAATGCCCTTCGTGGGCTGAGCACCGCCGTGTCCTCAGGGAAGTGATCGGCGATGGCGACCTCTCGCGTCCGGGCCTAGTGCAGGCCATGATGCGGAGCGAGGGGGATTGGGATGCCGTCTCCTCCTTTTGCGAAGCAGTCATGCTAGCTAAGGAGGAGGCGGGACGCGTGAGGCAGCGAAGCGCTGCCTCCTCGCAACCCAGCCATCGCGAAGGACACACCGGGCGTCGGGGATCGCGGGACGATCTCCGGCCACCGTAAGCGCGGGCCTGCGGACGGCGAGCATGGGTGGCTCCCCGTCCGACCAGAAACAGACCCGAGCGTACGGCGCGTCGCGTTCCGCGCGCGCCTCAAAGAGCCATCAGACCACCACAGATGGGGTCCAATAGGGCCGATGCCGATTCGGAGTCGCGGAGAACCTAACGGGTAACCGGGGCTCCGGCTCGACGTGCAGGAGAAGGAACGGGGTGGTTTTTAGTCAGTAAGAGTCTGACACTCCCTCCCGCCTCACCCAGGCGGGGGCAGTCATTCGATGATTTTCCCCCCTTAAAAAAAAAAAAAAAAAAAAAAAAAAATCCTTTACGGAGTTGAACGTCCTAAATAACAGCCTCCTAACAAAAGCAATTAAGCATACAGCATCAGAGATTAGTAACAAGAGAAGAGAAACTAACTTCTCTAATTAATACGACGAAATTAATATGTTTGTCGACGGATTCATACTCAACCGCAGTTTAGTTGTGAACTTTTAACTAGTGTAACTTAGACTGACTTTGATTTAGATTGACGGAAGCAAGATTATTTTGTTAATTTGTAAAAACGTGAGGCCAAACCAAGAGCAATAGTGATATTGTATTTATTATAAGTACGTTCTGCCTCGTAAGCCGAGTGCTCGCAAGTGCGACTACCGGGCGAGGGGTCTCGGGTTTGATTCCCGTGTCGGGCAAAATATTATTAGGCTTTTTAGAAAATATCTCAGTAGTAGCACGGAGTCTGGAAATGTGCCCGGTATATGGCAATGTGGCAATAGGCTCATCCCCTATTACATGGGACTCATAACACAAATAGTGAAAAGTGGGTGTTACTTCTGTGTGCACCTCTGCCTACCCCTTCGGGGATAAAAAGGCGTGATGTTATGTTATGTTATGTTATAAGTACTTAAGTAGCAAATGTTTTTATCGACATAAAGAATGATTAAAGGCCGATTTTTCCAATGCCAAACAAATTTAACTGACGTATAACTTTGAATATTTGACAATTCTTCCATACTAAATACTGTGAAATGTCAATTTTATTCACAGTTAAGTTTGTAATTGAGAAATCGGCCCTAAGAGTGACGAGAATCGATTCTAAAACTTCAGCGGCCTACAAGCTATAGTGATTAAAAGCTAGAACTTTAAGAAAATTCTAAGTATAGGATTTAAACAAGATCCTAGGCTTTCAGGGTTAACCAGTCTTTAAAATTTAGTAGCACCATTGATTTTTTTTAAGGGGGGGAAAATCTTCGAATGACTGCTCCCGCTCGGGTGAGGCGGGTGGGAGTGTCAGACTCTTACTGACTAAAAACCACCCCGTTCCTACTCCTGCGCTTCGAGCCGGAGCCCCGGTAACCCGTTAGGTTCTCCGCGACAGCACCATTGATTACGGGCAAAATATAAAACAAGACCTATCAGTTATGACAGTTATGTATGCCACAAAGGACAATTAAAATAACAAACTAGAAAGAAAATTCTTGATACACAATTTTCGAACTTGTTACAATTGATTTAAAGTCATATTTTACCTGCATCCAGCCAACAGGACCTGCCGGTACATCTCCACGGAGCTCTTGCCGCCGAACTGTCTACCAGACAAGTAGGTGTTGTGTGAAGAGTTGATGTAGTAGTGAGCCAGGGGCTGGTCCATGTCCATATAGTTGTCCAGCCTGTCCAGGAACACTGGGGCATTCTCGTCAGACATCAGGTAGCGGATCAGACCGTCTTTTGTGAGGCATTCTGGAATATTAGATGTTTGTTTTAATAAATAAGTATTATATGACTGTAATGTCTGTTTGCCTGGTGTATTGTGAGCAGAAACACATATAAAAAAGTTATTTTATCTCGGTTTCCAGATTCTGTGTACGTCTATTGTTATTATTACTGTTATTTCATTTTAATTCTAAGTTGTATTGTATTTTGTTTCGTGTAATTTTTTTGTGTCCAACTTTATCAAATGTTTTGTAATTTTACTACATTTTCTCATTTACCTTTAACACCTTTTTATATTATGTACTTTAATTTAGTTTTCTTTTTTTATATTGTTTGTAATTTAATTTGATTAATGTAATTGGTGTATACCGTGTTAATCAATAAACAAAATAAAATAAAAATAAAATAAATTAAAAGCAAGAAAGCATTTTTTGCTGTTGTCCTATGAAAGAGATCGCAGAGGTGCACATTTTAAAAGTAAAACTTTTTTCAGTTCTTCTATGGGTGTATTAATCACTTTCATAACGAATAATTTTGAGAAAATCGAAATACCGATTTATGGAAGTATTTTGTGAACGCAGCAACTTAATCTGAGAAATCTTTTATTTCACAGTTGCATTTGTGCTCGACCAGTGAGAAAACCGACTTCTCAAGAACAGATATATAAACCTAAATAAATCTATCTTGGACTGCCACTGCCGGGCAAGGGGTCTCGGTAGCCGGGTCGGGCAAAGTAGGTATTACTGTCCTTTTTTAAAAAATCTCAGTAGTAGCACGGAGTCCAGGATTGTGCCCGGTATATGGCATTAGGCTCACCCCCTATTACATGGGTCTCATTCTTACTAATATTATAAATCTGAAAGTGAGTTTGTTTGTTTGTTCCACCTTCACGCCGTAACTACTCAACCGATTGCTTTGAATTTTTGCAGACATAAAGTTAGAAGTCTAGATGAAATAATAGGGTACTTTTTATCCCGGAAAAATTCGATATTCCTGATTGAAAACAACAGTGTTGGTATAGATGGCGCTGTGTGTATTGGTATATGTCACATAGGCTACTTTTACATATATAGTGAAAAGTGGGTGTTACATTGTACAGTGGCATTAAGTGCCGTAAGGTGCACCTCTGCCTTCCCCTTCGGGGATAAAAAGCGTATTGTTATGTTAAACATAATTATCTTCTTAAATATCTATGTCTTCAATTTTGCTAAAAATGTTAACCAAAACCCTCTTATAGCCAAGTGGTCACAAATAAGCCATCAAGATGCAGCAGTGAACATCTGCATTTTGGCATCCACACAAAACTGACTACACAAATTGTTTGCTGACAGCTTTTTAAGTTTTCACTAAAATACTCGATTTAGACCTGTGCCAACAGAAACCACTCCTAATCTGCTTTTTATTTGCAGACTCAGCTGCCAATATGCAGATGCAAAATGCAGTAGAACTACAGTATTATTTACGGTTTGTGTGATCATATAGAAAATGTCTGCGGAGAATCTACATTAGTTCTATTACTGCACCATTATGCCCTTCCCTAAACCCGAAATCGGATAACATACGGGACTTTTCGATATTTCTGATAAATAAAATTACATAAATACAAATAAATACATACAATACGCATATTAATTTAATTTTACAATTTTTGTCTGTATGTTCGTTTATACTGGCTAATCTCTGGAATGGCTGGACCGATTTTGCAAGACTTTAATGGGCAGCGTAGCAAATGTATGAAGGAGTGACATAGGCTACTTTAATTTTAGAAAATTAAAACAAAAAAAGTTATGTTCTGAATTAATATACTACGCGGACGAAGTCGCAAACTTACTGTCATTCTTCGCCTCATCGCACTGTTCATACGTGTTGATGATCTCAGCAGCTCGCTTCTCATCATAGAGGGGGTACAGGATCTCGTTCAGTCGAGGATCTCGCTGCTTCTCATTCAAGAAGTTCACGAACTGGTCCAAGTTGATGCGGTCTGATTTGCCCTGAGTGCTGTGGGACATAGAAATGGTAGGAGTTAAAACAAGGAGACTAATATTTTGAGAAGGTTTAATTGTGATTTTCGAGTGTTATGCCCTCATATTTTTCGTTTTCATAATACAGAAAGGTAAAAAGATAAAACTTATCAAATTATTTGTATAGAAGACATCAGGATTAAGGTTTTGATGTAGTTTTGGTAGATCTCGGCATACAGAAGTTTTGTTTGTGGAGAATGTAAGGCCGCCGCCTAGCTTTAAAGTTTACACCAGTTGGTACCTTTTTGACAGGGTAGAATAAGTGGAAAAGCTATTTCGGAAGATACGTCTGTGGCGACGCATGCCACATGTCAACGGATGACGTCACAAGAATCCTACATCGCACATGCAAAGTTTACATTCGAATAAACACGGATAGAAAATCCCAACGAACAACTGTTGGGCAGAAAGCCCGCCAGGCACGATCACCTCGCCTGGTCGGAGGATCCTCCTTTTCCGATCTTAGGGAACTATACTCTCTGTTCCCTAAACGTCTTACTAACCATTCACGAAATGTTTTCATATTTGACAAAAACCCTGTACCCACTCTTTCTTATTTGGATTTAAACCATTACGTTTTTACAACTAGATTGAAAAGCAATACAATTTATTTCCTCGATCCATTCCTATTCAATCGAATTCAATCATCCATTACCCATAAACGGCTCTGGAATTCTATCTATAGATAAATCGCTAACGTAAACTAAGGTACGGGTTTAAATCTTAACCTTCCCGACCTCTGTCTCAGAGGGGTCGTTTAACGGCACTCTGGGAATTGTATCAAGCGGATCGGTAGATAAATTTACTACGTAATCACTTTTACGTGGTTTTTATTATCCTCGTGTCATCCTGGTGGTCCAGAGGTTTAAGACGCCCGCTTCTCATGCATGAGAGTGCGGTTTCGAAACCTACCAACGGCAAGTACCAATGTGACTTTTTCTGAGTTACATGTACTTTCTAAGATTATGTAGACACCACTAACAAACGGTGAAGGAAAACATTATGAGGAAACCTGCGCTTATAATCTAATTATAAGTTTGTTATCGCCAACCCACATTGAGCGTGGTGATTAATGCTGAACCTTCTCCTGTGAGAAGAGGCTTTGTTCAGGAGTGGGTATTTATAGGCTGTTGATAGTGATTATTCCCGTGTTGCTATCCTAAATCTAAAGTGGGATATAAGCGTGTTGAGACACGGGTTCGGGTTGTAATTAAAAGATACGACAAAGTTCCACTCCATATAATAACCAAAAAATACTTAGGCTAATTACAATGTGCGCGACCCACTCGCAACCCGACAAGCCCGTGACTGCCCTACGTTGCATAAATGCGACGTTGCAAAACCTATGCGGTGCATTGTCGTCGCTACAAGCGTTTTAAGTACTGACAAAGACAAAGAGACGGTCGGACGGACTGAAGAATTTGAGAGGTAACTTAACATAAATATGGTAAAATTCGACTTTAGAGACTAGCTGTCCTTAGACAATAATTATTTGAATCGTACAATAATATTAATACATTTGCTGACTGCAAAATATGCTGGTTTTCAATTGTTTTTTAACAAGAAGACTATTTTTCTGATTATAAGAAGAATACGTATAAGAATCCTATTAGATCTGCAACACACAAGGTACTAGAAATACCGTAAATCTCACCGAACGGCAATAATTTAGTGGGTAATCCGTATCGTTATCATATCACATTATCCGTAATCCTCTTTGAAAAAGGATTACACTAACGGAATCTGCTATCAATACGGCTCGGAGAGAGGTAAGACCTCTATCTCCTCTATCTTAACCATGGAGTGTCTTGCTCGGTCTTCTTTATACTTTGGAATGAAGAAATAGATTCACTAGGGGGACTAACAGATAGACATTTTTAAACTCCACCCGTTTGTAATATTTATTTTGTTTAGGTTATGGCTAACGTTTGTGTACTGATCACCTAGATGGCACTAATGTAGCTTAAGGTCTTCTGTAAAAAAATGACTTTCCAATGTAACACATAGAAATTCTCTATTGGACAAACGGGACCTCATTATTACTCTCAGCGCAGTCATGCCTAATTCCCCCCCAGGCTCCCTAATCCCCGAATCCCCCACAATCCTCAAATTCTCAATTCCCAAAAGGCCAGTAACACACTTGTCGCCACTGGTGTTTCAGGTGTCCATGGGCAGCGCCGATTGCTTACCATCAGGTGACCCTGCTCGTTTACCGGCTTATCTCATAAAAAAACCATTAGCCTTCATTGAAATCTATTTAACTATGACTAAAATGTACTTACATAGACCGAAACAGTTCCTCAATATCATTTCTAGGACAGATTTTGTGATACAAAGCGTAGAACTTGTCAAAGGTGAATGCTTCCTTCTCCATTGCTTCATTCTTTCCTGATGGGAGACCAAGTTCTGATAGACACTGGTATACTAGTTTCTCAGTCTTGCCTGATGCGAAGGTCCTGGCGACCACCTTAACTGGAACCTTTCCTCGAGGGTCTGTTAGGAAACAGAGGCGCATCCAACTGGAAGAAGGAAGAACTGATTAGTTGGGAGATTTTGTAGCCTTTAAGGTTTTGGTGTAGAGGTATACATCACGTTAATGGGTAGTAGGTGTGGCTATCTATAATTATTTTATTTTTTTAGTTAAGTGACAGGTTTGCTATACACCATATGATTAATAGGAGCTGTAATAGGTACTACGAATAAAGCTTAGAACACATTCGACACCCACTTAGTAACAAAATAATTGATGGATAATTATTTTTGGAAATAGTTTTACTGAGAATACAAATAAGAGTGCTTGTTACTGGTTAGTAACAAGCCCACGTTATTATTTGGAAACGCCAAATAGAGTGAAAAAGAGCACAGACTAAATCCTCTTTTATATCGATAGTAAGAAAGAATAACTTGGATATAAAAAGTCTATCAATGAGATTAACTATTATGTTTTACGGTTTGATCACGTAATACTAGTCGAGTTCCTCGTCAAATAATTACGTGAGTAAGCCGAAAAATATAATAATTAATTTAGTATGTATATAAGAGAGTTATAAAATGGTATCTATGAGATTAACTTAAAAAGTTAGCCGTTGCTTATTCCTATAAACTTTACAGTAAATGTAGTGTCGTGGTGGCCCGGAGGCTTCTCATGCATGAGGGCGCGGGTTCGAAATCTACTAACGGCAAGTACCAATGTGATATGTTCCGAGTTATATGTACTTTCTACGATTATCTAGGCACCACGAACAAACAGTGAAGGAAAACATCGTGAGGAAACCTAGGCTTATAATTTCTAATTATAAGTTATCACCCACTTTTCATTATTTATGTTATGAGTCCCATATAATACGGGGTGAGCCTATTGCCATATACCGGGCACAATTCCAGACTCCGTGCTACTACTGAGAATTTTTAAAAACCCAGTAATACCTTGCCCGACCCGGGAATCGAACCCGAGCCCCCTTGCCTGGCAGTCGCACTTGCGACCACTTGGCCAACACAAAAAAAGTTATACCCTAAAATGCATATTCTACGCGGAAAAAGCCGCGGGCAATAGCTAGCTTACCTAATACATAAATTTACCTATACCAAGCTACGATCCTTCTAAAGTGCATAAAGCACCATATCATATTCATCTCAAAACATCAAGTATCCTATGAATAGAGTTGTATTCAATGCTTTGTTCACAAGGCGTCCACATCAAGCTATGCAAAACCAGTATAAATTGACCGTCGAACGTGAGAGAAGTTCATACAAACAGAGGTCATGATAAAGTGGTCTTGTATACCTTGATGTGATTTAGTTATAGAACATTGTATCGGGGTGTAAGGAACACGAACAATGTCTATTTTGACTTCCATTTTGTTCCCCCTTTCAAAGACATGACAAACTCTTTGTTAATTAATAATAGCGTCTAGTGCTCATTGAAAATGGAAATCTAGACTGCTTTAGGTTTGTGCGATATGACGGTTCAATGGGAACGTTGATGCTATTGAGATAAGATCTCACTACAATATGTGTTGTTGTAGGTCATGGTCTATTAATAGGCTTTTTTTAAGGGAGAAAAGTCTTCGAATGACTGCTCCCGCCTGGGTGAGGCGGAAGGGAGTGTCAGATTCTTACTGACTAAAAACCACCCCGTTCCTTCTCCTGCATGTCGAACCGGAGCCCCGGTAACCCGTTAGGTTCTCCGCGACTCCGAATCGGCATCGGCTCTGTTGGGCCCTATCTGTGGTGGTCTGATGGCTCTTTGAGGCGCGCGCGGAACGCTCGGGTCTGTTTCTGGTCGGACGGAGACCCATTCTCGCCGTCCGCAGGCCCACACTTACGGTGGCCGGAGATCGTCCCGCGATCGTCTATTAATAGGCTAAGTTTCGTTAGGTACAGCTTGACAAAGAAGAGTTTGACGCGGTGACAGCTGGAACTACTGGACTTGGACTGAATCATCCACTTTGGACTATATCCTATGGATAAACAATGATCCGAACATAACACCTACCTCCTCTTTTTCCTAACAAATATCAAAACCGATTGAGTCGCTGTGTACCGGGTTGTCACAGGTACGATACTAGCGAGTAACTAGCGACGTCAATTTTTCCAAATTTATTTTTGGCAAGCTGTATATTGTTGACTAGTTTTTAACTTAAGATCATAACATAACGCCTTTTATCCCCGAATGAGAAGCCAGCGGTGCACATTACGGCATTTAATGCCAATGTACAATGTAACACCCATTTTTCATTTTTTATGTTATGAGTCCCATGTAATACTGTGAGTCTATTGCCATATACCGGACACAATTCCAGGCTCGTGCTATTACTGAGAATTTTTAAAAACCCAGTAATACCTACTACCTACCCGACCAAGGAATCGAACCCGAGACCCTTTGCCCATCAGTCGTACTTGCGACCACTCGGTCAACGAGGCAGTCCTAGTCCTATTAGTTGGGGTGCGGTGCCAGAAGACCTCCCCGTGGTGCACCCTGGGTGCGGGCGACAGTCTCCCTAGCGGGGGTGATAGGGTTGGAGTGACTGTCGCCCGCAGCAGACTTCTGGACTGGGCGGGCGAACCCGATAGGGTTCTGGAGGCGGCGGGCTGTGTGCTCATGCCCGCGCTTCCGAGGGGCGTTTTCTCCGCCCGTCTCTCTGAACTTAGCAGAGAGCGTGGCGGAGGGCAAGGCGGTGCTCGTTGTGCACTCACCCTGCCAGCGAGCAGCATCGGGACACAAGCTGTCCCCGATTGCAGCCGTCGATATCGTAATCCGTAAGGAGGTCACGGTCATGTTTTGTGACTCTGAACGGGACGAGGGTCTTGGCTTGGTCGCCCGGACCGCGAGGAAGATAACCTCTATAAAAAATTCCTCTAATACTAAGTTCTGGTGCGCGGCGAGAGTATGCATGGCTGAGGAGTAGTGTCAGTCGCGAGCGCACCCCCAGCTAGGGGACCAGTGGAACCTCTAGTTGGGAAACAAATTAACACTTACCCAGGTACAGGGGGCACTGCCTGGGTGGACCGAATATTTCCCCCATACTCGTGGGAACTTTATGGAGAAAGTCAAAACAAAAAAAAACCACATTTGGAGGAGGAGAGTGCGGGTGAGCTTGGCTCGCCTGCAGTAGCAGGAGAAGGGAGCCCAAGTGGCTCCGGGACTCGTGGTGAGGCGCTGGACTCGTCCAGCAGGCCCCACACACGGGAGTCTAGTCGGAGGGGGTCGGACTCAGAGTCCGACACAACATTGGCGGAGCGGCTGAGCGTGAGCTCGAAAGGCTCACGCCGCCGCGCGACGGGGACGTTCAAACGCCCCAGGCTGGAGGAGGACAGTTTGTCCCCGTCCTCCGGCGCTCAGGAGGCGCCTCCCCCCAAGGTCCCCACGGCAGCGCGGGGTAGGGGCGGCAAGGGCAGCGGTCGCCGGAAACCGGCACCAGCTGCCTGCGCGGAGTCAGCCGAGCAGCTGGCCGCGGAGGGCAGGGCTCTCTCAAGCGCTGCCCGTTCGGAGTCCTCTGCGGCCGAGATGTCCGGCGTGGAGATGTCGGAGGGCGAGCGCGGCTCTGAGAGCGAGAGCTGCTCCGGGGGCCTCGAACAGGCCATTACGGCGGAGCTCTACAAGCTGGCGATGGGGAAATCCCAGCCGGTTAGGCTCCGCCTCCTCAAGGCGGCGGCGGCCACCATTACGGAGGCGGCCTTGGAGCAACGTGCGGTGCCCACTGCGGGAAACGTGCGCTCTGAGCTGGCCGAGATGCGGCGAGAGCTGGCGCGCTTGGCGGCCTCTAACGCGGCTCTGGAGGCCGAGCTGCGGACGGCCAGGGCCGAGCTCGCCGCTGCTCGCGGCAGTCGCCCCCAGCCCCCGGCGGAGGCCGACGTAGTCGGACTGCTGCGGGCGGAGATGGCTGCCTTCCAGCGACGTTTCGACGTGCTGGAGGGTAGGCTCTTGCGGCCCCCGCTCGCGACGAGTCAGGTCGCCCCCGCGGTCCCGCGGTCGTACGCGGCCGCTGCGGCCAAGCCTTCGACCTCGGGTCAGGCTAGCCGCAGCTCCCAACCGCCGGCAAAGGCGCGACCGGCTGCCCCAGCGAGGGCCTCGGCGCCCCCGCCGGCGCAGACCCCGGCTGCGCCGACGGCGCCTGCGCCTGCGCCCGCTGGGCGCAAAAAGAGGAGGGGCACTCCGCCCGGCAGGCTGGGTTGCGGCGGCGGCGGCGGAACCCGCCCCGCAAGCAGAGGATGGCGGCGGATGGCAAATCGCCGGCGAGGCGAGGAGAGTCGCCAAGGAGGGCCGGAAGCGCCGAAAAAGGCGCAGCGGCAACGACGGCAGCAGCAGCGCAGGGAGAAACGCGCTGCTGCCCTCCTCGCCCCTAAGACCGCGGCTGTGGTCATCACCCTACAGCCTGAAGCGGTCAATAGGGGCGTCACATATGGCGACGTCCTCGCCAAATTAAAGGGGGCGGTGACTCCTGCGGAGTTCGGGGCCCCGGACGGGTTCGCGGTCAAGGTGACCGCTACCGGAGCCCGTCTTTTGGAGGTCCCCGGCGCGACCAGCGGCCCATCGGCCGACGCCCTGGCCGAGAGGCTTAGGGCGTGCCTCGGTGCGGACGAGGCCCGCGTGTCCAGGCCCACCAAATGCCTGGATGTCAGGATTTTGGGCCTGGACGACTCCGTCACGGAGAGTGAGGTGGTGGCCGCTGTGGCCAGGACGGGAGGGTGCCCTGCTGACCAGGTCAGGGTGGGCACCATACGTCCGGACAACTCGGGGCTGCGCACGGTGGTGGTGAGCTGCCCCGTCACAGCGGCCAAAACATTAAAGGAGGGCAAAAGGCTCTTAGTGGGATGGGTCTCGGCGCAGGTCAAGCTGCTCGAGACCCGGCCTCTGAGGTGCTACCGCTGTCACGTGGGGGAGCACGTGAGTGTCAAATGCACCTCGGAGGTGGACCGCAGCGACTGTTGCTTCCGCTGCGGTCGGCCCGGTCACAAGGCCGGCTCGTGCAACGCCCCGCTGCACTGCAACGCATGTGCAGCGGCTGGCAAGCCGGCCAATCACCGGGTCGGGAGCAAGGGCTGCTCCCCTCCTGCTAAAAAGGGCAAAGGTAGGCCCTCCGCCGCCCCTGCCGTTTCCGCCGCCGCCGCCGCCACTGCCACCGCAGTCGCCGCTGCCGCCACTGAGGAGGTCGGAATGGACTGTCAATAGTGGCCCATTCCGCCTCCTCCAGGCGAACATCAACCACTGCGCCGCTGCTCAGGATCTCCTGCTCCAGAGCATGGCGCAGTGGTCGATCAATGTCGCCGTGGTCTCCGAGCCGTATTTTGTCCTGCCCAGGGATCACTGGGTGGCGGACCTGGACGGCTCGGTGACCATCATCTCGTCGGCCGCCGCCGGTACCCCGACTCTTGAGGCTGCTCAAAGAGGCCGGGGTTGTGTCGCAGCACGGTTCGGAGAGCTCGCTGTGGTGGGCGTGTACTTCTCTCCGAACCGAACTCTCGCCGAGTTCCACAACTCCTTGAGGGAGTTGGTCACTGTCGTCGTCGGGTTCCGTTCCCTCCCCGTGCTCGTCCTCGGGGACTTCAACGCCAAAAACTTGGCTTGGGGTTCCCGGTTCACCGACGTCCGGGGTAGGATGGTGGAAGACTGGGCCCTTGAGACAGGCCTAGTCGTCCTGAACCGGGGTTCTGTCCCCACGTGTGTGCGGATGCAGGGCGAGTCGGTGGTGGACATATCGTTCGCCAGCCCTGCTCTGTCACCGCGTATTGTTGGCTGGCGCGTCATGGAGGAGGTGGAGACGTACTCCGACCACCGGTATATCCGGTTCGACGTCTCCGCCGAGTCCGCAGACCCGCCGGTCAGACAGGCCCCATGTGGCCCGCGTTGGGCGCTGAAACAGCTGGACCGGGAGCTGCTCCTGGAAGCCGCCATCGTGCAGGCCTGGGTGATACCACCGGTCAGGCCTGCCGACATAGACGATGAGGCCAAGTGGCTCCAGGACGCCATGTCCGGATCTGTGACGTGGCGATGCCCCGGATCCGGTCGAGGCAACAAAAGCGCCAGGTGTACTGGTGGTCGCAAGAGCTAGCAGCTCTACGCAAGGCGTGCACTGCTGCGCGACGCCAGTACACTAGGCACCGCAGGCGCCGCATCCGTCCTCCTAATGCGGAGGCGAGAGAGGCGGAGTTGTACGAGGGATACAGGGCGGCAAGGCCCTCCTCAAGGTGGAGATATTGCGGGCCAAGGAGGAGGCCCGCCGAGAGATGCTGGGGACTCTGACAGAGATCCGTGGGGACGCCCGTACCGGATGGTACGCGACAAGCTCCGCGCTGGGCTCCCCCGCACACCAGAGTCTCCGGCAAGAAGTCTTGGAGGAGGTGATTGGCCCTGTTCCCTCGACTGTGGAGGGGCTTCACCCCTCCGTATATGACTCCGCCCCCTGCGGTGCCCGACGCGGGCTACAGCGACGACGACGACGACATCGTCCCAGAGGTGACCGAGGCAGAATTGAGAGCGGCGGTGCGCCGGATGGGCGCCAAGAACACCGCCCCGGGACCCGACGGCCTGCATGGCAAGGCATGGGTCCTGGCCTCAGAGGCTCTCGGGCCTCGATTGATTGGTCTCTACAGCGCATGTCTGGAGAGAGGCCAGTTCCCGCTTCTCTGGAAAGCGGGAAAACTGGTCCTCGTGCGGAAGACGGGGCGCCCTGCGGACTCTCCGTCCGCGTACCGGCCCATAGTTGCTCGACGAGGTGGGGAAAGTCTTCGAAAGAATCATTTCGAACCGCCTCGTCGCGCACCTGACGGACATTGGGCCGGACTTGTCGGACGGCCAGTTCGGCTTCCGCAGAGGGCGCTCCACGGTGGACGCCATCATGCGCGTTAGAGACCTCACGACGGGGACTGCAGTGTCCAGGGGTAAGGTCGTAGTGGCGGTGTCTCTGGACATCGCCAACGCCTTCAACTCCCTGCCCTGGAGCTGCATCTTGGAGGCACTCCGATATCATCGGGTGCCTACCTACCTCCGTCGTGTAATCGAGGCTTACCTGACGGACAGGTCCGTCAGCTACCCCGGTCACCGGGGCGAGTGGAACCGGCGAGAGATGTCACGCGGTGTTCCACAGGGTTCGGTTCTGGGGCCGCTCCTGTGGAACATCGGCTATGACTGGGTGCTGCGCACCGACCTCCCGAACGGCGTTAGCACTATATGCTACGCCGACGATACGCTGGTGCTGGCGCACGGGAGGTCACACCAGGCGGCGGCCGACTTAATGGCGACAGCGGTTGCGACAGTCGTTGAGAGAATCCGGCAGTTGGGACTCGAGGTGGCGCTCCACAAGTCCGAGGCCATGTGTTTTCATGGCCGCGGGAACGCGCCACCTCCGGGTGGGTCCCAAATAACGGCGGGAGGAGTTACCATCGGCGTCGAGACGACGATGAAGTACCTAGGACTCGTCCTCGACAGTCGGTGGAACTTCATAGACACTTCCGACGTTTGGCTCCAAAGTTGGAGAGGACGGGGGCTGCGTTTAAACGCATCCTCCCCAACCTCGGGGGGCCAAACGCCTCCTGCCGGAGGTTATACGCCGGGGTCGTGCGGTCCATGGCCCTCTACGGCGCCCCTGTTTGGGCGCCTAACTGTTGCGGCGTCCCGCTCGGACGCTGCTCATGGCACAGAGGGTCATGGCGATCCGAATGATCCGCGGATACCGCACGATCGGGGAGTCGGCGAACCTCCTTGCCGGATTACCGCCGTGGGATCTGGAGGCGAAGGTGCTCGCGCGCGTGCACAGCATGCGCGCGGAGGCACGTCGCCGGGGCGAAACTCCGCTGCCGCGCCAGATAAGTGCGTGGCGGGATGAGCTCCGGCGCGATCTCATGGCGGAATGGCAGCAACGACTGTCGCAACCGAGGGCTGGGCTCGCTGCCATTGCAGCGGTAAGTCCCCTCTTTGAGGAGTGGCTTGAGAGACGCTACGGCGTCCTCACCTACCGCCTGACGCAGGTCCTCACCGGACATGGAAGTTTCGGGAGGTACCTGTGTCTGATGGGGCGGGAGGAAACGCCCGGGTGTCATCACTGCGAGGACCGCCCTGAGGACACGGTGGAACACCGTAGCGGAATGCCCTGCGTGGGCTGAGCACCGCCGTGCCCTCAGGGAAGTGATCGGCGATGGCGACCTCTCGCGTCCGGGCCTAGTGCAGGCCATGATGCGGAGCGAGGGGGACTGGGATGCCGTCTCCTCCTTTTGCGAAGCAGTCATGCTAGCTAAGGAGGAGGCGGGACGCGTGAGGCAGCGAAGCGCTGCCTCCTCGCAACCCACCCATCGCGAAGGACACACCGGGCGTCGGGGATCGCGGGACGATCTCCGGCCACCGTAAGCGCGGGCCTGCGGACGGCGAGCATGGGTGGCTCCCCGTCCGACCAGAAACAGACCCGAGCGTACGGCGCGTCGCGTTCCGCGCGCGCCTCAAAGAGCCATCAGACCACCACAGATGGGGCCCAATAGGGCCGATGCCGATTCGGAGTCGCGGAGAACCTAACGGGTAACCGGGGCTCCGGCTCGACGTGCAGGAGAAGGAACGGGGTGGTTTTTAGTCAGTAAGAGTCTGACACTTCCTTCCGCCTCACCCAGGCGGGAGCAGTCATTCGATGATTTTCCCCCCTTAAAAAAAAAAAAAAAAAAAAAAGTCCTATTAGTTATTAAGTAAGCATTATTAGGTAAGTAACTTCATTAGAAATTTTTGTAAGGGAGGATCATGTAAAATCGGACCGAGTATACAAGAAATAC
This sequence comes from Spodoptera littoralis, assembly GCA_902850265.1. Lineage (NCBI taxonomy): Eukaryota > Metazoa > Arthropoda > Insecta > Lepidoptera > Noctuidae > Spodoptera > Spodoptera littoralis. The sequence continues at coordinate 13,304,637 of LR824545.2, forward strand.
CTATAATGACTAAAAAAATACTTTTAAAAGTAAGAAACGTGGAAGACAGAAATGAATAAAAGAATACGATAAAATCTAATTTCCACATTACGGCTAGGTACATATTATTGAATCAAAGAATAGACTACCATTTTTTACATAATCTAATTATTTAATTTATTTAAACATACTTAGACAATATCTCAGTACACATAATTATAAAAACAAAACACACCAGAGTACTTATATAAAAACAAAAACCCTTCCTTTTTAATTAATATACTTATAAAAAAAATATAATATTCAATGCGCCCTGCCTGTGAGTGCGGACCACGACCTGTCATATCCAGACCTCTTTCCACTGAATCTACATGAAAAGGGCGGCGCATATCATAACGATTAATGTAGCTAAGAGGGTAGGCAGAAGCCTTCCGTGATTGGTATTGTTTACATAATTTTTAGTAAGTATTTTGCAAAAGTGCAATAATACATGAACCAACATTGATAATAGTTTCTTATTATAAACTTAGGGATAAAGGCTGGTAGTACCACGATAAGTAGGTGAAAATCACGGTTTTCCCATATAAAACTATACCCACGTTTTATCATTGAACTTTGTTTTTATTAAGGTCTATTTTGAGTCACTAAAGAGGCCAGTAGAATACCAGCAAGGCCCTGTCTTGCACATACTAATCAGGGTGATTACTCTTGAAACCAATCTCAATGTCAATGCAATTTCAATCCAATAAAATCAAAATAATTATTCAATGTCAAAACTATACAAACCCTATCGTAGCTGTTAAAATAGCATTCAGAGTACGGAAGCCAAACTAAAACCATTTAGTTGATTCAATATCCCCGCAATACGGATACAATGAGCGCTAGTGTTGCAACTCAAGAGTACGAAAGTTAACAATACCAATATCGATCGATCGGAATTGGATTCAAAAGTAAGCCCCCTGCTCCCATTTCACCGCAGACTTGGGATATGAATATGTATACCCATTAGTATGTATTTATAAAGTAACACTATAATCTGTACATGCCACTTGTTTTTAACGTGTAAAATAAGGTTTTTTCTTTCATTTCGTTACTATGCTTCAAATCTATTAGGCCTCGGACTATCGTGAAGCGTTCCACATTTTTCGCGCGCGCCTCAAAGAGCGCCATCTGTGGTGGACAGATGGGGCCCAACAGGGCCGATGCCGATTCGGAGTCGCGGAGAACCTAACGGGTAACCGGGGCTCCGGCTCGACGTGCAGGAGAAGGAACGGGGTGGTTTTTAGTCAGTAAGAGTCTGACACTCCCTCCCGCCTCACCCAAGCGGGAGCAGTCATTCGAGGATTTTACCGCCTTTAAAAAAAAAAATTTGGCCTCGGACAATTCCGGAGCTGCGGACGACTTAATGGGTTACCGGGGGTCCGGTTCAAAGCAAGAGCAGGAATCGGGTGGTTTTTAGTCAGTAAGAGTCTGACAGGTGACACTCCCTCTCGCCTCGCTCAAGGCGGGAGAAGTCAATGGATAATTTTCCCGTCTAAAAAAAAGATTTCGGCCCATATAAAAATAAAGAAAACGTTTTATAGTCAGGTTTTTGCGTTTCCCGCCCACGCCATCGTGAAAATCATGATGGAAAATTAATTAAGGCAAAATGTTATTATTTTAAGGAAGTCCCTATATAAGTAATGACTATTAATTATTCAACATGTTAAATTAAATGACTGGCAGATTTTTCGTTAAAAGTAAAAATCATCCATTAAATTAATTATTATCATCTGCTGTCTGACCAGTAGTAGCTTTGAAACAGTAGACAAAATGATATTGCTCGAAAATGTGGATAAGGGTTACTCGTCTAATTTCAAGCTACGCGAGGACCTATAACGCGTAGTGAACATAATTATATCTTACGTTCGTTTAAGATAGAGTTACTCGAACAATTTCAAGCCACGCCCGGGACCTACAAAACGTAGTCAACGAAGTAAATGTGTCTCACGATAGTCATATCCAGGACTTTGATAAAAAATGTAGCTACGATGGTGTGGCTACACCCAAGTTTATTAATCATAAATCCGTACTAATTCCTTGCAGCTATATATAAGTTAGTATAAAGTAATGGGAGGTTATTGTCCATAATTTATAGCCTTGGTAAGTGTATTAAAGACAAATTACTGGTTCAAGGTAATTTGTTGAGTGGCTCCAATCTATTGGAGTGCGGGTTCTTTGAGTCTGGGCGTGTGTCGTGCATATTTCATTATTGAAGCTTTGTTTACATCATCCTTGGTTTTGTACGTGAGGTAGGCAGAGGTAGATTGATGGTATTTTTTTCATTGGAGTCTTGTGTTAACGTTTACAGCCCTTGATCCACTATTAGACTATATATATATGCCTTAATTAATTAACTAAAATCGCGGGTTAATCACGTGAACATACTGAGAAAAGCTCTACTAGTACTGTGAGTTGCGCGACGTCGCGTCGCCGCGACTGCGCACGCTGCTCATGAGGAAGAACCCCTCTGTGGTTCGAAACTAGTAAAGCTTTTCTCAGTATATTCACGTGAGTAACCCGCGATTTTAGTTAATTTAGTTATGTCTCACGATAGTTATTATAAAAATGTATATGCCTTCTTTACTTAAGAGCGTTTGTTAGAATACCTTAAGCCTTCATGCTTGACAAACAAGATGGAGTCCGCAGTGTAAAATGTTCTGGTTATCCGAGAGCGCTGCTTCGCGGTCTGTGTTCAGTGAGTAAGTATGTAGTCTCTCAATTACTTAGTTAACAGATTTATTTAAATCTGTACAATATTCGTAACTGCCTCGTTGGCCGAGTGATCGCAAGTGCGACTGCCGGGCAAGAGGTCTCGGGTTCGATTCCCGGGTCGGGCAAAGTATTACTGGGTTTTTAAAATCTCAGTAGTAGCACGGAGTCTAGAAATGTGCCCGGTATATGGCAATAGGCTCACCCCCTATTACATGGGACTCATAACATAAATAGTGAAAAATGGGTGTTACATTGTACAGTGGCATTAAGTGTCGCAACCTCTGCCTACTCTAAAAAAAGCCGTGATATTATGTTATGTTATGAATATTCGTCTGTTAAATGGTCTCTTAGTAGCTTTTAGATTTGTCATAGGTACATTTATACAATACAATTTTGAGTTACTATAAATTAATTACATTTCCACTACAAAACCACAATCGATTGTTAAGAAAACTTTTAGTTGTATCAGTCGGCCCTAGTTTGTCCTTATTGTGGATCAAGGCAGTACATTTCACTCAACATAAACACAAACAACAGCACATCAAACTACCCCACAACTCTCTAATAGATTTCCAACTAAAGCACTTTGTGATAAAGTAGAAATTTCATTGGTTATAATAATCCACCCTCTAGCGGTGTCCGGTCATTGCCCCCCTGAATACAATGGACATCGCCCACGCATTCCTCTTTTATTATTCCAATTGTAACATAACTTTGTATTACGGCTTTTATTCCTTAAAAGGGTAGGCAGAAAGGTACTGACAGTAAAGGCACTTTTAGTATCTATTGAGAACAATATTATGGTGGGTCGTATGGCGATGGAAAAGTGGAATTAAATTTTTTGACCATGCCTGCTTTTCCTGTAAGTATAGTAGGAGCTTGATTATAGAACTACATATTTAACAGACACAGGGCAGAAGAGCTATGAGAGCTGTCTGATCTAATGGGGGCTACTGTATTTTTGAAAGAAAGAGACATTATTTATTACGTAACGAAACATAAGTAGACAAGAAGACAGGTACAACAAACAAGTTCATGGTGCGTCGCAGGTTCGCAAAAGGCTGGAGCTCAGTTTGATACTGTAATACTTTTTTTTTAAGGGGGGAAAATCATCGAATAACTGCTCCCGCCTGGGTGAGGCGGAAAGGAGTGTCAGTTATATACTGTAATACTTATGACTGCACGGTTGGTGCGGTGGCTGGGCAAACGCCTAACGCGCAACTTATCGCGAGTTTGATTCCCGCACGGAACAACTCTTTATGTGATCCACAAATTGTTGTTCCGAGTCTGGATGTCATGTATAATTATGTGAACTTGTATGTTTGTAAACGCTGGGTGCCTTTACAGTGTTACAGTCAGTACAGGAGACAATACAAGTGTGGGGTAACGTTTGTATTAAAAAAAGTTATAATAGATACTTTTTGGCTTTAAAGGTTCTTAACATTTTTATACTAGTTCTAGACGCGTATGAGCGTGGCAACGTGGCGACGTGGGTGTGTTTGTGTCAAAGCTCTCATAAGTAATACGACTGTAGTTTGTGAATAAATTATTACTTTGTACCCTGTTTATTTTGTAACTTGTAAAACTGATATTACGGAGGTTATTTGCTAAGGAAAACTTTACGAGTTGTAACAATAAGCGGTCCCAAAAAACATGGCGTTAATATTTTAAACGTAGAAAAAAAGTAGAAGTATTTTTTTTAATTTTAATTTTATATTTTTCTCCTGTTGGCCTAGAAATAGGTTTGGCAAATGTAACCTCATTTGTCAAACCCGCCACGCCACAAAATGAACCTATTTTTGTAGCGAAGAATTTGGTATCGATCAAGGGGTTCTTTGATTCTTGTTTGAGTCATTGATGACGTTGAGGAAGACAAAAAGTAAGTTATAGAGGTAATTAACTATACAATAATCTTACCACAAAACCTCTTCAACGTTTTCTTTATCTCTACACTCCTAATACTTAGTATTTAACTTGAAGCGGCCATTTTCGCAAAGAGATCATTAAGTCGCGTCGCACTCAGTTGAGTCCCTTACGGCACATTGAACAGGGAATGTCTTTTAAACGCCACAGCAAGAACTGGCACGAAATAAACGAACGTTTCTTTTTTCAAAAATCGAAGAGTACCTAAATTGTTTTTTTTTTGCAATATGGTAGTTTCCTAAATTTTATTTTAATGTCCGTCTGGTACATCTATTAAATACTTTAGACACGTGTTTTTCTTTCCTCACAAAATTAAATACTTTCGACGATATATTAATTTGAAATATCGTGTGACGTCACAGCGTGTCACATTTTGTAACACGTTATGACGTATCAACCTCCCTCTCCTAAACTTAGCGCCATTTTATCTAAGGCCCGTATTAATAAATAAGTCTCAATCACGATATCAAGACCGGCATCAGTTGATACGTTCTCAAGATGCGATCAGCATCTTAATGTCGACGCTAATTAATAAACCTATATCCACACGATCTCAGGTGATACCGCGGTTTGGATCGGGTTATCAAGATTCGTAATTTGACACTCAATGAAATCATGATGTTAAGACTTGTTACGTCACAGCGAACGAACTATTACATATTTCGTTCATTCCGTTTAGTAATAGCTTTGTAGAACGATAATATTTAACTCTGTATGCATAGGAATAAAAGTTTTTTTCCAGTTTAAATTGATTGAAGTTTTAGGAAACTATATTACTTTTTTATATTGTATACATTATGATTTGTTTGACCATAAAAAAGCACTATTTATTATAAAGTTACATTTAATTTTGTGACAAAAGCACATACCTACCAGGGATGGCGCGTCACCTCATTATTATATCTGTCTCTTTCTCTCAATTGTTTATTAGGTACTTGATAATACAATCATGTAACAGTGTTTCGTGTTTATTTACATGTTACTTATTAATCGACTGCCTCGTTGGCCGAGTGGTCGCAAGTGCGACTGCCGGGCAAGGGGTCTGGGTTCGATTCCCGGGTCGGGCAAAGTACTGCTGGGTTTTTAAAAATTCACTTTTTACCAAATTATTACTTATCAACGATACGATATCAACAGCACTGATTCTTGATTAAATCGAAACCGTTTTGCGTAGGTAATTCGAAGGAATTTGTCGCGTCCCTTATATAAACTTTAGGTAGGTACTTTATATATTTTGAAAAGGCCATAAAATATCATCGTATTAGTCGACTTCATCATAATAATTGATTTCGGAAATAATATTCTCAATATTCATGGTTCCCGCGAAATACTTAGGTACGAGTTCACGATATTAAGTCCAGGGTCGACTGAACTTAACAATCGTGGTCTTGATAACCGTCCTAATACCGATCTTGAAACCCGAGTAATGTTTATTAAACAATACGATCTCAGGTGATGACAAGGTCTTAAACCGCGTATTAGGTTTTGTTTATTAATATGTCGGAATATCAAACAGGATCTTAACATCTCACTCTTACGCTGATATCGGTTTATTAATACGGGCCTAAGTATTGCAATATTTTTTTTCATTCAAAAATTCATCGACTTTCAACTTTAATAAAAGGAGGTTAGTTGAATTATTTTTAACATATTAATTTTGTTAAAAGCAAATAATAAATCATGCATGCTATTCCCCCAATGAGATTTTCTACCCAATTACTGTTAGCTATATTGTTCTAGGAAAATAAACCGACTGTACAGACTTCTTTATGTTAAATTTCGAAAAAACTAAAGCAGATGGGATTGGAAAATGCTTTGACCAATCAACAAAGCAATTTCAGCCAATAATTATCTGCATATGCAAGTCGCTTTCAAACAGGCGATCTAGAAATCATTAATGAAGGCCTTTGATTAGCAGTGGATATCTTGTTGCTAATTATAATAGGGATGATGACAGGGTATGAAAATTAAAAATGTAATTAGTCCGTCAGTTAGGTAATGAAAAAATATTAGGCATGTATTTTTTTATTTTCATAAGGAAACAATACTTAGATAAAACAAATCAAAGTTTAGGAGTGGGAAGTAGCTACGTCATTTTTGAGTAGGTATAAAACGTAGGTACACAAAAGTGACGTCATGTAATATTTCAAATCAATATATTGTCGTATAGTGTCGTATATATAGTCGTATCCGGAAGAAAATAAGAAATACGTGTCTAATGTTTTTAAATGATCTACCAGGCGGACTTTAAAATAAAAATTAGTCATCTACCCTACTATTGCCGGAATACTGAAACGTTACTCAATTTTAAGTCGTGCTCAAATATCGTGCCATCTCTGTCATTTTACAAAGAATTTGTAGAGATAGAACTATACTTAAGCACCACTTAAAATTGAGTAGCTTTTCAGTATTCCGACACATGATGATTAAAATTTTAAACTTTAAATCAAAATTGCATCAAGGAAGTTCAAAAACTATATCAAATACACTGAAATCACTTTAGCAACTTAAATTAACTTTATGAAAGTCAGACTGCAGGATATTGCATGACGTTCCGAGTTGAAAAATTAATATCTCTCACATGTCATGTCGGCGAGGCTCGACTTCAAGCCAATTTAATATCAATTCGGAGACTAGAGTCTGAAGTCTGAACGTACTAAGTTTTTTATACCTACGAAGATTTTAGTTATTAGTTATGATTGAGATTTTATCAAATGTAATAGTACGAGAGATGACGACCAAAATTTTTGTCTCATAGCAATACGGCCAAAACCGCATCAAATCGATATAGATACGATTATCCTGAACTCGAAAATACCAATATCAGACATTTTCCGCGTAGCTTTGTTCTGACCGAATTTTCAAAATTGTCAAAGAATTTTACCGAACTGTATCATAGCAATATGTCTGATTTGCAGACTGTAGTTAAATGATAGTTCTGTCTGAGATACTGGAAACATATTTTTCAGACGTTAGTGGTGTAGCGCAAACCCGTAAAATTACTTAAAAAAATTAAAAATGAGACAAAAAAATGTCTCATAGCAATACGTCTGAAAATCTTTTTTATTAGTAGGTAAATTTTGGTTATTTGATTTCGACCGTTACTACACACCTAGTCGGGTTCAGAATCATACAATCTAACGATTTTATAGAGTTTTTGCCGTATTGCTATGAGACATGGTTTTGGTCGTCATCTCTCATACTATAACTGTTAAAAGTGTATTTTACTTTTATTGATAGGGAGTGTCGGGCTCTTGTTGTCTAAAAACCACCCCATTCTTATCTTTGTTTTGAGCTAACGCTGGGAATCCCAATAACCCGCTAGGTGGTCGGCAGCTCCAGGAAATGCATGTTTTACTTGACAAGAGAATGATTACACCAAGTTTTAGCATTATGTCAATTGCTTAAATATCAATCAAATGTTACATTTTACTACGAATCTAATACACATTATACCTACAACACTAACTAAAATTACACACAGTATACATACCTATTTATTAAAGTTAACCCACTTGTTCCTGAAACAACTTGTTTGATTATATCTTAATAAATTTAACATATAACGCTAATAATATTATATTGTATACGAAAAAAATATAAAAAAAAAATTTTCTTCAATTAGGAAAGTGGGAAAATGCCGTCCTTTTAAAAGAACGCTAGCAATATGTACTGCTATGGTATTCACAGGTGAAATAAAATAAGACTATAGGTTTCACACAGTTTTATTTTGGAATATGAAAGCTTTCGAAGCAAAACTTAGGATGCAAAGTAACATTACATTTAGGACAGTAAAAATTGGCTTTTTTATGACATTCAAAGCACCGAAGTTGATTGTCTCTGTATCTGATTAGGTGATCTTTTCCATCAAATCGGGAATATTCGCGAAAATTTTGGGAGACACGAGTTGCTTTACGATCTGATCTTTTCTTATACGTTTCCAGAAGAGCTGTTGCCACACTTCAGCGGAAGTAAAGGAAGTCATATTCACCTCCGTTGTTTTTGTATAGTTGCCAAGAATTATGTAAGGCCATGTCCAATCCGTGGCAAATCAAAGAGAAGTACCATTTCTTTCCCCTAATTGACGTTCTGTATAGACCTATATTTTGATCGGATCTATCGACTCCCCCATGTTTTCATTATATTTTTTAACGACAGCTGGCTGATCAACAAGTACATATTTTTTTTCTTGCTGTGAAAATCTTTTTACTTTTGTTACAGGCTCGTAACCGTAGAGTACCTTATCGTAGAGGCATTTGATCAACACTCACAACGCTGTTATCATGCCACTTGCATACTAAAATTTTCTCTGCCCTAGTAGACTGGTGTTTGAATGCCCCTCGTGGTGTCTTCTGCAGTTGTTTGTTGGTAGGCAAAGGACATTTACCTGTGCGATTTTCGCGAACAGTCCCAGTGGCCTTTATTCCTCGAACTCTCAGTTCATCTGATTCAGTAGAAACCACGCGTCTGCGTTTAGATAACTGCATGAGTGTATGTCATCATCCTCATCACTACAATTTTCTGACTGGAAACAGGCTTCTCCCAGCGCCCGTAACTGAGATCCGGGTAAATTGTCTAGAGAAACTTGGTTTTCATCACCTGAATCCTCATCAGTGACATCAGCATTGCAGTTTTCAGGAGGCAGAATGTTAATGGAATCAGGTACTTCCTCTTCATCATCCTCTTCTAACTTTTCAACTATTTCATTAAGCGTCAAATGCCGAGACCACTTTTTTTGATTCCTGAAACGCATAATAGATGATAGTAACAGATTTTGCTATTGGTTGTTTAAAAGGACGGCAATTAAAACTGAATAAAATACATATTTGTAATGGCAATAAAATACTGACACTGCTATTAAACTTTAATTTAGGCAGCATATAACTAAGTTCTAGCCTTCTTGAAAAAATAACATATTGTTATAGTTATCATTCCTTACCTTGAATTCTCCATAGTTAAAACCTTGAAATCAAAAATGTATACAAAATAGAAGACTAATTAAATCACGAACAATAAATCATGTGTCCGCTTCGTACACTTAAGACCCGTCGGATGAATAGAAAAAACAATGTTATAAATACTCTCATTGTTCACAATAATTTTATTTATACATCGACCTTTTAAAAGAACGATAGCAACAAGTGGGTTAATAAACTAGAATACCTACACCATAATGTACGAAGGAATGTTTAATATACAATTAACCGAAAAACACCAACTTACACCGCAACTTAAATAAAAGAGCGAAATAAAAATCTATACAGTCAACCACAATATGTTAATTTTGTTCGAAATAAAATAATATAATTAGCGGCAGTGTTAAAAAAAGATGGCCGCTGTTGACAGCTGTCATTTAATTTGACAACCGTAACTTTTAACGGAATCTGAATTAAATTATTGTTTGTTTTAAATTTGTTTTAAGTGCGATCTTAATTTGTTTGTTTTAGTTATTTCTCTAGTATATAAGTACTTGTAGCGTGATAGATAGTTTGAAGAGATCAGAACTTTACTTCACAAGCAATAAGGTCGATTTTGTATTAACACGTGGTTGTCCATACAGGAAGCAAATAAAAATATCTACGTACTGTTTCATAAGGTTAGTCCGGGGGCAGGTGTTGTTAATTTTGTTGTTGTGGGTAATCTCCCGGAGAGCCTCTTTCCATGCCTTAGACAAAGAAAGCAAATGAACGAAAGGTAACATGCAAAAAACGTGCAAAACAACTTGTGGAATTTCCAAGGAATTTGATACAAATCAAATTGAACTCTAATTACTAGTTTTGTAGGTTCATTGATCAATACCCTTTTTCTAAGAAACTATTTGGTTTTAATTTTCTACACTTTGGTATTAAAAGCAAGTCCTTTGAGAAATCCAAATAATTAAATTATGTTTAACCTACTAAATTCGTATCAAAAACGTTCTATTTAACTACGGAATTAAAAAGTATTCTCGAAAATTTTAAATTACTTTTTGAACTAGTTAAATTGGATACAAAGTTACGAGTCCTTAGAATTGGTTTTTAAAGAAAAGAACCAAGAAATCGTAGAAAGAATTCACTTGATTTTTCTACCACCATTCTTCAGTTAAGTAGGCGTCCATCAATCATATTAATGGACAGTTTAATTTGACAGCATTCTTCATAACTTTCTTCAAAGAGACAATTCATTAACTTTAAGAATTTATTAGTTCAAACCACATCGTAAAACTAAAACTTTGTCAGTTCACTAATGAAGATTGAAAACAATTAGTTTTGGAGCCTAAACAAAATTCAGACGACACAGAGCAAGAAAGTTTCAGAACTAATTCCAAAATATTGTTTCTATCCAAATATTACTTTAGCTACGACAATTTATGATACTGTTTGTACGTACAAAATTACCTTGGAAAGTTCACAAGTCATTCACATCGACACATAAATAATAATCACAAAAAATCTTTGAAGCAACTTCATATTCTAATCATTAAAACGTCGCTTAGATCTGCAACATTGAACACCGCAACGCAGCATGAACTCTCACTAACTGACATAAATGTTTCGTTTGCAACACGCTACACTACACTAAGCTATGTTGCGTAGCATGCTATTGTAGTAGTTACAGCTTTTGAGCAACGTACTAGCTAGAGGATTTTACTCTAAGCGGAGTAAGAGGATTTTACTCCGCTTAGAGTAAAATCCGCGCAATTTTACTAGATTCCGCATTTAAAGTCAACGGTCCGTATTCAAGCGCTTTGACTGTTAGGGTGTAACTTGTAAGCTTTATGACAGCTGTTTGTCGCTTTAACTAAAATGCAGCGCAGTCGTTTAATATTCTGAATTCTGAACTTGCTTCAAAGTATTGCCACATTGCTTTATTTTCATTTGGCCTCGAAAATGGTAATTACTCTTTTGAATCTATTGGAAAAGGACTTTAGAAGGTTTGATCATAACGAGGTAGCGAAAATAAAGTAGTGCTAGTTCTAAGATATACCAACACGTATACCACAACATATAATTTAGTAAATCGCGGTGAAATTCTCATGTCTATTGAAGCCATGCCTGGTGAGCTGATGTAAACTTACTGCTTCTTTAGACAAGTCATCGGGCAAACGTTGTTCGCTTTGACATTGTGGGTGATCTGCCTCAGGCCTTGCAACCATACCTTTTTGGAAATATATCAATTAATTTTTGAAAAACTGTGTCTCTTTTGCCTCGTGGGAAGCAACGCTGATGCCTCGAAGTGAGTAATGTAGTGCTTTGTGAGGCTGTAGTGTATAGGCCAGTGATGATGAGTCGGGCCTTGTTTCGTTGCTTCAAAAATTGTGGAAAATCAAACAGAACAATATTGTCCATTTGCTTGGACAATTGTAATTTATTTTAGAGTAAGATCTACTTCAAACTGACCTTGGCGGTTGCTGCATCAGGACACACCACGTGTTGGTAGTTTATGTTGATGTAGTCTGTTCCACTGCATATTGTCAATGACTTTTCTTCTAAATTTTCTCCGTGTTTGTTCACCAAATTCATATTTAATTTTGAATCCTGGGAAAAATACAATAGTGATTATTCAATTACAATTAAAGATAGTAAACAATATCGTCGTATGATCGTTTTATAGCAGTCCACTGTTTCATCAATTATTATTTGAGGTAATTCTCTGGTAAGTTTCAGAGAAAAGTAATTTTAATTTAACTAATTTCCTCATTTGATTCCCCACCAGGAAGACATTCCACTATTTTCAGATCATCTATCCAGTATCTCCTAAAGTCCTAACACGGGAAAATTAATCACCTGTCCGTTTTTATCCCCGGAGTTCCCAGGAGACCGGTTATTTTGGTCCCAGTTTTACCTCATTGGGGATACAATGCCTTCGGTCAAATAAAACAGGGTCTCTGACGTCAAATGTTGTGACCCTTTAGCCAATATTTACGAAGAATTGTTTGCGAATACGAAACTAGTGTTTTATGTGTTTCAGGCTCAAGTTACAATGTGTTTTTAGTCCGTAAAATATAGCAGGATGTGTTTTTAGTGTCCCTGTAACGCGACTTTTTGTAAACAAAAAACATTAGCTTCTCTTTGTGGCGACGGAATATTGTTTTTTGGGTTTGTTTCGTTGTGTTTGTTAGTTCTTCTTTGTGGGGAGTCTTTCGGTTGTTGTCCTGTTTATTTGGTGGTTTCGTAACCTATTTTACTTTTAGTTAGGCCGTATCTGTATACCTATCAGTATATGTTATGATTTTCACTGTCTTTCTCAATCTTTAAGATAAATAATTTTCTATCCTTGCCCTAAATAAATTCCATAATTAACATCCTGTCGTTATTATTTTCCATTTCATTTGCACTCGGTCGCCGGACCACAAATAAATAGATTGAGAACAAAATGGTGCTGTGGTAGAGAAGTCAGTGCTGTTCCTCCCGCCTATAGAAGGTGGATTAACCTCTTCGCCACTATTATATTCATGTCCTTATTATAGACAAAATATTCCCACTTGATCTCTGAACAAGCGTCAAGTTCAACTACACAAAATCTTTCCTTCTGAATAACAATGACACTACAAAATTCAGTTGAAAATTATCATAAACCGTCGTCAACATAATTCCAAATTCAAACAGTTACCTTTGGCACTCCGCCGGATCTGACGTCACTGACTTGACAGAGCTCGATGACGTCACCATCCTGTAACAAATCACACAGATTATGTTAATGGGGGTTTTAAGATGATAGTTTGTTTTATGGACTTACGTTTGCCAGCGGCTTTGCCTGTATTACCGAGAATCCTTTATGAGTTAATGATTTTTACACGTTCTGGTGGCGTATTATGACGTCTTAAAGCCAGAGAGGTTCCGTTGAGGGAAAGTTAAAGTCAAAATCATTTATATCAATTAGACCAGGAAGGCACTTATGAACGTCAGCAATAGAAATTTAAAAGTGAAGCTATTTGCTCAATGCAAGGTGTAGATTCCTATGGAGAAAAGCGAGCAAGAAACTCCATAGGTTACTCTTTTCCAATTGGGACGAGATCTCACTAGACGACTTGTATAGCTCTGTTTCTTTCCCTCATTGGAACCATTCTGACTTCAGGACATCATAATAACCCCGCTGGTTACTGGGTAGCCGGTGTCAGGATATGACAGGTATTATAGTAAATAGTTAATCATGTTTGTACCCTTCCCCGAAAACAGCAGTGTGAAAAAGGTGGCCGTAAAATGGTAAGATTTGTGTTGAAGAGTAATTATAAATTAAAAATACACTTTCAATTTCAAATTTTCAACCAATCTCGACTTTTAACTTTTACTGATCTGAAGATCTGAAGATACGAAGACCAGTCGTCTTCGGTAAGGCCTTCGGTAAGGCCAGTCATCTTCAGACCAGTAAAAGTATAACAGATTGAACATTAAACATCCTGCTTCAATCGCATCCCATCAAAAACAAATTCTCCGTATGACTTGACATCAATCTCATTTGCGTTTTACTAGAAAACAGGTAAATAATTCATGAGATTCCCAAGCTCCCACTATTATTCAAATTATACATAATTCAAATTGAATTTCATACGGCATCACATCTATGCTTATATTATAAAGATGGTAATAGGCTCACCCTTATTACATGAAATTTCATGCTACACTGGTGAAAAGTAGGTGTAACATCTGTCTTACAAAACTGTAGTTAGTTTGTTTGTACGCGCTAAGTAATCTACGGAATCTCTTACTCAATAAAAACCACCCCGTTCCTACTCCTGCACTTCGAGCCGGAGCCCCGGTAACCCATTAAGTCCTCTGTGGCTCCGTAGCGGTATCAGCCCTATTGAGCTAAATCCGTGGTGGTCTGATGGCTGATTGAGCTTAGCGTTAGACAAACTATCTTATATTTTTATACATAGGAATAGAAATCTAATTGAATATGCATTGTTTCACTGTCGCAATCTAATTGCAGCGGACTAATGAAGCCTATTAAATGTTAATTCTTGCAACAATAATGTTATTTTTTCAATACATGTTTACAATTTCTACCATTGTGCTGTCTAGTCCCAGTAATAAGGAAGTTAGAATTGATAGTTTGTATTATTTATAGGTGAAGATTAACTGGATATAGAGGAAATATAAATAAAAATGAAAATCGTTTCCCGCTGTCACGCCATAACTTGAGAACAGCTAGAGCTAGACCGATTTGGCTGATTTTTTTTGTTGTGTGTGTGTCATCGTCAGGAGCAGGTTTAAATCCTGGAAATCCTACGGGAATGAGAGAAACGGGATTGCGCGTAAGAAGTCGCGGGCAGAAGCTAGTCATGAATAGAATCAAGGTGAAAACATTACCTCATAGTTTTTATTTTCTTAAAATGACAAGTTAAGTTCTAATATCACGTTTAAGCATCGTTTAAGAGGTTAAACGTCATATTAGGACTTAACTGGTCATTTATATCATCATCATCATACAAGAGGTTGTATGTCGGTATTTAAAACACAATAAAAAATATCGACTGCCTCGTTGGTCGCGTGGTCGTAAGTGCGACTGCCTGGCAAGGGGTCTCAGGTTCGATTCCCGAGTTGGGCAAAGTATTACTGGGTTTTAAAAAATTCTCAGCAGTAGCACGGAGTCTGGAATTGTGCTCGGTATATGGCAATAGGCTCAACCCCTATTACATGGGGCTCATAACATAAATAGTGAAAAATGGGTGTTACATTGTACAATGGCATAATGTGCACCTCTGCCTACCCCCTTAGGGATAAAAGGTGTGATGTTATGTAATAAAAAATTGAAAAGTACCCTTAACCGACGAGACCATTAAAGTAAAAAATAAAAATGTGGTTATTGACAAAAAGCTTCACGTTACATATATATTTGTATGATTCTGGATCCCACACTAGGAGTCCCTGTGTCGTGAGGCCCAGTCTCTTCCAGTCAGCAAAACATTATAATACAAAAGAAATACAAAATGAAAAGAAAAAGAAAAAAAATCTATTTCACTAGTCTGTCTTAAGTTTGAAAACAAAAAATAAATATTAATTACAACTAAATATTTACGACGACATTTATACCACGATCTCTACTTACCCACTTACCACACAGTGACCTTTAGTCGAACAACACTGTAGAACACTTGTACGACAAAGGAAGCGTTTCTCAATGGGAAATGAACTTCCTAACTCCGGCCCATTGCCGGTATTAAGCTACTTTATACATTTATGTACCTACCAACTCACTTTTACAATGAAATTTTACGGTCTAACTTTCTATGTCGTGATGGCCCGGAGGTTTAAGACGCCCACTTCTCATGCATGAGGGTGCGGGTTCGAAACCTACCAACGGCAAGTACCAATGTGACTTTTTCCGAGTTATATGTACTTTCTAAGATTATTTAGACACCACTGACAAACGGTGAAGGAAAAACATCGTGAGGAAACCTGGACTTATAAATAAGTTTGAAATCGCCAACCCGCATTGAGCAAGCGTGGTGATTAATGCTCTAACCTTCTCCGTGTGAGAAGAGGCTTTGCTCAGCAGTGGGCATTTGTAGGCTGTTGATGATGATGATGAACTTTCTATGTGTATGTAATTGGTTAGTATAATGGCTGAACTGATTTTTAACTAAAGCTAGCTTCTGCTCGCGACTTTATGCGCGTAATCCTATTTTATCCACCCCGTCAATTTTTTGGGAAAGCTTGGCATAAAACGTTAGTATCGTATGCCATAAAAAAACACTGCAAATTAACGATAGGGGATTGCGCACACGCTTTGTTGCATCCAATTATCACCAACCAGCTGTGCACTCGCTGCTCAGCTGACTGGCCATAGCGTGATGTTTTATGGTCTAGCTTTCCTCGATAAATGCACTATCCGACACAAACAATAATTATTCATATCGAACCAGTAGTTCAGCAGATTAGCGCCTTCAAACAAACAAATTCTTCAGCTTTCTATAATAATAGAAATAGATAAAATAAAATAAAGAGTAATAAAAAGATAAGATTTTGTTATGAGTCACATCCGTGTAATGAGGAGTTACCTTAATGCCGTTACTTTGCTATAAACCCAACATTTTACCCTACCTGAAAATCTATAATATGGGTCCCAATTTAAATTGTGATAAAATTGCACATTAATCGGCTCGATTGTCTGCGATTTTAGATTTTAGGTATTTAATTCTAAGTTTATGCTTCATTAACATATTCATTTCTGTCTAGAAAACAAGTTCTAAGTTGATAAGAGTCCTTGGAAATAAAAATAGGGGGTCAAAAGTGAATACATTTTGCATAAACTATACATAGACAACATTTTAAGACTGTACAATGTATAATACATTCGATACCTATATTTTGTCTATTATTACGAAAAAAGCCTTAAAAAAGGCAGTACGGTCCATAACGTCCTATATGTCCTATCTGTAATTGTAAATCCTATATATACTATAGCGGTTTAGCCAAGCGGATACCATACCAAAATTGGTGATAATGAGAGTTTTGAAAACTTCAAAAAGATCAGTAATTGTTTTCTCAATCCGAGGTCCTAACCGGACTTCATCGATCCAAGGTTCAGGAATTGTTAGTTACACAGTGCTAACTATTAGACCAAATAGCAAAGAAATAATGATTTAGGACTCGCTTTACACGCATTATACGCTAATTACTGCTTATTTCCATCAGTTAACAAAACTAAAGTATTTATCAAAATAAATGTGGCGTAAAAAATGTAATAAATTAAATACTTTATGTAAAAACTCAAATGGCGCCACTATCGTTTTTAAGGAACCGCAAAACGAGAAAATGAAACTTAAGCGCAGTATCGTTGTCTGCGAGGAAACGCCACTGAATAGGAAATTGACTTCCTAACTAGATCTCGCGTAGGACGAGATTCCCGCTCAATGCACGAACCGACACCATTACCCATTTAGTTCTTATTTCGTACTTGAGAATGAAGTGTAAATTGATTTTTTTTTTCTTGCAGTTGGCCTTTGTCAATTTGGAGGGAGACTGCATTGAGTTTATGATTCAGTTGAGTTTAATTTTAATTTTTAACTGCAGTATTTTCTTCTTTAACTTTTAGTTGTATCTAGAGATTAAAACCATCCTTCTGTTGAGAATTCCAGTTCCGTGTTGAGGATCATCAGTAACGGCCCAAGACAGTCCCCATTTGTGGATATTTGTGACAGTTTCGCTTCCATTTTTAATTATTAATGCTATTATTAGTTCTAATCACCAACAGGATACGAGTCTTTTATCAAATAAACTCGAGGCACATTACCAAACAATTTTCTTAAAATTTTGAATACCAAATTACAATTTTCCTGTTTCCAGGAATTCCAAAAATTCTAATTCACTAAAATCTAGTTCTCAAATACACGTAATCAAACATGTCGATCATTTGGAGGCCATGTTGAATTTCATCTGACTAATGCGCAAACTGATGAATTGATGACAGGCAATAACCTCCAATGACTAGGATGTATTTTGAATCTATTTCTGTTTGTATACTGAAGTCTAGAACTATTATATGTTTACGGAACAATCGAAATAGGAAATATCCTATGCTTCATTAGTGTGATTGATGTGATTTTACAATTATTTTCCATGGTCAGAAATCTTTTGACGATTTTTGTTGCAACGATGTTTATGTAAGACTACTTCCGCGCGGTTTTACACGTTCTGCTCAGCTCCTATTGGTCATAACGTGATGTTTTATAGCCTATAGCCATCCTCGATAAATGCACTATCCAACACAAAAATAATTATTCAAATCAGACTTGTAGTTACGGAGATTAACGCGTTCAAACAAACAAACAAAAAAACAAACTCTTACACTTTATATAATAGTAGGTATAAGATATAAGATAAGTAATGTAATAGAGCATGGGTCGTACAGATTTTTAAATGACAATGACTTAAAATAACACGAACCCAATTTCTAATTAATTCATAAGGGTAAAATAAATCGTTTTAACTAGCTACTTTTGGAATTAGTAATGATTTTAACCACGGAAACAACAAAATGAAACACTTTCCATCACAAAATCAATCCTACGTACCCCATAGATACTACCTCTAGAATAACGACGTACCACGTTCAATTATGCTTCATACTCCAGAGAATGCTATTGTGGCATAACCCACATTTCAACCGCACATTCAAGTCATAAAAGAAAAACCTAGTTCATTCCATTTGCATTAAATCATACGAGACCCCAACACCCCAGACCCAGACCTCACTCGCAGTTAATGGTGAAAGGGATCTGATTTATGCATTCCCCAGGAATATTTAACTGTGCCACGTTTGAATAGAATTGTCTGACAATTATTTCTTCTGTGTGGGTAAAAAATGGCGTGTCTGTCTGTTCTAATATTTAGTTTCATCACGTATGTTATTCCCTGAAGGAAAGTGGTGGTTTTAAGTACTGCTAGTACGCTCGTCTTTCATTGATATCTATAGGCCTTTTATGGCTGATAGGCAGTTGGTGTCATCGCAATGAATAGCCCATGATGGACAGGATTACTAGGCCTCCTTTACATTAGAGGGTTTGTCATTGGCGGGTTGGAAATGAGTACCTGTCCTACGTATTACACCACTTCATTGTGTGATTTAAAATCTTTTTTTATAATTACATTTTTACACATAAACCACAAATTATATTTTTTTATGGATTAAGCCGGTAAACGAGCAGATGGATCACCTGATGGTAAACAATCGGCGTAGCTCATCGACACCTAGAATACTATAGGCGTTCCAAGTGCCTTACCGACCATTTGCGGATTAGGAATTTGAGGATTGTTGTGGATTCAGGGATTGGGGAGACTGGTAAAGGGCTGGGGATAATTGGGCTTCCGATATTACTTTTAACCCACTCGGAAATTGCACCTAAGACTGTTCTATCGTTGCCAGTCGTCCTCACAACTCCAATTCAACAAGGTCTGAACTTTGGGGAGTATTTTTCCTTCACCCAAAATAAAAGCTTTTACTCTTAATGTCGGTCCCTTTTACAAGAATTCCTAAGTACTTTTCTTGCGACATTTGTTTGGGTCAAACAATAATTAATTACAGCAAGTCTTAGTGGAAGTTCATGTAACCAGTAATTGCAGAAAACATTTATTCTTTCTTTAAATCTGTAGTTACAATTCGCTATACCAACGGTAGTACTAAATTGATAGGCATCTTAATAAGGGTACGAGGATTTTCGGAAACCCTCAACAGTACTTTGCCCAACAGTCTAACCTCAAACTTCTTGCTCGGCAGTCATCCTTAAGACAACTTGAGGAACAAATGTTTACATAGATCTAGATAAAATACTTACTCAACAAATTTCAACCTTATTGACGATAAACACTTAAACAGCAAACGAACTAGGTTAGACCTACATACCTAGGTATAAAAGAACCCTATTCTTCAACAATAATACTCCTCATTCATTGTATAAACCACAGAATGCGCCAGCGCGTCCTACTTGCATCATTACGTGTATCTATTCTATTCGATCTTGATCGCCTGTCAGTTGCATTCGCCGACCAATGGGACGCGCCGCCCCTATAAGCGTGCTATTGACAGTTGACAGCTGTCAAACGCGGGACCAACGCAACGGAACGTTGTGAAAAAAAAATGTACTTGGTTAAGGAATTGTATTGTTCGGTGTATATAACTTTGTGTTGCATGGATGGAATTGAAAATTAGAGAATGGTTGTTTTAAGTGGAATAATTTTAATGGTATATCAATGTTTGCTATGTATATATATATTTATTTATTTATTTATTTATTTATTTATTTATTACACCCTGGAGGACTTACAGCTAAAACTACATAAAAATAGAAGTGAACATAAACTACTGAAAGCCAATTACAAGTCCTCACGTATAGTGACAGACTTAAATTTGTTAGGTGAGCATATCACAATTTTCGCAGTGGTTACAGCTTATTAAAATTGTACAGTTTATTATACCAGTTAATTGCAAGGATCAACTAGAAACTAATATTAAATAGAAACTTTTAGTTACAAGAATAAGTGAAAGATAAAAATAATATAAACATTTCCGAAAACTAGGGATACAATTGAGATGCTACTTAAAAAACCTGAGGCTCATGCGCCTTCTGGCCGACGCCACGCTAGTCGCAAAGGGATCAAAGTCATACTGCTTACATATATTATTGAACTGTCTACCCGCTCGTATAATAAAACTATTCTGTCTGTAATTTGTTGATGCTAGAGGCACACGTAAGGGTGGGTTATTGCGGAATATTTTTTGTGGTACATTAAAGTGAAATTTAGATAGAAGTTCGGGGCTGTCAATATTGTTATTTAGGATTTTTAATACGTACAAAAAGTCGGCAATCTCACGTCGATCTTTGAGAGGTAATAAATGATATTTCTTACAGAGTCGAAGATAATCGACAGGGTGATATGGAATTTTTTGATGAAAACAGAGATATTTAATGAAACGTCTTTGGATGTTTTCTATGCGGTCGATGTACTTATGGTAACGTGGGTTCCATATCTGAGACGCATACTCAAGCTGACTTCTAACAAAGGTGCAATACAAAATTTTTAGTGTTTTGGCGTTATTAAAGCACTTAGAGAGACGCATAATAAACCCAAGCAATTTAGTGGCTTTTTTGATAATAGTGTCAACGTGGGTGTCAAAAACTAATTTGCTATCTTGATGAACACCTAAGTCACGGATGGTATCACACCTTGGCAAAGTCTGGCCCGATAAGATGTAGGTGTTGACTAGAGATGATATATATTATAAATCAGTCCTGTAGTTGCATAGGTAAGAAGTGAGCACTGAGGGTCGATCAAAGATTACGTTCCAGCAGTTTTGGAGTAGGTACAGTGGGTAGGGGGGGGGGGATAAATTGCCATTTTGTATGACAGTAAAATTATATTTTATTGAATTCCTCGACCGGTGACCGTTCTCCACAGACTCCACTATAACCCTTATTTCCGATGTTTAGAGACTATTTTTGTATGAACAAATTTCACTTAATTTAGCTATAGTCTCATTTTTATTACATGGGATTCCCAATAAGATCAGTGAAAACTGGGTATTATGTCTGTGAAAAATCCCGCTTTTTAATGAGTATTAATGAGCTTGAGATTCTTGAGTAACTATACCCTGTAGATTGTATTTATGACAAATTGCTTGATATTTATTTGTGGCGACGGTTAATTCTACAAAATGGTCCCAATATCGCGTGGGTTTGAATTACGATATTATTACAAGTAAACCTATTCTTAGAGAATGACTAACTTTACTACAAACGTTAATAGTTTTCAATTAATTACTATAATTGCTAAACTTGAGCCAAATGTGTAATCGTGAATCAATTTTATTATTTTACGATTTCCTGATCTTATTCTGGGAAAATACGTTTACAATTTTATTGATACTTTTTGAAAGTAAATACGTGTCTCGTTGTTTTCCTCGTTAGACGGTCAGCATCAAAAATTGATGAAAACATTTAGTACAGCGATTTTGAAAATCTAAATCTGTTCATCAACTTTTGATGTGGACCGTACTTAACCCGTCGAGCGTCCGCGTTCCTTATGATCCAACGGGTGCACACGTAAGGACGCTCGAGGGGTTAATACACATAAGACATAGACAACAGACATACAACTATTATCTACAAAAAATACCGTTTCTTATAAAAGTCGTGTAATCATAATCATACACATATTATAATCTTTGGTCTTTGAAATAACAACAAACAAAGTAATATATAATCGCGGAAAATATTACTTACATACTTACATGTGAAAATATCAGAATTCTGTGGCTTTCATGTGTTTCCAGTGAAAAGCACGTGTCGCTCATAAAGTATGGAAATGATTTGCATACTTCTCTAACTGAGAATCCCCGCGAACAACTTTGGTGATCCGGGTCTTTTGTGGGTGTGATATGTAGTGAGAGAGAATAATAATAAGAATGAATGCTAACAAGTTGTATTAGGTATGTTTCTTTTTTTGGCGGAAAATCATCCAATGACTTCTCCCGCCCGGGTGAGGCGAGAGGAAGTGTCAGACTCTTACAGACTAAAACCCCCCTGTTTCTACTCCTGCATAGAGCTGGAGCCCCGGCAACCCGTTAACTCTTCCGCGGTATCGGCATCAGCCCTGTTAGGCCCCTTCTGTGGTGGTCTTATGGCTCCTTGAGGCCTTACGCTCGGGACTGGTTCTGGTCGGGCGGCGAGTCACCCGTGCTCGCCGTCCGCAGGCCCGTGATTAAGTACGTATAAATGTATAATTATTGAATTAAAAAAAAGCAAATGAATGGGCTGGTTATGGGACTTTTTATATAGGCTGGGAGGCAGTATTCTCTGCGACCTCCAACAAGCGTGAACAGCTAGGCTATTTTTAATCAACTTAAAAAAGCAGATTCTCTGATTAACTTGTATTTATATGAAGTGAACTCAGTCACAGTCCGCCATGTTAGGTATTGATTGTGAAAATAAACTCGACCAATGACGGGCGAGAAAGCGATCGAGCTCAGTTTTAAAGTTCGAATTGACAGTTATCTACAGCCAAGCTGTACTCTTTTGCAATCTAACTAGCCTGCTAAATGTGATCGGTACGATAAATCCGAATTCTTCAAACTTGACAACTAATTAGGTAGAATGTTTACTGTTCCTCTGTCAATCTCTTCGTGGATTGAATGTGATGTTATGTGCTATTTATGTGATATTCTCAGTAACGACACGACAGTTACTGAGCTACTGAGAATTCCACATAATAGCTCGGAGTCTGGAATTGTGTTCTGTTTACGGCTTGAGACTTGTTTTACAAACCATATTGTGATACAACCTAAAGATAATAAAGCATTTGATCGTGTACCTAATGTCTTTTTTCATAAAGTACATATACAGTTACGAGTAGTCGCAAGTGCCACTGCCGGGCAAGGGGTCTCGGGTTCGATTCCCGGGTCAGACAATGTACTACAGAGTTTAAAAAAAATATCAGTAGTAGCACGGAGTCTGGAATTGTGCCCAGTATATGGCAATAGGCTCACTTCCTATTACACTCATAACATAAAAAGTGAAGAGTGGGTGTTACATTGTACTGTGGCATAATATGCACCTCTGTCTACCCCTTCGGGGATAAAAAGTGTGATGTTATGTTATGTTACATATACAGTTCCAGGATCTCAGGTGACTATTTTTTTTTGTAGGAATTCGAACGACGCTTCCAACCTAAGATCCCTTGATCAACAGACTATCCTTCTTGCAAACACTCGACCAATGAGATAGACATTGTGACAGTTACAAACAAAAACTAACTAATGTCACTAGCTCAAGGTTCAAGCACCAGGCATATATCCGGATACATGTATAGCTGGCAATAACCTAACCACATATTGTAATAGAACACTCAAAAAGGACATTAACGAAACAAAGAGTCCATTTAAGGAGTATACGGCTATCATATGACCCATTTCGCATCATTTTACTCATAACAGACCACAAAAGGCCGGACAAAGGTAGCAGGGACAATGGACTTCCTCGGTACTTCGCTAAGTATCTGATAGTTTCCGTTAAGGGTTCTTTCGTATCTTCGTAGGGCTGTCTAGATTTTGCTCTGATTCTATCTCTTTATCCGCGAGGGTGGTCTATCTACATTTTGTATTGATTTGTCTGTGTTTCTGGATTTCTTTGAGATGTTTTTGTTGAGATAGTTGGTTGAAATGATATTCACTTTCTTTTTTATAATTATTTTTTATTGAATATGAAGAAACATGTTCCTCTTACAATAGTAGTCGAAAGAGAAGGAGTAAAACTAATAACTGATGATGAAAGTAATTGATTTCCTCAATTACCACAGACTTCAAACTAAACTAGGAACACAGATTATACAATATTGCGCAAAAGCACTCCATGTACAATATAGATTATAAATATACCTCATTAAAACAGTGCCACAAGTTATCTTAGATCTTCATGGCTACATCAGTCAGTTAGGAAAAATGCAGCTCTACAAATATTTTTTCTTCTTTATTAATATGCCGTAAAATCTTTTACATAGGTTCTTTAATAAACACTCGTATGTCGTATCTATTATCATCATCAGAAGGTAATTTAAACAGTGTCTAAAGAAACTTCGAATCAATGAGAACTTTTTTACAACCGACCACTGCGCACTGGTAGCCCTATTGGTGAACGACTTTATCTGTTGAAGTGGAGTGTGCCGCCGGTCCTGTCTATGTCGTCGGCAGTTGAGCTAGATTGTCACAAATGAATGCTATTCACCTGCTTAGATATGAAACCCACAGAATATAGAGGCGTATATCCTTTATTGTCCATAGTGGTCGGCTGATAAACTTTTGTTTACACTGTGTCGTGGTTTTTAAATAAGTATGTACTTACGTTATTGGTTCAATAGGTTTTAGAATGAAAAAGACGTACGACGTATGTGTGTTGTTTATTGGCTACATTATAGTAAATCACAGGATCTAACTTTGAAAGTACTAGAAAGTACTGATAATTTTCAACATTTCTAACAATTTTTAATTATTCAGGAGACCTTTTTTTTGAAGTGAACGTTTAGTAGATGATGATCCATGATTACCCAGGACCAGAAACCGATACTTCTAATAAGGCAATACTAATACTAACCATATTTTTACATACTTCTTTTATAAACTATGTTTAAAAAAACAGACTTCAACCTCCTCTTTTTTTGAAGTCATTTAAGATACTAAAACCTTCTCCTAAATATAACGAACCATTTTCCGAAAACCTTATGAAAATCGATTCAGCCAATCGCGAGATCATAATGCGAACCTCGTTTTTTTGAAGTCGATTAAAAATAAACGCACGAACAGCGATTTGGTGACATAGGTACCTAAATATTCAAAAAAGAAAATCTCAAAATACCAAAAAACTGTTACCAACCGCCCGTATAAAAAGCGTAAAACAGGATCATCCTCAAATCCTTACTGAACCATTATCCCTAATTAGTTGACAGGTCACCTGCCATCCCCGATCCTTTGGCTTTAATTCTATTCGTGAATAGAACAGTCTGGATCATATATCCTTTGAATTTTGGTAGTACATAATGTATGTATGTGTGACTTGTATATTGGGTTAATGAAGGGATCTATTTGGTTGTCTATGTGAATAGCTGATGTGATTAACATAACCGCTATCTTTTAATTGGTGAGGTAGGCAAAGGTATTAATTTCTAGCCTAATGTAATAGCCCCGAGTGAATAGGTTTCTTATGGGTAGGCGAGCGTCGTAGGCCGCATCATTGCTTTCTTACCACCAGGCGAGATAGCGGGCAAACGCTGACCCATTACATAATGTAAAAAAAAGTAGTGAATGGTGCACTAATGTATTGCTACACCAGCCAAGAAAGTAAAGTTCTTCAAAAGTAAAAAAAAAAACTTTACATTACTTGTCTCGACCAAATCGATACTCCTACACAAAAAAACTAACTAGAGCATTCACTTCATTAGTAGATTTTTTTTATTAAAAAGAAAAGTTGCCCACACTAGGATTTTCTCCTGTGTCGTGGGTGCGTTTACAAATATAACAAGTTGTGTATGTACACAATTTGTAATATCAAGTTTTTTAAGCTGGGAAAGTCATCGAATGACTTCTCCCGCCTGGGTGAGGCGGGAGGGAGTATCAGACTCTTACTGACTAAAATCCACCCCGTTCCTACTCCTGCACTTCGAGCCGGAGCCCCGGTAACCCGTTAGGTTCTCCGCGGCTCCGAATCGGCATCAGCCCTATTGGGCCCCATCCATGGTGGAAGGCTGTTTGCGGCACGCGCGGAACGCGACGCGCCGTACGCTCGGGTATGGTTCTGGTCGGACGGGCAGTCACCAATGCTCGCCGTCCGCAGGCCCGCGAAGACATTTGACTAACCTCCATTTTCAAAAAAAAAATACTGCTTTTTGGCCGAGTAGTTGGAAGTGCGACTGCCAAGCAAGGGGTCTCTGGTTCGAATCCCGCGTCGGACAAAGTATTACTGGGTTTAGGAGTCTAGAATTGTACCCGGTGTATGGCAATAGGCTCACCGCCTATTACATAACATAACATGAATAGTGAAAAGTGGGTGTTACACTGTACACTGGCATTAAGTGACGTAATGTGTACCTCTGCGTAGGTACTCCTTCGGCGTAATGTTATGTTGTATAATTTTCAAAAAATTATACCTCTGAACATTATCTTTCAAACATCACACTTGAAAAAACTAGAACCACAGAAAGTAGATTATATATAGATATGCTTCATAAAAACGACGTAAAGACGTAATAAATTTTGTTGAAGAAAATCTATCGTATATCCGTGGAATATTCCGTAGGTAGGTACCTAGCGCTATCTTAAATTTTATAGTGACTGTAATAAGTAATATCGAGTCATGAGTGATATCGTCAAAAATCGTGGTGTCAAGGTCTGAAGGAAATATAGGTTTATAGGATCCCGTAATCGGGTGGAGGTCAAACGAAATCGTACTTTCCATCAAAATAAATTTGACATGGTGTTTTTATGGGTTTTGTGTGCCTTGGTCCTTGAGTACAAAAGGACAGGCTTAATAAAAAGGATATATTGGAACAACTGCTTTTGTGTTTGGATGTTTTATAAACTGACTGACTGACTCGTTGGCTAAGTACGACTGCCGGGTCTCGTCCGGTTTGATTCCCGGGTCGGGCAAAGTATTACATAACATAACATAACATAACATCACGCCTTTTATCCTCGAAGGGGTAGGCAGAGGTGCACATTATACCACTGTACAATGTAACACCCACTTTTCACTATTTATGTTATGAGTCCCATGTAATAAGGGGTGAGCCTATTGCCATATACCGGGCACAGTTCCAGACTCCGTGCTACTACTGAGAATTTTTAAAAACCCAGTAATACTTTGCCCGACCCGGGAATCGAACCCGAGACCCCTTGCCCGGCAGTCGCACTTGCGACCACTCGGCCAACGAGGCAGTATTAGTGGGTTTTAAAAAAATTCTCAGTAGTAGCACGGAGTCTGGAATTGTGCCCGGTATATGGCAATATACTCACTTCCTATTACATGGGACTCATAACATAAATAGTGAAAACAGGGCGTTACATTGTGCAGTGGCATAATAATCATCTCTGCCTACCCCTTCGGGGAGGATAAAGGGCGAGGGTAGACGACTAATTTTTATTTTAATGTCCGTCTGGTAGATTATTTAAAAACATTAGACACGTATTTTTTATTTTCTCACAGAAACGAATAGTTTCGAAGATATATTGATTTGAAATGTCGCGTGACGTCACTTCTCAGTACATTTTATACTAAGAAATGACGTTTTAGCCCCCACTCCTAAACTTTGATTCGTTTTATCTAAGTATTGTTTTATTATACCACAAAATAAAAAAATACGTGTCTAATATTTTTTCATTACCTAACTTACGGACTAATTATATTTTTAATTTTCATACCCTGTCATCATCCCCATTACGTTCATTCTCTTAAACGTTGAGCTTGAATTTAATCGAATCTGTATAATTACGAAACATAAAGGATGGAGATGAAATGAATACCTACCTCAACAAATGATTTATCTAGTACCCCTGATTAACTCCTTTTAGTACCACTGACATGTTACCTCCAAGTAACAATTATCCACAAACGACAGTTCAGAAGTGACACACATTCAAGCCATCATCTTCAAGAAGGTCAGGTCCGCTAATGAGAGCTCGTATAAACACCAGCTCATTATAAAGTCCACGACTCTTTCTGAAGGGTACTCCAGACCCAGCCATTCCTCACATTCCCGACCTTGCACTCTTGAACGGTGAAAAGTAGACCGACTACCCTTCGCATAAAGTGCTCTTTAGCTTGGGAGGAACATGTTTGTTACTTGAATTTTTGTAAGAGGTAGCTTCTGCCGTGAAATGTGATATTAATTTTGAACGTGGACTTTCGGAGCCCTCGCAAAATGCGGGTTTAATATCGCGAAGTTTGCCGCGATGAAATTTTTGTTATGATGAATATTTTTTTAAACTCTTTGATTTATTTTTATGTAAAACGGAAGCGTTTCAACGAAAATCCAATCACTTTATGTTGCGTTGGAGTTTGTAAAAAAAGACAAGGAAGTTAATTTTAGATTGTATGTAGATTTGAATTCTTTTTGGAATAAAATAACGCTTATTTTTGACTGCAGTAATATAAAACCAAGAACTATCGTGAGACATACTAAATTAAGTAAAAAAGCGGGTTACTCACGTGAATATATTGAGAAAAGCTCTACTAGTTTCGAACCACAGGGGGGTCGGGTCGGTGACGTCGCCGCGATCGCGCACGCTGCTCATGAGGAAGAACCCCTCAGTGGTTAGAAACTAGTAGAGCTTTTCTCAGTATATTCACGTGAGTAACCCGCGTTTTTATGTAATGAAACCAAGAAATTGAACAAACCAACAGACCATTGTCACTTGAAAGCACTAGACCAAAAAGGCAACCAACATTAATCACACTTCGAAAACAAACTGAGAGAAACAAAACAATATTCGCAGAACATCAACAACACTAAACAACTTCGTATATTGATACAACAACTTCAGCCTAGAACTCTAGACACAGATACCGCAGAAAGTTTTATAAGAAACATAAACAAACAAACACACAAACATTATCAAAGTAAAATCAAGTCCAATCCATCTTGTCACGTCTTAGTAACTTTATTGCGAATTTGTGAATATTGCGAACGTTACCGTCGCGATTCCATTCCACCATTTTGATATATAGTCGCCGTCAGCTGTTTATCATGCCACGTACAGACGAAATTGCTTTACGTATACTTACAAGTTAGGCTTAGCTCACATTACAGAGGATGGACAATTTTATCGGAACCGCAAAGATTTGTTGCTTATGTTTTTCAATCGTCTTGTCTAAATTACATCATCATCATCATCATCATCGTCATTAGTCAGGGGACGTCTTGAGCTTAAAAAGGAGGTCTTTTTGTTGGCGAGTTTGTTATCGTCCCTATCATTCTCCATGTTTGGTAAGTCAAAGTCAAAGCCATTGATTTCAATTAGACCAGGAACTTTTGAACGCCAACAAAAAAAAATTAAAAGTGAAGGTATTTCCTCATTCCAGGGTGGCTTGTGGCTTGAAGATCACAGTTGGATCACCGATTTAGAAAATGCCTCTCATTTGGTGCCGTTTAAAAACATGATCGACTTCCAATTCATACTATAGTGGACTGAAAAGCTAGCTGACAGTAAAAATCTTGAGCCGGCCCAATGTGAACCAGTTCTAAGAATATTTCAGCCAAAAAAGAGTAAAGGTTTTTCGGTAAAAATATCATACCTATCTAGAAGCTTAAGACTAAATATTTTTACGTGTAAATCTTTTTCTTTTACTCAACATTGTTTTTATCAATATTTCCACGTAATGAGGTTAGGTTTTGTCTTTTATTTTTGACGATATTTGGAACAAATATGTCATGTCTACTTTGTGTTGTTTTATTTCGTTGTTTTTCTGATGCCAGAGAAGAAAATATTTTGTCATCATCTCTATCCCTTTCAATGTACTCGCAACACAACACAATACAATAAAATTACATCATCAACCCATAACAGTACGCTGGAGGAAGGATTAGTCTTTATCTCCATTCTTGATGGTCGATTTGGACTTTTAACGTTCAGTTTCATCAGAGAGTGCAGCTATTCGTTCTCTGTCAGTGCTGTCTGTACCATAAAGGCACTCGGAAGGTACCAGTGTGGGGTGCCTGGACACGCTCAGGGCCCCCGTCCTGAGAGAGTCACGACGAACCGACCACCGACAATATCTACCACGGTCATACACCGAGCAAGCTGGTTTCCGTGCAACGTGTAGCGGGTTCGATTCCCGCACGGAGCAAATCTTTGTGTGATCCCCAAATTGTTGTTTCGGGTCTGGATTTCATCTGTATGTGAACTTGTATGTTTCTAAATGCACCCACGATACAGAAGAAAATCCTAGTGTGTGGCAACGTTAAAAAAAAGAAAAAATTCAAAAGGGCCCCAATTTATTGCGCGTGCAATGGCCACAGCATCGTCTAAGACGACTCTGAACTCTGGCAAATCTGTATTTTAAGGTTTTTATGACAACCGAGGGAAGAATAGAGAAAGGGACAAATGTATACTAAAATGTTATGTATGAGCTTAAACAGTAACAAAATATCACCTATTTAAACTTTACAGTATCTAAGCAATACCTACCACGCGCAACATACATACATGTAGTTTTATTGAACAAAGACCCACATTATCATACCTCACTAATGTCCCCCTGTGACCCAGATCCATTATTCAGCTAAACCTATTCTCCAGTCCGATTCGATCTCGATTCGACACACTCATAACATGAATATCTCAAGGGCTGTAACTTGTAACGTGGAGTTTGTAAGACAAACTGTTCGTATGTAATAACAATATTTGCAGAAATGTATTGTAGGTGATGATGAGAAGCGGTTGGGCGTATACGAGAAGAGGTGTCACCCTATGGTAAGCCATCAGCATCGCCCATAGAATTCTAGTGTCAGCACTTTGTAACCAATAGTTAAAAATGTGATGTTCATCTTTTGACAGAGGGTTTAATTGAATTAAGTCAAAGACAAAATCATTTATTTCAATTAGACCAGGAAGGCACTTTTGAACGTCAACAAAAAAAAAGTGAAGCTATTTGCTCATTCCAAGGTGTAGATTCCTATGGAGAAGAGCAAGATACTCCATAGGTTACTTTTTTAGTCAGGTTTACAATACAATTCTCTAGCTAGTATTAATGGTGACCACGGATGGGGCCCAAAAGGGCTGATGCCGATACGGAGCCGCGGAGGACTTAACGGGTTACTGGGGCTCCGGCTCGAAGTGCAGGAGTAGGAACGGGGTGGTTTTTAGTCACTAAGAGTCTGACACTCCCTCCCAGGCGGGAGAAGTCATTCGATGATTATCCTCCCTTAAAAAAAAGTAGTAGTTAAAGAAAAAGAAAAATAGGTCATGATAATAATTGTACTCGCCCCAAAATTAAATAGAATATAAAGAAGTCATGAAATTGGAAAAAATACTATGTGCTTTAACTTTTGAAGGAAATTGAACGGGAAGATGTCCATTACCGAATATCATCTGATAACATTCAGTATTAAATTGCTCTTAAGTTTTTAATGATGCTGGCGTTCCATAATCTCTGCCTACATCCATGGGAGACAGGCGTGAGATTATGTATGTATGTATTCAATACTGATAAACAACAACATACCTACTTTTAACTTGTGGTTATATAACCATAAGGTACCTTGACAACACATACCCCAAACGACTTGATATTTCCATACCCCGAACAGATTTGCTTACAACCCTCTGAGGTAGATCCCGTTGACCCTAATCACCCTCTAATGGACACAAGACCCCTCAATGAGGAGGTCAATGGTACCGACACTCCTTGGAACTCCCTGGAGGAGGGACTCAATTAGTTTTGGTGACTAATTAATTTGATTATTTCGTGATTTATTGAGGGATTTTGCGGAGGTTGTTATGCGAAGTAAATGTGAGCTTATAAACTTAACACTATTAATCTCTTATGAACGGTATTCCGGTAATCTAAAAAACCTAATACAATTTTATATCACATGGAAAACAAACCTTGGAACTTTTGGCAGTCACATTTTCGAACTATTTAATGTAAATCATTGTTATGAGAAAAATAATAACAATTTCGGTTAATCAATTCGATAGAAAGGGGTACTTCCTTAGTTATGTATTATTGATTATAACAATTATGTCTTCCCTCTTTAATATTTATTACCTTAACTTCTGTTATATACTTCATGCTTTCATTACTATAATTTTGCACCTACCGCTTTAACATACTGCACCACCCAATGGTCGACTGTCAGAGAATGCCATTTCAACGGCATTACTTACTAAGTCCCGCCAATTTTACTGTGTATGTACAAGTATAAGTAATATTAGAATAGTTACTTATGTGAATTAGTTACTATCTAAATAATTAACTATGCGACTTACATATATTCAGTATGCGAACTGTGATGCCAATGTTTTGAAATAACAATGAACAGGAAATCAAAACTATGAAATTAGTTTCAGTTGTATGTTTCATTAATATTATTGGTAGGTAGCTATTTATATCAACAGGAATTACTTTCGGCATTGAATAGTCATGAACTTGTGCTGTTATTTCCGTTACCATGGCAACTATTAATAGTTTTACAAACGAATATTTTGCGTAGTGAGCGATTCATAGAAATGGTAGTACTTGCTATTGGTAGGTCACCCTTTTGAAGTATTAATATTATGGTTATCGCGACTTTAATACAGACATGGATCACTCGCTGTTCATGAATATGAGTCCCGGAGTCCGGAAACTAGTAGAGCTTTTCTCAAATAATTTACGTGATAGATAAAACGTATTTCTAATTAAATTAGTATAATAAACTTAGATGAGTGTGGGAGTGCCATGGCTCGGCATGGATCGACTGGAGTGATACCACGGCCTGACAGAAAATCAACGTGAAACAACACTTGCGTAGTGTTTTTGTGAATGAGGATACCGGATTACCGGAGACGATTCCCGAATTCCCAATCCCCAAAAGACCGGTAACGCACTTGTAACGCCTCTAAGGTTTCGAGTGTCCAGGGCAACGCCGATTGCTTACCATCAGGTGATTTACCAGCTTATGGCATTAAAAAGATAAAAACACAGTGCCTGACTTTTTCAACATTTTAATGAGATTAGGATTAAAAGCGTCTTATAGTAATAAACTTCAACTTCCCGGTTTCACTTAAATTAACAGATCATTAAAAATTTAGAACATAATTATTTTTTTACCGTTATCTAATATCAATTAGTTAAATCTAGTACCTTAAATTACTATTCAGAATCATTATAATAATGAGAAGAAGAAGAAAGATTTATGTCATTATAAGAATAATAACGAAGCGCTATAAAATTGATAATGTCTGAGATATACCTAAAAGCTTTTACTGACAACGGAATTAAATGGTTTAATTAATATGTCAATTAGTTATACCTACATTTTATTAATTAATGCATATTTTTAAAAGGCTGGAGCTGCCATTTTGACTGATATGGTTTACGTTAGCGTGAACCACATAGTACCTACATTGTTTTATGGCACTGTAATCATGGACTTGCAGACAGCGAGCACGGGTGACTCGCCGCCCGACCAGAACCTGACCCGAGGGTACCGGGCGTCGCGTTCTACGCGCGCCTCAAAGAGCCATCAGACCACCATAGATAGGCCCAATAGGAGGAATTTAATGAGTTGCCGGGGCTTCGGCTCGAAGTGCAGGAGTAGAAACGGGGTGGTTTTTAGTCAGTAAGAGTCTAACACTCCCTCTCGCCTCACCCAGGCGGGAGAAGCCATTGGATGATATTACCCCATCAAAAAAAAAAAAGCGTAAGTCCTAACTACGGAACACTTAGAGGTTTTATCTATTATGTAGTTGCAAATGGTGGATCAAATATTATTGTCTTAATACGCTGTTATTAGAAAATTTATAATCTTAATAATTAAACTTTTTTTACCCGACTGCCAAAGAAGGAGGGTAATGTTTTTCGAGTGTATGTAAGTATGTATGTATGTCTTTTCCTTTGTGACCACCTGTAGCCTAAACGGCTTGATGGATTTTGATGTATGAGGTATCGTTAGATTTGTCTTGATTACGGGAGTGTCATAGGATACATTTTATCCTAAAAGTCCCACGGGATAAAGACATAATAATATTTTTTCTAAATTTCCCTTTAAAAAAATATGTATGCGGTATCATTAGATTCATTTCAATCACGGGAGTAATTAATATAGGATACGTTTTTTCTCAAAATTCCCACGGGAACATGTTAATTCTGCGTCAACGCAAAGCAACTCATGCGTTAGCAAGCAAAAAGATAGGGCGTGGCCTGGCATGCGGCGCGCGGCGCGGTGCGGAGGGGATATGCTCGAGTATACAGCCCGATTGCGGGCACACGCATGAGGGCACACGTCGTTGACGATAGTCTCTACATCTACAACATTTTCGTTAAATAAAAACAGCTAAAAAGTTATAAATAAAAAAATTATTATTAAAAAAACAAATACCCGACTGCACACTAAATAAAAAAAGAGTAAAACAAGCCCCACAATAATATTGATCAATCAAATGCTAAAAACTAATTATGTAATACCGTTTAAACAATACCTATATTAAAATACACTACAATATGTGTTCGTAATCGATAGTTAAATAAACAGAAACTTATTTTGAATACAAATTTACTGAATATAATTTATAAATGTTGATGGAAAGCATCGCAGGCGGGACCACCTTGACCGCCACCAACGAAAATTCTGCTAAATGGTGCACAACCGAAATGACTATAAATAAGCCTCTGTTGGTCCCCGCCTGCGATGCTTTCCATCAACATTTATAAATTATATTCAGTAAATTTGTATTCAAAAATAGTTTCTGTTTATTTAACTATCGATTACGAAACATATTGTAGTGTATTTTAATATAGGTATTGTTTAAACGGTATTACATAATTAGTTTTTAGCATTTGATTGATCAATATTATTGTGGGGCTTGTTTTACTCTTTTTTTATTTAGTGTGCAGTCGGGTATTTTTTAACAAAACGTTGCCCCATCTAGTATTTTCTTCAGTGTTGTGGGAGTGTTTACGGCAAGAAAATTTTGCTTGATCCTAATTATTCAGTGGCTTCTTTCTCGAAAGTTCTGCATCAGCATTCATATCAAAAGATCCTTTCTGCGTTGTCTTCAAAAATTCTAATAAAATCAAAAATATCGAAAGTAAGTTACAATCAAGACACTACCTACATACCTAAGAAAGACTATTTACTTAGTAATCTTATGTACTGAATAAGATTTCCCCGGCGATGTGCGGTGGAATTCATTTAATATATTAACCATACATACATTTACTTTCCAAGGACTTAGGTCTCCAAGGATATAAGTTCTAGTTCTATCGGAATCAATTAGGTAGCCTAAACTTATGTACTATGTATGTTAGTATTTTGTAGCACTTCTCTTTGTATGACTATGTACGTTTCGTAATAAGGTATTTTTAATAGTATGTTGTATTGTATAGGTTACCTGTGTTATGTTCTTGAGTATTTGGGATTGTTTTGTTGTTGTCACAAGTAGGTATAGGTAACTATTATTTTTAATGGATAAGCCGATAAACGAGCTGACGGATCACCTGATGGTAAGCAATCGGCGTCGCCCGGAACACCAGAGGTATTACAAGCGCGTTACCGGCCCTTTAGGGACAAGGAATTTGAGGATTGTTGGGGTTTAAGGGATTAGGGAGATTGTGGAGGGGGGAGGGTAATTGGGCCTCCTCACTCACACGACGAAACACAACGCAAGCGTTGTTTCACGTCTTCTGTTCGATCGTGGTATCACTTTGGTCAAACTGGCTCATACGTGCGGAAGCATGGCTCTCCCACACTTAATTAACGAGGTCTTTAGTTTAATCTAAGGGTTAGTTTAAATACTTATTTTGGTCGGTAGCAAACTATAGTCGGGAATAACCTACACCTGATAGAAAGTTTGATTTTATAGACCAGCGCCTTTAGCCAAACGCCACTTTAGCGCTTATCTACAGAAAGAGTAGAAATCAAAATGTATGGGGATGACACTGACATGTGTCATAATTTAAGTCAATTCCATATAATTTCGTTTTCTATTCTACATGTAGACAATCGCTAAATGGCATTTGGCTACAGTTGCAGGAACCTTCGCTTGTATTTTTAGATCCCCTATCTGCTAAAGCATCTTCAAAATCTGTTTAAGGTTTTAAAATGCAAACCAAAATTTACCGTTACATAACTTTCGTAATACATATACTAAATGAAATATTACGTATTTCGGCTTACTCAAGTAATTATTTGACGAGGAACTCGACTAGTTTCAAGCCATGCTAGAGCCTTCATGAGCAGCATTCCGCGACCCGCGACGCGGTGACTGTCGCGCTGCTACTGAATATGAGCCTGTGGCATGGCTTGAAACTAATCAAGTTCCTCGTCGAATAATTACAAGGGTTAACCGAAAAACATAATATTTAAGAATATACCGATAGGGATTAGAGACATGATTTAAAACTAGTAAACTTCATAACTAACATTTACCTGTATCCATACCATTCATCTTGAAACCTCGCACACTAGCGGGGACCAGGTAACTCTAAAGTCATAAATAACCTGTCATTCGTCACCCCTGGGAAATACCATCTTATAATAGACAGTTAGAAAACTTAAATATGTCATCCCATCACATTAAGTAACTGACGGAGTTAGTTTCTGAAACTTTCAGAACACTTTACTGAGATAGTTTGATGGACCTTTGTCAATGTTATCTTGAAGAAATTGGTATTTTCTTATATTTATGTTTGACTAGCTTTTACCCGCAGCTTCGCTCGCGTCACAAAAGTATAAAAAGTAGCCTATATGACATATACTAATACACACTGCGCCATCTATACCAATACTTTTGTTTTTCTTCGGGAATATCAATTTTTTCCGGGATAAAAAGTACCCTATTATTTAATCCAGACTTTCAACTTTACGTCTGCAAAAATTCAAAGCAATCGGTTTAGTAGTTACGGTGTTAAAGCGGAACAAACAAACAAACTCACTTTTCAATTTATAATATTAGATAGTAAAGATGTTTCTAAAATGGATTGTTTGATCTTATCGAGACGTTAATATTATGGTAGATATTTGATAAGGTATGTAATGGTACTTTTAGTTACCGATTTGACTACTTATTAATGTTTATTGTAGCTTAGATATCAGATCTTCTTACGAACTTAATCATCGCATCATTGACTGAAAAAAGACGAATAGATTCATACGTTGAATTTCATGGGACTTTAAATTAAAGTCTACGATGTTTTTTTTATGGCATAAGCCGGTAAACGGGCAGACGGATCACCTGATGGTAAGCAATCGGCGTCGCCCATGGACACCCGAAAAACCAGAGGCGTTATAAGTGCGTTACCGGCCTTTTGGGAATTAGGAATTTGAAGATTGTGAATGATTCGGGGATTGGGGAGACTGGGGAAGGGAGTAATTGGGCCTCCGGTAACCTCACTCACACGACGAAACACAACGAAAGCGTTGTTTCACGTCTGTTTTCTGTGAGGCCGTGGTATCACTCCGGCCGAGCCCTCCCATTTGTGCCGAAGCATGGCTCTCCTCATACGTTTAGCTATAGTCATTTTACTATGCCTACAAACTACAAAACAGATCTAAATGACATCCGATATTCATACTTTACACATCGATACTATTAGATACAAACACATTCCCAGCCATTAATTCAAAATTAATCCACTCATGCATGTCCTAACCCAGTCCTAGGAAGCTTCAGTACATCAAAGGATATAATTCAACAAGGATTTCCGTGAACACAGGGAAAGCTCTGCAGATGTGTCTCTCAATTAGTTTGCATAAGTGGCGACCTCTTGTGATCCTCAAAGAGCCGCAAATGAGTGAAATTGGAGTGAGATCTCGGATC
This sequence comes from Spodoptera littoralis, assembly GCA_902850265.1. Lineage (NCBI taxonomy): Eukaryota > Metazoa > Arthropoda > Insecta > Lepidoptera > Noctuidae > Spodoptera > Spodoptera littoralis. Next base: position 13,342,779 of record LR824545.2, read on the forward strand.
TCGGGTGAGTCAATATGGCTGCTGACTTTATTTAATTAAAGATGTATTTTTGTTAAGGAAACGCTGGGGTTTTATTGTGCAAAAGGTTTTGATGATTGATGTACAAGTCATTCAGTAGTATGCTATCGAACTAGTATTATCTTATACTATTATATAAAGCGGAAGATTTTGTTTTTTTGTTTGTTTGTTTGAACGCGCTTATCTCCGTAACTACAAGTCTGATTTGAATAATTATTTTTGTGTTGGATAGTGCATTTATCGAGGATGGCTATAGGCTATTAAACATCACGCTACGACCAACAGGAGCTGAGCAGAGCGCGTGAAACGTGGAAGTAGCTAGTTTAAAATAAATGCGAAAGTGTGTATGTTAGTTTGTTTTGTTTGCTACCCCTTCCCGTCATAACGACTGAAGCGATCGAGATGAAATTTGGGACAGGCGTGGATTATGGTCTTGAATACCACATAGGCTACTTTTATCCCAAGGGACCCCGGGCGAAACCGCTGGCAGAAGCTAGTGTACTATAAGTATTCGAACAGTTCCCAATCAAATAGTTCGTCCAATCAATATTCATGGTTAAACTAGAGACCTAGTGCAGCTAAGCATTCTGTAAGATGTCGATTCCGATGTCTCGAAGCGAGGTCGATCGATGGTCCGCCATGTTATTGGTTGTGAGATTAACTCCGTGGTGTCCCGGAGGTTTTAGATATCCGCTTCTCATGAATGAGGAAGGAGTCTCATGCAAGAAGAGAAGAACGGCAAGTACCAATGTGACTTTTCCGAGTTATATATACTTTCTAAGATTATTTAGACATCACTGACAAACGGTGAAGGAAAACATCGTGAGGAAACCTGGACTTATAATTTCTAATTATAAGTTTGAAATCGCCAACCCGCATTGAGCAAGAGTGGTGAATCTTAAACCTTCTCCATGTGAGAAGAGGCTGTTGATGATGATGATAAATGACGGGCGAGAATGCGATTGAGCTTACTTTGAGATTTCGAATTGACATCTTGCAGAATAGCGTAACAGTTGCGATATTTAGCTAAAAGCCAGTTGTCCGTTCATATTCTTGATTGTTGAACAGAAAATTTATTTAAATTGGGCTTCATTTTCAAACAAAGCATGGAAAACTAATATTGTAACAAGGAGGAGAAAATTTAGATTGCTCTCTTAATAAAGAGTTGAAGAAGATTACTTACCTTGCCCTCGCTCTTCCAGTATATGAAGAAGCCATACTCGTCGACCTTGAACAAGCAGTTCTGTTCGAACTCTGTGTTGTCCTTCTCTTCTGTCCACCGATCGAAGGTCGCGCCCTGCAGAAGAATATAAAATAAATTTTTAGATGGGCCAAGATGGAAATAAAAGTGGACTGTATTTCAAAGGTTTTGTTTTTATTTTTTTTAAGCGGGGAAAATCATCGAATGACTGCTCCCGCCTGGGTGAGGCGGAAGGGAGTGTCAGACTCTTACTGACTAAAAACCACCCCGTTCCTTCTCCTGCACGTCGAGCCGGAGCCCCGGTTACTCGTTAGGTTCTCCGCGACTCCGAATCGGCATCGGCCTTATTGGGCCCCATCTGTGGTGGTCTCTTTGAGGGTTCGGGAAAGGTATATATTAGGTGTTGTACAATGGTCTAAAGTTATAATAAAGTCATGCGATCGTGGTCGCGTTGTTGTAACGAGTGTTGAGAGCGCGCGGCTCGTCGCTGAGCCGTCGTGTTACCAAGCCGCCGCTCCCCTTGATGAAGCATGTGTGCATCGGACGTGTTAACGTGTGCGTTAACATTTTCAATCTCTTATTTTTGGAAGGTATTTACAAGTGTTATTTCCAACCCATCAAGCACCAAGATTTGACTTATAGAGGTAGAATTTTGATAGATTTTTTTATTTAGTTTATCAAAATTTTGTTCAATAAAAATGGTTCATGTTTAATAGTCGATGTTGCCGTTGACTGAACAAACATTTGGCTTGGCTATCTAAGCTAAAAGACTAAGTATAAGGTAAGAGCATTGACTAAAAATTGCGGGTTACTCTTGTGAATATAGGTACTGAGAAAAGCTGTATTAATTTAGGTAAGAGTATTTTAAAAAATTGTGTAGTTTTACAATTTTATTTTAAACTTGAAAACGAAAGTAAAATGATACCAAGTAACAAAACCTTCAAACGAAATACAATTCATAACAATGCCGTTTGAATTTACGAGACGTTCCATTCCGCACGGTTCTAAATCTCAGTAAAAGCCAATTAAATCACCGGAACAGATAATAAGTCAATAAAATTCGCGCCGTTTATTGGTCGAGCCATTTTGTGGACTCAATAACGCTACTGTCATTGGTCATTTGACGCTTGCAGCTTGAGACAGTTGGTTAAAATTGAGTTGTTATTATGTCATAAAAGTACGTTAATACTGATCGTTTAGAACTTTTGCAATAATTGTTAAGTTTATTCCGTCCGTCTTATTCAAAAAGTTTTGGTCAAAGTATAGTATAAGTAGAAATGTGATATGATAGATTACTTACTAATTCCTTATTTACATAACATCACCCCTTTTCTCCCCGAAGGAGTAGGTAGAGGTGCACGTTACGGCACTTAATGCCACTGTACATTGTAACACCCACTTTTCACTATTTATATTATGAGTTCCATGTAATAGGGGGTGAGCCTATTGCCATATACCGGACACAATTCTAGACTCCGTCCTACTACTGAGATTTTTTTTAAAACCCAGTAGTACTTTGCCCGACCCTTACCCGACTTGGCATAACATATCAAACAATTTAAATGGAATAATTAAGAACAGTTATTATAATACCCAGTTGCAGTTCATACACGAATCTATGTTCAAATAAACTAGAATCGACATTAAACTTTTGATCTGTGCTGTGGTACGTGGCGTTAGAGGTGAGGAGATTACTGGGGCGGCCGCCTCACCGACTTACGGCGCAGAGTTGAATAGGCACAATGTTAAGGTTGCCAGTGAGAGCGAGTAGCGTATTTGCCAATTTTTGGAGCGATATTTTGCTGAAAATTAACATGAATTTGACACGGCCCGTAATTGTCCAATGCAAATATTGTTTTTATTTTTTTTAATTAGGGAAATTCATCGAATGACTGCTCCCACCTGGGTGAGGCGGGAGGGAGTGTCAGACTCTTACTGACTAAAAACCACTCCTTTCCTTCTCCTGCACGTCGAGCCGGAGCCCGACCCAATGCAACTATTTTTTTTTTTTTTTAAGGGGGGAAAATCATCGAATGACTGCCCCCGCCTGGGTGAGGCGGGAGGGAGTGTCAGACTCTTACTGACTAAAAACCACCCCGTTCCTTCTCCTGCACGTCGAGCCGGAGCCCCGGTTACCCGTTAGGTTCTCCGCGACTCCGAATCGGCATCGGCCCTATTGGGCCCCATCTGTGGTGGTCTGATGGCTCTTTGAGGCGCGCGCGGAACGCGACGCGCCGTACGCTCGGGTCTGTTTCTGGTCGGACGGGGAGCCACCCATGCTCGCCGTCCGCAGGCCCGCGCTTACGGTGGCCGGAGATCGTCCCGCGATCCCCGACGCCCGGTGTGTCCTTCGCGATGGCTGGGTTGCGAGGAGGCAGCGCTTCGCTGCCTCACGCGTCCCGCCTCCTCCTTAGCTAGCATGACTGCTTCGCAAAAGGAGGAGACGGCATCCCAATCCCCCTCGCTCCGCATCATGGCCTGCACTAGGCCCGGACGCGAGAGGTCGCCATCGCCGATCACTTCCCTGAGGACACGGCGGTGCTCAGCCCACGAAGGGCATTCTCCCACCGTGTGTTCCACCGTGTCCTCAGGGCGGTCCTCGCAGTGATGACACCCGGGCGTTTCCTCCCGCCCCATCAGACACAGGTACCTCCCGAAACTGCCATGTCCGGTGAGGACCTGCGTCAGGCGGTAGGTGAGGACGCCGTAGCGTCTCTCAAGCCACTCCTCAAAGAGGGGACTTACCGCTGCAATGGCAGCGAGCCCAGCCCTCGGTTGCGACAGTCGTTGCTGCCATTCCGCCATGAGATCGCGCCGGAGCTCATCCCGCCACGCACTTATCTGGCGCGGCAGCGGAGTTTCGCCCCGGCGACGTGCCTCCGCGCGCATGCTGTGCACGCGCGCGAGCACCTTCGCCTCCAGATCCCACGGCGGTAATCCGGCAAGGAGGTTCGCCGACTCCCCAGAGATCGTGCGGTATCCGCGGATCATTCGGATCGCCATGACCCTCTGTGCCATGAGCAGCGTCCGAGCGGGACGCCGCAACAGGTTAGGCGCCCAAACAGGGGCGCCGTAGAGGGCCATGGACCGCACGACCCCGGCGTATAACCTCCGGCAGGAGGCGTTTGGCCCCCCGAGGTTGGGGAGGATGCGTTTAAACGCAGCCCCCGTCCTCTCCAACTTTGGAGCCAAACGTCGGAAGTGTTCTATGAAGTTCCACCGACTGTCGAGGACGAGTCCTAGGTACTTCATCGTCGTCTCGACGCCGATGGTAACTCCTCCCGCCGTTATTTGGGACCCACCCGGAGGTGGCGCGTTCCCGCGGCCATGAAAACACATGGCCTCGGACTTGTGGAGCGCCACCTCGAGTCCCAACTGCCGGATTCTCTCAACGACTGTCGCAACCGCTGTCGCCATTAAGTCGGCCGCCGCCTGGTGTGACCTCCCGTGCGCCAGCACCAGCGTATCGTCGGCGTAGCATATAGTGCTAACGCCGTTCGGGAGGTCGGTGCGCAGCACCCAGTCATAGCCGATGTTCCACAGGAGCGGCCCCAGAACCGAACCCTGTGGAACACCGCGTGACATCTCTCGCCGGTTCCACTCGCCCCGGTGACCGGGGTAGCTGACGGACCTGTCCGTCAGGTAAGCCTCGATTACACGACGGAGGTAGGTAGGCACCCGATGATATCGGAGTGCCTCCAAGATGCAGCTCCAGGGCAGGGAGTTGAAGGCGTTGGCGATGTCCAGAGACACCGCCACTACGACCTTACCCCTGGACACTGCAGTCCCCGTCGTGAGGTCTCTAACGCGCATGATGGCGTCCACCGTGGAGCGCCCTCTGCGGAAGCCGAACTGGCCGTCCGACAAGTCCGGCCCAATGTCCGTCAGGTGCGCGACGAGGCGGTTCGAAATGATTCTTTCGAAGACTTTCCCCACCTCGTCGAGCAACACTATGGGCCGGTACGCGGACGGAGAGTCCGCAGGGCGCCCCGTCTTCCGCACGAGGACCAGTTTTCCCGCTTTCCAGAGAAGCGGGAACTGGCCTCTCTCCAGACATGCGCTGTAGAGACCAATCAATCGAGGCCCGAGAGCCTCTGAGGCCAGGACCCATGCCTTGCCATGCAGGCCGTCGGGTCCCGGGGCGGTGTTCTTGGCGCCCATCCGGCGCACCGCCGCTCTCAATTCTGCCTCGGTCACCTCTGGGACGATGTCGTCGTCGTCGTCGCTGTAGCCCGCGTCGGGCACCGCAGGGGGCGGAGTCATATACGGAGGAGTGAACCCCCTCCACAGTCGAGGGAACAGGGTGCCAACCACCTCCTCCAAGACTTCTTGCCGGAGACTCTGGGTGAGCGGGGGAGCCCAGGCGCGGAGCTTTCGCGTACCATCCGGTACGGGCGTCCCCACGGATCTCTGTCCAGAGTCCCCAGCATCTCTCGGCGGGCCTCCTCCTTGGCCCGCAATATCTCCACCTTGAGGAGGGCCTTGGCCGCCCTACCCAATGCAACTATAGGCCTCCTTTACATAAGGGTTTCCCATCATCTGGGTAAGCGGTATGCAGATCGCAACGTCGATGGCATTGTTCAATTCTCTATGATGCTAGCTTCTTTGATGTAAATACTCGTATTACCAATTGAATGTGAAACATCTTTATATAACAGTTTTAATTAATAACATAAGTCAAAGCATTTTTAGGGATTCACACACAATCTGCCTTTAAAACACGTCTAAGGAAGGTCCCAAGACTAAGGAAGGGACCGACACAACGCTCGCTATGACCGTTGAAAATCCAGCAATTGAATTTTTCAAAAAATGACGTTAACTTAATTACTGGGTTGGAGTCGCGCTGGAGCGCTGGTTAAGTGTAACGTTTACTCTTAAAATCAACGCTTCTATATCCTTTCCCCGCTACCACTAGCACCGCACCTCATTCAGTAAGCATGTGCGATCGAGTGATTTACGGCGCGATCGGCACTGACTCGGAATGTCTTCACGTAACGTTCCCGACGTAAAGTACAAACAACAGATTGCCTCACAAATACCTTCGAATTATATTATCTGTGATCTTTTGTACGGAATGATGGATTTCTTGTTATCTCACCTGAACTGCCTCGTTGGGTTTGAAGTTCGATTTTACGCTTGTATTGGTAGCGTTAGAAGGGAATATCAAAATTGATCTTGATTGAATACTTGATGAGTTCGTATTTTCCTTGATAGGGAAGAATCACGCTTAAAGATCATTTTCTGGTTCTATGATAATACACAGAGGTTATGCTAACATAAAGGGTAGTAGGTATGTGTGCGTTTATACCCAGATGTTAACGGCAAAATGCAAACAGATATAACAATGACAGTACCATTTGAAAGAGAAACATTTTTTTTTCATTGGGGTATGACGAATACCTGACTTCCCTTGAGAACCGTCGAGGGATGCTATCAAGTTCATTCTGATTTGTTGGAAAAATAATCAGTTTTTTTTAAAGGTACAAGCCCGCCTCAACCTCCCAAAACTGCTGCAACTCCTGTAGGCCAGGATCTACAGTAGATACACCTATGAAAACACCGGAATACTAAAGCCCGGCGCGTCCCAGGGACATGTGTAACTGTCTTGGTTCCCGCAACGAAGTGAATCAGAAGATATTATAAGAGGAGAAGAAGAAAAAACTATGGTTTCCACTTCCCTCGGTGAATTATTGCAGGAGACAGAATGAATTAAGCCTAAAGGCACAAAGAAGAGACTGTACAACTGTAAAATAATAATCAGTTGGTAAAAGTAATTAACATACGAATTCCAACATCACCCATCTGAATACAAAATCTGTAGATTGTGATCGATTTTTGATAGAATCTTCTCACAACAAATGCTTAAAATCGATTCATATTCACAGATTTCGGATTGCGATAGCAGGTTACTAATTTCTGTCGTTAATCGATATTTACCTGAAGAAGGAGATCAGGGACGGGGATCTGCCAGTTAAACTCGAATTTCTTGGTCATGGTGCTCGCTTGTCAACACCTCTCCAACACTCCACTCAAAGGTTCATGCAGACATTCTAGGCACGCTGTGGACAAAGAAATTTAATACTTAGTACCCTTGTAATTAATTTTAAATTGCGTTAATTATTACCTACGTTTATAAGTGATCTTAATTTGTAGAAAGAATACGTCTTAAACCTAGCTATATAAATTTGTGGTTGTAATGTCGAAACCTAATATATTTAAGGGTGTGCCTGTTATCTTTGAAGGTGTAAGAAAATGGGCAGATTACGCAATATAATAGCTATTTTTACCAGTTCTGTTGTAACAGCATGTAACTACGAACATTTTCGAAAAATCCTCAACATTTGACTCATTATCGGTAAACGCACTCATAACCATTCAACTCGATGAACAAGCCAGCCTCTTTTATATTCAAAATGAATAGTGAACCTTCACTAAATGATAAAACTTCAACAATTCACAAGGACACCTTTCAACAAACAATTTCCTGACCAAACCACAATTTTGATCAGATCCTTATCAGCATTTCGGAAGGTAGACATGTCAATCAGATCCTTTATAGATGGAGTAATTACACCCGTGTCAACACTGACATCCAATTAATGTGGCAACTATACTGTTCCGGTACTAGTTTTGTAGTTTCAGTATCAAACTTGGTACTGAAGCTCATAGCTGAAGATCGAGTTGAATGGGAAGGTTTGGGTGGATCTATGATGGATTGTGAGTTGAAAGATGGTAATATTTTAGGGAATAAGTAAGGGTAGGAAGTAGAAGATATTGTTTTGTTATTAGTGGATTGTCTTTCATATGAGGTGATGATGTCATTAATTGGTTCGAGATTTGACTTTTACTTCACTTGCATTCGATTAATTTAAAATACAAACATCCCAGAGCAGACGACCCGCCGAGATACGATTAGTAGATTTATACAGGTTAGTATTATAAATTGCATTTTGGTTCCCTTCAGTTCCTTTCATTTTAGGACTTAGAAGTACGTCAAAGTTTTTAGATTTTTATAACGATTACGCAGTCTGGTTTTGTGACAGAAAAAGCGAATGTCAGTTATCTTAAAAGTGCTAAAACAAAGGTCTGTAATTAAGATTGCGAAAACTATTTAACCTACTCGAGAGATAGCGTGATTACCATTAAGCAGAATTTCTGTGGCTCTAATTTAGAAAAGACGTTTTTGAATAGGTTCTGGAAGGAAAAAATCTGGCCAATTTCATCGTCTTGACCTACTTTAGTACACATTTTGTTTTCTTCACTTTTCTGATATCAATAATTCAAAAGTAAAAAGATGAACAGTGACCATCATCACCACATTTCCGTCCTTCGTCATCATCATCATCAACAGCCATTATATGCCCACTGCTGAGCAAAGCCTCTTCTCACACGGAGAAGGTTTGAGCATTAATCACCACGCTTGCTCAATGCGGGTTGGCGATTTCAAAGTTATAATTAGAAATTATAAGTTTGTCAATGGTTTCTATCACAGAACATTATAAAGAAGATATGTTCTGTGGTTTCTAATTAATGTTGTTTTTTCTGATTCTTCTGTTTTAAATGTTAACTCAACTTTACTTCCACTGTCACACTTTTATCGTGTTTTTATGTTAATTTATGCTGCATCGAATCTGGTGCTGAATAAATGTTTTTTTATTTCTTTCTTTCAAAATAAGTTGAAATGAATGAGTACAGAATCACAGAATTACAGTGTAAACTATTAAGCTTACATTGTAAGGAACAAGCAATTAGTTATACCAACGCTAGGTAATTTAGTTATTCAGTTGTATTGTTTCTACTGTAGAACAAATGTAATTAGCCATGAATGATGTCATGCAACACGAGTGGGGAAACAAATCGTGCACAAAGAAAACCTACTTACCGTAATATTGTACACATATTGAAGTGTAGATAAAAGTAAAGTGTTGAAGACTGATTGAGCATTGGCCTTAAATTGACTGATGATACAGATCAGTTTTGAATCTCATCGGAATTTGGGATCCAAAACTTGCAGTTATTTAAAGCGTATTTTTTTTAAGGGTTGAAAATCATCGAATGACTGCTCCCGCCTGGGTGAGGCGGGAGGGAGTGTCAGACTCTTACTGACTAAAAATCACCCCGTTCATTCTCCTGCGCTTCGAGCCGGAGCCTCGGTAACCCGTTAGGTTCTCCGCGACAAAACGTATAGGATAGGGTTCAGTTTAAGAAATATCCCGTGAAGTTTACAAAACTAATAGAGCTTTTCTCAGTATATTTACGTGAAAAAACCGTTCATCATCATCAACAGCCTATAAATGCCCACTGCTGAGCAAAACCTCTTCTCACACGGAAATGGTGCATGCTCAAGCATGAATCACCACGCTTGCTCAATGCGGATTGACGATTTCAAACTCATAATTAGATATTGTAAGCCAAGGTTTCATCACGATGTTTTCCTTCACTGTCTGTCAGTGGTGTCAAAATAATCTTAGAAAGTACATATAACTCGGAAAAAGTCACATTGGTATTTGTCATTGGTAGGTTTCGATACCGCACTCTCATAAACCGTTAATGTTAGTTAATTCAGTATGTCTCACGATTGTTATTATAAAAACTTCAATGATGTTATTTGCTGGCGTACTTGGAAAGTTTCTTCCTCGATGTTTATGTATGTGTAGATACAGTATCGGAATATCGGGACGCGAAAGTTTAATTAGAGGTAGAATTATGAAACTGCATTAATGTTTGATCCAATATCATCGAGTTTCATCAAAAGGGAGACTATGATGATATTTTTTAGAATGAAGTTATATTATCAAGATTCCTTTTTATTTTAATTAGAATTTTCATGAGAATTGTTATGCAAAAACTACAAAAAAACAATCAACCGAACATAGTACCTCCTCTTTTTTGAAGTCGGTAAAAACTACTTAGGGTTTTCTATGTTAATACAAAAAAATGGAAAATAGGGCTATTCTTATATTCATACTTAATATTTTTATGGGATGAGTCGGTAAACTATTAGACGGATCCCCTGATGATAAGCAATGGGCGTCGCCCGTGGACACCAGGACCGGCCGTACCGGCCTTAAGGGGATTTGGAGTTTAAGGATTGTTGGGGATCCAGGGATTGGGGAGGGAAGGGGGGACAATTGGGGTTCCGGTAACTTCACGCACAAAACGAAAAAATACGCGAGCGTTGTTTCACGTCGGTTTTCTGTGAGGCCGTGGTGTCACTCTGGTCGAACCGGCAAAAAGATTAATTAATAAAATTCAATTGGCGCAGCCTATTACCGTCGCCAGCAAGTCATTTGTGACTGAAACATCTCTCCATTGCTTCGTTGCCTCTTACGTACATGTGAAGTACAGAGGTGTCGACAAATGTTCTTTGCGATCTCCATAAAGTGAATGGCACACGGTTACGGCTATACAATATAGCCCTTACTAATAAAGTCCGATTATGTCTCTCAATCGTGTCACCGGACTATTTAGGCCATCGTCATCGCGTGTCAGTGGCTACTCATGATTGTTGTCAGTCGTCAGTATTTCTTGTCAGTCTCAATTACTAAGATTGACCAGTATATTCAGTATCTTATCCTGAGTGTATTGAGGATAGGAATCTGTCTAAATAAAATACCTTTTGGAGTTTTTGGTGATATAATATTAAGATGTTCAAAAGGGAGAAATGTGGAGAGGATGAATCTTAGGGTGGTTTGGTTGAGTTCAATTTTTTTTTCATTTATTTGTTTAATTAATCTGTCAAACACCAAGCGGTCACCGGTGACCGCGACCTATTGTTCTTTAATTGTGTCTATAAATACGGTACTCGACGAGTTAATTTCTTACACGTGTAAGTTTTCGATAAAAGAAAGGTGAAAGAGACCAATGTAAAATGTGAAGTAAAGTGGCGAAGAAAAATAAAACGAAAAGTCAACAAAATAAGGTATTTTACAACTAGGGTTAATTTGAATGAAAAATATCACCGGTTTTCAGAAAGAGTACCTAAATAAGAAAGAGGGTGATTTCCCTGAAATATTTAATTACACAAAACATTCCAATTTACCCTTTTTACTTTAAAATTTACATTTATCAACAAAGCAACTGTTTTCAAAAAGCCATAGAGAATGAAAAGAAAATTGAGAACTTTCTTAAAACTCTATGGTTTCCTAACCGTTGCGAGTTGTTTACGCGCGCCGTTCGGAAATCGAATCGAATATTATAATACTACCCACGTTCTGGAGAAGTCGTTCAGTAACGTGCCGGAGTTTTCAAATGATTTGTTCAAAAAACTTTTACGAGATTAAAAATTGAGAACGTTTAAGTACTTTCCCAACTTCGGGAGGGTTTAAATGAAATTTCCGCGAATATTTTTATGATGAAAACGGGTTGATTTTGGCGAGAGGAAAGTTGGGGTTTTGCTAAACAGTTTTCCTCTCGTGAGGATTCATTTTTTGCGTCTTTGTTTTAGTTAATTGCTTTCACTTTTCTTGACTAGCTTGTCAGGTTGCTAGCTGCGAAGCTAGCAAGCTTGGGGTATGGGGTTCGTTTCTAATCAGGCAGACAGTAGGTGGGGTAGGGCTGTTTTAAACTACCCCACGTTTTTAATTTAGTCTACATGTATTTGTATTGTAACTTTCGTGAGACATACTAAACAAATTATTATGTTTTCGGCTTACTCACGTAATAATTTGACGCAGCGCGAAAGTCGCCGCGTCGCGGGTTTCGAAATGCTGTTGATGAATATGAGCCTCTAGCATGGCTTGAAACTAGTCGAGTTTAGCAATTTAGTCTATTTGTATGTATGTGTATTCATTATTAACTAATCATGATGTTTCGGGTCCGTCTTATTTGTCATTGAGACTCGAGTTGTTTAGTATAGTTTTTAAAAGAATTTTGAATTGGATTGGAATATTAAATTAGTGTTATGACATGGCATACAAAGATAACTTTGTGTTGTAAAGGATGACGTATCTTCGGTATGTTTTCATCATCATCAACAGCCTATAAATGCCCACTGCTGAGCAAAGCCTCTTCTCACACGGAGAAGGTTACAGCATTAATCACCACGCTTGCTCAATGCGGTGCGGTATGTTTTGCTAACGTAGAAACCATAAAAATCTGTTTATATAGAGATGTAATCTTTCATTCAAAAATACCATTAAGTACTATTAGTAATGTTATAAACATAGATAACACATAGTACAAAACTTTTATCATTACATACTATCGTGGAGGTTATCTCTACTGCGGGGTCAGCAGAGATCAATGCGCACATGGACGCCAATGAGTCCTTTCTAGTTTTGATAAAGAAACTACAACGTCCAATCAGCAAACTTATCTCCTATGCAGGTAGGACAATCATTTAGTTAAAATTAGTGGGGTAAAAATCCCATACTTCCTAGTCTTTCTACCAAAAAAGCTTGGCGCCATTCGAAGGTTTACCCCCGTATTAAAAATAAATCTATATTATCACTACATAGTATAAAACAAAGTCGCTTTCCGCCGTCTGTCTGTCCCTATGTATGCTTAGATCTTTAAAACTACGCAACAGATTTTGATGCGGTTTTTTTTTAATAGATAGAGTGATTCTTAAGGAAGGTTTATATGTATGATACATGCATATTGCATTCGTGTGAATCTGTGGCGGGTCTTTAGTATATATATAAATGAAACCCGTTTCCCGTTGTCACGCCATAACTTGAGAACGGCTAGACCGATTTGGCTGATTTTTTTGTTGTGTTTATTATTGTCAAGAGAAGGTTCTTATGACAGAAAAAGTTCTGAAAATCCTATGGGAAAGGGAGAAAACGGTATTGCGCGTACGAAGTCGCGGGCAGAAGCTAGTAGAACAATAAAAATGATTCAGTAGGTACAGAGACAACAATCATTTGTTAAAAAGAATAAGCATTGAAGTATTCTATGATTTTAGTAAAATAATGAATCTGTGGACCATGGACAAGACTTCATTTTTAATTTTTTTGATTTTATTTTATTTTATTTTTATTTTTAAATTATGTTACGTGTATTCTGCGCAGAAATAAATGGATTTTCTTTCTTCTTTCTTTTCTACTCGAAAATCCTACAGTCTTAGTTACTATTTATTAAAAACTTTATAATAATAAGGACAACATAAGGAATTTGTGAGATTGTAAAAAAAAATTTTGAACAGTAACGATGGAGTTTCTTGCTCGTTCTTCCCCATTCGAATCTATACTTTCGAACGAGCACCTAGCTTTTCTAACAATTCAATTCGACGTTTCAAAAGTGTCTCTATTAAGACCATCCGATCAACAAGGCCGATTAAACCTCACCACAATATTCCAATAAAGACTTCAATCCGAGAATCGGACAATTAATGACCATTTAACAAAATAAACGTTCTCATTTAAAATTCCGAATCGTAAGTTGAAGTTAATTAATGTATTCGGGTTTCGTTCGATTGTTCTCAACCAAATTAGTATTCGGTCATTTGTTATCGTCAATCAATTACAATTGGCATCATTTGTTAACGTTTGTACGATACAAACGACGATTTTCATGGTATGTTTGTCTGTTTAAATTATTTTATTGACTGCTTACAGGAAAATTAGAATTAAGTGTGGGAGAGCCATGCTTCGGCATGAATGGGCCGGCTGGACTGGAGTGATACCACGGCCTCACAGAAAACCGACGTGAAGCAACGCTTGCGTTGTGTTTCGTCGTGTGAGTGAGGTTACCGGAGGCCCAATTACCCTCCCCTTCCCCAATCTTCCCAATTCCTGAATCCCCAACGATCATCAAATGCCCAATAGGCCGGTAACGCACTTGTAACGCCTCTGGTGTTCCACGTGTCCATGGGCGATGCCGATTGCCTCTCATCAGGTGATCCGTCTGCTCGTTTAACGGCTTATGTCATAAAAAATGAATCTAGTTTGTATGTAGTTATAGTACAAATACAATTAATTATATCAGTGTTACTTCAATTCGTTTACATACTGGTGATTTTGAAAAGTAAATTAGATGTTAGGTACTAATAGAAATTTGTTTATACATACGGTAGGTACTAATCTGGAGATCTTCTAGGTAGAGTCATACAAAATCACTTCGGTCTCCTATTTTAGTAATTTTTTTACGTACTACTTTTACTCTGTATTAGAATATAGGGTAAAAATTGCTCAAAAATCCTTCACCATTATACTTGTTTTTGTCACCATAATTACCTATATTGTCATCCTTCTGATCACCACTTAGTACATTGTCTAATCGTCAAAATCTAATTAAAATTTTCCAACCCCGCAAAAACCTAGTTAGCGACCCTAATACACAAAGTTAACTAAAACCCTTCCGATCAAAAACGATTAAAACAACTGATTCACCAAGTTCATTAATACATTACAAAAATAATGCTACAATTATAATAGTTAGGATCCCAAGTAATCAGTCGAGTTATAATATGAATTACGGAGAGTCGCGAGATAAGTGTCAAGTTGCTGGACACCAGTGTCAGACACTAATGGATTGCGGACACAGGCCGGGGTTGTGGTAACGAGCTAATAGCTTAGTTTGGTTTAAACTTTCCTATTAAAGTAGCCTGGGCAGCTGAGTAACTTGGGCTGTTTTTTCCTTGAAACTTAGGCTAAGTTCTTGGACGATCTTTGAGTGTTAGCACTTTGTGTGGGAGTATTATATTATACGTATAGTAATAGGTACATACTGAGACTTTATCATCTGGAATAACCTGTTTAATTTTTCACTCATGTCTTTATGATTAGCAACTTTCACGCGGTTTCCCCTGCTCTGCTCGTCTCCTTTTGATCGTAGCGAGATGTTTTATTTCCTATAACTTTCTTCGATAAATGAACTATCCAACACAATAAGATTTTTTTAAATCGGACTAGTGTATCCGGAGATAAGCGCGTTCAAACAACAAAAAAAAAATTTATTCAGCTTTATATTTAAAAGTGAATGAACAAAATACGTTTATTTTGTTAAATAATCATACATTTTATAAAAAATACGTATTTTCTGTACATTTCATAAAAGAAAAGAGAAGTTCTCCTAACCCCAGTCCCTTCTACAACTTGATCGTGACGACAACCTTGACAACGTGGCATCTCTTTTTAATTATTCATCAATTAATGCAAATGTTATGCAAGTTCTACATATCAAAGGCTAGACCTTGCATCAAGAGCTGCCTTGGTTTCAGTCTAGGTCTGTCGTTCAATGTCTAGGTATATATTAGTGTAGGAATGAAATTTCGTGGAAGTATTGACTGATTATTAAATTAATTATTATGGATTAACTAACCCGGCAAACTTCATAAAATTATTTTCTTACCTTTTAAACCTTCTCTGGACTTCCACCAAAATTGGTAAGGCCAAAAGTAGCCAAATCGGTTCAGAAGTTCTCGAGGTTTAGCGAGACAAACGAACGGAAATTCATTTTTATTTATAGGAACTCGACTAGTTTCCAGTCATACTAGAGGCTCATATTCATGAGCAGCATTCCGCGATACACGATGCGGCGACTGTCCTGCTGCTACTAACTCGTCACCGCGTGGTGTAGTATGTCTCACGAAAGTTATGATTTGTAGATGACTGGTCATTTTCATCCAGTCTATTTGTTTTTGAAAAGGTCTCTCAAACTCATCCTTACTTATATTATAAATCGGAAAGTGAGTTTGTTTGTTTGTTCCACTTTAACGCAGTAACTACTAAACCGATTCCTTTGAATGTTTGCAGATGTGTAGTTAGAAGTCCGGACTAAATAATAGGGTACTTTTTATCCCGGAAAAATTTGATATTAGGGAAAACAAAAGTATTGGTATAGATGGCGCTGTGTGTGTGGCTTTTTATCCTTTTGTGACGCGAGCGAAGCCGCGGGTAAAAGCTAGTGTATCATAAAACAATATTTCTCTTCCTTCAAAAGAGTAAGCTGTCTACAAGCGGTACGTATCACTAGTGAGATTTTAAAATCTGTTGTAAGACATGTCTATTGACGCCCACGTGGGACTAAGTAAGCCTTTATGCTACCAAGAAATTATCTAATGAAATAGTTTATTGGGAAAGCGGGGGTGCTTTATTAAAAGCATTACAGGTTATGTTATGTTAACATTTTTAGCCTACCTGCTAGTTAGTGCAAAGATAAGATCAAAATGGCATGTAACATTAGTTAGAAAAGACTATTAAACAACGCCTACATAAATTCTAGTCATTCTAGTACATTTTACAAAGATATACAGTATAGCGACATTCGACAAATCAAGCTGTTACAATCCAGTTTATTCTGGTCTCGCTTTGTATCATGTTTCAGTATATTCAAAGGTCAGTTTATACTGGGTACCATAGCCATGTGAACATGGTTTATGTAAGAGCATCCTGCCTACGTACGCTCAGCCTACGTGAGGCAAACGTTATGCACGTGTTTACGATTATACGTAAAGGGTGTTCCAACCTTTTTGTTGTGACGCAGACGTGTAAAGGGGAGCACAGGCCGACTTGACGTAAGTCGGGTGAAACGGTTGAATATTATTATTTGATTTTAATAAGATTTCTTTTGTTGTATTGTATTGTGAGTGAATATGTCATTGTAGTAGCTTGAGTACGGGGTTTATAATACAGTATTTTATAGGTACTAAATTCTTAGTATAAAACTGTTTTTGAGGGAGAACATCGTCAATCAATCAACTGCCTCATTGGCCGAGTGGTCGCAAGTGCGACTGCCGGGCAAGGGGTCTCGGGTTCGATTCCCGGGTCGGGCAAAGTATTACTGGGTTTTAAAAATACTCAGTAGTAGCCCGGAGTCTGGAATTGTGCCCGGTATATAATATGGCTATAGGCTCACCCCCAATTACATAGGACTGGGTATTACATTTAACAGTGGCATTAAATGCCGTATTGTGCACCTCTGCCTACCCCTTCGGGGATAAAATGTGTATAGAAAATCGTCATATGAATCCTACGGTTTTCAGCGAGGCAAGGAGTGTCATCCTCTTATTAACTAAAAAACCACCCGATTCCTATACCTGCATCGAGCTGGAATCTTGGTATATCTTACGATTGTTCGCAGCTCCGGTCGGAATCGTAAATATAAGTTTTTTTTTTATTTGATGGACCGATTAACCACTATCTCGCTTGGTGGTAAGCGATGATGTGGTCTACATGTGTCTATTATAGTGTGTGATAATATTTTTTTAAAGCGTCACTTAAAACTACTTAAGGGGATACAGATCATAGAGATGCAATTAAAAAAGACAGGTGGTACTACCGTACATAATTAATGAGCTCAAGAGTACATCTTAACTGTCAAAAAGCTAAATTCTTACATATTTCTATTTATCCTTCCGAATAATCCAAGCGTGACGCTATTAAGTCAAGCCGAGTGATTTACAACGCCTGTGACCTAATTTTTCCGTTCCGAGTACGTTTTCTCAAATGAAAATTAATTTATTTTTAATGAATTTTCGACACGGCCTATAGAAAATGTACGTAAAAGGCGAAATACGATGACGCTTCTGAAATGAGATATTTAATTTGAGATGGGATTTTTGTCTTGACGGCTCAGATCTTTGCTGTTAACTCGATTTTCTTTCACTTTTCTTCGTTTTTGGGGTAAGGAAATGTGGCGGCTTGAGGTCGGAACTCGGAACCACTCAGCGTGTCACATTATGTTTAATACAATATATTAGTGTACGTACAATATATTTTCTTTGTCACAAGGTAGGCAGAAACCAAAATGCGGCCTATGATATAACAAATGTGTTTGGTTTTGACTACGTTTTTGAGATATTTCGTTAATGTCAACGTGTTTAGAAGATATTTTCCTTTCCCACTAAATTTTTGCTACAGTTGTGTTTTTTATGTCATTGAATTACTTACGAAACTCAATTCAAACACGAAACACATTTTTTAATTACAGACACGAAAATTTTAAACGTATTTATACTTTCCTATTCGAATATCGACCCCATCATTTTATTACCTTTCGCACTACCTCTAATATTACAAATGTGAAGTTTCTTTGTTTGGATGTTTGTCCGTCAAACACGCTAAAACTACTGAACGGATTTTGATGGTATGGTATACAGGCAGGGTATGGACTGACTTAGGTGATAAGATACTTTTTATTATTCGTATTCCTGTTTTATTATAACAGGAATACGCGATCAAAGCAGCGGGCAAAAGCCAGTTAATAACTAAACCAAACAGCCCAAACTAACAACAACCCAGTAAATCACATCTATAAATAATTACTTCTTAATCTTTGCTGTGGGTGTGACAAAGACTGACCGGATCAAAGGCCTTAATCTTACTAATCACAGTATACTGTTACAAAAGCCTTCGCAGTACTGAAAGTTCTTTAAGAAAATTATTATCAATGGCGTTTAAAGTTCAAGTGTAGGATCAAATTCTCAGCTTTAGTAAGCACAATGGTTGTTGAAAGGACACAAGAATTCTTTATTAGTAGGTATGTAGTTGTAGGATGTATAGAGTTTAATATTGCATGGCATATTGTTTTGTTTTAGGTCTAAAGTCTGAATAGGTTAGTTATGAAACTTTAGGTCTTGGTGCTTCAAGGGAAACCAAGTCTTGTTGCTTGTTAAATTGTTTATTGTAACGTCTGTTTTCACGTATTATATTTTTACGTAGACTAATAACATGGAAACAATAATGTTACTACAAAACCAATGAGAAGTATTAAAAAGTTAGCACATACTGCTCTTACTATTATGGAGATATACAAAATCCGATAATATTTTGGGAGAGCCATGCTTCGGCACGAATGGGCCGGCTCGACGGAGTGATACTACCACCACGGCTTCATAGAACACCGACGTGAAGCAACGCTTGCGTTGTGTTTTGTCGCGTGAGTGAGGTTACTGGAGGCCCAATTACCCTTCCCTTCCCCAATTTCCCCAATCCCTGGTTCCCCAACGATCCTCAAACTCCTAATCCCCAAAAGGCCGGTAACGCACTTGTAATGCTCTGGTGTTCCAGGTGTCCATGGGCGACGCCGATTGCTTACCATCAGGTGATCCGTCTGCTCATTTACCAGCTTAGGCCATAAAAAAAGATATATAGATTAAGTTTATGTCCTACTTAAACTATTTACTTGATAACTATTAGGTGTGAATTAGGATGTCCAAGGTTTTTATTAATTTTATTTAGTTGTATTTAAGGGAGCTACATCTGCCAAAAACCCGTTTTACAGTTTGGCAGAGTATATTTTTTTCAAAAACTATGTTTGTTACCTTGAATAAATGCTTTTTCATTTCATTTCATTACCTACACTGTTACAGGCGATTCTCGAATTATGAGTCCTAAACCTATCCATTTAAAGATGAATTCGTACTACACTCGACTTCCATGCGCTATATGTAATTAAGAATATCACAACTACCTATCTACACGTGTTTCAAAATTAAAACAACTTCAAAGTGATGCCCAATCTAACTTCAACTTTATATAACATCTGTAAAATTTTACCATCCATTTAAAATACTGGCTTCAAGCCTCAATATTTTCCAGCCCCTGCAGCGCTTTGCATACAGTAGCAGGTCGTAAACTATCAAGCGCGGCAGCTGATTTATTTACACTGTGACCTGGTTTAGCTCCAACTACGATGGAACTATGACCTGATGGTAGCTTAGAGGGATTGTAGTTTAGTGCCGTAATATTTATACAATTTATGACATAACTGAGGTAACTAGAGTGTGTGTAGTACACGAAGGAATGTGGAGGTTTTGGGTAGCAGTACTCTCTGATAAACGTGGACTTTTAAAACAAGTTATATTCAATTCGCCTGACAAACGAATAGATTATTGTTAAGTCTTTTATGTAAAGGAGATCCATATAGGTAGTACCTTCCTTAGTTATGTATTATTGATTATAACAATTACGTCTTCCCTCTTTAATATTTATTACCTTAACTTCTGTTATCTATTTCATGATTTCTTTACTATAATTTCGCATCTACTGCTTTCACATTCTGCATCACCCAATGGTCGACTGTCAGAGAATGACAACGGCATTAAGTCTGACATTTGCACAGTGTATGTGCAATAAAGTTTAAATAAATATAGCAGTGGATTGTCATAAACTGATCATGTTGAAGCTAATAAATTTGGAAATGTTGTTGTGTTTAGGACGCAACAGAATATTATTATTTTTTAAGGGGGGAAATCATCGAATGACTGCTCCCACCTGGGTGAGGCGGCAGGGAGTGTCAGACTCTTACTGACTAAAAACCACCCCATTCCTTCTCCTGCATGTCTAGCTGGAGCCCCGGTAACCCGTTAGGTTCTCCGCGACACGCAACAAAATATAGGGCTTCCTTAACAAATAGCAAAACCTTTACTTGGTATTCTTGTTAAATTTTAAACCCTCAAAACATGAGAGAAATAAAAGCTTGATACCTAAATCTAATTTTCACAATAACATTAGTGAAGCCAGGTCGTCGATAATATAATTACAGTATTATGACGCGTTAGGCCCCCAGACCCCGTGCACAGGCCTCGGGGCCGCACGTAAGGGGCCAGGGCCCGCACTAATTGGATTTATTTATTAACAACTCGTGCGCAAGGCCGAGGATTTATCGTTAAGGGTGGCACGAGACTAGCAGGTCACGTTAGTCGGACATTTTTCCGATTACCAACTCTATCTGTTTTTTGTTATGGTTGAAAATCTATTGATACCATGGGGTAGGATGATGTGCTACTGTCTGCGTATGGTTGAGGCTGTCCTGTGACTTGTAAGTAAAGTTCTTGTCAATACAACTTTATGTTTGAAAATTGTAAGTGAAGCTAGGATAGCAATTTACAGGATTTTGCGGAATACGGAAAAACATTACTGCTTCTGTTGTTATTATGGGCGTCGAAATATCTGTCCCGATAATTGTGATTCAAATGGCTATGATAGGACCTGACTACTTACAGGTTGCGAGTTAAATACTGTCGAATAACTGAGTGAATGAAACAATATGGCGTTTAATGTTACCATGTATAAAAAATGCTTAGTTGCTCAAAGTACTTATTTTTCGTTTAGATCCTGACTTATTGGGAGTAGTAGATTCTAGGAATATTTCGATTTTTATGGGATTGTGGGCAAACGAGTACAGAGTACACGTATCGTAATGGTTGTATAATATCAACTATTTAGTTAGTTAACTGAACGACTACCGATTACATAGGAGACAAGGCCATATCACCAGACTGTGTGTACGGCATGCCAGACTGTGTAGTTATGTATGGCGGGCCAGACAACCACTATGACTAATCTTTTCGCGGAGGCACGTCGCCGGGGCGAAACTCCGCTGCCGCGCCAGATAAGTGCGTGGCGGGATGAGCTCCGGCGCGATCTCATGGCGGAATGGCAGCAACGACTGTCGCAACCGAGGGCTGGGCTCGCTGCCATTGCAGCGGTAAGTCCCCTCTTTGAGGAGTGGCTTGAGAGACGCTACGGCGTCCTCACCTACCGCCTGACGCAGGTCCTCACCGGACATGGCAGTTTCGGGAGGTACCTGTGTCTGATGGGGCGGGAGGAAACGCCCGGGTGTCATCACTGCGAGGACCGCCCTGAGGACACGGTGGAACACACGGTGGGAGAATGCCCTTCGTGGGCTGAGCACCGCCGTGTCCTCAGGGAAGTGATCGGCGATGGCGACCTCTCGCGTCCGGGCCTAGTGCAGGCCATGATGCGGAGCGAGGGGGATTGGGATGCCGTCTCCTCCTTTTGCGAAGCAGTCATGCTAGCTAAGGAGGAGGCGGGACGCGTGAGGCAGCGAAGCGCTGCCTCCTCGCAACCCAGCCATCGCGAAGGACACACCGGGCGTCGGGGATCGCGGGACGATCTCCGGCCACCGTAAGCGCGGGCCTGCGGACGGCGAGCATGGGTGGCTCCCCGTCCGACCAGAAACAGACCCGAGCGTACGGCGCGTCGCGTTCCGCGCGCGCCTCAAAGAGCCATCAGACCACCACAGATGGGGTCCAATAGGGCCGATGCCGATTCGGAGTCGCGGAGAACCTAACGGGTAACCGGGGCTCCGGTTTGACGTGCAGGAGAAGGAACGGGGTGGTTTTTAGTCAGTAAGAGTCTGACACTCCCTCCCGCCTCACCCAGGCGGGGGCAGTCATTCGATGATTTTCCCCCCTTAAAAAAAAAAAAAAAAAAAATGACTAATCTTTTGTAGTATTTTATCGGAGGAACTTCTTAGAATATATTGTTTGTTGTCTAAAAGTTTATGTAAGTACTTATTAATTGATGTCTTATAGTCATTGCAATTGTTACGTATTTCTGTTTTGGTTATATATAGCCCCATTAACTGCCTCATTAGCTGAGTCGTCGTAAGTGCGGGGTGAGCCTATTGCCATATACCGGGCACAATTCCAGATTCCGTGCTACTACTGAATTTTTTTTTAAACACAGTAATACTTTGCCCAACCCGAGAATTGAACCCGAGATCCCTTGCCCGGTAGTCGCACTAGCGACCACTCGACCAACGAGGCAGAAATAAATATTCTCTTAATATTCGTGTATTTGGAAATGGGATAAATATAAGTATAGATATACTCTTCTTCTTTTTGTTTATTTATTTCTTTCTTTTTTTCTTTATACAGTTTTGTTCCTAATTCCTGACCGATGTATTGTGTAATAGGAACATTTATTACCACATGGGACTCGTGACATAACCGACGAAAATTGGTTATATTTCTGTCTACCCCTTTCAGAGATAAACCAAAGTATTGTTACATTGACTTTGAAAAGTATTTCCATATCATTTCCCATCAAAACGTAACGCTTCGTCACGGATTTTCGTCACGGTGTATTTTATCAATAGCGTGACGAATGGCCGTGTCATTGGCTGCCGTGACGAAATTATCCCCTGTCTGTTTTGATGAACATGTTCAGGATAAAATTGTTTGTATTAATAGTAGTTTTCCTTATCAGGTTAGCTCTGGCATTGACTTTAGCCTGGTTATAAACCAGGTAATATTTGCCCATTTTTCCCGCGACTACGCTGCAGGGAATAGTGACGTAAGCAGTTTTATATTTTTTTATCGTTTCTGTATAGCTTATGTTGTTCAGTAACTATGAGGGTTTCTGATATTAGAAGAATATTTCAAATTGGTCCTGTGGTTTTTATGTGGAAACAAAATGATTATGTCGCTGTCACTGTCACTTAGTTTTAACTGAAGCACAGAAAAATGATACCTTTGGTTTGTTTCATTGTTTACAAACATTGCTACAAAAAATACTTACGTATAGTCGGAAAAAATAATAGGGACATGAAACAGTTAGTTAATAGAAAAATTTTCATCATTGATCTTAAGTTATTTTCATTCATAGTAATGAATGTTTGTTGATACAATTTCTAGTAGGTATCGATTATAAGCAAAATATCTACTTATCAATTGCTTTTTTTGGGTGTTTTATATTCAATACTTCATTAAAATATCTACCTTTATTAGGTACAACAAAGTAGTTTCTAACCTGTCAAAAAATTCACGACCATGATCAATGTCGTTACACAGGCACTGCGGCACCGATAGGAATTAAAAAAAAAACACAGCCTTTCTATCTATGTAGTACCTAAGAAACAAGGCAGGTTAAATGTAAATAAGTAAAATATATTTAACACTATATTTATTGTCTTTAAACTCCCTCGACGTTTAATATGTTACGCAAAAGAGAAACGGCGCCATCTTCAAAAAATCCATTCATTATTTCAGCAAACTGTCAAGAGAGGTAAAGAAAGATAAATCTTTAGTCTTAGTATTATCTATAAATACATTTCCCGTGTTTGAAGTAGCAAAATAAATTTAATAGCGTTAGAAGCCGCGAACAAAACTAATCTGCCTATAAAAATGGATCAAAGAAACTGTTTTTAAATTATATCTGCATGCGTGCGACTGCGATTTTAAAATCGCAAAAATTTGGTGTATTTAGTTAATAGACACTAGTTACTTCCACGGTGTTTTTACCCAGGGTTCGGTTTCTATATCTTAATTATTAATAGTTAATATGAATTATTTAAGTAATATTAATGATTTCTATTATTTTGTAAGTAGAGTAAGTACTTTTGCGGTGTCAAAAGGGCCTATAGTTGGAACATATTTTGTCAAAAATTGTACACACTATAGATGCATTAAAGTGATTTGAATTTGAATTTATATCTCGTAGCATAGTGTTATAACCCGTAAATTAACTATTGAATACAATAAGAATAAATTACTTATTATGATTATCGGATTACTCACGTAATTATTCGACGAGGAACTCGACTAGTTTCAAGCCATAATAGAGGTTCATATAGTTCATAGTCGCCTCTACAGATAGAAGGAATATGAATGTGTCTTTTATATGGCTTAATACTAGTCGAGTTCCTCGTCAAATAATTACGTGAGTAAGTCGAAAAACATAACAATTGGTATATATGGAATAACGACTGCACGGTTGGTGCGGTGGCTGGGCAACCGGCTGCCTGGGTTTTATAATATAAACACAAAAAAGAATAGGTAAATTCAGACCTATAGATCCGGAGATATGGGCACTCAAACAAAACAAAATCTTCAGCAATATTATTAGTAGGTTCAGTACATAATGCACCTTGGAACATAATATAATACATATATAGCTCTAAGAGTTGATACTATTAGAGGGCTATTGACTGGTGCACAATATTGGCTTAAGGCTTTGCTAGTAGCTTAGAAGACCTTCAAGAGTTTCGGTAGAATATCAATATAGAGCTTCAAGTGCTTCCATGGTTGATACTCCGATATTGTCATAGATTGATTCTACATACTATTATACTGTTCTATAAGGGATAACGTCCTTATAGGTCCAGAAGACATTTCGAAAGTATTCACTATTAGTTAAAAGGATAAAGAAAGAAAATACTTGATTTCACACGCTAAAAATCAAGTGACATGTACAGATTATTGTTAGTGTATTAGTATGGTAAGTACAGACAGATAGACACAATGTTCATGCCCCAAGTCTGCGATGAAATTACAAAGTGACTGTTAATTTCAAAGAGTACCTTCACCAAATTAATTACTTTTTGTAATCGCCGTGCAAGACGTCTACCCACTAGATGGATCTTTTTACATATACCTAAGTATGTATAAGTGTGGGAGAGCCATGCTTCGCTCGTACCGGCTCGACTGGAGTGATACCACGGACTCACAGAACACCGACGTGAATCAATGCTTGGGTTGTGCTTCGTCGTGTGAGTAAGATTACCGGAGGCCCAATTACACCCTCCCCCCAACAATCCTCAAATTCCTAATCCCCAAAAGGCCGGTAACGCACTTGTAACGCCTTTGGTGTTCCAGGCACCCATGGGCGGCGCCGATTGCTTACCATCAGGTGATCCGTCTGCTCGTTTACCGGCTTATCCCATAAAGAAAAACCTGGCGATTTGGATGTCATTGAAGGAGACCATAGATATACTCTAATATTTCTGTGGAGGAGGCCTATGTGTAGCGGTGAACGCCTTATGGCAGATATTGTTATGACGTTATTAATTTATATGTTCACTGCAAAAGTTCTGTTAACCCCACCATAAATAAGCATAATTAACTAAAGATAGGCAGCTTTTTAACCCGGCACGCACAAATTACGACCCAAAACAATGATCAGGCATATTTTTTTGCGTTTTTCAGTCGCAATTCATCTTCCATCCTATGAAAATTTATTATAAACGAGAGCTGAACTTGTGTACAATGAGACATAAATCATTTTACACCGTACAGTTTTGAGTCCGACCTTGAGTCAGGATTTTAATAGAAATTATATTAAACAACATAATAAATATATTTTGATGCTAAGCATACATAATATTAGCGAACAGTGAATGGTTTCATACAAGGTTTTGTTAACATATTAGTATTTCTATAAAAAAATACCGCATTGTTATGTTTTTAGACGCATTAGATAAAACGATAGAATTGTTATTTTTAAATGAATACTACATTGTAGTCCAAATGGTCCTGCACAGTTCGGTTTCATAGGGAATTCCTCCCACGGACCCTACGATAGTGGAATAAACTCCTCCCTGCCGTGGTTTTCCCAGTCGGCTACAACATGGGGTTCTTCAAGAGGGGAGTGAATAGGTTTCTTAAGGGTCGGCAAGACGCATGTAATGCCCCAAGTGTTGCAAGCGTACATAGGCCACGGTAACTGCTTACCATCAGGTGGGCGTCGTGGTATAAAAAATGTGCGTTTACTGAGCACTTCATTTTGATTAATAATATTATATCTATTTTCTCTGTCTGAGATACTTATTACCTACACAATTACTGGAAAAGAAAGATATGGCAAAAGATTGAAAGGATATCAGTCATTTTATACTGACTGTTCTGTTATATCTTCGGTAATTCAACTACTAAATCATATTACCACTACATAGTAAAACAAAGTCGCTATCCGCCGTCTGTCTGTCCCTATGTATGCTTAGATACTACGCAACGGATTTTGATGCGGTTTCTTTTCATAGATAGAATGATTCATAAGGAAGGTTTATATTTATGATACATGCATATTGCACCCGTGCGAAGCCGGGGCGGGATTTTTATATACAGCTATGCTATAGCCAAAGATGGGTATATAAAAATGTACTTAAACTCTTGAATGTTGCAACGCAGACCTATTGTTTTCTATTGTGTTTCATATATTGTCAGACAAGAGGTTAATACCTAATTTTCATCCGTTGTTACGACTCCCATATTACGATAATATAAGGTTGATTGTTTATGCAACTCCATTATTGAATAGTCTATTGTAACGCCAATATTGTTAGGATTTTCAATTTATAGCATAACAATGTAAAATCACAGTTTCAAGGTAGGTTAGTCACATATGCTAATTAACTCGCTCATTTCAATATCTGGAGCGTGCAAAGTGCCAGTATTATTCACTACAATATTTATAGGTTTTTTTAAAAATATTAGTATAATTATGTATGTTGTGGTGAGTGAAAAAAAATAATAGGACAGAATTAGGTACATTTTCGAAATAAATAAATGTTGTCATGATAAAGGTAACCTATGACCTTCATGACTTAGTAGCCATGAGGTTACCGGAGGCCCAATTACCTCCTTCCCCAGTCTCCCCAATCCTCGAAAGTTTCACAATCCTCAAATCACCAATTCCCAAAATGCCAATAACGCACTTGTAACGCTTTAGTGTTTCAGGTGTCCATGGACGGCGCCAATTGCTTACCATCAAGTGATCCGTCTATTCGTTTACCGGTTTATGCCATAAAAAAGCCATAATTTTTTTTTTTATAAATATAGTAGATTAAACCTGAGATTATTATTAGAAATTATGTTTGATATCGTTAACACGCTTTGAGCAAGCGTGGTGATTAATGTTGATTCCTTATTCACGCGATAATCGATCTTAGCTCGGTAAATACAGAGAAAAATCATTTTTTTATGGAATAGGAGGCATACGAGCAATCGGGTCACCTGATTGTGTGAGACTGTTTACAAAATTATATCTTTTTTGACTGTAAAATATACAAATTCATCAAAAACATCCAATAGATATTGTGATAACGTGCATATAATACGAAATCCTAGCAATATCACGGGTAATCCGGCGCCACTGCTGTCGAAGATATAAAAATGTTGTAGAAAATTTCTTACATTTCCTACTTACTGTGAGATTGAAAAATTCTTCCTTGAATGTTGCCTGGCAGCTGGATTACTATGAAATCGGAGTCGAAGTCTCATCACGTTTGAACGGTACTCTGGAATAACGACTATGTAATTGAATAACTAGGTATCTAGATAGAACGAAAAAAATATTTTATAAGACCTATTTTTTATAAGTATTTTGTGACAGCTTCATTATTGGGAATTTGACCGAGTATTTCTAGTGGAGAAGTGACCTGCGGTGCCAATGAATCTGCAGCTGCCAAACATCTCAAGATCAAGACTGGGATCTCACAGAGCGAGTCTTATTGAGGTTTTTTCATTCTCAGTAATATTATGAAGTCTAAAGTTGTGCTAGATGTGCTGCAATAGGCCTGAATATGCTCACTCTCTGTTACAAAAGACCTCCAATACGATACCTGGCGAAACGTTAATGTTTCGCCAATAGGGATGATGCCGATACGGAGCCGCGGAGAACTTAACGGGTTACCGGGGCTCCGGCTCGAAGTGCAAGAGTAGGAACGGGGTAATATTTAGTCAGTACGAGTCTGACATTTCCTCCCGACTCACCCAGGCGGGAGAAGTCATTCGTTGAGTTTCCCCCTTAAAAAAGAAAACACTTAATACGTGGAATTGTATACCTACTTCTGTCTACTCCCTCAAATACGTGACGACATGTAAAACCTAAGTACTCAGGCATTACCTTATCGCTATCCTCGCATTATGATGTACCTACAGATCGTTAAGTGAAGGTTTCAAACCATTTTGAATACTAATCGTGGACATTGAAATCAGAAGGGGCCTTTCCTGTTGGCAGAATTTTCAAGGATAGTCCGAAGTTTTGTGTAAAGGAAAGTTTTTTGAAATATCAGTTGTTATTTCGAGAAGGATAATGCTTTAATTTCTTGTCAGTTATGTTACGGACATCATGAGAGTTATTGCTCGCAAGACTGTAGGACATTTACTGCTGAACGTTGCCTGTTTTTTTGATATAACTTATTCGAAGGACGTTGTAATGTTTTGTAAACGTCCTTGACTTATTCAATAACACATCATGCATTTTATCCTCGAAGGCGTAAGCAGTGCCACTGTAGGTACATAGTGAAACGTGGGTGTTACCCAGGTTTCACTATTTATATTATGAATTCAAAGTCAAAGTCAAAGTGAAAGCATAAGCAATAATCCCATGTAATAGTGGGTGAGCCTATTGCCATATACCGGGTACAATTCCAGACTCCGTGATACTATACTGAGATTTTTTTTTAAAACTTAGTAATTTTTTACCCGACCCGGGAATCGAACCCGAGTGGCAGTGACACTTGCGACCACTCGGCCAACGAGACATACATACTTATTCAATAACTGTATATTTATTAGATGACAATATTACCTGTCTTTCTGTGGTAGACATGTTTGATGCAGTTCTGCATCAGTAATCACTGCAAGGTTGTGTACTTAGACACGTATATTACCTACCTAGTACTATACGTGTCTAGTCTAATATCTATTAGTAGGCATAGGATAAATGTATGTCACACAGACGTCTTTTAACATAAAGTTGCTGAAGAGTTTGTTTGTTTAAACGGAATCTCTGGAACCCAGTGGTTCCGGACCAGTGTCCGGTTTGAAAAATTATTTTTGAGTTGGATAGTCCATAGTGGGAAGAACGTATTTGCCTTAATCAAAAATAAATTATTTCGATTGTTCAATACGATACAATATTACAAAACAATCACACTTTTATTAATCGATTTTATAAACAATTTAATTTTAATATTTTTCCAGCAATTTGTTAAGAAATAAGTAGCTAAGTAAGTTGTTTGACGCTAAAAAACGTGACGTCACAATACACAATCTTGTTCAAAATTCATAGAAAAGTGTCGTTTTTGACAGTTCGAAAAAAGCATTGAATTAGACTAGTTTGCAAGTACCTAATTGAAACCGTCTTAATCGGAACTCTTCTGACTATCCTAAGTGATATAGTAACAACCAAACAACCACCTTGATATTAAGTTATTTTCGTAAACGGCATCAATATTCAATAACGAAACTTTTTGATAAATGACAGCCTACCAATAATCATAATGACATTCCCGCCCTAGCGTGACAGCGTGACAGCACGACACACTTAGCTTACGTCACTACAAATTGATCGTAGTTCTACAGTTGATACAGATATTGATATTATTATGATTCTTATTTAGATATTAGACAAAATATCTTTATTTTATGAAATAAATTGTTTTTTCAGACTCACGTAAGCAGTCAGGCAAATAGTGAAAATGCTTTTTTCTTGCTTTTTCTTTTTTAAAAATATAACGTTAGGTACTCTTCATTGGGTTTTCTTCTGTGTCGTGGGTGCTTTTACAAACATACGATTCATAACACATCGTATCCAAATCACATACAACAATTTGTTGATCATACAAAGAAAAATAGCTATTCTAGAGGTAATATTGACAACACTACCTAATGTTATGAAACGGAAAACATGACACTTGTTTTTTTTGTGCAAATGCGAATTAGGTACTTTATTTTAAAATTTATAAACAAGTCGATAAGTTATAATTTACTGTAGCGGTTTCCACTAAGCCGACGTAAGCTGTTACGGGTATAAGATGTTGCGGCTTTTGATTAATCCACCTAAAGTACTGCGGGTAACCACATCACACTCTGTGCAAGCCTATTACAACTGTTACATGAATTAATTACAAATAGGTTGGTATATAATATAAACTTTGTCCCAAAGAGGAAACTGAACCTTTAGATGCCATTCATGACTTCTTATCTGATTTTAGAGTGATATTATTTGTTTGGAATAGACGTTAAATAGAAAGAAAGAAAGAAAAAACATTTATTCGACAGTAGGCACACGCGCACAGATACAAAAAATAATACAAAATTAAAAAAAGAAAGGAAGAAATAAATACCATAGAACAATAATGATAAACTAAAAAACAATGAAACGACAGATTGCGTGTCATGGAACTTCAACTTTAAGTGTACCTATAATTTTATTTAGCTTTAAATACCTGAGTCGAATCTGAGTTTTATTATAATGAAACGTGACGCGTTTAAATAAAACTGTCTACTTATATTAAAGTAAATAAATTCTATCCGCTATGATAAATAAATGTCAACTTGTACACACAAAAGCGCTTTGGTGTCGGTCCACAAAATGTGTCGCTAGCAAAAGTTTCTTATAAAATATTCAACAGCCCCCGTCAGCATTCGAAAAGAAAAGCTAAAGCTTTCAAGCATTCAAGTCGACAAAAGTGTTTTATACCTTCCCACTTGTGGAGTCTGACTTTAAATGAGCCTCGAAACAGGACAATGAAACTGACAGTTCGTGTTTAGGGGAAGTGTCATGGCGGCTGCGTCGGCGGGAAAATGTCCCGGTTACGCCGCCATCTTGCATTGTTTTGCATGAAAACATATTTTAATACAACCTTGTGGAGTTGGGAGATACGAATAATAGGAGAATAAGGAAATATTTTTGCATGTTTTTTTAGAACAATAGTTAAAGTTCCATTGTTGATTGTTTTGGTGTTGGCTAAAATGAAACGGTGCTTATTTTCTCCTCGTAAAACTAGCTGAAATAAGGAAAACAAAGCGGCCCATATTTTGTTTTAGTTTTTTTTAGAGGTATTCTACCCGTGTGTAATGTAAATCACAATAATATAGATACGTACAGGTAGCTTCATATTTAAATTTTTTGTTGACGTTCAAAAGTGCCTTTCTGATCTAAATGAAATAAATAATTTTGACTTTGACTACCTAATTAAATATTAGAGGAGTTGTTCACTTTCGACAAATGTCAACGTTCGTCTGTGAATTTTTAAACGATACTTTATTTACAAGCAACAACTATTACATCACTTAAAGCAAAATGTAATAATATTTAGAGATAGCCTTACTTCATTTAGCATCAGTTTGCTAACGCAGTGTACAGTGAAAACACCGAGCCATTTCCTTAATTGACTGGCTCGAGTCAGTAAACAGGCTAGTTGCCGTTCTAGAGCACTTTAGAAGTTCAGAGTTCATCATTTAATTTAGTTTGTACACGTTTAAATGTTAGCCTTTATATCATGAAGGAAATTAACATCTTATTTTCTATTGTCTTTACGTGCGAAAGTAACTATGGAGAGTAGAGAGTAAAGTTCATTTATGCCTTGTTCGCACTAGTATTTTAGTCAAGTAGCGAGTATGTAGTAACTCTCTCTCTCGTGTCGATTTTGGGACAGAAACGAGAGGGATTTACTAAACACTCGTTGCTCGACTAAAATATTAGCATAGTGCGAACAAAGCATAAGATTGGAAAAGAAAGATCTTCCAACCAGGTGCGGTGATCGTGCCTGGTGAGTTACTGGCCAACAGTTGTTCGTTGGGATTTTCTATCCATGTTTAATCGCGCGCACACTTCACTGCGCGATCTAGCATTTAATGTGCGTTGACACTATAATGTTGGGTATTTTCAGTCTAGATAATACCTATTATTGTTGAAATGTGGGATGTTTATTCTTAATACAAGTATTTACTACTTTTCCTCGAATGTGCTGTTATTTTTAATATTCTCACAGATTTTTCCCCGTTCCAAATTTCTTCTAATTTCAAAGCCATCGCTTAATGCGTATTTTCCTTAAGAATGGGGCTATCATTTTTGCAAAAGACTTTAGATATCAACAAACACTCTCTTCAGATTTATTATATTAGCATAGATTTCTTATTGACCTTAAATATTTTCCTTGTTTTAGAATAAGGTACACGCAAATAAATATGATATTTTTATATTCTTCATCACAATACATGACGTATTTTGATTTATAAGTCATGTTACTTATAATAATTTTACAAGGCTTTATACTGATGACTCTTTAGGAAGCGACAGAAGTATGTAAAAATCGTAGTTAGTGGCATTCCAGTCTCTGCCTACCCCTATGGGAGACAGGTAATTTTATAAACTTATATTTTACTGTCGACCTATTTCAAACTTTTTCTGTTTCTGTTATCAATATGAAACAGTTACTACAATTATTTTAACTGTCGTATCATTCTGTGTATAATTATAACTGGGTTTTAAAAATTCTTACTATTAGCACGGTGTCTGGAATTGTGCGTTATATGGCAATAGGCTCACCACCTATTACATAACATAAGATAAATAGTGAAAAGTGTGTGTTACATTGTACACTGGCATTAAGTGCCAATGTGCAATGTAACATGTAATGTGCACCTCTGCCTACCCCTTCGGGATTAAAAGCGTGATGTTATGCATTAACAAATAACTTACCAATATTACAAAATATTCTTTAGCAAATAAACAAACATCAAAGATATAACAAATGTTCGCCATTTCTAACCTCATACCTGGAGTTTAAATCGTGTAATTCCGAGAGTTATTGTTTAACTTGAAACCCTTGTACAACAACCCGTTATTTATGTTATAACTTAGCTACCAACAGATACACACCGACCTATAAAAAACCAATTTAAAATGGTCTCTCTTCGTATGATCTTTCTAAACATTCAACGATCATTTTATACTGGTTTAATAGAAATCAAGTTAAACAAACCAGATTATCATGGTCTTTCTTTTTATGATCTTTCTAAACATTTAACGGTCAGTTTATACTGGTTTTCATGGCTTTATGTACATGTATTTTGCTATTTGCTAAAGTATTATTCCCTATGTTTACATGTGCATAACTGGGAACAAGTTGGTAATATGACCTTAGATAAATGCGTTAAAGTTACGCTGTTGTGGGAAATTGGAGTGGAATAAATACTTTACTAGGAATGTAAATAAGGGTCAAAATATGTATATGGTGATGTTTTGTTTTGATCTATTGGGTATTATGACGGTGGTATATTGTAGTGGCTGGGCAACCGGCTGACACGCATCGTATTCGATTTCCGTATCGAGCAACTATATGGGTGATCCACAAATTGTTGTTTAAAAAAACCATCTTCAACCCCTCTTCTATTGAAGGCGGTTAATTTAAAGACTTTCAAGTGAAACAAACATTTTTATAAAAACCGCTTTAAAATCGGTTCAGCAAATCGCGAGATAACCGAGCACAAACATGCATAGATACATACATAATTCTTTTTGAAGT
The DNA here is from genome assembly GCA_902850265.1 of Spodoptera littoralis. NCBI lineage: Eukaryota > Metazoa > Arthropoda > Insecta > Lepidoptera > Noctuidae > Spodoptera > Spodoptera littoralis. The sequence continues at coordinate 13,376,728 of LR824545.2, forward strand.
CAGTTAAAAATAATCTTGATAATAATAGTGATTTTACACCTTAAAACATTAGCTCTAAGAACTATTATGATGGAGCACAGACACTTTTTAGCTAATCCATTCAAAATATCAAATAGGTAGTACTTCCATAGTTCATGAATGGAGTACCATAAACCGAGTACATTTATATTTAAACAAGATCTAGGTACCTACACATGTATCAGAAGTACTGAAATATCAAAACATTAGTAAATTTTCATGTTGATATTTCTATTACCCTCCGTTCAACGAATTTAGGTTAACGGGGCGGTAATGAGCAAATTATTCGCGCATAAAATACTGAGTATGAATCTCAGTCAATATCTGACTGTTTGTAAAATATTTTAGTACGACTTAACTATGATTTGTAAACATAGCATTATTTGTGTAGGTAATTTCTTGACGTAGAAATAGGGATAATAGGGATAAATAGAGATGTACTTACAATACAACCACTTTTCTAAGTAAGGCATACATTTACTGGAGCTACAGACCACCGCAGTGTTATCGAAGCTCCAGTTCGAAGCATAGTACGAACCGGGTAGTTTTTAGTTGTAGTAAATGTCTGATACCCGTGAAAAGAGTTATTAATTGTTTTTCCCCGCTCAAAAAAGGCGATTCAATATAACAGGGGCAGGCTACTATCAAATACCAGAAAAAAATCTTGACTGTGTAAATTGTCATAAGAATCTCGATACCTAGTGGAAATTCTTTCCGATTTTCCCGAAATGTCCGACTTAGAATTCGGATGTGAAATCCTAGTTTGCTTGCGGCAAATCAACAAGGCAAGAGGCAATCGTGCCAAATTAACTCCGGTAATACAGTTAATGTAACGGTAAGCTTACATCTGACGTCACTGAAAACAATTTACTAACGATTTTGCGTTGACGTCATTTGTTGTGACGCATACTAAGTATGTTGCTATTTTTTGACAGTTCGGTAGTAACAGGGAGTGCCGTGGAGTGGCGCTGTTTCGATTCCCGAGGTTAAGCAATGGGTAATGGTAACAGGGTTTTTTAAATAATAATAATAATATTGTCCAATTTTTATTCCTCAAAAACATAGAGAGAAGTTCCCTTTTTGGACAGAAGTCTTCATAGTAAATGTGATACTCACGTTTCGCCAGTTTGTGAGTTAGTAAGCTGTACTGAAATTCCGAATATGAATGTAGTTTGTGCAAGCTTATTGCCACATAACGCAGACATGACATAATTAAAAAACCGAAAATTCTAACATAATCGCACCCGAATCAGAAATAGAATCTGACATAAAAATCTATATTTCTTTTTAGAAAGATTCTGCGCCTTTTTTATATTTGACCACTATCTCGCCTAGTGGAAAGCGATGATGCGGTCTACGTTGGAGCACGTCGTCCCATAAGCAACCTATTCACTCGGGCCTTGAAGACTCCCAGGTTATACCCTTAAGGAAACACAGACCAGAAAAAAAAATCTTTTTTAAAAAACTCTGTACCTAATACTTTTTTCTGCCCTGCCTGTTAAGAATTTTTTTTTTTGGAACGTTGCCCCACTCTAGGATTTCCTCCTGTGTCGTGGGTGCAGTTACAAACATACAAGTTCACATACACATGACACCCATACCCGGAACAATAATCTGTGGATCACACAAAGAGTTGTTCCGTGCGGGAATTGAATACGTGACACGTTGCGCGGCAGCCAGTTGCCCAGCCACCGCGCCAACCGTGCAGTCAAGTTAAGAATAGATCTAAGACATTATCAATGTTACTGCTCTATAAAATCTTCAATGTGCTTAAGTTCATAGGTATTGGTGGTTATGATAGTAATTCGGTCAAGATTTCATCATACATTGACGTGCTCTAGACGGTAAAGACGTATAATATTATTAGAGTCTGCTTTAAATATAAAAAATGTTCAATTACACTAACAGACATTTCTTTATTAATAAACAAAAACGTTCATTATTATGTATGTTTTCTGTGTACTCACGTTAATCTTTGACGAGGAACTCGACTTGTTTCAAGCCAAGCTAGAGGCTCATACTCATAAGTAGCATTCCGCGACACGGCGTCTGTCGCGTCGTATGTCGTGCGTGACGTAAGTAAGTCGAAAACATAATAATTAATTTAGTATATCCCACGAAATTCATAATATTAACTACAACATTGCCCCCATCCTAGGATTTCTGTATCGTGGATTTAACGCACAATTTTTAACCGACCTCAAAAAATGGTGTTTCTAAGTTGCACCTTTATGTATGTATGTGTGTATGTTTGTGCTGAACCGACTTTAAAACGGTTTTCGGAAAAGTGTTTTTACACTTAGTAGAAGGCTTTAGTTTATTAATTGTCCGACTTCAAAAAAAGAGGGTGTTGATATCGGTTTTTAATTTGAACCATAGTTTATGAAAGAATTATGCATACACACCACACCTAGACTCGGACCAACAATCTGTAGATCAACAAAGAGTTGCTCCATGTGGAATTCAACCCGCTACATGTTACGCAGTATCCCGTTGCCGACCCACTGCGCCAACATAACTAGGTACATATTATTATTTTCAATATAATGAAGCCCTAGGTTTCTAAGGTTTCTAGGAATTCCAATAAGATTAAATTAACTGAGGTTTTCTTTCTGTAGGGGATAAAAACATGAGGTTACATAAGTACTGGAGCTAATTAGGCCAGGCTAGCTAGTGGCTATCTAGGTAGACTGAAATCGAAGCTCGCTTTTTGAGGCTAGGTAGAAATGGATTGTCCTATCTGCCTGATGAAAAAGTGGTGAGGTTAAATCTGGATTATCTAGTTATAAGTTTTATCTTTAAATTAAATGTGACAAAGTTCGATTTTCGTGTTGTATAACTTTATTTATTTATTTTATGGGATAAGCCGGTAAATAAGCGGACGGATCACCAAGCAATCGGCGTCGCCCATGGACACCTGGAAAATCAGAGGCGTTACAAGTGCGTTACCGGCCTTTGGGAATTAGGAGTTTGAGGATTGTTGGGGATTCAGGGATTGGGAAGATTGGGAATGGGGAGGGGATAATTACGCCTCCGGTAACCTCACTCACACGACGAAACACAACGCAAGCGTTGCTTTACGTCGGTTTTCTGTGAGGCCGTGGTATCACTCCGATTGAGCGGGTCCATTCGTTTTATGTACCTATGTATACCTATAATACAAGGAAATATATCTTTACCTTAATTCTAATATAGATAACATCATCACATTGGCATTATTACATTCCTATCCTCATACTATTTAGGTTTTCTAGCCTAGTTTCTGTATACCATCAGATGAAAGAATTTGAACTCCTTTTCATCGTTAACTTTATTGCATTGACATAACATCGAAAATCGAAGGAATAAATTTGACAGGTTGGAGTAGGTTTATCTGTTGGCCACTGTACTAAATTGCTAAGTTCACGTAATGATCTTGTCGGAAACACCATATTACATTAACCTCCTACACTCCTGCTTGCTCCTTAGTAAGAAGCGCAATGTTACACATATGATAGCTCTTGCGTCAGCAATCATAAAGTTACGTCAATAAAATATTTTTATTACTGTATCTGACGTACGTAGAAATTAAACGTAACTCATGTAAACAAACTCCCGAGGAATGATTACTGAAAAGTATGAGAATTATAAAATGTTGCTAGCATTTCGCCTGCAGCATCGACTGCAGGGTCATACATACATACATAACTTCACGCCTATCTCTCATGGGAGTAGGCAGAGACTAAGGAATGCCAATTACTACGATTCTTACATAGCTCTTTCGCTTCATTAACAGTCATCAATCTTTTCATGCATGCTCGTCGGTTAAGGGTACTTTTAATTTGGTCCTTCTTTAATATATGGCCAATCTGGTCACTATATGTCCGTCTAGGACGCCCTCTTCCGACGGCCCCATTCATATCCGCTCTGTATACTTCTTTCGTTACTTTACTTTCATCCATCCTTTCTACATGTCCAAACCAGCGTAACATTCCCTTTTCAATCCTTGTCACTACATCTGCAGGGTCTACTTCAGGGTCAAATGGGAAAAATGTAGCCTGTAAATAAAACTCTTCCGCAGAAACATTGTAGACCATACCGTGGGTGTTACATATACATTGTATAGTGGCATAATGTGCATCTCTGCCTACCCCTTCGGGGAAAAGGCGTGATGTTATGTTATGTTATGTTGAAATCGGTAATCCACTTTGAGCAAGCGTGGTGATTAAACCTCAAATCTTCTCCATGTGAGAAAAGGCCTTTGCTCAACAGTGTCGAAGATAGTGATGACTTTAGTCCTTTTCGGTATTACTGACTGTGTGATGCTACAAAAATCAATTTAAAGTAGATAGGTAATTGTAAACATTCTCTTTAAACAAGCCATTAAATAGAAAGTTTAAAACCGCACAAACAAACAATAATAGACATTAAAACATTTCAATAAATAAATGTTTTCATTTACTCTCATTGTTTTATCTTTTTACCTTGTGTTTCCATTGTCTTTGACTTAGTGCCTCCTTTGTAAAACAAAACAAAATGTTACATCTTCATAATTATTCTCATTTCCTTTACTTGTCCGCGGTTTATTTTGCGATGTAATTATATTCAGGAATGCCTTGAGGTTGAGGATTTTTAGAACTAAACAAACATGTTTGTGTTTTGGTGAATATCGATTTGAGCCCCCGAGAAAGAGTCTCTTGTTAATTCTTGGAAAGGTTATAAAGTTAGACGTAGGTAATATATCATTTATATACAACGCTGCAGGCAAGGCATGGCTATAGAATGACTTAGATAAATAGCTAATTAGCTAAAAGGAAGAAAATTTGACGTCAAGTGATCATGTTAGTTGTAAGGTATGGTGATGAATCTAAATCTCCTGTCGTAGGCGATGGCAATACTGGGTGATAAGCAATCGTCTTTTGGCATCATTTCTAACGGTTCATAAGAATATATTCTTTTGAACCATTCTGGTCTAAATTAAATAAACCCTATTGGTTATCTATTGTCGCGGAGAACCTAACAGGTAACCGGGGCTCCGGCTCAAAATGCAGGAGAAGGAACGGGGTGGTTTTTAGTTAGTAAGAGTCTGACACTCCCTCCCGCCTCACCCAGGCGGGAGCAGATATTCGATGATACGACAACCTTAAAAAAATTGGTTATCTATTAAAGGTTCGCAAGGACTCATCATCTGTGAAGCAGCTAAAATGAAAGACGAAAATACACTACGTATTAAAATAGAAAGGCCATGCTAACCGATTTATGCACTGAGGCTGGCATTGTTTGCTGAACCTAAGCCTATCTGCCCACAAGATTGTGCCGTTTACCTTAAATATGTGTATATAGTGACCATTTCTATGTACGTCATTCGGTAATCCCTCTGAGGGCTGGGATTAAGCCGGGAATAACTGCCGAGCATGTTGACTGAAATACAAATCACTCAAAGGAACGATTTCTATCTTAAATTTTGAGGTAAAAGTGGATTTGTTAAAGTGAATGTTTTAAAATATGGTTTTTTGAACTCGTCTTCGAAAAGTGTTTGATAGATGCGGTTAAAGGAGGATTAGGATTTTGTCCTTTTGATGGTTATTTTTGGAATCGTGTATATGAAGGTGTAACTAATCTGAGTTATAGAGTTAAAACTGGTTGGAATCGTCATCATAATACAAGGGTGATTGCGAAGCAGGGAGTTTCGTATTCGATTCACAGGTCGGTCGGTAAAAAGTTTTAGGGGCTTGTGGCGACACATGGTACATGCCAACGGATGACGTCACAAGAATCCCACATCGCACATGCAAAGTTTACATGCAAATTAACACGGATAGAAAATCCCAACAAACAACTGTCGGGCAGAAAGCCCGCCAGGCACGATCACCTCGCCTGGTCGGAGGATCCTCCTTTTCCGATCTTAGGGAACTATACTCTCTGTTCCCTAAAGGCTTTTTAGATTTTCGAAAATTCTCTAAAATAAACCCTAAAAAATAATTTTAAAGAAATAGCAATCAAAATACAGGATAAAACCAGATTTCTTTAAAAAATGAAGTGGTTATACAACTGCAACAGACACATTTCAATATAGCTACCAAAGGGTTACCTACACAAGTCCCTGTCGACATGTCCTTACAAGCGTGTAACAACGGCCCCTATAAATAATATCCAGCCCCCAACCAGCCCCCAGCCACGGTGTGCTGGCTTCACTCCGTGGGTCAGTACACATTTAGTTTATTTATTTACGATATACCTCACGGGTCACATACCTTGGTAGACGTCATCTTTATTATGTAATGCGATATGAATTTATATTTTATCTTTTAATTTTATAGACTGCCTTGTTGGCCGAGAGATGTGCTGTGTGCCTGGCAGTCGCACTTGCGACTTTTATCCCCGGAGGGGTAGGCAAAGGTGCACATTCCGGCACTTAATACCATTGTGTAATGTGACACCCACTTTTCACTATTTATGTTATGAGTTCCATGTAATAGAAAGTGAGCATATTGCCGGGCACAATTCCAGACTCCGTGCTACTACTGAGATTTTTTTGAAACCCACTAATAATTTGCCTGTCCCGGAAATCGAACCCGAGACCCCTTGACAAGCAGCCGCACTTGCGACAACTCGGCCAACAAGGCAGTCTAAATGTAAATTAATTCCAAAAAACCAGTTAAGACTTCAGTCTAGATTTTATATCATTAATCTAGCGTCTACTATATGTGAATGTGATGAGCACTTTATATTTGTTTATTTATCTCATCCAAGTGAAAGACAACAGATATATTTATTTTTAGTATTCTATCATTCATGAATTCGTCTAGTCTTAGGTGTTGTTTGATGCACTGTCAGTGTAAGAATTGGTATTTGATGTCTAAAGCTGTTTGGGTTTGCGGATATTTTGATTTAGATTTCCGTATATACTTTGGTATGGTGTACATCTATCTGTGAAGAGGTTATTGAAAAAACTGGACGTAAAGAGGTAGCATGTTACATTGTATATTCAATTTGAATGTAGGAATCATTTTAGGCCAGTTAAATATACATATTTTGAAGGCTTTAAACCCTTTAAGGTAGCTAAAATGAAGAAACACAATGTAACACTCATTTGTCTGCAATAATGGATTCATCCATGTAACAGGAGGAAGGCCTATCGTCATACACCGGCCACAATCCCAGGAATTGCCATCGAAAATCAGTAAAAGTTCCCAATAATCGTTTGTACGACGTGGGTATCATACAAGAGATCTAATGCTCAGCAAAAGTCTTGGTGGCCCGGATGTTTAATATCTTCTCATGCATAAGTGTGGGCAAGTTTAAGTGTGACTTTTTCAGAGTTACATGTACTTTCTAAGATTATTTAGACATCACTGACAATTGATGAAGGAGAACATCGTAAGGAAACCTAGGCTTATAATTTCCAATTATAAATTTGAAATCGCCAACCCGCATTGAGCAAGCGTGGTGATTAAAGCTTAAAAACCTTTTCCGTGTGAGAAGAGACCTTTGGTCAACAGTGGCTGGTGGCTATTGATGAATGCTCGGCAATGGTACAATCTGCCTCCTAGGTCGAGCTGTTCCAACCGTAACTTATTACCTAATATTTATACCACACACTAAATTAACCACATCAAAAAAAAAAAAAAAAACAAAAGAAGAACATTATTTATTACTGTATACTGATTTCGTACCTACCACAAAAATTCTGGATCTTTATGACTTACATAATCGTGTTACGCCATCCGCGGACGTCAACCATATTGTCATTTTATTAAAGTTAAGTGGCTTCAAATACAGACATACGACCTTGCGATTTGACATTTTCATTATTGAAAAACTCCGCTAGAATTATCGAGGAGTCTTATAAGGAATTATTTTCTGAAAAATGTCAGGGAGATCTTGAAATCTCCATCAGATCTCAATTTAGGCATGGTTTTGTATCTATTTTTTACTAGCTTTTACCCGCGGCTTTGCTCGCGTCACAAAAGAATAAAAAGTAGCCTAGTTATGTGACATATACCAATACACACAGCGCTATTTATACCAATACTTTTGTTTTTCCTGGGGAATATCATTTTTCCGGGTTAAAAAGTACCCTATTATTTAATCCGGACTTCTAACTTTACGTCTGCAAAAATTCAAAGCAATCGGTTGAGTAGTTACGGCGTGAAAGTGAAACAAACAAACAAACTCACTTTCCCATTTATAATATTAGTAAGGATTGATTTCCCAGATTAACTAAAGACCGGAGCTATGGACGACCTTTTTTTTTGAGGGGGGAAATCATCCATGCAACTGTGAACGACCTAGCGAGTGACTAGGGCTTCAGCTCTAAGCAGGTACATGAGTGGAACAGAATGGTTTTTAGTCAGTAACAATCTGACACTCCGTCTCGCCTTACCCAAGGCGGGAGAAGTCTTTGGATGACCTTCCTCTCTAAAAACAACTACCAAAGTATTACCGATTCATCATCAGCAACAGCTTAAGACCGTTCACTACCAGACTGTGGATCCTCCTTCTCCCCTGAAGAAGAGGGATTGAAGGTAACTATTAATAATGTCTGAGTATAGAACATTTAACATTAAAAATAAACTATCTGGTTTACATTATTTATTTGCAATTCTCAGATTTAGAGCGCTAAACATAGCGTTGTTAATTGATTGATATCAGATCTGACCTTACACTTTAATGTTTACACATCGTGAAAACAAACTATGGAAACGTAATTCGTATTAAGCACAGTTAGCCGAACAATTGAAAATGTTACACAAGAGTACCTAGACCTGTTAAGGATTTCATCAAGTCGCGGAGAACCTATCGGGTAACCGGGGCTCCGGTTCGACGTGCAGGAGAAGGAACGGGGTGGTTTTTAGTCAGTAAGAGTCTGACACTCCCTCCCGCCTCACCCAGGCGGGAGCAGTCATTCGATGATTTTCCCCCCTTAAAAAAAGGATTTCATCAAATATGTTAAGATTTATATGGATAAAATACAATTCCGTTGCCATTAATCGGGCACACTAGACCACTGAACATTTTCAATAATACTTAATCCCAATTACTTGACCCATTTTATTTTACTTCTTACTAATATTATAAATGGGAACGATTGTTTGTCTGTATGTTTGTTAGTCAACCACGTGAGAACGGTTGAAGAGATCGGAATGAAATTTGGCATAGGGGTAGATTATGGTCTGGAATAACACAGGGCACTTTATATCCCGCTGGAATGCGGGTGAAACCGCGGGCAGAAACTATGTTTATATAATAACTATCGTGAGACATACTAAATTAAGTAAAATCGCGGGTTACTCACGAGAATATACTGAGAAAAGCTCTATTAGTTTCGAACCACAGAGGGGTTCCACAGTGAGCTGCGCGACGCGACGTCGCCGCGACCGCACACGCTGCTCATGAGGAAGAACCCCTCTGTGGTTCGAAACTAGTAGAGCTTTTCTCAGTATATTCACGTGAGTAACCCGCGATTTTACTTAATTTACTTATTTGGGCAGAAACTAGTTTTTTTTTATAAATCAATAAACCCAACTTTTACGTCTTGCTTAGCAGTATTACCTATGGTGATAGCGTACAACTAAAGATACTTAGATCAGACAAATAGTGTCATATAGATTTCTAGGTTAGCCTTCCAAGCAAGAGCCTAGATGTCTGCCATTCCGGAGTTTCGGAAATGAAATAAAATATAACAATCGAGCCTGAACAATAGACAAACGAAGTCAGAGGACAGAATATGGCAATTGGCACTAAGTTGTGAAGGCTAATTAATTTGTGCAATACGCGTATGAAATATATTATACATGTATATGAATATAATTCCATTTTAGACTCGTCTGCTTGTTTGATTCCTATGCTGCGCAAATATTTATGCACCACCTGTTTTTTTACGTATTGGTAATTTTTATTTTGCTTAGTTTTTGGTTTAACCTGTCGTGTGTCTAAATGCGGATCCACGCGAGACACAATGTATTTTCTATTGCGTCTCATATCGGTGCATTCAAGTGATTAATTTTTTTTTATGGTATAAGCCGGGAAACGAGCAGACGGATCACCGGATGGTAAGCAATCGGCATCGCCCATGGACACCTGGAACACCAGAGGCGTTACAAGTGCGTTACCGGCCTTCTGGAATTAGGAATTTGAGGATTGTTGGGGATTCAGGGATTGGGGAAAGGGATGGGGGGAGCGGTAACCTCACTCATACGACGAAACACAACACATTGTTGTTTCACGTCGGTCTTCTGTGAGGCCGTGGTATCACCCCGGTCGAGCCGGCCCATTCGTGCCGAAGCATGGCTTTCGCACACTTAAATGATTATTTATTAAATCATAAAGAACATGGTCCACTTACAATGAGCTTAAATTACTAATTATAACTAGGTGTACAGAGTTATGATAATGAGCAATTCTGCTTAGATTTTTGCGCATTCCGCAGCATAAATGCACTAGGTTATTGCCGTAACAACAATTTGGGAATCATGGAATATACCTAATCGTTCCGCGTAGGATTCGAATATGTAAATTTTCTTTCGTTCCCAAGAATTTTCCGGATAACTTTTCCTGTTAGTTTCAAGGAATGTACATGCTAAATGTCACTTATCTACGTCTATCATTTTTTACAGTGCGTTGTCAGTCAGTCAGTTGCCAGTAACGGAAGATATTTGATTGATTGATGATTGACATTCAAGACTGTGACTTCGTACATGTAAGTAGGTAGTGTGAGCATTGGAGACATCTGTTCGGTTCGAAGACTAAACTATAAAAGAGAAGAAATTCTTTCATAACTATACTACGTTTAAAAAAAACGATTTAAACCCAACCAACTTTATTTTATTAATAAACGTAACATGTTTATCATACCATCGTGCCCTTTATCCCCGGAGGGGTAGGCAGACATTATGGCACTTAATGCCACTGTGCAATGTAACACTCACTTTTCACTATTTATGTTATGAGTCCCATGTAATAGGGGGTGAGCCTATTGCCATATACTTGGCACAATTGCAGACTCCGTGCTACCACTGAGTATTTTTTTAAGAACTCATTACAGATCCCGGCAGCCGCACTTGCGACCACTCGGTCAACGAGGCAATCAGTTAATTAATATACATACTAAAACATTCTCCTAAGTGTAACAAACACTTTTCTGAAAACCGCTTCAAATAGGTTAAGCCTTACTCACTAGCGGTTAGCCGCCTAGGCGGTTCGTATCGACAGACCCGGTTACCATAGCGATAGCATATTAAATTGGAAAAGCGGACAACCGAAGGGAGCGGTTATCCGCGCGGTTGACCGCTAGTACGTAAGGGGGCTTTGGGCACATTATGCTACTGTACAATGTAACAACCACTTTTCACTATTTATGTTATGAATTACATTTATAACACCTAAATCGCAGTACTTATAGTCTTGATTCTAATCATGATGGGAGATGGGGGTCCAACTGGAAACTTCGCATAGGTCTTTTGCAACATGGTTCATCAAGTAAGTAGTTATGTTTTTACCATAGAATTATCTACTAATTCTTAAACTTTAAACAGTGAATGGACACAGTGGTACTACCTACTTATGAGTAATGTTCTTATCAACACCTTATCACTGCGCTATCTCCTAACAATATTTGTTTAACACATTCTGTTTATTCTAATTCAGTATATCCACATGTTTCCGTGTCATTGATTATTTTGTGTTTTTTTTAATAATTGGCTCAGAAATTTGAAAATTGTATAATTTCTAGGGTATCAAAATTAAAAATCTAATTAGTCCCTCAATTAGACAATGAAAATATATTAGACACGTATTTTTTTATTTTCTCATATTAAGTTACGTCACAACGTGCTACAAAATGTGGCACGCTGTGACGTCACACGATATTTCAAATTAAAATATCGTCGAAAGTATTTAGTTTTGTGAGAAAAGAAAAAATACGTGTCTAAAGTTTTAAATAAATGTACCAGACGGGCATTAAAATAAAATTTAGGAAACTACCTTAAAGAAATACTGTGGTCGAAAGGGTATTCGAATGTCAGTTTGCAGTCGTAATTCCAATCTTGCTTTTGCAATCGTATTTGCGATAAATGACTAGTGATTTTACTATTATTGACCATCATTGTCTACGTTTTAAACAATAGGTAATATTCAAGTTTAAATTTAAAACACAACAAAATACGACTGAAAATCGACAATCAGGCTAACAGCTACATAAAATATTCCGTACAAACCGGCACTCGGACAGCTTGCCGTATAATACGTATTTTTATCTCAAGGAAAATAATAAACAAACTGATTTCATGATTTTCACCAGAACAAGGTTATACTTGGAATAAATAATTATGTTCATTGGTTTTCCCACGTAACTGTGTGCTGTAACACAATGACGCTCATGCTTATGAGCTCCGAGCGCAGTTTGAAACTAGTCGAGTTCCTCGTCAAATAGTATCTTAGTATGTCTCACAAAGGTACATACTATATGTACATATATAGGTTGTACTTTTTTTTAAGGGGGAAAATCATCGAATGGCTGCTCCCGCCTGGGTAAGGCGGGAGGGAGTGTCAGACTCTTACTGACTAAAAACCACCCCGTTCCTTCTGCTGCACTTCGAGCCGGAGCCCCGGTAACCCGTTAGGTTCTCCGCGACAATATAGGTTGTATAGGCCATGTTTAAAATGTTTTTGACATTCAACCAAATCTGTTTAAAAATGTGCACGGTCATGTTGTAAGTGTAATTTTAATAATAAATTTGCACGCCATATATGGCAGGATACGCTAGAAAAAAATTGCATTGTAACACCTTTTGTACCGTATTTTAGCAAATACATTTTTGATTTGATTTGATTTAAATAGGCATTGGTTCGTATATGGTAACCATAATAATAGTTTAATTGGTCTTGTGTCTTATTGTGATCCTTACTTCCCCAAGCAGCCTGGTACCTACAACTATGACCCTCTTATGTCAGTAAATATTCCGTCATCTTTTTTCCGCTATCTTAGATTTTTTGTGATCGGAATTAAATCTTAAGAAACAATTTTTCAAGAACAGCAAAATTCAAGTTTTCTCAGCCCAAATTTTCTTTGTGTCGACCTCCTTCGTCAGCTACTGAAGTATTTGTTCATTTAACAAAAGATAAAGTTTAATTAGGAAAGGTTAGGAGAGGAATGAAAGGTAGGCACTTATGTCGAGAGTTTCTGAACGAATTGAAACTTCTTGATTGGAAACTTTCGTAATTAATCTCTTGCAATTGCAGCTGGTAGCTGGTAACTTTGTAAGGTGTCGTGTTTTGTTTCCCTTTAGTAATAGTTTTTGATGATCTTCCCTGGGTGTTCGACATTTTGTTATATTGGTGGATTGCTTTTACTAAGGGAAGCCTTTGACTACTGTCAGAAAACTTGATGGCAAATGTTCCGCTAAGCGTCGGTCACGTCGCGGAGAACCTAACGGGTTACCGGGGCTCCGGCTCGACGTGCAGGAGAAGGAACGGGGTGGTTTTTAGTCAGTAAGAGTCTGACACTCCCTTCCGCCTCGCCCAGGCGGGAGCAGTCATTCGAACATTTTACCCCCCTTAAAAAAAGCGTCGGTCACCAATAACCGCCACGCCAAGACGGCGTGGCGGTTAACATGTTCGATGTAGAGACCTGGATTTGGAAAGGGAACAAATGAGCTGATGAATTATCTACCTGATAGTAAGCCGGTACCGCCCTTTGGTACTAGGCAACCCCAGAAGTTACAAGTACGTTGTACGTTAACTCAGATGCATTACTTTATATCTGAGTAGTGTTAAACATTGTTTCAGATATGTCATGTTCAGGTTATTTTACATTTAATACGAGATAACCATCGATTCATGAGGGATAGATCAGTAGATCTTTGTTTAGTAGTGAACATCTTTCAGCTAATGGAGACCATGATGAGGTAAGGAACCTTTCTTGGATACGTCAGTAACCTAGAGTATATATAGGTACCTACTAACATCAAATTGAAAACCTCATCTACAGAATATATCAAATGTTTTTTTTAAAAAAAAACGTTGCCCTACACTAGGATTTTCTCCTGTATCGTGGGTGCGTTCACAAACATACAAGTTCATATACACATTACATCCAGACCCAAAAGAACAATTTGTGGATCCCACAAAGAGTTGCTCCGTGGGATAATCGAACCCGCCGGTTGCCCAGCCACCGCATTAATAGTGTTGTCAATTTCCTCTTATTCGTTGGAAAGAAGAAATCTTAGTCCAATTCCTTTTCCCGTAATTAATGGGTTCCTAAATCAGACAATAATAGCCTTTTATTGCTTATCTGCAATAGTTCATTACCAACCCGACCCATATGTGTATTTTGACTATTTGTCCTTTTGTCTGCAGGCCCTTTGGGATCAGTTTCCGAGGCTCCAAGGGTCCAAGGACTTATGCAAACCCTATCAAGGAGTATGATATGAGTGATAACCAGTTTAATTAAGTTAGTTTTCAATGGAGGATATCAAGAATCGACATCCCCCTTAGTAACTCAGGATAACATGATATTGACGTCCTTTTTTCCGAGAAGAAGTAGGCAAAAGTGGTAAAGATGTGCGATGTAGCTCACACACTTCACCACTTGTAAATCCTATGTAATAAGGGGTTAGCCTATTAGAGTAGGTACATTTCAATACTCAGTTCATGACAATAGGTTAACCATAAATATAAACCATTTTTTTAAGAGGTAAAATCATCGAATGATTTCTCCCGCCTGGGTGAGGCGGGAGGGAGTGTCAGACTCTTACTGACTAAAAACTATCCCGTTCCTGCTCTTCGAGCCGGAACCTTTGTAACCCGTTAAGTCTTCCGCGGCTCCGCAATATTTTTTACTCAGTCGTCTCCAAATAGCACATCCTGGCACGACACCACCTGGTTCGGCAGTTGCAACGGCGACCAGTCGACCATCGAGTGCATTTATAACTCACAATAAATAAATATTACGCACACAATAGGTAAACAATACAATGTATGTATTTATATACATGCTATTATGCAAACCTGTTTACTATTTGTCATCAACAGATCGTTACTATATTAAGAAATATATTATTATAATATTTTATCGATGAAAACTACAGTTATAAGTAGGTAATATAAACCCGTAGAGAACGTCTAATTGTAATTATTGAGTACCTAAGTGAATCAATAATTACAATTAGACGTTATTATGGAACAGGAGCCAATGAAAACCACGTGATGATTTAAAAAATGAATGATTTGAATTAATTTTGTTCGTATTTTCAATGCTCTGACATTTAATAAATGGTTCCTCCTTGCAAACCGCCAGCTTTACAAAGATAAGAATAATATAGGTTAGAAATAATATTATTAAATATTCAAATACCTAAACGACATTGTAATATAAATATCAGTTACATTTACATTCATACTAGAAATATTTAATTCAATTGTTACCTGTTTACTATCACGAATTTGTTCAACAGTCGGAATGTTTAAATCAATCGATTCTAAAATTAGATAGGAACTTCTTCGTAAAATTATCTACTCTGTGGTGTAGATACGCGTTGTTATAGTATTTATTTAAAAAAATCGTAAGCTATATCGATTCTGTATTGTGTCGGCATCTGTCAAAATTTTTGACAGATCGAATTGAGTTTCTCAAACTTTTGTTTCAATCACTGTAACTACCAGAGGTGTCTATTTGATTTCCCGGAAAACAGTTTTTGTTTATGCCAGAAGTCGTGTTTCACTTAAAAAACAGCAGACTAAATAGAGAATTGTTTAGACAAAGAAATCCTTCAGTTCGATGGAATTTTACATGTAAATCAGTCAGAGAGGCACTCGTTAAAAGACACCATTACTACTGTGCAATAAAACTAACGATCCACAGTCCGATCGCAACTATACATCAACAAACAGACAGACAAACAAACCCGGTATGGATTGAACCTATTAACAGCGCATTGAATTGTCGAAACGTGACAGCTTAAAAGATTATCGCCATACTAACCTTATGAATGTGTAGATTTCGCACTGCCGGGGCCACGACACACACAATAACAATTGTCAACGTCGCGGTATACACAGGAATAGTGTTTATTTGATTTAGGTGAGGTTTTCTGTGTTATCACGCGGCCGCGTTGTTCCGCACTCGCGGTGAGAGACGCTACCGCCGCGGAGCGCTATCGCGGACTGTGGCGCCGAGAGCTGCCGATGTGTGGCTGGATGGGTCGGCAGGCCGCGACACCGCGCATGCGCGCCGGCCAAGGTCATGCGCGAGAATACCGCTTGTGTACAGGCGCCGTGTTTACACACCAACTATGACCACTACAAATAACGCCGCCACCATTGCGCATAAAGTACCCGCGATGTTTGAATTATGAGATTTATGGCGAGTAATGTACTGGTACGGAGGTCTGGTGCACAGTGCTGGAGCATTGGGGCTCTGTTCAAGTTATCAGCTGCACTGGGAGGTGTCGGCGGTTATCACCACGCCCACCGCGGACAGCGAGCGATTATCTCACTAGTTGAAGAGGAAGTCCTCGGCGATAAGCAGCACAAAATATTTCCTTCACAGTCCATTAAGCTGGTTTTTGTTAAACCTACAACTTTATTAATCTGTTAATGTCAGGAAGTCACAGTACAATTATAAAACCAATACTGAATCAAACTTTTTGAACAAAACTCATGAATATGTATATATGGCTTTAAATTTATAAAATACTACTAAAACATTAATAACAAACAAGTACTAATTTTAATTTATCTTTTTATAGCGCAATAAACCAATTTGTGATTATTCTCTTACAAAAGTCTTGATGGCATGATTGCCATCTTTAAGTAAGGCACTTAAAATCTGTGCCTAACGGACACAGACGACGGATCATCCGGTGATAAAGGATCAGCAGACCTATGAATATCCTCAACACCAGTAGAGTTACAAGTGCGTTTCCAGTCATTGACAGTTTAAGCACAAAACGGGTTAATCTAGATTTTGAATAGAAAAGAATTAAAAGTAACTGTAAATATAAATAAATAATATATTTGATACAAAACCTCCACCAAAATAAAACTTAACAACAAATCCAATATATTAACTCTCTTATACATATTCCTAAGAAATAACACAATAACAGAAATATAAACCCATGGGGTCAGTACTTCAATAGCTCTCATAATTATGATTTCATAATGCGTAGAAGATTCACTGATTTTGATTCTATCATATATGTATAACCAGATTATCATGAATTCAGACTAGGAGCTTATTCAAAAATCCAGTTATTAATCCTTTAACAACTCAGCACATATATAATTAGAGACTCCGTCTTAAACAGTGGCGTTTGCTACCACAAGATCAACGAGACAATAAATGATATAAATTAAACTAAGACAAAACAAAGTACAACAAAAACTCAAAAAATAAACAAAAAATAAATAAATAAAAAGTTTGAGATCCACAGACTCATAGTCTGAATCAACTACGAACTTACCTAATTCATAAATTAATAATAAGTTATTAATAAATAAGTTGGTAATACTAAATAGAGACCATTCGTTAATTAAGAAAAATAACTAGAGTCGTCAAAGAAATGGCAGAATTTGATACTCAATATCAATCCAAAATCAATGAGTCCATGTTTTTGACAGAAAGTCAATAGAACTAAAGTCGAAAATCGACACAAATTTAAGATTTTGCAATGAAGTTAGTCACTAATTCAGCAGTACCGACAATTCATTCACTTAATATAAAAATAAGCAAAGTTACAACCTTGATCTCACCTTAATTTAAAAATAAAAACTTTATATTTAAAATCATAAACCTATTCTACTTATCAAGTCTGTTATTCCCCAAGGCTTCAGTTACTACATAGGTTACAATTACACAATGAATTTAAAATAAAAAGTCAATAAAGATTTATCATAAACTCATAATCGCAAACGAATATCAACCTTAAGACCTCAAAGAATAACAAGACAGTATCAATCTAATAAAATATCACAACACATTAAAGTGTTTGATCACGAACATTAAAGGACAACTAAAATAAATAAATATGAATAGAAAACTAAACCACAAAAGAAAAGCAATAAGAATCAATATTGCATGTAAACTGGTCCAGCCATTTACAAATTTTCGTCGAGCAATTGCATTTTTCGTTTCATTTTCCACCTTAGCAACCGTTTTGCTTGCGGTATGGCGGTGTCATGCTCATCCGTGCAATGTCTTTTTAGTTCAGCATACTTTCTGAACCTAGACCCACACAGCAGGCAGTCAACGATTGCCTTCCTGACATTATGCACCGTCCATTCATGGTCCCATTTCTCCTTCAAACTTTTGAAGTAATTACGGCAGAACCTACACCTAAACTTGGTAGTCGACATCTTAGTATGAGAGCACCTAATATGTTTGTTAAGCATGGATTCGAAATGGAACACCTTGTCACAATACTGACACTGAATAGGATTTGTATTGTTATGATACTCCATGTGTTGAGTGATCATTTTCTTCGAATTAAACTTACGTTGACACAAGTCACATTGGAAGTACGTGGTACCGTGGATTTTCTTGTGTTTAGAGAAGTTGCTGGAATCACTGAAGGATTTATCGCAGAAGGTACATTTGTAAAGGGTGAGTTTAGCATGTTCCCTAAGGTGAGCCTTATACCTGTCTATTTTAGTGAATACCTTCTCCTGGCAGATCTCGCAGCGGATGTTGAGGACCCCGAACTTGTTGACTGGGTTCTTCGCGAGGGTGCTTCTTATGACGTGCTCGATCAAATGTCTCTTGAGGTCACCGATCCGATCAAACTTTTTCAAACATACTTCGCAGGTCTGGAAGAGAAACCATGTTTTAAAAAAATTAAATAGCATTTAGGTTCGAAATATATACACCTGGTTTATCTCAAAAGCTGAATTGGATGAGTATGTATGTACACTACATTCATTAAGATGGATACATAAATACTACAATGGTTTCTAACTACATAACTCATAAGGCTAAGAATACAGCACATTCAACCACTGTCAACCTCAATGGAGAAACAGACATACCAGTAGCTACTTAAGCACCTCAGGTGGTACGCCATTTAAAGTAATGTCAGTATGTACTGTACACATTACATACAGGTCGATGAAATAGTACCATTGCGACTCCACATCGACGCTACTAAGTACAGAATACAATGGACAGTTAAGATCTGATTATATCACATCAGACCTTATACATCCACTGGTGAAACATAGATTTGGTACAAGACCATTACAGTGACTTGACCTCCAGGAAAATTGACTTAATCGCCAAATTGTAGAACAAAAGCAGGAGTCTATCTTGATTGATCCAAAACGTGTACCAGTAAGATGCAGCAACCACGGCATCTTACCTTAAATTTGTGATAAGTAAAGATAATGTATGCATGTAAGAGTGAAAAGAAAAATAATTACCTTATTGTACTTCCGCTGTTTCTTGCTCTTACTACTGCTCGTCGAATTGCTTCGAAATATCTTGTTGGACATCACTTTAGCGATCACAGAGTCAGCAGTTTGGATGCGTTCATCTTGCTCCCGTTTCACCATGTCTTCTGGCAATGAGAAGTCACTGATCTCTTCGAACAGACCTCCTGTCTCAGCGAAGTCAGATTCACTGGAATTCTTTGAATTATTGATTTCTGAAGGTGTCTCGTGTTTATGAATCTTTTGATGAGCTGTTAGATCAGCTAAATTCTCGCAAGTGAAAGAACAACATTCGCACATAAAGGAAAAGTGTGCTTTAGTTGTGTGTGATTGCAACTCCTGTGATGTCGAATAAGATTTCGAGCAGAAATTGCATTGGTACATCCGAGAATGTATCTTGCGATGATTGCGTAAAGTAAATTTTGAGGCGAAGACTTTATGGCACTTGTTGCATTCTAAATCGGGGTCGCCGTGTCCGCGGCAGTGTTGCTCAAACTTTTCTTGGTTTTTTAGATTTTTGCCGCAGTCGGTGCACATGAACTTGACGTTGGAGGAGACGTCGTATAAGTTTGAGAGCCGGTGGTTGCCGACCATGTGTTGCTTGAAGGCGGACAGTTGATCAAATATCTGTTTACATTTGTTGCACTGATACTTCTTTGCGCGTGGGTTTGTTGAGTTAGTGTTCGACTCGTCTGGTACCGGTTCTAAAAATTTCAATAATGTTTAAATTACGTAATAACATACAAACATAACGTCACGCTTTTTAACCTGTGAAAGGGTAGGTAGAGGATAAAGAATCGAAACTGAATCTTTTACATAACAGGGATGTGACGTATGATAATTCAATCTTAGTTTTACCTCAACGGTTTAGGTCATTTACCATAACATATGACTTGGAAAGTAGGTCACATACATTTGCATGCGGACCGACCTTTGGGGTCACGGTGCATAGAGTGGACTCTAGGTGCCCATCCAGTGGCCTCAGGGAAGACAGAGTGGTCACGTGCTGCCGTGCAAAGTGATAAGGACACCCACGTCTCCCTAGGCAGGTGTCGTAAAAGACGTTGTACCGTGGGGGCTCCGGAGCAGGTCTCTTTCAGAGGACCCGGTGCCCCTTACAGGTGCTAAGGGTGGGCACCGGGGTGGTTTTAGTGAGGTACAAATCCCACAGTCCCTAATCTTTCTCCCCCGCAAGCTAAGCGCCGATTGAAGGTTTCTCCCTTATAATAAAAAAAGGTTACACACACCTACTTTTCACCAGTTACTAATGAGTTTTTTTGTAATATACTGAGAATTTTGAAAAAAACTGGTAAAAGGTATTAAATAAATAATATAAATTTTTAGTAAACCTAATATTGAGTATTTCTTCATCATCATATCCGGCCTATAAGGCCGAACTATTGTTATGTTATAATATCTGTAAAACACTATATTTCAAGCAAATAAATGAATCTAGGTGTCTATCTACCTATCTAATACTTTGCAAAACCTGGGATTCGAACCCGAGACGTCTTGTTCAGCAGTCACAAATGGGTGTAATGTATGTGTACTTAGTTATTTCTTCCTACCCCTTTGGGAAATACAAGGCATGATGTTAATGTAGACAAATATTAAATAAAAATATTCATACATAATATTTAGATCATGAATTTGATAACTTAAATAATGTACCTAATTTTTATAATTCATGTACCTAATTTTTATAATTTAGGTACTTTTATAATGTTACATATTAATTCTCCACAGACTCTTGGTCCGTGCCCTTGTCAAACAATTTTTATTACAAAATGTCTAATGAATATTGATAAAGTAAAAAAAAATAATTACTAAATTATTTATTACCTATTTCTTCAATAACTTATTTGGAACTACTCAGATTCAATTCAATATTCGTTATAGTTATATAGCCATTCCTTTGTCAACCATTAATATTATCCAGAATGCCTCATATAACTTTTGAATTAAGTAATATTTCTATGAAAAACGTATAATAACACATAACAAAATTACGCTTATTAATCCCTGAAATGATGGACAGAGGTGCACACACACACAGATAAATAATATATCAAAAAACTTACCCACAGTGACTTCAGTCTCCATAGCACGGGCACCTCGGCACTCTAACGATGGATCATTGATAGCAATATTCTGCACCGTCTGACCGGACTCTGAGTCATGCCCCAAGAACAGTATAGTCTTCTGCTGCCTTGACACTGACTGTATGTCCGAAGACATCAGCTGTTTCAGTGCTTCATTGTCCGTCTGCAACCCAATAAATTTCCTCTCATCTCTTGCCCTAGTCTCCTTCTCATGGATAATTTCTTCAGACAATTGAGATAAAAAGACACCGCACTCAAACTCATCTTCCTCATACATATTGTAACTGTTTGGATTCTGAGCACTTTCTTGTATCTTTTCCACTGCTTTCTGCTCTTCGCACACCGAAGAGTAACGAATAGCTTCATTGTACTGGTACACATTCTGTGTAATGTATGTGTTGTGCTGCTCAATAGTTATGTGGTTGTTATGAGCCTCACGTATGGTGTAGGACTCCTTAGGCGGTGAGTTACACCGGTTGTACACATACGGACTCCTTGCTGGGTCTATCCACACTTGAGAATCATTGTAGGCAGGAAATGTTATCTGGTTTGCTTCAGTCAGAACCAGAGGTATGTTATCACTGCTTGGTAAACTATCTGGTGATCCATACCTGATGTTGATGTCATTACCATCCAAAACCTTCACATTGCAGAAGCCCTGGTATATTACTGTTTCGTTTCCGAAAGTGTCCGGGCATGAGATGTTCAGGTGTATGAATACGTTTTCCGACAACTGGCAGTGCGTTTCCAACTGTGTGCACACTTTTGGTATGAACAGTATCGGATATGGCGCCTCCACGTTAATGTTAGTACACTCTTCGCCATCCATTTTTCTAATTTAAACCTAAAAAATACCGAGGAATACATGTCGTTAGCAGTCCGTGGATTAATTAGGCACAAATGAAGGTAAATTAAGAAAATAATATCATAAAAAACTAGGATAAATAGAAAATGAAGGCGTCTTACCTCGTGCTGCTTGCGTGCTCGCTGAGAGAAAGGGCGGGCGGAGGTAGAAGTAACAGACAAATTATTTGAATGTGTTCGATTCTACCCTCCATTTTTGATATTTTTACAATTCTGCTAACTAATGTGGGTAAAGTCATTAAAATGACACGCAACACGTTGCAAAATGAAAACGAAACGATAAATTATTTTTCAAGCTCACTTTTATTTACTTTCAATTACAGACAACACAAAAACACAAATTGTAAATCACCAAGTTTGTTTTCAACTTTGAGTTATTTGTTTTCATTGTATGTATACAAAATATAAAATACTATAAAATTACACAAAATAACCTTTATTCCGTTGTAATAAAGTCTACACTGCAGCAGACAGTTGACTTGTCAAAAAA
Organism: Spodoptera littoralis; assembly: GCA_902850265.1. NCBI lineage: Eukaryota > Metazoa > Arthropoda > Insecta > Lepidoptera > Noctuidae > Spodoptera > Spodoptera littoralis. Next base: position 13,399,606 of record LR824545.2, read on the forward strand.
TGACAGCTTATGCGTTCAGATTTACGCAAGAATGACCGCCTTGGACCTTGGAATTGATGACAGATAAAAAATGGTGAAATAATAATGAGAACAGACTGATAAAATAATTAAGTTCTTTAGGTGTTTATAAACAAATGCGAAGGTCATTGTATTTAGTTATACAAGTCAACATAAAATTGATATGAATCTATATAATAGGTACCTATCGGTATTAATGTTCTTAAATCTATACTTTTATTGAGAAATTGGTCGATTACGCAGTAAATGAAAATAAAGAAATATTTTTTGTAAATATTATGTTTTTATTTATAGCGACATAAGTGACTACCTCTGTAGTATGTACCTACAGTACGGTATTGTAATTTACCTAAATCAAACAATTTTATCCACAGAAATTCTTTAATATATCTATGATTTTATCAATATAGTTCCATGATAGATTGAATGTAGTCCTTGAATCCACTGATCCTTGCGTACATGTCAGGAACACCACGAGCACACGTGAAGGCCCAGGATGCTATTCCAATTTGAGTTCCAGTTTCCTTTGACATAAGGGCGCTGCCAGAGTCACCCTGGGGAAAGAAATTAAAAGCGATTTGTAAACACCTCAAGCCACACAACAGTATTAAAATTCGTTGAAGAATTTTCTACTTTATTGCAGAAACGTAAGGTTGAATTTTTAATGGCGAATTGGGTTACTTGGATGTGCATGAGAATAGAAACTAAACCATACCGATTCATAAAGAATATCCAAAAGTATTACACAGTACCTATCCTTATTTCAAAATCTACTTACAAAGCATAAGCCGCGACCAGTAGAATGCAAGGTACAGATCTCAATGGTGGAGTTTACATGAGGAGCATTGGGCCACCAGATGGAGCTTCCTTCACGGACCCTTTCAATACAATCTTCAGGAGACAGTGTATTCACGTCCAATACTTGGAGGTGGAACGGCATGAGAGCCCATTGCTGCAAAAATATAGGAATATCGATTTATTATAGTTTTTTATGGCATAGGACGGAAACGATGGTAAAGAATTGGTTGAGACATTGGCACTAACAACACGAGAGGAGTTACAAATGTGTTGCCAGCCTAGTAACACTTTGTAATTGTAAACTCAAATTGTAGGTACGTTAGGCTTTCGTTGTTAGGTAAATATAAGGCTTCAGTTTGGGAGCTTAGTCAGTTTTTTTAACTTATTGCTTAATGTTTAGAATAGTTTAAATCTTGTACTGCCTCGTTGGCCGAGTGGTCGCTAGTGTGACTGTCGGGGTCTCGGGTTCGATTCCCGGGCCGGGCAAAGAATTACTAGGTTTTAAAAAAAATCTCAGTTAGTCAGTACGGAGTCTGGAATTGTGCCCGGTATATAACAATAGGCTCACCCACTATAACATGGTACTCATAACATAAATAATGAAAAGTGGATGTTACATTGTACAGTGGCATTAAATGCCGTAATCTGCATCTCTGCCTTCCCATTCGAAGATAAAAGGCGTGATGTTATGTTATGTATGAATTTTGTACCTTTTACCATTACCTATTACCATAGCTACTTACGAAAAGAGGTACCTATGTAATCTATTAGACATTTCAAACGAAATTAAAGTCCTATTGTTTTCGGATTATAATCATCTCAACACGGTCAATTCTAAAGAATGCAAACAAATTCTTACAACACTATTAGGCAATTGAAGACTGCAATAAAATTCATAACTTCCGCGTATGTCCACATTCATAGCTTCTAACATGTCTATAAAGAATGTAATCAACAAATCTCCTTCGGGCTATAAAACATGGCGAAGGTCACTGTTATACAAGACAGTGTAGGGCTCCATAACTCCTTTTTATGGCTGTAATCTTAATAACCCAAAATGTTCGTTAAATATTATATCTAACTGCGCAAATAGGCCGTGGCACAAGCCTACCCAAAGCTAATGTTTGTTTAACCGAAGTTGAAGAAAATTTTACTGAGGGCCAAGCACGAATAACTATCGCATTCGTAAGGTAATAGTATCGAGCGCGTTCGGCGCTCTGATTGGCCGGCTCAAGTGAACCAACCAATCAGAACGCTTAACTCGCTCGATACTGTTACGAAAATCTTAGTATGGCTCACCCCCTATTACATGGCACTCATAGAAAAAATGGTAAAGTGGGCGTTACATTGTACAGTGGCATAATGTGCACCTCTGCCTACCCCTTAGGGGATAAAAGGCGTGATGTTATAAATTTGTCGGTAAATACAGGTAACGCTCCTATTTATTGGGTCTGACTGCTACAAGCAAGAGATGAAGTAGTTATCTAGGGTATCAAGAACAATTGCCCTGAGTCGTAGCTTATAGTTTCTGAACCATACTTCAGTACTTATATTTACGTGCCATCCTAAACAGTATTTGAATGGGGCCCAACAGGGCCGATGCCAATTCGGAGTCGCGGATAACCTATCGGGTAACCCCTCCGGCTTGACGCGCAGAAGTAGGAACGGGGTGGTTTTTAGTCAGTAAGAGTCTGACACTCCCTCCCGCCTCACACAGGCGGGAGCAGTCATTCGATGATTTTCCCCCCTTAAAATAAAACAGTATTTGAAAAATGACTGAATAAGCAAACTTCTAAACTCACCGCCACCCATCCCCATCCTGTCACAGAACTTGCTTCTTCACCCACAAAATCAAAGTTCATGACAGCTAGCTGCAAATGTTTACTCAATTCCACCTTTTTCGTGAGGCACAGGAAACCAATGTCGTTCTTAATGAGGACAGGGTCCCATTCTGGGTGTATATGGTAGTTCTGGAAATCAACTCTTATGCCTCCTGTATTCCAGTTGTTTGATCCTACTACTGCGTGGAATAAACTGGAAAATGGAAACGATTAGTAGTTATTATATTATATTTGAACAATCTTGCTGAGTAGAAATTTAAGGAAGCTCGAGTGCGATTCTTGTGTCCGAAAAGCAGTCCCTAATGGTCCTTTCGGTAATTTGAAAATTTCAGCAATAGCAGGGAATTTACGAATTGTAGGTATTAACTAAAAATCGCGGGTTACTCACGTGTATATACTGAGAAAAGCTCTACTTGTTTCGAACCACAGAGGGGTTCCTTCCTCATGAGCAGCGTGCGCGGTCGCGGCGATGTCGCGCAGCCTACTGGCTAGCACCCTACTTGGAAGAAACCCTCTGTGGTTCGAAACTAGTAGAGGTTTTCTTAATATATTCACGTGAGTAGCCCGCGATTTTTAGTTAATTTAGTATGGGTCACGATATATCTTGCATGTATAGCAATAGGCTCATATTACCTACATGGGACAAACTTCCTCGTTGTCCGAGTGGTTTTTTAAAAACAATTCAGTAGTAGCAAGGAGTCTGGAATTATCCCCGGTATATTGCAATAGGCTTAACCCCCATTAGATGGGACTCATAACATAAATAGTGGAAAGTGGGTGTTACATTGTTCAATGGCTGTAAGGTGTACCTCTGCTTACCCCTTCGGGGATAAAAGGCGTGATGTTATGATGTTACGTACGGGAACCCTGTTGTTGCTCGCGTGATGTCGAGGATGATAAAATCGACTTTAACATTGTTGCTTTTAAGTGTAAAGTTAAAATTCATTAAGTTACTCCGGATTTAGGTTTTTTTAAAATGTAAAATATCTCTAACTTTTCTTTATAGTGTCTATACTTACTTCGTTAGTCCTCCCGCTATTTGAAAATCTGTAAGGCAGTGTGCTGCAGTCATTACCAGATTAGGCTTCACTAGGGAACCCCCACAGAGTATTAGTCTAATAACTTCATCTCCAACCAGTATAGCCACCATATGGGGGGCATACCCTTCAAGGGTATTCTCACCCCCTATAACACGGGGACTGAAATAATTTTTTAGATCCTCTATAGATGTCTCTAAAGGTATACCTGGAAGAAAGAAGTTGTTTGAGGAATGGTACATGATAGCATTTCAATTTGAAGCTTATGGTTTTGCAATAAAATTTAAAATGTTTTAGCAGTTTAGGGTAGCTTGATGTGCCGTTTGGAACAGAAAGGGATTTGTTTATTTTTATAATAACTATCGTGAGACATACTAAATTAACTAAAAATCGCGGGTTACTTACGTGAATATACTGAGAAAAGCTTTTTTTATGTATGCCATAAGCCGGTAAACGAGCGGACGGATCACCTGATGGTAAGCAATCGGCGTCGCCCATGGACACCTGGAACACCAGAGGCGTTACAAGTGCGTTACCAGCCTTTTGGGGATTAGGAGTTTGAGGATCGTTGGGGATTCAGGAAATTGGGGAGATTGGGGAAGGGTAGGGTAATTTGGCCTCCGGTTACCTCACTCACACGACGAAACACAACGCAAGCGTTGATTCACGTCGGTTTTCTATGAGGTCGTGGTATCACTCCGGTCGAGTCGGCCCATTTATGCCGAAGCATGGCTCTTCCACATATAAAAGTTCTACTAGTTTCGAACCACAGAGGGGTTCTTCCTCACGAGCAGCGTGCGCGGTCGCGGCGATGTCGGCGGCAGTAGACTGCGCTAGTAGAGGTTTTCTCAGTACATTCACGTAAGTAACCCGCGATTTTTAGTTCGTTTTGTTTATTGCTTGATCTGTGATAATTAGATGGTTAAAGGGAACGTGCCTTTCGAAGCATTAGACCGTTATTGATGCTCAAAGTTCAGGACCCGGGGCGTAGATAAAATCTAAAGATTTACTTACCATCAGCACTGAAGCGTACACAAACACAAATAACAATGAGAATTTTAAAATGCATTTTTGGAAAACTTTTTAAGGATTTCAAAATAGAGAAGTATTAGCTGCTCACAGTTGTAACTGTGTATGATACAAAATTGGTAAAAATAATATTATTTATACTAGAAAATATTTATTACTCTTAAATCCTTTACTAGACATTTGACTGATTAATTAATATTGAAGAAAACAACTCTTTGATTGACTTTGTACTCAGACTCACTTCAGACAGGCCAGATAAACTATATTTATGACCAATATAATAAAAGCATTTCCTACTTACATATGCAATTGTAATACTGCATAGTGCATATAATAATAGGTAATCTGTATATTATGTATCACTCTGTATTGTCTTTTTTAAGACGTGATCCTTTTGAGGAGAGGGAATCATCCATTGATTTCTCCCGAGAGGGAGTATCAAACTACCACTGACTAAAAACCATCCCGTTCCTACTCCTGCACTTCGAGCCGGAGCCCCGGCAACCCGTTAAGTCCTCCACAGCTCCGTATCGGCATCGGCCTTGTTGGGCCCCATCTGTGGTGGTCTGATGGCTCATTGAGGCGCGCACGGAACGCGACGTGCCGTACGCTCGGGTCTGGTTGTGGTCGGGCGGTGTAACTCACCGCCCGACCAGAAATCCCCGTGATTACGGTGATTTTTTAGCCCTCGGAGGGCGCACGAATCTCCTGGATAATATTACAATAATACACAGTGGTCATTATCACACCGGTGATTGATCTACTGATTATAACAATATTGCGCATTCATATTACCTATCTACTGCAAATTGTTTTATGAAATCGTACTAAATTATCATAATATCAAGGTTAAGGAAAAAGAAAGGTGCATTCAACGGAGATTAGTGCAGCGGTCTGTCTGAATGACTAGCTTGAATAAGAATATGATATCTTTATTCCTTATATGCACCCCATCCCGTTCTAAAGCGCACATGTAACAACCCAATTTATGTAAGTGTACTTGGAAGGGACTGATTACTTATTAACAGGTCATGCCTCAGGTTATTTGCTAATTATCCCTTAAAGATCAACATAACAATCTAACTATCAGTAGGGATGGCAATACGTGGACTCTTTTGTGGTACTAAAGGACAGGGCCCATTACCGGTTTGATCCGGAGACGGGACCCTTGCTTGTCGCAATGTAGTTATGTTTTATCAGACTATGCTGTACTTAAAAAGACCATAGGGCTCGCTGCCATTGCAGCGGTAAGTCCCCTTGAGGAGTGGCTTGAGAGACGCTACGGTGTCCTCACCTACCGCCTGACGCAGGTCCTCACCGGACATGGAAGTTTCGGGAGGTACCTGTGTCTGATGGGGCGGGAGGAAACGCCCGGGTGTCATCACTGCGAGGACCGCCCTGAGGACACGGTGGAACACACTGTAGCGGAATGCACTGCGTGGGCTGAGCACCGCCGTGCCCTCAGGGAAGTGATCGGCGATGGCGACCTCTCGCGTCCGGGCCTAGTGCAGGCCATGATGCGGAGCGAAGGGGACTGGGATGCCATCTCCTCCTTTTGCGAAGCAGTCAGGCTAGCTAAGGAGGAGGCGGGACGCGTGAGGCAGCGAAGCGCTGCCTCCTCGCAACCCAGCCATCGCGAAGGACACACCGGGCGTCGGGGATCGCGGGACGATCTCCGGCCAGCGTAAGCGCGGGCCTGCGGACGGCGAGCATGGGTGGCTCCACGTCCGACCAGAAACAGATCCGAGCGTACGGCGCGTGGTGTTCCGCGCGCCCCTCAAAGAGCCATCAGACCACCACAGATCAGACACCCAATAGGGCCGATGCCGATTCGCAGTCACGGAGAACCTAACGGGTAACTGGGACTCCGGCTCGACGTGCAGGAGAAGGAACGGGGTGGTTTTTAGTCAGTAAGAGTCTGACACTCCCTTCCGCCTCACCCAGGCGGGAGCAGTCATTCGATGATTTTCCCCCCTTTAAAAAAATGCACTATAAAAACCACATAAAGACTAACTTGAAATTCAAGACAATGTTAGGTAAGTATCGAAGTTACCGAATTCAAGATTCTATAATTAGTCATACTACCAACATGTAATAGCCGAGGCATGATAATTGTTATCAGTCTACCATTGTTTGTTTATTTTCCGAAATATCACCTTTATCTATCATCAAGGTTAAGTAAAGTGCAATAAACTACAAACCTACAAATTATTGTTTCGATACTAAATTACATTATCTACTTGTACTAATTACTCTTACTAATTAAAGATCGCAATTATTTGAATGTCAAGGGCAAAAGTCTCCTAAAAAAAATAAAAAAAAAAATAATCTGTCAAAAATTATTATCGGTTATAACCTAAAAAGGATATTTCGTATAAATAGCAATTAATTTTTCGGTTTCTCATTAGTTGGTCATAGGTATTTCATTAAAGTGATTAACTTATATTAAATAAAAAATGGAATCTCTCACAGTTTTTCTTTTATTTGGAGTTATAACGGCTTTTGTTTCTGGTAAGCAGCAGATTAAATCTATATCTACTCATATAATAAAATCTTCAAGCTTGCTTCTTGCATCGACCATTGTTTTTGTCTCTGCATCACCCAAAGGTCTGGCTGGAGGAGAATGCCCTAGGCATTAAGCCCACCTTGTACATGTACACAAGTATGTGCATGAAGTCTTTTAAAATAAAATAAAATAAATAAAATCGTAAGAAAGTAAAAACTGTACCTCTACATGGAATATTTTTTAAAAATAATGCTTTGGGCGTGATCTACAGTCGGTGCCAAAAGAAAAAAATCTTTTTTTTTTAATTTTTATCTGTTTGTCTGTTTGTATGTCCAGGATGAACTCAAAAAGTGCTGCATGGATATATTTCAAATTTTGCATGAATATTACTAACACGTTGGGTCAATATATAGACTACATATATTATGCTATCAACTACGGTGAAGGAGCTGTGAATGACTATTTTACGCGGACGAAGTCGCAGGCTCAGCTACTAATTAAATAAGTATTAACGTGGTTAAAACTGGTTTGCTGTTCATGTGGCCGAAGTATGGCTATAAATCCAATGCTATGTATTCCATTATTATCACATGCTTCATGCCATTATTTTATACATTCTAAGTACTTTCTGATTGAAAAAGAGTAACCTATGGAGTTTCTTGCTCGTTCTTCTCCATAGGAATCTACACTTTGGATTGAGCAATTAGCTTCACTTCTAAATTTTTGTTGTTTGACGTTCAAAAGTGCCATCCTGGTTTAATAGAAATAAATGATTTTGACTTTGACTTTGTACTTTAAATGTTATATGTTGTGGTATGGCAGTACTCCTTCGAATAAATCTACCTCTATATATATAAAAGAAAGTCGTGTTAGTTACACCACTTATAACTCAAGAACGGCAGAATAGATTTGGCTGAAAATTGGTAGGGAGGTAGCTTAGAGCCAGGAGACCGACATTGAATACTTTTTAACCAATTTTTTTTTTTTACTTTTTACCGAAATAACGAACGGGGACAGGAAAAAATGGGATTACGCGTACGAAGTCGCGGGAAGAAGCTAGTTTAATATAAATAAATCAATAACACCTAATTCATGGGATAACTGGCAATGAGATAACGGAATGGTCAGCTTATAATAATTCACATTTCCAGCTCATCACCACCCTTTAACCATGCTCTTCAATTTCTAGGCGTTCCCCTCCCTCCCTCAGACCACCAGCCTTTCATTATCGGTGGAGAGGATGCTGCAGAAGGATCAGCTCCTTACATGGTGGCCCTGGTATTTGGTGAACGAGTCATGTTCCAGCTCTGCGGAGCTTCCCTCATCAGCAGGCGACTGATGCTGACTGCTGCACACTGTCTCGAATCTTTCATAGCTGATGAAGGTGGATTGTTGGAGTAAGTACCTATATTTTTGTGTATTCGTTATACGCCTTTTGGTGTTTAAAAGTTCTGAATGCGATTATGTGAATTGCTATAATAATTAATTCTCCAGGGTTCAGGGTCCTTACGACTATCATGTTATGGTATTATTTTCACATTCGTCACTTCATTTATATTTATTGCGAAACGAAGAGCTTTTTCTGCTAAAACACAGCAGTGAAGCAAAAACAGCATAAATGTTTTTTTATGGAATAGGAGGCAAACGACTAGACTGATCACCTGATGGTAAGCGATCAGCGCCGCCGCCAGGAGTCACAGGTGCGTTGCCGGCCTTTTAAAAAGGAATACGTTCTTTTCTTGAAAGGTTGAGGAGTCGTATCGGTTCTGTTATACCGCCGACGACAGATCATTCCACAGTTTTGCTGTTATTATGTTTTGGTTTTATTTTATACGAACACCCAGCCCGTTACAAAACGATGCAAGATTTTTTTTTTATAACCACGTATTAATAAAAATATTTGCCAACATTTTCTAAACAAACCTGTAAGTCAAGTATATGCTTATAAAATTATACTTCTCTTTGCAGCACTTTACACTCCCGAGTGGGTTCCAATCAGTGGAACTCAGGTGGCACCATGGTTGCCCTAAAGGGCTACCACATGCATCCACAATGGGACTCTATAAACATTAAGTATGATGCTGCAGTGTTGGTTACGAAGGTGCCAGTGCATCTGACAGACCGAGTGGCCCTCATCAGCATGTCTTACGACTTCATTGAAGGAAACGAAGCGGTTTTGGTTTCTGGTTGGGGTAGGACTGGACCAAGATTCGATGAAAATGTTATTGTAAGTTTACATCAGAATGTCTCTTAAATATAACATAAAGTCATGCCTTTATCGCCGAAGGAGTAGGCAGAGGTGCACATTACAGCACTTAAAGCCACTATACAATGTAACACCCACTTTTCACTAAGATTATGAGTCCTATGTAATAGGGGGTAACCATATTGCCATATACAATTCCAGACACCGTGCTAATACTGAGATTTTTTTAAAGAAATCCTACTTTCCCTGACTTGGGAATCGAACTTGAGATTTCTTGCCCGGCAGTCGCACTTGCGACCACTCGGCCAACGAGGCAGGAAGTATTGATAGATAAGTAGTATTCCTTGGATGCACACAAGAATTTTGTTAAATCCAGTTCTTTTATTAGTCCCAATATATAATATCCAATCCAGGAATCGCAGTCCAGTTAGACCCCTAATGTGACGGTAGTGGTGACCTGTGGTGACTATCAGTGAACTAATGAACCCATTTATCTGCAGTTACCATGTTTCCACTTTGTTTCAGCACTTACGACCAACTCCAGATGACAAGCAAGTTCTTTACATGGACACATTAGACTACGATAAGTGTCAGGAGTTGATGAAGATAGCATCAAACAGCCGCGCCCCGCCCGTACAGCGTGACGTCGAAATATGCACATTCCACTCTCGAGGACATGGGATGTGCGTTGTAAGTAAAGTGTTATGATTTAATTTTAAGTTTTTTTATGGAATACGAGGCAAACCAGCACGGATCACCTGATGGTAAGCGATCAACGCCGCCTATAGACACCCGCAACACCAGAGGAGTCACAGCTGCGTTGCCGCCCTTTTAAAAAGGAATACGCTCTTTTCTTGAAGGTTTGAAGGTCGTATCGGTTCGGAAATACCGCCGACTACAGATTATTCCATCGATTGTACCTAGATATCTGGCTTTCTCGACCAGACCGCAATATAATGTCCTTTCTCTCTTAATTACTAACGAGATGCGACTGAAGGTACGTGATGCAATTTTGGTATCACCCGTAGCAGCTACTCAGTGAACCACAGTACTAACACAGAACTTCAAACATTAGGGTTTTTTGGCAGTAGGTATCTACTTCTCTCGCTGATGTAGCTTTAACAATAATGTAGGGGTTTTCCCTTTTTCTATTTTCACAGGGAGACTCCGGGAGTGCCCTCGTCAGGTTAAGCACCAAGCAGCAGATTGGCATTGTATCTTGGGGATACGGCTGTGCTGCTGGTGCACCTGACGTTTATGTCAGGATACTTGGTGTCAAGGACTTTTTAGAGTTTACTATCGCACTTTATGAAGACTGATACGATTGCTAAGATTTACGACTTTGTTTTGTAGTTTTAAGTGCTGTTAAGTATTGGCTATGTAAATAGATGCATACCTTTGAAAATGCTCTTTTATTTTCATATGTAACTGTAACACTGCTGCATTCTCATATTGTTTTATCGTCGTCATCATCATCAGCCACTAGACGTTTTCTGCCCTATATACGCCTCTCCCAATGACTTGACGGATTGGTTGATGGATCTACTATTGCACATTTTGCAAAATGGATTGAAATTTCTGCATACTGACGCCTAAAAGAATTGCTATAGCAAACCACAGCAGTTAGGGAACATGCTAGGTGTGGTTTTTCAATTTCAGATAAGTTAGACATGGTATTTTCCTCACAAAACTGGGCAGGTCTGGAAACTTTTAGGTGTAGGAATGGGTGCTATCTCTTTACAGCTTTTTTGAAAAGACGGCGTCTTCTCATAATCTACAAATGAAAGGCATATTTTACAAAAGACTTATCCACAACTTTTATTATTTTTATTCAAGTAAATTCCGGTTCATTTTATAATGTTTTTAGACGATGACAGATCTGAGCCAGTTCTGGTAAGCGCTGATTCTGACGAACATGTCAGGAGCACCACGAGCACATGGGAAGCCCCAGGACACGATACCGAACTGCTGGCCGTTGTCAACACGACGCAGAGCACTACCAGAGTCACCCTGAAAGAAAAAGCAAAGATAGTTTAAAAACATGCCTCAGTGTAAATAGGAGCTTCCAGGTAACTAGGAGAAGTCTAGGTAGGGTAGTCTAGTCTAGTCTTACTCGATGAAAAGTACGTAAATAAAAATGATCCTTACGTTGCAAGTACCGAATCCAGCGGAGTGAAGAGTGCAGACCTCAATATGAGGCTCAACTGGAGGAGCACGGACATTGAATTCGGCGGAGGCACGAGCCACGCGGTTGACACAGTCGTTACCTTCGATGGTGTTGAGAGTCAGCTCCAAGAGAGTGGCAGACAAGGCACCGCCAGACTAGAATAAAGATAAGAGGGTTAAAATAAATTAATTTATATTTAGAAGAAGAAATTAACGCAAATGGTAATTTTTCAATATTAACGTGGTGTTATGTAACTCACCCTGATTCTGCCCCATCCAGCAACTCTAGATTGGACTCCCTGGCCGATGAAGTTGTAGGTGACGGGCACGATCTGTACCAGGTTGTTGAGAGCCACGTTGGAGGAGGTGATGAGGACACCGATGTCGTTCTTGATGGTAGCAGACACGTAGTTGGGGTGGGTCACGTTACGGGCCAGAGTGTAGGCAGTACCGCCGCTGTTCCAGCGGTTGGTGCCAACAGTCGCACGAAGAGAGCTGTGGATATAGTATCGAACTTTAAAATCATGAAACTAGTAGAATTTACTTTTGAAATGTTTAGAGAAAACATGAACCCGAAGCTCATGATTACAAATTAAGTTAAAGAGAGAAATGCACATTAAGATATGACCCATATTGAGATTTGGTAGTTAAGAACTTTTGCGAAATCAGATGTTCAAAATGTATGTGAAAACAGATCAGAACTTACTTAGCGAGAGAGTTGCCACTGAAGACGGCAGCAATGCAGTGAGCAGCAGTAAGGACGGTGCGCTGGGAGATCAGAGAACCTCCGCAGAGGAAGCTTCTCACCAACACTCCAGAGGACAGAGCCACCATGTGAGGGTGGCTACCTGTCGCCGCCTGGGTACCACCGACGATACGAGCGTTGGCGTCGGTGTGGTCGAAGAAGATGGACATGTCATCTTCGGGCGTTGGAAGGGCTGAAATAGTAAAGAGAAAGATTAAGTTTCTCTAAACGATTGTGCCACTAGAATTAACATCAAGTATTTGGTTGACTGCGGATGACTTAAGCTCTAGCTCCAAGTAAGAATACTTAGGTTCAAGATGGTCTATAATCATTAAAAGTCACGAGTCTTCGGTGAAATGGGACCAATTCAGCATGTGCAAGACAGTGCCTTGCACTGGTATTCTACTTGCTCCTTACGTGTGGAAACTTCTAATACGAGCCTAACATTTTAATCTAGTCAATGCTATACATGTTAAATATTTATTGTCAGATTCGGTTGGTTATGGCACGTGTCTGATACGAAGCGATATAAATCGCGTTATGAAGAAAAACATTAATAGGTATTATATCGTGGTTCTATAAATCTGAATCGCTAATCGCCTTAATTTTATTGATATCCATCTTATCTTTTCTAATTAGACTAAGTAATGAGTTGAGTCACTGTGTCGTCATTAAAATAGGTACTGCAATATAATCAGTCACGCCTATGTATTATGATAAGTAAGTACTGTTTGACTATTTGTATCCTAGGATTAAATTATTACACTGATTTGTTATGAAAATCGGTCTTCGAAGAACATGTTTAAGAATGGTGAATGTTAATTAATCTCCACAATATAGGAAGGTAGGACCAAAGAAATACTGTTATTTGTTTGTGCAAATAACCATTTATTAGACTGGTAGTTTTTTTATAAAACGTGGTCCACGTTAGCATTTTCTTATATGTTGTGGTGCGTTTACAAATATACAAGTTCACATACAAATGACACCCAGACCCGAAACAACAATTTGTGCATCACACAAATAGTTGCTCCGTGCAAGAATCGGACCCGCTACACGTTGCGCAGTCGGTTGCCCAGCCACCGTACCCGTGTAGTTATTCAGATTATGCTTAAATATTTATATTTTATAAAATCTAAATATTTTAGCCATTTTCTATGGAGAAGTATTTTGTTTGGAGATATGTCAACCCTATTAAAAAGTATAGGAACAAAACTGCGTTTAAAAAAACCGACTTCAAAAACTAAAAACAAAGGAAAAGTATAAACAAAAAAGCAAATAATAACTATTATTGATCATATGACGTAGGTACTTATAGCTTACACAAATACACACCCACTGATAGGTGAAAAATCGATGGAAGTCGGTGGTCGATCGGCCTATAGAAAAAGAATCTTTGAAATCGGTCCAGGCGTCTTCGAGTAATCCAGTAGCAAAGTTAAAAAGAAAATACAATCGAATTGAGAACCTCCTCCTTTGTTTGAAGTCGGTTGGAAAGATAAGACCAATAGACTAAAATATTCGATATAGACCAAGCTCTGAATTAATATTTACCTCTCACTGTTATCAGATAAGTTGTGTCATTACGATAACTTTGATTTAATCCTACCGAATAATAAAACGTGAGATATGATTATTGATTAATTCATTAAATTAGGTATTATTGCTGCCTAATCAACAATTGAGCATTACGTCTCCGATTTTTAAGATTTTATATTTATTTTATTTACTAGCTTCTGCCCGCGACTTGTACCGCAATCCCGTTTTCTCCCGTTCCCGTAGGATTTCCTGGATTTTTCTGACAATAACAAACACAACAAAAAAAAAACAGCCAAATCGGTCTAGCAGTTCTCAAATTAGCGTGACAACGGGAAACGGGTTTCATTTTTATATTATATAGATGGACTATTTGCCTGGGCGTCTTCAAGGCCCGAGTGAATAGGTTGCTTATGGGACGACGTGCTCCATCGTAGACCGTATCATCGCTTACCATCAGGCGAGATAGTGGTCAAACGTCAGCCCATCAAATTTATTTGTAATAATTCCCTTTCAGGAATTTATAAAAGACAAGTTGATATGTTTTAAAAGGCAACCATTTTTCATAATATGTGTATTTGGCGTGGGCTGGTCAGGTAACAAAAATATACTTCTTAGTTTAGTATGATCCTATTGAGAGAATGAAAGGCCTTTTTTTAAGGGGGAAAATCATCGAAGGACTGCTCCCGCCTGAGTGAGGCGGGAAGGATTGTCAGACTCTTACTGACTAAAAACCACCCCGTTCCTTCTCCTGCACATCGAGCCGGAGCCCCGGTAACCCGTTAGGTTCTCCGCGACAGAATGAAAGGCCTAAGAACTCTTCAATAACAAACAGTACCGCCATTTTACTACTGTCCCACTAATAATATCCTACCACAATAGGGTATCATTTAATGTGCATTAGGAAGCCTACTTTCAAAAACAAAAAAATGGCAGTTGATGAGAAAGACAATAAAAACTCAATACTGTTTTGTTGTACCGTCTCTGGGTCAGTTTTGGTTTTTATCTCTGAAAGTCATCATGAGATGGATTTTCTCTTTCTTAGGTATTTAAATACCAATCACGTATGAGGATTTTGTCTTTTATTATCACTACTTAGTACATAGTGTATAACAAAGTCTATACTATCCGCCGTCTGTCTGTCCCTATGTATGCCTAGATCTTTATAACTACGTAATGGATTTTGATGTGGTTTTTTAATAGATAGAATTATTCTTTTATAATTTTAGATGATAAAAAAGCTGTGAACATTGTGT
This sequence comes from Spodoptera littoralis, assembly GCA_902850265.1. NCBI lineage: Eukaryota > Metazoa > Arthropoda > Insecta > Lepidoptera > Noctuidae > Spodoptera > Spodoptera littoralis. The sequence continues at coordinate 13,414,744 of LR824545.2, forward strand.
ATTTTTTTTAAGTGGCAAAAATCATCAAATGACTGCTCCCGCCTGGGCGAGGCGGGAGGGAGTGTCAGACTGTTACTGACTAAAAATCACCCCGTTCCTTCTCCTGCACGTCGAGCCTGAGCCCCGGTTACCCGTTAGGTTCTCCGCGACTCCGAGAACATTGTGTATAAGGACATTCTGTAGTAGATATATTTACATAAGCATTGCACTCGTGCGGAGCCGGGGCGGGTCGCTAGTAGAAGTATATTAGAAAGTAGAACGGTAGGTAATAGTGAGTAAGTAAGATCTGCTCTATCAGACATTTAAAATAAATATTTTGTAACACTTTTTTCCAAAAAATATTATTAAATCTATTATAATAACTTACCGAAGCACCCAACCAGGAGAGTGAACACCAGAAGTCCGGCTTTGTAGTCCATGTTTAACAACGCCCGAAGTGAGTTTGTGAATCCAACGCTGTATTACTCATATTTATAATATCGATTAGTGAGATAAAAATTTAGCTCTGGTTGATGATAAGAAATGATAATAGGATTTATTGCTATATATTTCTTATCCAATAGTTGTAAACAAAATTGCGTACTATACGCGTAATTAATCTGCTGATTAGGTATCTCTTTGTTCTTTTGATCGTACGGTCCTAGAACAGGAATGATGGTGAACCTTTTCGTATCCACGTGTCATTTTTTAAGCAATAACCATTGATGACGTTATAAAGTGAGGCATCAAATGATGCTTTTCAAATTTAGCTTTTTTCTACCTATTAGCAGTGGCGTAATTACAGGGTGGCAGTCGACAAAATGCCACGGGCCTCCAGCTGGAAGGAGTCCCGTTTAGAGGTTTTCATCTAAACTTATCTGTTTTTTATTGGGGAGGAGGGCCGTCGGATGAATGGTATAGTTACGCCATCGCTTACTGGGTACCTACTATTAGTAGCAATAAAACTTATGAGCTACGGGCGTAAGCAGAATAACTTGGACCAGGGTCGTTCACAGACACAGACACAGACCTTCAGTGATGATGAGACCGAATAAGAAGAAGAAGAGAGAAGAAGTTAATATTTGCTAAGCACGAAATATTATTATTAGTTAGATTAGGTTACTACACATAAATAAATATTTCATTCCTTTTTGAAAATATAAGGATATAAAATGAGGATTAACTTTGATTTTTTTGTTACAGAATCTGTGAATCTGGATATAAATGCACTACATATATAATGCGCCTGCCAGACAGCTCATTGCGTTGCTCATCGCTATGCTCCCCACGCTGCCGTGATTTGCCGCGATGCCCTCTCTGACCACACACTGTTCTACTCGCGCAATTAATCACGACGCTCCTATTGCTGGTGTTCGTTGCCCCTCGTGTTGCCGGTCCTTTTGACTCGCGCGCAAAAACCAACAAAATAGGGAGCAGTGGGCAGGACGAGGAGCATGACGTGTGGCATGACGAGTATGTTGCCACACTATGTCTCTGTCTCCTTCCCTCGTTACTTACCATACCACTCGTCAAGTGTGTGGCAGTCGCATAACAAGAATGTTGAAAAAAAGCGAACGTAATGTCACTTAGAAATGATTGAAGCATAAATGTCAGTGGTGTATTTATGTGTGCGTGTACTTTTACACCGTAATGTATGAAGTGTAATGACGGGCCATGTCACACGACAGATGTCCTTCGTGTCAATGTGTGTGTAAGTCTATAGTAGCCAGGTGCCACAGTCGTTGTTTCAAGAGACTATATTATGCGTTTTTAACCGTCCTTGCTCTCAAATAAAAGTAGGATAGGACAGTGAAGTAAATAAAAATCACTCTTAAACACTATCGCGTATTGTGTGGATAAGAAAAACAAACGGTGCAAAATGTCAAGATTGTATGCTTTAGCCCTTATGATTGTAGGTAAGTTATTTGTTAAATCATAATAATATGATAGACTATCATATTAAATGGACAGATAGGGAAATACTTTGACACTTTAATGAATGAGGTGATGATGCAAATATTTGATTAAATAGGTATTAGATACCTACTTATAAACTGCTTCATTGGTCGTAGGGCCGTAAGCACTACTATCAAATAAGGGACCTATTTAACGAAAAGGCACAAAACAATAATTTAATGTTTATTATAACATGTTAAATGTCGTTAGGTATGGCCTAGTGGTTAAAGACGCCCGCTTCTCATGTATGCGAGTGCGGGTTCGAAACCTACCAACGGCTAGTACTAATGTGACATTTTCAGAGTTTTATGCCCTTTCTTAGATTATTTAGACACCACTGACAAACAGTGAAGGAAATTATCGTGAAGAAACCTGTAAAACCCTAACTTCACGCCTCTCTCCCATGGAAGTAGGCAGAGACTACGGAACGCCAATTACTACGATTGCTACATACCTCTTTCGCTTCATCAACAGTCATCAATGTGTTCATGCATGCTCGTCGGTTAACGGTACTTTTAATTTGGCCCTTCTTTAATATATCGCCAATCTGGTCACTATATGTCCGTCTAGGGCGCCCTCTACCGACGGCCCCATTCATATCCGCTCTGTATACTTCTTTCGTTACTCTACTTTACAGTTTTGCTGTGCGAGGCAGGAAGCTACGGTGACGCCGGAAATATGAATTAGGCACTTGGTTTTACCCACGGCTTTGCCCACATATTCTTGTTTTATCCCATGAGAGCATTTAATCGGGATAAAAAGTATTAACACTTTTTTATTTAAAAAAAATTATCCAACACTCACAGTACATGATTTTCTCAATTCGACAGTGGGGCTTAATCTGGTGAAAAAAAAAAGAATTTTAAATTACTAAGACGAAGTTACACAACGAAAAGAAAAAATATAAAGCACAATAATAATAAAGAAAGGCTTACAATATACACGTATAGAGGTACATTACATCTTAATGTATGTATTATAAAAACTACTTAATTACCCACATTACATAACAACTATAATAAAACTAAACTAAAATACAATATGAGGAGCTATTCACTACCATAACTTAAAATAAATAATATTACTTTTGTGAATTCACTCGAAGGAGTTGCGATATATCAATACGATTCCACGATCGTATGATATCTGATAAGTTACCCACCCCACCCACTGATAGGTTAGAAGACGGTGCCATAAGCTCATTATGATATGAGCTTAATTTGTGGCCATTAAGTTATATCATTATGATATGAGCTTATGGCACCGACTTCTAACCTATCAGTGGATGGTTAACCTATCAGTACTATAATAGTTATTTTATTTGCTTTTTAGTTTTGACTTTTTGTTTCTTATTATTTTTTGGTTTTTTGAAGTCGGTTTTTTAAACGCAGTTTTTATTTTATTATTTTATCATTTTCAGTGTAAAGCTACATATACCCGTTTTGTTACTTATAATCTACATAGGTGCAAAGTTCTAATCAATACAATAATTATACAAGCCCAAACACAAGGTAGTTACTGTATATCGTTGAAGAGATCCATTAACAATTACACTTCTTCATCATCAGACCCTTAATGACAGTCCCACTCTATCTAGGTGTAAAGTCCTCATCAATACAAATTAATCAAGCCCAAACACAAGGTAGTTAATATAAACCGTTGAGGAGTTCTCTAGACTGTCTATCGGTTTCATCATCAGGTCGACTCAAGACCCTTATCAAATTGTAGTGTTTAAAAATCCTTATTGAAAAACATAATAGACGCGTTACTCGCCCCTACCATTTTTTAAAGTTCCCCTCGGTCGGTTTCCCTAGGATTCCATCATCAGATCCTCACCTCATGGAAATGTGACCATCTCGGGAGTATACCCTTTCAAACAAAACAAGAATTTTGGAAATAGGTTTTCAACTGGCGGAGTAATCGGCGAACAAACAAACAAAAAATAAAAACAATCAGCCGAACATAGTACCTCCTCATTTTTTTGAAGTCGGTAAATATAATAGATGTATAACTCGCCCCAGTCACCCCTACAAGTTTCGTAAGTTCATCTCGGTTTCCCTAAGATTCCATCATCAGATCCTGACCTCATGGAAATGGGATCATCTCGGGAGTATATCGAAGAATATACGAAGAGTATACGAAGTAATCGGTAAACAAATAAAAAAAATTAAACAATCAGCCAAACATAGTACCTCCTCCTTGTTTTGAAGTCGGTAAAAAACGGACAGTCCCGTTCAAAACGGGACGTCTGGTTACTTACCATATCCAATGGAAGAGAAGGGGTTGTGAAGAATGGTTCTAATCTTCTCTACGACACAGCTTAGTACCCATATTAAAAATAGATAGTCATGCATAGAAATATAGGAGGTAAAATGCTGACTTGATACCGATATTTTCCAGGTATAGTTATCACTGAATCTAAATATTATTGCATGATATCCATGATATACAAACAATTGGTGAATCACTAATATTATTATCTTTCTATCTATGTGATTTTAAGTAGTAACTGAAGGGTTCTGTGCCTTCTGGCGCTTAGTTCAGTATTAATATTGTGTCCTAATTTTTTTATACCACGACGGTGGCAAAAAGGAGCACAGCCCACCTGCTGGTAAACGGTTACTGTGGCCTATGAACGCTTGCAACACTTGGAGCATTAATTGCGCCTTGCCAAACCTTAAAAACCTTTTCACTCCCTTCTTGAAGAACTCCATGTCGTAGCCTCCTGGGAAAACCACGGCAGGGAGTTCATTCCACAATTGGAGGGTCCATGGGAAGAAATTCGTCTCAAACCGAACTGTAAGGAACGAACGGGCTTCTTGTGTGAGCGTGAACTCCTAAGAACTTATCGGGCTGCGGAGGACTTAACGGGTTTCCGAGGCTCCGACTCGAAGGGCAGGAGTAGGAACGGGGTGGTTTGAAACTCCCTCCCGCCTCATCTAGGCAGGTTTATGCACTTTAACATTTATGATCATGCGAACAAAACATGTATGGGTACAAAATGTCAGCTCAAATTAATAAAAAGCTTGCAAAAAGTGTACAATATCATCGATAGTTTGTAAGAAGTATTGCCTCTCGCTAAGAAATATTTACCTTATTCATGGACCCGCTCGATATCTTAGTCGATATCTTCGGGAGTAGGGTCACCCGTCTTCATTTTCCATTAAATAAGTTCTCATTGAGGACATAGCTAAATCGCCGTTTCTGCTCCCCCGGACCTTGGGTAAGCAAAAATTAATAAAAACTTCCCAATTTAAAATTTATTTCAGTAATTATTAGTATTATAATTAAACAATATTTTCGCTTGTGAGAAATCTTTACCCTCCATAAGGGTAAAAATTTCTCCAAACAAATAATTATACGGAACCCGCAAAGGCACGCTACGCTACTAGTTCCCATGTCGTTACCGGTAACGAATTTTAATATCGAACTTAGTAATTAAGAACTGAGTCATTGTATAAGCATTATCTACAGAGATATACTTAAGTATGTATTTTTCCAATCACTTAAATCTGATTTCCTATACTTAATTGATTATGTTTTTTTTTTATTTCTGAGAGTTTTCACCTTAGGTCTTTCTATCGTTCGTTAAGCAAGTTTGAACACTAGTAATTCCATCTCAGTGCCATTATGTGAATTACTGGTGACACACCAAAAATATCCAAATACCTCTATATAAAAATAAAACCCGTTTCCCGTTGTCACGCCATAACTTGACAAAGGCTAGAGTATTTGTTATTATTAGAAGAAGGTTCTTAAGACAGAAAAAATCCTGAAAATTATACGGGAACGGGAGTAAACAGAATTGCGTGTACGAAGTCGCGGGCAGAAGCTAGTACTGTAATAAATACAATAGTTACAAATTCTATATAATAGCTTAGCCTAGTCTATTGTAAAATCCTGACACTAAGAATTTTTTCGCAAAAACTGTAAATCATGAAATTTTTCCCGTTGACCTTTCAGAAGACGCATCACGATTACATTTCCTAAAACCAATATGATTTGCAATTCCAGTTTAAAGTATATTTCTCACAAGTCCAGCTTCCTTCACCGTACGCCCAAAATGAACGGTATGACAATACCTTGTACTCTAGGTCTAGTGGCGACACAAGAAAGTATTAGTAAAGAACCACGATACCAGCGATTCACTAAAAATATTTCAATAAAATTAACATTAGGTACACGACCAGTTTTTAATTGTCCTACAGCTAGCATTGATCTACATTTAAGGCAGAGGTGTTCGCAATTTTAAAGTTGCAATGAAACTACAATAAATCCTGATTTTCTTACGACATTTTTCTTTACCGTATGTACCTGAATAAACTAAGAAATAATTGTTTTGTAAACTATTTTTAAAAAAACCGACTTCAACCGCCTCTTTGTTTTATCAACAGCCTATAAATGCCCACTGCTGAGCAAAGCCTCTTCTCACACGGAGAAGGTTTGAGCGTTAATCACCACGGTTACTCAATGCGGGTTGGCTATTACAAACTTATAATTAGAAATTATAAGCCCAGGTTTCCTCACGATGTTTTCCTTCAGCGTTTGTCAGTGGTGTCTAGATAATCTTAGAAAGTACGTATAACTGAAAAAGTCACATTGGTACTTGCCTCAAACCCGCACCTTCATGTATGAGAAGCAGGCGTCTTAAACCTCCGGGCCACCACGACCTCTTTGTTTGATGTCGGTTAATTAATATACTAAAACCCTCTCCTAAGTGTAACAAACGCTTTTCTTGAAAACCGCATCAAAATCTGTTCAGCCAATCGCGAGATAATCCCGAACAAACATACACACATACATACATACAGGTTAAACTGGTAACCTCCTTTTTTGAAGTCGGTTAAATAGAAAGGAACATGACCGAAAAAGTCACATTGAAAAACATTCGGTTTCGAACTCGCACCTTATATAATCAATTTAACTCCCGAACCACCAGTCACTTATAGGGGATTATCTGGGCATGACCTATTTAAATATTGATCAGAGATTTACAACAATTGATAAGCTATTATCACCCGTATTAATGATATTATCTTTTACATTTTTAATATAAATATCAGCAATGTTTGGTAACAAATCATTAAGTACTTCGTTGTTAACATGGACTACAAAGCCGGACTTCTGGTGTTTATCACCCTTCTGGTTGGAAGCCTCGGTGAGTTGTACAACCCATATCATATTATGGAATTCTTGGGAATACAATAACTATGGTATGTTTCCCGAATCGATCTTTCAAGTGAAAGTTACTCAAAAGTTCCACCCCTCAGGAAGGGCTTCTGTAAACAATAAGTCTTATGGAAGCTATAAGAACATTCAAAATTAACTATAAATTTTTCCTTTCTCCTGACTGCCTCATTGTTCGAGTGGTCGCAAGTGCGACTGCCGGGCAAGGGGTCTCGGGTTCGATTCCCGGGTCGGGCAAAGTATTACTGGGTTTTTAAAAATTCTCAGTAGTAGCACGGAGTCTGGAATTGTGCCCGGTATATGGCAATAGGCTCACCCCCTATTACATGGGACTCATAACATAAATAGTGAAAAGTGGGTGTTACATTGTACAGTGGCATAATGTGCACCTCTGCCTACCCCTTCGGGGATAAAAGGCGTGATGTTATGTTGTTATGTTTATTTTTCCTTTCCTGTCCACAGCATTGCCAAGGCCTAAAGATGACATGTCCCTGTTCTTCCATCAAAACGCCAATGGTCGCATTGTCGGAGGCACTGAGGCGGCAGTCGGCAGTCACCCTCACATGGTGGTCCTCTCCTCCGGTCTATTCGTACATAGCTTCTTCTGCGGAGGTTCTCTGATATCCTCACGCACTGTCCTCACCGCAGCTCATTGTATTGGCTCCGTCTATCATCCGATCTCTGGTACTCTGTATAGGTAAATAATGATAGCACGATATTTTATATAGACAGGGCGGCAAATGAACATTTGGGTCTCCCGTGGATCACCTGATGGTAAGTAATCGGCACAGCCTACAGACTGCCGCTGCTCCTGGAACACCAGAGGAATTGTAACGGCGTTGTCGCTCTTTTGGCATTTAAGATTAGGAAAATAAGGATTTGTGTTTTTTTTAATATTTGATGTTTGTCCACTATCTCGCCTGGTGGTAAGCGATGCTGCCTACGATGACGTACGTCGTGCCATAAGCAAACGTTTAGATTTGGGGATGTGGGAGCGGAAGATTTATTTAACTCCCTAAATACAAAATGAATTTATTCTAATATGTATTTACTCTGATCAACAGGTCTCTACGTGTAACTGTTGGCACCAACCGCCACGACTCTGGTGGAACCACATACAAGGTTGCCCGCCATGTCTCCCACCACGATTACGACTTCTGGACCCTCAAGAATGATATTGGGGTCCTCATCACCGATACAGAAGTGGCTTTCAACAGTTTGGTACAGCCTGTACCAATCACTTACGACTACATTGATGGTGGAGTGCCGGCTATAGTGGCTGGATGGGGCAGAATTTATGTAAGTGCGAAAACCTCTTTTTACAATTAAAGAGAAGTCAAAAAATTGAGCTGATGTAAGTGTAAAGGTTGGGTCGTACATAAAAGTAATTAACGTATTTATCTTTATAATGTAGGATGGTGGTCCTGCCTCTGATGAACTGTTGGAACTGAAAACCACTACTATTGATAGCAAGGACTGTGTGGAACGCGTGATTCAAGCCGATATCGAGTGGGAGTACCAATTGTATACGGATCCTCGTGTAGAGGTCTGCACTCTACACAGTCCTGGATTTGGGGCTTGCAACGTAAGTCCAACCTCTCTAAATATATCTTATTTTATACCTACAGCTACCTACCTATTTTGTCAACAGATAGTATAAATTAATCGGGACCATTTCATTAAAATTATTCGTTTAACATTTTACATAAAGTGAATCAATTGTAATAAAAATATGTATATGACTATATTACATATACATACTTTGAGTTTAAAGTACAAGGTCCATTGATAGAAGTAAAATGAAATCTAAGTACCTACCTAATGTGTGTAAAATATTAACATTAGAAAAGGGTTTAACATTTGTTTTTAAACAAGTTGTAGTAACTAGTAACTTGACATACGTTACACGATGGTATTGTGTTACACAAAGTGGTGGGTATAACGTTATACTATGTGGGAGCACCTTTAATTGCAGATTCAAAAATGTTTGTTCACAAATTGAAATTACACAATTTTTCTTTCAGGGTGATTCTGGCAGTGCTCTGCGTCGTATTGAAGATGGCCAGCAGTTCGGTATCGTATCGTGGGGCTTCTCATGCGCCGTCGGTGCCCCTGATATGTTCGTCAGGATCAGCACTTACGAGAGCTGGTTGAAATCCGTCATCGTTTAAAAACCATCAATAGTAAAGTTTCAACAAATGCTTTGTCCATGGTAACATTCTAATAAATTAACTTAAAAGCAAAATATATTTTATTTTTGGTAACTTAAAATTAATTTCATGCAGTTATAGCAGGTGTAGAGGCAGTTCTGATAACTTATTAAAATAAGCTCAGAAATATTCATCATCATCATTAACAGCGTATAGGTACCCACTGCTAAGCAAAGCCTCTTCTTATACGGAGAAAGTTTGAGCATAAATCACCTCGGTTGCTCAATGCGGGTTGGTGACTTCAAACTTATAATTCGAAATTATAAGTCCAAGTTTCCTCACGATTTTTTCCTTTACCGTTTGTCAGTGGTGTCTAGATATAGAAAGTATACATATAACTCGCAAAAAGTCACACTGGTAATTGCCGTTGGTAGGTTTCAAACCGCACTCTCATGCTAATGCATGATGAAGCGGTCTTAAGCCTCCGGGCCTACACGATACTCAGAAATATGAATTAATACGTAATGTTTTTTGCACATTCAATTATTGGGCTAACCCACTGATTAAACAACAATATTGAAAAATGTTAGAATCATCAAACAAATGATGATAGAGAATGATAATAGATAAAATTAAACGTTTTTAAGTCGTGTGATGACAGCAGAATAAAATACCTCTACATTTGTCACTACTCGATTAAGAGACTACACAATTGATTGAGATCGGGCAGCAGCACTCCCTGTTCCTGAGCTATGGAAAGTCTAGCGGGTTGCGGGGCCTTCGGGTTGGAGCCGTAATAGAAACAGGTTGCCCCAAAAGAATATTCCTTAATGAGCTACCTTTAGGAAATAGCAGGAAGGAGCAGGAATAGGAACGGGGTGGTTTTTAGTCAGTAAGAGTCTGACACTCCCTTTCGTCTCATGCAGGTGGGAGAAGTCATTGGTTAATTTTCCCCCCTTTAAAAAAGAAAAGCTTGCTCCTTGGGCTACGTCAATAACTAATTATTATAACTACATAGATAACATAACGCCTTTTATCACCGAAGGGTACCGCAGAGGTGTATATTATGCCACTGTACAATGTACCACCCACTTTTCACTATTTATGTTATGAGTCCCATGTAATAGGGTGAGCCTATTGCCATATACCGGGCACAATTCCAGACTCCGTGCTACTACTGACATTTCTTTTTAACTCGTCGAGTACCGGTTTTATAGACACAATTAAAGAACAATAGGTCGCGGTCACCGGTGACCGCTTGGTGTTTGACAGTTTAAAACCCAGTAATACTTTGCCCGACCCGGGAATCGAACCCGAGACCCCTTTCCCGGCAGTCGCACTTGCGACCACTCGGCCAACAAGGCAGTCAAATTCAATTTATTACAACTATATACTATATAAAACTAAAATATTAATTAATATCAATTTTTAGGTTCGTTACTTATCTTTAAATCTAAACACTTCCCTAAAACATAAAGATAAAGATAAAGATATATTTATTTAGTAAAACATGAGTAATTACAATGAAGGTGTTTTTTTGGTTAGTACAGAGTCTACATATTTTGCCATATATGGCGTACTAAATCAATTCATCATAATAAACAAAGAGTTATTGAATCATTTATGAATGGTTATTTGAATAACGACAAGTGTGATTAGGGATTGTGGTCGATTGGTTCCGCATAGTTTTGACATTTCATCTGACTTTTCTTTTAGTAGCAGGTTTTATATCGAAGCACACATTCAAAATTTAGTCAATTAAAATCTCTAGACATGTTTATTAAAACGAAATACCTTGAGTTTTGTTACCTACCATTAAAAGCAATGGTTAACTAATAACGAGTTACTCACGTAAATATATTGAGAAAAGTTTTACTAGTTTGAAAGGAAGAGTGGCGACGGGTGTGACAGATAGCTTCCAAAATTGCAATGAAAGCAGGTTAATAGTAGATTTCTGAGAGAAGAAGGAAATACACGATGATGAGATGGTTCTAATTATTATAGCAAACTTCTTTCTTGCCAATTGTGTGGAACAGACAGACTCTCGCAGCGACTTGTTCACTGTCATTGTTGGCTCCCTGATAATTGCTTTAAATAACATAACATCACGCCTTTTATCCCCGAAGGGATAGGCAAAGGTGCACATTATACCACTGTACAATATAACATCAACTTTTTACTGTTTATGTTATGAGTCCCATGTAATAGGGGGTGAGCCTATTGCCATATACCGGGACAATTCCAGACTCCGTGCTACTACTGAGATTTTTTTTAAAACCCAGTAATACTTTGCCCGACCCGGGAATCGAACCCGAGACCCCCTGCCTGGCAGTCGCACTAGCGACCACTCGGCCAGCGAGGCAGTCGAATTGCTTTAAATCTTCTGTCATAATAACATAAAATAATATTATCTAGTGTAGAACCCTATCGAAGTACTTATGTCATGATAAGTAACGTATTGGTATCTGATTTATAATTATTACCATTGTTATCTGTTAAGTTCGTTGGTTTTCCCAATTGATACAATCTTCTATCACTAGTTTTTTGTTGATAAATTGTTTTAATAACAAAATTATTATTTATTTCTCTTCTAATGATTAAGACCATATTGCCATTGGAATAAATGCCTGATTTTACCAAAATCATCATAATGATCTTTTCTTCTTTTTTTTCTTTCTTTTTAAGAAAACATTGCCCCACACTAGGATTTTCTCCTGAGTCGTGGGTGCGTTTACAAACATAAAATTTCACACACACACACACCCAGACCCGAAACAACAATTTATGGATCACACAAAGTGTTGTTCCGTGCGGGAATCGAACCCGCGACACGTTGCACGGCAGCCGGTTGCCCAGCCACCGCACCAACTGTGCAGTCACAGATCATAGGACTCATAAAATTATCGTTTCTTCAAAAAAGTATAACCTGTAACTAGACCGAGATCCTGGCTTGAGAAAGTTTCTCTTAATATCTACAATATCCGAGAATTCCAGAAAACAGTACTTAGGCCCGTATTAATAAACCGATATCAGCGTAAGAGTGAGATGTTAAGATCCTGTTTGATATTCCGACATATTAATAAACAAAACCTAATACGCGGTTTAAGACCTTGTCATCACCTGAGATCGTATTGTTTAATAAACATTACTCGGGTTTCAAGATCGGTATTAGGACGGTTATCAAGACCACGATTGTTAAGTTCAGTCGACCCTGGACTTAATATCGTGAACTCGTACCTAAGTATTTCGCGGGAACCATGAATATTGAGAATATTATTTCCGAAATCAATTATTATGATGAAGTCGACTAATACGATGATATTTTATGGCCTTTTCAAAATATATAAAGTACCTACCTAAAGTTTATATAAGGGACGCGACAAATTCCTTCGAATTACCTACGCAAAACGGTTTCGATTTAATCAAGAATCAGTGCTGTTGATATCGTATCGTTGATAAGTAATAATTTGGTAAAAAGTGAATTTTTAAAAACCCCAGCAGTACTTTGCCCGACCCGGGAATCGAACCCGAGACCCCTTGCCCGGCAGTCGCACTTGCGACCACTCGGCCAACGAGGCAGTCGATTAATAAGTAACATGTAAATAAACACGAAACACTGATATACATGATTGTATTATCAAGTACCTAATAAACAATTGAGAGAAAGAGACAGATATAATAATGAGGTGACGCGCCATCCCTGGTAGGTATGTGCTTTTGTCACAAAATTAAATGTAACTTTATAATAAATAGTGCTTTTTTATGGTCAAACAAATCATAATGTATACAATATAAAAAAGTAATATAGTTTCCTAAAACTTCAATCAATTTAAACTGGAAAAAAACTTTTATTCCTATGCATACAGAGTTAAATATTATCGTTCTACAAAGCTATTACTAAACGGAATGAACGAAATATGTAATAGTTCGTTCGCTGTGACGTAACAAGTCTTAACATCATGATTTCATTGAGTGTCAAATTACGAATCTTGATAACCCGATCCAAACCGCGGTATCACCTGAGATCGTGTGGATATAGGTTTATTAATTAGCGTCGACATTAAGATGCTGATCGCATCTTGAGAACGTATCAACTGATGCCGGTCTTGATATCGTGATTGAGACTTATTTATTAATACGGGCCTTACTATCCGACCCAGCAAACTTCGTACGATCTAAAAACTTTTTTCTCACCTTTTAAACCTCCCGTGGATTTCCACAAATATTTCAAGACCGCTGTTCAGTTCAGCCGTTGTCGCGTTTCAGAGAGACTAACAATTGGTTTCTCCAGTAATGTTATGGCGCAACTTAAAATGTATTTTTTATAGCATAAGCCGGTTAACGAGCAGACGGATCACCTAATGGTAAGCAATCGGCGCCGCCCATGGACACCCGGAATACCAAGGACTTTTGGGAATTGGGAATTTGAGGATTGTCGAGGATTCGGGGATTCGGGAGACTAGGGAGGGCGGTAATTAGGCCTCCAACAACCTCACTCATACGACGAAACACAACGCAAGCGTTGTTTCACGTCGGTTTTCTGTGAGTATCACCTAAAAGTGAGAATGCATTGAAGTACGAACAACTGTATCCTGTGAACTTTTAGTGAGTTACTACGAATTTCCAGTTGGCTACCAAGATTGGAGATTATTTATGTGAAACTCTCTTTTTTTTAGTAGAGATTCAGCAAGGGACGTACTCCGGCTGATGGTGAAGTATTACTGCCTTGTCTGTTATCCGTAGATATCCAATTATATTTTGATAAGCACGTCAACAGCTGTTATCAATTTATCAATACAAATTAATGACAATTATCTTTTTAATTAACGTTATAAATATCTGCATTGTCTCGTCAGCACATCACATGTACTTCGGGCGTTGTTAAACATGGACTATAAAATCGGACTTCTGGTGTTTATCACCCTTCTGATTGGCAGCTTTGGTGAGTTATAGAACTCGATAACTACCAATAATAATTTATTAAACTTTATATATATACATATTATATCACGGGGAGTGCTCTGCGTAATTGTTTGACCTGATACCTGCCGCATCTTTTCACCATCGATCCTCACGATAGCGTATACATCCCCATCGTATAGATGGTTGGCAGGCCATAACTGTGCGCTTCTCACGTAGCTTTCTGCCTCGCACAGCAAAACTGTAGAATGATCTGTCGTCGGCGGTATTTCCGAACCGATACGACCTTCAAACTTCCAAGAAAAGAGCGTATTCCTTTTTAAAAGCCCGGCACTGCACCTGTGACTCCTCTGGTGTTGCGGGTGTCCATGGGCGACGCTGATCGCTTATTATCAGGTGATCCGTCTGCTTGTTTGCCTCCTATTCCATTAAAAAAAATTAAATAAGTGCCATCAAGATGATTTCACCTATTATCACCAATTTTTATCCGACTTCAAAGCAGGTTCTCAGTTTGACCGCCTTTAAAAAAGAGGGGGAGTTGAAGTCTGTTTTTTTAAACGTAGACTTGTTTTTTCAGCTCTTCCAAAGCCCGAAGATGATATGTCCATCTTCTTCGATCACACCGACGCTAACGCTCGTATCGTCGGTGGTACCCAGGCAGCTGTCGGTAGTCATCCTCACATGGTGGCAATGACCACTGGAGTATGGCTAAAAAGCTTCCTCTGCGGAGGTTCTCTGATCTCCCAGCGTACCGTCCTTACTGCTGCTCACTGCATTGCTCCAGTTTTCGGCGGTGGTTCTCTCCTGAGGTAAGTTAATTAAATCTGTTGTACTACTGCACTATCCACACCATTTTGTCTTAAATACTTGCATAACCTAATACGTATTTTAGAGTAATATATCTTCTTGTGGGTGTTGCTTGTCCTGTCAGTTGATATTTTGTAAATAAATCATGTATTTGATTTTCATGGATTTATTATTTGAATATAATTATGTGAAATCTTATTGCAGGTCTGTACGTGTTGTAGTTGGCACCAACCGCTGGAACAGTGGCGGTGTTGTTCATACACTGGATCGTAACGTGACCCACCCCCACTACGTATCATCTACCATCAAGAACGACATCGGAATCCTCATCACCTCCACCAACGTGGTTCTTAACAACCTGGTGCAGGTTGTGCCCATCACCTACTCCTACATTGGAGAGGGAGTGCATGCCAGAGTTGCTGGTTGGGGCTTAACTCGGGTGAGTGAACTAATGTAATGAAATACTAAAATCTTCAACAAAAGATTTTAATAAAAAAAGTAATTATTTGTAGTTTTTATTTGTTTAAGGCTTGGGGCTTCATTTTGTTCACCTCATCGTTGTCGTTGTGATGAAGTTGTCAACAGCCTTGGACACCACGGCTTGTCGTGTAGCCGTAGTGCGGGCCGTTCTGCTCGACACGCAAGTATTAATGACATAATTCGTCGAGCTCTTGTCTCCGTTGGCATGCCAGCTACTTTAAAACCTAATGGCTTGGTACGCAACGATGGCAAGAGACCCGAAGGTATGTCATTATTCCCTTGGAAGATGGGTAGGGCTTTAGTATGGGACGCCACTTACGTTGATATTCTGGCGCCATCCCATCTTCCAAACTCAGCGTGTCAAGCCGGTGCTGCCGCTGCTGCTGCCGAGAACCTCAAACGGCGAAAGTTTGATAGCCTGATTGGCAATTATGCTTTCGAACCGTTTGGGGTTGAAACTTTAGGGCCGTGGGGCCCAAGTGAACATCTTCTTTACAAAGATATTGGAAGGCTGGCTACTACCTTGGATAAAGGGAGTAGCAGTCAGCTTTTGGGCACCCTACCACTACCACGATAGCGATGAGGAAAAATTGTTTTTTGATGCCTTTAGATAGCATATTTCATATTATTCCTTTTTTTAAGGCGTAAATATTTTAGTTCATAGTTATTTATATTTTAAGTTGTATATATTTTCATTTAGTAATAGTATAAGATATGTCAATAAAATAAATATCGATATCGATTAAAAAAAATTAAAGGAACAATAATAAAATTAGACTGACCATGAAAGCCATTCTTAAAAGAAAATAATTTGTTAATTTCTTTCGTATTCCAGAGAGGTGGTATGTCCGTGTCCCGCACTTTGATAGAACTGACAACTCATACCATCGATGGTGACGACTGTGTAGCTCATGCAGCACGTTCAGCTATTGAGCTAAACATGAGGCATGCTCCTCCAGTAGAGCCTCATATTGAGGTCTGCACCTTCCACTCCGCTGGATTTGGCAATTGCAACGTAAGTCTTTCTTTCGAACCATATTTTTTTTTAATTTGACTGCACGATTGGTGCGGTGGCTGGGCAACCGGCTGCCGTGCAACGTGTCGCGGGTTTGATTCCCGCACGGGACAACACTTTGTGTGATCCACAAATTGTTGTTTCGGGTCTGGGTGTCTTTGTGTATGTGAACTTGTATGTTTGTAAACGCACCCACGACACAGGAGAAAATCCTAGAGTGGGGCAACGTTTTTTTTTACAAAAATAAAAAAAAAAGAAAAAAAAAATTCAGTATTTTTTTACCACTGTTGTTTCTTTCTGCAGGGTGACTCTGGCAGTGCTCTGCGTCGTGTTGACAACGGCCAGCAGTTCGGTATCGTGTCCTGGGGCTTCCCATGTGCTCGTGGTGCTCCTGACATGTACGTCAGGCTCAGTGCTTACGAGAGCTGGTTGAAATCTGTCGTTGTCTAGAATACAGAAGAATAACTTCTATGCCAAGAAACGACTGCTTTAATTTTAATTTGATTGGTTTGTAAATAATAAAAAATAAGGTGATATTATCTGGTTTAAAATATTATCTTTTATTTTTATAACATGTATATACCAGTAGTATCAATAGCTATAATATCTGTTGTATTATCAAAATGAGTTTAAATGAGCAAGTTTCTTGATTAGTTTTTCTCGATCTATAGTTGTTATGGAACAATAATATGGACTGTAAAATAGCATTTGTTAGATAGATAGATTTTCGTAAATGTAAGATTCATCTAAAACACTTTGTCTTTAACAAATTATGCTACTACATGGCAATGTGAAGACAAGTATAAAAACACTTCTTCTTTCATCTAGTCTTTTCACAATAAGTCATGATGCTATAGTTTTCAGATTTTTAAAGCTTCTGACTCACTGAGCTAATGACGGTTATTGCATTGTTATGTATTAATCTAATAAAATCTCACACTTAAATGTACAATATCTGGTAAATGTTTGGTGATTTCCAATCACTGATCAATAACACAAAGTATACACAAATGCATGGTGCGTGAGAGTCGTTTCGTGCAGTATCCTGAACGCTAATCCTTGTTTAGGCTATATCTATACCAGTGCTGGGTAAGGTCTTCCCCAATTATATGACACAAAGGTATCTTTATGTTTTTATTTAGTCTTAGTTAGAATTTTTTTTTGAGGGGGGTTAATCATCCGCCTTGGGTTGGCGAAAGGAGTGTCATGTGCACCTGCTCTTCGGCAACCCATTAGACCTTCCGCGGCTCCGTAGTCTTGGTTAGTCCGAGGTGCTGATTAGGTAAGAAAAACCTTTTTTACTACTATCATTAAAATTCACAGAAAATAATTTGACTATCCTATCTATACAGAACCTTTTTTAATACAGACACCTGCTTCGACTACTGGGATTTCAATAGATTTTCGATTATATTTATCTACGAGTTTAAACACAACCTACATTGTGTTTTTCATCCGGATTTTAGGAAGTTACGCATCTTGGAATTTGAGAGAGCTTACGACACGCGTACCCTTGGCGTTGCTGACTGCATGGCTCATATTTGTCGCACCTCTCTGACATTGTCTATATGCACGACTTAAGACGTGTGTGTAGTTAATTTATGGGATTGCTACAAAATCGTAGGTGTCAATTTCAATTCCATCCATGATGCTTTTTATAGCACTTGTTTAATAAGGTTGATCGTTTTACAATAGCGAAGCCTATCTTCGAAAAGTTATAATTGCAAAAATGGCACTTGATTGATTACAAAATATTACTTTGAAATTTCCTGCAGGTTGACTCTGGTAGTGCTCTGCGTCGTCAGATGGGAATAGCGTCTTGGGTCCTTGCGTGTGCTATCGGTAATCCTGACATTTTTATCAGGATCATCGCTTATGAGACATGATTAAAATCTGACATCGTCTAGGAGATAGAAAGAAAGTATTAAAAATGGACTCTCTATTCAAATAATTATGAATAAAGTATAAATAAATTTGTTCACTATTTGCCTTTTTATTTTCATGATTGTATTTTGTAAAGCTTGTTCTTATATTAGACTACCTTGTTGGCCGAGTGGTCGCAAGTGTAAATGGCAAGGGGTCTCGGTTTGGATTCCCGGGTCGGGCAAAGTAATTCCGGGTGTTTTTTAATTCTCAGTAGTAGCACGGAGTCTGGAATTATGCCCGGTATATGGCAATAGGCTCACACTCTATTACATGGGACTCAATATAAATAGTGAAAAGTGGGTGCTACATTGTACAGTGACATAATGTGCACCTCTGCCTACCCCTTTGGGGATAAAAGGCGTGATGTTATGTTATATTATGAATTTGTACCTTCCTGGAATTTTTCTATAAAAAGCTATTTCAATAAAAAGAAACCCTTCTATTTCCTTCACCATCGTATGACGCGTCATAGGCCAAATGGATTTCGCAAAGATTTTACTTTTGTTTGTTATGAATGATCTACTTTAATCACATTAAAAATACTGTTTAGTTTTATATACAGGTTTAGAATTTGTAAACATGTTATTTTGGATATGACACGCAAATAGGTACCTTTAATATTACCTATTCATTACTAACCGATACTATAATTGTGATACAAGAAATATTATCTATTAATTAAGCTATTTGGTTTTTCCAATTTACCTCTATATAATCTTTTAACACTGATTTTTATTATTTTAATTTTCAACCGTTTCTTCGACAGGGTCTAGTTTAAGACTACCATGGACACATGTAAGTCCAACTGAGAAAATTAAGTCAACAAGGGATGAACAACAGTATCATGTAATTTTTAACGGACTTAACTACAACTTTTAGACGTCAGTTGGCCCCAATATTTATTAAGAGAGATCCTTTTTTCCGGCTGATATATTTTTTTTAATAAACGTTGCCCCACACTAGGATTATCTCCTGTGTCGTGGGTGCGTTTACAAACATACAAGTTCACATACCCATGACACCCAGACCCGAAACAACAATTTGTGGATCACACAAAGTGTTGTTCCGTGCGGGAATCGAACTCGCGACACGTTGCACGGCAGCCGGTTGCCCAGCCACCGCACCAACCGTGCAATCAAAATACAAAATAATGACACAATTCTTGTTATTAAGTATCCATGTAAGTATGTTTTGATTGAAACGTCATTACAATTGTTATCAATTTATCAATCTAAATTAATTATAGTTATCTCAATAATTGACGTTATAAATATCCGTATCGATTAGTCAGTTCTTCACATACACTTCGGGCGTCGTTAAACATGGACTTCAAAACCGGCATTCTGGTGTTCACCCTTCTTATTGGAAGCTTTGGTGAGTTGTAAAACTTGATACCTATTAACAAAGGTCTATTTACGTTGGAAAATGCAAGTGTCATCAGAATCTGATATGTTTCGTTCTACTTTTACGAATTTCTAACCAATCTTTCAGCCCTTCCAACGCCCGAAGATGATATGTCCATCTTCTTCGACCACACTGAGGCCAACGCTCGTATCGTCGGTGGCGCCCAGGCAGCAGTGGGCAGTCATCCTCACATGGTAGTTCTAACTACCGGAACGTTAATCAGGAGTTTGGTTTGCGGAGGTTCCTTGATCTCTCAACGCACTATTCTGACTGCAGCTCATTGTATTAGCCATGTGTTCAGCTTTGGATCTCTGTCTAGGTAAGAAGTAAAGAAGATAGTGACAAAGAATTATATAACTGTGTATTACTCAGTATCTATCTATTTCAGTACGTGATAGATTTTTTTACTGATTTAAACTTCATCCGTAGTTCTCTCCGTGCGACTGTTGGCACCAACCGCTGGAACAGTGGAGGTGCTTCCTACAGACTGGCTCGCAACGTGACCCACCCCAACTACGTGTCTGCTACCATCAAGAATGACATCGGTGTCCTCATCACCTCCTCCAACGTGGCTCTCAGTAACCTGGTGCAGGTCGTGCCCATCACCTACAACTTCATCGGTCAGGGAGTTCAGGCTAGAGTTGCTGGTTGGGGTAGAATCAGGGTGAGTAAACCAAACCTCAGTTGTTGATATCATATTTGAGAACAGTAAAAGCAGGTAAAAGATAAGGACGTTAATTATTTTTTATTCGTATTCTAGGCTGGTGGCTCCCTCTCTGCTACTTTGTTGGAACTGACAACTCATACCATCGAAGGTAACGACTGTGTGGAGCGTGCAGCTCGCGCCGCCATTGAACTCAACGTTAGGAATGCTCCCCACGTTGAGCCCCATATTGAGGTCTGCACTTTCCATTCCACCGGATTTGGTACTTGCAACGTGAGTATTACTCATTCTCATCTATTATTCAGTCTTTATTTGAACCATAAAACTTAATTCTGACAAAACACTGTTACTTCTTATTACAGGGTGACTCTGGCAGTGCTCTGCGTCGTGTTGACAACGGCCAGCAGTTCGGTATCGTGTCCTGGGGCTTCCCATGTGCTCGTGGTGCTCCTGACATGTTCGTCAGGATCAGCGCTTACCAGAACTGGTTGAGTTCTGTCATCGTTTAGGATACAAATAAAGAATGCCCTCGTACGAACGTGATTTGATTGGTCTGTAAATAATAATGTTATCTGTTTTAAATGCCTTTTATTTTTTATATCAACTCTTCCAGTAGAACCGATTAGCTTCATCTGTTTTCTTATCATTGAGGAAAAAGTTGAGCAACTTTATTAACTAATTTTTAGATAAATAAGTAGTTGGTTGTTGAGAGTAGACGGTATTTCATATTATCGTCTTTAGTTCTCGTACTATTAAATAAACAAGCAGACAATTCTGACGGAAAGCAATCAACGCTGTCCACCGGAACACTAGAGAAAATTCAAGTGCTGTACCGACCTTTCGGGTCGGCGAATACGCGACTGGTAAACTCACACACATGGTGTAAAACAACGCATTCTGTCACGCTAGTTTTCTGTGAGACCATGGAATGACTATCATTTGTACCGAAGCATAGCTCTTACATTTAAGATTAATGTCTATTAATTTGAGAGTCTATTAACTTCTATTAGTTACAAATACAGGCAGGTGGGAAATCGCATTTTAAACAATGTAGGAATATCGTAGAGACTTATGGCCTAGAAATATTGAATACTAGATGTTCGTCGCGACTTCGTCCTCTTAGAATAATGACTTCTGGCAGAATTTGGATTATCTAATAACTGGGTAAGCAATATGAGGATTTGTATGGTAGATTTTTCACACATCGAGTTACATCATCGAAATATTCACACTGTTCCCTTTATTTTTCTTTTTTTTAATATAGCCTATGTCATCACGAATAGTGTAGGATGCCAATTGTAGTTTTTTCAAGTCGGTCCGATAGTTTTGGAGCCTATTCAATTCAAACAAAAAATCGAATTATTCCTCTTAATAACTTAATCAACGTTCATTTGTTTATTAATCGTTTAATAAGTGAACAATACCAATAGATGGCGCTACACTCCTATCATTCTTTTACAAATGCAAACAATATAGTATGCAATGAAAACATTCTTATTCAATTCTGTTGTAATAATTCTCTCGAGAACAGTAACATTCGTAAACGTTACCAAGTAGTAATAGTTAAAGTAGTTACTTTTAAGAAAAAGTTTAGCGGATTGAAAAGAAACCGGCAATTCTGGATATACCAATTATTTCATATAACAATACTGCCTCGTTGGCCGAGTGGTCGCAAGTGCGACTGGTTTTCGACTGGGTTTTAAAAAAAAATCTCAGTAGTAGCACGGAGTCTGAAAATGTGCCCGGTATATGGCAATAGGCTCACCCCCTATTACATGGGACTCATAACATAAATAGTGAAAAGTAGGTGTTACTTCTAAATGTAAAATGTACTTAATGTAATGTTATGTTCATATAACAATTAAACAAAAAGTTCTGGACAGCTGTGTACTTCCTTCTCTAATATACGCGTGCGCCCGTATAAACCTAGACGTTCACACACAAACTGAAAACGAAAATCAGATCATGTCAAAGAAGTATCGATAGAAGCATCCTAAACATCAAAAAGACACACAAAACCATAAGGGAAAAAAACAAGTCACCGACGCATTAGTACACTCGATGAAACCAAAATGGCGTTGCGCTGACCACATGGCTAGGAATACCGATAACCGGTGGTCTTTCCCCCTAACATCTTAACCAGGCCCGACACGCACGAGAAAATGAAGTGAACAGACGACATACCTATTCCAAGTGGCTAGCAAACATTGGTTGAATATCAAGCCAAGAACAGAGACAAATAGCAAGCACAAGAGGAAACCTTCACCTTCGAGTAAAGCGAGGGGTTCTTACTACAAGCGCTAATTAACGAGAAACTCTTTTTTTTTCAATTCTTCTGTAAATTAGTAAGAAATAATAGGCTTTACCTATGAATTGGTTGTTTTCTATGAAAAAATTTAAAAGATTTTTTTAGGTATTTTCTATTTGTAGGTATTAAATCCAAGTAATCACCCATGCAATATTGACCCAATATTCATTGATGCCCTTCTTAAAGAAATCAGCTGGACGGGAGGCAACAAATTCTTTAAAGGCATTCCGTACTGGTTCTCGGGTTGAATTTGTTTCCCGCCAAGAAGTTATCCAAATTCTGGAAAATTTAGTAGTCTGTAGGCGCAAGGTCTGGTGAGTAGGATGGATGACGGAGAGCTTCCGACCCCAGTTCATGCAACTTGGACACCGTCTGGATGAGGTCGCGCGTTGTCGTGCAGGAGGATCGGGGACGAGCGATTGACCACTGCTGGTTGGAGATGTGCCAGCTTCTATATCATTGTGTTCAGTTATTTACAGTACACATCTGCAGTAATGCTCACCCTGTTTGGTAATCACACCGACGGCGACCTAGGGGTAAGTTTTCATTTAGGACATTGTTAGGTGCTGAACCATGTGAAGTTGGTTTGATGTTTGATGACCATTAAACAGAACCCATTTTTCATCGCTGGTAACGATGCGGTTCAAAATTCCTTCATTTGTGTCTCTGTTGAGCACTGCAAGACACGTCTCGAAGCGTACTTCACGCTGGCGATCATTGAGTTCGTGGGGCACCCATTTGTCAAGCTTTTTACCTTGGTAATTTGACGCAAATGGACTAATATTTTGACGCTAACGTCGAAAGCTGCTGCTAATTCAGCCGTAGATTGTGTATCATCAGCTTCCACAATCGCCTTTAATTCGTCGTTGTCGACTAAAGTCTTTGGACAACCCCAAGGTTCACTTTTCAGGTCGAAATTTCTACCACAGAAGCGAGCAAACTAATAACAGATGGTGCGTTGGTTGTGCGTTGTAGTGTTGCTGCCACGACGGTACTTATATCCATCCATTATGACGAAAAATATTGAAATGCGATGAATATCTAACTCTAATCTATAAACAAATGACTACTTTTGGAAAAAAATACATGATTTAAAATAAAATTAATTTGAAATTAGAATTCCTAGCCAAAAAAAATTATTTTGATTGGAAATGGCCAGTACTGCAGAACGGTAGTATGCCGTTTATTTCAAGTAGTAGTCAACGAAATAAATACTCCCATTTGTTCCCTCTCTTACGACCGCTTTAGTGATTTTAAAATGAGATGGAACTTACAGAATGTTAAATGTATTTTCTTTAGTTGCATAAAGGATCAAAGATTGTAGTTAAATAAAAAAAAAGTCATGCACCTCTGCCGAAGCCTACAATTTTAATGAATTCAATTCGAAATATGGACTGCGTCATTGGCCTAGTGGCCGCAAGTGTGACTGCCGGGCAAGGGATCTCGGGTTCGATTCCCAGGTCGGACAAACTACTGCTAGGCTTTTTTAAAAATTCTCAATAATAGCACGGAGTCTAGAATTGTGGTAGGTATATGGCAAAAAATTGTGCCTGGTATATGGCAAACGTGTTTCGTTGTACAGGGGGCATTTAGTGCCGTAATGTGGACCTCTGCCTATCCTGTCAGGGATAAAAAGCGTGATGTTATATAATATAAAATTCGATATGTCGGGGTCGGTGACTATTGGAAAATCGTTGTCAATATTTATGTAATAGCACTGTTTTTTTTCATAATCATAACTGATTACATACCTTTAAATCTTAATTACTTTGCCAAGAGCTATCAACTTCCTGTGGAATTTTATCCGGAAATCGTTAAGACCCTAACGTTGATTTGATCAATCATATTGAGCAAATAAATTTGTCAATTTGTCTTAATTTCTCTTCACCCTATTGATGACAAGACTTGACAAGTACCTATAGTTCTTTTATATCAGGAGTGCCTTTTTTAGGCGGAAAATCATCCAATGACTTCTCCCGCCCGGGTGTGGCGAGAGGGACCGTTCCTACTCGTGCACTTCGAGCCAGAGCCCCGACAACCCGTTAAGTCTTCCGCGGTTCCGTATCGACATCAGCCCTATTGGGCCCCATCTGTGGTGGTCTGATGGCTCCTTGAGGCGCGCGCGGAACACGACGCGCCGTACGCTCGGGCCTGGTTCTGGTCGGGCGGCGAGCCACCCGTGCTCGCCGTCCACAGGCCCGTGCTTACGGTGGCCGGAGATCATCTCGCGATATCACGAGTGCAGTGCCTGTGAGCCATACTTGTAGTTGTAGTGCGTATACACACGCGCGCTTGTGCTTGCTGCGAGTTACACAACTCGCAGCAAGCTCATTCATTGGTCAAAGTCTTTAATTTTATGTTGCCTAAAATAAGAATGTTAATTTCGTTAGTATGTAGTAGTTTCTTTTTTAGTAACTAAAACTCTATTGTTCTCGTTCATTTTTGTTATTATAGTTTTTTTTTATCACTTAAGTTATTAAATTTTGGTTAACCTATAATTGGCGACTGTATACTAAATACTTAATGTTACTTTCATATCACTTAATGCTATGTATACAGAAGCTGTTGGTATACCTATTTAAATAAATAAAATAAAATAACCTAGTATCGACAAAATCATTAATGCGTGAGTGAAGCCACAGGCATAGCTAGTCATTGCTATTATTGCATTTATGTATTGGTCTCTAAATCACAACTTCCGGCCTGATAAACTGATGACTGATAAATATCTCAATTAATTATGCATTACTATAAATATCAGTATTAATACCATTTCTTTTACTTGTCAAGTGAATTTCGGGAGTTGTAAAACATGGACTACAAAGCCGGACTTCTGGTGTTCAGCGCATTATTAATTGGTAGCTTTGGTGAGTTCTGTAACTTCATTGTACCGTTAAAATTATTGACTGAGGGTGTCTAATAAAACCTTTGCCTCTCTCTAGCATTTCCAACGCCTGAAGATGACATGTCCATCTTCTTCGACCACACTGACGCCAACGCTCGTATCGTCGGCGGCACTGAGTCGGCAGTGGGGGGGCACCCTCACATGGTGGCTCTGTTAGTGGGAGCCATTGTTACAGATTACTACTGTGGCGGTTCCCTGGTCACTCAACGCACTGTGCTCACTGCTGCTCACTGTATTAGAAATATTTACAATGATGATGCGTTCCTCAGGTAAGCATTTCCACATGAGATCGGATCTCTACAATACATTTACATTCTAGTATTACCCGATTTTCTCAATATGAATCATACTCGTTTTCGCCGTATGCTGTCTTAAAAAGGAACCGTTAAAACGATAGGTGACAATAAATGCCTTGTAGTATTTATCAGTATCACCCCTTAAGTGACACCTAAAGGTAAGGGGTTATTTATTTATTTATACATTACTAGTTTTTACCCGCGGCTTCGCTCGCGTCACAAAAGGATAAAAAGTAGCCTATGTGACATATACCAATACATTTCTTTCTTTCTTTCTTTTTTTTTAAAAAACGTTGCCCCACACTAGGATTTTCTCCTGTATCATGGGTGCGTTTACAAACACACAAGTTCACATACACATGACACCCAGACCCGGAACAAAAATCTGTGGATCACACAAAGAGTTGTTCCGTGCGGGAATCGAACCCGCGACACGTTGCGCGGCAGCCAGTTGCCCAGCCACCGCGTCAACCGTGCAGTCGTGCAGTACATACAGCGCCATCTATACCAATACTTTTGTTTTCCCTCGAGAATATCAAAATTTTCCGTGATAAAAAGTACCCTATTATTTAATCCAGACTTCTAACTATACTTCTGCGAAAATTCAAAGCAATCGGTTAAGTAGTTACGGCGTGAAAGCGGAACAAACAAACAAACAAACTCACTTTCCGATTTATAATGTTAGTAAGGATTGCACACACAGAAAACATGTTTACATTGTAATAGTAATTTTACCACAATATTTTTATTGTTAATATGGTGGCGGTCGGCCACCAACTCACCCGGTGGTAAGCGATGCCAACGGTGGAGCACGCCTACTTGCGAGCAACCTTTTCACTTGGGACTTGAAGGATTCCGGCAGAGGGTTCCACTTCTTAGCAGTTCGCACTAGGAAACTCGAAGCGAAACGTTTCTTGGTATTTGGTGGAATATCTGCCACATAAGGGTCTGCCCGCCGTTTATCTGGCCATACGAGAGTGAAACGGTCTAGGGGAATTAAATTGAGTGATTCTCACACACAATCACCGAAATGTATCCGATAGAAGACCGAAAGGCGTGCGACTTTCAGCCTGTGTTCAACGCTTTGAAAACGAGCCTCTACAAGCGAATCATCATTTATGAGCCTCTTGACGTGCGTCTCGATGGATTCAAGGGCTTCCAGCTGGCATTTGGCCGAGCCATCCCAAAGACTGGAGCAGTAGTCCATATACGACCGCATTAACTTGTGCTAACTAACTTGTACAACGCAAGCGTTGCTTCACGTCGGTTTTCTATGAGGCCGTGGTATCACTCCGACCGAGCCGGCCCATTCGTGCCGAAACATGGATCTCCCACATTTAGAACTCTAAGCTTAGCTTACTTAACTCGTTACGCTAAGGAACCCTTAGTTTATAGTTGGTTAGTGAAAAAAGCGGTCTATATTACTACCAATATGTAAAAGTTTGTTTTAATCTAATTACATCTTACAGTTCTGCCCGGATATCTGTTGGCTCAAATCGCTTCGACAGTGGCACTGAATATCCAATGATCAATGGCGTCATCCACCCTGACTATGACAGAGATATAATTAAGAATGATATTGGTATTATCATCACTGATTCTGACGTGGCTTACAATGACCTGGTACAGCCTGTATCTCTCTCTTATTCCTTCGTTGGTGCTGGAGTGCCAGCTATAGTGGCTGGTTGGGGAACTACATCAGTAAGTAAAAAAATTGTGCGTTAACCGGATTGTATGGTCTATCTGATAAAAAATTTCGCAGTTTCTTATATAATATCATATTCCAGTCTACCCGTCCCATATCTGCCATTCTATTGGAGCTGAGAACCACTACTATTGATGGCGAGGACTGCATAGGTCGCGTGAAGCAAGCAGCTAGTCAGATGGGCTTTGATTTTCTTTATACTGACCCCAGCTTAGAGGTGTGCACTTTACATTCTCCTGGATTTGGAACTTGCAACGTGAGTTTTTCTCCTTTATTTTATGTAGTTTAATGTTTTTATTTTTTTATTTACTTTTTGACTTTTAGTCTTTGTCTTTAAGTTATACATCTATATATCTATTCATAATTGTATTATTTAATATTCTCATTTTTAATTTTAATAAAAATTCATACACCTTGTTGTGTTAATGAAAAAACAATTTCGAATTAATATACCTCTATATTTTTCCAGCCAGATAGATCTGGTTTTGGATTTTTAAACATTTTTATCTTAAAAAATTTAACTGAGGAATAACTTTGAATATTTGACAATTCTTCCATGTTAAAAAATGTCAAATTTCAATTCTACAATTAAGAATTAGCTGACTGATTTAAAAATCGGCCCTTAATCAATTAAGGAATTAGTCAACTAAATCCAAACCTTTAAAGTGATTTGTTTTGATTTTATTCATATAATAATGGGTTTATATTAAAATTCTTGTCCTTTTCTTTCAGGGTGACTCTGGCAGTGCTCTGCGTCGTGTTGACAACGGCCAGCAGTTCGGTATCGTGTCCTGGGGCTTCCCATGTGCTCGCGGCCACCCTGATCTGTACGTCAGAGTCAGCGCTTACGAGACATGGTTGAAATCCGTGATTGTTTAAATAACTTTAATCAGTATCGTGAATCGTGAGACATACTAAATTAACTAAAATCGCAGGTTACTCACGTGAATATACTGAGAAAAGCTTAATAAGCTGCATAACATAGTCGCGACCGCACATGCTGATGAAGAAGAACCACTCTGTGGTTCGAAACTAGTAGACCTTTTCTCAGTATATTCACGTGAGTAACTCGCGATTTTAGTTAACTTTAATCAGCACCAAACAATTGTTTATTGTACAGTATCAGTAATAAACAAACATCTTAATATTCTTTTCTTTGAATGTCGTAATTGGGTCTCCACGAAACATAACGCAAGCGTTGCTTCACGTCGATATTCTGTGAGGCCGTGTGAGACTCCGGTCAAGCCAGCCCATTCGTGGAAATGAGACGATGTTCCTTTGGTCCTACAAAATACATTAAGTTTGGAAGAAAGCTTCTGATAATACTGTATTACTAAGCTAAATACCATTGAGATTTATCATATTCTATGTCAGGAATATATTTATCGTTAATTAGTTTTTATCGGTAGGTTTGCTAATTATTTAGATTTCATCTATTTCCTGTGGAATGTTTTACGGAAATCGTTTTGTACTTTGATTTGATTGAAAATAGCAACAAATTATGTAAAGTGTGTCTGTCTATCTGTTCGTGTGTCCTTTCTCTGTGGTCCTTTCAAAGCATTTGAAATAAGTATATGAAATATGGCTAACACTATCCATTTGCTTCCCTTGAATCTGAAGAGGTCCCGTGGTTCTCATGATTCTGAGCTGTGTCCCGGGGAACTCCTCGCTTCCCTGTTTATGATTAAGTTAAGGCTCAAAGGACGTTTATCACTAAGTACTGTCAGGCTAAATTAAACTTGAAATAATGGAAACCATCACTGAAATGAAGCAAACAACAATGATGAAATGAAATGTAATGAAATGAAACCTTTATTTGTGATACATAGGTACATGTGGTAGGCCATTTTTACCGACTTCAAAAAAAGGAGGAGGTACTATGTTCGGCTGATTGTTTTTTTTTCGCTTTTTTCTTTTTGATCCTAGGGAAACCGAGGGGAACTTTCGAAAATTCTGTGGGCGAGTAGTGCGTCTATTATGTTTTTCAATTAGGATTTTTAAACACTACAATTAAGGGTCTGGAGTCGACCTGATGATGGAGCCGACAGACAGTCGAGGGAACTTCTCGGCGGTTTATATTAACTACCTTGTGTTTGGGCTTGATTAATTTGTATTGATGAGGACTTTACACTTAGATAGAGTGGGGCTGTCATTAAGGGTCTGATGATGAAGAAGTGTAATTGTTAAGGGAACTCCTCAACGGTATACAGTAACTACCTTGTGTTTGGGCTTGATTAATTTGTATTGATGGGGACTATACACCTAGATAGAGTGGGGCTGTCATTAAGGGTCTGATGATGAAGAAGTGTAATTGTTAAGGGAACTCCTCAACGGTATACAGTAACTACCTTGTGTTTGGGCTTGTATAATTTGTATTGATTAGAACTTTGCACCTATGTAGATTATAAGTAATAAAACGGGTATATGTAGCTTTACACTGAAAATTATAAAATAATAAAACAAAAACTGCGTTTAAAAATAGGTACCTAATTCACAATTTTGTGGGCATTAAGTTATACCATTATGATATGAGCTTATGGCACCGACTTCTTACCTATCAGTGGGTAGGTAACCTATCAGAACTAATAATAGTTATTTTTTGCATTTTAGTTTTGACTTTTTGTTTGTTATTAGTTTTTGGTTTTTTAAAGTCGGTTTTTTATTAGATTAAACTGTCAAACACCAAGCGGTCACCGGTGACCGCAACCTATTGTTCTTTAATTGTGTCTATAAATACGGTACACGACGAGTTAAAGTGAAAATGATCTATACATACAATAAATCAACTGTGGATAAAGTCAATCGTTTTATAAGGAAAGCCATGCGCACAGCTAGTGATAACGAGTATTGATAATTTCTACAAATCATTTTTGAAATCACAAATTCTACTATATCACACCAACAGTGATTAGTGACGATTGATATATCAATAATCTTGTGATTTATTTAAAGCAGTGATATAAATATCAATAAATAAATTTATCTCATAATGACATTTCGTACCTTGATACACTTATTTTTTATTTATTTTACGTTAATCATCTATTTCTAAATATAGATTATTGTCCCATACGATATACATGTATTTTTTTTTAATTTTGCCCTACACCATGATTTTCTCGTGGTTGCGTTTACGATACACATAATATCTAGGATATTCTTACCTATACCGAGGATATCCCAGACATCAGCCTATACGAGATTAAAATGGCCCTCAAGCAGCTTAAGATCAAGAAGGCGCCGGGCGAGGATTTTTTAAATATCTTTTTTTATAAAAAGGGCTTTTTTCCTAAGAGAAAAACATCAGACTTATTATCGAATACAAGGTTCGGTACATAGTTACTAAAATAGAGAAGCTAAACCACGAGGATGGAATCAGATCAGAGCTGCTGAAAGCTCTTTAACTCTGTTATATTCGAGGGAGTAACATCGGAAGCATGGAACAGAAGTGTGATGGTACTGTGGCAGTTCAAGAAGGGAGTTAACACTAATGAAAATTTACAGACTCATCTCACTTCTGAGCCATGTTACAAGCGATTATCGAGGATCATCATGAATTGTCTCGCACGTAGGTTCAATGACTTCCAGCCTCATAAACAAACCGGTTTTCGCAAAGGCTATAATATATAGTGCCATCCAAACTAATCCAACTTGGATAGACAGCTTTCGGGAAACTACGCAACATCTTCTCGTCCAACATACGCCTCAAGACGAAAGTATCTATGTGTTACCAGCGACCATCCATGGAACTGAAACGTGGTCTCTCACTGTGGGCCTCATAAAGAAGCTCAAGGTGATATGGAAAAGGCTATACTCAGAATTTTTTTGCGTGACCAAAGAAAATAACGAAGAAATTCGCGAACGAACGAAACAAACGAAAGGTCGCCGACATAGCCCAGTGGATTAGCAAGTTAAAGTGTCAGTGGGCAGGACACTTAGCATGGAGGACCGACGGCCGCTGGAGCAGAAAGATTTTCGAGTGGAGACCACGTACCGGCCAGCAATCTTCACTCACGAGGTGAACCGACCCGATTAAGGTCGCAGGGCTCAGGTCGCTTCCAACCGGCCTATCTGGAAGTCATTAGAGCAGGCCTATGTTCAGCAGTGCACGTCCTATGCCTGATATGCTGATGATGATGATGATGATGACAACCAGACCAGGAATAACAATTAGTGGATTAGACATGGTATATGAATTCTTCTACACTGCGATGTACATAAACATTTTAACTATGATGAATACCATGGGCGCTGATTGCTTACCATCAGGTGATCTGTCTGCTTGGTTGCCTCTTATTCCATAAAAAATACCCTAAACGTTGTCAACGCAGGGAGCAGCAGTACGAACAGTGCGTTTTATGATCAGAGTCACCATGTGGCACCACTCTGTGCCTCCCAAGAGGCCACGACACGCTATGTATATACGATATAGATATGTACATTTTTATATTCGTTAATACCCATAATCAGCAGCTAATTATCTATTTAGATTTTATCAATTTTCTGTGGACTATGTACCGGAAATCTTGCGAACTTTGATCTTGATGATATATAAAAATAGTTACATACAATCAAAGCATCACTATTATAGGTATTTGTCTGTTTGTTACATGAGATAGGTAAATCAAATAGGGCAGATATAGTTACCATTTTTGGCTTTCCGAAGTTAAATGATGATGGATCTAGGTATCACTTGTGAACCCTGATGTAAGAACCCAAGGTGCATGTTATTGCCGGATTACCGCCGTAGGATCTGGAAGCGAAGGTACTCACGCACGTCTGCAGTTTGCGCGCTGACGCGCTTCACCGGGGCGAAACTCCGCTGCCACGCCAGAATAGCGCGTGTTGGGATGAGTTCCGGCTCGAAGTCATGGCGAAATGGCAGCAACGACTGTCGCAACCGAGAGCTGCTCGCTGTCATCGCAGCAGTAAGTCCCCTCTTTGAGGAGTAGCTTGAGAGACGCTACGGCGTTCTCACATGCCACCTGACGCAGGTACTTACCGGACATGTCAGTTTATTCGGGAAGAAACGCCTGGGTGTTTTCAAGCAAGGACGGAGGAGAAGCAAGGACCGCCCAAAGGCCACGGTGGAGCATACGGTGGCAGTTTGCCCAACGTGAACTAAGCATCGCCGTGTCTCAGGGATGTAGTCGGCGACGGCGACCTCTCGCGTCCGGCCAGGCTATGGTACGAAGCGAGGGGGATTGGGATGCTGGCTCCTCCTTCTGCGAAGCAGTCATGCTAGCCAAGGAGGAGGTGGGGTGCGTGAGGGAACGAACCTCCTCACACCCTAGTCGTCGCGAAAGTCACTCCGGGCGTTGGAGATCGCGCGACGATCTCTGGCTGTGGGTCTGCGGATGGCAAGCAAAGATAGCTCGCCGCCCGACTAGAACTAGACCCATGCGTACGGCGCGTCACGTCACGAGCGCACCTCAAAGAGCCCGATGCCCGATATGGAGCCGCGGAAGGCCTAACGGGTTGCCAGGGCTCTGGCTCAAAGCAGGAGTAGGAACGGGGTGGTTTTTAGTCAGTAAGAGTCTGACACTCCCTCGCCTCACCCAAGACGGGAGAAGTCATTGGACTATTTTCCCTCCTCAAAAAAAAAGGTGCATGTAATATTCATGTCAGCTCTGATGTGAGCCTGGTAGAACATTTCTGGGAGGGCTCATAATAGATATCTCATAGATTAACATTGTATAGACCAATTAAAAATCTCTAAATGAAGAATGTAGACGACAATAGGTCGGTCCGGGGAGATACTGACAGTGGCTTCCGTGGTGTTTTTAGTGAGGTGAGAATAAACCCCCCCCCCTCCCTAGTCTTTCTCCCCAAAAAGCCAGGCGCTTATAAGAAGATTTTCCTCCTAATAAGAAAGGTGCAAGACCATGACTAAACATATATTATTGATATCAACTTATCAAGTGAAGCTACACACTATCAGGCTCGAACAGTTTCCTGTATGACACACTGACTGTGATTAATGACGATTGATAAATCAATAATCTCACTACTGAAACGGTATTTATATTTATACGCTACGTGCATCCAGATCTCATTAGTATTCCGAACATTGCCAAACATGGATTACAAGGTTGAACTTCTGGTGTTTATCACCCTTCTGATTGGAAGCTTTGGTAAGTTGTACAGTTTTTTACACGATGTCTTGTTTACGGTGGAAACAATAATATGCTGTATCTTAAATTATATCAATTTTAATAAACCAAATCTTTACTTGTCTACAGCCTTACCAACGCCCGAAGATGACTTGTCCAGGTTCTTCGACCACACCGATGACGCCAACGCTCGTATCATTGGAGGTACTGAAGTGGCAGCTGGCGGACACCCTCACATGGCGGCTCTGTTCGCAGGAATACATGGGAAGATCTTCATCTGCGGGGGATCACTGGTCACAAAACGCACTGTTCTCACTGCTGCAATTTGTGTTAATATTATCTACTCCAACTCAATCATTCCGTAAGAGTACAATCTATTTACATTTTTCTACAGTACTTTAAATATTTCCTTTTTTTTTAAAACAACGTTGCCCGACTTTAAGATTTTGTCATGTGTCGTGGGTATATTTACAAGCATACAAGTTCACATAGACATGGCAAAGAGATGCTCCGTGCGGGAATTGAACCCGCGACAAGTTGCATGGCCAGCCCAGCCACCGCTTCAACTGTGCCGTCAAATAATAATATAGTTACCAAGTGTACCGTTGACTAATCGTACTAACATTTTGTTGTACACAACATACAGGTCTGCGCGGGTGGCTGTCGGCTCAAACCGCTGGGACAGAGGTACCGAGTACACTTTACTTCGGAACGTATCTCATCCTGACTTCGAAATATATAAACGCAAGAATGACATCAGTGTCCTCATCACCTCCACCGACGTGGTGCTCAGCAGCCTGGTGCAGCCGGTGGCCCTCACTTATGACTTCGTTGGTGGAGGAGTGCCGGCTATAGTTGCTGGATGGGGTTCTACTACCGTAAGGAAAAATATTTATCACTAGTAGCCCTTTCTGGTCTTTTACTGTGATGGAAATATTTTAGTGAAATTTTCATAACGCTTTGGTATGTATCCACTTCCAGTTGAATTGGCCGAATCCCCCGTCTGACATTCTGATGGAACTATCAACCACCACCATTGGACGTAAGGAGTGTGTGGCTCGCGTTTTAAAAGGTGCCTTTAATTGGGAGAATGGACAATATAACGACCCCAGAATCGAAGTCTGCACCTTACACTCTAAATCTGGAATTTGCTACGTAAGTCTTTTAATATGATATGATGGTTCAATATATTTTTACATTAAGAATATTACGTTTCACAGAAACAGTAGGATCTTAATAAAACGTGTTTAAGCCGTATATGAAAATTTCAATAACTGTTTAACTATAAACATGAAATCGGCCCGAGATAGAGAGTTACTCTATAGTAAATAGATATAGTTTAGGAAAAAATATATCGACGCTACAAGAACGATGCCTAAGTTTTATGTTTTTTTGATGTATGTACAAATGTTTTTGAAAGTATGTAATTCGGCTTTTGTAGACAGAGGTAATTTATAGTTTAGACAACAGAGAGTATAGTTCCCTAAGATCGGAAAAGGAGGATCCTCCGACCAGGCGAGGTGATCGTGCCTGGCGGGCTTTCTGCCCAACAGTTGTTCGTTGGGATTTTCTATCCGTGTTTATTCGCTTGTAAACTTTGCATGTGCGATGTAGGATTCTTGTGACGTCATCCGTTTACATGTGACATGCGTCGCCACAATTGCAAAAGGTATTGAGTAAGCAGTAAACTGATGAAAAAATGATAGCTTCGAGTTTGTGATGAAAGTAGTAACTTTTTGCTTTATTCACAGGATGACGTTGGCGGTGCTTTACTTCGTGCCGACAACGGCCAGCAGTTCGGTATCGTGTCCTGGGGCTTCTCATGCGCTTTCGGTTACCCCGATGTGTACGTCAGGATCAGCGCGTACGAGAGTTGGTTGAAATCTGTGATTGTTTAAAAACCTCAATGGTAGCACTTTAGTGATCAAGCACCGAAGAACAGTGAAATCGATTATTATGTATATCAATTTGAATTTACTATTGCTGTTAGATTTTCATTTAAAAGATATTAATGTGACAATAAATTATCACTTTTGTTTTTAATTTATTTTTTTTTTGTTTATTTTCTTCTGCCTACTTCATCTTATATTACTAGCTGTTGCCTGCGACTTCATCCACGTAGAATAATGATTGCTAGTCTTTAAATCAGTCTATTCCAAGGTATTTATATTATACAGCTGTAACAAATGTCATCACAATCGATTCAGTGCCTAAGTTAGAATTATTGTGAAATTAATTAATTATATCGTTGTTTCAAAAAATAAATCGAAAAACGTACAATCAGTCGAAATTCTAAGAAGATTTATACAAACTTTTATCCCCTTGAGGGTAGTATTTACCAAAATCCTTTCTTAAGCCTTTAAATGCCGACAAAAACTGTTTAAGGCCAATCCTCCGCTAGCGTCGGACATCACTGCCCGACAAGACATCCAATGTGTTAACAGATCATCGTTTAAGAAACCAGGTCTTAAATCGTTCAAACAAAGTTTTAGTGTGTAAGATGAATGTGACGTACAAAGTAAGATGAGTATCACGTATTTTGAGAATTTCATAATAAAATATTATCACAATCATGTATATATATAAGGTGCTCTATAATTATCAGCCACGGCTTTAATGGGAGGTGGTGTTATGTTTACAGATTACAATTGTGAAGAAATTTCGTGCCCCGGACCAGTTAATTACATACAGTAATTAAGTAAACATTGACTACATTCTGCATAATATGGTCACAAATTACGCGCGATGCGTCGCTTAGTCAATGAAAACAATTGCTATCTCTTTCCACGTGTACTGAGAATGAAAACGGAAATCAGCTGACTAGTTCGTCACTATCTAATCTACTAGATACTCAATAGGCAGGCTAACAAGGGTTTTAAAAGTGCAATTACTTACCAGGTACGGCATTCTTCCGAAAAGCTGATGTAGGTAAATAAGATTATAAACTTCCCATCAAACTTAAAACAGTTTTTTACACACTTTTACAGTTATTTACACACTCTCTACCTACTTATCTACAAAACGGTTGCACAAGTCCACCTTCGCGTTGCACACAAATGAAGGCAGGCAACACTACCTATACATAATTATATACCTATAATTAAATGATTCCGATAATTAAAGACAATGGTGGTATAAGTATACTACCCTGTGGCATTCCAAAACAACGTTTAATTTATGTTTTAATACAAAACTATATATAAAGCATTTTGTATACTTCTGAGGTTTCAGACATTCTTGTTATGATGTAGGCGTGCACAGCACATGGGTGCACGATCAGGGGGCGGCAATTTGCATAATCAAAATCATTGTTCAGGGTAAACAGAAAGCATAAGAAAAGTCCGGTCAGCAGTATTTGCATTA
Organism: Spodoptera littoralis; assembly: GCA_902850265.1. NCBI lineage: Eukaryota > Metazoa > Arthropoda > Insecta > Lepidoptera > Noctuidae > Spodoptera > Spodoptera littoralis. The sequence goes on from LR824545.2 coordinate 13,451,922, forward strand.
TTATCACTATTAATTAATTGTTATCTGTTAGAATAAGCCTAAGCTGGAATACCAAAACTTTGGAAATTTTGCACCGTCTGCTCAGTGGCGCTTCAAATTGTATTCAAGTGTACTTAGTCGTTTTTATACAGTTAAAGACTGGTAAAATTAGGAGAATCCTACTACTCGCCACCTGATCTCGGTTCATGGCACCCCAAAATCCGATAAAAAATCCCTCTGAACATATAGCGAGCCTTTTATTTAAAATCTTGCATGCATGTATTATTTTAATACTGTATGCACACACACGTTTAACTTAACTGCTTAACTTAGCAATTCAGGTGTAGAGAGCCATGCTTCGGCACGAATGGGCCTCACAAAAAACCGACATGAAACAACGCTTTTCGTTGTTTCCTCGTGTGAGTGAGGTACCAGAGCAACAGTAGAAACTGTTTAAAATACGCAGTTTGTTTTATATTGCAAAGCTAACTGACCGCTTTCCGTTTCCACTTCGTCGATCGGGTCCATACTTTCCTCCCTACTACATACATATTCTTTTCCTTTATTGCAAGTACCTATTTGACCATAACAATCACATTTCTATGTAAAACTTATCAGTTTTTTTATCTTCTTTCTTGTTTGATTCGTTTGGCGAATTATCATCATCATCATAACAGCCACAGGACGTCCACTGCTGAACATAGACCTTCCCCAATGACTTAAAATATAGTCCACATTTTCTCAATACATATATTGGCAGTTTGCTATTTTTTCAATGCTAGCCAACTTGTGTTTTATAAGCCAGCCGTATAGTCCTGGTGTTGCACCGAAATAGTTAAGAATGTTCTTTCCATTATGATCTTCAATTTCTTCGCCAAACAGTCTCATTTCGCTTATTCCGATTATGTCTTATTTAATATGGGTCTATGGCCAGCTCAGGTTCCATTAGTTTTTGAAGGGTTATCCAGGATCTTTTATTTATTTTGAATGCTTCTTTTCTTCCGCTTAGAGACTCGAGGTCATTTTCTCCCACCAGGACCAGTCGGCTTGCAAGAGGGTTGTGTTTATCAGGATTTCTGTTTCTAGTATTTGTATTTAGTTTTGTTTCCCGGCTACCGTTTCGTAATTGCTATTGAATGTTAGTATACAGCCATTTGTATTTCGCTGTCATTAATTTCCAAATATGATAATAAATTACAAATTCATGTTAAGTATAATGATATCTCCTCTAATGTCTTTAAAAATAGATTATGGGCCCCATATAATAAAAAAAGTACAATAAGATTTTCTCCTGTATCGTGGGTGCTTTTATAAATATACAGTTCCACATACACATTATACCTATACCCAGAACAACAATTATCAGACATGGTACATGAATTCTTCTGAAATAAGATATACATCATCATGTCGTGGTGGCCCGGAGGTTTATGACACACTTCTCATACATGAGGGTGCTGGTTCGAAACCTACCAACGGCAAGTACCAATGTGACTTTTTCCGAGTTATATGTACTTTCTAAGATTATTTAGACACCACGGACAAACGGTGAAGGAAAACATCGTAAGGAAACCTGGGCTTATAATTTCTAATTATAAGTTTGAAATCGCCAACCCGCATTGAGCAAGCGTGGTGATTAATGCTCAAACCTTCTCCGTGTAAGAAGAGGCTTTGCTCAGCAATGGGCATTTATAGGCTGTTGATAATGAAACATAAACATTTCATTTACGTTACATAAAATATAGCAGTAAATATAGGAACAGTAGTATTTATTGATGGTATTTATTATTACTACATTGCGAAAAAGACCGCGGCCCTAGTAACAAAAATAAAAGTTCCTCACGTCGATGATACCCCATCCAGCAACTGTAGCCGGCACTCCTCCACCAATGTAGTCATAAACGAGGGCCACAGATAAGGGCTACCGCACAGTGGGTTTTGCGGCGGCATGCGCACTGGCGGGCACTCCTCCTTGGGAGCTCGAAGCGTGGGTGCTCGCCAGAGTGTATGAGTGGACGGCGGTTCCCCAAACCCCTCCCCAACACAGGGAAGGGTGTGATGGCCCGCCATCTATGGCAGGCTTAGCCGAGAGGATCCTGGTCGTAAAGGTTCAACCGGTATCCCAGACCCCCTCACATGGCGACGCTGGTGTGCTCCTGGGTTTTTAGTGGGTATGCCGGGGCTTCTCCCGGAGATTCCCACATATCCCTCCCGTCCCCCCACGGGAGGATGATACATAAAGTATTTTCCCAGGGTCAAAAGGTTGCTGAGCACTACGTCGGTGGAAGTGATGAGGACACCGATGTTATTATTCTTGCCTGTCCATTGATCGCAGTTAGGGAAATTATTAATTTACCAATCGTCATTAATCTCTGACAAGGTGACGTACATAAGCCTAACAATGTACAATTCATGTATAAACCTATAGTTAGGTCTATATTTTCATTAATTACGCATAATCAGCAGCGAATTAAATATTTAGATTTCATCTATTTCCTGTGGAAAATGTTCCGGAAACCTTATCAACTTTGGTCTTGATTATATATCTAATTACCTACAAACAAAGTATCATTATTTGTCTGTTTGTTATGTGAAACATAGGTAAATCAATTAGGACAGATATACCATAACTTCCTGTATAAGATCTAACTTCTGTTAGATGTTATACCCGAGGCGTGTAATATTCACGTCAGCTCTGAGGTGAGCCTGATGTATCAGTGCAGACCTGTGCTAGATTTCCATGGTAGAGATCGACCATGGGTCGGACTGGAGCAGATCTATATAAGAAGTCCTAGTGCTCCTTTCAGACGCTAAAGGTAGCCACCGGGGTAGTTTCTGTGAGGTAAGAATCCCACCCTTCCTAGTATTTCCTCCCAAAAAGCTTGAAATCTTTAAGAAGATTTCCCCCGTAATTAAAAAGTGACTAAAATCTACGAAGTAATTTTTGTACATTGAAGAAATTCACGAAAAATATAGCCAGCGTGTTAAAAGATAACTAAAACAACCCATTTCCATCATTTTTGAAATTTTTGTCTGTTTGTAAATACTATACCACCTTATTGAGTGGAGTTCATATGTATATAGCCCACTGTTATCTAAACGATGTTGTTTTGTTTTCGACAACCACGCGAACGAAGTCGCGGGCACAGCTAGTATCTAATAAAGCCGGGAGCACAAGTAGTAACGACTTTAGATAAAACAGTGGGCTCAAAATCGCAGTTTCCTCTATGACTCACGGATAGTGATTAATGACGATTGATAAATCAATAATCTCACTACTGAAACGGTATTTATATTTATCCGTAATCTGCATCAATATCTCATTAATATTCCGAACGTTGCCAAACATGGACTACAAGGCTGGATTTATGGTGTTTGCTTACCTACTGATTGTAAGCTTTGGTAAGTTTTTACACGCTTTAACTAAGCTGTATGTTAAATTATATCAATTTTAATAATCCAAATCTGTACCCCTTTATAGCATTTCCAACGCCCGAAGATGACTTGTCCAGGTTCTTCGACCACACCGGTGACGCCAACGCTCGTATCATTGGAGGTACTGAAGTGGCAGCTGGCAGACACCCTCACATGGCATCCCTGTTCGCAGGAATATATGGAAAGATCTTCATCTGCGGAGGATCACTGGTCACAAAACGCACTGTTCTCACTGCTGCAATTTGTGTTAATATTATCTACTCCAACTCAATCATTCCGTAAGAGAACAATATATTTAAATTTTCCTCCAGTACTTTAAAGATTTAATATATGTACCTTAACATTAAGTGTACCGTTGACTAATCGTACTAACATTTTGTTGTACACAACATACAGGTCTGCGCGGGTGGCTGTCGGCTCAAACCGCTGGGACAGAGGTACCGAGTACACTTTACTTCGGAACGTGTCTCATCCTGACTTCGACCGATCGACAGGCAAGAATGACATCAGTGTCCTCATCACCTCCACCGACGTGGTGCTCAGCAGCCTGGTGCAGCCGGTGGCCCTCACTTATGACTACATTGGTGGAGGAGTGCCGGCTATAGTCGCTGGATGGGGTACTACTACGGTAAGAAGAAAATTGTATCAATCGTAGCCTGTCCTAATCTTGTACTGTGATGGAACTATTTTAATAACATTTTAGTTTCATTTCATTAAGTTTTTAAGGTTTGGTGCTTCTTTATACCTCTATATTCTGTGGTTTGGTAAGACTTGAAATTTGTAAATGTTTATATATATTTGTATCTACTTTCAGCCGAGCTATTTGTACTCCCCGTCTGACATTCTGATGGAACTATCAACCACCACCATTGGAAGTAAGGAGTGCGCGGCTCGCATTATAAAAGGTGCTATTGCTTCGAAATATTGGATATATACCGACCCCAGACTCGAAGTCTGCACCTTACACTCTAAATCTGGAATTTGTTACGTAAGTCTATAACTATTTTTCGTTTCACAGAAACAGTAGGATCTTAATAAAACATTTTTAATCCGTACATAGAAATTTCAATAACTGCTAAACTATAAACATGAAATCGGCCAGAGACAGAGAGGTATACTATAAAGTAAATAAATATATGTTGAGAAAAAAATTATCGGAGCTACAAAAACGATGTCTAAGTTGTATTGCTGTGTAAAAAACTGAAGTACTCTTCAGTTTTTGTGTTAAAAATGAGGAAGACTGAGAAGTAATTACTGATAAAAAAATTAATATAGAGTAAACAGAAAGCTGACAAAAAAAGGAAAGCTGTGAGTTTGTGATGAAAGTATTGTATATATAAGTTGCAATTTGCCCTATTCACAGGATGACGTTGGCGGTGCTTTACTTCGTGCTGACAACGGCCAGCAGTTCGGTATCGTGTCCTGGGGCTTCCCATGCGCTATCGGTTACCCTGATGTGTACGTCAGGATAAGCGCTTACGAGAGCTGGTTGAAAACCGTGATTGTTTAAAAACCTCAATGACAGCATTTTAGTGATCAAACACCGAAGAACTGTGAAATCGATATTATTATGTATATCAATTTGAATTTGCATCTCTATTGCTGTTAGATTTTCATTTAAAATAAATCAAACTTATCACTTGGTGTACTGTAAAATGTTCTTTATTTTTTTCTAATATTTGTTTTATTCTGCCTTCTTCATTGAATATATATTATGTCCATTTAGTGTCTTATTTTTCTTGAACATATTATATCAAACACGCAATTCACCTTTAGTTGTCTTCAATCATGGTATGAACAACGCAAATGGTTATAAGACATTCAACAACACATTACTTCATTTTTGTTTTGATCATCCTTTAAGAAACCACATAAAAGGGTTAACTTACACCAATCAAATGATTAAATTATAATATTTTAGTTAAAACGTTAAACTTAGGTGTATCAATGTGAGTGTGAGTACGTACCATGTGAGAATTTTATAAGAAAATATTAGAGGTATTATGTGTATTATAATAATTGTTAGGTATACATAATTGTTAGTTATAAATAAATGATGATAATACCTAAAAATAATGGTGGTCCAAATACACTACCTTGTTGCATCCCAAAACCATAACTTTTTGTTACTTTTTTTAGGGGGGAAACTCATTGAATGACTTCTCTCGCCTGGGTGAGGTGGGAAAGAGTGTCAGACTCTTACTAACTAAAAACCACCCCGTTCCTACTCCAGCCGGAGCCCCGGTAACCTTTTACGTCCTCCGCGGCTCCGTATCCGATCCCTATTGGGTCCTCGTGGTGGTCTGATGGCTTTTTGAGGGGCACACGGAACGGCTCTGGTTCTGGTTGGGCGGAGAGCTACCCGTGCTCACCGTCCATAGGCCCGTACTTACGGTGGCCGGAGATTGTCTCGCAATCCCCGATACCCGGAGTGTCTTTCACGATGGCTGGGTTGTGAGGAGGTAGTGTTAGCTGCCTTGTTGTTATCATTTTAAAGCATGTGATTGTTGAGGAAGTCATAATAATTATGTATCTCTTTTCTCGTTTGAGTGCCCATACCTTCGAAGTTAAAGGGCATGACATTAGGTCAATGTTATCGATTATAATTAATTTCGTTACCAAAGTTGTAAACAAAATGTATTTGTATGTATGACTAGAACAATGATAAATGATAAAATGAAACAGATATATCGATCCGAATCGATAATAATGATTATGATTATTAACTAAGAATTCCCAACAGATTATCTACTTCTTTTATTTATTACTCATTTGGATTTTCTTTGTTGTGAAACATGGACTACAAACCCGTTCTTTTGGTGTTTATCGCCCTTCTGATTGAAAGCTTTGGTGAGTTTAACATCTTACATACCTACACCATTGAATACCATAACATATTAATGATGACAAAACATTTGTTTCTATATCTTTACGCTTTTATAGCCTTTCCAACGTCCGAGGATGACATGTCCATCTTCTTCGACCACACCGACGCCAACGCTCGTATCGTCGGAGGCACTCAGGCGGCAGCCGGCAGCCACCCTCACATGGTGGCTCTATCCTTCGGTGCTGAAATATAGAGCTTCCTCTGCGGAGCATCACTGATCACTCAGAGCACTGTCTTAACTGCTGCTCACTGCATTGATGTCGTCCACAGCCAGAACGGGCTGATTGAGTAAAGTTTACGCCTCAAATTTTTAACGCAAATCAGCTTAACTGAGTTATCTCTTTGATACTTATTCATTTGTACAGTTCTTTTCGTGTGTCCGTTGGCTCGACACAATGGAACAGTGGCACCGAATACGCTGTAGCCTACAACGTGACCCACCCTGACTATGAAGTTTGGACTATTAAACACGACATCTGTGTCCTCATCACTTCTACGAATGTAGTTCTCAACAACCTGGTGCAACCGGTACCCCTTACGTACGATTACATTGGTGGAGGAGTCGAAGCCATAGTTGGAGGATGGGGCAGAATCATCATCAATCATCATCAACAGCCTATAAATGCCCACTGCTGAGCAAAGCCACTTCTCACACGGAGAAGGTTAGAGCATTAATCACCACGCTTGCTCAATGCGGGTTGGTGATTTCAAACTTATAATTAGAAATTATAAGCCCAGGTTTCCTCACGATGTTTTCCTTCACCGTTTGTTAGTGGTGTCTAAATAGTCTTAGAAAGTACATATAACTAGGAAAAAGTCACATTGGTACTTGCCGTTGGTAGGTTTCGAAACCGCACCCTCATGCATGAGAAGCGGGCGTCTTAAACCTCCGGGCCCCCACGACACTAATCAGGCAGAATCAGGGTAAGAAAATAAATATAATGTTAGCGTAACATAATCAGAAATAGTCAATAAATAAATCAATAGTTCACAACTAAATAATTATTATTGTGCTGAATTTTTTTTTCAATATTATAAGTTTCGTAAATCACGTGCACGTTTCGTATTTCAGGCCGGAGGCCCCTTGTCCCGCGACCTGCTGGAACTGAGAACCAGCCCTATTGACGGTGCTGACTGCATGATACACGCGGCTCGTGTAACTGTCGTGTTGAAAATGAGGTACATTCCACCAGTTGATCCTCATGTCGAGGTCTGCGCCTTCCACTCCGCTGGATTTGGCGTTTGCAACGTGAGTTTTTCCTTTTTATGTTTCTTCTTACGTGTGTATATGTGATTAAGCGATATTACATTACTGAGCTGTTTTATTTCTTGTTTATCTTCAGGGTGACTCTGGCAGTGCTTTGCGTCGCGCTTCCGATGGCCACCAGTTCGGTATCGTGTCCTGGGGCTTCCACTGCGCTCTCGGTGCTCCTGACATGTACGTCAGGATTAGCTCGTACCAGAACTGGCTGAGATCTGTCATTGTCTAGTACACTGAAGATGGGTATGAAGAATCAGTGAACTGTCTTTAACGATTAAATTAGTTTGAAGTTCAAGTGATTGCTAAACATTGATTGTAAATAATAAATTTAAGGAATGTTAAACACTTTTTTTTGTAACATCTTGGAATGGTAAAAAACCTGCCGTGACGAAATATTGTTGAATTAAATGATGCTGACGGGGATCTGTTTCTGTACGTTTGCTGATAATTAAGTTAGGAGAAAACAGATAGACAACCAAATTCAGGGTGTTTTACAAGTTTGGCGTAGAAATCGCGCGTCTAACAGCCAAATTGATAAGGTGAATTTATTTTGAAAAAAAACCTATTTGTCACTAGTCTTTTAAAAGCATTTAATAAGATTACACACAGTCCATTGCGAGTAGCGCAATCGAAACCGTTTAGTAGTAGTATTTTGTAATTTGCCATAAATTACTCAAATAATGTAGATTTGTGCATTATCTTAATAAATGTTATCGCTGGTAAAACCGACTCCTTGCCGATAATGGCATTACGTTTAAACAATAGAAATAGGTAAAATCCGGTTTTTGTCTAATATTCTAAAAATACCTAAATTAACAATTACCGAATTTCCGAGATTTCAGCATCTTTTCAGACTGAAAAGATGCTGAAATATTTAAAAGAAAGGACCTAATATGCTACCCTGGGGTACTCCACACTTATCATTTTAACCTTCACTGGTTTTATTATAATTATGTACCTAAGTTATACCTACAACGTTTTTGTTTTTATTTATTTTTTCCTGTGTCGTGGGTACGTTCACCAACATACAAGCTCACATACACAGTGACATCACACCCAGACCGAATCAACAATTTGTGGATCACACAAAGAGTTGCTCCGTGCGGGAATCGAACTCGCTACACGTTGCGCGGCTACCGGTTGCCTAGCCACCGCATCAACCATGCAGTCAATCTATTACATTGTTTGTGTTATGTAAATGGCTAAATTAATTTTATTTTATTGATAGGTTCCACCTTATGTACCATTATTCATCACTTTGTGTACATTGAAGCTTGACTAAATAATAACACAATCAAACGCTTTGGTCACGTCAAAAAATCGTGTTTAATAAAATATCGTTCAAGTTAACCGACTATATTGATTTTCCTTAGTGCAGTGAATAATTTTAAATGAAAACAAAAATATTATATTCAAAACTTCATTTATTGTCATGGAGAATACTTGGGCTACTTAAATTAACAATACACCTTAAACTTATTAATATGTACATACACATTATATGCAATTAGTAACAGATTAAGACTGTTTTAACAACGACATAAAAATAAATCAATTCTATTATTTACACATAATTACATTTATTTTCAGCAATCGTAATTTCTTGATTTAAACTTCGTTATTTATATTTATACGATAACAGAATTCAACCAGGACTGGTATGCGCTGAGTCTGACGAACATGTCAGGAGCGCCGAGAGCACATGGGAAGCCCCAGGACACGATACCAAATTGCTGGCCGTTGTCAACACGACGCAGAGCACTGCCAGAGTCACCCTGCAGAATAGATAATGTTACAATATTAAAAACTTTAGTCACTTTGTTTATGTCATTAAACTGCATTGCAGTGAATTGATAAAAATAATCATAAGACGATAAATGACTGCCTTGTTGGCCGAATGGTTGCAAGTGCGACTGCCGGGCAAGGGGTCTCGGGTTCGATTCCCGGGTAGGGCAAAGTATTACTGGGTTTAAAAAATCTCATTAGTAGCACGGAGTCTGGAATTGTGTCTGGTATATGGCAATAGGCTCACCCCCTATTACATGGGACTCATAACATAAATAGTGAAAAGTGGGTGTTACATCTGTGTGCACCACTGCCAACCCCTTCGGGGATAGAAGGCGTGATGTTATGATGTTATGTTACGATAAATACTCACGTTGCAAGTACCGCGTCCAGGAGAGTGGTAGGTGCAGACCTCAATATGGGGCTCAACGTGGGGAGCTTGTCTCATGTTCAGTTCAATGCGGGCTTGAGCTGCACGAGCCACACAGTCGTTACCTTCGATGGTAGTGGTTGTCAGCTCCATCAGAGCAGCAGAACTGGGACCGCCAGCCTGGAATACGAAGAAAAATTAAGTTAAGACCGACCGTTCTCAACTTATAATTCAAAATTATAAGTCCAGGTTTCTTCACAATATTTTCCTTCACCATTTGTCAGTGGTGTCTAAATAATCTTAGAAAGTATATATAACTTGGATAAAGTCACATTGGTAGGTTTCGAACCAGCACCCTCATGCATGAGAAGCGGGTGTCTTAACCTCCGGGCCGGTGTTTAATATATGAATATAGATTACTACAGATTAACATAGATTAATACAGATTAATATAGATTAATAATCTAATTTCTTACCCTGATGTTACCCCATCCGGCAACTCTGGCTTGTACTCCCGCTCCAATGAAGTTGTAGGTGATGGGCACGACCTGCACCAGGTTGCTGAGGACTACGTTGGAGGAGGTGATGAGGACTCCGATATCATTCTTGATGACGGGATGCACGTAGTGGGGGTGGGTCACGTTGCGAGATATGGTGTAAGAGGTACCACCGCTGTTCACGCGGTTAGTGCCAACAGTTGCACGGAGGGAGCTAAAATGAGAAAACATTCGTTATAAAGAAAGTATACAATGTATAATTAAACAAATATATTCAGGTTTCACCATTGTCTTGAAGTTTACAAGAATTAACACGAAAACTAAACAATTATGATAATTTTCTTACCTAGTCAGAGATCCAAAGCTGTACACATGGCGGATACAATGTGCTGCAGTGAGGATAGTGCGCTGAGAGATCAGAGAACCTCCGCAGAAGTTGCTCCGTATAAGTACCCCAGAAGATAGTCCCACCATGTGAGGGTGGCTACCTATAGCTGCCTCATTACCACCGACGATACGAGCGCTGGCGTCGGTGTGGTCGAAGAAGATGGACAAATCATCTTCGGGCGCTGGAAGGGCTAAAGAGGGAAAAGATTTAGTTAATAGCTATCTTATCCTATACTTTATATAAAGACTAGCTTCTGCCCGCGACTTCATATGCGCAATCTTGTTTTCTCCTGTTCCCGTATCATTTTCAGGACTTTTTTTGTCATAAGAACCTTCTCCTGATAATAATAAACACAACAAAAAAATCGGCCACATCGGTCCAGCCATTCTAGCTTATGGTGTAATGGCGTGACAACGGGAAACGGGTTTCATTTTTATATATAAAAAGAAGATAAAGAGTTTCTTTGTTGGTTTGAGCGCGCTAAACTCCAGAGCTAGTGGTCCGATTTGAATAATTATTTTTGTGTTGGATATTGAGATATTCCATTTATCGAGAAAGGCTATAAGCTATAGAACATCACGCTACGAGAAATAGGCGTCGAATAGAACGGGTGAAACCGCGCAGAAGTAGCTACAAGTATCTTAATCATTCTTACGTTAGACGTCATTATTGATGAACATAAAGTTTCACAACTTACCGAGGCTTCCAATCAGAAGGGTGATGAACACCAGTAATCCCGCTTTGCAGTCCATGTTTAACAACGCCTGAAGTGAGTGTGATGTGCAGACCCAAGATTTCAGAATTTATATTATACTAATTATCGAGATTATAATCAATACCGATAGATAAATTACATTAAATCTGATCAAAAACTCCATTGAAAAACCTGAGAAAAACCCAATATACTTGAGTTTCGTTGATGACAAAACAAAGCTTTCCTCTTTGCATTATTTACCTTTGCTGAATTGACAAATGATAATAATGATAATCATGACGATAGCTTAGCTATTGGGTTTTTCAGTGGAGTCCATTATCTATGTTATAGTGGACTTGTTATTAATCTGAATTATTATCACTGTAATCCATTAACATCAAATGTATAATAAAACCTGTGTGTGGTCATTCAGTCTATAATCAATTTCAAACGAGTGAAGTTGATTTGAGGGCTTACTCTTGAATCCAATAGAGTGTAAGCATGTTGCACTGACGAAAGTAAGAAAAGTGATAATGTAAGTGTGTATACCTATAAATAATATAATCTGTATCCAAGTTGTGCTTTTGCAATGTTTTTTTTCTCTTTGGTGGACCGAGTTTTGACTGCCTGGTGGTAAGCGATGATGCGGTCTACGATAGGGCACGTCGTCCCAAAAGCAACCTATTTACTCGGGCCTTGAAGACACCCAGAAATGCCATTCCGTAGCACAAGGAAGCTTGATGAGAAGCGCTTCGTGGAAAATCATCGATTATCTTATACCGTCTGGGTGAGGCGGCTCAGACTCTTACTGACTAAAAACCACCCCGTTCCTACTCCTGTTCTTCGAGCCGGAGTCCTGGTAACCCGTTAAGTTCTCCGCGGCTTCGCATCGGCATAAGCTCTATTGGGCCCCAACGGTGGTGGTCTGATGGCTCTTTGAGGCACGCGTGGAACGCGATGCGCCGTACGCTCAGGTTCGCCGTCCGCAGGCTCGTGCTTACGGTGGCCGTGTGCCGTACGTGGGGCTTTTTTCGTGTGTATGCTTAATCGGGTTAAAAAGTATTGCGCCCAGGATACTACATAAAGTATAATCGTACTAGTTTCATTTTTGCATGATGCATGAACATACAGTTAGGTTCGGTATCTACTTAGAAATACCCCCACTATTTCTTATATGTATATATTTAATTATGAAGTACATACCTATTTAATATTGTATTATAAGTGTACATTACATTACAATATGCCTGATGAATGACACATAAACATCGATTTTTAAACCCTGCTTCTGTTAACTATACGATGACGGATCTCAGCCAGTTCTGGTAAGAGCTAATCCTGACGTACATGTCAGGAGCACCGAGAGCGCAGTGGAACGCCCAGGACGCGATACCGAACTGGTGGCCATCGGAAGCACGACGTAAAGCACTGCCAGAGTCACCCTGCAGGAAGACATAAATATTTTATTATCTTATTACATTATCCGATCTTTGTTTTCAACAACTAGACGACAACACGCAGACGGTTCACCTTATATTAAGCTATCGGTTCAGTCCGTAGATTCACGAAACACCGGGGGAGTTACCCACAGGTGTGTTGTCATCCTTTTAAGGATTAGGGATTTGAGGATAGGCAGACTGGGCAGTTGGGCTCTGGTAACCTTACTCACACAACGAAGCACAGCGCAAGCGTTTTTGCACGCTGGCTTACGGCCGTGGTATCTATTCTATTCTAATCATTCTTCTCGGATGAGGCGAGAAAGTGTCAGACTCTTTCTAACTAAAAATCTTGTTCCCCGTGCATTCATACACTGCAAGGTTGTTCACCTCCCCGGCTGGGCATCAGTCCTACTAGGCCCATCTGTGGTGGTGTTTAATTTTTTAAGCGAAGCTTCGCTGTTCTCTTAGTTCAGCAGCACATCGCTAGTTTATGATAATTATGTGCACATCTGTTAAACCAATTAGAAAATATGACGTTATGTTCAACATTTAAATGTGGGAGTGTCATGCTTCGGCACGACTGAACCGGCTCGACTGGAGTGATACCACGGCCTCACATAAAATGACGTGAAACAACGCTCGCGTTGTGTTTCGCCGTGTGAGTACCGGAGGCCCAATTACCCCCCGTCCCCAGTCTCCCCAATCCCCACAATCCCAAAATTTCCAATTTCCAAAAGGCCGATAACGCACTTGTAACAGCTCTGGTGTTTCAGGTTTTCATGGGCGGCGCCGGTTGCTTACCGTCAGGTGATCCGACAGCTCATTTACCGCCCATAAAAAAATTGATGCAGAAGTAGAAAGAAATGGGTGAAGAAAATATAAAAAATGTGATACTAACACCGCAAATACCTAATCCGGTGGGTTGGAGAGTGCAGACTTCAACGTGGGGATCAAGGGGAGGGACATAGTACGGCATCTGCAGCACGAGGGTAGCACGGGCCACGCGTATCATGCAATCAGCACCGTCGATAGTGCTGGTTCTCATTTCCATCAATTCGGGGGACTCCGTACCATCATCCTGGAATACGCAACAAATATGTAACTTACAGATCTTAGATTACGACAGTGTATCGAGTGCGATATCATTTTTGCTGTAAACTAGTTTTTAGAGCATTGAAACAGAAATAGTTTTCTGTTTCAATATTTCAATAATTGGGTAGTTTCCAGGGTATCAAAAATAAAAATCTAATTAGTCCGTCAGTTAGATAATGAAAAAAATATTAGACACGTATTTTTTTATTTTCTCGTATTTAGTTGCAATACTTAGATAAAATGGCGCAAAATTTAGGAGTGGGAGGTCGTTACGTCATAACGTGCTATAAAATGTAGAACTATGTTACGTCACACGATATTTCAGATTAAAATATCGTCGAAAGTATTTAATTTTGTGAGCAAATAAAAAAATCCGTGTTTCAAGTTTTAAATTAATGTACCAGTTGGACATTAAAATAAAATTTAGGAAACTACCCTATTCGTTGTTAATTTCTTACGGAATATACACCCCATCCTGCAAAGACAGCTTGGACTCCTGCGCCAATGTAGTCATAGGTGATGGGAACAAGCTGAACCAGGTCATTGAGGGCCACATTCGTAGTGGTGATAAGTATACTGATGTCATGTTTGACATTTATATTATCGTAGCTAGGGTGGGACACGTTGCCTGCTACATCATACACGATACCGCTTTTCCACTGATATGAGCCAACGGTGACACGAAGAGTTCTGAAAGTACAAATAAACATGACTGTTATTATTAAAGCATACATTATTAAGCAAAAACTCAAGGCCTGGCCACTACAGTATCGACCTTACTTAAACGTTTCTTGGTTCCAAAAATATATCACATCAATGCAATGTGCAGCAGTGAGTACAGAGCGTTGAGTAATCAGCGAACCTCCACAGAGGAAGTACTTTGCCCTCTCGCCGAAAATCAGAGCCACCATGTGAGGGTGGTTGCCAGGCACTGCCTGGGTACCACCGACGATACGAGCGCCAGTGTCGGTGTGGTCGAAGAAGATGGACATGTCGTCTTCAAGTATTGGAAAGGCTATAGAGGTGTAAAAATGTAATGAATGAAAATAAATAAATTATTGTTGTACTAGTATACAAGGCGTTGTTTTAAAGCCGCGTCATTTTCTAGGAGGTAACTCGGCTATCGATTCTGAGGCCGAATCAATAAATTGTAGGTAAATATTTTAAATTTTTCTGAAATTACGGAAATCCGTAAGTGCGAAGTACACGCTGCCGTCTTGTAACTAGCTTTATAACGCGGCTTAACACACACAAACTCAAACACGTAATTGGTATTATTCCTAATTCCATAAAACTCCAATAAGAAACATTGCTGTCGCTTATTCTGAAATACTGTCGAACTTAAACGATGTATTATAGCCGTATTTTTAACTATTGTCCCAAAATGTTCTCTTACTTTGAACCTTTATGACTTCTGTGACAACTGACATGCCTCCGAGAAATAATACGGTTTCAAAACTACACCTTGTATATAGTGTGAAAAACGTAGTAGAACTCACCACAGGTGCCAATCAGAAGGGTGATGAACAGTAGAAGTCCGGCTTTATATTCCATGTTTGACAATGTACGAAATACGTAATAAATGCATATAAATACCTGTATGTATACTAACTACTGAAATTCATGATACTGCTTAAATAGTATGATAACGAGGAATTACCTCCACTGATAGCGTATCACCTTTAATCGTCCACACTATGCAAGTAATACACGAAATGTACACTGTTATTTCTGTATCTCAAGGAAGCATCATCATCTTTAAGGTCCGAGTGAATAGGTTGCTTATGGGTCGACGTGCTCTATCGTAGGCCGCATCATAGCTTACCACCAGGCGAGATAGTGGTCAAACGTCGAACTATGTAATATAAAAGAAATACTTATACCACTATATTTTATATTGAGACCGCCTCGTTAGCCGAATGGCCGCAAGTGCGACTGCCGAGCAAGCTGTCTCGGGTGCGATTCCCGAGGCGTGCAAAGTATTACTGAGTTTTTAAAAACCTCAGTAGTAGCACGGAGTCTGGAAATGTGCCCGGTTAGTTCACTGCTGGATTATGAGGCTCTTTGAGACAAGAGTTTGTTATGTATGGATCCATACGCTTTCGGAGTGGATTTAGGTTTATCATAGAGCGATGTTACAGCCGGACTCTGTGAAATATTGCCGAAAAGAGCGTTCTGCTTTTTAAAAGGCCGACAACGCACCTGTGACGCCTCTGGTGTTGCGGTTATCCATGGGTGACACTGATCGCCCGTAACAGTCCACTGATAGACTACGAGCCTCCTATAACCAACCAGTTAAACAGAATTGTAATCTGACTCTGTGAAACCGGCCCTACCTAAATCTTCTTTTTTAGTAAATATTTTTACTGTCAAAGTACATTGATGGCTGCTGACATCCTCTCAAAGAAGAGACTCGGTCGCCATTCAAGAAAGAAAAAGAAATAACTGGCGAAAAGTAGATATTATGTTTCCTTTAATAATTAATTAGATATTAAACTGTAGATGCTGCGTGACGTCGCCGCGACCACGCACGCTGCTCATGACCAAGAACACCTCTGTGGTTCAAAACTAATAGAGCTTTTCTCGATATATTCACGAGAGTAACCCGCAATTTTAAGATAATTGAGTATGTCTCACGATAGTTATTATTAAAACATAGTAACGTTATTATTTCCATATATTTATTTAAGATTCTCTTAATTACATTCTTAACATACTACTTACTTAAAAAAAAAAAACAACAAATAATATTTAAAAATATAAAAATCGGAGCCGACCCGTAGCGGGAGTATGGTCCAAGTTACCGATGGTTAGGGCTACTGTTTCTAGGAGAACTGCATTCTGTATCAGGCCCTTGATCTATCCAACCTAAAGTCAGTCTTCTAAGATGGATGTCGAGGCTTTTAGGGATTGACCCATTGGCCGACTCGACTATCGGCACAATGATAGCCTAATCCACACTCCACATGTCAACAACCTCGTGAGCTGAGTCTAAAAATTTCATTTGTTTATCTTTCTCAACTTTCACGAGGTCCTTGACGTTGTTATTATCTTTGTCCTGTTTAGTAATCGGTAACGATAATAATCTGTCAAACTTAAATTATCGGATATTTTTTAAACCACTACTATTCTACCTAGTTCATAATATACATAGTAATTATAAAAGCCTATTAAAATTGTAAGCAGTAAGTACGGAGTTTGAAATATGCTAGATTCCTAAATTTTATTTTAATGAGATTATTTTAAAACATTACACACGTATTTTTTCTTTTCTCACAAAATTAAATGTCTTCGACAATACATTGATTTGAAATGTCGTCTGATATCACAGCGTGCTTCAAAATGTAGCACGTTGTGATGTAACTACCTCCCACTCCTAAACTTAACTCTATTTTATCTAAGTATTGTAACTTTATACGAGAAAATAAAAAAATACGTGTCTAATATTTTTTCATTATCTAACTGACGGTCTAATTGCATTTTTAATTTTCTTACCCTGGAAACTACCCAATTATTCCCCGGGTTTGTCAAATATCCTCGCCCCTTATTACATGGGAACCATAACATTATAAATTGAAGAATAGTGAATGTTTGATTATATAGATACTGTACATTGTTAAAACTGCTGTTACAATTATTTAAGTTATGAGGGGTATGAAAATGAAAACTATAATTAATCCGTCAGTTAGTTACTGAAAAAATATTAGACACGTATTTTTTTCTCGCAAATAGTTACAATACCTAAATGAAATGGCGTTAAGTTTAGGAATGGGAGGTCGTTACGTCAAATGATATTTCAAATTAATATATCATCGAAAGTATTTAATTTTGTGAGAAAATAAAAAATACGTGTCTAATGTTTTAAATTAATCTACCAGACGGACATTAAAAAACTACCCTATTGTTATAAGATAAGTTGTTTGATGTATGAACCCATAAAAACTTTAGTAAGATTTCACGTAGAGTTGATTCAAATGACAGATTTCTTTAATTTTATTTTTATAAGGAAATGTTTAGGTAAATGAAAATAACTTGTTATTTATATAATCATTATGTAATTAAAATGTAGCTAAGGACTCTTAAATACCTCAAACAAAAAAATGGAAACGGTACATATGTTATCTGTTACATTATTTACAGATATTTACACTATTCTCATTACAAATTGTACACAATTATAATACGCAATCAATATATGGTGGGAGAATTGGAATTTAATTTTAAAATACAGAGTTTTAAAGCAGATTTTAACTCGTCGAGTACCGGTTTTATAGACACAACTAAAGAACAATAGGTCGCGGTCACCGGTGACCGCTTGGTGTTTGACAGTTTAATAATGTAGCACATCGAACATTTACGTGAACTTTAAAATGACGTCATAGTTTTGTGTGAACGAAACAATGATGCAATAAATAAATACATCTCTAGTAATAAAAGTATAGTAAAATATGATGTTTTGTGACCTTCTCACTGGGTCTATTTTCCTGCTGTTGATGACGATGACGATGAGCCAGCGAGGCAGCGATCAATGCCGGCACCAGTCGGCGGCGCAGTCCCCGCGACACTTGGAGCGCGTCATGTACCCGCGGCGCAGCGCGCGACATCATCTCACTAGCTCGCACACCTTGCTCATACCCTCCATCGACACTCCTTCCAGTTGGAGCAGTAATGATAGCTCGTCGTCACCTGTGGGAGGGCGTTCTGTTATTTATGTGGTAGCTAATAGGACATACTTTACCTTGTTAACACGGATTAGTAGAAAAAGAAATAATATCCACCTACAAATCTAAGGCTTTTTTCTTAAGAAGGGAAAATCATCGAATGACTGCTCCCGCCAAGGTGAGGCGGGAGGGAGTGTCAGACTCTTACTGAATAAAAACAACCCCGTTCCTTCTCCTGCACGTCGAGCCGGAACCCCGGTTACCCGTTAAACCCGTTCTCCGCGACACAAATCTAAGGCTAAGATTGCTACGAGTATTTGCTTGATAATAAAATATTTCAACGTGTTTACTATTGTTATAAATTGAGTTTGTGTGTTTATTTATATGTTTATTACTCAATCATGTCGAAACGGCTAAGGCACGGGGATGAAATATGTATTACATTTAATTTTAAAGCATTTATCAGCATGTTTTATAGAAGTTCGCTTGTCTTCGATATAAAATAAAATTGACACTATCGATTTGAAAAACCAAAACTTTAGGTACCTTACGGTAAAATGGGGTGAATAGGGATCGAGAGGTGAATAGAGACAGAAGAGGGGTGAATAGACATTGGGAAATTCTTCATAGTATTGATTCTCTCCTCTTCTGTCTCTATTCACTTCTCGATCCCATTCACTCCATTTTACGTTATAACAAAAATACTCACCAACAGAATCTTTCATAGCACCTTTAGGCAGATCATGGTACACGAGGAACCCGCTAAGAATCTTTTTAACATCATCGTCACAGCCACTGATCTTCCGACTGCTAGGTAGACCAAGATACTTCCTCAAAAACGGCGCCAACCTCGATTCCCAACTGTCAAATATACTCGATACTTTTTGCTTAATAGCCAGAATGAATTCATTTGATATTAAAGGTTCGTTCGTGGCCTCTTGGTCGTCGACTTTCATTTCGTTCATAGTTCTTCTGTTGTGATTGTCTATGTGTGACAGTAGAAGCTTTATCTGCCAGATGTGGTAGGAGGTGGGTTCTGGTTTCATTGTTTTTATTATCTGGAAACAAGAGGTATAAACATGTAATATAGTTAAACAAAACTTATTGGTCGAGGTTTTCATCACACCTTATTAAGCAATATCGGCGCGCCTCGCCGTCCTAACTGAACACCGACATCTAAGTACGTTTTACTAGTTTTAACTATTTTCTTCTTTAATTATTGTCTATTAAAACCATATTGCCTGTGTTGTTATAATATGCTAAATGAACTTTAAAATGGTAAGCATAAAGTCGACATTTACAATTATAATACGGATGTTAAACTTTGCAAGGAAAGATATAGTATATACTTAAGTATAATTTTCTAATTGAAACCCCACTAATACTTTGCCCGACCCGGGAATCAAACCCGAGACGCCTTGCCCGGCAGGCGCACTTGCGGCCACTCGGCCAACGAGGCAGACTACTACTTTTATATTAATCCGAAAACTATAAACAATAACTCACCTTCAAGAACGTGGTCCAAATAGGCAGAGCACAGAGTATGTCCTTAACAACACAGTCGTATGTGAGCATGGCGAGTCCTTGCAAATGTTCCCGTTCAGGCCGAGTGTACACTCGACACGTACAAGTACCGAGGACTGGCTCCTTACCACTCTTCCTCCGCCGCGATACCACTAAACAATCCCCACAAATATTTTCACCAACATCTTTGACCAAATACTGTTTGACAAAGTTCCTTATTTTGTCGTCGTTTGTGAATAGTTCTATGTTTTCAGTGTTGGTGGACCAAATGTTGGACTTGTCGAGTGTGAGCGTTTGTGCCAATATTGTGAGGAAGCCTTGAGGGTCGTCTATGTAGGAGAGACAGCCTGCGCGCTGCTTTATGTCTATGCACCATGAGTACTCGAGGAATAGTCTGGAAAGAAGAATAAATTAAGCTTCTGTTAGTCTTAATAGATATTGGATTTTTTTATGAGATAAGCCGGTAAACGAGCAGACGGATCACCTGATGGTAAGCTATCGGCGTCGCCCATGTACACCTGGATGCGTTACAAGTGCGTTACTGGTCTTTTGGGGATTATGGATTTGAGGATTGTTGGGGATTCAGGGATTGGGGCAATTGAGGAAAAAGGGAGGGGTGTAACCCAACTTACACGACGAAATACAACGAAAGCGTTGTTTTACGTTGATTTTATGCTCGTTGGTGGTATCACTCCGGTCAAGCCGGCCCAGCAGTGCCGAAGAATGGCTCTGCCACACTTGGATGTATTTTCCATACCGGATCAGTCGGCCTCTTTGATAATCTTGCACGTTTAAAGCTTCTATTTCCAAAATATAGCTAACCCTTTTATCTAGAGGACACACAGTTCAGTGGTGGACTGATTTTATCATTTAAACCAAAATATCTACTTAAGAATTTAATCAAAATAAACTCACTTGAGCTGGTCCCAATTCCTATCTTTCTGGAACGTGATGGGCCAGTATCGTGGGTCGTTGATCTTCACTTCCTTCAACGTACTCAGTTCCGGGATGATGCAGGGCGCCTTCATCTCTTTCACAACGCCGTTTAGATCTATTACCTGTTAAGAGAAAAATTGTGTATCAATATAGATTTCCTGCATAACAACCTTCACTTTAGAATGGGAATTATAAACTATGTTTAAAAAATTCGATTTAAATTGAATCCCCTCTTTAATTGAAGTCAGTTAATTAATGTACTAAGTGTAACAAACACTTTTCTGAAAAATGCATCAAAAGCGGTTCAGAAAATCGCAAGACAATCGTGCACATACATACAACATACAGGTCAAACACAGAACCTCCTTTTTCTGAAGTCGGTTAAAAACAACACATCTATATACATATACAAAAATGAAACCAGTTTCCCGTTGACACGCCATAACTAGAGAACGGCTGGACCGATTTGGCAGATGTTTATTTGTTGTGTTTGTTATTGTCTGGAGAAGGTTCTTATGATAGAAAAAGCTAGTAAAGAAAAGCTTGCTAGCTAGTAAGTAAAAGCTAGTTAAATATATAAATAGTTACCTGTATATGTGCGTAACACAGCTTCTCAGTGCTGATGTCCCGTGGCAGTATGAGCCTGGCCTCCACTGCCAATACGTACAGATGTCTGAAGGCTTGCAAATGGTACCTGTTCATGAAAAATCATCAAGACATTTGTGAGTCACATGTCTGTATATGGATTTGGTCTTAGTGTTGCTTCAATGAGTTAGAGAAGATGTCTTCGGTCAACTGTTGCCACTTATAGGCTGATGATATAGTGTGATGTAATATAAATAAATAATAAATAAAAATAAAAAAGCCATTTATTTCTTACACTTAAAAGAATCTGCATGTTTACTTTAATATACTACCTATATTAAATTTAAATGTAAAAACAAATTACATCTTACCTATTATCTTCGCTGTGTGTGGGGAACTTGGGGAAGAATGCAGCGAGTAGCGCGGCTACTGCAGTGGGAGTAGTACTCAGCGTCGCTCTACCCCCGCCCAGGAACAGGAGCCCTATTGTACTGTGCACTGCCATCTGGAGTCATACAAATTGTATACAGTTATTCTGAGTAAAAATAGACGAACAGTAAAATCATGGAATCCTTTAATTACGTGGGAGAACCATGTTTTGACAGTTGACATGAATGGCGGGCTCAACAAGGAAACTGAGTATTTTTCCTTCACAAATAATGGCGGCATGTAAATTGGCGATTAGGGACGGAGAGGTGGAAACTCCACTGACACGGCTACACACAGTCTCTATGTATAACATGATGTGACGTACGTACCTGTCCCCCGTGAGTGAGCGGCGCGTGTGTGTGCGCGGCGTGCGGCGGGTGCGCGCCCGCAGGCGGCGACACACGCGCAGTGTCTCTATGTATAACATGATGTGACGTACGTACCTGTCCCCCGTGAGTGAGCGGCGCGTGTGTGTGCGCGGCGTGCGGCGGGGTGCGCGCCCGCAGGCGGCGACACACGCGCAGTGTCTCTATGTATAACATGATGTGACGTACGTACCTGTCCCCCGTGAGTGAGCGGCGCGTGTGTGTGCGCGGCGTGCGGCGGGGTGCGCGCCCGCAGGCGGCGACACACGCGCAGTGTCTCTATGTATAACATGATGTGACGTACGTACCTGTCCCCCGTGAGTGAGCGGCGCGTGTGTGTGCGCGGCGTGCGGCGGGGTGCGCGCCCGCAGGCGGCGACACACGCGCAGTGTCTCTATGTATAACATGATGTGACGTACGTACCTGTCCCCCGTGAGTGAGCGGCGCGTGTGTGTGCGCGGCGTGCGGCGGGTGCGCGCCCGCAGGCGGCGACACACGCGCAGTGTCTCTATGTATAACATGATGTGACGTACGTACCTGTCCCCCGTGAGTGAGCGGCGCGTGTGTGTGCGCGGCGTGCGGCGGGGTGCGCGCCCGCAGGCGGCGACACACGCGCAGTGTCTCTATGTATAACATGATGTGACGTACGTACCTGTCCCCCGTGAGTGAGCGGCGCGTGTGTGTGCGCGGCGTGCGGCGGGTGCGCGCCCGCAGGCGGCGACACACGCGCAGTGTCTCTATGTATAACATGATGTGACGTACGTACCTGTCCCCCGTGAGTGAGCGGCGCGTGTGTGTGCGCGCGTGCGGCGGGGTGCGCGCCCGCAGGCGGCGACACACGCGCAGTGTCTCTATGTATAACATGATGTGACGTACGTACCTGTCCCCCGTGAGTGAGCGGCGCGTGTGTGTGCGCGGCGTGCGGCGGGGTGCGCGCCCGCAGGCGGCGACACACGCGCAGTGTCTCTATGTATAACATGATGTGACGTACGTACCTGTCCCCCGTGAGTGAGCGGCGCGTGTGTGTGCGCGGCGTGCGGCGGGGTGCGCGCCCGCAGGCGGCGACACACGCGCAGTGTCTCTATGTATAACATGATGTGACGTACGTACCTGTCCCCCGTGAGTGAGCGGCGCGTGTGTGTGCGCGGCGTGCGGCGGGGTGCGCGCCCGCAGGCGGCGACACACGCGCAGTGTCTCTATGTATAACATGATGTGACGTACGTACCTGTCCCCCGTGAGTGAGCGGCGCGTTGTGTGCGCGGCGTGCGGCGGGGTGCGCGCCCGCAGGCGGCGACACACGCGCAGTGTCTCTATGTATAACATGATGTGACGTACGTACCTGTCCCCCGTGAGTGAGCGGCGCGTGTGTGTGCGCGGCGTGCGGCGGGGTGCGCGCCCGCAGGCGGCGACACACGCGCAGTGTCTCTATGTATAACATGATGTGACGTACGTACCTGTCCCCCGTGAGTGAGCGGGCGTGTGTGTGCGCGGCGTGCGGCGGGGTGCGCGCCCGCAGGCGGCGACACACGCGCAGTGTCTCTATGTATAACATGATGACGTACGTACCTGTCCCCCGTGAGTGAGCGGCGCGTGTGTGTGCGCGGCGTGCGGCGGGGTGCGCGCCCGCAGGCGGCGACACACGCGCAGTGTCTCTATGTATAACATGATGTGACGTACGTACCTGTCCCCCGTGAGTGAGCGGCGCGTGTGTGTGCGCGGCGTGCGGCGGGGTGCGCGCCCGCAGGCGGCGACACACGCGCAGTGTCTCTATGTATAACATGATGTGACGTACGTACCTGTCCCCCGTGAGTGAGCGGCGCGTGTGTGTGCGCGGCGTGCGGCGGGTGCGCGCCCGCAGGCGGCGACACACGCGCAGTGTCTCTATGTATAACATGATGTGACGTACGTACCTGTCCCCCGTGAGTGAGCGGCGCGTGTGTGTGCGCGGCGTGCGGCGGGGTGCGCGCCCGCAGGCGGCGACACACGCGCAGTGTCTCTATGTATAACATGATGTGACGTACGTACCTGTCCCCCGTGAGTGAGCGGCGCGTGTGTGTGCGCGGCGTGCGGCGGGTGCGCGCCCGCAGGCGGCGACACACGCGCAGTGTCTCTATGTATAACATGATGTGACGTACGTACCTGTCCCCGTGAGTGAGCGGCGCGTGTGTGTGCGCGGCGTGCGGCGGGGTGCGCGCCCGCAGGCGGCGACACACGCGCAGTGTCTCTATGTATAACATGATGTGACGTACGTACCTGTCCCCCGTGAGTGAGCGGCGCGTGTGTGTGCGCGGCGTGCGGCGGGGTGCGCGCCCGCAGGCGGCGACACACGCGCAGTGTCTCTATGTATAACATGATGTGACGTACGTACCTGTCCCCCGTGAGTGAGCGGCGCGTGTGTGTGCGCGGCGTGCGGCGGGGTGCGCGCCCGCAGGCGGCGACACACGCGCAGTGTCTCTATGTATAACATGATGTGACGTACGTACCTGTCCCCCGTGAGTGAGCGGCGCGTGTGTGTGCGCGGCGTGCGGCGGGGTGCGCGCCGCAGGCGGCGACACACGCGCAGTGTCTCTATGTATAACATGATGTGACGTACGTACCTGTCCCCCGTGAGTGAGCGGCGCGTGTGTGTGCGCGGCGTGCGGCGGGGTGCGCGCCCGCAGGCGGCGACACACGCGCAGTGTCTCTATGTATAACATGATGTGACGTACGTACCTGTCCCCCGTGAGTGAGCGGCGCGTGTGTGTGCGCGGCGTGCGGCGGGGTGCGCGCCCGCAGGCGGCGACACCGCGCAGTGTCTCTATGTATAACATGATGTGACGTACGTACCTGTCCCCCGTGAGTGAGCGGCGCGTGTGTGTGCGCGGCGTGCGGCGGGGTGCGCGCCCGCAGGCGGCGACACACGCGCAGTGTCTCTATGTATAACATGATGTGACGTACGTACCTGTCCCCCGTGAGTGAGCGGCGCGTGTGTGTGCGCGGCGTGCGGCGGGGTGCGCGCCCGCAGGCGGCGACACACGCGCAGTGTCTCTATGTATAACATGATGTGACGTACGTACCTGTCCCCCGTGAGTGAGCGGCGCGTGTGTGTGCGCGGCGTGCGGCGGGGTGCGCGCCCGCAGGCGGCGACACACGCGCAGTGTCTCTATGTATAACATGATGTGACGTACGTACCTGTCCCCCGTGAGTGAGCGGCGCGTGTGTGTGCGCGGCGTGCGGCGGGGTGCGCGCCCGCAGGCGGCGACACACGCGCAGTGTCTCTATGTATAACATGATGTGACGTACGTACCTGTCCCCCGTGAGTGAGCGGCGCGTGTGTGTGCGCGGCGTGCGGCGGGGTGCGCGCCCGCAGGCGGCGACACACGCGCAGTGTCTCTATATCGCCGCGCCCGCACATTATCTGTCCACCAGTACAATATGTTAGGCTTCAGTAAAACTACATATCTACCACATGAAGAATATCTTACAGAATCTCAATTCTCAAACAACCTAAGGACCTTATACAGACTGTAAGTAAAACTTAATTAAGATACTTAAGTTTATAATTGTCGCAGGCAAATTGTATAATCAGCCGTATTACATTACGGCTAGCCGTTTTGTAATACAACGGCTGAACGATAAGCCGAGTTGAATACGGATGAGTCAAAATCAGCCAGATCGTTTTCGGAGCTATGTGTTATTCAACATGTATATCTAGCCGTAATGTCACAGAGTAGTTATTATGTCCAATTTACAATTATAAAATTGAACACGCACGGCGCTGCTTGACGTAATATTGTTTTCTTATTGGGTGTTGTTCTCGTGGTTTTCAAGGGTAATAAAATTGATAGTGCTGTCAAATTGAAATCCAACATGGCGGTTGCACAATTGTATTAACTTTTTTCGTCATAGGTATCATTTTCGTGGTTTTCTACGGAGGTAAAACCGATGCTACTGTCAAAATATAAATCCAAGATTGCGGCTGCACGAAATTTTCAACTTTTCGTCATGAGTCTCGTTTTCGTGGCATTTTGGCAGCACCATCAGTTTTACCATCATCGAAAACCATGAAAACGACACCCATAACGTGAAATTGTACATCTTGTGCAGTTGTCATCTTCGATTTACATTTTGAGAGCCAAGTCTTAGTCAAAATAATTTATTTCAATTAGACCAGGAAGGCATTCCTGATCGTGAAAAAAAAAATGTCGTTGTTGAACCTTCATCAGAGCATTATTTACGTCGTCATTATTTGTTCAAATCAAAGTCAAAATTATTTATTTTAATTAGACCAGAAAGGCACTTCTGAATGTCAATAAAAAATTAAAAGCTAAGCTATTCTCATCAGCAATACAATTTGCTGTTCGTTTTGAAATAAATAGGGATTTAGGGATAAATTTTAATTTGACATAATCATTTATATATGTTAAAAATAGGAATGGACCTAGTATTGAGCCCTGCGGTACGCCTATAGACATGCTAGCACCCTTTGAGTTTACTTTGTTTACTTGTACTTTAAGTTGCCTATCCTGAAGGTATGACTTTAACAGATTTAGCGATACACCCCGAATGCCGTAGTGTTCCAGCTTCAGCAAGAGTGTCTCGTGTTCAACACAGTCGAATGCCTTCGAAAGATCACAAAATTTTCTGATGGCATCCCGTGCCTCTTCCCACGAAGCAAAAACCCGCATTTTGATTTATCACTTAAACTACTTAAAACTAAAGTAATACTATTTGCTAGCAAACTAGCAAGTAAATCTAAAAAAAAATTACATTTCTTAGGAATAAACATGTATTCCTTGGTCAAAACTAGCAAGTAAATCTTTACATTTCTTAGGAATAAACATGTATTCCTTGGTCTATTTAAAACCACTAACAAATTTGTAAGTGTCAAAAAATATTAATTTGTCTTTATGACAACATGTCAGCATGAATATTAAATTATTCAGATAGTGTCAGAATATGGGAAAGCACATAATATCACCCTGATATCCAATTTCAATAAGGTGCTGATACCATCCACCATGTCACGCTTTTTTACTTCACCTCAGCACCCTCAAAAACCATTAAAACGATCTCGAGACATGACGACTATGTTGATAACTTTGTACAGTCGCCATCTTGGAATAACGTGACATTTTAATATTACAAAATAATATAAAATATGGTGACGGTCACCCAGATCATTCATCGTAAAATAATTACAGTGAGACTAAACGTGTGCCGTCATATTGTAGTACGTTTCGCATTGACAATACGGCTAATCGTGCAGTCGCCGTATCCCAAAACGGCCCTGCTTTTCTAAATGGCTAGCCGTAATGTAATAAGGCGGATTATACAATTCGCCTGCGACTTACATACGGTTTCGAATAATTAAGTTGGAATTAATGGCTATAACACAAATTGCTTCCAGATTAATAAAGAAATGCAAAAATAAGGCAATGGAATGAAAAAAAAAATGAATGCTAATTTTGCTATCAGATTCAGTATGTATACCTTGAGAAATTCAAATTTTTTTTTTTTTTTTTTTACATGTTGTTTGTGTTTCACATTCATATAGTGCACAAAATATATGTATATAATATATAGGTAGGTAAAAATATATAATAGATAGGTACAGGTAAAAAGTAATTCTGTAATTTAAATTTATCCTATGTTTGTATAGTTTGTAGCTTCAAGTTTGCCCCATTGTGTTTGCTAAGTACATTTATGGTAATCCGTGGCAACGTCGTGAGGAGTGTATTTGTTAAATCTATTATTTTACTCACCCGTGTTATATTAATTACACTGCTGTTTGTTGTCCTTAATAAATAAATAAATAAATAAATACATGCGGTGAAAGTTTGATAATGTTAACAAAACGAAAATGGAATTTTCGCAACATATACAAAAATGATGTTTGTTTGTATTACGCAACAAAACATAACTTACCATCCCAGCGGCCAACAAACAGACACAGAGACAGGCCTCCAGCGTGGACCTGCCAGCTAGCTCGGCGATGGTCTTCCCCCCGAGCGCAATGAACAGGCGCGCGTAGTGCAGCGCGGTGTCGCGCGCGTCCTCGTCGCCCGACCCCGCGAACCGGAGCCCCAGCGCGAAGCACGCGCCCGCTATTATGTTGCAGTATGCTTGGCTGGAATCAAAAGAGACATTTTAGCCCCCTTACGCACTAGTGGTTAGGCTGTTCGTATCGATAGACGCGGTTGCATATTAAATTGGAAAAGCTGTCAACCGCAGGGAGCGGGTAGCTGCGCGATTGACCGCTAGTGCGTGAGGGGGCTTAGACTAGGTATGGTAAGTAAAAAATTGTCTGACATTTATACACCGTGAAAATTTCGTTTTCGTCCCGCGGCAAAACAACTTGCCATTAGGATTACTTTCGACGTATAAAGTAAAAACAAAAATAAATAAAGACGTCTTTTTCTTTTTAGTTAAAAAAAATATATTCCTTTATTTTTAGGCTCTATTCGCATCGCACGTGCCAGCCAACGAGAAATACCTCTTCGAGAATGACATGGCGTGATGTTTTGATTATGTCCTGTACGAGTTCGTACGCAGTTCTCGAAGTTTACTTTTTGCAATGATTCACCAGTTATTTTTTGTTTTAAACATTTTATTTCTCTGTAAATCTATTGAATTACCAAGACAGAATCATATTACTTCGGGACGAAAATGAAATACACGGTATAGAGGTTTGTCTCAAAACACAAAATGAATGATATTAACATTTTCATATTCTTCTACCTTTCTATTATTTAGAGGTTATAAACCCTATACTGGTGGCGTATTATGATGTCTTAAAGCCAAAGTGGTTCCGTTAAAGGCACGATATATCACTAGACGACTTGTATAGCTTTGTTTCTGTCTTTAGGACGTCATAATAACCCCGCTGATCCTTTTCTTCTTCATAATTTCGTAAACCTGTACGTTTGTGCTGTTTATTTATGTAAACAAAACAACGGTTTTTCGTTCTTGAATCAACTTAACAATTTTTTTACTAAATTAAACCAAACTACCTTAAATCATTCTTCCGATGTGTTTCTTATTGTAGGTGACTTTAATATGAGTGGAATTTCGTGGACTTCATCCACTAATAATTCGCTAATCCCAGTGAACCCTACCACTAGCGACGAATGTATGCTCGCCGATGAGTTATGCACTCTGGGTCTTCAACAATACAATGGAGTGACTAATAGGTATGGGAAATTGTTGGATTTGGTCCTCTCAGATAAATTAGCCTGTGTTACTGAGTGCTTGGACCCGCTGGTCGCTATTGATCCCTATCATCCCGCCTTGTTAGTTGATATCGACTTGTTTGAAATGCCTTCTTTGGACCATGCACCGCGGCTAAGATATGTTTATAGCAGAGCCGATTTTGTATCTATTAACAAAGAAATTCTTGCAGTGAATTGGGAACAACAGTTTTCGTCTCGATCTCTAGACGGCTCAGTTTCGTACTTTATGGATACTATAAAGGAATTACGAAATAAGTATATACCACATAAGCTTGTCCGTAATAGTAGTTACCCCATCTGGTTTAGTAAATCGCTCATTGGAACTATCAAGGAAAAATACAAATATCTTAAAAAATTCAAGACTTATGGTAATAAATCCGACGAATTATCTTATAAACACTTGCGGGAAAGAGTCAAGACTATGGAAGCCTCATGCTATAACTGTTACCTTAATCAAACTGAAACATCTATTAAGAATAACCCTAAACATTTTTGGACATTTGTTAAAAATCGTTGCAACTCGAACGCTATGCCTAGTACACTAAAATACAATAATGAATTATTACTCACTGGTGATTCTATTTGTGAGGCTTTTTCCTCTTATTTCCATTCCACTTTTCTCGAGCCCAGGTCAACGCCTATGCCCTATACAGCCCCTGTTTCCTCCTCAAATACTACTGTATCTCCCTCTAATATTTCCAACATTGAAATCAAAATTGATGTTGTGACCAACCTACTCCGCAGTTTAGACCCATCCAAAGGAGCTGGTCCTGATAAAATATCTTCTAAATTCCTTATTAAATGTGCTACTTCTATTGCATTACCTATCTCTATTCTGTTTTCCAAATCCTTGTCTCAAGGTGTTGTCCCCAGAGTGTGGAAATCTGCGTTTATTACACCGGTCTATAAGAAGGGGTCTAAAACTGAAGTTACTAACTATAGGCCCATATCTAAATTGTGCATTATTGCTAAATTATTTGAGCGTATTATTTATAATCAGTTATACCCTGCTCTTGCACCTTCGCTTGGCTCCTTCCAGCATGGTTTTTTGAGGGGACGGTCTACAACTTCTAATCTGATTTTGTTTAATGATTTTATTACTAAAGCTATGGATGATGGTAGCCAGGTCGATGTGGTTTACACTGATTATAGCAAAGCATTCGATCGTATTGATCACGACACTTTGATCAAGAAGCTAAACTCTATAGGTATTCATGGGGACCTCTTGAGGTGGTTCTCCTCATATATCAATAATAGATCGCAGGCTGTAGTGATCAATAATTATATATCTAGTTGGGTCTCAGTGCCTAGCGGAGTGCCTCAAGGTTCGTTACTTGGGCCCTTCTTATTTGTGATCTATGTGAACGACATCGATCTGTGCCTTCGATCATCCAAATTACTGTGTTTCGCCGATGACATGAAAATCTTTGCCAAAATATCATCGGTCGAAGATGAATTGGCACTTCAGGCTGATCTACATCGTCTTGAAGTCTACTGTAGGGCTAATAAACTCGATCTGAATCCATCTAAGTGCTCAGTAATTACTTACACTAGGAAACGTGCCGCTCTAGTCAACACCTACATCTTATCGGGCCAGACTTTGCCAAGGTGTGATACCATCCGTGACTTAGGTGTTCATCAAGATAGCAAATTAGTTTTTGACACCCACGTTGACACTATTATCAAAAAAGCCACTAAATTGCTTGGGTTTATTATGCGTCTCTCTAAGTGCTTTAATAACGCCAAAACACTAAAAATTTTGTATTGCACCTTTGTTAGAAGTCAGCTTGAGTATGCGTCTCAGATATGGAACCCACGTTACCATAAGTACATCGACCGCATAGAAAACATCCAAAGACGTTTCATTAAATATCTCTGTTTTCATCAAAAAATTCCATATCACCCTGTCGATTATCTTCGACTCTGTAAGAAATATCATTTATTACCTCTCAAAGATCGACGTGAGATTGCCGACTTTTTGTACGTATTAAAAATCTTAAATAACAATATTGACAGCCCCGAACTTCTATCTAAATTTCACTTTAATGTACCACAAAAAATATTCCGCAATAACCCACCCTTACGTGTGCCTCTAGCATCAACAAATTACAGACAGAATAGTTTTATTATACGAGCGGGTAGACAGTTCAATAATATATGTAAGCAGTATGACTTTGATCCCTTTGCGACTAGCGTGGCGTCGGCCAGAAGGCGCATGAGCCTCAGGTTTTTTAAGTAGCATCTCAATTGTATCCCTAGTTTTCGGAAATGTTTATATTATTTTTATCTTTCACTTATTCTTGTAACTAAAAGTTTCTATTTAATATTAGTTTCTAGTTGATCCTTGCAATTAACTGGTATAATAAACTGTACAATTTTAATAAGCTGTAACCACTGCGAAAATTGTGATATGCTCACCTAACAAATTTAAGTCTGTCACTATACGTGAGGACTTGTAATTGGCTTTCAGTAGTTTATGTTCACTTCTATTTTTATGTAGTTTTAGCTGTAAGTCCTCCAGGGTGTAATAAATAAATAAATAAATAAATAAATAATTATAATCTCCCGCTACTTTTACAGTTAAAAGTCAACCACTATAGTCAACTTCATATAAAAAATATGCTATTTGACCCAAAAATTATGACGTCACAAAGTCACACAATTTATATAAAAAAACTAATGTGTTCGACATTACAAAAAAAGTATTTATTTTGTTTTATACAACACATATCTTACACTTACTTCATAGCCTCATAGTCGATATTATCCTCAGTGGGTTTGACGAAGCAGTACGGTTTTATGGTGTCGGGTACTTGGCTCTCCACCCACTCCTCAGTAGGCTCAATACTGTCCCATAATACCAGACCTGAGAAATAAAACATTTGTTGGAAAACGACAAGTAACAAAATCGTTCAGTTGTTACATTAAATCACGATATTTTTTGTTGAAAGAATCCATCTTTTATTATTTTACTTGCTTCTGGCAGCGGTTTATCAGCGTTACCGAGGCAACGTAAAAAGCCAATGTGTTATTTTTAACCACAATCTATCCCTGTAATTTCATACGGATCCCTTCAGCCGGTTTGACGGGATTAAGTAACAAGCATACACACAAAATCACAAACTTTCGTATCATATCAATAAATATGTATTACAAAAAAGAAGAACTTACCTCTAGCAATAACCCTCAACATCAGCAGATCAGGTCGAACGAAGTCAAGTTGGTAAGCAGTGCGAGGTGGTTGTAACCAGGCGGCCCGCGCTGGGCAACCAGTACGCAAGTATAGCAGACCCAGGGCAAGAGTCGCGCCGGGGGATGTCACGTCCAGGTTCACTGTCGCACCTTCCCGGACAGCGAAGGAACCTTGCTTGTATTTATCTTTTTGTGTACCTGGTTGAATGTGGCTTTTTTAATATTTGATCGAGGATACTAATGGTTTATTAATTTTTGCAATAAGTGAATAAGTGTTCAAATAACTTATTTTTATTTTATTTTATTTTGGAGTACCACAAGGGAGTGTATTTGGTCCAACGCTCTTTTTTTGATTTAATGTATCGTTTGTTTTTATCGATAGAGGCTCATGTAACAACGTACAAATCGCACTTAACGTAGCCATTAAAAAAATAAGTGACGAAATAAATAGTAACTTTCTTTTCATTAACATTAAAAAACTAAATATTTGATTGTATCTATTACTAAGTTTACACATTTAACAGTGATCGAGCTTGATAAACTCATCAAACTAAATTTTTTAATAAATTCTCATCTCTAATTTGCTTGCTTGAAGAGTCATAAAGACACGAGAAGTTCCATATGTCGCCAGTGGATGGTCACTCATTGTTAACAATTACTAAGAAATCTCTTTCTACCAAAATAATCCTCAAAGCGACTATAACATAGCAGTTTTTTTAATGGGACAAGCCCGCCACAACCTTCTAAAACCGCTGCAACTCCTGTGGGCCAGGATCTACAGTAGATACAACCATGAAAACACCGGAACACTGAAGTCCGGCGCGTGCCAGGGACATGAATAACTGTCTTGGTTCCCGCAACGAAGTGAATCAGAAGATATTATAAGAGTAGAAAGAAAAAAACGGCAAGTCAAACATACCAGTCAGCGGTAGTTTATCTCCCCCCAGCATGTACGTCCGCAGTCGTCGCGCGACGTGCTGCGTGTCCCCCCCGGGCGGTCGCGCCGCCCCGGCCCGCGCCGCGCCCGCCAGCACCAGCCCCAGCGCCAGCCCGGCCGCCAGGGCATAGCCTTCCCGCTCCACGCACGCCTCCGCCTCGGGGCCCGGCGGGCGGCCTGGGAATACCACATACACATTTCGAGCGACACACAATACACACTCGCCAACTATATACGTTGTTTTTTTTTATAATATTATAGATTAATTCTCCACAGACTCTAGGTCCGCGCCCTTGTCATACAATTTTTGTTATTATAATACATCTTGTCAATTTCTATAAAGTAAAAAGGGAACCTAGTTACACACTACAATTAACTACATCTATAATTATTACCAAAAGTATAAATTACATAATAACTAGGCACTATTTATTTATTTCTATTTCGAAGGCTTTATGAAATCAATACAATACAAAACGTCATTTTGTAACAACGTATGTATGCACATCCACACATACGTTGTTACAAAATGACGTTTCATGTCGGCTATGGCTCTTTGACTTTCAGTGGCCGGAATAGTTCGATTTTATTTATCATCTACAGTCAACCGTGCCTGTCAGGAGACCTTATTCATAAATTTAATAGAATTCATTATTAATGAAATCACCCTGTTAGTGTAAATCTCTCTTTAAGATAGTAAAATAGAAAACTAATTTAATTGTAACTTTCGTAACTATTTACTTAAATTACTTACAACTACAGGTGTATGTAAGATGACTTTGATGTTCAATCATTAGACATGGCATAAACAGCTAAAAAATATCAAGTTAATACGCATAACTAGGAAACAAAACATAGAACTAACAATTTATATGCAATAATTTCATAGTAGTGTGCCAACTTTGAGCGATTTTGAATAATCGATATAACTTACCGATCTCATTGAGCAATACTTGTGCATAATGTGTATGCGCTGTGCCCTGGTATATGAGCCCCACCCCCAGTAGTGCTGCGACCAGTATGTTCTGCTGGATGTCCAGCTCTATCGAGGTAGGGGGGAGCAGGGGCTCCAGGTGGATGCTCATCATCTTCGTTGCTTGGACGTCCATCGTGCCTAGAAGGAGTTACAAGTTTATATAGTTTATATGAAGTTGCTGTGAGTTAGTAAACAAGTTAGTAAAATTGAAATAAATTAAGTTGCGTTAAAAATAAATTAAAAAGCGTCAAATAATGCGTGAAATCAGAGACATTGTAGAATATTGGAGTTTCTTGCTCGTTCTTCTCCATTCGAATCTACATTTTGGAATGAGCATCTAGCTTTGCTGACGGACTGACTGACAGACTATTATTTATTTTGTATTTGTTGACGTTTCAAAAGTACCAAATTATGGTTTAATTTAAATAAATGTTTTGACTTTGACTTTATGTTTCCGGTTTGCTCAAGCCATGCTAGAGGCTCATACAGCTACATCAGTAGTAGTGCGACAGTCGCCGCGTCGCGGGTCGCGAAACACTGCTCATGGATATGAGCCACTAGCATGGCTTGAAACTAGTCGAGTTCCACGTCAAACAGTTACGTGAGAAAACCGAAAACATAATAATTAATTAAATATGTCTCACAAAAGTTTTAATATAAAAGAAATAACATAACATTAACATCACACCTGTTATCCCCGAAGGGCTAGGCAGAGGTCCACATTACGGCACTTAATGCCACTGTACAATGTAGCACCCACTTTTCACTATTTATGTTATGAGTCCCATGTAATAGAGGGTGAGACTATTGCCATATACCGGGCACATTTCCAAACTCCGTGCTACTATTGAGATTTTTAAAAATTCAGTAATACTTTGCCCGACTCGAGAATTGAACCCGAGACCCCTTGCCCAGCAGTCGCACTTGCGACCACTCGGCCAACGAGGCAGTCTAAAGAATAGTAAAGTAAAGAAAAGTAAAAAGAAATACTTCTAAATATCTTTGAAATTACCTCTGTAAGTAGCAGCCAGCCCCAGTAAAAGTCCGACACTGATCATCTCGTTGCACTTGACTAAATACTCGTATATGTTCATGAACGGCATGTCCCGCAGGTGACCGTTTAGACCGAGGCCCATCAGGAAGCCCGCGTGTTCTGTCGACATCTCTGCTGTACCCTATTTGGATAATAATTAATCGTTTTAGGTCATTCTTGGTTTATTTGAATAAGTTAATGAATAAACCATCAAAGTTTTAAGTACCTATTGTAAATTTTAAGTGCACCCGTGACGAAAAATAAATGCATTATGAATTTGAATTTTATGACTTATCATTATGTTTCTGATTTGATAATGATGAAGAACACATTGTCTGAACAGTACTTACTGGTTGACAGAAAGTTCTTCAGGCGATATAGTGATGTTTCATGCAAGCAAGTATATTATTATGTCTGCACTTTATTGCTTTATTGCTATTGAAAACTTATTGTTAGCAATAAAAGAAAATACTGCCTAGTTGGCCAAGTGGTCGCAAGTGCGAGTGCAAGGGGTCTCAGGTTCGATTCCTGGGTTGGGTAAAGTATTACTAGGTTTTTAAAAATCTCAGTAGTAGCACGGAGTCTGGAATTGTGCCCGGTATATAGCAATAGGTTCACCCCTTATTACATGGGATTCATAACATAATTAGTGAAAAGTGGGTGTTACATTGTATAGTGGCATTAAATGCCGTAATGTGCACTTCTGCCTACCCTTTAGGGAATAAAAGGCGTGATGTTATATATGAAAGAAAATATAAAGGTTTCTCCAGGTCATACTAACCCGTGGCTTGTTATAGATGACCCACTCGGAATCTATAGTGAAGCCGGAGAGCGGCACGAGCGCCAGCGCGGCGGCGGCGCCGTTGTGGAAGGCGGGCCAGGCGGGCGGGGCGGCGCCGTCCGCGCCCGCGCCGCGGCCCCGCCAGCGGCCCCACGCACACACGCGCGGCAGCTGCACCGCCTCCGTGCCCGGGCACGGCACGCAGCGCAGGCTCGCCATGCCTCTGGACACGGACAACAATACTTATCACTATAGTCATCATTAGTAAAATAAGAAACGTCCCATGATCCATTTGATACAGTAATTCTGAGCCACGAAGACGAAACGTTTGAATTCCGCATTGCTAAGTTATAGATCCTATTTTAAAAAAGCATAATATTTTGCTGAACTATAAGATTGTTTCAAAAAAAGATCAACTACATCAAGTATAAAACCGAAAGAATGCATATTTTTTGGGGCCTTATTAGAATCACACACTGTCCGACACACCCTAAAATGTATGAAGCCGAAATGATCTCCGTTCATCAAACTCCATTTTTAACTTAATGTCCTATATTCCCTAATTGGGTCACAATCAGAGGACACCCATAAAAGTCTTCCATCCTGATCGATGATTATATATTAGCTCATTGTTACCTACGCATATTTTTTTTTTAAACTTTGCCCCACTCTAGGATTGTACACATACACATTGATAGTTCACATACACAATGACACCCAGACCCGAAACAACAATTTGTGGATCACACAAAGTGTTGTTCCGTGCGAGAATCGAACCCGCGACACGTTGCACGGCAGCCAGCCCAGCCACCACACCAACCAAGCATGCATATTGTTACTTTTATCCATTTTTATAAGCTGTAAGTCCTCCATGAATTATAAATAAATAAATAAATACGACTTCTAAATCAAGCAAATACAACATGACAACATCGTAAAAACCCCTTACCTAGCTATAGGCAATGCCATGGTCCTGGTGCTGACTGCAAACAGATACTTCTCCTGTTCCTCTATGAAGTCATGGTCTGATACTTCAGGTCGCTGCGTCAGGTTTATATTCACTGGAATCGATGACTGGAGGAGGTTTATTACTTCTAACATCCTGGAATAGAATAGTTAGAAACAATTAATACAAATTCGTTTTATCCGGAACATCATTTAGAGTCAGAAGGAAAATGTATCGTAAAAGTATAAGCAGCAGAGATGATTTTCAAATTAATATAACATAACATCATGCCTTTTATCCCCGAATGGGTAGGCAGAGGTGCACATTATGCCAGTGTACAATGTAACACCCACTTTTCACTATTTATGTTATAAGGCCCATGTAATAGGGGGTGAGCTTATTGCCATATACCGGGCACATTTCCAGATTCCGTGCTACTATTGAGAATTTTCTAAAAACCCAGTAACCCTTTTTTTCAAATTTACCGTATTAAAATAAATAAAAGTTAAGTTGCATTTGAAGTCTTTTCAGTTCATCAAATTACGTCATTACGTGATACACGTATGGTCATTAGATTGAGTCCTGTTAAGCGCAATGGGAAACAACATAAGGGCCACTTTAGCGGAGTATTAAGTAAAAGGCCTTGCGGTTATAATGCAGGTGAGGATGCAGGATACTGAGGATACCGTCGACAGCTTACCATTCTGAAAGAGCTAAATCGACAACTGCACTTGTCCACAGTCTGCTTGCAAAGGATCATGCGATACAATGGCCATAATGCTCGCAGAGATGCTAGTTATCTGGATCGCCTCATGACCGGTAAAGTAGAAAGAAAGAGACAGAGAGGCCAGACTCCCATACGGTGTTCTGACTAAATATCCAAAGAGCTGGATATATCCAGATACCCATGACAGTTGCAATGCATCGACCAGCGCAACGAGATAAGCGGCGACATTAGTGAGCAAAATCAGAGGGAGTCACGATCCTCAGCAGTGAAGGAATCGAGTAAGAAGAAATTGTGATAACATTTTAAGCACTAATTATACAATTATAACGTCCTCATCTCACCTATGATCCCGTGGGTACAGCAGGTGAAGTAGTTGTGTGTTAAGATGTTCCATGCCGGTGATGACGTCAGCATCTTCAGGGTTACTCCGCGCCGGTTCCACGGGTTTCTTAGCCAACGTGTACACTGTGTCCGTCTCTAGTACTTCTAATGCTATGACTGGGGAGACGAACAGACATTTTTGTATTTAGGGAGTTAGGGAGTGTTGGTTAGTACCTCCACAACCAGTTTGCGCAACACTTTGTTTGTTGCGCAAACTGGTAGTGGAGGTAAAATGTGTTTGCGCACTGAACATCAGTCAGTGTTAGATTAATGCAATTTTGCGCAATTTTATTTCTAGTTGTTAGGCATATACAAATGGCATTAAAGTTATGTATAAAAAAAAGAATTAGCGGATATTCCATACGTAACGAAGAATAAATTACACTGTACGTAAACGTACTTTATCTTTAGATCAAGAAGTTGGGCAGAGGCAAAATATGATCAGTTAAGACAATTGTGAATTTAATAAGCATTCCTAATCTTGGACAGTCTAAGCGCTGCTCAAAATTTCAAATGCAATTGCGTTGTGTTTCATCGTGTGAGTGAGGTTATGGGAGACCCAGTTACCTTACCCTTCCCCAATCTCCAAATCCTCAAACTCCTAATCCCCAAAAGGCCGGTAACGCAGTTGTAACGCCTCTGGTGTTCCAGGTGTCCATGGGCGACGCCTTATGCTTACCATCAGGTGATCCGTCTGCTTGTTTACCGGCTTAAGCAAAAAAAAAAACCAATTTCGTTTAAAACTTACACTCCATATAATCGGACGCAGTCTTCATAGTATGTGCGACCTCTGCCTGATGGGCCAAGTCTTCCCTCATCACCAAGTTATATGCTTCTGGCGGCCAGTCTGCTGGAGGGGAACTCTTGCAGCGACTGAATATTGTCAGGAGGAGGAGGCCTAGCGCTGGTGGGAGGTTGTCCACGTCTCTGAGGGTTATACCTGGAAGAAGAGGTATTAAGAGTCATTAGAGTAGAGGCATTGTTGATTTTGTCTTAAATGCATAATTATTATGTTAACAGCTCAATCCTTAAGCAGTCACCGGTGACCACTCTCCACTAACTCCATTAAAGACCTTATTTCCGATGTTTAGAGACTACTTTTGTATGAACAAATTTAGGGTACGATATTTCAACAGGTAATTAAAAGATAATAAAGGTTATTTTATGCAGATTTTTGAATTATTCTATTCTATTCTATTCTATTAACGCTTCATGCACAAGGTGTACACAAGGTGGACTTAATGCCGCAGGCATTTTCTCCCAGTCTGACCTTTGGGTGATGCAGAGAAGAGTGAATGGAAGCAAGAAGCAAGCAACGATTTAATAGAGAAAATAGAAGATTACACTAACATATTTCAAATATGAACATAAATAAATATAATAATAATTGAATTACTTCTATGGATTTCATTTTCCACGCTATCATCATATTTACATTTAATTATA
Source organism: Spodoptera littoralis (assembly GCA_902850265.1). Taxonomy (NCBI): domain Eukaryota; kingdom Metazoa; phylum Arthropoda; class Insecta; order Lepidoptera; family Noctuidae; genus Spodoptera; species Spodoptera littoralis. Next base: position 13,491,879 of record LR824545.2, read on the forward strand.
GAAAACAGTTTTTTATGGCAACGGATCATCTGTATGGTAAGCAATCGTCGCCGCCTATTGACACCCGCTACAGGTGTTATAAGTGCGTTGCCGACATTTGGAGATTTTGGAGATTTTGGAGATGAAAATTGTGAAAGGAAAATGAAGGGGCAGGATAGATCTTTGTATAATATACATAATATCACGCCTTTTATCCCCGAAGGGGTAGGCAGAGGTGTACATTATTCCACTGTACAATGAAACACCCACTTTTCAGTATTTATGTTAAGAGTCCCATGTAATAGGGGGGTGAGCCTATTGCCATATACCGGGCACAGTTCCAGATATTGAGAATTTTTTTAAAACCCAGAAATAATTTGCCCGACCCGGGAATCGAACCCGAGTCCCCTTGCCCGGCAGTCGCACTTGCGACCACTCGGCCAATGAAGCAGTCTTTGTACTAAACCAATATTTATGTTTTATACATAACTAGCTTTTACCCGCGGCTTCGCTCGCGTCACAAAAGAATAAAAAGTAGCCTATGTGAAATATACCAATACACACAGCGCCATCTATAGGTACCAATACTTTTGTTTTTCCTCGGGAATATCCATTTTTTCTGTAAAAAGTACCCTATTATTTAATCCGGACTTCTAACTTTACGTCTGCAAAAATTCAAAGCAATCGGTTGAGTAGTTACGGCGTGAAGGTGGAACAAACAAACAAACAAACTCACTTTCAGATTTATAATATTAGTAAGGATTGTAAGTACCTTTATCACAGGCCATGATGACCGCCTGGCAGTATGCCGAGCTGTAGTTGGCAGTATCGCGGCGAGCTCGCGGCGTGCTACTGGCCGCCACTGTGTCCCTGCTCGATATAGTCTGTATACCGGCACTACGGCCACAACCCACTGTTGATAAGATCTGAAAGGTTTATAGACAAAAATATAATTAAGTACATCTTGACAAAAAAGAGTTTGAGGCGGTGACAGCTGGAACTGATATTGATTTGGACTGAATTATTCGTGGTGGCCCGGAGGTTTAAGGTCGTGGTGGCCCGGAGGTTTAAGACGCTGGCTTCTCATGCATGAGAATGCGGGTTCGAAACCTACCAACGGCAAGTACCAATGTGACTTTTTCCGAGTTATATGTACTTTCTAAGATTATTTAGACAGCACTGACTAACGGTGAAGGAAAACATCGTGAGGAAACCTGGGCTTATAATTTCTAATTATAAGTTTGTAATCGCCAACCCGCATTGAGCCAGCGTGGTGATTAATGCTCAAACCTTCTCCGTGTGAGAAGAGGCTTTGCTCAGCAGTGGGCATTTATAGGCTGTTGATGATGATGATGATGAATTATTCAACTCGAATCATATCCAATGAATAAACATTAATCCTAATATAGTGCCTCCTCTTTTGAAACTCGATGAAAATAACAAATATCAAAACCCATTGATTCGTAGTGTACCAGCAGCTGTAGCCAAATGCCAGTTAGCGCTTGTCTACATGTAGAATAGAAAACTAAATTATATGGAATTGACGTAAATTTTGATATTTGTCACTGTCATTCCCATACATTTAGTTTTCTACTCTCTCTGTAGACAAGCGCTTGTAGCTCGATGCCACAGGTATAGTACTAGCAACCTCAATTATTCCGTAATGACATAACACAACATCACGCCTTTTATCCCCGAAGGGGTAGACAGAGTTGCACATTATGCCACTGTACAATGTAACACCCACTTTTCACTGTTTATGTTAGAAGTCTCATGTAATAGGGGTTGAGCCTATTGCCATATACCGGGTACAATTCCAGACTCCGTGCTACTACTGAGATTTTTTTTTTAAAACCCAGTAATTCTTTGCGCGACCCGGGTATCGAATCCGAGACCCGTTGCCCGGCAATCAAACTTGCGACCACTCGGGCAACGAGGGCAGAGAGCGATTCCGTAATTACTTTTATGAACAAATTGTGTCCTTTAACATCCACAATTATTTGAGGACAACACAGATATTTGTTTCAAGTGAAATGTAGAACAGGAACACCTTCTAAAAACGCAGAATGAAAAATTAATTTACGTACCTCAATAATATCCCGGGACATATCATTAACTTCAGCTAAATACGGGTATGATCCCACATCCAAATCCTTCAGCATCGAGTTCAAATACAAATACACGTTAGGAGGGTCCCGGCTAAAGTATACAGGTTCCCACAACTTGTTCCAATTACCCTCACAAATCTGGGACTCATCATCGTATTCCAAGTTCAAATCCGTTGGGAAATCCAACCAATAATGGTTGACATAGGCATCCAATTTCAAATCCTTCGACAGTTGGTATAAAAACGAAGACAACGGTCGCAAGTTGTTCCAAAGGAGAGTGTTCAGTTTAAATTCTTCATAAACTAAATGTAGCGAATATAGTACTTGTAATATATACGGGAAGAGCATAGAATTTGTGTTAATTTGTACAGTTTTTTCCGGTTCAGTACTCGATCGTTTGTTTTTTCTGTGAGTATCTGAATTTGGTACGGGGAGTTTTAACATGGATAAAGATTGACCTATGGCTTTATGCATTTTTGAGTTCAGTAAGTACTCCCAGTCGTCTGAGGACCCATCGCTTGAGGTCCTCTGCTTCTTAGTGGCGACCTCTGCATGGTCTACGTCATCAGTTTGTTTAGTTTGTAGTTTTTCTACGTCATATCCGATTAGAGAGAGGAGAAGGTTCGAGAACATTGACCATTCTTGGTCTGGAGTTAGATCTTGTGTGCCTGGAGCGTTGCGGACGCCGTACCATTTTATTATAACCTGGAAAAATATTATTTGATGAGTGTACTGTAACTACTTTGTTGTTTTAAATAAATGTGCACAAATTCAATACAAGTTGACAAAACAGATTAATAAAAAATCTGAATTAAATATTATTACTTTTGTTCAGGGTGCCTAAACTTAAATTACATAAATATGTATGAGGGCTTTAGTTACACAGGTAACATTTGTTTCTATTGTTCATATTGAGTTGGTACCACGGACATTTATAGTGACCACATTGGCGATATATTAAAGAAGGGCCAAATTAAAAGTACCCTTAACCGACGACCATGCATTGATGCATGAAAAGATTGATGACTGTTGATGAAGCGAAAGAGGTATGTAGGAATCGTAGTAATTGGCGTTCCCTAGTAGAGACTAGGTAGGGTATACCCTGAAGGCGTGAAGTTATGTATGTTATGTATGTATGTATGTAAGTTGGTACCATCTAAATATCCCAACCAGTCATTTAATATAAACATTTTATTGAAATAATTAATTATTCAATATCTCACCTGCATAGTAATATCTTTAGGCAAAATAGCTCTTAAAGCAGTATAACACCGAGTGACTAAAGTAGAACAAGTTAATGGGGGTAAAGATATCCTGTACATCGGCCCGGCTTCGAACTGCAACGTCATGCGGGAACCAGCCGCATCACAGAGACCGCATAGTCCTGGAAACAGGAGACACAGAAAGATGATTAAACGATTGTGTATCTTATTTATAGTGTAGTAATATTGATTGTTGTAGACAGATGTTCAGGAGTTGTCTTTAAAATGTTTTATCTTATTTTTAGTGATCTATGTTTTAATACGAAAATATTGGGAATATAGGTTGGGTAGTTTCCAGGGTATCAAAATTAAAAATCTAATTAGTCCGTCAGTTAGACAATGAAAAAATGTTAGACACGTATTTTTTTATTTTCTAAGTTGCAATACTTATCTAAGTAATCATTTTATCTAAAATGGCGCTAGTTTTAGGAGTGTGGCATGCTGTGACGTCACAACATATTTCAAATTAATATATCGTCGAAAGTATGTAATTATGTGAGAAAAGAAAAAATACGTGTCTAAAGTTTTAAATGGATGTACCAGACGGACATTAAAATAAAATTTAGGCACCTACCCTATTGTGCTGTTTACACATAAAGTTGATAGTCGCGCAACACTTAATAACATATTTTCCAAACTAAATTGATCCCTAAAGAACTTACTGCTCCAAGTTAAAATGATCTCTAATGATACAAACCTAAGCTTTCCTTTTGCTCGTGTCTCGCAGTGGAAGTATGAGGCACTGGTGATAGTAGATGGAGCGCTGAATCATCAAAGTTGGATGTTTCATTACACCGGCTGGGCAGTAAACTGCTGCGACGGGGGAAGGGAGACTGGAAGGTAGCTCGTTTGGTGTAGGGAGAGTCTATTAGACGGGCTAGCACACCGCCAACGTGGACCTGAGGGAAAACAGGAGTAATCGTCAATGAATATGCAACTTATCTATTTAATTTTTTCTGCTCAATCCCCCTATCGGTAGACTAACTGCATTATAGACCTCATTTCCGATGTTTAGAGACTATTTTTGTATGAACAAATTTTTGGTTCGATATATTAACGTATTAAAAAAACTTTGTAGGCCGTTGCGCTCGCCAATGACGAAGTCTTATAAATTGCAAGTATGGTAGAAAATTGACAAGTTATAGTAAAGGATATTATGATAAATAGAATGGGGTAGACGACTAATTTTTATTTTAATGTCCGTCTGATAGATTATTTAAAAACATTAGACACGTATTTTTTATTTTCTCACAGAAACGAATAGTTTCGAAGATATATTGATTTGAAATGTCGCGTGACGTCACTTCTCAGTACATTTTATACTAAGGAATGACGTTTTAGGCCCCACTCCTAAACTTTGATTCGTTTTATCTAACTATTGTTTTATTATACGACAAAATAAAAAAATACGTGTCTAATATTTTTTCATTACCTAACTTACGGACTAATTATATTTTTAATTTTCATACCCTGTCATCATCCCCATTGTGAAACTGTATCAGAAGATTGACAAACATACTGACTCTGTTAAAAAAGAAACAAAATAGGTAGTAAAATAAAATTACATACTTTCCCAACAACATGATTCCCAGACTGCAAGATAATGTTCCCAGCCTCATCAATCAGCGCAATCATATTGAGATGTTCCAACACCACAGCATCTTTAGCCAACATGGTGGAAACCGCTCCAACCATGAGATTCGTCTTAGACGTTTGTCCCAACGAATGAGATCGTTGCAAGCGTACAATTTGTAATCTACTCACACCTCCCACTTTCACTATAAAACACAAATAATCATGACCAACTAAATCTGTATGTAAGAATGTCTTCATATCACTTGCAGACTCAATAGGATCTCTTCTAATTACTTGTGTGTCCGTCCAAATATGATCCAAGCAGATATCAGGGTACAATGGTAATGATGGAGGATTCTGTGGACCATTGTTTGCCATCATTGAAGTGTAAGAGGCTTGTCCTATAGAAGCGTGAGGTGACAACCCTTGCTGATGGAACACGTTGGCCATTGGACTGTTGATTCTAGATCTGGACATAGTTGGAGTACTTGGAAACTTCTTCGACTGGTATGGACTACCCAGACCAGTTGCCCAACTTGTTACGTTCCTCTGGCTCTGCATCGGACTTCCCATAAAGTCACAAGATTGACTAAATACCGTTGTAGTAGAATTCATATTCGGACACATTGATAGACATTCATCTCTAACAGTTTTTCTGATCTTCCATAGTGAATGAGTGCCTAGTTTCCAGTCGTACAGTAAAATAATACTCGGATTTGAACTAACAAAGATGATTTGTAAATCTCCGTCATTGTAATACTGAAGTCCTTGTGAAGGTGACTTCATCAGTATAGGAGTTACTTCGTCCAATGGATGCGTTAATGAGAAGCAAGTTGGCAATGCAACATCTTGTTCGAACGCCGACACAGAATCCGGTCGCAACTTAGAACTCATGTTGAACGGAAAGTTCGATTTTGACTTAGAAAAAGTACTATTCTGAGATTCATTTAATTTTATAAAGGAGGTTGGTAGCACAGAGTTCTGAGTCACAGGTGTAGCCTCCTTTTCTAATAAAACTCCATACTTCATAGGCCAAACTTTTTTCACTTGAAACGGTATACTAGTGATGTATTCTCGTCCTTCATTAGCGTAAACTTTCATACATTTGCTATCTATTAACAAAATGGCGGGCATGGTTTTAGTTTGTATATGTTCTGTGGTATCTTCAATCTTAATGTTTTTCTTTACATCACCAATCTGAGTATTTAGAGCATCTATAAGCATTGTGTTCTTGATATCAACATGGAAATTGCAGAAAGCTGCATGTTTTATGGGATTCTCTATGGTGTAGCAAGCTATTGTTTCTCTGTATTCTGGATCTGTGAGTTTTGTAGCTGGCATGGAGATGAGACCTATAAAATAAAACATATTAATGTAACACACTCAGCTTCTATTGGATTGGATTTGTTCATGGTTTGAAAAGAAAACTTTTTGAACTCCTTTAACAATCACAAATATTTAGCAGTATGTATCCCTACATAACTAAAATATGATATCACTTTTCTGTAATCATTTTATCTTGACAACAATAATAATCCTTCAGGTTTGAAAACATATTAATTAATTAAAACTTTATTGCACATATACTGTGAAATTGGGGGACTTAATGCCATAGGCATTCTCTGACAGTCAACCATTAGGTGGTGCAGTATGTTAAAGCGGTAAATATTCTATAATAATCAACATTTTTCATCATCAATCAAAATTTGAAAAAATTATTCCCTTACCTTTAGACCAAACAGCAGTACACCCTTTAACATATAACTCCTCTTCATAAGAGCTATCAGTCTTTGGATTTAACCCAGTTTTGGAATTCTTGCTTCCGGAACCAGAAGTCAGGTTGAATTTCTTGGACATGTTACTAGAACTGTTAGCGCTACCACCACGAGATGGACCGGCAGAGTTCAAACCGTCTCCTTCCATCTTCTTCATACCACTCATCAATTCCGATTTAATAGAGATATTGAAGTCATTTTTGAGACGACTCGGTGCCCGAAAGGATTCAGAGTTGAACTCGTACTTTGAATCTTTCGGTTGTTGCGGTTCATCTTCTAAATCTGTTATAAAAATTAAGGGTTTTTTATCAAAGAACACTTCAGAATTATTTTTAGTATTAGAGAATAATTAAGTGATTCTTATATCCTATCAATTTTTACAAGTAGTAATTATCATAACTTTTTTTTATAACCATAAAGATCAATGGTCTGACAAAATTTTTAATTACCATTTAAGATGAGCATAATCATTTAAATCAAATAAGCACTTAAGATAAATAAATATTACTATAGTTATCAGATCTAATACATGGTATAAATAAAGCTTAGTTTTCTTGTCATTTGCTAGCTACATAGGTACATGGTATAAAATAGTATTAATAAAGTACAAACCATTACAAGTCTTATAGTACACCTCGCGGATGCACCACCACTCTTGCTCCTCAGTGTCCCGTGGCTCCAGTAGACTCTCATCCTTGATGGCAAAGTTGGTGAGCTTGTATAGCAAGGAGTTCTCTGACGCTGACGTATTGTGTTTGCTGTAGATCTGACCCGGGTGCCTAGCCAGCACTGTTCTGCCGTGAGGCACAAACTCCTGGGAAGTTCATGTTAAATTGCAATTGTAGTTTGGATATTTTGTTCTTTGGTTACTTCAAACCTTATTAATTGTTACTGGATTGGTTATGACGTAAATATATTATTGTAACAACTTTTAAAACAGTTATAGTGATTCTTTTTGACGAAATACGAGAAGGGAAATTACTTTTATTACGTTTCATAACTATAACCAATTCAAGAAGAAATGGGTGGTTTCTGTTCTTATTTGAATGATAATGGGTATTAAAAAAGAAACACGTAGACTAGCTTGATACAAATAAGGAATTATAATATTGTTTTATAGATTAATATTCAAAAAACAATAACAATAACACACCAGAGGCTCAGACGCAGCAATCATGGTTTCTTCATCCAGATTTGAAAGAATATTTGTAACAACACACACACGTGAGCATGAAATGATGACGGGATTATTTTATAACGCACTGTAGTTAAAATTGTTTAATAATTTCGATAATTCGAGTCGTAACGAACGAAACGAAATCCCATCTTCACAATTTTTGACAGTTGAAATTATTTTGACAGCCGGTAGGTAATGCACGAATGCGACGCGTTTCGTTCTTTCATTTTCCGGTTAGTCACTTAAGAATAAAGAATTAAATAATAATTAAAATATTTGCGTAAATTATTTAATAATATTTATATAATTCAATACTGTTACCAAATATTAATTATTCAACATTTCTTTTAAATCGACAGATTATTTATACAGAGAAATTTAATTTGACACGTTTACTTACACGTGTATTTCATTATTTTAGACAAGTTTAATAATTATTCGTGTTCCGTGGGTATTCCCTGAACACCCAGTCTTAAAAAACTTCTTATCTTTGTTTTAGGCACCTACTATACTTTTTTTTTTCTATACTTACATACAAAAAATTAAAGTACTTAATACAATGCAATAATGAAAGATCGCAGGAAGTTATTTATGCGAATTTCTTCAAACCTGATGATCTGGCAGTCGTTGCGTAAGGCCCAAGAAGACGACATATAGCAGTCGACGTCTTTTTTAATACAATATTTTCCTTCCTACTCACATGTTGCATACAAACCACACTTACCTAGACCAGGATCAATTTGTGCATCAGACAAATAGTCCTGTGCGGGAATCAGGATCATGATACGTTGGACTACAGCCTAGCCACTGCGCCATAGTATAAAGAACACAGTAGGTTATCTAAGGCCGCCCGCCGAGTTATTAGCCTACTCTTGCGTTGATCCCCAGGGTTGTCACTTTTACTCCTAGTTAATATTTTCGAACAAGCAGCACTTGATCTAAATTTATGAAATGAAAAGCATTATTATGATTGAATATTTTATCAATTTATAAATTTAGTAAAAATAAAAAGCTTATAAAAAGATTATTAACTTCTTAAAATAACTTTAGCTCTATACATAGTATTCAGAAAGTAAATTTTGGAATACATTTATATGGAAAAATGCGACACGGCCACGCTCTTAACAAATCAGATAAACTGTGAAATAAACAATACAATACCACATTTTCTTATAATATTTAAGTATAGTAGGTAATTACATTTCTGGTTGAGTAGGAACTATGAAGAATGATAAGAGTAAGAATAAGTAAGTAGGTATCTCATCATCAAGTACCTACAAATTATATTATGCTAGAAAAAGTGACTAGCTTACCTTTCCTGTTCAATAGGTACCTAATCTGAACAGAGACAGTTCTGGAATCGATTAATTATTAAGACACCCAAACACACAGCAATACGTTCTTCTACGGTTATCAGACATTTTTTATTTCATTTAACAGTGCCGAAAAGTGATGCGCGCGCGAACCTCGTGCAGTGTTAGCCCTGCCTGGCGCACTGAGAAACGGGTCGAGATTTTGTTAAAGTGTGCGTGCGTCGACGCATAGATACTATGGCGCACACATATAAGCCGCGCGCGAAGCATTTGTATGAAGATAACCTACTTTGTTCTTTATACTATGACTGCGCTAACCGCGCGGGTGATATCAAATAATACAATGTAGCTACCTACATGGTAGGTACTGGAAGGAAGTTACGGAACACAACATCTCTCAATTTTTTTATTGTTATAGGTATGCCATGCATGAAGTTTTAACTCGACCGGTTTCAAGCTACGCTGGGAGCTCATACTCAATCATTGTTGATTGGTCTTTCTTAAACAATCTCTAACAAATTCTTAATCTCATAGAATTCAGAAATTTTTGCAGTCTTCATCCGGTTTGCGATCGCGTTGCGTCACGAATCACGAATAAATTGAAATCTTAGTCTAAAAATGTAGGTAGCATTATATACCTAGTTGTTAATAATCCTACTTCCACATTAGCATCGACACGACCATTATTCATATTTGTTATTGCGTGTTTCAGTTCAAAATAATTTATACAACAGTACATCGATACTTATGCATTGTTTTTAATTATCTATAGGGAACATTTGCCGAACAATAAAACAAAAGCATTGTTAATATGAATAAACTTTATTACTACAATAAAAGGATATAGATTGAACCGCGGTTTGTAACAAAACATTCAACAATATACTTTGGAACCGAACAGGTAAACACTTTGGGTACCGACATATTATGCCCTAACTTATATTAAAACAGACCAGTGTTTCTCAAACTACATTAAATTTTCCCGTACCGATACAAAAAAATCATCAACAATCAATTTGCGCTACAACAATGTACTGTTTGTTCAGGATAATTTATATAAATATATATTATATAGCACAAAGTGATTGCGATTATCTTAAAAATAACGATAATAATTCATTACAATACCTACTTTGACTAACCGTCCTCGCACGTGCTGAGGACTACGGTTCTTAAAATAAAGTAATACAGATCTTCCAGCACCATATTTATTCATATCGGATCCTACAGGTTTCAATTTAGAGATTTTAATTATAATCTCACCATTCCCATAAATATATTCTGTGTTTAATAAATATAATTTAAAAATTGTGTTATTTCTAAATTCCCTTTTCCGATAATGGCCCCTTCTCAATTAGCCTTAATACTAGATATTTTTCTTTATAAAATAAGGCTCTATCTCGACAAGGCAAAATATATATTTTTTCATAAGTAATCTGTTATTTATGTAGTATTAATTATATATTTTGATTGATATAGTAAAGCCCTGTAAAGCTCATCATTAAAAATCTCGTATAGGAACCGTCGAAAGCTCACCACTTCATAATAAAACGTAACAATCCATTAAACTTTACATAAAAATCAACAAATATTATAGGTTTAAAATCTATGTGAAAATAAAAATGTTTGAAAAAACAAAATGCAATAATACATTTCATAGAGTAACATGATAATTTTGACATTTTGGAATGCCACAAGATTGACAAGTTGTTAAAATATTTATTATACATAATATATATCACCTATATTTTACATATACAATATCTACATGCTAGCTTTTCTATTCTAAATACATTTGGTCTTTGGATGAGCATGTCACATTATGGCTTGTGTCATCGTTTGTAACTTTATAAACAATATAAGTGCACTTTTCGAATTTAGTACTTGATCATTTTTTTATTATAAACCCTAATCTAGACTAGACCTGCAAACGAAATCTTCACGCCGGCAACCTTAACATAGGAGATAGAATAAAATCACAGAAACCCCTTAAAATCCATTACAAAAATAAACAAGAACAAAAATTTGAGAAACACTGTTCTTCAAACACGTAAACTACTACATTAATATAATATTGACATTTATTTTATAACTTAAAAATGGTTTCAAAATGATCTTATATTTTTTTAGTTTCTTTTTTCTTATTTTTCTCACATGAAATTCATGAATTTTCGATAACTTCAGGTACCTAATAGGGACAAGATTAATCTAATCAGTGTACGTTCAATCGAATGATATATTTTTTTTTCGATTTTTTTATGAGTAAAATGTTTTTTTTTTCATGAAATTCGATAAATAATAATTATGAAACAATGGTGATATATTTTTAAGTTAAAACTAACAGCACTAGTCAAAGATTTTTATCACAAAGAAAAGTTTTGCGAGTTTGACTCGCGCGATACGGCCGGTATTTTGAGGCCTCATCTGGCAACTATAAAAATTACAATCTCTACCTCTTTCGCCAATTGCTCCACATCTTTATAAATAGCATCACGTTTCCTTACAATAGATTTCCTCAAACCGCATTTGTTTCTATACCTCGAGAAAGTATAAAAACTTTCAAAAAGATTCATAAAAATCTTTCGTTTAAAATAATTTATAGATTGGGATCTTTGTTAGAGTATGACTAAAATAATTAAATAAACATTCAATAACAATATGTACAAAGGATTGCACGGGTACTACTTAGTAGGTTTTTACTAGAATTTTAACAAAAGTCCCAATCTTAGGCTGGAAATTAATTACTGAAATTTCGCGACACGTTAACAGTGATATATTCAATGAATTCTTCTGTATTCATTTGTTAATTTGAATCGTACTAAGCAAGTTAGCTGTTTACACATATTGCGTAATATAAAGTGCGAATACAGCAGTATAAGGCGTTCACAATTAGCGTATTATGTTGTACATTGAGTCATATCTACATTTGATCATGTAATCTCATACTCGACAGGTCGAAATGAGTATGAGTAACGTATCGCTGTTACATCTCATTGTATACATGTTTTAATTTTAAGGCAACACACAATATTCCCAGCCTTACGTTTACATCCTACTTCCATCCGCCAGTTGCCATAGTTGTTGTGATAAATTCGCTTTTTACAAAAAAACACGTGACTACAGCCACTAATGTATAATATAAATATTAAATATAAATGATAAATTATTGCATGTTTGCAATAAAACGAGAAATAAGTCACCTTAAAAATGCAATGCAGTCTATGCATGTGGTGTCTTAGTATCTTCATTTAAATCTCTAAAATATTAAGGCGATTCAAATAACCTAAGTTTACACATAATGAGGTTTACAATTATCTTAAAATGACTTATTTGTTTGGCATTTTATAACCGTTGATGTGATGAAATGGCGGCGACGAATCCCGCGACACGACGATAACACCTTAAGATATCATAATTGTAATGTATTTGTATCTGTTCTTACTATAATATAAATCATTATGCTTTGTTGTTATTCGTCTGGACATACAACTATCACTCTTACTTTTTCTAGTCCTAAACAAAGCAGTATTTAGCAGCCTAAACGACGTTTTAAACTAACGTAAGGTATACATATACTTTCTTTTTTTCTATTTTCAATATAAATATTTCTATCGCTACGTTATAAAAACTACAGTTAAAAGTGTACAATAATATTAATTTTTATGCGTAAAATGTAAAATTAGATCTATATATAAATATTATCTGATTACAAAGTAAATAATATTTGGAATAATATATTAAGGCTAGTTGTGTCGGTATCTCATACCATGGAAGCGTTGGAGTCGCTTGCTTTGGCGGTCATGTAGTGCATGGCGGAGTCGTCCAGCTTGGAGGTGTTGGAGGCGACCTCGGCCAGCGTGGCCAGCGCCAGCAGGTCCCCGGCCAGCGGCGACTGGCGGCACAGCGCGGGCGCGGGCGCCTCCGTCGCGATCTTCATCTGCGGGCTGATCTGCTGCGCCTCCAGGTCCACGCTCGACACCATGCTATTGATCTCCAGCCGCGTGATGCTGATCTTGCGCGGCTTGCGCTTCTGGCTGCCGATGACGGTGTCCCGCCAGTGCTCCGCCGTCTCCCGCCTATCCTCCATCATGGACCTAGGAACTGAGTTGACTATCTGCGATGTCTCCAGTGCTTTTGGTTTCAAGTTGACGGTCTTCTTCTTACGTTTGTTTTCACGTTTCTTCTGCTGGAACTTCTCTAGACTAAGTGAAGGCAGGGCTCTAATTTTAGCATCTAAATCAAAGTCGGCAGCCTTGAATGTTTTGTTGGCATTATTGTCGGGTTCAGGCATGTCCGTAGTGTCGACTTTATCGTCACAGTCGGCCGGCTTGTCGTTGCTGTTGTTCGGCTCGTCGTCCATCGTGTCATCCCGCAGACAGCCAGGATCCCAGCTACAGGTCGCGCTGTAGTTCTCGTCTGGCTTGTCCGAGTCCCGCTTCTGTCGCTTGTTTACTATGAGACCCCCAACAGCCATGAACTCCTGGTACCTCTTCCCCTTGCATGATCTATCTGACCTCATGTTCTTCTCATCATCCGACCAGTTCCTCTGGCAGCCGTACTCATCGTCTTTGGAGTATCTCTTATCGACTATTTGGTCTATCACATCCTGGTTGGTGAACTCATCTTTCGGTATACCGTAGTATATTCTTTTCTTCTCTTGCAACTGTTGTTCGAATATCTTCGAGGTTTCGGTGAGGACACCCTGTAATTTTTGTATGTCGTCATCACCTTTCGTTTTGGCCCTCTCTATTACGTTATGAGATCTATTTTCGTCTGGTGTTGAGATCGCGTTAAATTTAAAGCAAGGGGGTGAGTAATATGGATTTGTAATTTGAGTATCAGTCTTAGTTGCGAGGAGGCTGCTGAGACCTCCCATTTGGGCTTCGTCAGCCAGTTTTCCAGGAGTGAACATGGAAAGTGGTTTAGACTCAGCTTCAAAGGATTCTTCCCGGGGCTTCTTGTTGAAGTCTACCTTGGTGGAGTTGTTGTTGGTTTTCTCCAGTTCTTGGTCGTTCTGGTCACTGTTGGGGGACTCGACGGGCTTCTCGTTGGAGTCTCTGGGCCGGGACGACAGCGTACGGAGTGGTGGCGCGGGCAACTTGTACCACTTGAAGTCAGGGTTGGCGCTGAAGAAGGCGTCTTTGTACTGGAGAAAAGAAAACGAATCATCAAATAACATCATCAACAACATAGTTTTTTGTATTGTCATTAGATTGAATGTGATTTCTCACCTGTTTAGCAAGACCTGTGTAACAAGCCTTTTCTTCCTTGTCCAAGTTAGCCCACCACTCGCCGAGGATCTTAGTTATTGATCTGTAACATAATAGTTAACTATACACTATACTGTTTAAGTATAAAACTGTGTAAACTATATCTTATCAGTTATCGAACTTGAAGAGTTATGTGGAAATATTCTAGTTCAGTTTGGATACGGAATATTTAGATTCTAATGAGTATTATGGGGAATGAGAAAATAGGAAAGCTTTGTCCAAATTTGGTGCTGTAAAAAAGCAACGCAGCTGTAACTGATTTGGTTTTGCGGATGGCCATGGGTGGCTGTAATTTTCCATCAGGGGATTCGTCTGCCCATCTTCTACCTTAGAAATATCTGGTACAAACCTGTTCTCGAGATTAGGATATTTGTCGCGAACGACGCTCCTATGACGTTTGCAGAAGATGAGGAACGCATTCATCGGGCGACGCGCGTGATGCGCTGGCTCGCCATCACCCTCCTGGTCGTGCATTTTAAACTATCTGTAACAAACAAATTTAGACGTTAGGGTTTTAATCATACAACTTAAAATTATAGTTTAGGATTATTTAGGGTACTTTTGTTGTTTCTGATTTGATGGTAAGCAAATGGTTCAACATATTTCATCGACCAAAAGATGATACCAAGTAATGCTGTGGATGGGCAATTGGCTGCCACGCAACGTGCCGCGGGTTCGATTCCCGCACAGAACAACTCTTTGTATGATCCACTTATTGTTGTTCTGAGTCTGGGTATCATGTGTATGTGAAATGAAATTGTATGTTTGTAAACGCACCCACGACACAGGAGAAAATCCTGATGTGGGGCAACGTTTTTTTTTTAAATATACCATGTCCCAAACCAAAGATCAACTATTTTAGAGGAGTTTAATTTTAACCCTCTTAATTGCTATTAAATGGAATTTCACTTGCAGCTAACATATTTTACAAGTAACGAATCATCAAGCATCTATTCTGGACACCGATGACTGCAGAGGAATCTCTCTTAGTCAGTTACTCAACTATCTACCCTCAGTGTTAGTCATTACAGTAGCATTTTGTATGATAACATTTTCTGCTGATGACGCATAAGTTGTAAATATTGTGGTGTCTAGGAATAGACTGTCGTCACTTATCGTGGGAGGCTATGGGCTATGAACTAACATGGTGTCTTGGGGCTATATTTAGGAACATGAGTGATTGATAGATCTGACAGTGAGAGCTGTCATTGTTGACATAACGGAATGTCATTCATAGATAATATAAAGGGGCAAGTTACTACAATCTGTTAAAATAAGGCAATAGCTGGAGAGCCAGTGAACCCTGGGAGTAACGGTCTCCCTGTAAGGTTAGAAATTTGTATACTTACGATTTATGGTATTCTAAGAGCAATAGCCATGACCTGGCAGGCGTCAGCCCTGCACGTCATCAGCCCCTTTATTTTTTGAACTGTTAAGTAAATTGGGTTTTAAAACTTGTTTCTGTAAATTTGAAAATTTAATAGGATAAAGTTTATTTATTGTACATCTTAAAAAAAAATTGACAGGTGATTACAATAAGCAGAAGTATATGACAGATCAATTAGAAAACGCACTGTTGATGAGGTAATTAATAAACTTTATCCTGTATACTTGAAATTTTTATATGTCTTCAAATAAACGTCTCAGAGTAAATATGTACAATGCCAGGCGATTTTGAACAGCATAAGACCTTGACAGGCGAGGGAATAGCTGCTAAGAGCGTGCGAGAAGTGTCATGAAGATGGTACAATACATAAAACTCAGAAATCAGCAATGGTTGAAATTTTAAAGGCAAATTTTAAAGGCCTCTTCATGGTTTTGGCACGATAAATCATCATTTATATCGACAATCACAGAGTTATCATGGCCACTATAAGTATAGCATTGTTTGTAATTTAAGTTCACTATGGTATTCCCGATAAACTCTATCATTTCATTTGTGCTCCAATGTGTAATTAAAAAATCTACGAAAGCTTCTTTAAATTGTATGTTACGAAGTTCTTTCATAAAATTAACTGGTCGAATTTGTTCTGGTCCGGTAATGAAATAATTTTTGTTTCGTACTTCTTGTCGTTTGGCTCGTTATCTTTAATTGACGGCGAAAAGTATTGGTCGAAAATGATATCTACTCATGAGGCATGTGTAGCTGTTAGTAGCGACATAATATTTGTGGAAATACCACTAAATGTTTTGGGGATATTTTTTAATGTATGCAGTAAGAAGAATCCATCAAAAATCAAAAATGACAACATCAAAACGTCTTGGTACGTCTTCACAGTTGACATTTGCCTTTAAAATTTCAACCATTGCTGATTTCTGAGTTTTATGTATTGTACCATCTTCATGACACTTCTCGCACGCTCTTAGCAGCTATTCCCTCGCCTGTCAAGGTCTTATGCTGTTCAAAACCGCCTGGCATTGTACATATTTACTCTGAGATGTTTATTTGAAGACATATAAAAATTTCAAGTATACAGGATAAAGTTTATTAATTACCTCATCAACAGTGCGTTTTCTAATTGATCTGTCATATACTTTTGCTTATTGTAATCACCTGTCAATTTTTTTTTAAGATGTACAATAAATAAACTTTATCCTATTAAATTTTCAAATTTACAGAAACAAGTTTTAAAACCCAATTTACTTAACAGTTCAAAAAATAAAGGGGCTGATGACGTGCAGGGCTGACGCCTGCCAGGTCATGGCTATTGCTCTTAGAATACCATAAATCGTAAGTATACAAATTTCTAACCTTACAGGGAGACCGTTACTCCCAGGGTTCACTGGCTCTTGGACTACAAAGGTAAAAGTGATAAGATGTGGACATGAAGACGTGGGATTATTTAATTGAATGTGGCATAGATAATAATCAACACTAAAATTAACATGAAATTCTACATATTATTTTTGTAAAGAGATGAATTGTGAAAATGCGACGCAAACACAAAAGGCATAAAGTTTTGTGTAAAACAAACACAAAAGTTTAGATTTACGGCTGATAATAATTATTTAAGTAGAAAACTAGACAACAATAGGGAGAATACAACAAAGATGACTAATAAGAGCATATATTGTCAAAACTCAGAATATAAGACGTATGAGACTTGCAAGACAAAACCTGCAGAGACTTGAAGACTTTTTTTTAAGGAGGGAAAAATCATCGAATGACTTCTTCCGCCTGGGTGAGGAGGGAGGGAATGTCAGACTCTTACTGACTAAAAACTACCCCGTTCCTTCTCCTGCACGTCGAGCCGAAGCCCCGGTTACCCGTTAGGTTCTCCGCGACAGACTTGAAGACTAGATGCAAAATAAAGGTTCATCATTAAACGATTTATCAGTGACGTAATAATACCAGGTTCAGATAAAGATAACTAACAGTACTTACTATAAAGTGGGTGTTAATGTTGCACAGATAGTGTTTAGATTACATTATAATAGTTATCAAAGATGTTAAAGATATTACTGCAATTTTCTGGTAGTATTCTTTAGACACTAATGAAGGACTGCCTCGTTGGCCAAGTGGTCGCAATTGCTACTGCCGAAAAAATTTCCTTTTTAGGACTTAAAAGTATGAGTAATACTTAATGACTAAACTCGTTCTTTCTAATATATTTCATAATTTAGCGTTTGGTAAACTCGCCTGGTGGTAAGCGATGATGTAGTCGACAATGGAGCATGCCTACCTATAAGCAATCTATTCACTTGAGAGTTAAAGACACCCAGACTGTACCTACCCTTCTATGGACAAGGGGCACACCTTTCACGTCACAGGTAAAAATATATAAACAACACAGATGTCTTAAGAACTAAACAACATCCTTATGACGATGACGGTGCTTCAACACACATAACGGGTCATGTGGAATGCATATTTAGGAAAATAAAATTAGCTCACTGAAACCCATGATTCAGAACTCAGAACGAAGATTCGTCTATTTCCCTTGATGTTGCAATACTTTATACATTATCTACTAAGTGTATTTGTATATATCTATACTAATATTGTAAAGCTGAAGAGATTGTTTTGTTTGAACGCGCTAATCTCCGAAACTGCTGGTCCGATTTGAAAAATTATTTCTGTGTTGGATAGCCCATTTATCGAGGAAGGCTATAGGCTATAAAATATCACGCTACGATTAATAGGCGCCTAGCAGAGCGAGTGAAACCGCGCGGAAGTAGCTAGTTTAACAAATATAAATGTATATGTTTTTTTTTTATTTATTTATTTAAATAGGTATACCGAGTCGGTATTACCGATAGCTTCTGTATACATAGTATTAAGTGATATGAAATATATATGTTTGTTGTACATACATGATTAATCATCGCATGACGTCACAAACTAATCTTGCATTATCGAAATGATGATAAAATTTAAATCAGAGTATTGTGATGATAGAAACATTTCGAAATCGGCCTTAACATGACGTTAGCGATGTGAAAAACCGGTGGCTATCGATATAATGAATAACAATAGTAAAAAAACATTGAACTGTAATTAAGGGGACGGTACTTATTAATTACCTGACTAATTTTACAGAGCTATAAATGTTATACATAATTTATGGAATTTTACATTCAACGTGAATAATATTTCAAGGGTACTGTAAGTAATCCATTTTAACTTCAATGTGTGATGATAATACCACCTTCTCTTTTCTGTAAAATTTCTTTATTAGATCTTCAATTGTAACGTTCATATAAAGTCGAAAATCCATTAACAAATATTAACATATTGGAGTAGATTGATGATGTGTTGGTTACTGTACAATGACATACATTTGATGCCACTTCTAGTCATCCCGCGAGTGTCCTAAGTCCTAATGAGTTAACTAACGGGATACCATAGATATCATATCACACTTATATATCATACATGTGAAAGTTTCTTTATTTGGATGAGCGTGATGTTATGTATACATAAGCTGTGAATATTTTATATTACACCTTAACATCACGCCTTTTATCCCCGAAGGGGTAGGCAGAGGTGCACATTACGGCACTCAATACCACTGTTAAATGTAACACCCACTTTTCACTATTTATGTTATGAGTCTCATGTAATAAATAATTTTGAAAAACCCAGTAGTACTTTGCCCGACACCCTTTGCCCGGCAGACGCACTTGCGACCACTCAGCCAAAGAGGCAATTCAAAACAACATAAGGAAATTATGTACACAAATTACATGAATTACAAATGTTGCCTACTTCATTATAAATGATATTACATCATTAAAGACTCTTACCACGTCTGTAATGGGAATGTAGCCGGTAAAATTACCAATTTTTGATAATGTAACATTTTCCCTATTGCTAATTAAAATTCAATTTAAAGGTACTAGGTACACACAAAAGGTAGGTGGACTGATGACTAGTGGCGTGTCTGGTTGGTGCGGTGGTTGGGCAACTGACTGCCGCGCAACGTGTCACGGGACCGATTCCCGCACGGAACAACTCTTTGTGTGATCCACAGATTGTTGATCCGGGTCTGGGTGTCATGTGTATATGAACTTGTGTTTATAAACGCACCCACACAGGAGAAAATCAAAGTGTGGGGTAACGTTTAAAAAAACAATAACTCAAGCGCCATCTAGCGCCGCCAAATGCAAACATTTTATTCCTGTGCAATCTTAGCAAGGATTTCAGCATAGCTAGAGTTATGCACTGATATGCTGTATCACGCGTTATCAGTGATACTGGGTTTCTTTGCCAAGAGCAGTTTCCTAACGTCTGATAACGATAACAGGGGTCAATGATCGTAATAACTTTTGCTGTTTGTATTATTCTATTTTGTAGGATGTACTGTCTTACTTTTTGTTTTTAATAAGGTAATGTAACACATGCTTATTTCAAGTATGAAAGTCCGCTTCAATTGAGCACTGGTCGCTAGTAACATGTGAATTTTGCTGAAACTTAGCATGCTCATTTCAGCAGCTGTAGCCAAATGCCATTTAGCGCTTGTCTACATGTAGAATAGAAAAGCAAATTATATGGAATTGACGTAAATTTTGACACTTGTCTGTGTCATCCTCATCCCCCATACATTTTGATTTCTACTCTCGCTGTAGACAAGCGTTAAAGTGGCGTTTGGCTAAAGGCCCTGGCATGTTTGCCGAATGACAGGCGTTCGATTTTTGAACATTTTTGAGCATGCTACATAAATAGAATGTTATTTAGCATGATGTTTTAGAGAATGTGTACCAGTACCTTTACGTATGTTACTAGATACATTGGGGTAGGTTAGGTACCACCAAGTAGTATCTATGTCTAAATTGGTACATGTTTTTTATTTGGATAGTGGCACAACTGTTATAGGAGTTTCTTGGAATTGATTCTGTATGATTAGACTAACAAAAAATATTAGCGAAGTGGGTTTTCCAATCCTTTAGTAAATAGGTAAGTGCCGCTTAGAAACATTGCCGTTTGACACGTTATAGTTTAAAGTATTCCCGCTTAAAATTCACATCGTGTCGATTTAAATACTTCTCCACATGCGCACACAATATTAAATCATGATGATTGACATGACCTTTACCCATCGTTGGCCATCATTACATACAAGTCCTTTAGTCTTCCAACTTCGGCAATGGATAAAAAGAGGCAAATATACACATACACCACACGTCGTCGTTAATTAGTATTAATCACTCATTTTCATTTAGTAGAAAGGATGGATGAAAGCCGATTTACGAAAGAAATACTTACACAGAGCGGATAGGAATGGGACCATCGGTAGAGGACGCCCTAGACCAGATACTGACCAGTTTGGCGATTTAAAGAAGGGCCACATTAAACGTACCCTTATATACCGACGGGCGACGAGTATGCATGACAAGACTGATGACTGTTGAGAAAGTGAGTTCCAGACTCTATTTTTTACTGTCCTTTAAGGTTATTTTTTTCGATCTCTTTGACTGTATTTTATTGTAACATTGTTCTCACACAATCCAAACAACAAAACTATGTAACTAGAGAATTGTATTGTGAACCTGATTGGAAAAAAGTAACCTATGGAGTTTCTTGCCCATTCTGCTCCATAGGAATCTACACCTTGGAATGAGCAAATAGCTTCACTTTTATTTTTTTTTGACGTTCAAAAGTGCCTTTCTTGTCTAATTGAAATAAATGATTTTGACTTTGACTATGTGAAAGGGGTATGTAAGAATCGTAGCAATTGGCGTTCGACAGTCTCAGCCTACCCTCAGGGAGACAGGCGTGAGGTTATATATGTATGTATTATGTTTCATTCAGCACACCAACTTTTCGTAGCCCGTCTCAGGAAATAAACCTTTTATTCAGACATGCTTGAATCAAATTCAATTTCAAATAAGGCAGCAACAAAATACAGCTAGCAATTAAATGTACCTACCTATATTTTGCATAGATTTGTATCTAGATTGGAGTATGTCCTCAAAGTGACAATGGAACTCGAGACGACCCCACTTGAGCTCGCCAGTCGTGAGCCGACACGATAATAAAGTAGCTAGAACTTCCTTTTAGACATTTTCATTGTTGTTACTGGCTCATCTAGTTAGATATAAAGCTTTGACTGTATGTGACTTTTACTGTCAAACACCGAGCGGTCACCGGTGACCGCAACCTATTGTTCTTTAATTGTGTCTATAATGACGGAACTCAACGAGTTAAGAAGAAAAATTTAGCTTCCAAGATGACCAAAAAGGATGGTTAATGGAGATGGAAAGAATAGTACCTAATTTCTTCTGAATCTGAAATACCAAAATTCAAATTAGATTTGTTTCGTTACAATTATGAACGCTAGTTGGTTCTATATCTTATACTTATTTTAAAAAGTTTGTTTGTTTGAACGAGTCAATCTCCGGAAATACTAGTCAGTTTGAGTAATACTTTTCGTGTTAGATAGTCCATTAACCAAGGAAGGTTATATATAAAACAGAACAATAGGAGTGGATGAAACCGCGCGGGAGATAGTCTTTAAGTTAAATGAAACATTGCTAAGCACACATTTAAACTGTCAAACACCGCGAGGACACCGGTGACCGCAACCAATTTTTTTTTTTAAACGTGCCCCACACTAGGATTTTCTCCTGTGTCGTGAGTGCGTTTACAAACATACAATATCACATACACATGACACCCAGACCCGGAACAACAATCTGTAGATCACACAAAGAGTTGTTCCGTGCGGGAACCGAACCCGCGACACGTTGCGCGGCAGCCAGTTGCCCAGCCACCGCGCCAACCGTGCAGTCTATTGTTCTTTAATTGTGTCTATAATGACGGTACTCAAATATCCCAGATAAAGAGAGGGTGTAACTTAACCACGCCTTCTGTCTCCTTAGCTTATCACAAATAATGTTATGTTATAAAAATCTCGACAAGTCCAGAGGTCTAACCACAAAAGATAAATAGGTAAATAAATACCTAACAACACATTTTTTATCTGTGCTCATAACAACTCGTTATCTGACAAAGCTACAACACACTTACATATACTATGTTATGTGTATATAAATAAATATACTAAGTACTATAAGCATCACATATGCAAGTATATGTCAATAGATTTGTCGACACGTGTCGAAAAACGTGATTGGTCGAAACTGGATGTACAGATTTGATAAAATTCATCGAATTATTTCACAAGGTCAATTTAAGTAAATATTACATTATTTATAAACGCTTACAGCTTATCCCCTTTTTGGAAATAGGATTATTTTCCACTATTATATACAGATTTTGTATTAAAACCTTCATTAATAAAAAAATCTGAAAATCACATTAAAACTTATTCAGTAGTTTTTGAGAAATGACACGACAGATCTTTCGTTCTTACTTTCGACCGTAAAACCTTTACTAATAAAAATTAAGTAACTTTGTATCCATTGATGGACATCGCAGTAAAACATGTTCAGCAGTTTTTGAGGAAAATATATCTACAGATAGATGTAAACAGTCTTTGTGTAATTGACAGATTAGTAACAGGTTCAGCATTCTGCCTAAACCTCTGGGAATCATAGGCATAGTGTTACACAAACACACAATTTAATGAAAGTCAAATCATCTCTAAAATATACCCGTTGTAGAATTGATGCCTCAAAGAATACGTAACTTTATTATTTTGGACTTTATTTCAAAGTTCCTAGTGTTGCTATTCGAATGCACACGACTACGCCTAGGTCCCAATTCTGTTAATTAACCAACGTTTCAATCAAGTGTCAATTGAGTGTCGATGGAATGGTTTTATGGTACTGATATTGTCTGGGGACGAATAAGGAGTAGGTACTGAATTGTTAATTTTATTTTCTAAAGCCATTAGCCGTAGGGTTTATTTTTCGACAGAATCATATGTCATACATCTAATTTAAGGAATACTCAAATTCTTTTTTTCTAGTCAAGTATCAAAGGTAACGTCAGTAGTATATGCTAAGTACGCGTCGGCTTTTAATTTCTTTAATTTACGAAATAAAATATAAATGAAAACTTAATAGACAGACAGATTTAAAATGTTTTTCCAAATTCAGAAAGTAACTTAACATGCATGTTATGATTAGATTTTTCTTACCATTTTAGGAATTATTTCGTGGCAAAATAAGCCTATAAAATATGCATCAAAGTGCTATAAAGAAGTTCACGTAAATTCTTGGTAATCTTACTAATGCTGGTACTAATCAATAATTTACTTGAAGAAGCCATTACGTAATAAGACTCCCATAAGCCCATAAACTTAGATAAGTTAGATATGAACCAAGTTTATGTAATTAAAAGAACTGTAGACGAAGTTTTTACCTATTCTGACGACAATAAACTAACGTATTTAGTAGTTAATCAAGATCCAAAAGTAAAAGAAAAAGTCGGTTCAAAATAAAGGCATTTTAATTCAATTAATTTAATTTTAAAGAATTTTATTGCAGAGTCGAAAACCAAAGAAAATATTGCAAAGGTTGATTAACCCTTTGAGTACCGTCATTATAGACACAATCAAAGAACATTAGGTTGCGGTCACCGGTGTCCTCGTGTTTGACAGTTTAAAAGATATATAGGAAGATGCATTAAGATAAAAAATGTCAGCCACATCTGAAGTTAAAATTACAGTGCACCCATTTATACTATTTTGCCAAAAACAGTTTCTGAATTTTGTTTAGCGTGGAGAATTGAGAAAGAAAAGCAAGTTGGACATTGACTTCAAGCAATTTGGCACAGAGCCAAGTTCCAAGACCTCACAGTTCAAAATCAGCAATTACGATGCTGACATGATGCCACTATAAGGTCATTTTGATATAATTGTAATAGCAGTCGAGCAATTGAGTATGCAACTGACGTTTTGCAGCAAAATTACACACACAATCTTGTATAATAAACTCAAATCTTTTTAACATCAATACTGTTGTTCCACAAAGGAATAGGCTGAGCTACTGAGCTATTAAGAGAGCTCCCATTTTTCGCCATTAACCAGGTATGTTAATCCTAAAGCCATAGAAGGCAAGCTTAATGCTAAACATCAAGTAATATTACCTATTTTTGAGAAAAGGGTAGTTTCCTAAATTTTATTTTAATGTCCGTCTGGTAGTTTATTTTAAAACATTAGACACGTATTTTTTCTTTTCTCACAAAATTGAAAACTTTTGACGATATTTTGAAATGTCGCGTGACGTCACAGCGTGCTACAAAATGTACCACGTTATGACGTAACTACCTCCCATTCCTAAACTTAACGCCATTTTATTTAAGTATTGTAACTGGAGATTACCCTATTTTGGGCAACTCCAATAATGCTTTCTAAATCAAAGGTTCTAAACCCTGA
This sequence comes from Spodoptera littoralis, assembly GCA_902850265.1. Lineage (NCBI taxonomy): Eukaryota > Metazoa > Arthropoda > Insecta > Lepidoptera > Noctuidae > Spodoptera > Spodoptera littoralis. The sequence goes on from LR824545.2 coordinate 13,517,122, forward strand.
AAACTCAATCATCTACTACCTCCGACAAAAATATCACCAAAATGGTATTTTCCTTTTCTGAAATACATAAATTACACCACTTAAACATTATTTCGAAGTCTGGTCTGTCCAAATTTCCCTGGTAAGTAGCTTATTGACAGACATATTTGTAAGTATCGAAGGTACGAACGAAATTAGGTTAATACATCAATGATTCAACGCGAGCAGTTTGAAAACGATAACGGGGTGTAGGGCTGGCCAAACCAACAACTTAAACGTACAATTTACTTCATTGCCTATACTTCTATCAAACCGATAATACAGATTCAGTAAAAAAAGAGAATAATTACAGTAATTATAATATTTTCCTGTTTTGTACAAAGACTATTTATGTTTTTAAAACGGTAAAAACAATAGCAGTGGTAACCCTACAAACGGAATGCGTGTTAATTATACGTTCACAATATTCTTTTTCCGTGCCGAAGTAAATTAGCTAGGATATTGTTTAAACCTAACCTGACTCGGCTGCATATAAATATGTACCTAGTTATAATTTATATTCCATCGCTGTCTATTCATTATTTATACAGAAACTGACAACTATTTCATAGAAGAGAAAGAGGTTAAGTTCACATTCATAAAACAGTTTTACGACAGCATTAATTCCATCATAAATTCTGCGAAAATAGCAATTAATTGTGATATAAAATGTTTAAAAAAATATTGTATCATTTTCTAATAAATATTCTGATGCTGTCCCATTTTCTAAGGTCTGTGTTATCACATAAAATTCCCGTCTGTGCAACCTTGACCCATTGAGCCGAAGTATGCCGAGGTTGGCCGAAGGGGCAACGGCCCGTGAAAGTGAAAACTCGTGCGCACCGGCCGCAGGTCGCAGTCGCATGCGCAAAGCCAAGCTTTCGACTCTTTTAAGTGAGTGGAATCGCAAGAATTTAGGTTACATCATTTTCGTTGGTAGACTTATTATGAAAGTGTGAGTTTAGTTGAGAATTTGGTAAGATGCTTCAAACATTTCAAATGGTATTGAAAGGAGATGGTGAATTGGGGAAATTTTGGCATCTATCCAGTGATTTTCTTAAACAGAACCTATATTTTTGCTGCATTTTTTCTGTATGATTCATATTATACTGATAATCTACTGAGATTAAAGCTAAAATCTTACGATTTCACACTACACAAGGCACGTGAGTTATTAATACATATTTGCGCCAAACCACACCAAAAGAATTTATAGCTAAATCGTGGCAGACAATCTTGCACCCGCAGACAGTAAAGCAATAATTGGCTTCGTACGAACAGGATACAATCGCGATTAACGTTTAAATTAAAAACATAAACAACTTAAAACTGGTTCGTGGTTACATCGAATTTTGTTTCTTTATTACAAGGTTAAATCCCCTCTTAGCTGTATCGGTAGCAGTTACCGCACAAACTGCGGTTAGTCGGTTAGTGTTTGACTGTTCATTCAACCAGCTAACTAGGTTCAAAGTAACCGTAACGCGATTAAACGAGAAACTATTAACAAGTATTATAACATCTTTTGTCTATTCCATAGTGGTGGGGAGTAAAATGGTGTTCAGTATTATTTCTTGTTCAGTATGCAAATATTGAATGGATTTTACATTATGAACGATTAGAAAACTACGGTGTAAAACTGAACTGGTTTTATATTGTTACTTTATCATCATGTGCAAGTAATAATCTACATTACTGACCTACAGATAAGACACATAATTGCATTGTAATTTTGGCGTTCAAAAGCGTCTTGCTTGAGGGATTTTTTTTAAGGGGGGAAAATCATCGAATTACTGCTCCCGCCTGGGTGAGGCGGAAGGGAGTGTCAGACTCTTACTGACTAAAAACCACCCCGTTCCTTCTCCTGCACGTCGAGCCGGAGCCCCGGTTACCCGTTAGGTTCTCCGCGACTGCTTGAGGGATTTAGGGGTTCATTTCAAATGCTTACAATAGGCTGCCTTCATCTGAGATAGAGTGACAACCCTAACCTTTAAATTGTTGAGCACAAGCAATCTAAACTTTGACTATCCCATCGAGACACCTACCCTACAATTTTAGCTTTATAAATCTGTTTTGCAACATTGTCACATAAAATCATTCAAGTTACAATGTATAGGTATGTAGAATAGAATAGAATTTGTGAATTTCGTTACAATTTCAATAGTTTCAATACTATCCTACTCAGTTGATTAATTTTCCTGGAACCATCCCAGCTACAATATATCCGCAATTTTCATTGGTAATTTTCTCTACATTTTGGCAATAGTTGGACAATTTACGATAATTATTGCACCTGGATGGGAAAAAAATGAGAAGTGGATGTTTTATTTATTAGTCAATTTAGTCACGCTTCTGCTCATATTCTTAGTTATTTCATCTCGCAATGGGTTACTAGATACTGGGAATTAATCTGACATCGATTCAAAGAAATATCTTTGTAGACCTGCAGAGCACAATCTGGGTCTGGTGTGAAATTCATTTGCATCCCATAACTGATAAAAAATATTAATTAATGTAAGATAACGTTAAAAGAAATACTAAAAATAAGATTCCATAAAAGGCACTGTATAAAGACATTTAACCTTCCACTCTGCAAACATCTTTACAAGTCGTTAAAGACCAAAATAGCATGACACAATAAAAACAAAACCATCTCATTTAAACGCGTATTTCAGTTTTTAATCACACGAAATAGACATCTATAAACAGTAAACAACAGTTTGTATTGTTACGTTTTTCTCACACGTCATTATTGTCATAATCCAAGGTCATAGTTGTCAAAATGGTTGCCAAGGTCGAGGTCAGCGCCATCTGCGTTGTCAGAAGGTCATTGTTTAGAAATTTTGTTAATAGGATTATCAACTTTAAAGTTATGTAATAAAGTTAGAAATCGTATTTCGACAATTTGGGGTAGGTTGATGTGCCGTCTAGACCAAACGTCTTGATTTGCGTTTAGCCATTCAATTATTGTTTTAGACTCTAAGCAGTTTTAATTTTATGACTTAAATGAAAGGGATACATACATACATAACATCACGCCTTTTATCCCCGAAGGGGTAAGCAGAGGTGCACATTATGCCATTGTACAATGTAACACCCACTTTTCACTATTTATGTTATGAGTCTCACGTAATAGGTGGTGAGCCTATTGCCATATACCGGACACAATTCCAAACTCCGTGCTATTACTGAGAATTTAAAAAAAAACCCAATAATACTTTGCCCGACCCTGGAATCGAACCCGAGACCCCTTGCCCAGCAGTCGCCCTTGCGGCCAACGAGGCATTTGAGTATAATACAATTTTTGGGTTTAAATTGAGGAAAATAATAAGTAAACTTTGAAACGTATTTCATAACATACCTAAGTATAGTATTTAGGCTGCCTTTTCCCGTAGGTGAGGTAGGGTACATTTTCAGTCAACAATTGCTCCTTAACCACACTCATAATAATATTATAAATGTCAGTTTCTTTGTTCGGATGTGTGTTCGTCAATTACTACTGAACGGTTTTTGATGAAATTTGGTATACAGACTGCGTATGGGCTGACTTAGGTGATAGGATATTTCTTTTATTCCGATTAAATGCTCCCATGGGATAAAACAGGAATCATATTCTATGCGGACGACGGCAGCAGCTAGCACATTGTATAATTATTTGAAATAAATATTTACTCATTATTTTTGCATTTGTACATATTGTGTGAATTGTGTATGATGTGCATTTCGCATGCTCTCGTGTTCAACCTACGTGCTCACTGAACTAATCAGGTAGATGAATCAAAACAAGTTATTAAATAAATTATAATTACTGCTGACTTAAATTGAACTATTCAACATTTATCATTGCTTCATAACATTTAAATTTAATTAAAATCTATTCACACAACTAAATTAAAGACAATTAACAGTTAGTTGTCAACCGGAAAATATCGACAATATTTAACAAACACACGCATACAGCGTGCTATAAATAAATGAACACTCTGAAATTAGATACAGTGAGAGAGCAGGACGCAAATACGTCAAAACCGCACGAGCGATAAGGATAGCGATACGTTTGAAGCTAACTTCAGAGCGATGGAGAATTTGACGCGTACCGTAGGCTTATCATTAAAAAAGTAGTAAAACAATAAGCAAGTGAGGTCGACGAGCTCAGCTATGTTCTACACATTTCCTGTCTGATAACACTAACTCTAAACTAGACGGAATGAAAGTGAGTTTTAATTTAAATAAAATTACCATTGGATTAGTGCCGCACAATGACGGTATACGAATATATTAGTTACCATCTATACTCCTTCAGTGAATGTTGATAGAGTTAAGGAACTATACATTTGACAGACTGATCACCACTGCTCTCTGATGAACCTCTAAACCGTGATCGTCAACACGCTTGCGAAGTGTGACTAAGGCAAATTATGACATGTCGATAAGGCCCATAGTGCCGCAGCACTGTCACGGGCTACCGATGCTGCAGCAGTAATATAATCTATACTTGTCTAATAATGCGAAACACTAGCGAAAAGAAAGGTACTCCCAATTGAGTAGGTACTAGTAAATTAGTCAAATTCAATACTTTTTTCGATAAGTCAAAAACGACAGTTTTCTATGAATTTTGTACGAGATTGTGTATTGTGACGTCACGTTGTTTTAGCGTCAAACACCATACATATTTCTTAAACATTTGCTGGAAAAATACTAATAATACGTTTGTCATCAAATCAATTTATGTGTTATTCTTTAATGTTTTATTGTATTCAACAGTCGAAATAATTTATTTTTGATTGAAGGAAAGTACCCAATTTGCAAAATGTATGCACCAATGCACGTTTTTATGATTTGTAGGTTCGTAAATCAGTAATCGTTCAAATTGACTACAATAGTTAGGTACTTCGCACATGGGGAAGCTGTTTAGTGACAGCAACACTGTTTTATTGGCACTTGCATTTCAATACAAGACCTTATAATCCTTGTGAAGGAACCACCAAATGGAATGTTCTTACGTATCAAGTAATATTAAATTAATCCGAACGGTAAAATGCACAATTTTTACCATAACAGAATAGGGTAGTTTCCTAAATGACGTAACAGCCTCCCACTCCTATACTTAGCGCCATTTTATCTAAGTATTGCAACTTAATACGAGAAAATAAAACAAAAATACGTGTCTAATATTTTTTCATTATCTACTGACGGATTATTTAGATGTTTAATTTTGATACTCTGGAAACTACCCAATTATAAAGCCCTTTCCATTCTCATGTAAGCAACCATTGGCCCTACGCAGTCAACAGACAAACAATAAGTCTAATAAAAAAATATTTATTGAAGACACGTGTATTGATTTCAATTCAACACGTGCCAGTGAGCTAAATGATATTACCACAACCGGGAACGAAGCGCAAGCCTAGTTATGAATAATTGAGTTAACAATTTCTACCCCTGCATGCCATTTCAATCTCTATTTCTTCCTTTTTAAAGTTGAATTTATTATGCGATGCAAGCAACGTTTATCTAATTGCATAATAAATGGTAACTATTATGTCAAATCGTCAATCAATTTTGGACTCTTATACTTAGTGATTGGGTAAAAATTGTATTAACCGTACTAGTTATGGATATTATTTTACTCGTAAAGTTATATTTAGATTGCTAAGATGTGTATGAACAGTTTGATAGTGGATAAAAATCGGCGAACATTAAATAATCAACTTTATTTTCGGTGTCATAAAACGCAAAGTTGACGTTACTGTGTTTGTGGCGGACATTATTATGAGATGAGCTTCCTTATAGATGTGCGTAATTGGGACAATTCCATCATAGAATGGTAAACAAAGGACATAAGAAGAATAAACCATGGGACCGACCACGAAAAGCATACCTTTGCCACAAAACAATAAAATTCCCACTTATCCAATATGAAGACAATGAAAACATGATAAAAGGCACTGAAGGCATGGTGAACATAACAAAGGGAAGCGTGCATTGGAAAACCGGATCTAATATAGTACACGTGTAGTCTATTATCGATTGGCGCGTCGAACAGAGCGTACTTCTCGGAAGAGGGTATGTTGAAAAAGCTGTATAGTATCAAAACCTAGATTTCAGTGTACTCAATATAGGTCACAGGAGGGATACCGACAGATTGAATTGTGGTCCGTGTAAATTGGCATTAAGTATTGATCGGTTAGATATTCATTTATATTCTGGAACCTATTCACGGACTATGTATCAAAGGATCTATTAAAATATTTAAGAATGTTATATATTCAAGTTGGATAAATACATATATGGGATCATATTGCTCATGAAAGATAAGATAAAGGCAAAGTTTGCCAAAATTAAGCGCTCTGTATTAACTCTTTTCTAAACTTGGTAAGAATATAAAAAATCTCAATTTAATACTCACGCTAAGTGAATTCAGAAACCACAAATCACACAATATCACTTTTTAGTATAGAAGAAGTTTTATGACTCGTAAGAATACTTCATTAGCTTACATCATATCTGGCAGACGTGTTAACTATGAAGAGGTATCCAACACCAAGTTTAAGAAATATGGTACCTAATCAAACATCATTAAAGTCGAATATTCATTAAGACAGGAAAAATATAGAAATTATGCTAATGAACTAATTACCTTTATCCCCAAATTTTTATCTAATCGTGTAGATTAAAAACAAAATGACCACACAAGAACAATAGCTCATTAAACAAATACCAGCCACAAGAACACGACAGGAAATCGATGAAGAGAATAAATATTTCAATGCAAAACATGGCTTCCGAAGGTCATAGTAGAAATAGAAAGAACATTCACTTTTCACTGCTTATGCTGTTAGGTACATTTTACTTAATAGGGAATGAATTTATTATCAAACATCAGACAAACTCCTATGGTATAATATAGAGAACTTTATAATCGATACTACACACTTAGTTACTGTTACTAAAATTATATAAAGACCGGTAAAAGTGCTACTTTAAAGCCCATTTGCATAAATAAATATCATTAGGTATCTAATGACCAATCCGCAAATCGAAGCGACACACAACGGACCAACCAAAAAAGAGAATTCACAAAAACCATAGAGGATCCAATATACAAAAGTTGGATATCGTTTTGTTTTCGTTTTTCCGTTGAAACTCGTTCAACTACAGAGCATGGGAACCAGGTCAATTCAAGGGACTGCATAAGCCAATAAAGTATGATGAATATTTTATTTAATTCACCTTCAGTCGATGGAAACGTCATTTAAATTGACAATAATTATTTTCCACCTAAGCTCTTTCTTAAACTGTGTGGTGATAGGAAAGGTACATTTATCATCAGCTCGACTCTTCCAGTAGGTTTCTTAAGAGCTGATCAATATACATTTAATAGAAATCGGTTTTTCTCAAGGGGGAATTCATCGAATGACTTCTCCCGCAGGGGTGAGGCGAGAGGGAGTGTCAGACTCTTATTGACTTAAAACCACCCCGTCCCTACTGCTGCTCTTCGAGTTGAAGCTCCAGCAACCTCTTAAGTCCTCCGCGGCTCCTCATTGGGCATCAGCCCTAAATTAGGCCCCATCTTTGTTGGTCTGACGGCTTTTTGAGATGCCTGCAGAACACGACGCGCCGTACGTTCTGGTCAGGCGGCGAGCTACCAATGTTCGCCGATCGCAGGCTAGTGCAACAGAGATCGGGTAGCAACACCCTCTGATATATCTGATCCTTTTACAACTGCGATTACCAACCGGCCTACCAAGCGTGGGGTTGTGGCAACCGCCTCTTTCATTAGGCTTTTGATTCAGGTAATGATTTTGAAAAACAGCCTCTCTAAAAAAATCAGGACTTGATAATGGTCTAGACACAATTAGGGCTACGTCAATTAGTATTGACATATCTAAAATCGGATAGATTGTATGCTAGAATGTCTAAAATAGGAATGAGGGTGCTCGTGTCTGAATAATAGATGAGTGCATCGATCCATCTTTGCATTGAACGTTTAACGTCTTTTAATGTACCTAGTTCTAGTTCTACTTTGTTACGACTGTTAACAGTTTTGACAAAGGTATGATACTAGCTACAACTGGCTAGAAAGTTAATATCAACCGAAGAAGAATTCTAAAATAATAAAGATGACAAATATTAATAACTAAATCTTAAAGACATGAAAGACTACGATGTTTATGTAGATAACTGTTTCCATTAGTCTACACTCGTGTAGTATGTATTGTGTAAGAAAAAAAGACATTAAATAGACCTAATTAACTATGAACTGAAAACAATTACTCTAAACAAAAACAAACTTATAAACCACACCATCCATTGCTGCATCAAAACAAGCATACACACACCAATAACTAAGCAAAAGAATCAATGGACGTTATCCATTATCAATTTCTCGTCAAAGAAGTAAACACAACAGATACACGGTGGAACATTATCATGCGCATACACACGCGACTTGTTTACAAACACGCTTGGCACATTCGCCATCTTATTTTAATGCCGGTGAAAAAGGGACAGACAATTACTCCTGATAATAATAATTTAAGTTAATTGTGTAATTTATTAATGCTACACTTAGAATTGTTGATAATTGAATTGTTTAGATAATGAATCATTCAATAATAATTTATATGCAGTGTCCATTGGTAGGCAACCATGTTTGAGTTTGATTTGACAGAAAGAAAGAACCGATGTTATGTGTAAACAGGAGAATATTCTCGATTAAAATACCATAAAAGGTACCTAATATGCGTTATTATTGCCAATATTAATTCGTCGAGTACCGGTTTTATAGACACAATTAAAGAACAATAGGCCGCGGTCACCGGTGACCGCTTGGTGTTTGACAGTTTAAAGGTAATGGGGTCTATGACCAAACATTAGGTAGAATTCACTGACAATAAACACATTAATTATTATTTTTTCGACTTACTCACGTAACTGGTTCATGTCCCAAGAATAGTATTGTATTTAGTTTTTTATTTCATTCAAACCATGGACTTAATTGGCTAAGGGACAACGAATTAGGAAGAATGTCGCGGTTTGAGAAGGGACTGGAGAGAGTGGTCGCAAGTGCGACTGCTGGGCAAGGGGTCTCGGTTTCGATTCCCGGGTCGGGCAAAGTATTACTAGGTTTTTTAAAGAGAGGCTTATATTTATGAGCAGTCAAGTGAGTCAAACAGTTACGTGAGTAAACTGGAAACATAATAATTAATTTAGTATGTCTCACGAAAGTTTAAATATAAATAAACACGTTATTGAAAATCCCTATACCTGATCCATCATACAACTCAGGACCTCGGTATTTCGACCAATGAAGCAGTTATACTATTAGAAACATAATTGGAGTCAGAATGCCGTTACTCTTTAGGGAATGAGGTAGCGTTACGTCAAACACGATGCATACGTAATTAAGAATTATCGCGACTAACTGTAAAACCACACAAAATTAGAAAGTATCCATATCATTTTGACAAAGAAGATCGAGAATACAGACTTCATTTAATTAGGTACAATGTTAATTGTCGACGTCACCCGTCACCGAGCTAAACATTCTAACAAAATTATAAAAGCAAAAGTTTATTTATTACGTTATTATGGTCAAACATTATGGTATTTAAGATGAGAGCCATGCTTGGGCACGAATGGGCCGCTTAACTGGAGTGATACCACGGTTTCATGGAAAACCGTCGTTAACAACACTTGCGTTGTGTTCCGTCATGCGAGTGAGGACTCCCCAATCCCCAAAAATCCTCAAATTCCTAATCCCCAAAAGGCCGATAATCCGCAGTGATGTTTGGGGCTGATATGATGACGCTGACAGGTTTTTTTTATGCAATATGACTTTTTTTAAGGGGGGAAAATCATCGAATGACTGCTCCCGCCTGGGTGAGGCGGGAGGGAGTGTCAGACTCTTACTGACTAAAAACCACCCCGTTCCTTCTCCTGCACGTCGAGCCCAAGCCCCGGTAACCCGTTAGGTTCTCCGCGACATGAAATATGGCTTGCATACAGATAGTACAGTCAGTCGCCAATCCATTGATCGGTTCAGTAGTCAACCAATGGTTACTGAATCAATTTTACTTGCATATACAATAACTTGGCTTGTAGTTCCATAAAAGTTAATGAACAGTCACTGATATTCAGTTGCAACTGATAATCCAGGTAGATATCCCAAGAACAGTGACGTATTTTGTTTTTTATTTCATTCAAACCTTGAACTTGATTGGCTAAAGGACAACGAATTAGGAAGAATGTCGCAATTTGAGAAAGGACTGTAGAGAGAGTGGTCGCAAGTGCGACTGCCGGGCAAGGGGTCTCGGGTTCGCTTCCCGGGTCAGGCAAAGTATTACTGGGTTATTTAAAATATACTCAGTAGTAGCACAGAGTCTGGAACTGTGTCCGGTATGTGGCAATAGGCTCACCCCCTATTACAAGAGACTCATAACATAAATAGTGAAAAGTGGGTCTTACATTGTACAGTGGTATAAAGAGCCGTGATGTTCACCTCTGCCTACCTCTTTGGGGATAAAAGGCGTGTGATGTGATTAATAATATATTACTTTATGTCACAATCATAAAATGTAATGTAGTAGGTACAGTACCTACTGTTTTTGGCTATCTAAAGTCAATGACCTCAGTTAATTAATTTCGAGTATAATTAATTAGTTGCGAGAATATAATAAGAACATTTTAAATGTAAAACACATGTACCCATTAGTGCTGAATTCCTTGAATGCGTTAAAGTACAAATTAAATATTTTAGTGAAAGAGAATTGGGTCATGACATAATGCCATGTTTATCATAACAAGAATGTACTCCTGGTTGGCTGCAAAGAGATGATTAGTGAGTAGAATACTTTGTACTTAATACCACGCCTTATAATCCACGGAGAAGTGGCAAGAAATGGCTCTTGTTACCATTTAAACTGTCAAACACCGCGAGGACACCGGTGGCCGCAACCTATTGTTCTTTAATTGTGTCTATAATGACGGTACTCAAAGAGTTAAATGAAGAGTCCCATCCGATGTAAGTAATGGTGACCCTATTGCAATTATATTAGCCTTATGAACTTTATGAATACCAAATGTGCGACATCAAAATAATAAATATTTACACGTATTCCACACAAATTACCACAATAATGTTTGTCAAAATATTTTTACAACTGTTGATTGATAAGATTTTAAGATCAATTGCCAAGTTACCTACGTCATTGTAATCCAAAAACTCCGTGGCCATTATCACTGTATTCTCACTACACTGATGACATCACTTAAATAACACTAAACACAATGAACACACATTTAATTTATTTGCACTACGATACACTGATATTAATGATAACTAGTTTATATTACACTGAAGAGACAAACAAACACATGGACACAAAAGATTACTATTCAATGTTTAAATCCAGAATGTGTACTGTGACGTCACAAGCAACAGGTCACTATAACGGAGTACCGCACAGCTACGAAATATGTCAAAAACACGTCCGCACGCAGCGAAAGGAAGTGTTCGACTGACGTTGCATAATCCAATTATAGTAGGAATAGGTACATGAGAGGAAAATTCTAACTACCGACAATTTTCCGGAGAACTAATTTGGTACACATTTTATTCAAATATCGATCGTTATTCCTGGAATTGAGATGGGAGTTTGTTTCCGAGCGATGCAACGAATTTTTAAAAAAAAAAAGGGAACAGAGGACTGCCATCCTTCGTTAGTTTAGCGGGAGTTAGTTGGATTGTCGATAGCCATCCTGACGTAAATTCGATTGCCTTTGAAAATGCACTGGGTAGGTATGTACCAAATTATACCAAGGCGTTTTTGTTAGAATCAATGTCAGTATTATTATACGACCTGACTGTTTGAGAGCATAGCTGATGCATTAAAAATGTATTGACGCCAACAAAAACGTACATTAAGAGGAAAAAACTAATTCATTTTTCCTATGACGCGTAAGTTCATGAAAAAAGAAATTCCCATGAGTAACTAAATTGCTAAGATTTTCCCTGTTTTACAAGAATAAAATCGCTTCATTCTCATTTTCCCTCAAAGAGAAAGCAGAGCTTGTAGTTGGACAGCTTAAAACTTTCTTTTCAGAAAATCAGTTACAAAGTAACAATATTTCAGCAAGGATGTTATTTTCTAACAAGTAACAGCATGGCGGATACCATTGTGTAAAAGCGGGAGGCATTTTTAATTTCCGTTTCCACAGTTTAAAGGAAGGTAACTCGAGGTTTAGGAAACAGCCGTCCAAGGCGGTAAAGGTGGTTTAGAGAAAAAAGATTTCTATTTTCTTCATGTTACAAAAGATCAGTAGAAACGTTTCAAATTCTTCTTCTCAGTTCACGTCGGTAATTTTTAAGTGTGGGAGAGCCATGCTTCGACTCGAATGGGCCGGCTTGACCGGAGTGATACCACGGCCTCGCAAAAAACCGACGTGAAGCAAAGTCGTCGTGTGAGTGAGGTTACCGGAGGCCCAATTACTCCCTCCCCTTCCCCAATCTCCCCAAACCCTGAATCCCCAACAAACCTCAAGCTCCTAATCCCCTAAGGGCCGGTAATGCAATTGTAACGCCTGTGGTGTTCCAGGTGTCTATGGGCGATCAGGTCAGGTGATCCGTCTGATCGTTTACCTCCTTATCGCACAAAAAAATGTCTTAATAATATTAGAAATGCGAAAGTTTGTGAATTTGTGTGAATGTGTGTATGTTTGTTACTCAATCACATAAAAATGGCTGAAGGGATTGGAATGAAATTTGGAACAAGGATAGATTATGGTCTAGTATAAGACGTAGGTTACTTTTTATCCTATGGGAACGCGGGCCAAGCCGTGGGCAAAAGCAAAAGTTGAAATAATTATTTTGGTAAGAAAATACCAATTAAAACTCCGTTCGAGGAAAAGCGACACGATTCTTGATAAAACCAAGTAAAAATTGACAGGAGTTCATCAAGGACCTATCTTGGGGCCCACGCTAAATTAACCTACTTAATAATCACCCTAGCCAAAGCCATTAACATTCCCAAAACCAATATTGACGTTTTCAAAGCTAAGAAAGCGTGCAGCACTAATTGTAATGTAACTAATTGCATAAGCTTCCGTTCATTGAATTTTACGACCGACCGTTTACAGCCTGCCTTTAACAAGCAGTAGATTATTGAAAACAACATGATTCATACCCATTCTGTATTGTTTGACACCGAAGTAAAGGAAAGTGTTACAAATTAAATACGTTAAGGCTTGAATCGTTTTGAGCATGTCTTCCAAATGTGGGGGTTTTAAATTGATATCAGAGAATGGAATGGAAAAAACCAATGATTTCTTGGGACCAAAGGTATTATCAGGATATTTAATTAAGAAATTCCCGGTCGTTAAGTCGAGCTCTGGGATTATAGCCGGTGTTTGGGAATAGATAATAGATTAACCCCGTTGAATAGGCAATAGGTACCAAGATATTTAGTGAAACATAGGATCTTGAGAAGAGTTAGAAAAGTGCCTCATCTACCTAAGCTTTTAAAAGAGAAGGTGTGTACGGAGAAATATGTAAAAGACACATCTCTTCGGCACTATTACTTTCGTTTATTGAATTAAGTGTTAAAGAGGAAACGTGTACTTCCTCAAGACGGATGAGACCAATCTGTTGAAGTTCACTCCAGGAAACAAACAAATAACGTCCCTTATCGAAATCCAACAATCCAAACAAAAAATATGAATTGAAAAAAAAATGTTACAACTCTTCAAATTAGTTAATGAAAAATTATCTACTTAGATACAGTGCCTTCATGTCACGGAGTAGAACTAGTACGACTTATCATAACTATTACAAAATAATGTAATGAGATATTTTCGCTTCATAGTTAAAAAATGGTTCAAACTGTTATTTTTCCATCCGATAAAGAACTAGATATTGTCATTTAAACACAAATGTTTACAGCGCCAGCAAAACAAGCGCCAGTTACATTAACGATAATTTTAATTTACATGTTTTATCGAAGTCATTTAAATATCATTCAAATAAATGACGAATTGGAAACAAAGACAAAAAACTGATGACTTTTTAGATAAGATTAAAAGTTGGACAGTTGTAAAATACGCATCACATTACTGTATTATTATTGGACGTCCATTGCACAATGTCGCTCAAATTCTACAGTTCATTTATGTAATTGAATCTGCAACTCGGGATCTGCTCAATTCCTCATCCGTATACAATACAAAGATCACGCTTCGATATTACGATCGTGAGCTCTGCTTGAGTAATAGTCTTTATGACACTGCTACATCTTCTACATTTTCAAACGACTCTTTTAGTTAGAAAATGTAAGATAGACCGATTTAGTTTTTACACCTTTTCCGTCCAGTTGATTCGATTTTTGGCAGGCTTGGGATTTGTCTCGTGGATATTTGTATCTGTTCCACCAAAGGCGTGTTTCGTGAAAACATCAGCCTTCTTTTTTGGCGAAATCCCACTCTGACTTTTGTAGTCCTATTTAAAATTTGTGCTATACAAAATGCTTTGTGCATTTTTAATTTGTACTAAGTTTGAATTGATTATAGTGTAGGGCAATGGATTTGTCCTCTATTACAAACAACTTCATTATGTTAATGGTATTTTTAAACAAGCGTTTATTCTCTAAAACACACGTGAAGCTATGCGATATACAATGCAGTTAATATCTAATATAGCTGCAGAAATTGTGTTGCAATCTGCGGAAGCCTTGCGGTTTGGAATTGGGGCGGTGCTAGTGTGTTACCAAGAGAATAGTTACTGGGCCAACATATCCATCTAACATAGTTACTGACATACGTATATGTATTGGACATAACGTGCCTTGTATGTCATGAAGGGTCAGGTAGCATTGAAATTATTAATTCTTTGCCAACTTTTAGCTTATTTATGTAATTGGGAGCCTTCATAACTGTTGCAAACTTCAAGCTATTAATGAGAATTAACAAGAAAACCTTATAATTTTTGCATGATCTTGGATTGAACTAGATTGGCAACTAACTACCTAGTTACCTTTTTTATTGAATTTCTTATTGAGATCACTCATTTAATAACTGTCCCAGTCATACTTTGGTGGTAGGTACTGCATTTTGGTTTGCCAATTTCCCCATGTGCCATCATTAGGTAAGTACTTACCTAATTTCAACAAACCACTAACTTAGAGTAAAATATTAGAGCCAAACTACACGTTCACGACCAATGTATTTAATTTAAATAGGTACTTATTGAACACGTGTTACAAATGCGATACCAATCACATTATTATCTTGCATGTAAAATATTAATGCAATGTACCTATTTAACGTTACAAATATAAATTTTCCTCAAGCGACAACATATTTATTGTTGAAACAATCGTGCATCACTGCAGTTCATTACTTATCGACAGTGACACTAATTAGTTAAATAGACTATTAGAAAAAATAGGAGATAAAGACCGGTTTAAATGTGGCATTTTTAAAGTGACCAAGTATGACTTTTGGTCTTGTTTGATTTAGAATTGAACGTTATTAATGTAGGCTAGTTGGACTATAACTATTGTAAGCCAGGGGCATTTGCAACAATACAACAAGGGTTTAATTTGGGTGGGATACTTGTTTCAGGTTTTTAATAGGGGCAGCATATCCTTACTTTAAAACATTGTGATGATCAAAACTAAAGTGTTTAAGGATTATCAAACTCTAACCAACCTTAGTTTAAACTCATCAGGGTCATAAATGAAATCTTCAAGGGCAATCGAAACCCAATTATATTCGCATTAACACTTAAACCAGTTTTTATGTCATGGAGGAAAATCCTTATGGAAACAATTTCGTGGAAGGTAAATTCTGGACACAATAATAAAACGATAAATGAACGCCAAAGGATTCAAGGATAAAACCAGCAAAAACCTATAGCAAAACATTCAACATAAAAGTTCAGGATGAGAACAAAATAAATATCTTTTTAGCTTTTATGAGGTGACGGAAATCGCAACAGAGTCAAGTAACAAGATGAATGGACGCTCCATCGCTGTATAAATGAGAGCACTTTAGCATCGTGACAATACAGAGGAACAATTACCGGCTGATACAGATACATGTCATAATACCTACGAATATAAACGTATGCTGTGATTTCTTTGCTATGAACTGAGAATAGTGTAATAGAATTACAGGTCATTGCTGGACTATTGACAGGACTATTGACCAGGTTTGCAGGCGGGTTGGAGATAACATTTGAAAATAGTTATTCAGGTTCATCAGAGAGTACTGCTGCACAGTTCCTTTAAAATGTGATTTTTTTTAGGAGCGGAAAATCATCGAATGACTGTTCCCGCCAGGGTGAGGCGGGAGGGAGTGTCAGACTCTTACTGACTAAAAACCACCCGGTTCTTCTCCTGCACGTCGTCGAGCCCCGGTAACCCGTTAGGTTCTCCGCGACTCTGTAAAATGTGTAGTCCTTCGACACTTCTGACTCTCTCACTGACATTCGAAGGAAGAATAGGACTTTCTTTTTTGCAACATGGTAAGTTATATGGCTATACGGTTAAATGGGTTTGTGTCTCTAAATATTTTCTTTTCTCTCAAAAATGTTGTAGATATCGTTCCCGTTGGTTTTGGAGAGCAGATGGCAGTCGCCTCATGTAAAATATTGACTTTAAACCCAATGTTTACTTCAACATTGAAAACAAAGGCTTTGCCATCCCCATTCCGGCCCATCTGGCTTGAAATCAGATAAATAAGTTATTTATTACTGAAGGCTAAGAGATCTCATTAATCTAACATAATTAGCAATGGGGCTTATTTGAATCGTAAAAGATTACATGTTTGTATTTTTAATGTAAAATCGGAATTTTAAACAATGACATTCGCTATATTCTTCCGGGTTATCGTAATTGTTGGTGTTGCACACATGGCTTCAAATAATATTAACCTATAGTAGTCCACGTTGTTATTTTTTTCCTTACGTGTTCAGACTCTTGGTTCGATCCATCGTCAGTCCGTAATAGTCCAAAGACAGAGAGTATATTTTACATATTATGAAATAATATATAATGCCATAATCTCCCCGCCTGGCTGGCAGGTTGGAGATCGCAGCTACAAGGTTTCGGTTCGGTTTAGCAGATCAGTTGGCTTATAACACCAGTGACCAGTGGATCTGTACTAGTAGTGGTGATAAATATCTCTGGTGCTGCCACAAAAACGTCAATATAATTATTTTAATTGTTTTTTTAACACACATTACCACTAACAATAAACGTTTGGACCGACATGATGACAACGATTTAATAGACGGCGATAAGATAAGTAATTTGTTTTGTTTTAAGAAAAATATCCGAAGGTCAAGGATACAGTACAGATATGAAACTTTATAGTTACCATAAACGAAAAAAAAAGAAAACATTCAACTGAGATTTCGTACATAAAAAGTAAAAGTTGAGTACGTAGACATCGAGTTGTAAGAACCAGTATAAACGGACCGTTTAATGTGCAGAAAGATTAGACAAAGCAAGACCAGGATACACTGGTTTTGTATAGCTTGATTTGCAGCCGGGTACGTGGGAACTGGTTGTCGAAATGTCAGCGGCATAGAGATATAGTCAATCGACCATTTGCAATCAAGTAACTAACTGGACTTGTATCATAATAATATAGGGAACAACTAAGTCAAGTTACGAGTTTTTGGAAAAGAACTTTATTTTAGACGGTGAATATTCACGTTTTTCCCCAAAAGTAGTTAGTTGAGAGTAGCTTCTTAGTCTTTAATTTTATTTTAAGTAATATAAATAGAACAGAAAGATGGCCAGGATTTTCACCCCCAAAAAAAGAGTAAGGTCTATTTTTATGGGGGTAAAATCATCGAATTGCTTCTCCCGCCCGGGTAAGGCGAGAGGGAGTGTCAGTCAGACTTACTGACTACTACCCCGTTCCTACTCCTGCACATCGAGCCGGAGCCCCGGTAACCTTTTACGTTCTCCGCAGGAAGGTCTTTGTTGGCAGGTTTGAAAATTCGGAAAAGGAGCAGCCTTTATTAGTCCGGTCGTCAAATTGAGTAAGTACCTAGACCAATCAGGAGATTAAAAGCGTAGTTATTTAGGTACGATAGTTACCAGAAATTCTACTATAGAAATACAGCTAAAAGTCTACAATTTCTATCAAAATTTGATATCAAACGACAGCATTAAATATTTGTGTCCCTTATTAAAATAGCGGCGATGTAAGGTCGAGTGCTTATGTCGATGTCGTGTTGAGACGCGATGCACCTGACGTCACGATCCCAAGGTCATTAATTCACTCGCATCAAGGTCAAACATAACCAATCTAACCTTCACGACTTTTTGGCATGATTTCTATCACATTTGCAGCGTTTTACAATGGTAAGTAGATAATAAATTATTTTAAATTACCGTTAGTAGGTACGTTTTATTTTATTTTATGTCATTTTTTTTATTAAATTTTGCAGGTAGGTTCCGTTTAGTTATTTATTTTGCTTCCTTTTTTTCATAATAACTTGACGTGTGTTAATAGCTAGCCAACCAATACTACTGTCGTTATAGATACTAAACATAGACAGCACACAGCAATAACAAATAGAGAACCTACCTACTCATGTATTGTGGAGTGACAATTATGTTACTTATCAGAAAATTTCATAACATAATGAAATATTACCGCAACATCACACTTACTGTATAAAATGCTACGAAAAAACTTAATTAGGTACTCGGTTTTAACGACCTGCACCGTTAAATTGTGAACCAAATGTTTTATATTCATAAATTCACCACAGCTTCGGAGCGAGAGGGAAATAACTAAACGCAAAATTCGCACGCTTGAATAACATTCAGGGAAACAGAAAAATCGCAATTTATTCCTCCTTTATAACAAAAATTATCAACGCTCACTGTGCACACAAAAACAACAATCATGCCCGTCCGACTGTGTAATCTCAACCTAAGATTCTCAACAACATAGACACAAATTAGGTCGTGTGCACAACGACCGCGGTAACTTGCCGGCACGTGATCATAAACTACAATAAAAAAGTACCTACTTTTATGTCGATGGAATTAAAAATAATAAAGCCGATCGGATACTGACGCTAGCTAAAAATAACTGTTTTAATAGGCAAAAGTACATTTATTGCTCATTAAAATCACCGAAAGTTACATTATCCACATTAAACTCTAATACAGATCGGTACAGGAAAGTTCTAGATTAAAAAAATGGCGACGCGACTTAGAGCCGCGGAGGATTCTTCAACACGTCCGTACGCGTCAGTGGTCGGGGCTCTCTCTCCTCCTCCACTCGCACCCCTGCGCTGGCGCGCGGGGTAGCGGGTGGCGGGAAGGGGCGGTCGCGAGCGCGCGCCTATTGGCTTCTAGCGTTACGTTATTACCACAGATATTAATACCATAGACTAGGTTATCTTTATTTTTAAAACCCCCGTTACATCCTCCCCCTCTAGCCTAACTAAGTGTCCCCGCAGTTGGGCTAGTCTAAATATCTACGCGGTCTGCCGCGCTTGCGTTTCTCGCGAACCGGATGTTCTATTTGACCCGCGAAGGGCGTGAGGTGCGAAACGTGATATTTCCCTAAGTCCGACCCGGTTTGTACGCTCTCCAAACCGTAAGTGGTTGGGCTAAAAACTTTCCCTATCTTATACGGGCCATCGCGACGAGGTATAAACTTCGCGGACTGTCCGCGGGCTGCGTCGTTAGGTCCTTGCGTTTTTAACAGAACAAGGTCACCTACCTCGTAATTTGACGATGGCCGTCTCTTCTGGTCAGCGTTCTGCTTCTGACTGGCTTGCGCTTTCTCATGTATATCCCTGGCCTCGTCTAGGGTCGCGGCCAACTTCCGTAGATAGGGCGTAATACTGGGCACGAAGTTGTCATGTTCTATGACGGCTCTCATGTCTACCTTGGGATCAGTAGGGCCCCTCAACTCTCTCCCGAAAGTGAGGTACGCCGGGAATGTCCCGTGCTACTAGTGATAGCTGAATTCATAGCAAACCTTACTGAGGCGAGATGTAAGTCCCAGGTTGCATGGTCTTGGCCCACAAGTATGGCTAGTTGCGGTTTCAAATCGCGATTCTTCCGCTCTATCGGGTTGGCCTCCGGGTGATAGTAGGGTGTGAGCGACTGGCTGATACCTAGGATGTGACATACCTGTTGCATGACGTCGCTCACGAACTGCACGCCATTATCGCTGATAAGGCGGCGCGGCACTCCATACCTGAGGAAGACCTCCCCGACAAGCGTCCGAGCACATTCGACGCTGGTGGCGCTCTCCAATGGGAATAATTCTACCCAGCGCGAACAGACGTCTTCCACAATCAACACCCACCTGTTTTTCCTAGGAGTCTCTACGAGTGGCCCAAACAGGTCTACTGAGACCACCTCGAAACGTCTTGATACGGCAGGGGTTTGCAGTAAACCTGCAGGTTTGCGATTATTAGCCTTATATCTTTGACAAGGCACGCATTCTTTTATATAGTTGGCGATGAACGTTCGCATGCCGGGCCAATAATACCTAGCACGAACGCGGCTTAAAGTTCTGTCCACACCAAAGTGGCCAGCTGTCGGCGCATCGTGTAGATCAGCCATAACCTGCTTGCGTTCATGTTCAGGGACAACTAGGCAACAGTCTTCTCCGTCGTCAGACTCCAAGCTGTACCTGTACAGGATACCGTCAGATATGGTGTATCCGCGATCAGACCACGGTCTCCCCCTGGAGGGTTCGTCGGATTCCATATCCTCAATAATTTTGCAAACCTCTGGGTCCATCAGCTGATTGCTGCGGATATCACCACTGCTTCTCTTCGGCATATCCACGACGGTCATCCGCAGGTCACACTCATCCTGGTTGCCTTCACAAACTGGTCGCGACAAGGTATCTGCGACCACGTTTGAGCGGCCGGGTGTGTACTCAATGCTGAGATCAAATTCTTGCAGAGTTAAAGCCCATCTGGCCAGTCTACCGCTAGGCGACCTTTGACTCATCAGCCACCGTAAGGGCTGGTGGTCCGTCCTAACGATGACCTTCGCGGTCTCCACATACCCGCGGAACTTGCCAAGTGCCCACACGACAGCGAGTGCCTCTCGCTCGGTCGTGGAATAGTTCCTCTCGGCGCTAGTGAGGAGCCGACTCGCGTATTCGATCGGCCGCTCGTCATGACCCTCCCCCTGCATGAGAACAGCTCCGAGACAATAGGCGCTGCTATCAGTGCAAAGGGTAAAAGGTTTTGATTCGTCCGCCTGGCGGAGAATAGGAGCAGAAACGAGAAGGGACTTGATGCGCTCAAACGCCTCCTGCTGTTCAGTGCCCCATTGCCAAGCACTTGACTTCTTCAGGAGGTTAGTTAGGGGTCTCGCGATTTCTGCGTAATTATTAACAAAACGTCGGTACCAACTCGACGTTTGTAGGAAGCACTTCAATTGCTTAACATTCCGAGGGGCGGCCATGTTGTCAACGGCTGCAGTCTTGTCAGGATCCACCTGGATTCCACCTGGGACGATGACGTGTCCTAGGAATTTTACACTTTCCCTTGCAAAGACGCTCTTGTCCCTGTTAACTCGTAACTTAAACATGGCAAGTCGATCGAAGACCGCCTCCAGATCGGCCAGGTGCCTCTCGAAAGGGCCCGGTGACAGCAAAATAAGATCATCCAGGTACGCCAGGAGCTCTACTCCCTTCAGATTGGAGCGGAACCGATCCATCATCCTCTGAAAGGTAGCTCCGGAATTCCGCAACCCCATCGGCATTCGCTTAAATCTAAAGGTACCGAGTGGCGTTGTAAAAGCCGTCTTATCTTGGTCTTCTGGGGAAACGCTCACCTGATAGTACCCTGAGCGAAGATCAAGAGTAGTCATATACTCACTGGTTTTGGCGGCATGCAGTATGTCTTCGATACGCGGCAGGGGGTACCGGTCGGGCTCGGTTACCTCGTTGAGTTTCCGGTAATCCACACAAAGTCTCCAACTGCCGTCCTTCTTACCTACGAGTACGACATTGGAGGCCCAAGGTGACTCGCATTCTTCAATGATGTCGTCTCGCAGCAGCTTATCAAGCTCCTTCTGCAAAGCCTCCTTCTTATTTTGCGACATCCTGTACGGTGGACTAGCGATCGGTTCCTGTTGTGGACTTACCTTTATACGATGCAACGCGAACTCAGTTGCCGGGCCGTCGCGCGCAAACTGCGACGCGCGGTCTCCGATGAACCTGTTAAGGGTCTGTCGCTGCTCGGGGTTTAACTTACAACCTTCGTCCGGTCGCAGCGCTATGTCATCGGAGGACCCAGTATGTAGTAGACCGGTGTCGGCACCATCGGCAGGATTCAAAGTATAGGAGTATACCAGCTCATAGCGTTCCAGACTGTCTGAGAACGACCATGTACGTTGGGCGACGTCTATTACTACACCGGCCCGGGCTAAAAAATCTACGCCTAAAAGTGTTCGGATATCACTGCCGGGCAACACCAGGAACTGGCATGTCACCCGCCGTTCTGCAATGATGACCTCTGTCTCGGCTGACAGCAGGTCCCGCCATCCTTGTGTGCCGTCGGCCAGGCGCACGTAACGTTTTGTTTCGGTAAATGTAACTCCCGAGTTTACTAAAATTCGGTATAATAGGGGACTCGCAATGCTGTGCGTGGCGCCGGTATCTACTATCGCCACACCACTACGGCCCATAACACTTATATTCACCATCGGATGGTCGTTGCACATACTTGCGTTAGTAATAATTACGCATGAATCAGTATCGACCCTACTATTAATATGACTACTATTCCTAACATCGACGTTATTTATACAAAAATCTATATCAACATTGTTGAAAGATGTTTTGCCGTCGGGTTTCGTCGTTGTCTTTAAGCAAACATCGCATTTCGACCTCACGACGCCCTGCTTGCCACACCCGTAACAACGTACTTCCTTGGGTGCTGTATTATTACTTCCACTGGAAATAGGTTTCTCGCGATTACGACACTCGTCACTAACATGCCCAAAAAGCTTGCAATAACTACAACGCGGTCTATTTCTGTTGTTGCAACGCGACGCGGTCGCACTCGTGGCAGCGCAATTCGATTGCGTGAGAACACGGTCGGTAGTAGCGATAGTGGTCGAATTACTTTCGCGTATTTTATTGGTATTATTCACCTTAGACGCTTTGTAGGTATCCTCCGCGATCCTAGCCTTATATAATAGGTCGTCTAACCTACGA
Organism: Spodoptera littoralis; assembly: GCA_902850265.1. Taxonomy (NCBI): domain Eukaryota; kingdom Metazoa; phylum Arthropoda; class Insecta; order Lepidoptera; family Noctuidae; genus Spodoptera; species Spodoptera littoralis. The sequence continues at coordinate 13,540,360 of LR824545.2, forward strand.
ACACTATCACGCGGGACTCGTTTCACTACGCGTCGATGCAATAATCCGTAACAAATGTCAACTTGCAAAGTTTCATCTAAAGAATACGGTAACTTTGCGATTAACGCGCGCACTTTACACAAAAATGTCTCTGCACGTTCTTCTTGTTGTTCCCTGGCGAAGATCTCGCGCAGGATGAGGTGCGCGGGCTGCGCCACGCCGTACATCGCACGGAGGCGCGCGATCGCGTCCGTCCACGTAGGTACCGACGCTTTTACGCCGCGCCACCACACGGCGGCTTCGCCCTCCAGTAGCATGGGTAACCCACGCAGGGCGTGCTCGTCGCTCACCGCTGCACACTCCTTGTAGACCTCGACGGCGTCCAGGAATGCTTCCAGGACCTCAGCGTCCGGGGAGGTCCCGTTGAATCTCACCGTGCACTTTGTGAAGTTAGCGTCACTGCACGGCGGAGCCGCGACGGCGGTATCTCCGCCGGTCGCGTTCGATGATGGAGAGGGCCCGACTGGAGTGGATGCCCTGAAGTCGCCGCCGGATCCCATCAGCGTGCTAACGAGACTCCTATTAGCTTCCACTTGCGCACGCGTAATCGTCTCGATTAGCGTGGATAAAAAGTCTGGGGTAATTTGGGGAGCTGGATGTGTCGACCTCGAGCCGGCACTCGCGGCGGCGTCCGCGTGGCCGCGCTCGGCGACGCTCTCCTGTTCAGTGAGCGTGACGTTTCCCTCGTCTTCTCCGTGCTGTTGCCGGAGGGCTTCACCTCTCCTCGTTGTCGGCATCTTCACGTTATTGATGACAACGGTAAGGTGGCGAGTGGATTCGGGTCAGTAGGTACTTTACCCGCGGTCACGTAGGCACTGGATCATTCGTAACGGTCGAATACGGTTCGGCCACTAGCTTGGGCGCCAGTTTAATAGGCAAAAGTACATTTATTGCTCATTAAAATCACCGAAAGTTACATTATCCACATTAAACTCTAATACAGATCGGTACAGGAAAGTTCTAGATTAAAAAAATGGCGACGCGACTTAGAGCCGCGGAGGATTCTTCAACACGTCCGTACGCGTCAGTGGTCGGGGCTCTCTCTCCTCCTCCACTCGCACCCCTGCGCTGGCGCGCGGGGTAGCGGGTGGCGGGAAGGGGCGGTCGCGAGCGCGCGCCTATTGGCTTCTAGCGTTACGTTATTACCACAGATATTAATACCATAGACTAGGTTATCTTTATTTTTAAAACCCCCGTTACACTGTTATAGATATATTTATGTATCCTTGTGTACACATGGGTACATGTCTTCACACATTATGTTAAGTTCCGCTTTATCGATCGATATCACAAAACCACATAACTAAGTATAACGCCGATTGTATACACCTACCTACACAACTAAAAAATAAACTAGCGTTATTGAATAATGTTACTTAGTTGTATGGGGAAGTACCCATACATGTATTCATAGATGATTGCATGAGTGACGCCCACCACTAATAAGCAAGCTATAGATATTAACAACTATTACACGTAAACACTGCTAATGTAAAAATAGAGAGTAGGGATGTTAATATTTCCGATTGCAATGCAGATAAAAAAATATCCGAATGCAGGCATTACTGCTGCCGTACTTTACGTCTACCTTCACTCACAAATGAAATGGAAAGTGAGAAAAAATATGTTATTCGTGTTATAAAGGGTTATCGTGCCGATAAACAGATATAAAACACACTTTCGATGTTGAAGAACAATACTTTCTATGAGTCTCGAGCGTTCCATTTTTAGTCAAGTCGCGGACGTACGTTGCCATGCAAAATGCGAAGGCAATCTTGTTGACGGCGAAATAGACGACATCATGAATGGAACTGTGTACTGCTTCTGCTTTTAAACACATAAACCATCGGCCCAGCAACGACGCGATTTTTGCTGCATAATTTTCAAGGGCATCCATACCCAACAGAGTTCGACGCGTATGGACAATCAAAGGGGCCCCACGGAATCTCAACGATTCATGAATGAAACAAACAACATGCACTTATGGAAAACTACGCATCGACAACTTTAAATTAATGAAATTAACACAGAAATAAAAGAAAATACTTACAAACTCGTCAGCCGCGATACGTGTATAATCACATACATGACGTCATTTGACGCAACACAAACCCGAAAAATCGAGTAAAATATATAGTAACTGCTTCGAAAACAACACCAACATAAAATATGCACGATACTTTATTAAATACAATAAGTTAGTTATGTCATTTAGAGCGTTTTAGGACATTTTACAATATTTATTTGTTGTCACCGACTCAGAGTTTTGACAAGATGGTCGCGCACCGACTGTTTTGCTTTGGTTGTCAGCTGATACGAAAGACTGTTCTACTTCAAACAGAATCATGTAATGTACGCTCTCGCTCTAGCGCACGAAATACGCGCAGCCGTGCAAAAGAGACAAACAACATGACTCTCTTATTTGAACAGGGCTTCAAATATAACGAACGTCATTTTCTTGTTGCATTTATTATTGCAAAGGAAAAGTCGCAAATAAATCTATTTCTTCTTTGCGATGAATTGAAAAGCAGTACGATATAAGTAAAAAGGTGTTTCTATTTCACAAGAACACGTAATCATGGATCTGTAAGTTATATTTGGGCGTGATGTATTTTGTTGTTTTTGGTGTTAGTAGCGCCATCTATACACAGGTTGTGGAGGTATTGTTATTAGAGTTCGAGCAAGGTCATGGCTGCAATTTGTGTTAGAGGCCAAAATATTTAAATAAACTATATTTATGTGTGAAAGGATTATATTAAAACGTTGAAACTTTCTTCTTACTAACAAACAAATTGTGTAAGCGTCACCATCTGCTAGTAAACGCGTAACACGTAGACTACGTGGTATGTTTTGAATTCCTGTGAGTTGCTAAAGTTATTGCATAGATGGCGTTATGCGGCGACGACGAGAATGATTCATATTTTGTTTTTCAAAAGCGGGTGGCGAGTGGGTTTATTTCGTGTCACTCGTTACTTGTGCGGGATTTACATGGGTGACATTAGTCGCACGATTTTTAAGTGTGGCGTAAATTGATAAAATGGCAATAGGGTAGATGCCTAATTTTTATTTTAATGTCCATCTGGTAGATTATTTTAAATCATTAGATACGTATTTTTTATTTTCTTACAGAAACGAATACTTTGGAAGAGAGACTGATATTGATTTGAAATGTCGCGTGACGTCACTTCTATGTACATTATATACGTAGACATGATGATTTAGCCCCACTCCTAAACTTTAGTTCGTTTCATCTAAGTATTATTTTAATATACGACAAAATAAAAAAAAACTCAGTAGTAGCACGAAGTCAGGCAGGAACAGTGCCCGGTGCCCCGGTATATGGCAATACCCTTCTACTCCAATTACATGGGATTCATAACATAAATAGTGAAAAGTGAGTGTCACATTGTATAGTGGCATTAAGTGCCGTAATCATATTGTCTGTACGGTCTGTTTCAATATTTTTTTTTTCATTTATGCAGAATGTATGTACCTATTTTTATATTGTATAGTACTCACACCATATTAATTAATTTATTCCAAATCCTAAACGTGAGAACTTGTTATTGGCTCATTGTTACCTACGCCTATTGTTATTTTTATCCATTTTTATAAGCTGTAAGTCCTCCATGAATTATAAATAAATAAATAAAAATAAATGTACACCTCTGCCTACCCCTTCGGGGATAAAAGGCGTGATGTTATGTATGTTATATTACAAATACATTTTAACAAATGAAGCTATCTAGAATCAAAAGACCCAACAGGACAATAAGACGATTGATTACGTCAATCCCAAAACTTGCTAAATTACAGAATTATTCATATCAGATTGACATTGAAGGGACCTTTCTACATAGCTTCACTAATCTAAATAGGTAGCAGATGAATATTGTAAGCGTAGTTGAACAGATTGTTTGAAGATTACTAAACTGGATTTGTACCTGTTACCCGAGGGTATCGTAAAATGTTGATAGAGGCTTGTCAAGTTGGACAACATGCTGCGGAGGAGTTAACGGGCTACCGGGGCTCCGGCTCGAAATACAGGAGTAGGAACGGGGTGGTTTTTAGTCAGTAAGAGCCTGACACTTACTCCCGCCTTACTCAGGCGTGAGAAGTAATTAGATGGTACCCCCTAAAAAAAATTGGACAACATCGAGAATACTATACCTAGCCATATCTCGTTATTTTTGCTTCCAGAAGAGGTGGGTAGAATACTAGGTACGTTAGGTTCCTACTTATTCAATAAAGTACCAATTGGTTACCGATTATGTTTCTTATGTTTTTGGAATTGCGTTTCGTAGTAACCACAGTAGAAATAAACGTATTTGTACTGTGTGGCAACTGACTTGATAGCAATTTATCACGGATTCCATTATTTTGTACTGTCGAGTCTTGTGAAAAGTAAGTTATTAGTGCGTTTTTTTTAAAGAAAAACGTTACCTCGCGCTTTGGTCATTTCCTGTGTCGTAGGACATACATACAAGTTTACATACACATGACACCCAGACTCGGAACAACAATATGTGGATCACACAAAGAGTTGTTCTGTGCGGGAATCTAACCCGCGACACGTTGCGCGGCGGCCAGTTGCTCAACTACCACGCGAAGTTAGCAAACCAATTATAATGAAACTTGGTACTCATTCATACACAATATATCGAAGTCCTAAAAACTTAACTAACTACATTTACGAATTTTATTTCTATATCACCATTGTTCTCGCACAATCGAACCAATAAAACTTTGTAACTGGAGAATTGTATTGTGAACCTGATTAGAAAAGAGTAACCTATGGAGTTTCTTGCTCGTTCTTCTCCATAGGAATCTACACATTGGAATGAGCAAATAGCTTCACTTTTAAATTTCTATTGTTGACGTTCAAAAGTGCCTTCTTGGTCTAATTGAAATAAATGATTTTGACTTTGACTACAGGTCTTATTCATATTTTTGGCCATCAGACCCCACAGCATAAACCACGTCAGCTTCATAAAACCAATCATTCCTTCACGACAAATTGCTCCAGCCTCCAATCAGAATCACGGATGCGCAATAAAAATTACGTATCGACCAATTACGGACGACCTGGCTTTCAGTTTGATTGAAAGCCATTGGCTAATGAAATGTATGCTTCGTTATGTTGCACGATTCAGTAATTAATGGTATTGCAATGGTCTTTTATGGAAGTGGTTGATTTTTCGGAAGAATCAATTGAAACAATGGATTAATTATTATTAGTACCTACATCAGATAATGAGCGCAATGTGGTCTTTATAAGGTTTATAAGGTGTCGTGGTGACCCGGAGGTTTAAGACGCCCACTTCTCATGCATGATTGTGCCGGTGCGTCTTCGAAACCTACCAACGGCAAGTACGAATGTGACTTTTTCCGAGTTATATGTACTTTCTAAGATTATTCAGACACCAATGATAAAAGGTGAAGGAAAACATCGTGAGGAAACCTTATAATTTCTAATTATAAGTTTGAAATCACCAACTCGCATTGAGCAAGCGTGGTGATTAATGCTCAGGCTTTGCTCAGCAGTGGACATTTATAGGCTGTTGATGATGTGGTCTTTATGGACTTGTAATTAGCTTTTTGTTAATGGAATTTATTTTAATTTAGTACCATACCAACATGGTATGACTATCCTAATGAACGTTATAGACAGCTTTTTTGCTATACAGTGTGTAAACGTAAGGCTCCCGAAAAATGCCGACAGGTGATGATCAAAAATAAGCTTTATTTTAATAAAAGTAAGGAATTAAATGTTTCTTTTATGTAATAAGAGTTGTAATCAACTGCTCAAGGTTGATGTTGCATGAATAATATGAAAACAAAGACGATTACAATTGTTAAATCAATTTCTTTTTGTCAGCTTTTCGGGAGAATTTCATTCACAGCCTGTATACGTAAGTTGTTTATTTTTCTCCTTTTAGTTTTAAACTTAGTGTTAGTCTATGGATATAGATAACCATTTATAATGCTGGTAATCTCAATAATACTTTCAATGACATCATAACCGACTATGATATCAGCGTTTCCGTTATGCGTTATACGGCCCGAGAATTGATCTCGGGGCCTCTTTATCCAGCAGTTGGACTTGTAGGTAACCTCTGGACTCGACTAAAGAGGTATTTATTTAGGAAAATTAAAACGAATAAGAAAGATTTCTTAAGGTTTTATGTAAAATCTATAAATATAATAAAATCGTAGGAAAGTGAAAACTGTACATTTTTTTTTAAAAGAATGCTTGAGTCGTGATTTACAAGCGATTCCGAAGCTAGAAATATGGTTTTTATAATTATTGTCTGTTTGTCTGTATGTATGTCTGGGTTAAACTCAAAAAGTATTCCATGGATTAACTTAAAATTTTGCACGATTATTACTAACAGGTCGGGTCAACATATAGGCTACATATTGTCACGCTTTCATCTACGGGGGAGGAGCTGCGAATCACTATTCCACGCGGACAAAGTCGTGGGCAAAGCTAGTCCAGAATAAATAAGAAATAAAATATCCAAACACATAATGCGCCATTTATTTCAACATCAATAAATACAACTTCATATTATTATAATTCTCTAACATTTATACATAGTATTATATTATTTACAAGATAATCTAAATATTCATACTTTATATACATCTTTGGCAAATATCTCTGACTAGAGTAGAGGACTAAGGATTTATAGGCAGTTAAAGGTGGGCTTAGGAAATACATTGAATTAATTATATGTAGTTATGGATTGGTTCACAATAATTGTAATATATTTGAATATCTATAAACTTAACAATAATTGAGATGATGACAGGGTATGAAAATTAAAAATCTAATTAGTCCGTAAGTTAGGTAACGAAAAAATATTAGACACATATTTTTTTTATTTTGTCGTATATAATAAAACAATACTTAGATAAAACGAATCAAAGTTTAGAAGTGGGGGGTAAAACGTCATTTCTACGTATAAAATGTACCTACATAGAAGTGACGTCACGTGACATTTCAAATCAATATATCGTCAAAAGTATTCGTTTCTGTTAGAAAATAAATAATACGTGTCTGATGATTTAAAATAATCTACCAGACGGACATTAAAATAAAAATTAGGCATCTACCCTAATTAACGCCACGCTTTCAGAGGTTCTGTAATGGAACATCAATTTTTCACCAGTCTGTTATGAGTTCCATGTAATAGAAATGTTAAAAATATGATTCGGTTGAAAAACCTTCGAAATCCGGAGAAATACTTGATAATATTCAGTCCGATTACGAAATCGTAATTGGGGCGGCTCCTTTTTACTAGAAGCTACATTTGCGACTATAATTAATTGAAATAACTAGTAAAATAAAAACATAACATATCAGCCTTTTATCCCCAAAGGGGTAGGCAGAGGTGCAAATTACGGCACTTAATGCCACCGTACAATGTAACACCCACTTTTCACTATTTATGTTGTGAGTCCCATGTAATAAGGGGTGAGCCTATTGCCATATACCGGGCACAATTCTAGACTCCGTGCTACTACTGAAATTTTTTTTAAACCCAGTAATACTATGCTCGACCCGGGAATCGAACCCGAGTCCCCTTGCCTGGCAGTCGCACTTGCGACTACTCAGCCAACGATGCAATCAGAACAGCAAGAGAGCAGTGTAAAATAATTTCAATGAATATTTCATTAATATGATGCGTAGATGGAAATATTGTGCGTTTAAGACTTGGGATCGATGCACGTGCAATGCAAGACAGCAGCAACAGTTGAATTTTAAAGAGGTACCTACTAATCTAAACATTATTATAAATAGCTTAAATATATGTTCTATAGAGTACAGTCGTACATACATGGCTCATACAAGTCATACAGAGGTCATACAAAAGTCATACATACTTACGTACAAACATTTATTGCTATATACTTTGCAAAATGAACATCACAACCACAGGGTAACTTATAGAAGGTAGAAAATCTGCTTACAAAGGATTTTAAGTCTTATGTAATTTGTGATAAGCTACAAAATTTATTATCTACGCAACAGGTAGGTAGGATACAGAGGGAATATTTGTTTGAAAGTGTCAACAATTACGGAAAAGAATGTTTTAATGTTGAATACATTTTCAACCTTATTGCAGAAGTTTAAGGCTTATAATTGATTAAAAAAGATTTGCGGTAACTTGATGCGTACGTGCGGTTTGTTCAGGAGTACATATTTAACTTAAATTTTACATGAGTGCTTAGATGTGTCCAGTACAACAATTTCATAACGAACCTTTCCGTGATTGGAATAAAGTTTTAAATTGCTTGACAGTGATTAAGTCGATACAGGCTTATATAGTAAGCTATTCCTGTCATCACAAAAATTCAGCACAAATAAAAATAGCTAGGTCATTTCCAAGTCAAGAAAAAACTGAAAACATAGACACAATTTCACTAAACAGCCTATAACATGAATAAATCTACTTATTTACAATCAATGCGTATTTTAAATACTACAACAATAACTTTCATACGATTATATATTTTCTATTAAGTTAATTTATTAAATTGACCGTTTAATATTATAATTATTATATACAAACGTTTCATTTCATTACTATGTTCGAAAAGTCTGTGTAAAGAAACGTTTTATTTTAGAATAAGTATCTTAAAGACACCATACTATATCCTACTCAGACGGAGACATCAGAAGAGTGTAGCCAACCTATTTGGTATGCAGGTCGAAAATGAAGATGGAATCAGTTACAGAGACAGTACTTATTGCTATACTAAAAACAATACTGAATGATTTTTAATGAAACCATATCTCTAGTAACTATTGGTCGACTAAAGCCCGTTTTCATCAACCTCTCTTAAATTTTAAGGAATCCCTAAGTTAGTTAGGTGACATAATGTATAACATTATGGTTTTCATAAATTTTTGTGACACCTAACAGTACAAGCTTACTTGTACTGTTAGGTGTTACGTTTAGTAATTTTTAGTTAAGAGTTGGTTTAGGGGTGGGTACTAGTGGTTTGGTTCTCATAGATAATGGTCATCTATGGCCATCAATCAATTTAATGCGGTTACTAGCTCTGTACTAAGTTCATCTTTATTTTCTTACCTGCTTACTAAATAATTTGACTGACTATACATACTAAAGCAATATTCCACTAATAGTACCTTAGATAAACTACGTAGTTCTCAACTTGAGCTCAGACAATTTATAAAATAAAATAATATTTACACACGCCATTTTGTGACGGCCATCTTGTGTGGACCAATTCAAAATGGCGGATCCTGATTTAAAACTATTAGCAATTTGGAATCAAGTAACACTTGATGGGGTTTGGGAATTAAGCGTATTTATTTATTAAAGTTTTTAAATAATTAAAATTCGTTCTGTGATCTAAGGTAATGGAAATAAGTTCTTCAGAAAAGATTTCTCTGCACTTATCATTCAATCACAGCCGTTATTGACTATATTTGTTATAATATTTTTTCGAACCAAAAATCAATTTTGTTTATGTTCTAGTGTAATTTAGACACATTTTAGCCTTTTATCCTCGAAGGGGTAGGCAGAGGTGCACATTATACCACTGTACAATGTAACACCCACTTTTCACTATTTATGTTATGAGTCCCATGTAATAGGCGGTGAGCCTATTGCCATATACCGGGCACAGTTCCAGACTCCGTGCTACTACTGAGAATTTTTAAAAAAACCCAGTAATACTTTGCCCGACCCGGGAATCGAACCCGAGACCCCTTGCCCGGCAGTCGCAATTGCGATCACTCGGCTAACGAGGCAACTTAAACTCATGTTTGGTCTAATGCAGAAGGAAAACAGAATGAGAGACAATATGTATTTTGTATTTGCTAGATAAATCTTGAGCGAGTCCAAACACAAGTCTAGTCGTAAACTACGTAGTAATCTAAGGGCTAGGTGCCGCAATGGAGTATTTTCCTGAACGCCTTCCTGAACTCAGGGTTGAAGATGGTGTAGATGACGGGGTTGAGGAACGAGTTGATGTAGCCCAGCCACGTGGTCAGGATGAACACCGTCACTCCAGGAGAGTAGGGAAGACCAAATTTGGAGCACATCGCGTCCAGAACTGAGCAGGTGAAGAATGGAGCCCAACAGAAGAGGAAAACACCTGTAAAAGAGAATGGTGTTTAATAAAACATTTAGAGTAATAAGCATAATCTTTAAGACGTTTTAATGTCTCTGTGACGCAATTGAAATCTCGTGTAGCCAATGTCCATATCCATAGGCAGTGACTATTTTTCATCAGGTAATAAGCTTGTCACATTATAATAATATTTGATTGTTTATGTCCTTAGTCCTTACCTAAAACAATGGCGAGAGTTTGAGTTGCTTTCTTCTCTTTCTTGGCGAAGGACTTGGCTCGTAGCTTGCCAGCTCTGTTCGCTCTGAAGATGGTGAACCTGGCTGCTGAGGCTGCACTTCTGAACCGTCTCCGAGGAGTTGAAATGAGGGAGCTATTACTCAGCCGGCTTAGTTTCTTTCTGTGAAAGAAAAAGAAAGAATTCAGATGATATCTTTGGTAAAAGGATTATTAGGGTCTTAATCAAGAACAAAATTAAATTTATTTGGTATTTTGCGAAATGCAACCTTATTTCAAACAGAATTTAGTTCGCGTTACATATTAAACACATCTGACTGACCACATTTAAAAAAATACACACATAATTCTATTAAACTTTCTATCACGTAATCCCATCAACAAATCCGATAATAATGTGCAGAAAATCGTTCCCAAACCAATAAAGAGACCACCCAACATCCTCGATTGAAATATGGATGTCCATTAAAATTGATTTGCTTGGATTTATCAAAAGACCCCCTTTAAAGGAAATGGGGTGCTTCAGAACTTATGGCCGATGGGTTCGACCCATCCTTACTATCACTTGGACATCCGATGACCTTAAAGAAATTGCGTACAAAGATGGTTGCAGTGCAAAATAGTCGTCCTTTATGTCCCTCGTTAACGTAGCTCTATTTTCTGCAGCCTTTGGTGATGAGGAGCAGATGACATGGTTTTTAGTATGTATAATGTACATACACACACGATTATGTAGGTATACACATGGTAGGGTCGGTTGACTTGGGAGTAGGGTTGCCACCCGTACTTTATAATAAACTATTGTACGTTATTTAAGGTAATTGTACTCTATACTTTACAAGAATAATAAAGTACACGAAAATACTTTTTTTGCAAACTTCATTTCTATTAAATTCGTAAGTATTATTCGTTAAACTTATCGATTCGTTATCGATTTATGTTGAATAGATTTCGCCACTCGCCAGCGCCACTTAGACAATTTCTAGTAAAGATGCATTTATTTGTATTTGAATGCAATTGTTTAGTAAAGGTACTAATTTAATACAAACTGCAAAAAGCAATAAAGAATATATTTTTAAATATAATACTAAATAAGACTAAATTGTACTTTATTTTTGTACTGTGTACTTCTTTTTTCAACCCTACTTGCGAGTGCTAGTAACTATTTCCGCTTTGAAGTTAACTTTGTACCGATGTTAGGGTTTTTGTAGGGTTTAACTAAGTAGGTTTTGTTTGTATTGTTACATTTTCCGTTGTCAAGTAGATCGTATCTTTGTAGTTTATTTAAAGGGTAATAATAATTACGTTAAGAGAACAACGAACGGGGTTCTATGGAAGTATGCTTCATAAATAAACTGAGCAAATGATATTTGTCTCTGATAATGAGATATTAAGATCCAAATTACATTCATTCATTACTGTATGTAGACTTCGTTAGTATTTACATTTCTGAATAAACAAGGAAATGTTCATTTCACCGTGTCTTAACCACAGTGAAATGTGAATAGGTGCAAATAGAACTTGGCAATAATAATTTATAGCAAGAATTATATGTGTATACGTCGCCGCTTTAATAGGGATGATGACACATACATAACATCACGCCTTATATCCCCGAAGAGGTAGGCAGAGGTGCACATTATGCCACTGTATAGTGTAACACCCACTTTTCAGTAACAACAGGTACAATGTAACACTCACGTCGTCCGAGTGGTCGAAAGTGTGACTGCCGGCAAGGGTTCAATTCCCGGATTGGGCAAAGCATTACTGGTTTTTTTTAAATAATTCTCAGTAGCACATAAGCTGGAATTGTGCCCGGTATATGGCAATAGACTCACCCCCTATCACATTGGGCTCATAACAACACAACATCACGCCTTTTATCCCCAAAGGGGTAGGCAGAGGTGCACATTATGCCACTGTACATACAATGTAACACCCACTTTTCACTATTTATGATATGAGTCCCATGTAATAGGGGGTGAGCCTATTGGCATATTGCAGTCTCCTATTTTTGATTCTGTTCTACAAACTGTAGGTAAATATCACAGAACTGTGGTAAATATACTCAACCTATTCCGATCATTCACTGGTGATAATAGCGCGAGTGAAATAATCATAATCATTATCACATTTATTAGGTTTACAACTTACAAAACCTTTAAAAGCAGACTTAGAAACTAAACGTATGTACTATTAAAATAGTTTTGTAAATAATCATTTCTGCTACAAATTCTACTTTCTATTTGCACCTCTGAGCTCTAGTAAATACTGTTTAGTTTTCAACTTGCACATAAAGTTTGTATACTGTGTTCAGCTGTTTGTATGTGCATACTTAAAACATATGTATGTGTGTGTTAGTATTGCACATTTTCACGTAATTCTCATGGAAACTTTTGTTTACCTTTTCTGGTTTGCTGAACTCGATATTGTGATCGAATTATTTTCAAAATTCAAAGTCAAAGTCAAAGCATTTATTTCAATTAAACCATAATTTGGTAGTTTTGAAATAAATAATAATCTGTCAGTCAGTCCGTTAGTGAAGCTAGGTGCTCATTCCAAAATGTAGATTCGAATGGAGAAGAATGATCAAGAAACTCCATTCGTTACTCTTTTAAAAAAAGTATGTTCTACAATGTCTCTGATACATAATATTTCAATACTGTACGCATATGTGAGAACAATGCAAAGACACGCTTGACGCATACTAATTACAAAACTTACTAAAATAAAAATAAAAATAAAAAAAGCAAAACAAAAATTATTATTGCTTCGGGATTGTTTTGACTGTAAAGTAAATTAAATATCAATGTATAATCGTTTTCAATCTACCTCTCTGTACTAAAACCCTTTGCCTGACTATAAAATCGTACCTGAGAACAGTTGCTCCACAGCTGCACTCATAACTATGTACTTGACTAACGACACAGTCTATAACTAAGTCAATATTAAGGACAAAACCACAAAACGCACTTAATAAAAAACTTTTCTACAATAGACATTTCGGAAATGAGTTCATACACAAGTCTATTACAAATTCAAAGTCTACTTAGATCAAAGGATGTCAACAAAAACTGGATGAGTAAACTCCCAAGTATTTGAACGTGACCTTTGGAAGAGGAAAAGGTTCTGGCTTGACCTTGAAACTTGAAGGCAAGTTCCCTAATTAGCCATCGATCAAACGAAGTTTAGGCAAATCATTGTGTTTTATTGGTTGAGCAAAGATTAATACGATTGCTACACTGTTTGTTTATTTTACGAGAAGTGTATTGGTGTTGTTTGTTGAACATAACATAACATCACGCCTTATATCCTGGAAGGGGTAGGCAGAGGTGCACATTACGGCACTTAATGCCGCTGCACAATGGAATTGTGCCCGGTATTTGGCAATAGGCATAACATAAATAGTGAAAAGTGGGTTTGTTTGAACAAGGTGGGAATTTCACAATCATCATCAGCTTTTTTAAGGGGGGAAAAATCATCGAATGACTTCTCCCACCTGGGTGAGGCGGGAGTGAGTGTCAGTCTCTTACTGACTAAAAACCACCCCTTTCTTACTTTTGCAAATCGAGTCAGAGCCCCGGTAACCTTTTACGTTCTCCATGACACCATTTGCTGATTACCATCAGCTTAAATGCTAGCACTGGGCAAAGGCTTCTTCTTGCACAAAGAAGATATATGTATTATTGTTTTAATTATTGTACACTAGACGACCCCCTTTATCAAACTCCTGAATACTGGCTCCATCCAAAGGTTGTCTGGAAGAAATCGCATTCTGCGATAAGACCGCCCATTGTGCACATTCTTTTATGTTTGTTTTTTTTTTATGTATGTTTTTATGGTGTACAATAAAGTGTAAAATAAATAAATAAATAAATATTAGTCACCACGTTTGCTCAAGTCGCGTTGGCTTTTATTTGGAAAATATGGTATTTTCTTACAATGTTCTAATTGTATGAATATTATGAATATAGATGTAGTGAATAAATTAATGTCTCTACGTGATATGGACGGAGGTAAATTCGAGTTACACAACATTGAACTATATTTTTCCTTCTACCGACATTAACGACAAATTTATTATTTTATGCAGCGGGTTCAATGCTCCCACGGAGCAACTGTTTATGTGATGCACAAATTGTTGTTTCGGGTTTGGGTGTCATGTGTATGTGAACTTGTATGTTTGTAAACGCACCCACGACACAGGAGAAAATCCTAGTGTGGGGAAACGTTTTTTTAAAAACGAATATAAACAAATAACAAGCTCATGACTGTTATTCAAAGATTCTGTCCATAGTGTACATCCCTTAAAGTAGCCATATTATATTACATAGCAATAAACCGTTTCCCTCATAGACAACAGCTTAAACCACCCTCATATAGCTTGTAGTTGTTCCATGACAAAACTAAGGCACTTATCTTTAATACCACTATAAAATAACTCATAACACAATATCTTTACCTATTGTACTCCATAAAGGTCTTAAAAGATAACATCAGATGTTCTGCATAACTGTGTAAGACTCTTATCAAATTGAGGTCTTTGGACCTTAAGTACCGTGTTGAATAAACATGTACATAATATTGTTATGACAAAGTCAATTGCAACAAGTAATACATAAATTAATTCTTTCATAACTATGTTTAAAAATGTCGTTCGTCATGTCGTGGTGGCCCGGAGGTTAAAGCGCCCGCTTCTCATGAATGAGGGTGCCGGTTCGAAACCTACCAACGGCTAATACCAATGTGACTTTTTCCGAGTTACATCTACTTTCTAAGATTATTTAGACATCACTGACAAACGGTGAACGAAAACATCGTGAGGAAACCTGGGCTTATAAATTCTAATTATAAGTTTGAAATCGCCAACCCGCATTGAGCAAGCGTGGTAATTAATGCTCAAACCTTATTCGTGTGATGATGATGATGTTTAAAAAACGACTTCAACACCTCCCTTTTTTGAAGTCGGTTAATTAATATGCATTCTCCTATGTGTAATAAACACTTTTCTGAAAACCGCATCAAATTCGGGTCAGCCAATTACGAGATAATCGCGTACAAACATACACACATTAAGATCAAACTGCTGAACCTCCTTTTTTCCGTCGGAAGTCGGTTAAATATATTTTTATGTTAATCGTTTAGAACAAGACACAACGTAACGCGAGGATTTCTTTATACTTGGTAGGTTGATGTATTGGCCACCGTCTCGCAGGTGAGGTGCACTGCGAGCAACATTATCAACTGTCTCGTCAACAGCGCATGTGATAAGTATATGTCAAATGTTGCGAAGATAAGCCCTCTTCTACCATTTACGTTTGATATCCATAACGAAGGTAGTTGTGGAAAAAATACCTAATATCAGACCGATCTGTCATCAGGAAGGGGGTAAAATTTAAATCAAAACAAATCAGTTTTTTTATAATAACTATCGTGAGACATACTAAATTAACTAAAATCGCGGGTTACTCACTTGAATATACTGAGAAAAGCTCTACTAGTCTCGAACTATAGGGTCCCCTCCCCATAAGCAGCGTGCGCAGTAGCGGCGATGTCGCGCGACAGTGAGCTCTTCTGTGTATTCATATTTCAGTATATTCACGTGAGTAACCCGTGATTTTAGTTAATCAAATCAATTTATTTGTGAACACAGATATTACAGAAGGATGTTCAAAATATACATACATTAATAGCATCTCCATGCTATATTAATAAAAAAATATTCAAGCCAAACAAACACACGAGGGAATGTTATTTATATATATCGAAATAGTTTTTTGTAATAGAATTTAATCCCATTTTGTAGTCTATGCTATCCCTCTATGGTAGTTCTGTATTGTCTATGTATGTATCTTTCTCTTTGCCAAAAACCTGTGCGGAATAAAGAAGCGTGCTCGCTATATGAAAGTTGTTTTAATCATTAATAATAGGGAAGCTAAACCAAACCGTTTAAAAATTTAAAAAAAATCAAAAAAGGAGTGGACAACGCCTCCTCAGTCTAAGATTCGATCGGATACGCAATACGTAAATTCTTTGTGTACAAGAATAGATGAAGATATTTAGGCTAGAAGGTGGCTGGATATTGCAATGAAGTTTGGAAATCCAGTTCCCAATTCTGGGAACAGGGTGCGCCGATCCTTGTGATCGAATCTTTTAAGGATCCCCCGGTCCCCTAAGGAATCTTTACGGGTTCTCCTGGAGAGGAGGCGTTCTCCGACCAGGCTATTAGATTTTCGAACAGACTTTGACTATGCTATTCTCCAATAACCTGGTGGGCTTTCGCCCGATGGTAGGATGTAGGGAAGTTGTATTCGTATTATGTTGCATGCAAACTTTGCTTGCGCGATGTAGGACTTGGTGTATTTTTTTAGATCGTGTTTAGCTCAGTCATCTTTGACATTCCTTGGTCTTAGCTATTTGATGTTAAATTTATATTAATTTTAGGTTCATTGACTATATTCTAATTTCACCAGGGTATTGTGTAGAGACTGGTTACATGTGATGGTCTGGTAACAAGTTTTATGGTAATAGAACATTCATTACATTTTACTTCAGCTCCTAAGTTTTTACCTACAATCACATATTTTATTTTCTGTTGCTCCTTAAATTATTACACCAACTTACTGCTTTTCTGTTTCAGAATTGTGTTAAGCGCCATCTATTAACTGGTGGCCGAACTTTTCTAATAAATGGTCAACTATTAATATAATTTTTATATTTAAATTACTAAAAACTTTCAAATATGTGGAAACTTTAAAGTAAATAAAAACTGCAGCCGAATACAGTGTTGTGGCTAAGAGACACAAAGCGAAATATCTGTATTAATATCAAATTCTTCATCTTTAAAGTAAAATACATCACATAAAGCTTAAAATTAGTCCAACATTACACTACACAACTAAACTAAAATAGAACCATGAACGTATTCCACGAATCTCTTTATCACATGAATTCATGTACTACATTCATGTACCACTGACATAATATTCATTGTCTGACCAAATTCCGAGACATACACGTGTTCATATAATTTCAGAGAGGTCCAAAACCCTAGTACAGACCTAGGACGTCTAAATATTCTAAACACGTAGGCTACCTGACAATTAGGGTACATACTCCCCAAATAGCTATTAGCATTTATATACGATTTCAAAGAAATTAACATAACAATCGGGTTGTGCAATGTTTTTCAAAGATTTTTCTGCTATTGTTGTAATAAGGTAAATATTATAATCTTAAGTTAAATAATATAAGTAGCGCCATCTAGTGTTAAGTTGGCAAGTTTCTCATAGACGTCGATATATTATCTGTATTCTTTCCTTTTGTCGTCTGCATGGCGCCCATCATGTGCTTTCTGTGTGATTTTTAATAAAACTACGAAATATAACAAGCTATTATCTATTATTCAACCACATCCACCACTTCAACATGGCAAATAGCCATGGATTCTGAAATAAATAGTTTAAATAAAAATAATACTTGGCAAATTGTAGAAAAACCAAAAGATAAAAAGGTAATTGATGTTAAATGGGTTTTTAAAAAGAAAAGTAATAATGAATATAAAGCTAGATTGGTTAAGTGGTTTCACGAAAAAGTTAATAAATATGAAGTGCAATTATGAAATCAAATTACGATTGAGGTTATCTGGTCACAACGGAAAAGTTAGTTTTGAAAACGTCTGAATCTACAAGAATATACGTAAATATGGCACAACAAGCTAAAATAGAAGACATCATGATACCTATTTTTGATGGGGCAAACTATTCGAGTTGGAAATTAAGGTTGGTTACTTTGTTGGAATACAAAGAATGCAACGAGGCCGCCATAGGCATAATGCCGGTGAAATATAAAAATACAGAAGCGGAATGGAAGAAGATGGATTTAAAGGCAAGGACTATTATTATGAGTACTATTTCGGACAAACAATTAGAATATATCACTGAGTGCAAGACAGCTTTTGACATGTTACAAAAGTTCGACAAAATGTATCTTACTCAATCAACATCTCTTCAAATTATATGTCGAGGAAAAGTGGAAGCGATCAAATTAAATAATTACGACACAGTAGAGGATTTCTTCGTTGATTTTGAAAAATCCATAAACAAATTCAAAACAGCCGGAGGTAAAATTGATGAACCTGAAAAGTTAAGATACCTGCTCAGAGCCCTACCACCAAGTTATAGTTATATAGGAGATTTTCTGGACGTGATTCCTGAAGAACAAAGGACTGTGGACTATGTACATTCAAAAATAATGGAGAAAAATATGACTATGTGCGATGACAAGAAAAATAATGTGAGTACATATACAACCAGCACCACAAGAGCTCAATGTTTTGTCTGTGGTAAGACTGGTCATCTCAAGAAGGATTGTTGGCACGCTCAGAGAAATAATCAAGGACAAAAAAGTTCTCAAGGAAGTTTCCAGTCGTCTAGTCGGGGTCAGCGAGGACATCAGAGAGGATCCTACAGAGGTCGCAGCCGAGGCAGAGGTCAAGGCCACTCATCTAGCAATCATCCTAAAGGTGAATCTTCGAGCAACGGTCCCTCCCAGTCATGGACAGCTGAAGTATGTAAACCAGAAGTAAACCAGGTATCCGGATGTAATGAAAAGGTAACATTTAATAATAATAGTAATGTAGTTAATTGGCTTTTAGATAGTGGGTGCACTGACCATCTTATAAATGATTATTCATATTTTTATGACAGTGTAGATTTGAAAGATTTTGTTGATGTAAAATTACCAGATGGAAAAACCTTGAAAGCAACCAAAGTAGGTACTGTAAAAATGTATTTCAAAAACTATTATAG
The DNA here is from genome assembly GCA_902850265.1 of Spodoptera littoralis. Classification (NCBI taxonomy): domain Eukaryota; kingdom Metazoa; phylum Arthropoda; class Insecta; order Lepidoptera; family Noctuidae; genus Spodoptera; species Spodoptera littoralis. The sequence goes on from LR824545.2 coordinate 13,559,553, forward strand.
TGTGAAGTATGTAGATTTAGAAAATGTCTATTATGTTGAAGGAATAAAACAAAATTTATTAAGTTTTTCAAAGGTAACTAATAGTTGTACAATAGTAGCTAAAAATGAAAGTGCTAAAATATATAATGAGTCTAGAGAGTTGATAGTTGTTGCTGATAAAATTAATAATTTGTATTGCTTAAAAGGTTATGTCTTAAAAAATGAAGTATGCACAAATTCTGTAAAGTTAACGCAGAAAGAAAAATGGCATAGGGCACTTGGTCATGTGAATTTTCAATACTTAAATAAGATAATAAATAATAAATTAGTTGATGGTTTGCCAGATAAAATTGAAAGCACAGAAATGAAATGTTCAAATTGTATTCAGAGTAAAATGACTAATGTACCTTTTGAAAATAATAGAACAAAAACTACTGCGATTTTAGAACTTATTCATACTGATTTGAATGGGCCACATAACACAACTGGTTATGGTGGAGAAAAATATTTTTTAACCTTTATTGATGATTATAGTAAGTGTACCAGGATATTTTGTATTAAAAGTAAAGCTGAAACTGCAAAGTGTTTTATAGAGTTTATAAATTTAGTAGAAAATAAATTTAATAAAAGAGTCAAGAAGATTCAGTGTGACAATGGTAGAGAGTATTTAAATAAGGATATTTATAATTTTATAAGGTATAAGGGCATAGAGTTGTTACCATGTCCACCTTATGTTCATGAGTTAAACGGAGTAGCGGAGAGGTATAATAGGTCTGCTATGGATATAGGTAGATGTTTAATGAGAGAAGCTAAAATACATAGGAGGTACTGGCCTGAAGTAATAAAAACAAAGAATCGTACTATTGCAAATACAGTTGAAAATAAAACTCCTTATGAGATATTTTTTGGGGTCAAACCAAATGTAGAGCATTTAAAAATTTATGGAAGTAGAGTCTATGTTAGAGTTCCTGAAGTGTTAAGAAAAAGTAAATGGGATGATAAAGCTCAACTAGGAATTTTAGTGGGTTATAATGAAAATAGTTACAGAGTTTTGTTAAATAACAGAATAATTAATGCAAGGCATGTACAGGTAATTGAAGAAAATACTCAGTTAATTTGTTTGGAAAAAGTAGACAATCAAAATAATAAAGATTTGGAAAGTGATAATACTTTAGATGTTTCAAATGAAGAGGTTAAAAATGAATATGAAACCGATGAAAACTTTGTAGGTGCAGATGAGACTTATTCTAGTAGTAACGTAAATAATAATAGAGAAAATGACGTTTTAGTAGAATCACAGAAAAGAAAGAGAATCCCAGTTTCTAGATATGGTAATCCAGTTACACACTTTATTTATGTTAACCATATTGATGCAAATGTACCAAATTCATTCGAGGAGGCGATGAACTCCAATGATAGTAAGCAATGGCAAATAGCCATGGATTCTGAAATAAATAGTTTAAATAAAAATAATACTTGGCAAATTGTAGAAAAACCAAAAGATAAAAAGGTAATTGATGTTAAATGGGTTTTTAAAAAGAAAAGTAATAATGAATATAAAGCTAGATTGGTTGTGAGAGGGTTTCAGCAAAAAGATTTTAATGAAAATGCTTACTCACCTGTTGGAAAAATGCAAACTTTGAAAATTTTATTGTCATACAGTTGTAAAAATAAATTATTTGTAGAGCAAATGGATGTTGAAACAGCCTTTTTAAATGGTTATGTAAAGTCAGAAGTTTATGTAAATCAACCAGAAGGTTATAAAACAGGAGATAATAAAGTTTACAAATTGCAAAAAGCTCTCTATGGTCTCAAAGAAAGTCCTAGAGTGTGGTATGATTGTTTTGATATATTTATAAAAACTTTGAATTTTGTTAGAAGTAGTTATGATTACTGTTTGTATGTTAAAAAAGCAAGCAAAGATCCAATATACATATTAATATTTGTTGATGATCTTTTAATATGTTGTAAAGATAAAAATAAAATAAAAGAGGTGAAAACAAGTTTAATGAAACGATTTGCAATGAAAGACTTGGGAAAATTAAAAGCTATATTGGCATAGATATTGAGTATAATGATGATAAAAATGTGATGACATTAAGTCAAACAAAGTATATTGAATCTTTGGCTGCAAAGTATAATTTGGTAAATACTAAGTTATATGATACTCCTATGGAAACAAATTTAAAATTAGAGCAAGCTAGTGAGGTCGATGAAAGTATTAAGTACAGAAATATAATAGGTGAATTATTGTATATTAGTACAGGCACAAGACCAGATGTAGCGTACAGCGTTAATTATTTGAGTAGATATCAAAGTTGTTATAACCGAACACATTACAAATATGCAATGAGGGTGTTAAAATATTTGTATAAAACTAAGAATCTAAAGTTAACATATTATGATAATGCAGATGCTGATATTTTAGACTGTATGGTTGATTCAGACTATGCAGGGGATAATGTGGATAGGAAGTCTACAACAGGTTTTATTATAAGATTTTTTGGAAATTTAATATTTTGGAAAACACGTAAACAAAATACAGTAACTAAATGTTCAACTTTTGCAGAGTATATTGCATTGTCAGAGGCAGTAACTGAAGTACTTTTTATAAGAAATTTGTTAAGTGAGTCATTTGATATAAACTTTTATTATCCAATAAAATTGTATGAAGATAACTCAGGTGCAATTGCAATAGCTAAGTATGGTAACTTTACTAAAAATTCAAAGCACATTGAAGTGCAATATCATTATATAAACGAGAATTATGAAAACAAACTTATTGATATAATTAAAATTGATACAAAATGTAACTTAGCAGATATGTTGACTAAGAGTCTAGATAAATCAAAATTTTTGAAAAACAGGTTTGAATTAAGATTAATTTAGTTAAGAGTACAGATTATTACTTTAAAGTACTGTTTAAGTAAAATATTAAAACTGTAATAACTTTAAAATACTGTTCATGTAAGATAAAATGTTAAGATTATAAATTTAAGGAGGTGTGTTGTAATAAGGTAAATATTATAATCTTAAGTTAAATAATATAAGTAGCGCCATCTAGTGTTAAGTTGGCAAGTTTCTCATAGACGTCGATATATTATCTGTATTCTTTCCTTTTGTCGTCTGCATGGCGCCCATCATGTGCTTTCTGTGTGATTTTTAATAAAACTACGAAATATAACAAGCTATTATCTATTATTCAACCACATCCACCACTTCAACAGCTATGCCCCGGTATTTTTTACACTACCTCTTTGTGATTCGCTTTATACTTTTGAACTCAAGCTGGTTTCAACATCCATCACACAAAATGTAATGTAACCACATATGTATGTAGACACATATTTATTTTACGGCATAGGATGGCAAACAGTCAAACGCATCACCTGAATAACTAAAAATTGCGGGTTACTCACTTGAATATACTGAGAAAAGCTTTACTAATTTCGAACCACAGAGGAATTCTTCCTCGAGAACGGTCGGCGCGATGTTGCGCAGCCTATTACTACTACACAGCCTACGGGATCACCTGATGCTAAGCCATTAAGCGCTGTGCTTCATTTTGCAACAGCAGACAAGTTTTAAGTGCATTACCGGTCGTTTGGGAATTGAGGATTTGAGAATTACGGATGGGGGAAGCGGCAGATTTGGGCCTCCAATATTCTAAATTACAAATAGTAGTACTTTACTTTTTAAAATAGTAAAATAAACATTATTTTCATCAGTACCCTCTTACTACGTAAATTGTATGCATCTTGATGGTGAGATGCATAAAAATATCATAAGATATATTTTTTTAAACAAGAGGAGGATGATGGGCGCCTGTATTTCATTCTGATGGCATTTGAGAAACGCTGGTGTAGCAAATAATTCGATGCACCTACCGATGTTAATAAACAACGCAGTGATGGACAGCTGTTTTTTATTTTATGTTACCCGATATTTTTATTAACAGTTTATCGAATGAATTTTATAAGTTCTATGTTGCACGAAATTGTCACTGCACTTTGCTGTTTTAATTGTTTTATTTATGAAATGCGATATAGTTTTGACTTAATAAAGAATTTTCAATTAAAACGGAAGTTAAATAAAAACATGAAGTATTTGGTAATATCGTAAAAATATTAAGTCTCCTGAATGAATATTCATAGCAATTTATTAACACGTTACATGCAGAAATTTTCCTTTAAAAATCGAATATGCAATTTCAATACATCTTCCACAGCACTACTAAAATATTCGATCTCACAGCTACCGTTGCATAATGGTCCATAATTATAAATGGAGTTGCTCATTTGCCGGTACACCACAGAAGCAATTTCGGAAATAATTATCGTATACGGAAGCGAGGCAAGTTTCGGATATCCGATAGAATGCTGTTATATAAGTGTTACATCACTAGCAAATGAGAATAACCTTTATGTTAAGACTTCATTAATATAATGTAGAATTCACTGTAGTATTAACTTTCATTGTCTCATTTGTACTACGGCGTAGACGTTTTCCTACGGCGTAGCGCTGTAGTTGGTGCTACGTCGTTTGTCGGTTTGGGTGTAGTACTGATTTATGCTGTCATATTATATTCACTTTATATTTATTAATAGGGTTTTATTTTATTGGAACTAAGAGGTAATGTGTTATCAAGTTATTGTTCAAGCTTTTACAACTTAAGTAAGATTTTATAAAAAAGTAACGAAATATTTGTTGTCCATCCTTTAGTATTTGGACGTTTAAATTTGTTGTGTGTTGATGAATTGATAAGTTTGATTGGATATATTATGTACTGTTGATTCTGTATTGTTTATTCTCCTGAATGAATTTTCATAGCATTTTTTGATAAGACTGTAAATTTGATCAAGAAAAAATTTAATGTTACTTAAACTAAATTTTACTTCTTGAATTTACTTTTAAACTCTGAACTAATTTCAGTTACGTCTTCAAATCAGAAAACAAATAATTGGTCACAATCAATAATACTTTTGTTAGAAGAAAAAGTGGAAATAACACAAATTGGCTTCGTATGTAAGTCACGAAGGAAAGTTTCAGTCGTTTTAACAAGATTTAGAACAAGTACAGACATGTCTACTCCTTTATAAGTAGATTTAAACTTTTAAGGGGTACAATTAGGCTCAACGATGTCAGTTGACAAAGTTTAGTTGAAAAAAGGACTTTTGGTCTAGATTTTTATTTGTTTTTATTTATTTTATTTTTATTTTATTTACATCGGAAAACATACAGTATTAACAGCTAACAAAAACACAATTTACGCAACTAATAACCAATTACATGTTTTCGCATTTAGTTATCTATGAAGAACACGCTTGAAAGAGAAAAAATGAATAAAGAGGTAATTAGGAATTATGGCAAATACAATAATATTAATTCTTGCAGTGCTAAGTGGAACAGCTATCGAACCAATGTTTTGTAAGTAATCGATTGAATACATGAGGCTTAGTAACGAACAAGTCCAGTTCAGAAAAGTCGACCAGATTATTGTAGGACTTTGCGCATCTTATAAAGAATGAGTTCTGTCTGTAATTAGTATGACAACGGGGAATGTTTAGAAGAAGGAAGGGTGTTCTAGAAGATCTAGTGGGAGCGTGTAAATTAATCTTGGACAGAAGTTCCGGGGCGTCGATATAAGATTGTGCCAACTTGACGAGGAAAGAGATATCTGATATATTCCTCCTTTCCTTAAGTGGCAGTAAGTGGTACCTTTTGCATCTCAAATCATAATTATGGTCGTGGGTTTAAACTTATATTGCAGGTATCGCGTAAAGTTTCGTTGAATAGATTCCAGTCTTGAGATACAGATGTCATACATGGGATTCCAAACCTGCGAACAGTACTCAAGTGAGCTACAGACAAAAGAACAGTATAAGATTTTAATTATTTTGATATTTGTAAACTGGGAACAAGACCAAGTAAGTTTTATCTCTAAATAGTCCCAATTTAGGCATCATAGCTTTCCCGCGGGGAAAACGAAGTATATATATCATTTCAAACCATAATCTACCCTTATGTGTCGTGATGACCCGGAGGTTGAAGACGCCCGCTTCTCATGCACGAGGGTGCGGGTACGAAACCTACCAATGGCAAGTTCCAATGTGACTTATTCCGAGTTATATGTACTTTCTAAGATTATTTAGACACCACTGACAAACGGTGAAGGAAAACATCGTGAGGAAACCTGGGCTTATAATTTCTAATTATAACTAATTATTAGTTGGAAATCGCCAACCCGCATTGAGCAAGCGTGGTGATTAATGCTCTAACCTTCTCCATGTGAGAAGAGACTTTGCTCAGCAGTGGGCATTTATAAGTTATTGATGATGATGATGATGATGAATCCACCCTTGTTTTAAATGTCATCCCAATCCCTTTAGCTATTTCGATGTGATTGATTAACAAAAGTATATACAACATACAAACTTCCAGGGTCTTGCATGAATGAGTACTATAGCTATCTTAGCTATAGTTGTCGTTCAACGCGGAAGACTAAGGGGAGGCCTTCGTTGAACAGTGAACGTCTTTTTGCTGATGATGGTGAAGCTAAGCTAAGACACCAGACAGCTGCAGCAGTACGTTTTTTAGAAAACGTACTCCTTTCAAACAGTGATCTCTAACCTACTGGCCAAATGTGAAGATTATGGCAATCCCTTTTTTTGAAGAGATGGTCCATAGTCTAGTAGTGGACTCTAGCGAGCTGCTGACGATGACGGTACACCAGACAAAAACATTAATTGAAAAATAAAATACAACTAATTAATTCACAATGATAACGTGAGTACTGAAGGCCTAACTTTACAAGGCCTATCAGGGGTAATATATGGAAGTCATCACGGCAATGACAACAAAAATCTTCACGCTGACACCCTGAACATGGTAAACAGATATAATTGAATGTCATTTATCACCGCGACAACACATCAACACGATGAAATGTGGCGGAATAAAAAGCTAATGTTTTGTACAGTCGGGAACAAAAGTATTTAGTACCATTTCAAGTATCTTTGAAATAATTTTATTGGATTTTGATTTTCACATAATGATATTTCTACCTTAAAGAAGAAGATGAAGAAACTTGGTTGTTTAATATTTACTAATATTATAAGTATGAAAATATAGTATGTTTGTGAGTATTTATATAGCGTTTTCACTTTAGGTAATGGTGTGGTAAATTTTGTGTCTAGAGACAGCTAGGAAAACAGTGATATAGACCACTCCTCATTATGTGAGAGTAACTCTGTTAATATTTAAATATTTTTGCACCAACCATACAACCTTGACATGGATTCATTACAGCCGTGTGCTTCATTTTTTGGGGGCAAATATTCTTTGTTTGTTTTTAATTAAGAACCCTGTCAAATGCTATCCAGGACCCCCAACTCGTTTCACCCCTCTCGGGGGCTGAGTTTAATAAATCATGGTTCAGTGGCTCGGTTACTTTACATTATGGTAGCATTATTTTGTAGCCTTGAGACAGATGGGTTGAGCCTAACTTGGCCTCAATTTTGTTTAAAAATTCTATTGTATTTTGTTATACCTACCTACCTAAGTGTGAAAGTTTTAGTGCGTAGTTGTATTTTTGTGATAGTACTAGTGAGTAGATTAGCCGTAATTTGTTTGGTATTTGTCTTACTTTGTATATTAAGTGCCCATTCTGACCAGTAAAGAAATCGTAAAAGCTATACCAAAAAGTTGTTAGTCAAAAATTATGATAGCTAACAGTTACATCACTGCGTTTAACTATTAAAATGTTAAAAGTGCATAATAGGGATGATGACAGGGTATTTAAATTAATCCAATTAGTCCATCAGTTAGGAAATGAAAAAATATTAGACACGTATTTTTATTTTTTCGTATAAGAAAACAATACTTAGATAAAACGAACGAGTTGTAGCTACGTTATTTTAGAGTATAAATCGTACTCAAAAGTCATGTGATATTTCAAATATTTCAACATCTTCGAAACTATACGTCTTCGTAAGAAAATAAAAATAGGTGTCTAAAGTTTTAAAATAATCTAATACACGGACATTAAAATAAAAAAATGTCATCTACTCTATTCCTGATACATAAGTCACAATAATAGAACAACCTCATCATAATCCCAATCACATCACCCATAACTCCCAGTATCTCAGCAACAACCTTCTATTCTAGATCCAAATAAGCATTTATCATAAGTACAGTTCATCTTACTCTTATTATAGTTTACGATCCGTCAGCTGTTCTCTCTAGCCGAGAATGATATCGTATAGTCCATTTTTATTCTACCTAGTTTCACGCAGAGTCGAGTTTTAAGAAAATCGTCTGAATATTTGCACTGATTATGTTTTTTTTACCGACTTCAAAAAAAGGAGGAGGTACTATGTTCGGCTGATTGTTTTTTTTTTTTTTATTTGTTCGCGCAGTACTCCACCGTTTGTTAGTAGATGTGATAGGATAGTGTGAATTATATGTTTTTCAGTGTTACTATCATATTTATTTGGAGATGTTATTCCTGCCTCGTTTACTCGTTTTTCGTATTACTGGGGTTTTAAACAAATCTCAGTAGTAGCACGGAGTCTGGAATTGTGCCCGGTATATGGCAATAGGCTCACCCCCTATTCCATGGGACTCATAACATAAATAGTGAAAAGTGGGTGTTACATTGTACAGTGGTATAATGTGCACCTCTGCCTACACCTTCGAGGACAAAAGGCGTGATGTTATGTATGTAAAAACTGCACGGTTGGTGCGGTGGTTTGGCAACCGGCTTCAGCGCAACGTGAAACGGGTTCGATTTCCGCACGGAGCAACCCTTTGTGTGATCCACAATTTGTTGTTTTGGGTCTAGGAGTCATGTGTATGTGAACTTGTATGTTTGTAAACGCACCCCACGATATAGGAGAAAATCCTAGTGTGGGGCAACAAAACAATAATACTCACTTTAACTCCGGCTTCTTAGGCAGTTCAGCATTGTCTTCTGTTTTCTTCTCTTCTTTATTAGTAGGAGAGCCTGGTGGAGTGTGTTCCTTTTCAGCATCTATGTTGGAGGGGGCGTACCCTGAGTCGTTGTTCGTGTTCGGGTCCATCATTGGGATGGGAGACGCCAGGTTCGCCATTATTCTGTGAGCGAAAATTATTATTAGTTTTTTATTTTGTAGTAGAATTAAAGTTAAAGTCACCAATGATTGTCTCGTTTGCAAATTCGTTTATTAAAGTCCACCTAAACATTTCTGTTTGGTACGATATCCGAGTTAGGTACATCAAGTAAATAGTACTTACTGAAATAAATTAGGTTATAGGTTACATGCCTATGTATTATTAAATCTTTTTTATTCTACGTCGACTACAACAACTATGTCCCAAATAAACTCTTATGAAAAGAATAGTAGAAAATAGAACGAACCAACATACGAAGTTTGAGCCTTACCTTAATTTTTCAAAGAAACGAATCATGTTTTTTAAATATGTGAAACTTTGTTTTGTTTCTATTTTCTACTATTCTTTTCATAAGAGTTTTTTTCAAAATAAATATTAGAGATTTACCCTGGGGTTAGGGCTTTCTACTCCCTCTCCTATTTTTTGTCTTGACTTTATTCTATGCTTTGCTTGTTTTAATTTACTCTTAACTTTCGGCAGATGACAGAGAAAACATTTTCGAACATCACTATTACAGAATCAAATGTCCAAAGATCAACAAACATTAGTCGACTTAACCCCGTCCAGTCTGGACAAAAGCTCCACAAATCAAGCTGAAACCAGTTCACACTGGATTTCACTATCAACAGGAATACTGATTAATGGTGTTGTTTGTTTCCTACTCGGTGAGAGACTGTATGTATGGTTGAATGTATTTCTTTAGTAAATACATGCTAAGTTCCTTTAAAAACCTTATGTTTATTAGCACTTATTTCTATCTTGTTTTTGGAACCTATTATATGCGACTAGTATGATATCTTATATCTTGTATGCGAGCAAGCGCTCTTGATAATACCAAACACAACAAAAAAAAGCAGCCAAATATTCTCAGATTTTAGTGATTTATTAATAACAGATTACTAGGGCTTATTTTAGAAATAAATGAATTCAAACCGTAAACCGTATTTAATCGATTATTTAGTCTTATTATGAATTTAAGTTTTCTGGCTTCCTGGATAGAATCCTGGTACCATATTTTGTAATTTTCTTTAGAAAAATGTAACTGATTTTTTGAGACATATTTCACGTAGTTAACTGCTGGGCCCAGAAGTCTCCCTCTCCTTTCGATATATAATTTAAGCTAAATATTTTAGGTCCTACTTGCAAGTGCGTCAATCGTTTAGGCAATGAATTCCTATTACCTTTGTCCATTACGTAGTACGTGTAAAGTACTCCTAAACCCCTAAATGGCATTAGTCAATTCTCAATAGGACTGATGCCGATACGGAGTAGCGGACGACTTAACGGGTTGTCGGGGCTCCGGCTCGAAGTGCAGGAGTAGGAACAGGGTGGTTATTAGTTAGTAAGAGAGTCTGAAAAGAGTCTGAAACTCTCTTTCGCCTCACCCGGGCGGTAAAAGTCAGTAGATGATTTTCCTCCTCAAAAAACCCTCCTATTATTTTACCTTTTAAAAACTGAATGCGTTTTGTTATAATATGTCCTATAACTATACTGGTTGAATCCATTCATCATCAAAATTATCGCTTTGTTCCTCTGTAACTAGACAATCGCAACAGTTACTCATGGTCACCTTTGAGAAGGATAACAAAACCTTCTGCGAATAAAGCCAATAACTACGAATCGATAGAGATATTACCCGATCATTGACACGAACAATAATATAACTACAATCGAGTTTATTTTCTAGCGAAACGATAAAATTATATCACAATAATCTATTTTTCCAAAATTACTTCGACACAGATGTAAGCTGTCTTTTAGAGAAAAATAGGAGCATTTTATTTTACAAAATTTTTCAAATATGTATTAAAAATATAAATATTAAATTGAGGCGTCAAGAAAAGTATTTTAGTACAAGCCCATTAGGTAGAAACCTCGGTAGCCACCCATGTTGTGGTTCCGACAACGTCGAACTTTTGTTAATATTATAAGATATTGATTATATTACCATAAAATAAGCACAGATTAAGACACACAGGACATTTATAGATAATTTTTCCCCGAAGGGGTAGGCAGAGGTGCACATTACGGCACTTAATGCCACTGTATAATGTAACACCCACTTTTCACTATATATGTTATGAGTCCCATGTAATAGGGGGTGAGCCTATTGCCATATACCGAGCACAATTCCAGACTTCGTGCTACAACTGGGATTTTTAAAAAACCCAGTAATACTTTGCCCGACTCGGGAATTGAAACCGTGACCCCTTGCCCAGCAGTCGCACTTGCGACCACTCGGGCAATGAGGCAGCCAGTGAACAGATAATTTCTTATTATTTAATAAAAACGCTTCTTATATTGCCTTTGCTATAATCAAATGACATGTAAATAAAATAAAGGTTTCGTATCAGGCATCAGGGGACTTCGGGCACATGAAAAATTGTCTTCAATAAGTTTTAACATACTTAATTTGTTCAATGTTAATTGCATAAATTGTATTTTCTCTTTACTCTTTAAACTACCACTAAAATTGTTTTTTGTATAAGGTATTAATCCTCGTTCATAGATCAAACCTGAAGCCTATAGATAGACAGCCAGCCTTACAACTCCTCGATTCAACAAAATAGAAAGCACCTGTTTAAATACACATTTATTAAATAGAAACTCCACACGTAATGGGTTCCAATTGCAATATGTCGGTAATTTTACAAAGCCAACGGGTCTCAGAACGGTTGCACTCAATATTCTCTCAACCTTTTCAAATAATTCAGAATTTTCTTTAAGAAATGTTGAAAGAAAACGTATTGCAGGTTAATTTTTAGCTGAAAGCTCAATTTCAGGTTATTGAGTAGCTAATGCTGTAATATATAAGAAGATTGTCCAAATAGAAAAGGCTATTTCGATATTTCTTGCCTGTTACTAGACTAAACGAAGGTTTTAATAAAATGTTATTGTCTATTTTCTTTAATATTCTCTTATAGATCTTTTGTTTTGTTATCACACGAATATAGAAAAAAATGTGAAAGTTTATTTCTTTATATGTTTGGATGTTTATCCGTTAATAACGTTGAAACTACTGAACGCATTTTGATGAAATTTTGTATACTGTCAGGGTATGGGCTGACTAAGGTGATAGGATACTTTTATCCCAATAAAATGGTCCCATGGGATAAAATATGAATCATATTCTACGCGGACGACCTATAACAGAAGATAGAGTATAGAAAAAGTTAAAAAATGTGATGAGCATCTTAAATGAAAGTAATAATTGTCTGTTTCTGTTTTGCCTTTAAATTTCTGATCCGATTTTAGTTGCTTATTATTGTCTATTCTAGTATTATTTTGTAGAAAAGTCTACTTTAAACTGTTAAACTCAAGATTCAAAATTGTACTTACAACCCGGTCTCCTCCACCACAGCAGCCAGCATGAACCTGGCTGACCTTGTGTTCACCAGCTCCTCCGCGTATGCTCCCATCTCTGACTTCGCGAAGCTGTAAGAAAGGGACAGCAATAAACCTAGAATTCTTTAACGTTCATGAAAGACTTGGAACTTAGTCACATTGGTGTGTTAATCTGTCCAGACGGCAACATATCCTCCAACAGTTTGTATGATCTTTCCGTATCTTCTACGATCAGTTTATACTGGTTTTCATAGCTTGATGTTTGTGTGCCAGTATCAATATATCAGCTATAGGACATACTCTGCTAGACAGACATAGGCTTCCCCCAACGACTTCCAGATAGGCCGGTTGGAAACGATCAGCATCCAGCAGCTCCTTGTGACCTTAATCAGGTCGTCTGTCCACCTTGCGGATGGACGTCCTACGCTGCGTTTGCCAATGTGTTTACATAATTTTAATCGCGTGTATGATTTGGATATACTAAAGTAAAAGATTGAGCTTAGTAACGTATAGTATTTGCATCAAGCTGGAGGACTGTGTGCAAAGAATGCATGAAGTTGTGCGAGTGTATGAATGCATAACTGTATTTTATTTTATTTTATGTTGTAAATGTCGTATTTATTTTTTTATTGTATATTTTGCTCATTGGTATTAAAACCTGTCATAGTTTGTAAGGTTTTCTTATTCTTATTGTTTGTTTTATTTAAGGACTGTTCTGTTTTGTTTTGTTTATTTTTATAATTATTTGAAATGTATAACGCCTTGGTTTTATGACTGTAATGTTATACTATTTAATTGTTATACATAAATAAATAAATAGTAGGCTGTAATATAATGTCATGGATGGAAAAAGGTTGTTAATACAACATCCAAATAAATCTCATCACGGATTTAACATAGACCTTTGTGCATTTGCATTCATTTGGCAGATAAAAAAGTACCCAATATAGTTAACATTAGAATACATTTTTCTTTGTAGCAAAAAGTTTATGTGTAAGTATGTACATACGTATAATATTGATAATCGTGCATAAAGATTCCCTTTCCATGTAAACAAGTCTTTATTAAAGCGAAATGTTTATAGTCCTGTTTACCTACTTAATTCCAAGTTGCTCGGCTTTAAGTACACTCGAGATTTAATGTTAAAGCTTTTGGCAAAGGAAATATCTTATACATATCTATAGTAAATAATATATAAGTATTGGAAATCGTTGAAGTGAATACTTGTGATTGGGTCTGCCATTTAAATGTTAGATTTTCAATATTTTAGAATGTTTGTGAAATGGTTAATGAAGTGGAAGGCAATTAAAATACTGTTAAGTAATGCTATTTGGCAGTTTCTTGGTTAAAAATATGTAAAGAATGTCCATTGAAAGCTGAACTTAAGTAGTTAAAAGAAGGTTCAGTTTAAATATTTGAAATGTACGATTAAATACACCAATACTATACAATATAGAACCCACTTTTCAATATTCATGTTATGAGACCCATCATGTAATAGGCGGTAAGCCTATTGCCATATATCGGGCACAGTTCGAGACTCCGTGCCACTACTGAGATTTTTTTAAAACCAGCAATATTTTGCTGCCCTAGGAATCGAATCCAGGACCTATCGGCCAACGACCTTTCCCGGCAGTCGCACTTCCAACCTCTCGGCCAACGTGCAGGCAGCTATAATATTAATCTTTAGTCATTCTAATTAAGTATCAAATCCTCCCTGGAATGAATTGTTACACTATCGCTTCGAACTTTGCACTGTGCGACTACAGTCACCATCAGCAGACATCCACTGCTGACGATACTCCTCTCCAATCATTTTCAGATCAGCCAACGACTTCCCTCGACCTACGAAGTACTACTCACTTATCATCATCTTCATCTTCATTGCTCCCTGACGCGGTGTTGGTGGGCGCGTCGTTCATGGACCCGTCCAGCCGATGCGTCTGTGCCACGTTCTCTATCACTACCGCCGCGGTACCGCTCGACACCGCGGAACTTATCGCCGCTGACGTCTTCTTTGCTATTCGCTGCTTTTTCGCTCTCTGTCGTATTGCCTGTAGATGTTATGATGATTTAGGAAATGGATAGTGTTTGTGTAAGACTTTTAAGGTTTTCTAAATGGTTTTTGTAGAAGTTAAAGAATTACAGGTTAGACTTTTATCCTAAATTAATCTTCGCACAAGAGCACAGTGAGTATTCTGTAATAAATGTTTCGTATTTAAACTATCAAGCACATAATTAGTATCTATTCTTATTTTAAGAAAACTATAAAAATAATGGTGTTATTTTATATCCAATTGTAACTCAAGTAAGATTTAAATGGCGATTAGACTAATCTACACAGGACAAAAATAGTAAGAAATCTACCAAAATACAGCTTACCTTAAAAATATTATAATACAAAAACATCATAATGATGCAGGGGATATAGAAGGAGCCCAAGGACGAGTATATGACATAGTCCTTGTTGTTGAACAGACAGTCGCCAGGACGCCTGTCTACCGTGTTGTTGAGGCCCAGCACGATCGGCGAGCCAATAGCACCAGACACCAGCCACGCTACGCCAATCATCGACCAGACTCGTGCGTTGCTTTTGTGCTTCGCGTATTTGATTGGCTGTGTTACTGCTATGTACCTGATGAAGAAAGAATTATGGTAGTTATTTGTCTTCTTTCTAAAGGTTATTAGGACGGTCGGTGCAAAACATAAGGGAGTAGAATTCGCATAAATAGGAACAGATTAAGATAAGTAATAACTAGATATGTATGCAGTATGTTTTTATTAGTGTGTAAAAATAACCTGGTTGATGTTATCACTTTATAGTCAGTAGTACTAACTGACTGCCTCGTTGGCCGACTGGTCGCAAGTGCGACTACCGGGCAAGAGGTATCGGGTTCGATTACCAAAGGCAAAGTATTACTGGATTTAAAAAAAATCTCAGTAGTAGCACGGAGTCTGGAATTGTGCCTGGTATATACCAGCTATTACATGGGACTCATAACATGAATAGTGAAAAGTGGGTGTTACATTGTACAGTGGCATAATGTACACCTATACCTACCCCTTCGGGGATAAAAGGCGTGATGTTGTGTATGTGTATGTAATACTAACATTTACACTCACATCTAGAATATTTTAAACATGTAAAAGTGTTACTTTATACTTGTTTACAAAAATTTATTCAATATTTCTTTTCATTATTCTTTAGACAACATAGGATTACATGCTTAGAAATAAAATTAAACCAACTTCATTCACTGATCCACATACGTTAAGTTTACGACCAAAACACCACCATAACACAACACACCTACACAAATTAGTTAATCACTTTAACGACGGTCAAAACAACTCAGCTCACCCAAGTTCCCGTATAACCGTAAAGTTACTGAGAAAACACCACTTAACCTGTCTTGTTAAGATAACTTCAACTTCAAGTAATCACCATGTTGTTCTGCTTAAGGTGCACAGGATCCTTTTGAGGGCAACCATTTTAATTATGGTCGGGTATACTTCAGTTTTGGCTATATACTACAAATTTTAAGTTACTTTTGAGACACATACATAGCATAACATCACGCCTTTTATCCCCGAAGGGATAGGCAGAGGTGCACACAGAAGTAACACCCACTTTTCACTATTTATGTTATGAGTCCCGTGTAATAGGGGGTGAGCCTATTGCCATATACCGGGCACATTTCCAGACTCCTTGCTAACACTGAGATTTTTTTAAAATACTCAGTACTACTATGCCCGACTCGGGAATCGAATCCGAAAACCCTTGCCCGGTAGTCGAAATTGCGACCACTCGGCCATCGAGGCAGTCTTTTGAGACACTTTTGAGACCCGTTTTTCATATTTTAAAGTGTAAATTGTGGTGCCTGTATAAATTATGAAGTCCTATGTAACTGCCGTTTTCCTATAAAGGTGTTTCCACTTTCTAAAAGGCGTTGTGTTCATATTATGTGTCTCTAGCCTGTAACACAGTTTCAATACACCCACCCTACAATATTGTCCCCCAGCTGGGTGAATGGTTCTAAATGAGCCGTGTTCTACGCTATCGCTTTCAAACCAGTGGCCCGGATTGCCAGTTAATGTTATAATGGATCAATTTAAATACATAATAGACGAAAGGGATCCAGGATGTTCAAGGGACTGGTGACGTATTATGGGTACATAGTGGTCGATTATTGGAATGTTTGATTGAAATACGATCTTCACACAATAAGAATTTAGGCTTTAGAATGAATAGCTAACTAATAATCATTTACTTGGTGACGTCAGAATAGTGTGCATTTGTATTCATTTCTGTCCATGGGTACTGTACAAGTTGACTTATAGACTGTGCATTTAATAGACATAATACAAAACATCACGCCTTTTATCCCCGAAAGAGTAGGCAGCGGTGCCCATTAAAGCACTTAATGCCACTGTACATATGTAACACCCACTTTTCACTATTTGTTATGAGTCCCATGTAATAGGGGGTGAGCCTATTGCCATATACCAGGCACAATTCCAGACTCCGTGCTACTACTGAGAATTTTTAAAAACCCAGTAATACTTTTGCCCGACCCAGGAATCGAACCCGAGACCCCTTGCCCGGCAGTCGCACTTGCGACCACTCGGCCAACGAGGCAGCATAGCATGGAGTTTATAGAAATCCCTCCTATGTAAAGGAGCTTTATAGTGTGACACTGAACTGTAACCGTGCATTGACGTGATGATAAACCACCCCAAAATTGGTCAATCATGAAGAAAATTTGCTGTTCACGTGTGAAAAATATCTATACCTAACAGTCAAATTCACAAAAGTTCACGACATTAGCTCTGAACCTATGACCTCTAGATAACCAATCTACACAGGCTATTGTCGCGATAACTTCACAACTTGAGTATGTAGGCTAGTGTTAATATTACTGAGCTTAATTAAAACCATACCTACCATACACAATACCATACCACTGCCTACGAACTAATTAAAATCAATGGATTAAGATAATTGGATACCTATGAACCGATTGTGTGGTTGCTAGCTCATCACTCTGATTAACATTAGATGCACAGATTTCATTGATAAGATTCACAACGAATTTCAACATGATACGGACGTCAAGTGACAGTATACGTTTAAGTGTGGGAGAGCCATGCTTCGGCACGAATGGGACGGCTCGACCGAAGTGATACCACGGCCTCACAGAAAACCAATGTGAAGCAACGCTTGCGTTGTGTTTCGTCGTGTGAGTGAGGTTACCGGAGGCCCAATTATCCTCCCCTTCCCCAATCTCCCCAATTCCTGAATCCCCAACGATCGTCAAATTCCTAATCCCCAAAAGGCCGGTAACGCACTTGTAACGCCTTTTGGTGTTCCAGGTGTCCATGGGCGACGCCGATTGCTTACCATCAGGTGATCGTCTGCTCGTTTGTCTGCTTATGCCATAAAAAAACAGTACAGTCGAACCAAAGACGTTAAAGAAGGCAGACATAATGTCACTTAGAAATGATTGAAGCACCAAAATGTCAGTGGGTTATTTATGCGTGTGTAACGTTATATTACAAGTATGTGTTGCTCTCGTCCGTGCGTCACTGCAGGGGTGCCAACTGAAAATCAGTGTTAGGTGCTCATTGTGCCCATCTGTATGCTGAGTTGGTGACCCGTTCGGATTGGGCATGTCCGCCAATACCACGCACCTGAATTATTGGCTTGTTTTAGTTTTAGTTTTATAAATTACCTGTTATCCTTTAATTCTTCTGTTTTTATACTTTTTTACATTTATATGTCTTTTCTGGCGTGCATGTCTTATGCCGAATAAACGTATTTTCATTTCATTTCATTTCATTAATGGGCGACCACGTGCAGATGTCCTTTGTGTCAATGTGTATATGTTCTGCGTGTAAGTCTATAGTAGCCAAGTGCCACAGTCGTTGTTTCAAGAGACTAAATCTACTTTTTTTTCAATGTCCTTGAATCTAACTACCCAATGGATCTCATTCTTCGGTTGGATTTTATTTCATCGTCACATGGGTGAAATTTCAGTTTGTTTTTATATTAGAAGTTTGGGTAAATATATGTATTTCGCGTGATATGTTTGTAGCTACTAAGGAACAGGAAAAAAAGCCAATATAAATGTAGGGGATAGGAAAAAATACCACTCACATTGGTGTTTTTGTGATTCCCGGGTAAGGCAACGTGTAAGGTTTTTCAATTTGGCATTTTTGGCCATTGGAATCTTGATTTATTTCTGTAGGCGAATCCAATGGTAGTATTTTGGAATGTAGAACTAATACCACTATTCCACATTTTTGGGGAAAGACATGCCCCTTTTTGCCATATACATATTAACCGACTTCAAAAAATTGAGGTTCTTAGTTAGATGTATGCATGTTTGTAGACGATTATCTCGCGACCAGATGAACCTATTTTGATGCGGTTTCCAGAAAAGTGTTTGTTACATGAAGGATAAGGTTTTAGTATATTAATTAAACCCACTTCACGAAAAGAGGGAGTTGAAGTCGGGTTTTTTAAACGTTGTTGATATAAGTATTATTTTTCTTACTTATGCCAGATTACGAATAAAAAATTAAATCATGTTTTCTGAAGAGTATAACCTAGGTGTCTTCAAGGCCCGAGTAAATAGGTCTTTTTTATGGCATAAGCCGGTAAACGAGCAGACGGATCACCTGATAGTAAGCATTCGGCGTCACCTATGGACACCTGGAACATCAGAGGCGTTACAAGTGCGTTACCGGCTTTTTGGGGATTAGGAGTTTGAGAATCATTGGGGATTGAGGGATTGGGGATATTGGGGAAGGGGACGGTAATTGGGCCTCCGGTAACCTCACTCATACGACGAAACACAACGCAAAAGTTGCTTCACGTCGGTTTTCTACTCGGCCGTGGTATCACTCCGGTCGAGCCGGCCCATTCGTGACGAAGCATGGCTCTCCCACACTTGAAAGGTTGCTAATTGTTAGACGTGCTCATTCGTAGGCCGCATCATCGCTTACCACCAGGCGAAAGAGTGACCAAACGTGGGCCCATTAAATATAAAAAAAAAACATCTTAAAAATTCATTTCATGCAGGAAATCTGTACGGGACATGTTAACACGGAAACTGAACGAGTGAACGAACGGAAGAATGAATGTACGAAGGAACGATGACAGACCGGACAGGATGTCAGACCCAGTCGCATGAGCAACGACTCACAATAAGACGTTCCTTTGATTGAAACGCCTTTTGGAAATTGATTTCCGACATCACGTATTTATGCTTTGCTGGCATAAGCGTGAAGTATTAGTGTACTCACTTTTTTGCCAATAATGTTATCTGTTCCGTTTTATAACTGGAGGTGAGTGTATTACTGTATGATAAAGATTCATAATTCGTGTTAAAGAATGACAAATTTCGAAAAATGTAAACTATATACAAACTGGATTTTTGACTAAATTCGTTAACTCGCGTCAGCTTAAAAATTTTTTTTTCAATGCAAACTTAAGTTTTTGCTCATATATGTAAGATGCTTTGTATAATGTGTGTGCGCAGCCTTATTACCAGGCTTGTGTTCGTCGCCTAACAAGAATGACGTTTGGCACGAAGTGGGACAGTGACAGCTGACAGCAGCCCGCGCTTTTATTCGATGGAATGCAAAACCTCGGGTAGATTTAATAATGTAATATTTTCTAATTGTTATAAAGTTTTATAATTATAATATTTTCTAATAGAAAAGTTAAAGTGCTTGTTCAACTGATTAATGTAATACAGTGTCGATCTACTGAAATATTGGAAGTAAAAACCTTTAATTGTCGATTTATCTGTTTTAGGTTGGTATTGGTAATGTGTACATGTTTGATCTTAATTCATTTGTGTGTTTCAATTGATGTTAACAATAAACTTTCTGTTTTAGATAAATCAAAATTGTGCGTTATTTGCTCCTGTATTATCCTACATATTACATATATATTTCTCTGTCTCTCTTTCATTGTACTATAATAATATGAGTACATTTGCGAAATTCTAACTATCAAATCTATAATTATACAATACACCCTTATTACGCTAGCACTTAGAATTTCCAAAGCCGAAAAGTCCAATTACATTACACAAAATGTAACGAAAATATTCTCTAATTGGTATCCCCAAAAATGATAAGCACCGTGACATTGAGGCACGCATGCCGCGGATTGGACATCCCTGGCCCAAATCGTCCGCACCCTGTACTAATGTTGATTGCTATAACGCAGTTTCTCAAAGTTTTTTGTATTACCAAATTAGGTATTGTTTTTGCTAACTGCCTCGTTCGCCGAGTGGTAGCAAGTGCGACTGCCGGGCAAGGGGTCTCGGGTTCGATTCCCGGGTTGAGCAAAGTATTACTGGGTTTTAAAAAAAATGTCAGTATTAGCACGGAGTCTGGAAATGTGCCCGGTATATGGTAATAGGCTCACGCCCTATTACATGGGACTCATAACATAAATAGTGAAAAGTGGGTGTTACTTCTGTGTGCACCTCTGCCTACCCCTACAGGGATAAATGTATAATATAACATAGTATGTTATGTTATAGGTATTGTTTTTTGAGAACTTGTACCTAGTTACATACTATACATAGTTGTTTTTATTCCAGACTAACATGATCATTAGTAATATTATCTTAGATCTGATAAATGATAAATTAAGTTAATTGACTCGGTTTCAATGTTTAAATTTCACTTAACTGTTCAATCCCAGAGTGGTCCCCGGTGACCGCTCTCCACTAACTCCATTATAGACCTTATTTCCAATGTTTATAGACTACTTTTGTATGAACAAATTTTGGGGATTTTCGGTATGATATATCAACGTATTAACTACTGTAATCTATATATATAAAAGAAAGTCGTGTTAGTTACACCACTTATAACTCAAGAACGGCAGAATAGATTTGGCTGAAAATTGGTAGGGAGGTAGCTTAGAGCCAGGAGACCGACATAGGATACTTTTTAACCAACATTTTTTTTTACTTTTTACCGAAAATCACGAACGGGGACGGTAAAAATGGGATTACGCGTACGAAGTCGCGGGTAGAACCTAGTAATTTTAATACATTAAACGCCATGGGAGTCACCGGTGACCGGCGTTAGCGGAGGTTTTACCTTCAACAGTTTTTTATCGGTAGTCAAAGTCTTAAAGATAACACAACACACTTCTAGCGAAAAATACCTTTTGCTTCTTTCAGAAGTTGGATTTTAATGTTAGAAGCAAAGAAAACGATATTTAAACGGCTATCGATGTTTCAAAACATAAACGACTTCAAAACTTTAATCCTTTTAACCTAAATATATTCTACCCTTAAACCCTAGTTTACATTCCTCATTTTGAGAAACACTGTTCAAGCACCATCTGGCTCGCTCTCTTTAATTATTGGCATCTGTTACAAGTATAGTATGTCTGGTTTGTGGCAATTTATTATCAAGCTTAGATCTAAGTAAATAGGGTTCTAATTACCTCTTCAAAATGTAAGCAGCGGTTTTAAAAGCCCTGTTTGAAGTTAGGCAAAATAATTATATCGTTTTGTGTTTCAAGTTTCGCAAAGTGAGTGTTTGCGGTGTTAGTATTTATTTAGTCCCAGGTGTATAATAATAGAATAACAATTTTTATCGTTATTGGTTTTGGCCCATTTTAGAAGTTTTGTGTTAGAGGCCTACCTCATTATAAATAAGACTTCGACCTCATATTTAAATTTTTATTGTTTTTTGTTTTAAAATTCTGGAGAGAACTTTATATAAATTCTTTTCAATTCACAGTATTTCTAATGCTGACATTAATATATTTTTTTGATTCGATGTTCTAAGGTGCCTTCCTGCTTGAAATAATGACTTTGACTTTGGATAACATAAGTAGGTTTCTGAACATTCGGATAACGTTGGGACTTTGTTTTTACGAAATTGCAAATCTTGTAAAACTAAACCACTATTCCCACAGCTTTATCAAACAAAACTAAACACATAGCATAACATCACGCCTTGTTATCCCCGAAGGGGTAGGCAGAGGTGCACATTACGGCACTTAATGCCACTGTACAATGTAACACCCACTTTTCACTATATTTGTTTTGAGTCTCATGTAATAGGGGGTGAGTCTATTGTCATGTACCGGAAAAATTTCCAGACTCCGTGCTACTACTGAGATTTTTAAAAAGCCAGTAATACTTTGCCCTACCCGGGAATCGAACCCGAGACACCTTGCCCGGCAGTCGCACTTGCGACCACTCGTTCAATGAGGCAGTTGCAAACAAAACTAAAAACCTTTATAGTAATAAATAAAAGACAAAATACTATACCATGTTTATCTACACCCAAAATACATAGCCTAAATATTTCCAAATGAGTCCGGACAACTTTTATGAACTTCGGAAGTAACTCTTCAATATGTGACTAAGATGTTGAGATGCTTACACAGGGTGTATTAGTTATCTAGGGTCCGACCTCGGAAGATCTAAATTACAGTTGCCCTAAATAAATAATAATGAAAGTGTTTTTATTGGGTTTTATTTTGTTTTTTTTTACTGGTGTTGTGGTTGTAGTTGCGGTAGGAATATGTAGTTTTGGGTTTAAGTAATTTTCAGTATTTTAGTCATTGAAATTTTACATTCAGAGGGTTGCTTACAACTTTTTATTTAAATTTTATTTTTTTTTAATTGGGGAAAATCATCCGATGAATGCACCCGTCTGGGTGAGGCGGGAGTGTCAGATTCTTACTGACTAAAAACCACCCCGTTTCTTCTCCTGCACGTCAAGCCGGAGCCCCGGTAACCCATTAGGTTCTCTGCGACTCCGGATCGGCATCGGCCCCTTCGAATTGGCATCGGCCCAAAGTTTAAGTTTAGGTTAGAGTTATAACTCAAAAGATACATTATTTATTATGTTTTTCGGGTTACTCACTTAATTATTTGACGAGGAACTCGAGTAATTTCAAGCCATGCTAGAGGCTCATATTCATGAGCAGAATTCCACGACCCGCGATGCGGCGACTGTCGCGCTGCAGCGTAGCGTAATTAATATAGTAAGTCTCACGAAAGTTATAACATAAATAGGTACATTATTATTTGAAAATAGGTAATAATTTTACAATAGCGTATATTAAGTTATGTGTTTAAGTTATATGTATCGTAATCACAATGTATACCCGAGCGAACGCGACGTCGCGTTCCGCGCGCGCCTCAAAGAGCCATCAGACCACCACGGATGGGGCCCAATAGGGCTGATGTCGATACGGAGTCGCGGAGAACTTAACGGGTTACCGGGGCTCCGGCTCGAAGTGCAGGAGTAGGAACGGGGTGTTTTTTAGTCAGTAAGAGTCTGACACTAATGGCGGGAGCAGTCATTCAATGATTTTCCCCCCTTAAAAAAATAATAATAATCCCAATGTATGCTCAAGTATTCAAGTCCTGTAAAGCCGAAATCTCATGTTAATGTAAAAACTTTCTCTTTAGTTTTAAAATAAAAAGTAGCATTTAACTAAAAATGTCTTTGAGCATTACACTATTAAATAACGCCGACATTGTTTCTCAAACACTTTTACAGGGAATATAAGAATAAATAGAATATAAATGCGTCGGAAATATCTATTTACATAGTTATGTGGCAAAGTGCCGTTTAAGTTATTTTCTTTGAGAACACGCTGTAGATAAATAACGTTTTGTTTAAAAAAGTCTTTTTGTTACATGTAGGTCTAAAGGTTTTTGGTTTGTATATTAGTTTTGATATTTATGTTTTAAGCTTTTATCAAAGGATGGAGAGGGTGTTAAGGCTAAATAAAAAGATAAATTGTATTTTATTGTGTTTTCTGACTAGACTGCCTCGTTGGCCGAGTAGTCGCAAGTGCGACTACCTGGCAAGGGGCCTCGGGTTCGATTCCCGGGTTGGGAAAAGTATTACTGGGTTTTTAAAAAAAATCTCAGTAGGAGCACGGAGTCTGGAAATGTGCCCGGTATATGGCAATAAGCTCACCCCCTACTACATGGGGCTCATAACATAAATAGTGAAAAGTGGGTGTTATATTGTACAGTGGTATAGTATAATGTGCACCTCTGCCTACCCCTTCGGGGATAAAAGAGATGTTCTTAGTGCGTGGATTGATTTAGTGTTTTCCATGAATCCTGGTTCATACTAACCTGTCTACAGAGATGGCAACCAGGTTGAATATGCTAGAGGTGGAACAGATGACGTCGATGGCGATGTAACAGTCACATACTACTGGCGGCAGGCCCCACACTCCGTGGTTGAACTGTGGACAATATCAATGAAATAAATAAGGTGATAACTCATTAAGAAAGTGTTTATAATCCAGTTGACTGGATGATTAGATGCTGTGCAACTTATTGCAGATTACATTACATTACCTAAAGTTTGGATGCGATATGTGTGAAAATGATACTTGAGAAAATGTTAGTTTAAAGTAAATTCTAAGTGGTTTTTTAAAAGCATAAGCCGGTAAACGAGCATACGGATCACCTGATGGTAAGCAATCGGCGCCGCCCATGGCCACTCAAAACACCAAGGCGTTACAAGTGCGTTACCGGCCTTTTGGAAATTGTGGAGGTTTCGGGGATTCGGGATTACGGGGTCTAGGGAGGGGTAATTGGGTCTCCGGTAACCTCACTCACGCGACGAAACCAAAGTTATATGTAAATATTGGGTATAATGTAAATATATATACTATTATTTTATGTGACTACCTAATTAAACGGGTTTTTCACCAACTCGACACGAGGAACTGATCACACGTGTGTCCAGTTGGTGAAACTTTAAATTAGCACTAATTATTCTTTCGTCATTTGGACACGCCAAGGTTTTTATGTATGTCCACATAGTGAAAATCAAATTAAGTTACTTTTGTGTTTTCGTCAACTGGACACACGTTCACATTTTACCCGAATGTATAACAAAGTACAGTCACGCAGATAATATTTTTGAATCACAATCATCGTTGTCCTCTAAACGTCCCACCTAGTAATTTCACCGGGTAATTTTGTAATTATTCACCATTTGTGAATTTGTAAAAAATATATTTTTGACACCGAAAGTGTTTGAAAGTCGCTATTACCATGTTACGAGTACTATGCTTGTCAAATCTTCAACATGGAACCTGTTTTATTACAGTCTTTGAGTCTAACTCTAATATAAATATTTGATTGTTACTCAATTGTTTTATTTCAAAATTTGTCTTAAAAACGAAACAATTTTTAACTTAACTGTACCTTTTTTAGAAAAAAAAAAATAGGTGTGTCCAGTTGACGATAACATAAAAGTAATTAATTTTAATTTTCACTATGTGGACATACATAAAAACCTTGGCGTGTCCAAATGACGAAAGAATAATTAGTGCTAATTTAAAGTTTCACCAACTGGACACACGTGTGATCAGTTCCTCGTGTCGAGTTGGTGAAAAACCCAATTAAACTGTCAAACACCAAGCGGTCACCGGTGACCGCGACCTATTGTTCTTTAATTGTGTCTATAAAACCGGTACTCGACGAGTTAAAGTACTAGTTGGGTGACCTACTACTAACACAAAACAGCTCAGATGCGGTTAACCTACGTCACAAGATATTCACTTCTACAAAATTGTAATTAAAATAACGAACATAGAATGACCAAGTATTAAATATATTTTTAAAAGTTAAGTCGGAATTTAATTTGGAAAAGATTTGAAATATCTAAAGTTTTAAGAGTGAATGGCCCAAACGTTTCCAGGACAGTTGTCCAAACAAAGGGTAAGGGAACAAAAGGTGAAATCTAGCCCTAAACTCTAGATGTTTGTGCTCAAGTAATCTATTATTTGAACTAGTAATTAATTCTATTCAGGTAAATGTCGCGAGTTCAAAACGTATGTAACAATACCCTTACATATGTAGGCACAAATGGACTCAGGTTTAAACTAAGATCTAGACGTATACATTTCGGTGAGTCTGCGGGGGAATATCACAACTTATTTCCCCTTGTCCTTTCCATCATCGTAGCACAAGACAATCGGCGAAGCATCACTGATTCATGGTAGATGTCGCATCCACATGCACGAAGCGTTTCGCATCAAGCTTCCTTGTAAGGGAATGGAATTCTTTGCCAGAGTCTGTATTTTCTGAAGGGTATAACCTAGGTGACTTCAAGGCCCGAGTAAATAGGTTGCTTATGGGACGACGTGCTCCATTGTAGACCGCATCATCGCTTCCCACCAGGCGAAAGATACATATACATAAACTGTCTCCCATGGGGGTAGGCAGAGACTACAGAATGCCAATTGCTACGATTCTTACATACCTCTTTCGCTTCATCAGCAAAATCAACTAGAGTTAGACTAGACTTATTATACAAGTAAGATTTGTTTATGTACTAAGATTTAAGTAGGAATTGAAGCAAATTCCTAAATTGTATATTTAATTCTATAGAATGTTTGTATGTTTGTTTGTCACTCCTTCACGTGAAAACGGCTAAAGGGATCGATAGGGACTTTTTTTTTAAGGGGGGAAATTTATCGAATGACTGCTCCCGCCTGGGTGAGGCGGGAGGGAGTGTCAGACTCTTACTGATTAAAAACCACCCCGATCCTTCTCCTGCACGTCGAGCCGGAGCCCCGGTAACCCGTTAATTTCTAAATTTGAAACAGAAGTAGGTTATGCTCTGGAGTAGCACATAGGCTACTTTTTAAACCACAAGAACGCGGGCGAAGTCACTAGCAAAAGCTAGTGCATTCATAAAACATATTTTTTTTCAAGGAAACAGTAACATGCCCTTGAAACAACTTCTGTTGACTTAAACACAATAAAGTCGGGTCCCACCATCGACTTAGAAGTAAACTGTTCGTTGTTAAGATTTAAGATTACACGACCTTTTTCCGGATTACAAGAAAATAGTCTCAACTTCTCAAGGTCGAGGTCATTCTGTTTGATAACTCCAGAGGTTATGGTTGAAATAACGGCTTTCTATGATAACCTCGCTGCAATGAGAAATATCTAATTTTGGACAGGATTAGCGGTTGTTTTAAATTATATTGATGATTCTGTGAATGTTGTGGAGGACTAAGATCAGCTGTGGATGCTGATGATAGTGTGGCGACACGTGTCACATGTCAACGGATGACGTCATAAAATCCTACATCGCACATGCGAAGTTTACAATCAAATTAACATGAGTAGAAAATCCTAACGAACAACTGTTGGGTAGAAAACACGCCAGGCACGATCACCTCACCTGGTCGGAGGATCCTCCTTTTCCGATCTTAGGGAACTATACTCTCTGTTTCCTAAAATAGCGTTTTGTTGAGAAAGAGATCATAAAGAACGTTTCCGAATTAAATTACTTAATTGGATGCGGTAAAGATTATATGTTTTGGTCCGCTATGCAAGAAAGTGTGGGAGAGCCATGCTTCGGCACGAATGGGCCGGTGCGACCGGAGTGATACCACGGCCTCACAGAAAAGTGACGTGAAACAACGGTTGCCTTGTATTTTTTCATGTGATTGAGGATACCGGAGGTCCAACTAACCCCCCTCCCTCCCACTTCCCTAAGCTCCCCAATTCTTGAATCCCCAATATTCCTTAAATTCCTAATCCTTATAGCGGTAACGCACTTGTAACGCCTCTGGTGTTCCAGATGTCCATGGGCGACGCCGTTTGCTAACCATCAGGTGATCCGTCTGCTCGTATACCAGCTTATCCAATAAAAAAAATATTATACATAAGTTTTATACAGACACTTAACGATTATTGACAACAGTGAAAGCAAAATAAATACATAACATTCTTTAAAAATATGAAACGTTCTGATTTAAAATTTAATTCGATTTTCAGGGTTGAAGCTGAATTTCAGTGCACGATCGAGTCGGAAGCGGACCCCGGAGTGCTATCGGAAACATTCATACAATGCATTCAAGTTCGTGATTTTGCAAAAACTGAGTTTTACTTCTACAGTGCCCTCGGTACAAATAAATGGATGGTTTTATGTTTCATACATGTTTTTCACTACCTACTGACTAGGAAATATTCAATTAATATACATTTTTGATTTTATCTTTTGTTGTAATGTGTATAAAGTTACTCTGTATGTTTAGGCTTGCCAACATCACTTCGGAACAAGCTCTAAATATAAAATAAAATGTAAAGTTACTTTTCACAGTAATTATTTGAGTCAGCTTGAATAAAACTTAAGGAAAAGAAGAGCACTAATATGTACATTCTGTTTCTTTGAAAATTATTTACAAAAATTCAAAACAGAATATTCAATTATAAACATTTTTGCTTGATCATTGAAACGAGCAACCCATACTACGACACCACCTCACGGTTCGAAGCAGAAGTTGGGACAAGGCGGTTTTTAATCAGTAAAAGTCTGACACTCACTCTCGCCTCACCTCACGATACTTTCTGCCTCGCACAGCAAAACTGTGGACTGTCGTCGGCGGTATTTTCGAACCGATACGACCTTCAAACCTTCGATTTACCCCCTCTCAACAAAAAAAATTAAAACAATACTTACGAACCAATATCATAACCATAGTCGTGGTGGCCCGGAGATTTAAGACGCCCGCTTCTCATGCACGAAGGTGTGAGTCGAAACCTACCAACGGCAAGTACCAATGTGACTTTTCCCCGAGTTTTTATATACTTTCTAAGACAAACGGTGAAGAAAAACATCGTGAGGAAACCTGGGCTTATAATTTTTAATTAAATGTTTGAAATCGCCAACCCGCATTGACAAGCGTGGTGATTAATGCTTAAACCTTCTCTGTGTGAGAAGAGGCTTTGCTCAGCTGTGGGCATTTATAGAGTGTTGATGAATATCATAACACCAATTTAAACTCCACACTTCATACATAAATGAATTCGAAAATAGACAGAAAGATATGACTAACTCATGCTGTAACATTTCCGACGTTAATCTCATTAGGGGGCCCTTTTTGAGGTCCAAATGAGCGCGTAACTGTTACAAAGTTACATACTGCAGGAAACTGATAGTACCTACTTTATGTGTAGGTATGTATGTGTGTGTCTGTGTGTGCAAGTCTGACCGTCATAAACGGTTTATGAGTAATGAGGTTGTATGTCATGGTGAAGCGAGTTGGTATGATATGCTGCAGGTTAAGGACTATTCCGCTGGTTGT
The DNA here is from genome assembly GCA_902850265.1 of Spodoptera littoralis. Classification (NCBI taxonomy): domain Eukaryota; kingdom Metazoa; phylum Arthropoda; class Insecta; order Lepidoptera; family Noctuidae; genus Spodoptera; species Spodoptera littoralis. The sequence continues at coordinate 13,589,164 of LR824545.2, forward strand.
GTGGTCACTGAGGTTTATTGTTTTGATGTCCGGGTCAGGTAAAATGTTACGTGTAAGCACTTTTCATAACTGGAGGAAAGTAAGTGTTTTTTTAATGGCATTAACTCGTCGAGTACCGGTTTTATAGACACAATTAAAGAACAATAGGTCGCGGTCACCGGTGACCGCTTGGTGTTTGACAGATTAACCGGTAAACGAGCAGACGGATCACCTGATGGTAAGCAATCGACGTCACCCATGGACACTTGGAACACCAGAGGCGTTACAAGTGTGTTACCGGCCTTTTTAGGATTAGGAATTTGAGGAATGTTGGGGATTCAGGGATTGTCGAGACTGGAGAGGGGGGTGTAGTGATTCCGTTAACCTCACTCACACAACGAAACACAACGCAAGGGTTGTTTCACGTCGGTTTTCTTTTCGTTGGTGGTGTCACTCCGGTTGAGCCGGCGCATTCGTGCCGAAGCATGGCTCTCCCACACTTAAAACTACATTACATTATCTATTCGCTATTACTACTGCTATTGCTACCTCTTTAGAGATTAAATAGCGTGATGTTGTGTTTTGTTCTGTTTTGTAGTGTACTCATTAACTCAGCCTACTTTATTTGTTTATAGCCGTGATGCATTGTTATGTAATGTAAAACAGAATAACAGATGACTTAATAATTAGTCTGTTTTAAGAGTAAAGATAAAAAAAGGTGTGAACAGACCAGCACATTAGCAACTAGACCTGGAACAATAACAACCCACTACACTCCATTCGTACGTATGCGGCCCTATAGGGATGATGCCGATACGGAGCTGCGAAGGACTTAAAGGGTTGCCGGGGTTCCGGCTCGAAGTGCAGGAGTAGGAACTGTGTTGTTTATAGTAACTAAGAGTCTGACAATTCTTCCCGTCTCACACAGGCGGGAGAAGTCATCTGACGATTTCCCCCCCCTTAAAAAAACACCCCATTCATAAACACATCCATATTATATATATGTATGTCTATATTTCACCGATTTTATAAGAAATTAGCTGTACCTGCAACTTCATCTGCGTTAATCTATAATAACCTTACTCTTTAGTACAACATCACCCACCTGCTAATAATAGTCCCGTCAAAATCGGTCCCGCTATTACAGAGATAAACAGACAAACAGACCGGTAGAAAAAAAAATATAAAAAGTTTTATTTTGGTTTATGTATCGTATGTATATTCATATGCATGTAGTAAAAAGCGGTTATTTAAATATTACAAACATACACTCAATTTTATTTACCTGTACAGATTCACTATTCTAAGAAAAGATAAGACTAAAGGTTACTTTTCCATTTTCTTATTAAAAATTAACGTTATTTTCGCCATGAAACTGCAAGTTTAGTTATTCAGAAAGGGTTGGGTTCGAAAATATTATTACTGTGAATATGCAACGTCATGTAAGCAGGTAACTGTGTTTTTATCTTATAACTGAGGTGTACTATTTTGGTATATCGCTTGGACTGTTTTGTAATATGATGCTTTTTTAAACTGTCAAACACCAAGCGGTCACCGGTGACCGCGATCTATTGTTCTTTAATTGTGTCTACAAAACCGGTACTCGACGAGTTAAGCTCCAAGGTAGAGGTAGAGGTAAGAAGACGTAACATAGTACAATGTACCAGTCACGTTCCACCATCTTTGTTATAAATCATGTAAAAGGTGAGTTTATTGCATATACGGAATGGGTAGTGTTACAGGAACCAAGACAGTTATTCATGTCCCTGGGATGCGTCAGACTTCAGTGTTTCAGTGATTTCATGGTTGTATCTACTGTAGATCCTGGGTAACAGGTGTTGCAGCGGTTTTGGGAGGTTGTACCGGTTTATCACAAATAAAAATACTGGACAAAATTTTAGTCTTCGTGTAATTATTCAGTATTTAAAATTAAACCGAAAAGAGCCAATCCGTTCTCAAACCTTTGCTCGCACGGGAATCAAACCCGAGACCTGTTATTCGACAGTCATACTGACGATCACTTGACTGAGCGAACGAAGAGATCAAAAGCTATTTAGTAGTTTTTAGTATCTATATTTTGTAAGATTTTTTTTGAATTTTCTATAAACTACCTCATTATCAAACAAACAGCTAGAATATGACATTTTACTTCTTATATACTGATTCTATGTTACATATACGGCCTTCCAGAGCACACACAGGTCACAAAATGCATAGTTTACGACCACATTGTACCGTATCCCAAGGTTCACACACTGTACCAGCCACTGTAGTTTCAGTGTAGTTTCAGTACAATTGTATCTGACCTTTCAGCACTTACTTATTCAGACAGCCATTTGCAAGCTGCCTGAAATTCTGACCTATTCATGTCTTTATAACTGAGGTGGTCGTGAGACGGATATTATGAAATATAAATTAATTAGTTTATATTACTAGATTTTCTTTAAAATTAGTAGTAGCACGGAGTCTAAAATTGTGCCCGGTATATGGCAATAGGCTCACCCCCTAATAAATACATGGGACTAATAACATAAATAGTGAAAAGTGGGTGTTACATTGAACAGTGGCAATAAGTGCACGTCTGCCTAGCTCTTCAGGAATAAACGGCGTGATGTTGTGTTACAAAGTTGTCACACATACACGCTCTATTTGATGGTCTTGATATTTCACACTATGGTTAAGCCTATAATGAACTATTTTAACTAAAGTTAACAAATATATTGAAACAACCAACTATTTTAACCAACAAAACATTCCTTAACATTATTCACACTTGATGATGTATGGAGTCTAAGATATCTTGAAGTTAGCACCTTCATCAAAGCCAAGTCTTATTACGCAATTAATCAATCAACTTGATACATTCACACACGTGCCTACACCCGCGTGAATATTTGAGCGAGGTCTAATGATACGTCACAGGTCATAAGCTTAGGATTTATGGGAATACCTAATATTCATAGACTGGTATATTCTGACTGCCTCGTTGGCCGAGTGGTCGCAAGCGCGACTGCCAGGCAAAGGGTCTTGCGTTCGATTCCCGGGTCGGGCAAAGAAGTACTGGGTTTTAAAAAAAATCTCAGTAGTTGCACGGCGTTTGGAATTGGAATTGTGTCCTGTATATGGCAATAGGCTCACCCCCTATTACATGGGACTCATAACATAAATAGTGAAAAGTGGGTGTTACATTGTACAGTGGTATAATGTGCACCTTTGCCTACCCCTTCGGGGATAAAAGGCGTGATGTTATGTTATGTTATATTTAGAGACTAGTTGTCTAGATAAGTCTAAAATGGCGATTTGTTCGTGAGGTACCATAGGTTATCACAAGTATACACACACACACAGTAAAAAACCACAAGCACTATTAACACTAAAAAAGGGAACTTCAGCAGTCAAATAACTCTTTCCCTATAATGGCTAACCCTTACATGTCCAATAAGTAGTCGGCAGCTCGAGGGGAATACATTGGAAAACACTTTGCCTCAATCCTGACAGAATGGATCGATACATAAGCGAGGTGCAAACGAGGTGACGATGGATCTAGTGAAACATGAAGGATTTATTGGAAAGGAACTTATGTCTTCTTGATTACAAATGTTGGCGTTGTTTGGCGTTACAAGTGCGTTACACGGAATTAGGAGTTTGGGGATCGTTGGGGATTCAGGGATTGGGGAGATTGGGGAAGGGGAGGGTAATTGAGCCTCCGGTAACCTCACTCACACGACGAAACGCAACGCAAGCGTTGCTTCACGTCGGTTTTCTGTGAGGCCGTGGTATCACTCTGGTCGAGCTGGCCTACTCGTACTGAAGCATGGCTCTCCCACACTTTCCCACAGTTTCAATAAAAGAGGTTGTAAAAAAGGAAGAATTTCTTTGTCTGATGTGATTAAGTAACGAGGTTTGGAAAAACAAATGTATGTGTGATAATTCTGTTATTTATTGGAGACTAGTATATTCTGATAATCGAGTAGCTGACCTCATTGAATAAACAGTCTTTTTCGTTATATTAAATATGAAAATGAACATATTGACTTTGTAATAAGAAACCTATTTCCAATTCAAATAATAGTTTGAGCGACTGTAGGTTGATAGTCTTACTTTTAACTCGTCGAGTACCGGTTTTATAGACACAATTAAAGAACAATAGGTCGCGGTCACCGGTGACCGCTTGGTGTTTGACAGTTTAACGCTGCTGTAAACACTTAAAATTTAGTTACTGCCTAAATAAGTAATTACTTTCGAGTTTCTCATACCTATTTTTTTTACATACCGTTACTAGGTACTCTAAAAACCCACGATTATTTTATGAAGGCAAAAGGAGAACGTGCTTGATAAAAGGTAAAACGAAGCGTCGATGTCGTGCACATCAAGCTATGAGTAACCAGTATAATCTGACCCTTTAAAGCGCGAAAAGATCATACAAAGAGAGACGTTAATAAATTGGTGATGTATAGCTTAATGTGTTCTGTGTACACACGGCCACACATCAACCTATACAAAACCAGTTTATCCTGGTGTTGCGTCGCATCATCTTTCCGCACATTTAACGTTCAGTTTATACTGGTTATGTGAAGCTCGATGTGTAGCCGTGTGTACGTGCAATCCGTGCGATTTGAGATCTGTCCGCCATGTTGGATTATGTCGGGCAAACAAGGGTAACATAACATGTTTGATGAACTACGAGGAACGTGTCTACAGTTTCCGTAAACATATTTACCGTTTACATAAGAAAAATAAGCGGAAATTGTTTTTGAAGTATTTTTTTTGTTGTTATCTGTGCACGTGTGTTTTTTTTATTTTTATATAAAACAAGCCCATCATATCAAATTCCAGGTTATGGGAAATGTATGATACATTTTCAAATATTGTTCTCTTTAGAGATTTTGTTGAAAATAACGAAAAGTCAGCACGTAAGGGATTGTGCTGCTCGGGAGCCGTTTGCGGGCTGCCTGCGAACTCCGATTTTGGAAACCGAAAAATCATTTTTTTTTTAATTTGGGATTTTCTCCTGTGTCGTGAGTGCGTTTAAACATACAAGTTTAAATACACAGTGACACTCAGACCCGGAACAACAATCTGTGGATCACACAAAGAATTATTCCGTGCGGGAATCGAACCCGCGACACGTTGCGCGGCAGCCAGTTGCCCAGCCACCGCACCAACCGTGCCTTTGGAAAACTTAAATATAAGTTAGTAGGTACCTACAACCACTTGATTAACAGCACAGTCAAATCTTAATCTTAAAGGCCATATACTATACATACCACTCGCAGTATTCAGTCAACAAAGAAAACTAATGTCCTAACATTCTCCTCAGTTTATCCACTTGACTACACCATTACGGGGTGGACATTATGGCATTGTAGTATTCTATGTAGGAACCCTTTTCTACTGGAGAATGGGAGACGAGTCAATTGTGGAGCTGTCTCTATTCTTAGAACCACTTTAGGAGAAGTAACCTTTTTTCTAAGCCCATTTTGAGGTTTTTAGGATGCCTATTCATTTAGACTTGGGTGTAAAAATGGAAGGTTATTATCTGCTTAGGTTTGTTTACTGTATGTGTGTCTGCTTTTGTTTCATAGACTGTTTTAGAAAAAGTAATAAACTGTAATTTAAACTTAATGGTTAAACAATATTGAGTCTTGCCAGATGTCATATGGTGTTATAAAATTAAGTTATTGTAATGATCGTAGTCATTACTGCGAATTTCATAACATAACATAATACCACGCCTTTTACCCCCTGTAGGGGTAGGCAGAGGTGTACATTACGGCACGTAATGCCACTGTACTATATAACAACCACTTTTATGTTATGAGTCCCATGTAATAGGAGGTGAGTCTATTGCCATATACCGGGCACAATTCTAGGCTTCGTGCTACTACTAAGCATTTTTTAAAACCCAGTAATATTTTGCCCGACCTGGGATTCGAACCCGAGACCCCTTACCCGGCAGTCGCACTTGCGACTACTCGGCCAACGAGGCATTGCGAATTTCATAATTTTATTTTATTTTTTTATTTTTTCTTTATTCAGGAAACAGACAGTCTCTTACAAATAAAATTATTAAAATACAATGTGATACATACAGACCTAGAGTTCCATAAAACAAATAATAATCTAAACATCTACCAATGGTCTGCTAATATCGGAATTAAAAATTAATATCGAGTTATCGGTCACGTTAGTTGTGTGAGACCAACGAGAAGTAAAATAATACAATACTATTAATTACGCATCAAATACATTTCAAGGTTGCCCTAAATGTTTCATTAACACGAACTTGTTGCAACATTTTAAAGTTCTAATCGTTTTCGGAACACGATGCGTTCAAGTCATTACAAGTTTTAGACCGAATCTGTTCCTCAGTTAAATAGGTTACAGATTTAGGGCACCTAGACTCTTTAGGTACGTGTCTTATTTACTAATGAATTGCAGTACTCTAGTGGTTTAAGTTCTTTCTCCTTGCTCTTATTATATATCATACTAGTTTCGGCCCGCGATATCGTACGGGCAAACTCGTTTTTTCACCGTTCCCGTTTGTGTTTTTCGGTAAAAAGTAAATAAAAGTAGTTTTTAGATAGACATAGGAAAATTAACTAAAAATCGTGGTTTACTCACGTGAATATACTGAGAAAAACTCTACTAGCTACGAACCACAGAGAGGTCTTCAAACCACTCAGCTTCCTCATGAGCAGCGTGCGCGGTCGCGAAGATGTTATTCGTCATTTAGTTAATTTAGTATGTCTCACGATAGTTATTATAAAAACTATGTCCGTCTCCCGGTTCTAAGCTAGTTCCCCCACCAATTATCATTCAAATCGATTTAGCCGTTCCCAAGTTATAAATAGTGTAACTAACACGACTTTCTTTTATAGATTTTGCCCTCCCGTATAGGGAAAATAGTGACAGGAAATGTTTCTTTTTTTGTTTAAAGACGTTGCCTCAGATAATCATGTAAGATTACCTGTGTACTTAGGTAGATGTAATCTTACACTATCCACATTTTTAATGAGATTTGTAGATTAAATGAAATATTTTGTATCTTATGTTCAGGCTCTGAATTCATCTAAATCTCAAATTGCCTCGTTAGTGGAAAGTTCGTAAATGCGACTTGCGATCACGAGTTCTCGGCTTACGGAAATTGGTTATCATTACTGGGGAGTCGGATTTCGAAAAAAAAATAATAATGCATTGTTTATATTATACACGGATTTTCACAATAGGTTTCATCTTTTTATATTCATACGTTTGTTTGACTGACGTTGACGTTTCAAAAGTACCAATTATGGTTTAATTAAAATAAATGCTTTGACTTTGACTTTGAAATATTGTGTAGGATAAGAGCAAAAGCCTTCGAAATATTACGATTATGATATCTTATGAACAAGGGACCTCAAGTTCGATTGACGGGTCGGTCAAAGTACCTCTAAAGCTAGGTATGTATGTACTATTGAATTTTCCAAAAATTTCTAGTGATAGGCCGGTGTCCCAAAGTAATCTCAGCGCATTATGTAGGGTTATCCCTAATTACATGGGATTTTTAATATATATATAAGTGATGAAAAGAGGTTGTTACACCCACCTTTGCCTACACCTTCTCAACTATAAAAGGGTAATAATAGACTTACAGTATCGAATACAGAAAAAATCAGTTCTTTGTTTTATAGCATCGAGTATAACACACATCAAATTATTTACCATTATCTAGGTTAGGGCAAATTTCAAGCAAGTCATACCAAGTTTAATTGACACACATACCAGAAAATAAAGAGAAAAATGTGCAAAATAATGGCGTTGTAATAAAACCAATGAATGCGTGAGGTGACCTCTAAACTGGTAAAGAAATAGAAGCCTTCTTCCACAAACAATAGGAATGAAAGTCCATTGAAGTGAAAAATGTTTCTAATGGATGTTGGGAACTTATTGACGTATGCTGTCGAATTTAAGGCTTTGTAAATTGTAGAAATGTATGATGTCAAATTTATCACTATTTTAAAGCATGAAGTTAAGTAAAGCTCTAATTGTGACGGTTAGAAGACAAACAATACTGGATACTGTTTCAAACCGGTTAGACCCTTTGGCAATGCGTAGAGAAGAGATGTTGCCTCGTTGTGCATTTTCTATCGCTTATACCACGGGGAGTGCTCTGAGGAATTGTTTGACCTGATACCTGCCGCATCTTTTCGCCATCGACCCTCACGACAGTATATGCATCTCCACCATATAGATTGTAGGCAGGCCACAACTGTGCGCTTCTCACGATGCTTTCTGCCTCGCACAGCAAAACTGTGGAATGATCTGTCGTCGGCGGTATTTCCGAACCGATACGACCTTCATACCTTCAAGTTTGAGAGTGTATTCCTTTTTAAAAGGCCGGCAATGCACTTGTATCTCATCTGGTGTTGTGGGTATCTATAGGTGGCGCTGATCGCTTACCAGCGACCCGTCTGCTCGTTTGCCCCCTACTCCATAAAAAAAGATTGGTTTGCCTGTGGCATAATAGAAATTGTACCACTATATCATTATACCTCTACAGTGGGAGTGAGAGGCTATGATAAATTATAATATACCTAAATCTGCCTCGCAAGTCGCAAGTGCGACTGCCGGGCAAGGGGTCTTAGGGTCGATTCCCGGGTGGGGTAAGGTATTACTAGGTTTTTAAAAATTCTCAGTAGTAGCACGGAGTCTGGAATTGTGCTCGGTATATGGCAATGGGCTCACCCCCCATTACATGGGACTCATAATATAAATAGTTAAAAGTGGGTGTTACATTGTACAGTGGCATAATGTGCACCTCTGCCTACCCCATTGGGGATGTAAGGCGTGTTGTTATCTATGTATATCAACAAATATTCAGGTTCATATTTTATTATCACTATGAATAATTTTTCACAATCTGTATTTCTGAAATTGAAATCCTCTGAATGACCTAATCAACCGACCAGTAGCCCTTATTATTAAAATTAGATTTATTCACCCTTCATTACATAGCCAAACTTCAGTAAACTAATTGAAAATCAACATTGTCGCTAAAACAATAAAATAAATTTATTAAACATGAACGAAAACTTCAAGTCATCAAGTAATATGAAAACACATGTTCAGTATATTTAACCCCTAACTAACATAACGTGACAACATGCCTTTTGGTAGCACATCAACCCTTATCTCGGCGAAACAACCTAATTGTTTGAACCAACAACCCCTTGATAAATTCTAATTGTTGGTATAAACGACCGACTTGGTGATCAGTGGGGTTAAATAATGAAGGTACTGTTTGACCAATGGACGGTGGGGGTTACGTGATTAGCACATCTGTGGTCAGTTTTAATTGGCTTGTAGGGTCCGGAAAATCTGAAGGATTTCAACATTTTTCGCTTCGGAATTTTAATTTTGATAACAGTACGTTTATATGGAAATAAACTTGATGTGGGTAAAAGAGGTTTCGTTTTATCTTCGTCCGTTTTGTTACGTCGAAGTGCCTCCCAAAAATAGTTTGGTTTTATATTCCTCATTTTAAGTTTTTATGTTCGTAGCATAGTATTCATTTTCATATCTGTATTAATATTTAATGTAGCACTTTGTGCTTATTATATCTTGTTTTTATAAGTCGCAAAAATATGAATACTTTTGGCTACGGCGTAGCGTGAGTTGTGCTACGGTGATACCCACGCGTATACAATGAAATCTCTTAAAAATATAAGTGCAGTACTATATTAGTTAATTATAATAGTTTATATACATACACGTGTTATTCTTAAGATGGATCGTGTTTCGAAAATAATTTTATTTGATTTTTATATTCTCGTAGCATACAGTGCTACGCCGTTGCTTGGCGTAGCGATTTACTACACAAAGTTATTTATATGAACAGATTTTTTAAAACATGAAATATAAATGATTTATCTTTATACAATGCTGAGAAGAAGGAACAACTTATGAATAGTAGTTAAGATCTTCGTAAATTATTATCCACCTCAATATAAATAATTGCGTGTTCCTCTGCTTAACCACTCGGGGAACAGAAGACGTGACAATACGTCTGTTTCTATAAAACAAAAACTTTACAATACAAGTAATGGTCCAATCTATATGTAGGTATTGTTAATTAAATGGATATTTCTGAAATTGTAAGTAAATGTTCATTAGTAGATGGTAATTATTTCGTAATTACAATGTTCACGTTTAATCAACAATGTGGTTATTTGAACTCATTGACCTGTGGGCGTGGGCAGTGTAATACACTTACAGATAATCGACCTTAAATGAAAATACTTAACCTTATAAGCCATTATACCATGAAAACACCGACCTATTCTTTTGTTTAGCCTCTAGTCAGCCAGTTGTCAGCCTCTTACTGTCCTCAATATCTTAACTCAGTACATTTATCTATATTTTTTTAACTTTAGGTTGATCATGAAAGTATCACACTTTTTTATATATAAATAAAAGTCAACATATGTACTATTTAAAATATAATTTCACACGTACATTAGGGTGTCCATTATAAATTCTCAGTAGTAGCACGGAGTCTGGAATTGTGCCCGGTATATGGCAATAGGCTCACACCCTATTACATGGGACTCATAACATAAATAGTGAAACGTGGGTGTTACCTTGTACAGTGGCATAATGTACACCTCTGCCTACCCCTTCAGGGATAAAAGGGGTGATGTTATGGTACATACATACCATAAATATGGTACCATTTAATACGACACGTGTCGAGTCGATGGCAACCAATATATCGAACACTCGATACGTGGAGCGATCCATTGTCACATGCGTATTGTTATTTAGATGGATAGACACATATTGTGCAGTGGATTATAATATGGTATTAGGCATACCTATACGCGCTGAGGATAGGGGGGTATTCTTCGTGTGTATAGGTAACACTTAACATTATGTCACGCCCTAAAACTCACGAAGACGGGAAGGCAATGGTGCTCGTTTTTCAATGTAGCTTGTTCTTTTCACTGATTACACAATGTTGTGTAATTGGAGGTGAGGCTTTTGACATAATAATGTATTTCGAGATTTTCGAGCATAATTTCAGATATTTTCGAAAACTATTCTGCTATATAAGGACGTCCTATGTTCTGCAGTGGACGTCCTGTGCCTGATATGATGATGATGATGATTCTGCTAGATAATCGAACCTGAGACTGTATACTTGACTGTTGCATTTACGAGTTTTCGACCAACGAGAAATTATATCACAAATTATACAAAAACCGTTACAGGCTTGTTTAGGAGGGCCAGAAAGTCTTTAAAAACATCAAACTTCGAAACAAATTTTCGCTCAACAAATATTAAAAATACAGTGTGAAAATGAAGTCCAAAATACAGTTATTATATCACACAAAAACCAGTTTAAATAAGTAAATTAAAAGGTTACAATTTCCTACTATAATTCACGGAATTCAGAGCAAATCTATGCCTTTGTATGCAACGTATTGTTATTGCTGAGTGGTAGACACTGATAGGCGTTTTGTGTACCGGATTATACGCTAATTAACTTCCAACTAGTGACGTGACCCGACTTCATTATTATTAGTATATTCAATATATTATAGTGATAATTAGTTTGGGTAAAAGTTTATAAGGGTTAAAAGGTAACAGGTATTACTTTACATAATTATACCTCTAGTACATAATTATGTAAAGTGGGAATTTCATGAAGGTTTTGTTATAATCTCAATTATCCTTTATTTATTTTCTTTACTTGGTTAGTATGTATATTTTTAAATATTTGATTACATATGTATATAAAAACATTTAAAAATATAAAAAGCAGTAGCCCACCAGTAACGGGAGAAATCCAAGCTACCGGTGGTTAGGGCTCCAGAGATAGGAATCTCCGGACAATACTCGCTGTGTCCAAAAGTACTGCTTTCTGCAACAGGCCCTTGACCCAACCATCTAATGCTAGGGTACTCAGGCGTTGGTGGAAGCTTTTAGCAATGAGACCATTGACAGATATAACTAATATTATTATAATCGCAATTATTATTATGAAGAAAGATTTTGGTCCTATCATTAAGTGCCTGAATGTGAAATTTGTTTGAATAGAGAAATTTATTCTTCTAGTACATTCAAGAATCGGAACCGTTGTATTCGGTGGTTGCACTACAAGTCCTGTGTAATCACTGATTATTTTTTAGTTTAACGACTTGGGTAGTGGGATATATCCTTAAGCCTTTAAATGCCGATAAAAACTGTTAAAGTCTAATCCTCCGCTAGCGTCGGACATCATTGTCCGACACGGCATCCAATCCTATCTTTCTACAATAGACTTTTGACTTAATAACACTACTACAGAGTTCAAAATCTGTTAGTTGTGAGCAGCAGAATAATTAATTTCGATTATACCGTCTTCAGCAACACAAATCAAATACCTACGTTAAAAGAAATAGATTGGAATCAATTTGTTTCTGTCACAAATCCAATTAGTAGCTCAGTTTAAGAATAAAAACATCGTTAGGCTCAAGTTTGATTCCCGTTGTCCATTACTTATTCAAAAAAATAATTAAATCAATTAACATTTCATACATTTTCATCTTAGTAAAGAGCCTCATTAATTACAACTTTGTTTTAAGTTCAACAATGAAATTAAATATTTACTTTTTTGTTTTTGTGGTACACATAATTTTTTTATTATGGCTTTGGGCAAAATTAAGAAGGTTGTGTCTCAATAAGAGGTTTTTCTAGTTTACAAACCTACTAGATTTCAATATTAAAAAATCTTAATAAAAAGTGAAAGATTTAAGTTCAAACAGATTGATACCTAGGATTTTCTCGATCAAAGACATCATTCAACAATCAGAAAGTGGTGGGAATCTAACCCTGATACCTACACAGCAACAGGTCATTCAGGTAATGCTTCAATTACAAAGCCGTATTTGGTTAGAATTTGGATGTTTAGTCACCTAATTTAAAAAATATGAATAAAAAATAACTCACCAAGTAATAAACTCCGAACGGCATCACAACCACAGCTACAAGCAAGTCAGCAACAGCCAGACTCACGATAAAATAGTTCGTAGCTGTTTGCAGACTCCTTTCTCTCGAAACACTAAGTATCACTAGGACATTACCGAACAAAGTCAACAGAGGAAACACTAACAACGACAGAGCCCAGAAATTATAGTCCACATCACTACACGTCCCATTTCTGAACGTACAATTCGAATCACTGAAAGTTTCGTTGAAATAGTCGATGTTGAATTCCGACTCGGAATTGTTCGTATCGATGTAATGTCGATAAAAGAACGTAGTGTTGGGGTCAGGCGGCTTCACTTCGAACGATATTTTCGATGAATTCTCACAATCATCCGTGCATAGTTTCGGTATGGTCATGTTTTTTATTAGCTCCCCCTGCTGATTCATTTTAGAGCTCAATTCGAAGCTCTTCACTAATTTTGTTGTCATCTACATCGTCCAGAGCTGTTGTTGTTTTTTCTGGTATGTTATTTTCCTGCTCTGTTTGTTTATTTCTGTATTACGAATTGGTAGTTGTGTTCCTCCATATCGCATTCTCTCGCGCGATTAACTTATTCATAAATCTTTCCATCCTGCCATTTATTGTATTGAATTTTTATTCTGTGGAACATTTTCGTTCATCTGTTGTGTTCGGCTGCACGGGTACTCCTCGTATCCATTGTGTCAGTACCTGGAACAAAATTGTTTTTCATTATAAATGAAACATTTTTGAAATGAAATGTTAGCGAAAGAACAAAGGTAGTGATTTTTGTTGCTCTCAGTTTCATCGGCAGTGAGATTTTATTAAAATGCTTTTGCATATATTTGAATTTGTGAGGTTGAATTTGAAGGTGGGGGATTTTATTGAACCTTTTTATTTTATTGGATGTGGTAAATGGGAGAGGGGTTGATTAATTAAAACATTTTGATTCAATAAAGTCGTTAGTAGTTAAAAGTAATTTAGCTTTACCATTAAAATTTCTGTTGAACTTTGTAAAATTACAGACGTGATCATTATACTTAAAAGTTTTGCTACAGTCGCGTGTTGAGATGCCATAAAATGTGGTTTCGAGTCTTGCCACCGTGCACTCGGTGTACAGGTTTATTTTGTAGTCTCAAACAATGTAGTATTGTGGCTTCACTCGGGTAAAGAGATTGCAAGCTTGTTGTTTTAGGGTGCCAAATACGCAGGCGGGAAATATAGAAATTTGTAATACCGAAATGGAAGCGTTCTAGATATGACGATATAACTTTGTGTACTTTGGTTTTATCGGATTTATAAATGGAACTGGGAAATAGTTATGGATAAAGGTTATGTTTATAGTATTGTAAATATTTTGGGTGTAAAACAATTAATTTAGATAAAAAAGGTGTCTAATTGAGACTTAAGTTCTCAAAATGAAAAGAAGACTAATCAGTAACTATGTTAAAGCTAATCTGTGGTCATCATAGCTCAAAACCAATCTTAAGATATTGCTATAAAATGACATGATTAAAGAATTCTTTGCCACAATTTCGAATTATTGCTTAAAATTTTCGGTATCAGCTGGGAAAATTTAATAGAAGTGGTATCAGATTGATGTGTGGCAGCCATTATGCCGGTAATTGGATCGCTCCACACGCACGTATGCCGCTATATCGGACTCTTATTTAGTGCCCGGAGAGGGTTTGGACGGTTTAGGGTTAAATTTATATTTGCAATGGAAGTAATATGGAGCTGATAGCTTCGGAATAGGTCGCGCGGTTTTTGGTTGAAAATTGTACTGTTAGTGAGATGCTGTGTATATTTGAGATTTTATCGTTTGCCATAAATAATTTATCGACTATAGACCGCATCATCGCTTACCATCAGGCGAGATAGTGGTCAAACGTCGATCCATCAAATATACAAAAAGTCTAACGTAAGCTTTACTAAATATGGATTTTAGATTATTGTAATTTGATAAGTATTGGTACATAGTAGTTCAGAATCTGTTGTTGTCAAAGGATAGACAAAAGTATAGTCAGTATGTATATATTTTTTTTTTATACGTTGCCTCACACTAGTATTTTCTCCTGTGTCGTGGGTGCGTTTACAAACATACAAGTTCACATACACATGACATCCAGACCCGAAACAACAATTTGTGGATCACACAAAGTGTTGTTCCGTGCGGGAACCGAACCCGCGACACGTTGCACGGCAGCCCGTTGCTCAACCACCGCACCAAACGTGCCTTCAATCATTCACCATTGAACTCTGGGATAATTATAAAATCTGTGCTATTGAGTGAGAATTTTGTCACGTAAAGCGATAGAACAGGAGTTCCTGTACTTCACTGGCCACTCCATAAGCTCTCAACTCGTTAGATATAAGTAATTGGGTACTTCCCAACTAGTCAAATTAATTACTTTTTTCGAACTATCAAAAACGACAGTTTTCTATGAATTTTGTACGAGATTATGTATTCACGTTTTTTAGCGTAAAACAGCATACTTTTTTTTTTAATTTGCTTGTTAAATACTAAAATTAAGTTGGTCATGAAATCAATTAATGACACATAACATAACATCACGCCTTTTATCCCCGAAAGGGTAGACAGAGGCGCACATTACGGCACTTTATGCCACTATACAATGCAACGCCCACTTGTTCACTATTTATGTTATGAGTCCTATGTAATAGGACTAGCCTATTGCCATATACTGGGCACATGTCCAGACTTCATGCTACTACTGAGATTTTTAAAAACCCAGTAATACTTTGCCCGACCCGGGAATCAAACTCGAGACCCCTTGCCTGGCAGTCGCACTTGCGACCACTCGGCCAACGAGGCAGTCTCGTCTTTCAATCTTGAATCTGAAAATCAATTAATGAAAGTGTGATTATTTCATTGTATTGAACAGTCGAAATAATTTATTTTTGATTAAAGGAAGTACCCAATTGTCATAGTCGAGTTGCAGGGTACATAAAGTTTACAACGTCGTTTGATAGAACAATATCGTCCGATATCAATTTTTACGAACATGTCCATATTGAGTTACATGCAAATATAGAACTTTGAAACAGTTTGTTTAACATTCCAAATGAAACTCTGAAAATACGGCTGAATAAAAAAATTAACACGATTCAGTTTGCATGTACGGTCCAGTATGGTTCAATGAAAGTGCGTGAAACAGATTTATTTGGAACAACATGTAGGTACGATGGATAACATGGTACCAGCAGCTGTAGCCAAATGCCATTTAGCGCTTGTCTACATGTAGAATAGAAAACCAAATTATATGGAATTGACGCAAATTTTGACACTTGTCAGTGTCGTCCCCATACATGGTAATCGTTAGTGTATATCGTAATGGTAATCGTTAGTTGCGCTTGTCTACACTTTAGCGCTTGTCTACAGAGTCAGTAGAAATCAAAATGTATGGGGATGACACTGACAAGTTAGTGCAAAAATTACGTCAATTCCATATAATTTGGTTTTCTATTCTACATGTAGACAAGCGCTAACGCTGGACCCGCTGCCCCTTACAGGTACCACACAATGGTGTGGAATAACACCCACTTTTCACTATTAAGTTATGAGTCCCATGTAATAGGGGTGAGCCTATTGCCATATACCGGGCACAGTCCAGAGTCCGTGCTACTACTGAGATTTTTTTAAACCCAGTAATACTTTGCCCGACCCGGGAATGGAACCCGAGACCCCTTGCCCAGCAGTCGTACTTGCGACCGCTCGGCCAACGAGGCACTCAGAATTAATAGAGGTAGTACATAATTTATTTTAAACACTGCCTCAATACTGAGGGATGGCTTTGTGGCCGTAGGTATGATTGATGAAAAATATTAAAAAAAGCTCTTAGATAATAAAAATATTTATGTTAACTCTCATCTTCTAGACACCTAAGATCTTAGGAAAAGGCTTTTCCAAAAGATTGATAATCAGGCTTTTATCTTAAAAGACTAGTTAAATCTTGATTGAAAAACAAAGAAAATTAATAATACTTTTGCTACTGTCGGACATTATAAAAACTACTTAGTCCTAAGACCAACCAGATGGGTTTGAAACTTTGACAGTAACAATGAAAAGTTTCCCTACTTCTGATGTAATAATTAATATTTTAAAAAATTCTGAGATGTGTATTAAAATGAGGTTGAATACTGTAATGGAGGTTAGTAAATTGGCAAGATTAAGGTATTACTATACTAGTTATTATTGTTTGAAAATGAAAAACAAAGGAATTTGAACAAAAAACCTTTATTAATTTACATATGGTAAAATGGAGTGAATAGGGATTGAGAGGTGAATGGAGACAGAAGAGGGGAGAATCAATACTATGAAGAATTTCCCAATATCTATTCACCCCTCTTTTGTCTCTATTCAGCTCTCGATTCCTATTCACCTCATTTTACGATAATAATTTAATACATCCTAACAGGTTACACCTAATGCGATAATGTTGTCAGTCAATATAAAACCAATTTTTTAGTTATATTTATTTATTTTGGGGTTTTTATCCACATACATACGCTAACCCTATCGTATTCTCTTAGTTTTAATTAGATTAGGTTAAGTAATAACTAAACTAATTTAATTGAAAGAAAATTATCAATTATGTATTTTTGTTAACCTACCTAATCTTACTGCTAACTTAGATTTTTAGATTTAGGAATATAAAAAAAACTTATACCTAATTGGGATGAAAATTAAAAATATAATTAGTCCGTAAGTAAGGTAATGAAACAATATTAGACACGTATTTTTTTATTTTGGCGGATAATAAAACAATACTTAGATAAAACGAATCAAAGTTTAGGAGTGGGAGCTAAAACGTCATTTCTACGTATAAAATGTACACAGAAGTGACGTCACGCGACATTTCAAACCAATATATCGTCGAAAGTATTTGTTTCTGTAAGAAAATAATAAATACGTGTCTAATGATTTAAAACAATCTACCAGACGGACATTAAAAATAACAACATCCATCGTTAGCTTTATGAACTCCGACAATGACTGCAATTCAAAATATAATTGAATGACAGATAGATAGACGGTTTTCTATCAATTTAACAAATTAAAAATTAAAACAGAGATGAAAATACGCTACCCTAAAACTGATCCAGTAAGCATTCAGAATTTTCGCATTAAATCACTTAACCCTAAAAAACGAGAACGCAAAACATTTTGACCTCCTTTATCGTAATTTGAGTCTGACATTACAAGACAAAGCCTCGGCCTGTGTTCTCTTTTAAATAAAATTAATAGGTATCAGATTCAAGTTATCAAAGTCAGGATGACGATGTTTGCCAACTAGAAACTCTGTAAATCCTTTAGTATGATTAGTTTTGTTTCAAAGGTCACGGAGTTGACCTTCGACCTTTATTTATGTCCTTCAAAGGTCAGGGAAGTAATCTGAATTGACAAGTGCAGGGAGTGTAGCTGGTTTCATAGGTCAAAAAGAGGTTAAGTGTGGGAGATGCCATGCTTGATGGTACGAATGGGCCGGCTCAACTGGAGTGATACCTCACAGAAAACTGACGTGAAGCAATGCTTGCGTTGTATTTCATCATGTGGGTGAGGTTACCGGAGGCCCAATTTCTCCCTTCCTTCCCGGCCGGTAACGCACTTGTAATGCTTCTGGCGTTCCAAGTGTCCATGGGCGACGCAGATTGCTTACCATCAGTTGATCCGTCTGCTGGTTTACCGGCTTATCCTTATGTTGCTGCTTTCTGTTAAATCCTACTAATATTATAAATAAGAACGTTTGTGAGGATGTATGTGTGTGTATGTTTGTTTGTTACTAATTCACGCAAAAACTACAGATCGGATTTAGATGAAATTTGGAACAGTGGTAGATTAGGGTTTGGAATAACACTTGGGCTGCTTTTCATCCCACGTGAACGCGGGCTCGTGGCATGAAAAGGAGCTAGTACATAAATAAATAAAAAAAATGTTACTGCTTTATATAAATCAAAAAGAAACTTTACGCATTGATGAAAAACTTTGTGAAATCAATATAAAGCCATTATTATTTTTGGCTTACATTGCTGCAGATCCAGTTTCTGAATCAGTTAAAAAGTTTTACGGACAGTTACATTTTAATGATAGACTTATTCGCTTAATTTTTTCATTCTCTGTTCTTTAAAATTTAATGGGTATAACCGACATCATTTAAACTAACTCCAAAACATTTCATTGTCAACCGAATAGCTCTACTTGTCTTCCAATTGGTCGCATCTCGCCCCAACTGATCATTTGAAATTCTATTCGAATAATTTGGATTGATCGATTTAATTCACTCAACACTATTTGACCGTCGGGTCACTTCGTAAGACGGCCCTAATATCGATTAATTCAATTCGAGTTTGCAACTCAATATTCTATTCTGTGAATATAAATTGAGAATCGGATCACAAATGTTGGCTCAGCGATTTGATGGCATTATAATTTATAATGATTTCCGAAATTTTAGTTCAAGAATTATTGAATTTACTTTGCTCTTAGAAACACAGAGATATTAAAACTGGTTACTCATAAGTCTATATTACTACTACTACTCGCTTAAGGATTTTTTTGATGATGAACGTTTCTGTTAATCTAAATTTCTGATGTTCTATTATAAGTATTTTGTATAATTTGTGTTGTACCTAATTATGAATGATTTGATTGTTCTTAATTAATTTTGTTTTATTTAAAATTAAAAATTGTATTTAATAATTTTATTTAAGTAATTCAATAATTTTGCATGCCGTAAGGCAAAATGTACTGGGATTCTCCATAAGCTATAAAACAACACATTTGTTACCTACATTTTTGGCAAATAAATTATTTCTGATTTCTGATTTCTATACATAATATCTAGTAAGATATAATCTTAATCAAGTTTGTTGCCGTGTTTTATATGTATGTTTGATATCAAAAAAATAAGGATAGAAAGTGCTTTTAGTATTTACATTAAACTGAGAGACTATCGCCATGTAGAAAATGTGAAATACATAGCTTTGATTGGGAATTCGACGACGACATCGTCATAGCTGTGGGGAGAAAATGGCTGCAGGTGGCGGGTTGTCGTTCAACGTGTGAATATTCTACCCCTTAATAAAGTTTATGGGAAAGTCTCAGTATTTTTAACAACACCATATACCATGCATAACAGAGTCAAAAAGTGAGACCTTTCGAAGACTCTCAGAAAAATCAATATGAAAATTGAGTTTGTCTGTCCCCTTGTGACCTTTAGTACTTACAAGGAAATCGCATTTATTAACATTTCTGTCGATTCCCGAAATAAATGACATATTATTTTAGAATGTCACTGGTTCCTTGATTTTTGCAAATGGGTACTGATCTTATTGATTTTCATTGTGAGTTTATTTTAGGAAGAACAACGTTAAACAGAGTTTTCTTATCCATATTTTATTTTTTATTTTATGTGGCAATGGCAATAGGCTCACCCCCTATTACATGGTACTCATAACATAAAAAGTGAAAAGTAGGTGTTACATTGTACAGTGGTATAATGTGCACCTCTGCCTACCCTTTCGGGGATAAAAGGCGTGATGTTATGTTTTTTTTTATTTATTTAGAAAACCAACAGCGTTACATATAGTTTACAATAGTTTGCGTGAATTACAGGGATTAAGGCTAATAAAAGGTTTCCCTTATTTTCTAGATTTTGTAAACATGCGAACGGACTTAATTAATTTAAAAAAAATAAGATCAAGAACAAAAAATGATTTACTTAATCAGTTAGTTAGTTACAAAGACGTAGATTTCGGAATAATGATTTAAGATACGGAGTCGGTGTCCTGATATATCATACTCCTACAAAAATAATGAAATGGAAATTACCGTTGGTTCCATTATCAGACGTCCTTATGAATAACAACGAGCAATTCCTTTACACGTCGAACAAAATGCTAGACTTCTCTTTTAATAAAAAATCGACGTCTAAATACCAAACATTTTTATCCAGTCTAGGGATCAAAGAATCTTCACGCTCTACAGTCATTCTTATGGTCAGTTAATCTATAAACAGATCAAAGTGCAGACTATACAATCCTTACTAATATTATAAATCTGAAAGTGAGTTTGTTTGTTTGTTTGTTCCACCATCACGGCGTAACTACTCAACCGATTGCTTTGAATTTTTGCAGACGTAAAGTTAGAAGTCCGGATTAAATAATAGGGTACTTTATAACCCGGAAAAATTGATATTCCCGAGGAAAAACGTGTATTGGTATAGGTATGTCACATAGGCTAGGCTTTTTATTCTTTTGTGACGCGAGCGAAGCCGCGGGTAAAAGCTGACCAATAATTACATGATGATGAGAGATAAACATACAGATAAACATTCAAACACAGATTTGAAGATTATCTAAACTGATAAAGCTAATGTAATTAATAGATCACTCAACAGACAATTACTTACATACATTATACATTCATAGTTAAAATAGACTAATGGAATCTGTCAGACGGACAGACAGACAGACAGACAAAAGCACTTCCTCGTGCACTGGCCCATAACGACATGTTACCATTGAATTTCTCTCATGAAAAGGATCTTTTGTTATTTCTAGGATTGTCATCCTAGTTTGATTTAGTGCTTGGTCTACTTTCATTTATATGCTTGGTTCTTGGTTTTTATTTTCTAAGTGCTAAGAGCTGTTTTTGCAGTTAGTTTTTGTTTTAAATGTAATGGTTGATTGGAAAGTCCATGAACGCATAAAAGCCGTATAGGTTTTAATTATAAAGAAATACAGTGTTTATTTATTTTTTTGACAACAGTTGCAAGCGTTGTAAGTGAAACAACGCTTACGTTGGTTCACGTCGGTTCTCTGCGAGGCCGTGGTCCGGTTGAGCCGGAACATTCGTGCTGAAGCATGGATTACGTAGTACGTAATAATGCATGCATAAAATCTTTCGAAATCATGGTAGTTTTCGAAAGATTTTGTAAAATCCACGCCGCGAAAATGCTCTTAAGCAACACCAGTCTAGATTAGATTTGCTATAAGCACTAATCACAGTTTGATTCACAGTTTGATTCAGTACACAGTGACAATCATCGTATTAATCAGGACAATTGAGCTACATGACGTATTTAAATGCACTGATTCACGTATTGCAAATTATATTGCTCATTGTTCCTAGTGACGCATGCAGAATGTGTGACTAGTATATTAGTGTATTGGACAACCCTTTCTTATGACTCTATTATAATAATATGTCTTTATTTGGTAAAACTAGCTTCTGCCCGCGACTTCGTACGCGTACCATCCCATTTTTTCCCGTCCCCGTTCGTAATTTTCAGAAAAAAGTAAAAAAAAAAATGTTGGTTAAAAAGTATCCTATGTCGGTCTCCTGGCTCTAAGCTACCTCCCTACTAATTTTCAGCCAAATCTATTCTGCCGTTCTTGAGTTATAAGTGGTGTAACTAACACGACTTTCTTTTATATATATAGATGTACGAAGCAAAGAGATGTGCTTAATGTACTAAATGCGTAATTTTTTTTTTTTTAAGGGCGGAAAATCATCGAATGACTGCTCCCACCTGGGTGAGGCGGAAGGGAGTGTCAGACTCTTACTGACTAAAAAAAATTGGGATGATGACAGGGTATTAAAATTAAAAATATAATTAGTCCGTAAGTTAGGTAAAGAAAAAATATTAGACACGTATTTTTTTATTTGGTTCTATAATAAAGCAATACTTAGATAAAACGAATCAAAGTGTAGGAGTGGGGGCTAAAACATCATTTCTACGTATAAAATGTGTGTACATAGAAGTGATGTCACGCGACTTTTCAAATCAATATATCGTCAAAAGTATTTGTTTCTGTAAGAAAATAAAAAATACGTGTCTAATAATTTAAAATAATCTATTAGACGAACATTAAAATAAAAGTTAAACATCTACCCTATTCTGTAAGTATGGGAGGGCCATGCTTTGGCATCAAATGATCCGGTTTGACCGAATTGGTACCACGACCTCACAGAAAACCGACGTGAAACAACGCTTGCGTTATGTTTCGTTGTGTGAGTGAGGTTACTGGAGGCACAATTACCGCCCCTCCCCCAGTCTCCCCATCCCTGAATCCCCCAGAATCCTCAAATTCCCAATTTCCAAAAGGCCAGACACTTGTAACGTCTCTGGTGTTTCAAGTGTCCATTGGCTCCCGCCCGCGGTCCCCCGCGTGCCGATTGTGTACCATGAGTTGATCCATCTGGTCGTTTATCGGCTTATCCCATATAAAAACAATTTTATAACTATCAAAACATGAACAAATAAAGTAGGCAAATTACCTTAAGTTAATTTTTTCTTTGGCAGCTTATCATTTCATGATTTTTGTTATTACAATGTAAGGTTAATTTTAAGAACTGTTGATGCCTTACACATTTTAAGTCACGATGCTCAACAAGATTAAGATACATCAAAAACCATTTTAACACATCATAATCAAATAAAAAAACACTGCAATCCAATAAGTGTATTTTTTTTATGACTTTATTCATCACACAAATTCATCACATACTTTAATTTAAAAATCTCACTTAAATAAACAATTTAATCCACAACTTTTTTTAGAACTATCTCTTCCACACAAATTTAAACACGGAACTATTTTACAGAGGTCGCTAGTGGTCGCAACAGATGCATATTTAATATTTAATCACAGTCTCTTCGAGGTGAAAAACCGAACGCTTCGGGATCGCTCGCACAATTGAATTAGTACCTACTGAGACACTTTTAATGGAACTCCAGAGGGACGCTACTGTCGAGCAGACAAGTGACGGTAATGGAACGAATAAATTAATGCACAAGCAAAAATTACCATGAAATGTTACCTGGTAAGGTAGGAGTTTTGGTTTCACAGGTCTTATGACGAGTACCGTACTAGTAATTGAGAAAATGTTTGGTATACATTTAAAATATTCTTTTAATTGTGCTACAGTAAAATTTATTTGCACAACTGGTGCGGTGCAGTGTGGAAACATTGTGGAACGCAATTAAGAATTTGAATTTGTTTGAAATATTTGCTGTTTTTTTAACGTTTACCAAAAGTAAATGTAGGGCAACATACACTTAGCTAATGTATGTGAGTTCTTTGTAAAGTAACGTTGATAACTTCTTCGGATGGGAAGCTGAGAAGCGGTAGCTCGACGTGCAGGAGAAGGAACGGGATGGTTTTTAGTCAGTAAGAGTCTGACACTCCCTCCTGCCTCACCCAGGCGGGAGCAGACATTCGATGATTTTCCCCCCTTAAAAAAAAAACTATGATCTAAAACATCCATAAGTTCTAGGTTTACAAGGACTCATACACATTTTTCTTAGTTACTCAGCAATTATACCCAATCCTACCAATATAAAAACGTAGCAAACAGTAGTGACGTCATCGATGCTACATCGAGATATCGGCGTTTGCTCAACTGATTGCACCAATAAAACTTGCTGGTATTAATCGCTTACTGGTATGTTTGCTTTTCTATTTCAGCATTTCGATTTTTATGTTGTTTTAGGGTTTTTTTATAGCATAAGCCTTTAAACGAGCAGACGGATCACCTGATGGTAAGCAATCGGCGCCGCCCAT
This sequence comes from Spodoptera littoralis, assembly GCA_902850265.1. Taxonomy (NCBI): domain Eukaryota; kingdom Metazoa; phylum Arthropoda; class Insecta; order Lepidoptera; family Noctuidae; genus Spodoptera; species Spodoptera littoralis. The sequence goes on from LR824545.2 coordinate 13,613,702, forward strand.
GGACATTCGAAACACCAAGGCGTTACATGTGCGTTACCGGCCTTTTGGGAATTGGGAATTTGAGGATTGTGGAGGATTCGGGGATTCGGGAGACGGGCACTAGGGTAATTAGGCCTCCGGTAACCTCACTCACACGATGAAACACAACGTAAGCGTTGTTTCACGTCGGTTTTCTGTGAGGCCGTGGTATCACTCCGGTCAAGCCGGCTCATTCGTGCCGAAGCATGGCTCTCCCACACTTTAAGCATTTTTTACTATGTTGCTTTTATAGTATATTGCGGCAAACAAACGGACAGATACCCAGCACACCCACAAAAAGGAGTTACTAATGCGTTACCGGCATTTTCAGGGCTAGGGTTTGAGAATTAGGGGTTTGAGGATTACTTAATTTTCTATAGTGGTGGTTTTTGGTTTATCAGTTGTTTATCGAGTATCAATTTGTATTGGAATAGGGGTAGTATATTCACACATTAAGTTGTGTCAATGTTTTCATTTCATGGAATCGTTTTACAGGTGGCGTTACAATCTAAAAGTAAATAAAATGTAAATGAAGATGTTGTACTGTTGCACCCAGGAATAAACTAATTTGTAACTAATTAAATACTACCTTTTTCATCACGATCGCACTGTTAAAAAAAGTAAATACTCCAGTTTGTAAATAGAATTTTAATTAAACTGCAAAAGAGTGCAAATGAAGAGCTTAGGAAACTGAAAGCAAATTGATCGTTTTACTTGTTCCATATGTCAGATGTTTATTGGTATAGATTAGTGATTTAGTACTTTGTTTCTTTTTATTTTGTTATTATTTGTTTTTATTATTATAATAATTTTGTAGGGAGTACTGTGTCGACCACATTCTTTTATAGCATAAGTTTGTTTTTTATATGTGAAGACTTGTCATTGGCTGTCAGACTCTCACACAATGTCATAATTTTTGTTTTGTTAGCTGTTAGTCTTCCAAAGTTGTTAAATAAATAAATAAATAAATAAATAAAAAATATTTTTATCCTACTCTCTACTCATTTTGTTTTTTTTTGCATTTGCAATCTTTCATGTTTACTGTTTTATTGAGATGGCAACCTTAAAGTAATGAGTTCTTTAATATTTGTCTAGGTCTTATAGAAACCTTTTTAATAAACTTCAAAAAAGGTTCTCAGTATGATCTTATTATTATCTGATTATCTCGCGATTCGCTGAACCGATTTTGATGCGATTTTCAGAGAAGTGTTTGTTACACTTAGAAGAAGTTTGTTACAGTCAAAACCGACATCAAACCTCTCTATTTCGAAAGAGTTACAAGTCGGTTATTTTAAACGTAGCTTATATTTATTTTTTTCATTTAACATTCAACTTTATTGTTATAAATAACTTAAGTACGAATAAATATATTATACAAATTAAAATATAAATAACTAAAAATTAATTTATATACACCTTAAAAAAATTAAATAATATAAAATAATTATTAATTAAACTCCAAGGTTATGGCAAAATTTACTATCTTTCAACATCTTTTCATCATCATTTACAATCATTCAACAGGGGTGTTGGAATATGGTCGTCTATATAACTATCTGGGGCTGATGAGTAAAAAGTAGGATAAAGTTGTCACGATGTTATTAACTATGCAGTAACGACAGTTAATAAATTCACAAAACAATGTTTATTTTCCATCATTAGTTACTGGGAGGAGTTTGCACCATTCATCAAATCGGCCATTATGGCACCATGGTGGATAGTCTGCAAGCAAAAACTGTGATTGATGATAATATTTTTAATTATAGAGCTAGTGAATTGTCAATGCAACATAATAGGGTATATCTTGATGGTTTAGTGATCGTAATTACGACTGCTATGCTGTAAAATAATACAAATTATAATGAACCTTGAGATGAGGTGACGGGCATTAGCGACCCGGCGGGCTACCATCATCGGTATCCTTCCTTATTCTCCAGCTTGCGTTAATTGGCTGACTGGAGGGAACTATGACGAGGAACAGGTCTCCCACCTCTGGCTTGCTTTCACTGGCCGTCCAGAGTGGAGTCGCGGGAGCAGTGATCCTGCTCGTAGGGTAAGCTATTCGTAAGCTACGACTGGGCCAGGGATGCGAGAGGCTTCGGTTTGGTAAGTTGGTGAGTCTCTGCCTGCCATAGTTATCCATAGTTCCCAATTTACCAGTCCGTAACAACCCATCTATAGCTCTACCTTTGTTTTCCATTATCTCCAATAGTTGTACACAAACCGGGGACTGTCCTTGGGTACATTTCCATAGTGCATACAGGGATAGTCGCCGGTTTATGTGTCCATTGCATTTATATTAAAGTTGTCTAAAGGGGCTAGTCTGCGCAGTTGGCTTTGGCCCCTCGGACGCCTCCCAAATGACCGGGACCCTGTGGTCCTATGAATGGTAAAGACACAAATTTAATATTTTTAATTTCGGACATTTTAGTTAAATAAGACTGAGTTTTACCCGTGCTTGCAACACTCGCCTCTGATTACTTAAATTAACTGCTGAAGTGTACTTTGAAGCTCTGTCTACCTTTTTGGATGATAAATTGTTGAAATCAGCTGATTTTTTGAGTCTATGATTTAACCTAACCCTCCCCTTTTAAGTTGACATGTAAGCTATAAATGATAAAGGAGTGAAATTCCATACATTTTCAATAAAGTCTCCTATTTGTCTTTTTATTTTTCTAGCAGTAAAGTGCACAATTAATTTGCTTCTAGCAAAATGAAATTCTTTGTTGTTTCAATATTTTGTGAGCGTACGACGCGACGTGGAGAGTCTTTTGATTTAGGAGACGCCATTGAAAATGTTATACGAGTTTTAATAACTTTTGTACACAAGTGTGCATCAGATGCATTGTGCTTCGAAATTGTATGTAAATATTAGCGCTTTTTAAGAAGAAAACTATCAGAAATTTTTGTTTTTAGAAATATTTGGACAAATAATCTATTTAGTAATGCTATCCTGTTTTTTGTTGACGGGGAACACCTTCAAAAGGCGTCTTGCTTTTTGGAGAAAAAGACTAGGGAGTGTGAGATTTTTACCTTACATAAAACCTCATCGGTGGCCACCATCCACACCTGAAGGAGGCACCGGGTCCTCTTTGTAGACCTGCTATGAATACTAATATACCTAGTACCACGTTTTTGTTACAAAAGTTGTACTCACACGATGAAACATAACGCAAGCGTTGTTTAACATGTCGCGGAGAACCTAACGGGTAAACGGGGCTCCGGCTCGACGTGCAGGAGAAGGAACGGGGTGGTTTTTAGTCAGTAAGAGTCTGACACTCCCTTCCGCCTCACCCAGGCGGGAGCAGTCATTCGATGATTTTCCCCCCTTAAAAAAAAAAGCGTTGTTTAATATCGGTTGTCACTCCGGTAGAGCCAGCCCATTCGTGCTGTCTCACACTTTGCTTGTACAATAATAATACAAAAAACAATAAGTTAGGTACTTAAAAAATCACTCTTATAGCCCACACTTAAATAAAAACGGAAAAGAAAAGAAGCTGGCAAAAAGTGAGTGCTACAGCATAACATGCATCTCTGACTAAATTTTTTTTACTACACTATACTACGGCCATACATCATAACGATTCCGTGCGCGATCATCCACACAATTGAACTAGCGTCTCCACTGATGGAGTGTGTCTGTACGACGGCACATATTGATGAATCAATGTCAGCGCTTCCTGGATGTTATACACTCCGTAATAGATTATTTATTTATATTAAGATGTCAACTACCTCACTGGTCTTGTCTAGGATGTGTAGATGAAGGGGCCCAGGCTTATTTATGGACGTAAATCAATTACTAAAGAGAACTTTCAAATAACAGCGTACAGTACCTAGCAATAAATATTGCACATCGGTATATTTATTTAGAGGTACAATGGTTTTGAAAAGATATTGTACCGTACCTCAGTTTTCGCAGATTTTCTACTTAAACCCTAAGGTTGACTGGTAGAGAATGCCATATGGCATTAAGTTCGCCTTATGTACCATAAACAAATTATGTACATTAAACTGTCAAACACCAAGCGGTCACCGGTGACCGCGACCTATTGTTCTTTAATTGTGTCTATAAAACCGGTACTCGACGAGTTAAAGAATAAATAAATAAATATTGCGAAAAAGTATTTGATAAAGTGCTCTGTCTGCTTTTAATGCATACAATTTTTAAGGGACTTTCTGAATTATTATAATTTCCGTAAACCTAAACGAGTGCTTAGAAAAGTACATTTCTGCATTCATAAAGTGTTCAGATGTATTATTTATTTATTTATTGGAAAACCAACAGCTACACGGCCACATGGCACATAAATAGTAGCAAAATAACATCAGAAAGCTAATTGCAGGTTTTTACGGATGAAAGCAAACAACTAAAATAATAATAATAAAACAACAAGAGCACATACCTACTCATTAAAAGAACACACACTAACCAAACTACCAAAAATAACAAATTAATAATCAAGTAAGTAACATAATTTACTAATGAACTAAAAAACTAAAGCATAAGCATCCTTCGCACCGCAGAAGTCCTCATTACAAACGGATCTATTATGAAGTATTGGGTACATATTCACATGAATAGATATAATTAATAAATATTTTGTATGTTTCGGATCGGGATAAAATTTGGAACAGGGTAGATTTTTTTTATGGCATAACCCGGTAAACGAGCAGACAGATCACCTGATGGTAAGCAATCGGTTTCGCCCATGGACACCTGGAACACTAGGGACGTTACAAGTACGTTACCGGCCTTTTGGGGATAAGGAGTTTGAGGATCTTTGGGGATTCAGGAATTGGGGAGATTAGGGAAGGGGAGGGTAATTGGGCCTCCGGTAACCTCAATCGCACGACGAAACACAACGCAAGCGTTGCTTCACGTCGGCTTTCTGTGAGGCCGCGGTATCACTCCGGTCGAGCCGACCCATTTATGCCGAAGAATGGCTCTCCCACACTTGTTATGATCTGGAATAACACATAGGCTACTTTTTATCCCTACAGACCGCGGGCAAAACCGCTGCTAGAAGCTAGTTTTACATAACGATTTATTACTGAACCTCTACTGCAAGCAAGCCTGATATTATTTTGATATATAATTCAGTACTTTAACAAGCATTAGTTCAACATTTACCTCATGAACTCATTGAATTAGTGTTGAAACGTTAATTAAATAGTTTAATCACCTGCCCACACGTTCACAGTTTGTTGCGCTAACATTAATTAATTTTAAATCATTTGAACTATGTTCAGTGTTCAGTTTGCATGAGAAATTATTTTACTACTTTTATAATAGTTTGTTTATTGCTGACTGCCTCGTTGGCCGAGTGGTCGCAAGTGCGACTGCCGGGCAAGGGGTCTCAGGTTCGATTCCCGGGTCGGGCAAAGTATTACTGGGTTTTTTCAAAATTCTCAGTAGTAGCACGGAGTCTGGAATTGTGCCCAGTATATGGCAATATGCTCACCCCCTATTATTATATTATATTGTTTACTTCCAAAGAATGATTATTTAATCCTATCTTACCTCCAACCTCCATAATATTTCCTTCAAGTAGGTAATTGGAATCTCTTCGTATTTCCATCAACATTTTCCAATACTACCAATAACCGACTGTAATAAAAAAACGAGGTAATGGATATCTGTTGCGGAGTGCACGCTCAATATATTCTGTCATTGGATTCTTGCTTTTGAGATGAACTCAGCTTCACTAGTTAGGTAGAGATTTATATAAGTCGTTGTTTTATATGTAACGGTATTACTTTTATGTTTTGATTCAATATAGCATTCTATTTAATCTAACCAAAAATCGCGGGTTACTCCCGTGAATATAGTGAGAAAAGTTCTACTAGCTTCGAACCACAGAGGGTTTCTTTCTTCCTCATGAGCAGCATGCGCGGTCGCGCAGCCTTAGCGTTGGCGCTTGCATCGGTGTTATTACTTGCGCTTGCTCACGTGAGTAACCCGCGATTTTTAGTTAATTTAGTATATCTCACGATAGTTATTATAAAGAAAGATAACAGTTTTTTTTTATCGAAAATTTACAAAATTTTCGGAATCTTAAGTTGGATTAGATTTGATTTCTTGAAAGTATATGGAACCAAGGCTTCTTTATAACTATCTAAATAATTTACTTGGTGTTAATGTACTTATAAGTCATACCAACACTTTTCACATAGGTAACACTTTAATATGTGACGGGTTTTTCCCTCTAATGGAAAAATAAATACGAATTAGACGAACTGAACAAAAATAAAAAAGGGTACCTACATTCAAATTTTTCTAATAACCCAATAGCGCCGGGTACAAAGAGAAAAAAACATAAAATATCTTCGGAATTGGCTGTCGGAATTCATTCGTGTGCCTAAATTGAGATGTAGATATCCGATATGAATCCAAAAGGATATAATATTATAGGTGAATATCATGGGTACGGACCAATCTAACGGGTCATTGGGTACCGGGTATGAAATACGTTTGTGGAACTCAAAGGGCCAAGTACTTTAGGGTTAATTTGGTCTGTCGCTTTGAAGTGAACTCAAAATATGTCTTTTTAGAAAAGTGTGTAATGTTTTTGATGTTTTGAAGTGGTGGTGGTGTTTATTTTAAGACTAAAACCCTAAACTTACAGGTTCTGATAAATCAATAAATTACTGGAAAAAAATGTGTGACTTTTTCTGAATCGATCTTTTTGGTAATTCTTCAATCAAAGTTTTGATTCACATATTTCACATTAGACGAGACCTCTAATGAATTGCTGAGTCAAGATATCAGTTAAATACGTCTGCCAACATCACATGACGTAAAAATTGATTTATCTGTTAATAATTACCATATTCAATCACAAAATCACAATAACAACTGCAAAAACGTCATAAAATCATAAGTCTATTAAAACAATGATTTTACTTACAAATCTTCTTAGCACATAAAAACAAAACAAATGTACTCATTCGTCTTCAAATTAGCGCCTAATATCCATACTTTTACGACGTTCGTAAAAGCGTGGAGTAAAAATTATTACTCTTGCAACCTTTTACTCCGTAGTAAAAGTCAGCTGTGACAATAATATTGCACTGAAGTGTAATGAACCTTGCGCCTGAGTAATGTCATATAAACTTTTCATTTGAGTTTAGTATATTTTTTCGTCGTGAACTGTAAATATAGTATGTACAGTCAAACTTTAAATTCGACTGCCACCGTAAGCCTACTATCAGCTGCGCTCACAGATGTTTTTTTTTTAAAAAACGTTCCCCCACATTAGGATTTTCTCCTGTGTCGTGGGTGCGTTTACAAACATACAAGTTCACATACACAATGACACCCAGACCCGAAACAACAATTTGTGGATCACACAAAGTATTGTTCCGTGCGGGAATCGAACCCGCGACACGTTGCACGGCAGCCGGTTGCCCAGCCACCGCACCAACCGTGCAGTCAGAATAAAGAAGGTTGCGCTGCAGCGCTTATACACACATGCACACGCATATTTTTATCCGTGTGCGTACGCGAGCGTGTAGTCTTATCATATCAGTGGTGTTTATGCGTACAGACGCGTTTTTATGCACATTAATATGAAATTACTTACGCATTGCCGTGTGAATATCACTCATGGTGGCAGTGGACTTTTGACCTTTGACTGTACATTACTTTTTGTCACACAATGTATTTTAATGCAGGCAACGGCGAACATAGGACCTTATTGATGAAAGCAAGGTAGCAAAGAAACATGTGTCTTACTCTGAAGCTCAGTAGTAACCAAGTCCTGTTAGCGTACATAGGCCATGGTAACTGCTGACCATCAGATGGGCTGTGTACTTTTTTGCCATTGTCGTGGTATAAAAAAAACCTAAGTCCTTATATGTAATTATATTAGGACTTTTCCTTTTTGTTTTTCAGTAATTCGGCAATGCATTCGTAACTCCTCTGGTTTTATAAGTGTCTATGGGTGGTGTTGATCGCCTACCACTCGGCGCGGCGATCCGTCTGCTCTCATAATAATATTACCATGAACTTAGCATGAATTCTACCAAGAATGAATATAAGCTTTTCTCTTATTACATGATACACATACACATTAAATAACTGGCCTCAAAATGGGCGTTACTCTTAATTATAAGCATGTCTGCCTACCCTCTGAGCGAATAAGAGCCGCATCATAATTCTTGACAAAACATAATTACGACAAAGCACGGAATGAAATTCGTCTTTCGTATTATAAGTCACGTTTTGTATATTTATATTTAGAAGCTCTCAGCTATTTTTGAGCATGGTAACATTGCGAAATTATATGAATTAGGTAGTATAATGATGGCAACCCTGGAGTCCGCCATATTGTTAGATCGTTAACTCGGAATGCTGATTGTGGTGTTCTGTTAACGATTATAATTTTGGTTGTAGACTTGTGCGGATTATCATTATGATTTTGATGACTAGACTAATAACGAGGGTCAGTATTTTAAAGATTAAACTCCAAAAATAATGTTTTGTTGTTATTATCTTTTAAATTTATTTTTCTTAAATAAACGTTGCCCACGATGCAGGAGAAAATCCTAGTGTATTTTCTCTGGGCTCGCTGCCATCGCAGCGGTAAGTCCCCTCTTTGAGGAGTGGCTTGAGAGACGCTACGGCGTCCTCACCTACCGCCTGACGCAGGTCCTCACCGGACATGGCAGTTTCGGGAGGTACCTGTGTCTGATGGGGCGGGAGGAAACGCCCGGGTGTCATCACTGCGAGGACCGCCCTGAGGACACGGTGGAACACACGGTGGGAGAATGCCCTTCGTGGGCTGAGCACCGCCGTGTCCTCAGGGAAGTGATCGGCGATGGCGACCTCTCACGTCCGGGCCTAGTGCAGGCCATGATGCGGAGCGAGGGGGATTGGGATGCCGTCTCCTCCTTTTGCGAAGCAGTCATGCTAGCTAAGGAGGAGGCGGGACGCGTGAGGCAGCGAAGCGCTGCCTCCTCGCAACCCAGCCATCGCGAAGGACACACCGGGCGTCGGGGATCGCGGGACGATCTCCGGCCACCGTAAGCGCGGGCCTGCGGACGGCGAGCATGGGTGGCTCCCCGTCCGACCAGAAACAGACCCGAGCGTACGGCGCGTCGCGTTCCGCGCGCGCCTCAAAGAGCCATCAGACCACCACAGATGGGGCCCAATAGGGCCGATGCCGATTCGGAGTCGCGGAGAACCTAACGGGTAAGCGGGGCTCCGGCTCGACGTGCAGGAGAAGGAACGGGGTGGTTTTTAGTCAGTAAGAGTCTGACACTCCCTCCCGCCTCACCCAGGCGGGGGCAGTCATTCGATGATTTTCCCCCCTTAAAAAAAAAAAAAGTGTATTTTCCCCGTTTACTTACCAACATACAAGTTCACATACACATTACACCCAGACCCGGAACAACAATTTGTAGATCACACAAGGAGTTGCTCCGGGCGGGGATCGAATCTGCGAGACGTTGCATAGCAGCCGCCTGCCCAGCCACCGCACTAACCGTGGTGTCTGTCTACTAAATGGAAGTTCAAGAAGAATGTGAGGGTCATACTAGATGGCCTCTTTTGTGTCTGTACTGTACTAATTGAACAAACAAAGCCGTGATTTTATGAATGTGATGTGACGTGATGTATTTTTTACCACTTCATGTAATTGAAATTTGTTAAGGTTTAAATATCCAAACAAATTCTAAGAAACCATTTGTCCAATACAATATATATTTCAATACATGTTTACATATTTCTTTTTACATTTTTTGCTAACAACATATAACTTCCGAAACTTTATACTTCCGAAGTATAGTCGGCCGTTACAGAAATCATAGAAGCATAACTTCGGAACTACAAATGACGATCACGAATTATGGTTATTACGTATTTCCTATTCCTTTCACATGATTTCTTCATAATATTTCTGGAAGTTTGTTCGATAAAAGCACAACGTTATGTATTAAGTGTTCTTTATACTTACAGGACGCAATTTCACCCTTCACACACAACCCTTTGACCAATAAATCACTGGAGTAGCAGTCGTCAAAACATGTTGATACTTGTGGCGTGAGACAGTTAGATCAGAATGTTTACTTCGTAATTTTTGGTATTAAGCGTGTTTAGATTACATGGTTCGTTTTATGATGTTTGCAAAGATTATGAAATAATATAAAAAAATCTTTTTTTGGTCTTTCGTTTCCGTTGCTACTCATAAGCACATCATTGGTTAATGCTCTTATGGTAATAATCTATCTATGTATATCAAATCTAATCAAAACTAGTTCAGTATTTTCAGCTTGATGGACGGATAAACATCCAAACACAGAAACTTGAACATTTAATAATAATGTTTAGTGTTATTTAAAAAACGAATTGAGAATAGGTAATATATTTTTCATACATTTAAGAATAGTCGGCTAACAAACATCCGAACATAGTATATCCTGTTTATTGAAGTTGATAAAAATAATGACTTGATGTAACGTAACTTTACTACAACTAGATGGTATGTTCTTGTTGCTCATTAACTAAATATTCTATACATTTGTTAATGAACCTTCTGCCATTCTCTGTTAATTCTGAAATCTGACCTAGTGACCTGTCGCAGTATTTTCCTTGCTCTATCATTCACCAATCCTGCTCAGACGTTGAGATGAAAATCATAGTTATGCTCCTGTTTATGTTCAAAAGAAAGAAGATTGTTCTGTTATAGGGGAAACTTGTTTTTATAGGTGCTTATACTTTTGTGATTTTTTATTTTTCTTGTTCAGTAATATTTTGTTTGTTGTCACATCCCAAACTTATATTGTTGTAAGAGTCAAAATAAGTTTGTTTTGTTTTGTTTTTGGCATATCGTTACGTTTTACGTGTATTATATTGTGTAAAAATTATAAGTAGTTGTGAATGCGAAAAAGACTTATGGGAAATTTATGTCCAGGCAAATCCACGAGTAAAAGCTAGCCGTAAACAAGCTTCAAAATTTTAATCCAAAAGTTAGACATGGTTAGGTCAACTCTAAAACACCCTGTGTCCAAATTAACTAAAAATCGCGGGTTAGTCACGTGAATATACTGAGAAAAGCTCTACTAGTTTCGAACCACAGAGGGGTTCTTCCTCATGAGTAAACCGCGATTTTTAGTTAATTTAGTATGTCTCACGATAGTTGTTATAAAAATCCTGTGTCCAATTTGTCAAAAAGATAGAAAAATCCATTCCATAAAAAAACCCCTAACTATTCACAATAAATATCTCGAGAATAAATTCAGCAAGTATGATATATCTTCCGCTTGTCTACAACACATTCCATTGAACTTGTCCAAACAACAAACAAGTAGTAAATAACTGGAGCTAGGTAAATAAAAATGAGCTAAGGATTCCCTCACATTGGACGACCACGTGTTGCTGTGAAGTTGCTTTAAACTCATACAGGTAAAACCTCAACATCATGTTAAAGACGACTGCTGAACTATCAGCGTTCTCTACATAAGAGGGTTTATCATAATTTATTATGGACTTATGTCTGAAGTAAAGATTATAATTTTTATGTCTGAAATAAAGATTATAATTATAATCTTCAGGCTTGTCAAGCGTGTTGGCAAAATGTTCAAGTTTATCAAAGTGCGCTGGTTTCTGGTCTTTGTCAAATATTATGTAGTTCAATAGTCGACTCTCAGATCTGTACTGTATCAATCAACACATTTATTAACAAATGTGGCAGGTGACCAACATTTTTGCTGCTATTCAGTAGTTGTGACTCCAAATAAGTTGCCACAAAAGTTGCTTACATAGTTGCTAAGTAAGAAAACAACCTTATTTCAGTATATCCCGACAAAACTCCAACACTATAGTTAACGAAAAACTTCGAGAATCTTTAAATGTAGTTCACTTCAGACAATGAATAAGAAAATTGAGTTACATAGTGGTTATTCTTATCCTACGTTAGTGCCAACTTGTCTAGATTCTTGAACTAGATTTGTAAAACTTTAACTTGAATTTAGTTTTAAGTAAGAATGGGAAAAGATTGAAGTTGAAAATGATGATAAGACAGCTCGATCTAGATAAGTTTTGTTTAAGTATTGTTGTAGTTTTCCTGGGGAAAGTGTTGCAAGGAGTGCTTTAGAAGACTGACATTGTGTTAGTTGTGCTCTGTTGCAATATCTGGGGGCTTACTCTTGAATCCAATTCCAATTGATCGACATTGACATAGTGAAATTTCGGACTCAGTTACAACACTAGCGCCCGTTGCACCAGCATTGCGTAGATATTAAATGAATTGAGTTTGGCTTTATATTCCGTACTCTGAATACTATTTTAACAGCTACGATTGTGGTTGTATAGTTCTGACATAGAATAATTATTGCGATTTTATTGCATTGACATTGAGATTGGTTAAGTGAGTAAGCGCTCTGATCTGTAAGTATCTAAAACGAATAGCTGAAATGGATGTAGATTACAGGTTGGTACAAAAATATTGAATAACTGTACCATAGAGATAATGTTTTTTATTATGTATGTTATTGAAAAGGTAAAATATATAGGTATGAAAGAACAATTCGAGAATATAGCTATAATCATAAAAATCCTGTAGCTATAATCATAAAAATAACAACCTATATCAACAACAGAAGTCCCTATCTATCACCATCTGTATGTACAAACCAAAACAGTACTAAGATTCACTTTCCTATCTACAATGAAAATCAACAAGAACCATCCACTGCAAAAAACAAAACAAAACCAAGTAATTAACCTAAATGAAGCAACATTTACACAGAAATAACCATTAACTCTTTCTAGATCTAGATAGAACTGATGTAACACAACACCTCTTTCTTTACCGCAGTCGGGTAAACAAACAGCCCTATTAATCAGCACTCCTGTTGATAGTAAATCCAGTGAAATCCAGTCAGAACCGGTTTGTTTAACTTGATTTGTGGACGCCATCTTGGTTTTAGATTAGTGTTTACCGGGACCCGGTAGATGGCGTGCTGTCATGAATTAAATACGCTGTCACCCTCTTCTTAAAGGTTGTTTTGTTTCATTAATAGGCTTTGATACATCGGTTGTGGTAGAAGAGGTTTTGATTGAGCACGTATATTATTTCACTATATTTTTCGAGTGGTCGCAAGTACAACTGCTGAGCAAGGGGTCTCAGGTTCGATTCGGGCAAAGTGTTATGGGGTTTTAATTTAAACTGTTAGTAGTAGCACGAAGTCTGAATATGTGCCCAGTATTTGGTAATAGGCTCACCCCCTATTACATGGGACTCATAACGTAAATTGTGAAAAGTGGATGTTACATTACACAGTGGCATTAAGTGCCGTAATGCGCACTTCTGCCTACTCCCTTGGAATAAAAGGCGTGATGTTGTGTTATGTTAATGTTATGTTTATAAGTTGTATTATTTAACTAATTTCGAGGTAAATATCATATGCTTGATAAACGCTTCTTTTTAGTTTTATTTCTAGTCAAGAAATTTTAACTTTGACTGCTATAATTACGTAAAAATGAAACGAATTAGTCAAAAATATCCTACCAATTGTGTACACATCCGATAAATATCAACACTTCTAATTTTAATAGAAACTCAAGATTTCTATTATACACGATCATAAAGCGAATCACAAAGTCAAAATACTAAATATACGAACTAGATTTATACAATTATACATACAAGCTTCGTACGTACATAAATACTACTATCTGAATTTCATGGGCCTGATAAAGGTCCCAGCTGTTAACAAAACCTTCGGAACAGCCAATATTCACATACCCTCATCGCCACGTACTTCCGTTTGACCCCAAAACGATTACAGACCCCACACAGCTGACCCCAGCGAATCAGAGCGTAAAAATAAAACAATTTCTCACGCTAGAACAGTATTTTGAGACCTCCTATTGGCAACGTATCGACAGGACCAATTACTCTGTCGCTGACATTTGCTTGTATCATTACTGATAGAAAAAAGGGTCCTAGTTATATTTAAAGTTGTCAGAAATAACGTGTATTATGTCTGTAAATGTACGTGGATAAAATAGAAGTACAATAGATTTTGCCAATTTTTTTTTATTGCGTTTGCTGGTAAACGAGCAGACGGATCACCTGGTGGTAAGCAATCGGCGTCGCCCATGGACACCTAGAACACCAGATGCATTAAAAGTGCGTTACCGGCCTTTTGGGGATTAGGAGTTTGAGGATCGTTGGGGATTCAGGGATTGGGGAGATTATGGAAGGGGAGGGTAATTGGGCCTCCGGTAACCTCACTCACACGACGAAACACAACGCAAGCGTTGCTTCACGTCTGTTTTCTGTGACGCCGTGGTATCACTCCGGTCGAGCCGGCCCATTTGTGCCGAAGCATGGCTCTCTCACAAAAATTGTATCGTGTTTATAAGTAACAAAATTCGAAATTCAGACAGACATTTTAAAACTAGATTCTGGCAGTGGCTTCACCCGCATAACTAAAGTAACTAACATAAAAGGTACTAAGCTACCTTTAATCCTACATACTAAACTATCTATAATCTACCTTTATGCAATACATTCAAAACCCGTTCAGTAGTTTATGTAAAAAAGAATAACAAATATTCTTATACGCTGAAGTGTGGGAGAACCATGCTTCGGCACGAAGGGCCGGCTCGACCGGAGTAACACCACGGCCTCACAGAAAACCGACGTAAACAACGCTCCCGTTGTGTTTTGTCGTGTGAGTGAGGTTACTGGAGGCCCAACTACCACTCCCCCCTCTTCCCCAATATTTCTCAAATTCCTAATCCCCAAATGCACTTGTGACGCATCTAGTGTTCCTGGCGTCTATAGGCGACATTGATTACTTACCATCAGGTTATCCGTCTACCGGTTTACCGGCTTACCCCATAAAAATGACATGAAATGACTGTGCACAAACTTTTTTGCACTTATATTATTAATAGATGTAGTAGGATCGAATATATTCTCACATATCTACTTACCCATATACAAAATCCACGAAACCTCACCTGCTCACGTCTCGCCACCATTTTAAAAACCCAAGCGTCTATGAACTTCGTATTTAATATCTTCTGCAGAAACTTCTTATTTGGCCCAAAGAGTAAATGTACACACACATTGAACTACACAATACCAATTTATTTTGGTCTTGCTTTGTATGGTCTTTACGAACATTAGACGGTCAAGTTATACTGGTTTTGTATAGTTTGATGTGTTGCCGTTGACTCAACTTAGATATTACTTTTGTACCTGACGTTACTCGAGTTTGCTTCTATATTGTTCTTCAAGAACTTTTGACTTCATATTGAAAGGGTTCAAGTATTTTTGTTCTTTATTCTCAGGTGAGTTTTGAGTACTTTTAAGTGAGATCCTCGATAGCACTTGAGTTTTGGTGAAGTTTATCTATTGGTAGTATTGTGGGGTATTAGCTTGTATAAGAAAGATGAAGTAAAGTGTATTGTTTGTATTTTGATTACATTGGGAAAGAATCAAGTTGTACTAGAAGAGTTTTACGACTTTGATTGCCTCGTTGGTCTCGGGTTCGAATCCAGGGTCGGGCATAGTATTGTTAGGTTTAAAAAAAATCTCAGTAGCAGCACGTAAGCTGGAAATGTGCCCGGTGTATAGCAATAGGCTCACCCCCTATTACATGGGACTTATAACATGAATAGTTAAAAGTGGGTATTAACATTGTACAGTGGAATTAAGTACCGCAGTGTGCACCACTGCCTATATAAATGTTATGTTTGGAAGCTTTGCGTTCGTGCTGTGATTTTATTGAAACAACTGAAACAAGTGAATTTATTTCTGTAAATAGGCTACAAGGCAGCACTTGTACACGTCAATTTTATAAAGCGAACGATGAGGTCGACATTTCCTAACTGACTACTCTGAGAATAAATGCCGAAACAAACTCAGAGGTCTCTTTCTGTCTCTTTTAAAGTCCAGACAAATGTGTATAAAAGATTATGTGTGAGAACCGTGCAAGTTCTTTCTGTAGTGGCCTTTTGAGAAAAGAACCACAACAGTTTGAGCGGACCCGCTCTGAAGGCAGTACGCATGTGTCGGTGTACAATCGGCTCAATTAGCAGGTGAGGCTGACTGATTCGACGAACAACACCATCCTAAATCCAAAAACATATTTTATGACGCAACAAACATTTCAGTCCTTAACATTACGAGATAACCATAAATTTCTCCCACACATATACACATAATAAAACCAAATTACACAAAGAAAAAAATTAATAAGAAGCAATTATTGCCGTGACTGGGCATCATTTGAGAGCCACAGATTAAATATATTCATGCGAGGGGAACGTTCTGCAAAATATTTTTTTTATAAGACTCAAGGAGGTTTGTATTAAAATTGGGGGAAAATCGTGAAGGTAAATATTAATAGGGAATAATTTATTAGCTATGCCGTAATCATTTGTTATCTGTAAGATTTAATTTCGTTTTTAAGAGTGATGTACGTTAAATTACGTATAAGTGTCGCATATTGTTAATTCGTTGTAAGTTAGACATGGTTTTGTATTAATCCATAATATAGAAAATTACTTTACGTAAAAATTCATCTTTTATTGTGTACTAGCGACTCGCCCCAGCTTCGGACGGGTGCAATATGCATGTATTATACACATAAACCTTCCTTAAGAATCACTCTATCTATTAAAGGAAACTGCATCAAAATACGTTGCGTTGTTTTAAAGATCTAAGCATACATAGGGACAGACAGACGGCGGATGGTGACTTTGTTTCATACTATGTAGTGATTATTTTCAGCCATGATCGTCCCACTGCAGGGCAAAGGCCTCCCTACCCTCCTTCCACTCCTCTCTATGTAAAGCTTTTTGCGGTCGGTCCTTGTCATACATGTCCAATTCGTCCCGCCATCTCCTTTTGGGCCTGCTGCGACGACGATCTGTTCCTAATTAGACTAAGGTCGATATTGAATATTACTATACTACATGGGGCTGCCACTGCCTTCAATTATAAGTAATAGATAAACAGATAATAGGCTTCAAACTAATCATAACGATTGTCAAAGATGTTCATAAGATAGCAAGGACCGGATTCTATATCTCTTAAAATATGTATCGTTGCCAATAAAAGTTATAATTATTACAATCACCTCAATATTTTATTGAGCTAATTTCTTTAATCACACAAACCATATTACATTTCATATTTCCAAAACCTCTACAAACAAAAAGCAAAACTTAATTTTCGACCCCAAAGCAAAACCAACATAAAATAACGAATTAACAACTGTACCGGACAACTAGGGTCTATTATTTCATTATATTCCAAGGTCCATATTATAAAGGGTTTCGTCCTTTGCTATAATTGTGCAGGTACATGGCAGCACATCAAGGTATAAATACCAGTATAAGCTGACCTTCGAACGTACGGGAACATTATACAAGTCGAGGCCAATATAAACTGGTATTGTATGACTTGAATTGTACCCATGTGTACAAGTCCCTTCGGTCCGGATGAAGTTAATTCCTTGGCTCCCAACTGATTATTACGTCATAATCTGGAGAAAAGTGCTTTGGGATTCTGTGTTTGGTAGAAATAGGAGTGGTTTTGATCATGTTTGTTGATTTCCTAATAGTTGTTGTGTGTAAAGAGTATAGGTACTTTTTTGCGGGGGAACAATCATGTAATGACTTCTCCCGCCTTGGGTTGGTTGGTACTGTCAGACTCTTATTGACTAAAAACCACTCTGTTCTTACTTTTACTCTTCGAGAGGGAGCTCTAGTAACCCGTTAGGCCCTTCGTGGCTCCGTAAGGAGTATTGGTACTGGAGTAAACGAGCTACGCAGAAGATTTAAAGAAAATGTTAATGTGTAGTCGATGATTTTGTAGCACTTGATTTTATAACATTGTCACGTGAAGACGGTAAAGTGATACACATACATAGGGCAGATCGCTAATTTTTTTTTAATGTCCTTCTGGTACATTATTTTAAATCATTAGACACGTATTTTTTATTTTCTTACAGAAACGAATACTTTCGACGATGTATTGATTTGAAATGTCGCGTGACGTCACTTCTATGTACATTTTATACGTAGAAATGACGTTCTAGACCCCACTCTTAAACTTTGATTCGTTTAATCTAAGTATTGTTTTATTATACGACAAAATAAAAAAATACGTGTCTAATATTTTTTCATTACATAACTTACGGACTAATTATATTTTTAATTGTTATACCCTGTCATCATCCCAATTGCCAACACCCTAATTCTGCTGCGGGTATCCTAAAAGCCGACTAAGAGACAACTAACTTGTAAGTAGCAGTGCTCTCTGATAAACCGAAACCTTTTGAACTGCAACCTACAACATATCTGCTAAGTGCGGAGATTATAACTAACTCTTATGTAGAGGTGGCTTATAGTCATGTACTGGGCTCTGTCTCAGCTTTAGGTCATGTGAACAAGCCTTTCTATAATAATCATTAGTTGGTAGACTATCTTGTTGGCTGAGTAGTCGCAAGTGCGACTGCTAGGGCCTCGGGTTCGATTCTCGGGTCGAGAAAGTTTTACTGAGTTTTAAAAATAAAATTCTTAGTATTAGCAAGGAGTGTGTAATCGTGCCCGGTATATGGCAATGGGCTCACCCCTTATTTTTTTTAATAACGTTGCCCCACACTAGTATTTTCTCCTGTGTCGTGGGTGCGTTTACAAACATATGTACAAGTTCATATACACATGACACCCAGACCCGAAACAACAATTTGTGGATCACACAAAGTGTTGTTCCGTGCGGGAACCGAACCCGCGACACGTTGCACGGCAGCCGGTTGCCCAGCTACCGCACCGACCGTGCGGTATTACATGGGACTCATAAAATAAATAGTGAACGGAGTAGGGAATTGTGCCCGGCATGGCAATGGGCTCACCTCCTATTACATGGGACTCATAACATAAACAGTGAAAAGTGGGTGTTACATCGCACATTGGCTTTAAGTGCCGTAATGTAACCCGCTTACCTCTTCAAGGATAAAAGGCGTGATGTTATGTTATGTTAATATAGGTCATGTGAACAAGCGTTTTCTATAATAATCATTACTAATTATAGCTCTAAAGAAATGAACTAGCTGCAAAGTATCGCATGCATCCTTGACAGCTCTAATAAAGACATTTCTATCTAATTAAGTATGTGCATTACGCCGCAAGATGGCGTGCAGCGCGACTATTTGTATGAGTCGAGGACTGAGCTAACAAGCTGTCAGCTTTATACACTGACTGACCTTTCTATGTGAAGCCGGTGTAAAGTTGTATGAATTTATTATGTTTTTTTGTTTACTTTTTATTACGTAGGTACATGATAATGAATAGCTTATGGTATTATTTATAACAGGTTAAGGAGATCAGGAGTTCGAACAGTTGCTTACTTTGAAAACAAAGTTTCGTGTGCACTTACTAAAAAAAATGGCGGATTCGATTCAAACAAAAGTGTTTTTTTTTGTATTATTTGTTTTTATGTATGTTTTTTATGGAATAGGAATAAATATAGGTAAGCGGTCAGCGATCAGCGATCAGCGATCAGCGATCAGCTATATTATACTATTATATTATGATATAGGTACTGGATAGACATGTACACATATATGTGTAACTACATATATTATCATCTAAATAAGTATCTATATAATTAGTTATCAACATTTACTTAGTCACCTGCCACTTTCATCTCTGCATCGCCTAAAGGTCGACTGACAGACAATGCCCAAGGCGTTAAGTCCACCTGCAAATGCGTTTTTTATTTTGTACTAAGTCTAAATAAATAATAGTCAACCATCGAGTGATGTGCAGAGAAATGAAGCGTAACAGTGTTGCTTAAGCTTTACGATAATGTTTTAAAGTGTATTATGAGTGTATGTTTTGTTTTTCCGCTTAAAATTAACTTCAGGGAGTCTGGTGAAGGAGTAAACGTAGAGTAGTAAGTTTTTCCCAATGACTGGAATTAAAATGAGAATTTCTTTAACTTTATGAATTATCAAGCAGACGGATTGTCTTCAGAAGGAACATCATATTGTAGCTAACTAAAAACCACCCCAAAATTTATTTCAACACGAACATGAACAACAAGAATTCAAATTCTACAGATACACAATCACCATAACATAACAAAACGCCTTTTATCCCCGAAGAGGTAAACAAAGGTGCACACTCAAGTAATACCCACTTTTCACTATTTATGTTATGAGTCCCATGTAATAGGGGGTGAGCCTATTGCCATATACCGGGAACATTTTCAGACTCCGTGCTACTACTGAGATGTTTTTTTAAAAACCCAGTTATTTTTGCCCGACCCGGGAATTGAACCCGAGACACCTTGCAAGGTAGTCGCACGTGCGACTACTCGGCCAACGAGGCAGTCACACAATCAAAACAGTCAACACAATCACCACATTATGTATATTAGAACAAAAACGATAGTATCTGCTACATAATTAAGTTCAGGAGTTAGCTGAACAAAGGCTGCAAATAAAATAAACACCGCATTAGTGGCATTATCAAACAGGGCACGTTCCTGTGTGACTTGTGGCAACGCTTTATTTAGTACAACTATTCGCACGATACAAGTATCGATATTTTGCGGTTACATTGGTGGTCTTATTACAATGGTATTGAGTATCTATGTAATGTTGTAACATCTATATTTAATTTAAACATAATATCACGCCTTTTAGCCCCGAAGGGTTAGGAAGAGGTGCAGATTACGACAGTTGATGCCACTGTACAATGTAACACCCACTTTTTACTGTTTATGTTATGAGTCCCATGTAATAGACGGTAAACCTATTGCTATAATTATACAGGGCACATTTCCAGACTCCGTGCTACTACTGAAATTTAAAAAAAAACCAGTAATACTTTGCCTGACCCAGGTTTCGAACCCGAGACCCCTCGCCCAACGGGGCAGAGTTAGTTTAAAAGTAAAAACAATTATTCAATAGCCTGTGACACTGCTAGATTCTTCTTTAAATAAGACGGCTTGTCATAATCTCCAATGGTGACAGGCAGATTATGGATCACATATTAAAAGGTCAGGTCTTACAGATATTGCAGTGGTGTCTTTATTATGTTTAGTTATTTGTTACTACGACACCAGTGGGAAGAAGAGGTGTGGTATTAAATGTAGTTCATCCTACCGTCATAAACACTAGCATAACAATCATGCTGGTTAACACTAGCATAGCAGAATATTTTTTAATACGTTAAAGTCAAATTATAAACCAGTGGTAAATAAAAAAGACAAATAAGTCTTACAAAGAGTTACAAACAGGTCTAATTACAAAACAAATAAAAAGAAACTAAAACAAAAGACTTTCAGAAGATAGACAAACAACCTTAAAATAAATAAAATCACAAAACTGTCAAGGGAGATCAAACAATATGTATGTAATTTATATCAGAAATACCCTAGAGATATGAAAGGCAGATGAATTTCAAAATGGTTGCCGACTGACAACTGATGCAGAATTCCATTAAGAGTGACAAAAAGGATTGTAAATAAATGAGCAGAGAGTGACTGGCACACGAACTCGACTGAAGCATTAATGCTACGTGAGAGAACAGCGATACGGATTGATAATGTGTTACGTATCAAATGTTTATTGGGATTACTCGGGGGAATATACGGGTTGGGGACTTGGAGCGGTGACGTCTGGAGAGAAAGGTCTTATGAGAAATCAAATTTTTAAAATAGACGTACCTATATCATCCCTCATAGATTAAGCAGTGATTTGCAGGATTCAGGTTAGATGGCACTATAATTAAGAAAACTCGTTCAATTTATCAATTCGTTGATCAATGAAGAACACAACGGCATATGTCCTAGTCTACTGATACCAATTCAACTGACAGAAACACTTGGTTGCCAGATGCGTCATACTGAAAGTCATCATCATCATCATCATCAACAGCTTATAAATGCACTGCTGAGCAAAGCCTCTTCTTACACGGAGAAGGTTAGAGCATTAATCACCACGCTTTCTCAATGCGAGTTGGCGATTTCAAACTTATAATTAGCACTTATAAAACCCAGGTTTCCTCACGATGTTTTGCTTCACCGTTGGTCAGTGATGTCTAAATAATCTTAGAAAGTACATATAACTCGGAAATATTCACATTGATATTTGCCGTTGGTAGGTTTCGAACCCGCACCCTTGTGCATGAAAAGCAGGCGTCTTCAACCTCCGAGCCACCACGACAGCACCAAATTTTGTGTCAAGCTGAATTGAAAATAATTTTCAGAAAAGTAATACAGATCTAAATGTTGTTCTATTTACACCAGTCACTGACGTGTCTAAGTTCATACTGTATGTTTCCACATTACGACTCGCCACGATCTCACCGATGGTTTACGGCCGTTCCACGGCTATTAAATTATTCAAAATGCGTCACCGCTCCCAAATTCCTATTACTTTGCATTATTCCCCTCTCAAAGCCCTCTTCAGGGAGTGAAATTGGATTTCGGTTAGCTATCCTTTGCTACGAGCTGGTTAAGATAATTTATTTTTTTAAATTACGTTTGGATTAGCTCCTTTTTGGAATTAGTTGATGACATTTTGTATACTCAAGTCGTTTTGAAGTGAATGGAAGTTCCAATGCACTGTAAAATTTTGAAATGATTACAATAAAAAAAGTTTAATATATTTTTATAACGTTAGTATAATTAGTATATCAAATAGACTTAAGCAACAAGTTTCTATTATAGTTAAATGCTACCTTTATGCTATAGTTCATTTCCATCAAACTCATAAGTAAGTAATATTAAATTTTAATTTTCTAAATAATTTACTTACTCAGGCATAGAAAGACTTATAAAGACTTTACTACTAACAGACTTTAACTCAAAATTCATGCAAAAATAAACATTATCCCCCGGGCCACTATTTGCAGCTAAAAATGTTCACACTTTCAACTCGTACTAGTTTATTTACTCCCAAAAGTAAAAGAGGTACGAAGTAAGTTGAAGCAACGTCTCTAAATAAATAACTCTCTAAAGTGCTGTAATAAGAAAAAGCTTTTAATCAACATAAAAGTTTAGAATACAAGTTTTAAAAGCAAAACAAACAGGATATTTGGGAATACAATATTAATGTGTACAGTCTACAATTAACTAATGTTTAATGTAAATAAACTTTAGAATAGCATAAATTATTCTAATTTCGTTTTTAAAGTATTTACTTGCTCCATTGGCCTGTTAGAAATGATTGGTAGAGCTGTTTGGTACACCAAATTCTGATCAGCCCCTCATGCAAGTCTGATTGGATAC
This sequence comes from Spodoptera littoralis, assembly GCA_902850265.1. Taxonomy (NCBI): domain Eukaryota; kingdom Metazoa; phylum Arthropoda; class Insecta; order Lepidoptera; family Noctuidae; genus Spodoptera; species Spodoptera littoralis. The sequence goes on from LR824545.2 coordinate 13,636,990, forward strand.
TTTTATTCACCGAAGAATGACGAAAAGCAAGAATTCAATAGTCATAAAAATACCTAAGTAGTAGGCACTTACAAGTCAGAACTTGAATAAAACAGCCAGTCAAATGCCATTTACTTTTTTTAATATAATAAAATATAAGTATAGCCTTAAGCTGACTCTAGAAGAAAACGTCCACAAGATTTGAAGAATGTTATTCAATTAGAGAAACAATTATAATAAAGATACTCGAAGAAAACTAATGAAATCCTTTCTGCTTCGTAAACATTATTTTAGTGTTTGTCGATCGAAGAAAGGAGGCCATTTTTTAACCTCAGCGAGGTTGAAGAGATAATTGGAAAGCCGCTTTGGGATAAGGTTATATTGCTAGATGAACGGAATCATTTCTCGCTTAGCTTGCCTAGCTTCACTGACGAACAGACGGACGGACAATTCAATTTTTGACGTCACAAAAGTACCAAATTAAGAATTAATTGAAATAAATGCTTTGACTTTGATTTTGACTTGCATCATAATTAACTCGTCGAGTACCGTATTTATAGACACAATTAAAGAACAATAGGTCGCGGTCACCGGTGACCGCTTGGTGTTTGACAGTTTAATTAAGCCACATGTTTGTCTAACGTGACGTGTCGTGACGTTTTTAATCGGAGTTGATTGGCTACAAAACTCATTATCATTGACATAATTTTGTTCAGAGTCATTTGATTGGTGCATCTAGCGTTATGACACGACACGTCATACAAATGAGAATGCGGCGTTACACTGTTAAGGGTTGGATTGGAATCTGTTTTAAAGGTGTACAGGTCCTTCAAGTGACCCAGGGCTATGAACCCAGCCCGAACTACCAGAAATGTGCGAGTCTCTAAGGGGTGAGGCTGTGGACCCGGCTCGGAGGACTAGAAATTGTGCAGGCTCGGAGGGATCATGCTGTGAATCAATCCTCGACAAGCCAGAAGTTACTATTAAGTTAAGGTTATTACAACACAAATTAGAGAACTACAATATTGTTAACACGTGCATAGGGTATTTTTACGTTCTAAAAAAGAATAATATGCTATGATTGATTTAGCCTTTGTATCTAATGCAAAATGCTATTAATGCATAGGTTCCTACGTAATAAGTTTCATGTAACAATGTGCGAGTGTAGAGCTTCCAATGGCGTGATTGCTTTTGGGAATTTGTTAAATAGAACAAAAAATTGTCTACAGTCTAATTCATTATAATTTAATTTTAGTATGACACTGCTTTATGTTAATATTTTCAAGAAACAAAAGATATAATAGGAAACTAAATCATTATTTATATTTAATTTTTGCATTGTCATTCTATACCCGCTGACGGTATAGCCTCGCTCCAACCCTAATGAAAGGACCTATCATTTCGGATAGTGGAGGCCATCTTATCGGGCAAGCCGAATATCGGCCACTTTCGTCTTAGTTAATGTAATGAACTGAATATTGTAAGATAGATATTATTTGGACAGACTTTGAATGGAACGATTTACTCGACTCTATTGTATTAGACTTTTGGTTCTGAAGTTTGACGGCTCAGTTATTAAGGGTTGAAATGTTATCTTACTAAAATTGTAGTTAAAGTACGTTTTTTTATTTACTTGTTTGATATCTGTATCATACAGGTAAATACACTTTACTCTAGATAACACTAGAGGTAACACTAGCGTAAAGAGTTACGCTGTACCTACAAAAAGGGATTAATAATTATAATAGTTATACAGAGGTTATGCTTACGACCTCTCATAACCTTTTTGCAGCTTACCATCTACCACATACATTTCTGCACTACCCAAAGGATGACTGGCGGAGAATGCTGTTAGCATTAAGTTATTATAAAAAGACCACGTGCGCGGTCGCAGCGATGTCGCGCAGCCTACCTAGTTGCTCATGAGGAAAAACCCCTCTGTGGTTCGAAATTAGTAGAGCTTTTCTCAGTATCCTTACTAATATTATAAATCGGAAAGTGAGTTTGTTTGTTTGTTCCACTTTCACGCCGTAACTACTAAACCGATTGCTTTAAAATTTAGCAGACGTAAAGTTAGAAGTCCGGATTAAATAATAGGGTACTTTTTATCCCGGAAAAATTTGATATTCCCGAGGGAAAACAAAAGTATTGGTATAGATGGCGCTGTGTGTATTGGTATATGTCACATTGGCTTTTTATCCTTTTGTGACGCGAGCGAAGCCGCGGGTAAAAGCTAGTATTCATATAAAACAATACTTATCGCAAACTTATAAAAAAATGGACGTACCAATGTAGTTTCCACATTTCATGAGAAAAGATAACAAAGGATAAAAGAAACTAACAATATCAATATAACACGTAAATAAGTTCCAAATATATTTTCTGATCTCTTTGTCTTTTGTCTATATATCTCTCATGGGACAACTTATCTTACATAAGTGATCTGTAGAGGTCCGATGGTAATTGAACTGATGTTTTTCTGTACCTAGTACATTAAAGATGGCTGTTTTAATAATAGTACAAAATGATATAAATAAAGAAAGAAAATAATTTATTTGGTATAACACTAGGCACAAACACCATACACGTAAAGTCAAAAAAGAGAAAAAAGGGAAAGTAAAATACATCATCATCACCCCTTTTACCTCCGAAGGGGTAGACAGAGGCAGATTATGAGCAATGCCATATAATATCGAGCACAATTCCAGACTCCGTGTTACTACTGAGGTTTTTTTAAAAAGCCCTGTAATACTTTGCAAGTTCCAGGAATCGAACCCGAGGCTCTTTGCCTAGCAATCGCACTTGCGACCACTCGGCCAACGAGACAGAACACAAAATGGATGAAGATATAGTTTTATGCCCATCACGACGGCTGCATCAAAAAAGGCCCCAGCCATATACCCGACCATATACCGACGTAATATATAACGCGCTAGATGCGCGTTATATATTACGTCGGGTATATTTTTTTATTTCTAAAGGCTGCAGGCAAAGGTTTAAATAAAACGCAAACTGTTTTAAGACATTTATCAAAAATCTTATATGAATCTCTGATATTAACTCTTCTTTGTAAACAACAAAACACCCATACAGGTATTTCGCCCAAGACACTCATACACTCTTAAAACTTAAAAGAAGATAAAAAAGCTAAAAAAAATAAATAAAAAATATATCAAAATGTTCAAAAAGTATTTGTAAATCGATTGGCAAAAGAGTCTCTCCGGCGGGGAATCGAACCCCGGTCTCCCGCGTGACAGGCGGGGATACTGACCACTATACTACCGAAGACTTAGTCACGAAGGCGAAATAGTGCTATTGTATCAAAATTTCCGATAAAATTATTGAAAGTAAATACTATTTCGATTAACCTTGAAGTTATCTAATCTTTGTTAGTAAAATTGATTGTACCTACGCAACAAATGAATGAAAATAGAATGTTATAGCAAAGCATTTTTAACCTTATTACGTAAATGATTACGTTGAATTTACATGTGAAGTAAGTAATAAACATGTCTGATGCCTGGGGCTAATTTGTTATTAAATTCTTGGCTAACATTTTAGGATCTAAAGTTCGTTATGAGTCTAAAGACATAAAATTATGAATTTAAATAAACGCTTGGAGCGTTTTGTGGTCGTTCAAAAAGGTTCTACTGTATTAGGTAGGTATTATGAATTGGTATTAAAAATTCGTTCAGTACTATATTTTATGTTAAAATAACAACTAATAATGTAACCTACGAGTTTACCTGAATGGTTGATTCGCTGCTTAACCTTTTAACTGTCGCTAGATGGAAAAATCATCTATATTAATAAAAATGACTGCTTTGTTGGCCGAGTGGTCGCAAGTGCGACTGCCGGGCAAGGGGTCTCTGGTTCGATTCCCAGGTCGGGCAAAGTACTATGAACTGGGTTTTTATAAAAATTTGCAGTAGTAGCACGGAGTCTGGAATTGTGCCCGGAAAATGGCAATAGGCTCACCCCCTATTACTATGGGACTCATAACATAAATAATGAAAAGTGGGTGTTACATTGTTACAATGTACACCTCTGCCTACCCCTTCGGGAATAAAAAGGCGTAATGTTATGTATGGTATGTTATGTTAAATAATTATTTTTTGTTTTTTAGTAAGACATTTTTCAGTAGCTGTATATAATTAAATACAGAATATTATTTACTGTATTTATGCCGCTAATAATTACCAGAGGGCTTACTCGTGAATCCAATTCCGATCGATCGACATTGGTGTTGTGAAATTTTATACTCTTGTGTTTCAACACTAGCGCCCATTGCATCCGTAGTTCGTGGATATTTAATGAACTAAATGGTATTGAGTTTAGTTTTGTATCCCGTACTTTGAACGCCATTTTAACACCTATGATTAGGGTTGTATAGTTTTGACATCGAATAATTATTGAGATTTTATTGGATTAAAATTGTATTGACATTCAGATGGGTTTCAAGAATAAGCTCGGAAGCTTTGGAACACAGCGAATTAATATTAATGACAATCAACTGTTTATTTCTCTCATACATAATTGCCACGGTTCTAGGGTTCAACGTCTAGGTTGAGCCAAGTGATATAAGTTTTTATTACTACTAATCAGGATTGGGTATAATCCCTGACTTTACAAAAGGTAAAAGAGTATTAATAAAGGCCATATTTGAACACAATCATACTCATTTTATTAGCGCTTGAATACAATTATTGGGTATTTGCCAACTAGTCAAATTCAATACTTATTTCGAACTGTCAAGAACGACAGTTTCCTATGAATTTTGTATGATATTGTGTATTGTAACGTCATGTTTTTTAGCGTCGAATAGTAAATGTATTAACTACTAAAATAAATTCTATTAATGAAAGTGTGATTATTTTTTAATATTTCATTGTATTGAACAGTCGAAATAATTTATTTTCGGTTAAGGAAAGTACCTATCAAAGAGCTTAAAAAGTACCCAATTCATAAACTAAATCAAATACTTAATAGGAACGTCAGAAGCGTTGAACCATCCAATTCCTACAACTGAACTACCATTGTCCATTCACCTCTACACTTCAATATCTACTCGGATGAGATATATCGCGGCTACAGCCTGCCAGCACGATAAGCTGGCTCTGTCGTGTCAGTTCCGGCGAACGTGTGACAACTCTTTGGTCATAGCTACCTGCCTGCTATTGCTGGCACTAGCTGGTGATATCTGTCTAGGTATGGCGACACTGGTCATAGTTACCTGGTTTATTTGTATCTAGGTTGCTACTCTTTGATAGGTATTTTAGATGGGTATCTGCTAGATACGGTATACTAAGGCCCAAATACTGAAAGGCTACTCAAATTTAAGTTGTACTTAAATATCGTACCATCTCTGACGTTTTACAAAGAATTTTTGGTCGCGCTTAAGTATAGTTCTGTCAACTATACTTAAGCGCGACTTAAAATTGAGTGACGTTTCAATATTCGGGCATAAGACTGCTAGACTTGATTGAAATACTATCGTTCTGAAGTTGTTGAAAAAATATTAGATTTTTAGTACTTAACGAGTTGGTAAATGACTGGTCTTTGAATGTTAATTTGTAGCTGTATGTTATATATAGATGATGTACTTAATAGTAATCTTTTTGTGTTTTCTGGTGCCATTCATGATTTAGGTTTATTAGGTTATTTATTAGGTTTATTTAAGTGTTATTTCCAAATAGAGTAGATGAAACGTAATTGTAGAATATTCAAGTTTTGGCTGTTTTATTTTGTAATGTAGTATGTTTTATTTGGTTTTTTTATGGGATAAGCCGGTACATGAAGTGACGGATCGCCCTTTGACACCTGGAACAGGCGTTAAATGTGCGTTACTGGCCTTTTGGGGATTAGGAATTTGAGGACCGTTGGGAGTTCAGTGATAAGGGAGATTGAAAACGGGGGTAATTGGGCCTCCGGTAACCTCACTCACACGATGAAACGCAACGCAAGCTGTTTTACGCTGTTTTTCTTTGAGACCGTAGTGTTACTCCGATCGAGCCGGCCCATTCGTGCCGAAGTATGGCTCTTATAAGGTTAAGACCCACACTTTAAGGTTTTATAACATTGTTTTTGTTTATCTGGTAATAGACAGAATATAATGATTATATCATCAATATTTTGCCTAACCATTCCACATCAAACATAACAAATACCAAAAACCTTTCCCCCATAAAACTCCATAACAATTCCCCTATGATTGAATGTCCTCGTCACGTCAGAGTTACTACGGCAGAATGTACGAAGCATTATTACTCCTAACTTAGTAGGGGACGGTCATGGTCAGTTTTTATGGTGCGCCATAGAGGGGACATTGCCACTATGGCGTGGACATAAATAAAGGATGATATTTTTTGTTTTCTGACTTATATTTTTGGGAAATTGGGTGGAAGTAGATTGAAGTCTTATGGAGTTGCGTTCATGGTCAAGGGCATGAAGTCGTGGTGAAAATATATTACGTTATGTATGTAGATATGTCCATGTGTGTGTCAGTTGGACACTGGATACTTATAGAACAATTCATTAGATCGCATAGGGATATTTTAGTTTGTTCTTGCTGTATTCTTATCTTTGGTAAAATCTGAAAGAGATAGGTATCAATAATTGTGTTTAAAGTGGGAAATTAATTTAATTGATTCTTGAGAGATTGTGTTCCAATAGAAAAATTTTCTCACCTAGTCGTAGGTAACATATTTATTGACATTGATCGATGTCACGTAAGTTTGTTACCTCTTTATTTTTACAATACATAGGTTCGTAAACCTCATTATTAATACTATGCCACATCTTCACACCTTTTGCGAACAGGTAATCAAATCAATAAGATTATGATAAACGATAAAGTGTTCAACTAATACCCATCTAACCAAATAATAATAATTCATAATACATTAGCTATTAAGGACACAATGTAAGACGTATTACTTACATAAATTACGCAAGAACCCAAAGAATTGTATTAGCAATTGTACAAATAAATTCACCATACGTATGGCTTTATTATAAGGCTTATTATTGTTAGATATACAATGAATCTTACGAATTTATTAACTACTAGTATTCGACCGTCTTTGCTTATAAAAATATCAGGATAAAAACGTAGCTATATTATATTACTCCCTTTTTTGGGTGTAGAAAATCATTAAATGACCCCTATTAAGGTAGGATGTAGAGTAAGGCTCATATTGACTAAAAACCACCCCGTTTCTACTCCTGCTCCGAGCGACGTTACCCGCAACCTCGGTACCTATATTCATCATCATCATCATCAACAGCCATTAAATGCCCACTGCTGAGCAAAACCTCTTCTCACATGTAGAAGGTTTGAGCATTAATCACCACGCTTGCTCAATGCGGGTTGGCTATTTCAAACTTACAATTATAAATTGTAAGGTTTCCTCATGATATTTTCCTTCACCGTTTGTCAGTGGTGTCTAAATAATCTTAGAAAGTACATATAACTCGGAAAAAATCTACTAGCCGTTGGTAGGTTTCGTACCGGCACCCTCATTCATGAGAAGCGGGCATCTTAAACCTCCGGGCCACCACGACATACCTATACACCTATATTACATTTTTCTAAATCTATTCAGTAGCTTTGGCGTCTATACAAAAACAAACAAACAAATCAAATCGTTCTTTTTTATAATATTAGTATCCTGGGCTATTTTCGGGGTTGAACGACCTTTGTAATAGGTCCGTAGGTAGAGAAAGAGTATATTCAATGTTATAAGGGGCTTGTCTGAATGTAAACAGCTAGTTTAGGCGTTATATAAGTTGGTGAAACTGTCATAGATGTAGTTTAGATGTAGATAAGGGTTTGTGGCGAAACTTGGACTGTTTTATTATTGATACACTGTAGGATGAATATAGATATATAGACTGATAAGTATTGTATTGTATTGAGTATTGTATGTAAAGTTATTGACATGAATAAATGGTAATTGCGATTTGTCCTATTGGTTAAACTGGATACACATTTTACCACACTAGAACGTTGTAGGTATATGGCAATAGGCTCACCCCCTATTACATGGGACTCATAACGTAAATACTTAGTGGAAAGTGGGTATAACATTGTACAGTGGCATTAAGTGCCGTAACGAGCACCTCTGCCTACCCTTTGGGGATAAAAAGGCGTGATATTATGTTATTATGTTAAGTTAGAATGTTGTACTGTATCGTAGGTGTGTTTACAAACATATAATTTTATTTGCACATCATATCGGAACAATTTTTTAATCAAGCAAAGATTTTGTAGTCATGCGACAGTCAGGTTTTTGGCCCAGCGACTGTTTAAAATCTGCAACCAATTTGTTTGTTGTATGATTAAGTTGTCTAATATATAGTCATAACTTTGAGTCTAAATGCCATACTATACAAGTAGCTCATATTGCTGTCGCAACATTTTGTAACATGTTTAATTTACATGGCCAAGACTTGCTTTTCCTTCATATTCCCCGACGGAGAAGCATAAAATTGTCACTATGATTCAGACCGGCATGTAAAGTTGCAGCCACAAAATCTATATTATAATAAGTTTAAACTTTATTGCTTTCATGATAGAATTGAAAATGTATTCTATAGAAATTTGTCAGTATAGGAAAGCTTAATATGCTGGTGCCGGTTATATTAGATTTTCCAATTGTGGAAGAAAAGCTTGTTTCTCTGTTTTTCCTATTACGATGGCAATGGAAATTGAATTTATAGCTCCAAGGAAAATCTGGTTTGGTTTTTAAAATAAATTGGGTTTGATTTTGTTGGAAGTCCGACAGTATAATTCTGTATGCGTTGGTCATATTTTTATGCTACGTGATCGGCCATCTTATGAAATATTGGTATAGAAGTTATGAATACCATAGTACCTAATTTCTTCGTCGGAAAAAAATTAAAATAACTAATTTGATTACACTATATCATGTGTAGGTACATATATTATAATTATGTTTATCTCTGAAATATGTAAATGAATCTATTTGAATTGCTTAATTAAATCGTTCCTTGCTTCTTGCTCACACCATTTAACACCTCTCTAACTAACTCTGCATGGTGATGCAAAGGTCAGACTGGGAGAAAATGCCTGCGGCATTAAGTACACCTTATGTACATGAAGAATACTTTGTGCATGAAGCTTAAATAAATAAATACACTATTAATGAACCTTAAATACACGAACTACACAATACCTTCCATTAAATACCAACTGCACATTTCACCTCTGAGTTTGTCATCTCAGAGTTGTCAGTTAGGAAATGTCGACCTCATCGTTTGCTTGATGAAATTGACGTGTAAAAGTGCTGCCTTGTAGCCTATTTGCAGAAATAAATTCAGTTGTTTCCCTTAACAGACCGGACAGTAGCGTTGTCTTATAATTTGCGATGTTCAACCTGCTTGTCAATGTAAAAATGCTTCACTTATTCCAGCAGTCCACTGCTGTTCACTTATTCCAGGAGTCCATTGTTGACAATTCAAAAGTATCAAATTATTGTATAATTGAAATAAATGCTTTGACTTTAACTATATACTCCTTCATCTTTTTTTTTCCCTGCTGGATGACCTTTCAGACCACTTATTACTTATTATATTTTTAAACTGTCAAACACCGCAAGGACTCCGGTGTCCGCACACCTATTGTTCTTTAATTGTGTCTATAATGACGGTACTCAAAGGGTTAATTAACCTTAAAATTATTTGATCAAACCATTACTTATTCAACAAAATATTATGAGCAGGACAGTTCCATAACACCGTAGCTTATTATTTCAGCTGTAATTTCACAGGTTTCTTTCATTAGACCTCATAAGGCCTTTTGGAGCAGGTTTTTGTGTGACGTTCCATCTCTGGCATCCATGCGGTATTTCACAGTCGAGTTTTATGGCTCTCGCGGGATTGACGCGTACTTTTTATGACTCTCTGACTGCTGGCGGCTCTTTGTGGCAGCATTAGACTTGTAACTGCTTTATTAGAGATTAATCTTAGAGATTGGTGCCATTTTTTGCGGAGAAGGTTGAGTAAGGATCATTGTTTGTTGATGTAAATATTTTATAAGATGTAGATTCGTAATGTTTTGTGGTTTTCTGAGTTTTGTATTGTTTTCATTCTCCTCATCTTAAATTAAAGCTGATTTTATACGAAGTTCCTACTAATATTACAATTTGAGTTTACTTTTCATTAGTAGCTTCTCTATGATTTATTCCTTCAAAACAGTAATAAATTTTGCAAATAATCTCATAAAGAATGCTTCTCTCTGCTTGGACGAGCCGGTGTTACGGAATATATTCAGAAGGTCAACTCACTGACGGGAGTTATAAAAAAGTAGAAAATTAGTGCTATGATTTCTGACGATTAGAATTTAAGAATACTTGATGACTATATTTCCAGATTTTTTATAGCATAAGCCGATAAATGAGCGGACGGGTCACCTGATGGTAAGCAATCGTCGCCTATGGACACCTAGAACACCAGAGGCGTTACAAGTGAGTTACCGGCCTTTTGGGGATTAGGAGGAAGATTTAGGGATTGACGAGATTGGGGGTGGGGGTAATTGTGCCTCCCCGAATCCTCCATAATCCTAAAATTCCCAATTCCCCAACGGCCGGTACCGCACTTGTAACGCCTTGGTATTTCAGGTGTCCATGGGCGGCTTCGATACCGACTTATGCCATAATAAAAAAAATCATGTTTCTCAGCGCAAGAACATTACTTGGATTTTCCAACAGACGTTGAACAACAAAATACATAGATATGTAAACATATTGTAATTTCAGTTCAACAAGAGTTGACCTTCTGTTCCAAAATGTTAACACGGTCGCATAGTTTCAGACATGTTTGCACTTGTTTAATTAGGTGCTCTTGCTTTACACTAACCAGTTAAATGGCCCTGGCTATGTTTTGACTTGTATAACATGTCTGCCGGGGATTTGCACTGTTCGGGAACAAAAGGCAAATGTTTCTTCTAAAATTTGGGTCGAGGCAGAATTTTTAAATAAGGATTTTGAGCGTGTTTGTTATGTGGATGTGTATTATTACGTTTTGTTGTACTCAGTGGTAACTATATCAAGTACGTTTTTTGTAAGTGGGCAAAATCATCCAGTGTCGTCTCCCGCCCGTGTGTGGCGAGAGAGAGTGTCAGACTCTTACTGACTAAAAACCACCCCGTTCCTACACCTGCACTTCGAGCCGGAGCCCCGGTAACCCGATAAACCCTCCGCTCCTTCGTGTCGGCATTGACCCTATTGGGTCCCGTTTGTGGTGGCCTGATGGGTCCATGAAGCGCGCGCGAAACGCGACGCGTCGCGTCGCGTGGCCGGAGATCATCTCGCAATCCCCGAAACGCCCGGAGTGTCTCTATAATTATCGATTATATCTTGGAATTAAATATTTAACTGTAAAGTACGCTTTCTTAATAGATTTTTATTTCAACCTTAAAATATTATTCTGATATCAAGTTTAAAATGACTTATGACATTTGGAAATGGATAATTTGATAAGGTGCCGACTTTACCAGACTTCGAAATTGTAACTGAAGCCATACAGGGATTCAAAATGTGCTTTGGTCAATCTTTTCTTGAGACGATAAATACTATTTGCATGAGTGTATGCATTAATTTTATTTAATAATCCTTAAGTAACCATCAAACTACGCAAAAGCAAAAAAAAGTCATCCAAAAACTTCACAAAAGACAGCCCACATCAAAAGATATGAATGCATACAATCAAATCTACAGTAAACGTAAAAGAAATCTTTTGTACGCATTTAAATACCTACAAACGGCTTTTCGGTCTTTTGTGGACCTTTCTAAGGTCTCAAGGACCGTGAAAAGGTCACTAATTTGTGGACACCGCAAACTTCTTGACTTCGGACCTTGGCACAACTAGTTTTGACAAGTTTCGGTACAAGTTGCTTTGAAAATGGGTCTGTGTGTTTGTTTGCAAGAAGCTGACAAGTTCAGAGAAAGGGGTTGACTTGTTTTCATACATAAATCAGGTTTTAAACTGTACCTATGTGATTTGCTTTGTGACATATAATTTTATGCTATCGGCCCTATATATTAAGGGTTAAAATAATGGGAACGAGTAAGCTATACCAGTCTGAAAATACCTGTCGAGGGTGAGACGGTACTTCGCACCGGAGCAGTTGCTCACTCTTTACCAAGCATACGTTCAATCGTGTGTGGAGTACTGCTTACATCTTTGGGATGGCTCGGCTAAATACCAGCTGGAAGCCCTCGAATCCATCGAGATTCATGCCATGAGGCTCATCAATGACGATTCGCTGGTGGAGGCTTAGTTTCAAAGCCTCGAAGATAGGCGCAAAGTCGCAAGCCTTTCGGTCTTCTATCGGATAGATTTCGGTGAGTGTTTGTGGGAATTGCACCGCTTAGTACATTTCACCACCGTACGACCAGACGAACGGCAGGGCGCCACCCTTATATTGTGGACATTCCACCCATTTGCACGAAGCGTTTCGCATCAAGCTTCCTCATGCGAACCGCTAAAGAATGGACTTCCTTGCCGGAGTCTGTGTTTCCCGTCAAATATGACTTGTGTGACTTCAAGTTCCGAGTGAACAGGTTGCTCATAGGTAGGCTCCATCGTCGGCCACATCATCGCTTACCACCAGGCGAGATGGTGGTCAACCGTCAACCTATTAAGTATAAAATATTAATACACAATTTTGTTTAATAGATTTAGACTCGATAGTTACTATAGAGGTACAAAGGTCAAACCAAAGTTCTCTGAAATTGGTGTCTCAATGTATCTAATGATAGTCTATAAAAATATAGAAATAAAGTGCTTTTACTACTTCTACAATGTTTCTAAGTGTAGCACTTTACGACTGTTTAGAAGCAGTTTAAGATGTTTTATCGAACAAATATAAAATGGATACTAAACTTTACTGCAACAGGTTTTCTTTAAACCACTACGTTTTAGAAAAGCTGTAGTTTAGCTGTAGTGTGATGTGTGTTCATTGGGCGTCCGGTAACCTCACCCACACGACGAAATACAACGCAAGCGTTATTTTATTATTATTTATTTATCTCTCAATCACACAGGTTATAATTTAAGCCCCACAAAACCGTTGCATTGGTTTGACTGTGGGGTCGAGTCTCTAGGCATTACAATAAAATGTACTTACTTATTAATATTATACAGGTGTTGAAACTTATATAGAACTAGCGGACCCGACAGACGTTGTCCTGTAATAATAGGTATTGATAAATTACCTAGATATCGACTGCACCGCCATCTGCCGGGCTGATTTGTGAATCTAAACCATTCCCAGATCCCCTTGAACACACACAAAAAATTTCATCGAAATCGGTCCAATCTTTTGAGAGAAGTTCAGTGACATACACACTCACAGAAGAATTATATGTATAAAGATTTGAGACATTTCTAGGTAATATGACTTTAATTTACGTTTGAACCTATTTGAATTTGTTTCAGTGCTTATGTCTATTATTTTCTCTTTTTTAATGTTCTATCACCAAAATAGTGGTTTCACGTCGGTTTTCTGTGAGGCCGTATCACTCCGGTCGAACCGGCCCATTCGTGCTGAAGCATGGCTCTCCCACACTTGAAATAATCTTGATTTAGTATTAAGCAATCCAGTAGGCTTTCTTGTAATGAGACACCATGAATTGTCGATTAGAAGGTAATTCATTAATATATAATAGGTAATTAGCAGTTTAACCGGCATCAGAGGTCTAGGTAATGATTGATACAAATGGAATTTTATATCAAAGTGGAAATTGAACTAGGCTTAAGTTGGAGTTTGAGGTAGGTTATCTTTAAAGCAAAATTAATGATCATCAAACATTAATAATTCTTTTATAAACTACGGTAAAAAAAAACTGACTACAACCCCCTCTTTTTTGAAGTTGATTGATTAATATTAAAACCTTCTACTAAATGTAATAACCACTTTTCTGAAATTTTCTTTCCTTTATCGTAGTGGCCTGAAGGTTGAAAACGCCCGCTTCTCATGCATGAGGGTGCGGGTTCGAAACCTACCAACGGCTAGTAGCAATGTGACTTTTTCCGAGTTATATGTACTTTCTAAGATTATTTAGACACCACTGACCAACGGTGAAGGAAAACATCGTGAGGAAACCTGGACTTATAATTTCTAATTATAAGTTTGAAATCGCCAACCCGCATTGAGCTAGCGTGGTGATAAATGCTCTAACCTTCTCCGTGTGAGAAGAGGCTTTGTTCAGCAGTGGGCATTTAAATTTATAACGAACAACTGTTAGGCAGAAAGCCTGACAGGCATGATCACCTCGCCTGGTCGGAGGATCCTCCTTTTTCGATCTTAGGGATCTATACTCTCTGTTTCTTAAAAACCTTAACAGATGATTTTAGTCTAAGTAGTCTAATTTAGATTTTAATGGTTTCATGAAAATAAGGCTTCAAATTGGATAGTTACCTTCTATGTGTTAAGTACCTCATTAAATGTAAGAAATTCCTAATAGTAGTTCTTAAAAGCGGGAAGGTTCTTTCACTATAACAACCTAATAGTAATTATTGCCTAATAAGGGTGTTTATCACCGGAACTAACTGCTGATTTAATGACCATCAATTCATTAAAGTACAAACGTGTTGCGCATGGAAAAATGGTCCCTATTGTTCGTGAAAAAATACTACCTTTAGGGTTTAAAGTAGTGTGGTTTGGGTCATGTTTATGATGCGAAGTAAGACCAAATTATCGTAGCTACATTTGATGTTATAGGTGCTTTTTATAATATCGGTTTATGAGTGATCGGAAGTGTTACTCTTGATCACGAAGTCTTGAGTTCAATTTCATGGTGAAGGTAAAGTTTCAGTGGTTTTTTTTTATATTAAAATCCTCTACTATAATAAGTGTAATACCTTACCGTTACGTCTTTTAAAATTGCGAAAAATAATTTGAATCAAGGCAAGGAGTCTCGCGTTCGGTTCCCGGATCGGGCAAAGTACTACTGGGTTTTTAAAATAATTTTCAATGGTAGCACGGTGTCTCAGTCGTGCCCGGTATATGGCAATAGGCTCACATGCTATTACATGGGACTCATAAACATAAATAGTGAAAAGTGGGTGTTATATTGTACAGTCCCCTTCGGTGATAAAAGACGTGATGTTGTGTTATGTTATACACCCGACTCAGGAATTAAACTCAAGACTCCCGGTTTAAACAAGCAGCTGTACTCGACTATTGAAGTCAATACATTACCTTTTTTGAAATATTTGAAATCAGGATCTTATTGTAAAGTTTTCTTCAAGACGTTTACATTCTGTACTACATAGATATAACCATTAGAAACGCTATTACCTAACCTAGTTCACAAATCCAAATACGAAGGTGTAGCGGTGTAACATTCTATTTAGCTTACTGGACGAGGGCATTAAGTCCACTACCGATTTGATGATTGTATCCGAATCCAGCAAGCGTTTGAGTGGTAAATCCAGAATTTATGTGAGCTGTATTTGTATGTTTGTATTCACGGGTTTTGGGATTTGGTCTGTTGATTTGTTTATTTATCATTTCATGTACCTACACCACACATACAATATTACAAAGGACAACACACACAATTACAAGCATGAGGTACATAGGTACTGCATATCCCTTAAGGGATTTCTTCCTGCAGACCTGATTTGATGTTGAAGGTCAGTAAAACTTGTTCTATATAACTTTGGGCTATAGGAGATATTTTATGTTTATGAAGGACTTGAGGCAGGTAGATTTAAAAGTGACTAAAATAGTTATATACTTTCGTTATATTTATATGTAAAAACCATAAAAGCTAATGCTTAAATTCAAAAAATTTAAAATTTTTCAGCTGAAACGCTTTTATCGAGTTTACAATGCAAGCTCTATCATTCCGAAAAATGTAACTCCTAAAAAATGCAAGACTAAAAGTACAATAACAGGTTAAACGTCATGAGGGTCGTTGTGGTGACCGACGTTAGCAGAGAATTTGCTCTTTAACAGTTTTCTATTGGCAGTCAAAACCTTAATACGTACTTGTTGAAATAAACACAAAATGACCCCGATACAAAACCTAAAAGTAACTTGTTTTTATAATAACTATCGTGAGTCATACTCATGTGAATAAGGTACAAGCCCGCCACAACCTCCCAAAACCACTGCAACTCCTGTAAGCCAGGATCTACAGTAGATACAACCATGAAAACACCGTAAATAGGGCTTCTTCCTCATGAACCCCTCTGTGGTTCGAAACTAGTAGAGCTTTTCTCAGTACATATATATTTTAAATAAACATTCCCCCATTCTAGGATTTCCTCCTGTGTTGTGGGTGCGTTTACAAACATACAAGTTCACATACACATAACACCCAGATCCGGAACAACAATTTGTGGATTACACAAACAGGTGTTCCGTGCGGGAATCGAACCCGCGACACATTGCGCGGCAGCCAGTGGCCCAGCCACTGCGCCAACAGTGCAGTCGTCGTATTCACGTGAGTAACCTAATAAAATCTTCAAACTATTCACAACTTCAGGTGAAAAAGAGAAAACAAACAAACATAACAATTTCGCAGGTGATTGTACTGTGAAGGTCAAGTTGTTACAGGCGCAGTGCTCATGATGTTCAATTATGCATTTCATTTGTACATAGCCTGCTGAAGGCTAAGGCTTAAGACTCCTGAACTTCAGTCAAGGTCATCCTGAATGTTGCTTGTCCATTTTATATGACTGTAATTCCGGGTCTCTGTACTGTTAGCCAGTTTTATTTATGTTCAAGAGGGAAGTACAGCTGTGTGCCTGTGTTTGTTAGGTTGTTTTTGGGTTTTATATTAAGGTATTCAAAATGGGATTTTATTGTTAAGGTTTTAGTGTTGTATTTCCGACTATAATAAATAATGAGACATTGGCAATTTGACCGTATTAATTTTACTCATCAGGGACAAGACGTCCTCTGATGGACATAGTTTTCCTTTAATGACTTCAAGATTGGTTGATTGGAAGCAATCTGCATCCAGTGCCTGCCTGTGCCTATTTAATAAACCAATATTATGATTTTTGTCGTATTATCATTGTTAGCACTGCTGTTCAGCAACTGTGACCTTTTTCCATATTTTCATTGGCGTAATGATAACATTACTTCAACATTTATTTATATTTAGTAAAGATACTGCTTTCTTTGGATACGAACGTCCGAGGAGTCGAGGGTATAAAAAGTATTTTTGTTATATTTACATATTGTGTTTTCAGTGCCATGCTTTCGAATAATAATTCAGTATCCATTTATTTTACTCTTCATTAAAACTTTTGGAGTTGGCGATTGGTAAAAAATCCAGGAAAATTTCAACCAAGCATTCTTTGAAATTAAGGGGAAGGTAACAGGAAAAGCAATCATTCACTGTAAAATATACTACTTAGTGCGATTTCTCAGTGAGATTTCTTTTTTTTTGTGAAGATAAAATCTATGGTCCTCCCCCTAACGACACCCCTGGGTATCATACAATAATTCTTATCAACGAACCATGACATTTTATGTCCTGCTTTGTATATTCATAAACCAACGCTGGCGTTGTTTTACAAATAAAAGAAAAGACTCAAAGAGACAAAGCAATGGAAATGACACGTAAAGATAAAGCCGCAAAAACCTTAATTCAAATTCAAATCTGAACTTGGATATATGCGGCTTGGCTCTAGAAATATGAGACGTAAAGTATAATGAAGACAGAACATTTTTATATAAGTAAATAGAGATTGTAGGTCTGTGCGAACTGACTGCTTTATTGAACGTTGACCTCATTGCGGTCTTTGGATGGGTGATCATTTTTCTCAATGTTAGGAGAGTCTATTTGTTCTTAATTTTGACTTTGAAGGTTTTTAATTGAAGAGTCTACACCCAACTTTATATGAAATGAAATGAAATGTTGACTTAAGACCTTGTGTTTAAATAATACAACATTTCAATTATAATTTTTATGTAGTGAAAATTGGCTGATGACCTTTTTTTAAAACTCAAAATGTGTTCAATGATAGATATGTTACAAACCTGTTTTAAGTGTGGGAGAGCCATGCTTCGGCACGAATGGAACATGGCCGGCTCGACCGGAGTGATACCACGGCCTCGCAGAAAACCAACGTGAAACAAAGCTTGCGTTGTGTTTCGTCGTGTGAGTGAGGTTACCGGAGGCCCAATTACGGGAGGTAATTGGGTCCCTAGTCTCCCGAATCCACCACAATCCTCAAATTCCCAATTCCCAAAAGGCCGGGAAAGCATTTGTAACGCCTTAGTGTTTCGGGTGTCCATGGGCGGCGCTGATTGCTTACCATCAGGTGATCCGTCTGCTCGTTTACCGGCTTTTGCTATAAAAAAAACAACAATAACCCAAAGTCATTTCCATATTTTAATGTTAAAATCATACTATTTATTTTAAACTACTATTTGCAAATGCAAGTCAGGTGTGATTTTATCAGAAGCACGTAAGTACTAGCACACTTTAAGAACTTTCAAATCAAACGAAAGTATAATATCTATTCAATCAGAACTCCCAAGATATTTCAGCACAAACCTTTGTTCGACTATAGTACCTATACCTAGGTGTTAAGATCTCATTTGCTATTCCTAGACACAATGTCCGTCTTTCAGCAAAAATGGTGTTGTTCGGACCTTCCTACATATTTATGAGTTCAGTGGTTTGCACTCTGCTGCGGGATTAATTTCATTTCATTTCATTAAATATACACAGATATTTGAAGGGTATCTTGTTTGTCATTTAGATTTGAAAAGGACGTATTGTGTGGTTTGGGCATTGTGTGTGGATGAACTAGTATTTTAGATTTTCTAAAAACATTTTCCTTTTGTATGTATGTTATGTATGTACATAACAAGTGAGGCAAGTTTATGAGATTTAAAGCAGATTAATAAAGTGGAATAACACCATTTAAATACTAGATAGATAGTATTAAGTTTGCGCAAAGTAAATAAAAGCTTTAAAAATACATATTTTTTTACAGGGCTCTATCTGTACACAATATAATATGTTTCATGATAAATATTTTCAATGAAAAAAAGTAAATGACATTGAAAAAAGTGCAATATCTGAATTAAAAGTAAATAGAAAACAACACAATCAGACGAAATTGACATTGTCTTCCATTCTCTCATTTAATCTCTTATTTAACACCACAGATAAAAATACAATTAAAATAAAACCAACATATAAATAAAGGACGCGGCCATTATACACGTTTTGTTTTCCATCCTTTCAAAAGTTAACAGACGACACGAGCCCTTACAAAAAAGGGAACGAACCCACTACCTATTTAAAAATGCTAATGAAACAAACTGTACCCACAATCCAACCGTCTGGTACAGACCAGACGGTTGGATTGTGGGACAAATACAATGTCTGTCTACAGAGACAGACATTGTATTTGTCCAGTGATAATTTTACCCTCTTTCCTAAATAATATAATATGGAGTCTGGCCACACAGCCCTTTTTAAGTGATTCTCGTAAATTTTACAGTTGGATATAACATAAAAATTATTCTTTTATTCCTCTTACGCAGAAAATGTCAGACAATCGTTTTCTGCTTAGGTAAGTTCCATTTCAGGGGGCCAACTTACTGACCAACAATAATTACAATATTAATTATAGATACAATACTATTTTAGACGTAAACTTAAATAGGTTACTTTGAGAAATCTATAAATAAGAGCCTTTCTTTATTTTTTTATGATGGAAGAAAATAATCCAATGACTTCTCCCGCCTGGGTGACATGAGAGGGAGTGTCAGACTCTTACTGACTCAAAACCACCCCGTTCCTACTCCTGCACTTCGAGCCCGCGCCCCAGTAACCCGTTAAGTCATCCGTGGCTCCGAATAAATAAGAGCCTTCTGGCTTGTTTTTAACAAGTATTATTTATCAAATGGATAGTAAAAGAAAATATTATGATATCAAGTATAATAAAGTCATCCATCTATTTTTCCTTAACACTTGTCTTTCTACACCAAAAACTTCATACAAAAACAACCGTCACACCATTTTTCAAAGACACTCCTCATCTTTGACAGGTAACAGTTTTACCCTTTTATTTCTAAATAATATTCTTGCACACCGGCGACCGGTAAGGCGGTTCTTTTCCGGCGATAAACGGAACAAAATCGGATGAACCCAAGTGTCTGATCAAATATTTATATAGAAGACTTTACCTACAATAATATTACGTTTACGAAGATTTTGTCATCCGATTCTATTTGCTTATTTTTGTGGGTTCTAGGATTGTAGGTTTTTGTGATTTATGTAATGTAGGATAGATTAATGTTATTGAAATTTCGATAAAAGATATTTGTTTTGGAAATGAATTTTGAAGATATTGAATCTTTACCTACTACTTGCGATGTTTAATTAGATGAATCCAATAACGATCTATAGACAAGAATCACAAAAACAACTAACTAATGAATCAAAAAACACGATGTCTGAAAGTGAGTCCAATATTACAAACAAATTACTATAATAAATTAATATAATACATTTTTTTTAATGAGAGAAAATCATTGAATGACTGCTCCCGCCTGGGTGAGGCGGGAGGAAGTGTCAGACTCTTACTGACTAAAAACCACCCCGTTCCTTCTCCTGCACGTCGAGCCGGAGCCCCGGTTACCCGTTAGGTTTTCCGCGACAATATAATACAATAAGCTAAGTATCTTATATTTAATTCCTCTTCCTTCCTTGGGCATCTATTCCCCTTCTCTTTCCTTTTGGGATAAGCTGCAATTGTAAATCAGGAATTACTTTCATTACAAAAGCAGCCTTAAACAACCCCATCTCGTTGACATATCCATTACATTGGCTTTGCACATCTCAGTGTGTTGCACTCAAAACTAATGCATTCAGTATCATTTATCTTCTTTTGAAATGCACCCGAGACAGTACTGTGGTGTACGGAGGTACATTTGAGTTTAAATTCCCTTTAATATGGTTCCTAGGGGAAAATATGCTTGCTTTTTATTAGAGTTGTGTGTTTGGTAGATGTTTTTGTGTTGTGTAAAAATAGATTTGGTTGTGATTGCTAATTAAACAAATAAAGTGTGCGAGAGAGTTGAGTTTACGTTAGTTTTCTTTTATTTCGTTACATGTAATCACTACATTATAGATACGGAGTCTGCAAATGTGTCTGGTATATGGCAATAGGCTCACCTCCTACTACATGGGACTCATAATATGAATAGTGCAAAGTGGGTGTTACTTCTGTGTGCACCTCTGCCTAACCCTTCGGGGATAAAAGGCGTAATGTTATGTATGTATGTATATAATCACTACACACACTACACACACACACTTACACTAACTCAAATAAAAAAATATATAGGTATATTTATTTTTGTATCAGTCAACACCATTTTTAAACCTACGCGTTAGTTATATATATTTTTAAGAACCTATTTTTTGTACACTCGCGAATTCTGTACACACTCAGTATAATGCTAAAGATAAAATTTGTATTCCAAAGAATATGTAAGAAAAAATCTAGAAAATGTAAGAACAAAACATAAAGTTCAGTCTGTGATAATAAAACTGTCGAACACAAAAGTGATTGTGCGAAAAAATTCCGTCGTACGTGATAGAAAACAGAGTCTATATCGAAACATTCTCTTCTAATATATTATATTACCGAATTTTAGTGTTAGTCTGTAATATTTTCAAGTTATTTTTCTACATTCTACAAAAAATATACCCATGTCAAAAAAGAAATTACGGTTACACTTTAACAATTTATTTTGTTTGGCAAAATATATATCAATTGTGGAATCTATAGTTTTCTCTATTTTCTATCTTGTACATTTGGTTTATTAAATTAGTAATTAATCCGTCAGTTAGGTAATGAAAAAATATTACACACTTTTGTATTTTGTCGTATAAGAAAACAATACTTAGATAAAACGGAGATAAGCTTAGGAGTGGGGAGGTCGTTACGTCACACTACCCAATAAAATGTAATTTATCATGACGTCACAAATTCAAATCAATACCTCTATATCGTCGAAAGTATTTAATTTTGTAAGAAAAGAAAAAAACGTGTCTTATGTTTTAAAACAATCTACCAGACGGACATTAAAATATTAATTTAGGATACTTTTTTTTTTTTTTTTTAAGGGGGGAAAATCATCGAATGACTGCCCCCGCCTGGGTGAGGCGGGAGGGAGTGTCAGACTTTTACTGACTAAAAACCACCCCGTTCCTTCTCCTGCACGTCGAGCCGGAGCCCCGGTTACCCGTTAGGTTCTCCGCGACTCCGAATCGGCATCGGCCCTATTGGGCCCCATCTGTGGTGGTCTGATGGCTCTTTGAGGCGCGCGCGGAACGCGACGCGCCGTACGCTCGGGTCTGTTTCTGGTCGCACGGGGAGCCACCCATGCTCGCCGTCCGCAGGCCCGCGCTTACGGTGGCCGGAGATCGTCCCGCGATCCCCGACGCCCGGTGTGTCCTTCGCGATGGCTGGGTTGCGAGGAGGCAGCGCTTCGCTGCCTCACGCGTCCCGCCTCCTCCTTAGCTAGCATGACTGCTTCGCAAAAGGAGGAGACGGCATCCCAATCCCCCTCGCTCCGCATCATGGCCTGCACTAGGCCCGGACGCGAGAGGTCGCCATCGCCGATCACTTCCCTGAGGACACGGCGGTGCTCAGCCCACGAAGGGCATTCTCCCACCGTGTGTTCCACCGTGTCCTCAGGGCGGTCCTCGCAGTGATGACACCCGGGCGTTTCCTCCCGCCCCATCAGACACAGGTACCTCCCGAAACTGCCATGTCCGGTGAGGACCTGCGTCAGGCGGTAGGTGAGGACGCCGTAGCGTCTCTCAAGCCACTCCTCAAAGAGGGGACTTACCGCTGCGATGGCAGCGAGCCCAGTCCTCGGTTGCGACAGTCGTTGCTGCCATTCCGCCATGAGATCGCGCCGGAGCTCATCCCGCCACGCACTTATCTGGCGCGGCAGCGGAGTTTCGCCCCGGCGACGTGCCTCCGCGCGCATGCTGTGCACGCGCGCGAGCACCTTCGCCTCCAGATCCCACGGCGGTAATCCGGCAAGGAGGTTCGCCGACTCCCCAGAGATCGTGCGGTATCCGCGGATCATTCGGATCGCCATGACCCTCTGTGCCATGAGCAGCGTCCGAGCGGGACGCCGCAACAGGTTAGGCGCCCAAACAGGGGCGCCGTAGAGGGCCATGGACCGCACGACCCCGGCGTATAACCTCCGGCAGGAGGCGTTTGGCCCCCCGAGGTTGGGGAGGATGCGTTTAAACGCAGCCCCCGTCCTCTCCAACTTTGGAGCCAAACGTCGGAAGTGTTCTATGAAGTTCCACCGACTGTCGAGGACGAGTCCTAGGTACTTCATCGTCGTCTCGACGCCGATGGTAACTCCTCCCGCCGTTATTTGGGACCCACCCGGAGGTGGCGCGTTCCCGCGGCCATGAAAACACATGGCCTCGGACTTGTGGAGCGCCACCTCGAGTCCCAACTGCCGGATTCTCTCAACGACTGTCGCAACCGCTGTCGCCATTAAGTCGGCCGCCGCCTGGTGTGACCTCCCGTGCGCCAGCACCAGCGTATCGTCGGCGTAGCATATAGTGCTAACGCCGTTCGGGAGGTCGGTGCGCAGCACCCAGTCATAGCCGATGTTCCACAGGAGCGGCCCCAGAACCGAACCCTGTGGAACACCGCGTGACATCTCTCGCCGGTTCCACTCGCCCCGGTGACCGAGGTAGCTGACGGACCTGTCCGTCAGGTAAGCCTCGATTACACGACGGAGGTAGGTAGGCACCCGATGATATCGGAGTGCCTCCAAGATGCAGCTCCAGGGCAGGGAGTTGAAGGCGTTGGCGATGTCCAGAGACACCGCCACTACGACCTTACCCCTGGACACTGCAGTTCCCGTCGTGAGGTCTCTAACGCGCATGATGGCGTCCACCGTGGAGCGCCCTCTGCGGAAGCCGAACTGGCCGTCCGACAAGTCCGGCCCAATGTCCGTCAGGTGCGCGACGAGGCGGTTCGAAATGATTCTTTCGAAGACTTTCCCCACCTCGTCGAGCAACACTATGGGCCGGTACGCGGACGGAGAGTCCGCAGGGCGCCCCGTCTTCCGCACGAGGACCAGTTTTCCCGCTTTCCAGAGAAGCGGGAACTGGCCTCTCTCCAGACATGCGCTGTAGAGACCAATCAATCGAGGCCCGAGAGCCTCTGAGGCCAGGACCCATGCCTTGCCATGCAGGCCGTCGGGTCCCGGGGCACCGCAGGCGCCTAGTGTACTGGCGTCGCGCAGCAGTGCACGCCTTGCGTAGAGCTGCTAGCTCTTGCGACCACCAGTACACCTGGCGCTTTTGTTGCCTCGACCGGATCCGGGGCATCGCCACGTCACAGATCCTGGACATGGCGTCCTGGAGCCACTTGGCCTCATCGTCTATGTCGGCAGGCCTGACCGGTGGTATCACCCAGGCCTGCACGATGGCGGCTTCCAGGAGCAGCTCCCGGTCCAGCTGTTTCAGCGCCCAACGCGGGCCACATGGGGCCTGTCTGACCGGCGGGTCTGCGGACTCGGCGGAGACGTCGAACCGGATATACCGGTGGTCGGAGTACGTCTCCACCTCCTCCATGACGCGCCAGCCAACAATACGCGGTGACAGAGCAGGGCTGGCGAACGATATGTCCACCACCGACTCGCCCTGCATCCGCACACACGTGGGGACAGAACCCCGGTTCAGGACGACTAGGCCTGTCTCAAGGGCCCAGTCTTCCACCATCCTACCCCGGACGTCGGTGAACCGGGAACCCCAAGCCAAGTTTTTGGCGTTGAAGTCCCCGAGGACGAGCACGGGGAGGGAACGGAACCCGACGACGACAGTGACCAACTCCCTCAAGGAGTTGTGGAACTCGGCGAGAGTTCGGTTCGGAGAGAAGTACACGCCCACCACAGCGAGCTCTCCGAACCGTGCTGCGACACAACCCCGGCCTCTTTGAGCAGCCTCAAGAGTCGGGGTACCGGCGGCGGCCGACGAGATGATGGTCACCGAGCCGTCCAGGTCCGCCACCCAGTGATCCCTGGGCAGGACAAAATACGGCTCGGAGACCACGGCGACATTGATCGACCACTGCGCCATGCTCTGGAGCAGGAGATCCTGAGCAGCGGCGCAGTGGTTGATGTTCGCCTGGGGGAGGCGGAATGCAGCCACTATTGACAGTCCATTCCGACCTCCTCAGTGGCGGCAGCGGCGACTGCGGTGGCAGTGGCGGCGGCGGCGGCGAAAACGGCAGGGGCGGCGGAGGGCCTACCTTTGCCCTTTTTAGCAGGAGGGGAGCAGCCCTTGCTCCCGACCCGGTGATTGGCCGGCTTGCCAGCCGCTGCACATGCGTTGCAGTGCAGCGGGGCGTTGCACGAGCCGGCCTTGTGACCGGGCCGACCGCAGCGGAAGCAACAGTCGCTGCGGTCCACCTCCGAGGTGCATTTGACACTCACGTGCTCCCCCACGTGACAGCGGTAGCACCTCAGAGGCCGGGTCTCGAGCAGCTTGACCTGCGCCGAGACCCATCCCACTAAGAGCCTTTTGCCCTCCTTTAATGTTTTGGCCGCTGTGACGGGGCAGCTCACCACCACCGTGCGCAGCCCCGAGTTGTCCGGACGTATGGTGCCCACCCTGACCTGGTCAGCAGGGCACCCTCCCGTCCTGGCCACAGCGGCCACCACCTCACTCTCCGTGACGGAGTCGTCCAGGCCCAAAATCCTGACATCCAGGCATTTGGTGGGCCTGGACACGCGGGCCTCGTCCGCACCGAGGCACGCCCTAAGTCTCTCGGCCAGGGCGTCGGCCGATGGGCCGCTGGTCGCGCCGGGGACCTCCAAAAGACGGGCTCCGGTAGCGGTCACCTTGACCGCGAACCCGTCCGGGGCCCCGAACTCCGCAGGAGTCACCGCCCCCTTTAATTTGGCGAGGACGTCGCCATATGTGACGCCCCTATTGACCGCTTCAGGCTGTAGGGTGATGACCACAGCCGCGGTCTCTCTTGGCTTGTAGAGCTCCGCCGTAATGGCCTGTTCGAGGCCCCCGGAGCAGCTCTCGCTCTCAGAGCCGCGCTCGCCCTCCGATATCTCCACGCCGGACATCTCGGCCGCAGAGGACTCCGAACGGGCAGTGCTCGAAAGAGCCCTGCCCTCCGCAGCCAGTTGCTCGGCTGACTCCGCGCAGGCAGCTGGTGCCGGTTTCCGGCGACCGCTGCCCTTGCCGCCCCTACCCCGCGCTGCCGTGGGGACCTTGGGGGGAGGCGCCTCCCGAGCGCCGGAGGACGGGGACAAACTGTCCTCCTCCAGCCGGGGGCGTTTGAACGTCCCCGTC
Source organism: Spodoptera littoralis (assembly GCA_902850265.1). Classification (NCBI taxonomy): domain Eukaryota; kingdom Metazoa; phylum Arthropoda; class Insecta; order Lepidoptera; family Noctuidae; genus Spodoptera; species Spodoptera littoralis. Next base: position 13,663,332 of record LR824545.2, read on the forward strand.
GCGCGGCGGCGTGAGCCTTTCGAGCTCACGCTCAGCCGCTCCGCTAATGTTGTGTCGGACTCTGAGTCCGACCCCCTCCGACTGGACTCCCGTGTGTGGGGCCTGCTGGACGAGTCCAGCGCCTCACCACTAGAATTTAGGATACTACTGATACAATGTCTATAATAACAATTATATTTACATAAGTAGTTCATGAGTTAGAAGTAGTCGCTTTTATAAAATATAGTCATACATTCGATTCTGACAAGCTTAGTGCTGACTCTAAACTAGTTGGAAAATGGCCAGGAGAAAAAGAAGGGATGAAAATGTGACAGTGACAAAACTGTACAGAGGTTAGTGACCCAAATGAGGACCCAAGATTTTGAAGGAGTTCAACATAATACTTCCTTATCAACTGCTGAACAAAATTTTCTTCTTAAATCTGAGATTGCAGTATCCTCGCACTGCACTTAGTAGATGACTTTGGATCATAGTAATTTAGGAAACTGACTTAAAGTACGGAGGCCCAATTACCCTCCTCTTCCCCAATCTCCCCAATTCCTGAATCCCCAACGATCCTCAAACTCCTAATCCCCAAAAGGCCAGTAACGCAATTGTGATGCCTTTGGTGTTCCAAGTGTCCATGGGCGACGCTGATTGCTTACCATCAGGTCATCCGTCTGCTCGTTTACCGGCTTAAGCCATAAAAAAATATTAAAAAAAGTGTTGAGAACTAACTGACTGTCCGTCCTTCGGTAAAAGATTCGGTCTCGCAGTTATAAAACATACCCGAAATGTTTTTTTTTAATGGAATAAACCGGTAAACGAGCATACGGATCACCTGATGGTAAACAATCGGCGTCGTCCATGGACACCTGGAATACCAGAGGCGTTACAAGTACGTTACCGGTCTTTTGAGGATTATTGGGGTTTCAGGGATAGGGGAGGTTGGGAAAGAGGGGAGGGCAGGTGTAATCGGGCCTCCTGTAACCTCACTCACACGACAAAACACAACACAAGCGGTGTTTCACGTCGGTCTTCTGTGAGGTCTTGGTATCACTCCGATCGAGCCGGCCCATTCGTGTCACGTGTCATATCCCACAAATCTAACTTAATACATAAATACAATCAAAATAATATTAATTTTGACCTTTTAAACTAACTTAAGATAGGACCTAAATTATCCATAATAAAGAATAGAAAGAGAACCTCACAAACTTTAATAAAAGGTAAGGTCCTTTAAAAAAGACATTTTAATAACAGTCTAAAAATAAATCAAGTTTTTTTATAGGTAATAGTTTTCATAACAGAAATTGTTTTTTTTGTAATAACTTCTATAAATAACAGTTATATGTGTATGTTGTAATGGATACTAAATTAGGACAGTTGTGGGTTATGTACTTCGTAAATCATATAGTTTCTTTTTTAATAAGAGAATAAGATTTCTTATTCGACTGTAGCAGTACCGAGCATGCAATCTACGACCATCAATGATTCCAAAAACATGTACAATTTTACCTAACTTAATTATTAACAACAGCTCAACCAATGAGACTATTAAACAAATTAATGTAGAAGAAACACAACTAACTGCACAGTTGGCGCGGCGGCTGGGCAACCGGCTGCCTCGCAACGTGCAGCGGGTCCGATTCCCGCACGGAACAACACTTTGTGTGATCCACAGATTGTTGATCCGGGTCTGGGTGTCATGTGTAAGTGAACTTGTAAGTTTGTAAACGCACCCACGAAATAGGAGAAAATACTAGCGTGGCATTTAAAAAAACATTTACACATTATACCAGCATCAGATACTACTCCAATAGATCTAAGATAGAATGTTGCTTTAAATAAACATGTAATTAATTAGCTTCACAACATAATGACAAAATAATCCGAACTTCATTTTAATCACATTCAGCACCGGGGTTTGTCCTCGACTCGCCTTTGACATCCCATTCAATCACTGTTAATCAACATAATGTTACTTAATATAACGAACGTCACGGCTTTTAATCCCCGAGTGGTAGACAGAAGTGTACATTACAAGGTATATTAATAGAACCTTTAAGCAATTCAACACGATTTTTTTATGGGATAAATCGGTAAACGAGCAGACGGATGACCTGATGGTAAGCAACCGGCGTCGCCCATGGACACCTGGAACACCAGAGGTGTTACAAGTGCGTTACCGGCTTTTTGGGATTAGAAATTTGAGGATTGTTGGGAATTCAGGGATTGGGGAAAGGGGGGGAGGGTAATTGGACATCCGGTAACCTCACTCACACGACGAAACACAACGCAACGTTGTTTCACGTCGGTCTCCTGTGAGACCGTGGTATCACTCCGGTCGAGCCGGCCCATTCATGCCGAAGCATGGCTCTCCCACACTTGATTTATTGTAATTATGTTGCAACAATAATGACCACAGTAATTAATATGTTTAATCGACTTCAAAAAAGGATGTTTTCAGGTTCACCTGTATGTATGTATTGTGCGCGATTATCTCGCGATGGGCAGAAACGATTTTGATGCGGTTTTTAGAAAAAGTTTGTTAGAGGTAGAATTAGGAGAAGGTTTTAGTGTATTAATTAACCTACTTCACAAAAGATGGGGCGAAATCGGATTTTTTAACGGAGATCATAAAAGAATTATTTGATAATATAGTAGGACAAAAGTTATTAAGCTTTTCCCTATTATTACTTAATACTTAGTTAATTGAATATGAAAATGTTTTACATAGATAAGTAGGGGGTCGGTTATTGGTAAAAACTCCTAAAAATAGAATAAATGAGCTAAATAAAACCGTTTAAAAAGTATAATAACTAGTGTATAGGTCACAGGTAACTTAACTGATTTAAATTTATTTTTAACAGGTTATGTTTTGAGTCCCATATAAGTAGAACCTTGCAGGCCATGCAGGGTCGGTGAGCTTATTGCCGTTAAATGGGCACTATTGCAGACTATGTGCCTATAGATGTTTTTTGAGAAATGCTCACAACGTCTTGCCCGACCCGGAAATCTTTTTTTTTTGGTTTAGAATATCTTTATTTCTCATAAAGAATCACATACATAATTCACTTACTGAGAACCAATATTTCATACAAAAGTAAACAAATCTAAATCAAAACTCCCTGTTCATAATCGCATGTGTGACTGTGCCACCAAGAAAACAGTCTTAATAACCCCTTATTCAACCTGATAATCGAACGTAAGACTTTGCTTGATAATCACATTTGTGGCTGCTGAACCCACGAGGTAGTCTATAGCTACAATTAATCAACTATTGCAATAAAATCTTACCTTAAATTGGAACTAAGAATCCCAGACGTTGAATTAAATCCTACTGCTGGTTGAGTAATATGATGCCATAGAACAGTGACTATAGAAGGTTAACTTGATATTTAAATTCATTTGATATCAAAATTGATTTGATGCTGGTTTCAAATAATAAAAAATAGTAACATAACATAATATAACATCACGCCTTTTATCCTCAAAGGGGTAGGCAGAGGTGCACATTATACCACTGTACAATGTAACACCCACTTTTCACTATTTATGTTATGAGTCCCATGTAATAGGGGGTGAGAGTCTATTGCCATATACCGGGCGCAGTTCCAGTCTCCGTGCTACTACTGAGAATTTTTAAAATTTTAGTAATACTTTGCCCGACCCGGGAATCAAACCCGAGACCCCTTGCCCGGCAGTCGCAATTGCGACCACTCGGCCAACGAGGCAGTAATAAAAATAGTAATAGTTATAAAATTACAAAATTCGTGTAAAACGCAGAGTAATAAATTATCATATGTTATTAAAAGCTAATTATTAAAAGTAGGAAATATAAGAAATTATCTCTCGAGGTTGGCTATACATAATTTTAATGGCGTCAAGATCGATGCTACCTCATTGCGTGTGCAGTAGATAACCTACAACTCTGTCTACCCCTTCAAAATATAAAAACAAATACATTAAACTTTTATATATTTAAATAGCAATAGTAAATATGAATATATATGTACATATAAATGCTTCCTTTAACCCTTTCAGAACAAAAGCTTGCTCTTAGATGGAAATGCTCCATGCACACCTGTGCACCATCGATCACTTCTGACATTTTCCCGTTTCCTATAACCATTACTTCCCCCACACCTTTCTTGTCTCGCTCGTACGTTTACATTTTGATGTGGGAGCTCTCAAATTATTTTATGTTCTGGGATTTTTGTGGTTCTTTTTTTAGCTTTAGTTGGTGTCGCTAGTAAATTTTTGTAATGCTATCAGGGACTACCTTCATCTCCGTAATATAAGCGAAGCTGCACACAGATGGACCACTATGGTTTTATGATAAACACCAAATTAAATTGACATTTTGAGTTTGCTTATAGGTTTTCATTTAACCTTTCATTTAAACTTTTTTTAACATAAAAGGTTTATCTTTAGTGAAACATACTAAATTAATTAATTATTATGTTTTTGGCTCACTCACCACGTAACTGTTTGACGAGTGACAAGGGACTCGACTAGTTTCAAGCCATGCTAAATGCATAGATATATACATAGCATGCTAGGTTCATACTCGCGTAGCAGCGCAATACGCCAGCGTCGCGTGTCGCGAAATACTGTTCATGTATGAGCTCTAGCATGGCTTGAAACTCGTCGAGTTCTTCGTTAAGCAGTTACGTGGATAAGCCGAAAACATAATAATTAATCAAAGTTTGTGTGGGAGAGCCCTGCTTCGACACGAATGGGCCGGCTCGACCGGAGTGATACCACGGCCGAGCAGAAAACCGACGTGAAGCAACGCTTGCGTTATGTTTCATCGTGTGAGTGAGGTTACCGGAGGCCCAATTACCCTCCACTTCCCCAATCTCCCCAATCCCTGAATCCCCAACGATCCTCAAACTCCTAATCCCCAAACGGCTATTAACGCACGTGTAACGGCTTTGATGTTCCAGGTGTCCATGGGTGACGTCGATTGCTTACTATTAGGTGATCCGTCTGCTCGTTTACCGGCTTATTACATAAGAAAAACTTTTTATGTGAAACTTCTGAAATTGTTCGTTATTATAACATTTCTGATGAATACTCTTTTTGCCCGCCCCAGTTGAATAGGATCGCGATCCTAATAGGATTATGAATTGCATTCAAAATCTGTGCCCTACTTATTAGATTCTGGTTGAAAAGCAATTTGATTTTTAGTAATAGCGTAGAAAGACTAGTAGTAGCTGAACATAAATATTTGTTTAAGTAATGTGTACCTATGAATAACTAGCATTTGGCAGCGTCTTTATATTAAACTGTCAAACAACGCGAGGACACCGGTGACCGCAACCTAATGTTCTTTAATTATGTCTATACTGACCGTACTCAAAGGGTTAAAATAATATTATAATTGAAATTATGAAGAAGAACACGCTATATTTAATGTTTCATTACAATAAAATGCGCTACAAAGCATCGGGTGTAGTTACAAAACAAAGTAATGTATATGTATAAAAATGAAACCCGTTTCCCGTTGTCACGCCATAACTAGAGAATGGCTGGACCGATTTGGCTGATTAATTTTTGTTGTATTTGTTATTGTCAGGAGAAGGTACTTATGGTAGAAAAAAGTCCTCAAAATCGTATGGGAACGGGAGAAAACGGGATTGCGCTTACGAAGTCGCGGGCAGAAGCTAGTATAATATAAACTATCTCCATAATAATGCTACATTTCAGGAGACGCTCATTAGTTAGCTTTTGAAAATTAATAGCTGTCACTGAAAGTAATATGTCTGAAAACTGAAACCCTTATCATTAACGAGCCAGCATTGTAAAAGAGAAATTATTTCATTAAAATATTTTAATCTGGGTAATTCTTTCTGACATAACATATTTTAATACTTAACTCTTTGAGTACCGTCATTATAGACACAATTAAAGAACAATAGGTTGCGGTCACCGGTGTCCTCGCGGTGTTTGACAGTTTAAATAAATAGAGTACACTTACTTACTTAAATAATAGAGAGAGACTGCATCATTGGCCAAGTGGAGAAGGGGTATCGAGTTCGATTCCCAGGTCTGGCAAAGTACTAATTAGGTTTTTTATATCATTCTCAGTAGTAGCACGGCGTCTGGAATTGGAATTGTGTCTGGTATATGGCAATAGGCTCACCCCTTATTACATGGGACTCATAATATAAATAGTGAAAAGTGAGGGTTACATTGTACAGTGGCGTTAAGTGCCATAATGTGCACCTCTGCCTACTCCTTAAATGATTTTTTTTAAACGATGCCCCACATTACGATTTTCTCTTGTGTTGTGGGTGCGTTTACAAACATACAAGTTCACATACACATGACACCCAGACCCGAAACAACAATTTGTGGATCACACAAAGTGTTGTTCCGTGCGGGAATCGAACCTGAGACACGTTGCACAGCAGCCGGTTACCCAACCACCGCACCAACCCCCAGTCAAGGGTGCGTAAATGCGTAATGTTATACATATAAAAATAGAGTAATATAATAATTATACAGCTTTTTATCCTTTCAAAGGTATACAGAGGTTGCAATTGAATGTTTACTAAATAACTAATACGTTAAGTACTAGGCTTATCTCGTAAATTCTTAGACACTTAGATATTTTTCCCGACATGCGTATACACCGACAAACAAACTTCACATTGGTACTATACTCAATATACCATAGCCTTTTAAAATGACCATTTCTCGGAACAGTGGCAATTTTATGCGGACGTTAACACCTGTCCGCATTTCTCTTAGGATTTTATCGTCGTTTTATGGGATTCCGATTTGAGAATGAAATATAGGAGGTGGGATCTTGACATTTACCGTTTTTACGCTCCTTGTGGAATGGATGTGGGAAGTCAAGTGGTCCGCCATTTTGCAATCAAATTAAGTGCGTTTTGATTTAAAATGGGAGTAGTATAATTTTGTATTGCACATAGATTTGATGTCGAAGATTTTGATGTCCCAAATAAATGATTTTTCCTTCTTTCTTTCTTTTTGATGTCAGGAATCAGATATGTCGTGGCTAATTTTCATCAAATTATAGTTGAATTTGCTAAGTCATGATAAGTAATATAGGTTTATAGAAATAAGATACAATGTCCTAAATTAGTATACAATGTTAAAGCTACTTTCGCTTGTGATACAGGGCTTTCCTAGTATAGGCTTCAAGAAAAGAGCGTATTCGTTTTTAAAAGGCCGGCAACGCATGTGACTCCTCTGGTGTTGCGGGTGTCCATGGGCGGCGCTGATCACTTACCATTGAGTGATCCGTCTGCTCCTTTGCCTCCTATTCCATAGAAAAAGGCATCTAACTGTATAAGGTCTACATCGCTTATTAAGATAATATTTTGTATTTTGCTCATTTTATCTTCAATAAAGATTATTATTATATTATATAATTGTAATGTTCGCTTAGTTTCCTGATTTGTGGATCTATTAAACGAATTGTTCATTAATAATTGCTGGTTCAACAATTTATATTTGTTCTGGACTTTTAAAACATATACGCCCACTTCTTTCTGTTTTCGGACTCATAGAACTTTTCTTTATCCTTTTAAAGACTATGATTATGACTTGATTACCATGGTAAGGAACCCATGGCTAAATTAAGTACACTTTCTTCTCCTCAACTTTTTCAACCCCATTATTTCATGTTTGTTTCTTTCCAGTTATATTACTTTAAAACCCGTAGACACACCATTGAGTTTCCATTTAAATTAAAGAAATGTCTGTATGCATAAATAAGTATCCTATTCCCTTTTTTCAAAGAATTTTGATGAGCCTTTGTGAACTAAGGAGCATAGTCCTAATAATGTGTTTATACAAAACTGAGTTCATGGCACTTCTATATTTTAATGTTTACATTTCTGTTATTATTGTTCCCTGAACTCAATGTTTTGATTGACTTTCGTATGTAGTTGTTTATTTATCTTGTAGAATAATAGTATAAGTACATACGATAGAATAACGTGACGTTGTGTAATCATAATATAGTGTGTATTTTATGAGGTTTGTTTGTGTCCTTTTTGTTGGACAACTCAACTGATGTCCTAGGGTTCATCCTTACTAATATTATGAATCTGAAAGTGAGTTTGTTTGTTTGTTCCACCTTCACGCCGTAAGTACTAAACCGATTGCTTTGAATTTTTGCAGACGTAAAGTTATAAGTCTGGATTAAACAATAAGGTACTTTTTATCTCGGAAAAATTTGATATTCTAGAGGGAAAACGAAATTATTGGTACAGGTTGCGCTGTGTGTATTGGTATATGTTACATAGACTATTTTTTATCCTTTTGTGTCGCGTGCGAAGCCGCGGGTAAAAGCTAGTGTTTAATATGTAGACTAAATACATAATATAATATTGTATTAAAATCTCTAGAAAATTATTCATCAGTTAATTTGAGTTAATATGTAATATTATGAAGAAAGGACTGCCTAGTAGGCCGAGTGGTCGCGAGTGCGACTCCCGGACAAGGGGTCTCGGGTTCGATTCCCGGGTCGGGCAAAGTATTACTGAGTTTTTAAAAAAATCTCACTAGTAGCACGGAGTCTGGCTAGGCTCACCCCCTATTGCGTGGAACTCATAACATAAATACTAAAAAGTGGGTGTTACATTGTACAGTGGCGTAATGTGCTCCTCTGCCTACCTCTTCGGGGTTAAAGGCGTGATGTTATGTATAAAGAAAAGGTGTTCAATATTTATACATACCTATGTACATATTCTTATAACACAACATAAGACTACAGGTGGAAAACATCGTATCAATACCTTTGAGATGAATGTGGGTAGAAATATTTTCACAGAAAATTGGTTTGCATAGAGTCTAGTCTGTGAATCGGTCTAGACGTCATTGTGGTTCTTTTTATGGTACAACATAGCACAGGTAATATAAAATGTAGTTTTTTTTTTTCATATTTTACTACGTCATGCTCGTGCCCGTATCCATATGTTGCTCTTGGTTATGAGCCCTTACCAAGACTTGAAACTATTCGAGCACCCAAGAATTAGTTTGTATGTAAATACGATAATCAATATTGTACAGGAATCATGGAGTGAAACAAAAAATATAAATTACAGTTTTAACTAAAATATCGTTTTGAATTTAGACATTGTTAAACAAAACTAGCCTTTACAGCTGCTAAAATAAAGTAGCATTTTAACATTCAAGGTCAAACATCAACTTAAACTCTAAATTACCTGACGTCTGATTTGATTTTGTTTTATTTCAAAAACTAAATAAAAAAAAACAAAACTATAAAATTACAATTGAAACTAGATAAAACAGTTGCCTTTCGTTTGATTACAATTCTTAAATGTAATAAAACAAAATCTAGATTAGTTTGAGAACTGTCATTTATATAGGCAAATTGTTTTATTTGTAAACTTTTGTATAAGTTCAATTAAATAGTCTTTTTTAGGTTTGATAAAATAAATGTATTTGTAAGTAAGATCTCTTACTTTTATTATATAACAACATCATGATATTAATCGATGGCCGAGTGGTCGCAAGTGCGACTGCCGGGCAAGGGGTCTTGGGTGCGATTCCCGGGTCGAGCAACTACTGGGTTAAAAAAAAAACAGTAGTAGAACGGAGTCTGGATTTGTGCCCGGTATATGGCAATAGGCTCATCCTCTATTACATGGGACTCATTACATAAATAGTGAAAAGTGGGTGTTACTTCTCTGTGCACCTCTGCCTACCATTTCAGGGAAAAAAAGCGTGATGTTATGTTATGTAATTACATGATATTAATGGATCAATATCGGGTATATGTAACGTTTTTAACAGGTCTTTGAAACAGCGTAGGCCCTCACTTGAGTTCAAATTTCTTACTACAAAACCACGGTTATACCTACCTATGATGTTCTACGTAGTACATTTTGGAAATCAATACAAAAACCAATTAAAGTTTTTAATTCTACTATCATTGTACAGCCCTTCAATTTCATTTTAACTTGGAAACAAATTCTAAGTACTTAGTTATTTGAAAATTTGTGAAAGGAGGTCTGAAGGACCTTACCGTCTTCAAACTGTGTACAGCCTTCAGAGTGATTGTGACGAACACTTCTGCTTACCACTTCACAAATGTTGCTATTTACTTTTGTACTTGAAGATATTTTCACCTGAAGTGTACTCAAAAATATTTTGATTATTATAAAACCACACTTTTGTGATGTTTTGTATCGCTAAGGTCAATGTTTCAATTATAAGAAAAGTTATCGTATTTTTATTTGAATGGGTACTTAAATGAAATTAATTGACCTGTTGGTAAATTGGTCACGAGTTATATTGTTGGGTACAAGGCCTTGAGTTCGATGGCCACGTCGGTCAACGCATGGTTTAAATAGCTAAAACACGCTTCTAGATTAGAGCATAGTGTTTGATAATATAATTAGACTGTTGCCCCATGGGGTTCACAACAAAACTAAAAACGTGAGACATAAAATAAACCTTCTATTATACAGATAAATAAAATTGGAGTGTCTGTTTGTAATATTAAAATAACCACTTTTTACTACATGCATATGAATATACATACGATAACCACACCAAAATAACATTTTTTACAATTTTAGTCTGTCTTTTTGTACTGGAACAATCTCTGGAATGGCTGCACCGATTTTGCAAGACTTTTATTGGCAGGTAGCTGATAGTAACTAAAGGCTACATTAATTTTGGATAATTGAAATAAAAACAAAGCTAATTTATAAAATTCATATTCTACTTACGCGGACTATGTCGCGAGGAACAGCTAGTCTATACATATAATAAATCTGTAGAAAAGTAATTTTTGTACATTGAAGGAATTGACAAAAAAAATAGCCAGCGTGTTAATAAATAACTAACAGAACCCATTTCCATCATTTTTGAAATTTTTGTCTGTTTGTCTGTTTGTCTGTTTGTTTGTGCGCGCATCACGTAAAATCTACAAATTCAATGCAGACATTGCTTATATACAAAAATTCTATGCAACTTGAGGTATAACTTAGTTTTTGTTTCATCGAAATCGGTTCACTCTATCAGAAGATATGATTAATTTAGTGAGCTCAAGTAAAATATTACAACACGCAATTCAGTATAGTACTTGAAACGACACCTTTGGAAAATTGGTTTCGTTTGGTTATTGGTTTTAAGTCCAAAGTAAAGATACTACTTGATATTTTAAACAAGTACATTTATTTTCAGTCGGAAAGTCATCGAATGACTGCTCCCGCGTGGGTGAGACGGGAGGGAGTGTCAGACTCTTACTGACTAAAAACCACCCGGTTCCTTCTCCTGCACGTCGAGCCGGAGCCCCGGTTACCCGTTAGGTTTTCCGCGACTCCGAATCGGCATCGGCCCTGTTGGGGCCCATCCGTGGTGGTCTGATGGCTCTTTGAGGCGCGCGCGGAACGCGACACGCCATACGCTCGGGTTTGTTTCTGGTCGGACTGGGAGCCACCCATGCTCGCCGTCCGCAAGCCCACGCTTACGGTAGATCGTCCCGCCTCCTCCTTAGCTAGCAAGACTGCTTCGCTAAAAGAGGAGACGGCATCTCAGTCCCCCTCGCTCCGCATCATGGCCTGCACTAGGCCCGGACGCGAGAGGTCGCCATCGTCGATCATTTACCTGAGGGCACGGCGGTGCTCAGCCCACACAGGGCATTCCGCTATGCGATACTCCGCATTCCGTGTGTTCCACCGTGTCCACAGGACGGACCTCGCAGTGATGCCACCCGAGCGTTTCCTCCCGCCCCATCAGACACAGGTACCTCCCGGAACTTCCATGTCCGGTGAGGACCTGCGTCAGGCGGTAGGTGAGGACGCCGTAGCGTCTCTCAAGCCACTCCTCAAAGAGTGGACTTACCGCTGCAATGGCAGCGAGCCCAGCCCTCGGTTGCGACAGTCGTTGCTGCCATTCCGCCATGAGATCGCGCCGGAGCTCATCCCGCCACGCAACTATCTGGCGCGGCAGCGGAGTAGCAGCGCCCGAGCGGGTTGCCGCATCAGGTTCGGCGCCCACACAGGGGCGCCGTAGAGGGCCATGGACTTCAAAAAGAGGAGGAGGCACTATGTTCGAATTGTTTCTTTTTTATGTATGTTTGCCGTTGCATGAAATTTTCAATTTATCGTCATAGGTGTCGTTTTCATGGTTTTCGAGGGTAGTAAAACCGATGGTGCTGTCAAAATGTAAATCCAAGATGGCGGCTGCACGACATTTTTAATTTATCGCCATGGGTATCGTATTCATGGTTTTCGAGGGTGGTAAAACCGATGGTGCTGTCAAAATGTAAATCCAAGATGGCGGCTGCCCGAAATTTTTAATTTATCGCCATGGGTATCGTATTCATGGTTTTCGAGGGTGGTAAAACCGATGTTGCTGTCAAAATGTAAATCCAAGATGGCGGCTGCACGAAATTTTTAATTTATCATCATGGGTATCGTTTTCATGGTTTTCGAGGGTGGTAAAACCGATTGTGCTGTCAAAATGTAAATCCAAGATGGCGGCTGCCCGAAATTTTTAATTTATCGCCATGGGTATCGTATTCATGGTTTTCGAGGGTGGTAAAACCGATGTTGCTGTCAAAATGTAAATCCAAGATGGCGGCTGCACGAAATTTTTAATTTATCATCATGGGTGTCGTTTTCACGTAACTACATGGTGTTTGGGTTTGCATAATTTGTATTGATTAGAACTTGCACCTATGTGGATTAAAGTGGCAAAATGGGTCTATGTAGTTTTCACTAAAATGACAAAATAAAAAAAACTGCGGTTAAAAAACCGACTTCTCAAAAAACCTAAAAACTAAAAAGCAAAAAAGCAAAAAAATAACCATATTAGTATTGATTAGTTACTCCTCACCCACTGACCGACTTTTAGTCGGTGCCATAAGCTCATATTTTTGACAACCTTGGATGATGCGTTACTGTCTAGACTCTAGACGATGTCGGCATTTTACACGAGATCATAGGTCATGAATACGAACGGAACGAATAGGGACCGGGTTTCTGCTTACATACCCAATATGCGTACTGGTAAGCTCAAACTAGGTATTTATACCTGTACCTACCAGTAAATACGTATCATCCCTAAAGTAGAAGTATTTACTTCTGAGTTTGAATAGTGCCAATCGTTACAGTGAGTGTAACGAATTCGTTAAGTCGTGACCACGAACAGACGAGACTGTTCGACGCACCGATCTTTAAAATTTTGTCGGTTTTGTATATTACTTTGATATTTTCCTTAAAAATGCCTCAAAAAAAAAAACAAAACAAAAACCTTTTTGTATAATGCTCCGGGTAATTCAACCGCTAATCTATTATATAGGGAAGCATTAACGTAATCAAGTAGATACCAATATTACCAAATAGAAATATACTATAGTCAGGATCTTTATTGGCAAAAAAAAATACTATACCATCTTCTTGAGTGGAGTTCATATGTATATAGCCCACTGTTATCTAAACGATGTTGTTTTGTTTTCGACAACCACGCGAACGAAGTCGCGGGCACAGCTAGTAATAAATATTATTAAATAATTAACTCGTCGAGTACCGGTTTTATAGACACAATCAAAGAACAATAGGTCGCGGTCACCGGTGACCGCTTGGTGTTTGACAGTTTAAATAATTTAATTATATATCTTTACCATAGTAAGTATCTGCGTAATTTTCACAAAAACAAAATGGCGAAAACTAATTATTATAAAATCGCAAACGTTGGATGAAAATTGTAAGTATTCGTATCTGAATAACCTGAAAATTGTAGAAAGACATTTAGAGGAATACTTGTCTTTGTCGAGGGCTTACGGAGCAGAGCTACAAGCAATTACTGAAATGGATTTATGTTTAAACATTTTATTTAACATTTATTTAAAGTAGGGTAAAGTTTTAAGTTGTAGAAATAAAAATGAATTAAACCAAACAAAACTAAATAACTAGAGAATTGCATTGTGACGGTCTTGACGTTCCCTTCATAAAGAAGTTGAAAACGCAAGCAAGAACTTAAAACAACTCAACTATCACACAATCTCTATAATAAAAACATTCCTAATAAAACTAAAAGCATAGTTACCTTTCATACCATAATATTCATACAAATACCTGGAATTATGCAATTACTTAGAACATCTCTATTTACTTGGACTACCTTAAGCGCAGTATTAAGTGAACTCTAGACTCTAGTGTGTACTAAGTTAGCTTTAAGTAATAACTTAGTGCTTAGCGTTGGACGAAGGTCATTAACACATGTACTTGAGTATTATTAGAATGAGTCTGAATGGTGCAGTCTAAAATGGCGGTAGTATGTGGGTTGAATGACCTGTGGGTAAAAGCCTGTGAAATTCATGAGTGTAGCTTTTTAGTTTCGTGTTTCTTTTAGTTTTTTTTTAATGACAAGGTTAAGTAAAGTCTGATGTTTTACATGAGGGTGTATAAAGTGAAATCTTGTTGAATTATTCAAAACAGAGTTCAAAATTGTTAGTGGAATATTTTTAAAACATTCTCCTGATATAAAATTTGAATATTGAATGTTAATGACATCGGATCCTAATTAAAAATTAGACATAGAAATTGGGTACATTTTTCAGATATGCAATTATTCACTATTCTTGACTGTAACTTACTCATCATCGGTTCTAACTCAATCTCTTATCGACCTGGAGGTCAAACTGAAAATTTTAAGCTCACCTGAGTAGCTCACATGGCCTCTCAACCACGAGGCAGTATTTACCCTTGTTGCACCAAGAATTCTACAAGTAACAAAGAGATCAAAAAGAAAAGTAAAGTTTTAGTCTGAAATTTCTGAAAATGGATGCTAAACTAGCAACAGGTCGTTTTACAAGGCGAAGCAAAATTGGTAGCTGTCTCTATAATATTTTACAGCGAAATATTTCAGTGGTATTAAGGTGCATTGTTCTCTAAGAGCTACTGAAAATAAAGATGGTAATTTTGCTACTTCTAAACCGGAGAGCTAGGGCAAATCTGTTTATATACGGGATTAATTCTAGACTTCAGATGTAGTTGTTGTATGTATATAGCGTTTGACTATAATATGAATGAAACATGAACTAGAAATTAAAAATGAACAAAGACATTGATCTTTGCAGGCGTCTTGGCAGAATCGCAATAGATTACCGAAATACATACATACATAACATCACGCCTTTTTATCCCCGAAGCGGTAGGCAGAGGTGCACATTTTTTACCATTTCAGTACTTAATGCCATTGTACAATGTAACACCCACTTTTCACTATTTATGTTATGAGTCCCATGTAATAGGGGGTGAGCCTGTCATATACCGGGCACATTTCCAGACTCCGGGGTACTACTGAGATTTTTAAAAACCCAGTAATACTTTGCCGGCGCTCACACCTGCGACCAACGCGGCACTACCAAAATATTTTATTTATTTCTTTATTTAGACTTAGTACAAAAACATATGTACAGGTGGACTTCATGCCTTGGGTATTGTCTCAATATTAAAAAAGAACTTAAATGTTTTGAGCATATAAAATGTAATTCCTTCTTTACACCATGTATGAATTGTAAGTGACAGGAGCTTACTAAACCTTATTGAAAAACATAAATGGTTCTGAAAATTTTAGGATATAAAAGATAAAGGTATTCAAAGTTCAAACTAACTATCAAATAAGAAACCAGTTCATCCACCGATTTACCGCTTGAAACACTTAAAAAGTACAAAAATTTAAGAATTATTAAATCAAACACTCAGAAACACGCTTTTACTTTCAGACATATAAAAGTAATTCAACCAAAACAGCTGGGAACAATATATTACAGAATAAAAAGTCCAAAAAACTTTAGATTTTTCGTTTTATGAAATAACGTAACCGTAGTTTTGTAGAAAAATGGTTCAGACTACGAAATGGCTGGCAGGAAAACTTTGCACATTGATTTGCTGTGGTCCAAGTTACTGAATCACCACAGAGTAAATATTATCATCAGTAGGTCAAGTGTTTAACCTGTATAGAGTTTTCTGTACAAATAGAATAAACAATTCATCTGTTCAGAAACAAGTTAACAAGTCACTGCAGTTTTCACAAGTCCACTACTTTGGTTTAGTGCAATATGTATTTTACCATTCCTCCGTTAAGATTCATAACATCACGCCCGGTATTCTCGCCGGATAACAGGCGCGCTCTGCTTACGCAAAGGTGCAGATTACGGTACTCAATGCCACTGTACAATGTAACACCCACTTTTCACTATTTATGTTAAGAGTCCCATGTAATAGGGGTGAATCTATTGCCATATACCGGGCACAATTCTAGACTCCGTGAATAGTACCCCTTGCCCTAGTCGCACTTGCGAGCACTCGGCCAACAAGACAGTCAGTTAGCCAGAACGTGTCAGACGTCATCACATAACAAAAATATTTTTTTTGCAAATTATTCTTCTACTAACTTATATCTACTACCTACATCTCCAGCAAAGTCAAAGTCAAAGCATTTATTTCAATTAAACCATAGTCTGGTACTTTTGAAATGTCAAATACAAAATAAATAATAGTCTGTCAGTAAGTCCGTCAGTGAAACTAGGTGAAGCTAGGTGCTCATTCCAAAAAGTAGATTCGAATGGAGAAGAACGAGCAAGAAACTCCATTCGTTACTCTTTTTAAAAAGTATGTTCTACAATGTCTCTGATACATATATAGCCTCTTCTGATCTTCTCACTCTATCTCTCTGCTCTATCTATATCTTTCTTTCTTTTTGAAAATCTACTACTCAACTGACGCACTGCAATAAATTACTCTGTGTCACAATATCTGTTCACATTCCCTACTTGTGTTATATCGCTGAATTCACTCGAAAACTCGGTCCGTATGGTAATATCACTCGCTTCCGCGACTCCCACTTTTTGGTATAAACCTCTTTGTCGTAAATTCTGCGAAACTTATATTAAAAATGTACGAAATTTTTTACTAACTTTTTTTAATGTTCAAGCTTTTTCAAAGTAATTTAAACAGGTAGGTAGCCATGTGGTTATTATCGTTTAAATATAAAATTTTTGACAAGTGTAGGTAATCTATACAGATAATGGTCTATTAGGTCTTTCTGAATGCTAGACTGCAATTAGGCTCGATGTTGATAGTAATAAATACTGTAGAAAAAGGAAATTAATCATTCCCACCCAGTTGTTAAAAGGCTGTCTTGTTGGCCGAGTGGTCACAAGTGTGACTGCCGGGCAAGGGGTCTTGGGTTCGATTCCCGGGTCGGGCAAAGTACTACGGGGTTTTTTTTAGTCCTCAGTAGTAACACGTAGTCCGGAATTGTGTCCGATATATGGCAATAGGCTCACCCCCTATTACATGAGACTCATTAATAAATAGTGAAAAGTGGGTGTTACATTGTACAGTGGCATTACGTGCTGTAATGTGTACGTCTGCCTACCCCTACGGGGTTAAAGGCGTGATGTCATGTTATGTTGTCAGTAGAAAAATATGTAGGTACCAATAAAACACAGAACGATTTTTATTGTATCGAAAAATATTATTCTGATTCAATATCAATACCGATAAATTCACCGAATCCATGATCAATAAATCGCTTCAGTTATAAAATTTTTATGACACGAAAAAATCCCTGAAGTAAATATTGTTTGATTTCAGTTTTGTAATTATATTATATTTCGTTGATATCTATTTTACATTTGTTCCGTCTTTATTTTTTGTTTTTATTTTATAAAGTATAGTAATAGTATTTTTTTTTAGTTTACAAAAATTCAAGGAAATACATACGTAAAACACTAGACGCCAAGTAGGCACCATTCGCATAGCATGTGCCACACGACGAGAAATCCCTGTTGGAGAATTACGTGACGTTGATATCTCGATAATGTACTATGCGCTTTCAAAGTTTACTTTTTGCAATGTATCACCAGTCATTTTTGTTTTAAACCTTTTATTTTTATAAAACTTTTGTACATATTACCAAGATAGAACTTTTTTACTTCGGGATGAATACAAAATAGATTTTATCGGCGTATATAATTACAAAATTAAAATCGAAGTCCTTTATTCACGATTTTTTTCTCTACGGTTCAGATATATGGTGCCGGCCGAGAACATATGTCTTGTTAACACTGCCCAATAGTCACAAAAGATCCAACTACACATTTAACAGAGACCAGGCAGCAGCATCATACTGATGAACCTGAATATCTTAAACTGCGATTTGCAATCCACCTGCTAAGCCAGTCGATGACGTATGGTAAATCTTCTTATGTAGAGAAGACTCACGGACAAAACATCAGCTATTGATCTTTGATGTAACTCTTGTCTACTTACTCCCACCAGAAATAAACGGCGCCACGTTAAATTACAATTTAGGAAAAGAAAGAAAAATAGACATTCTACAGAATTTTTACACAAAGGTCTCCTTCGTAATAAAGTTTTTAGAAACACTGAATAAAATCTAGATTCTAAACTTTTCATTAAAAATATAAAAATGTCTGGAATATTTTTAAACTGACATTGAATTAAAACAAAAAGAATCTCCAGTCTATCTGACACTTGAATAACTATGTAATTAATTAACTATTTTTATTACAATGGTACGTTCTTTTTGTAAAGATCTCGCAATAAAAACTGTTTCAACTTTTAAAATAGTAGACATAAGTTAGTTTTTTTTATATATATTTGATGGGCGTTTGACCACTATTTCGCCTGGAGGTAAGCGATGATACGGCCAACGATAGAGCACGTCGTCCCATAAGCAACCTATTCACTCTGGCCTTAAAGACACCTAGATTATACCTTTCAGTCTAGCAAAGAATTTCAGTCCTTAGTACCATCATCATCATCATCATCAGCATCAGCACAGTTCCGTATACTGCTGGCTTTAGCCAGCAGTATACGGAACGGTATAGGCTAAATATTGGCTAAATACTATAAAAATATAATATAAATTAAATATATAAATTGGCTAAATACTATAAAATGTATTTATTTAGTTCTAAAATAAAATAAAATTGAGTTCCGTAACACGAGCAATATCGATTTAAACGATTCTTGTAACTAGTTTTGAACTATAAGTCTTATATTATTTTGGGTAAGTTTCAGCTATAGATATAGTATGTAGGAATTCTATGTGTTTATACTTTAAACCTTATTAGTCTTGGTTCACACTCCGCAATCACGCTCGAAACCACTCGACACTCAATCAAAGAGATAATAAGTATAAATTCATACTAACAAATTCAACAATATCTTACAGTAAAAAATACAACCCAGAAATACAACAAAGGAGAAAATTCCCTAAAAAAAATACAACACTCCTACATATGTACGGAAACCTAACGTAACGTCAGCAAAAAAAGTTGATTAAAACATTTTTTATCAACAATGCGCTACCGAATTTTCGCATTACATTCCGAAATGAACAAACTTTGTTTTTTAAAAATGGCGGCAAGGTTCCATGTTATCCCCTATCTGTTCGCGATACAATTAGGTTTTGTGTTCGCGGTCGGATTTAGTAATAAATCTTGTTTTACGATTGAGTTTTTTGCCGTTCCGATTTGTTAAAGATAAATACAATTTGAACGAATAATTTTATTTGTTGAATGAATGGAAATATTTGGCAGTTCCAGTAAATTGAGGCCTTGATTTATTGTTTGAAGTTACATTTTATTTATCGAAAAATTGTGCTTAAATTGTGACAGTGCAAACAAATAACCAATCAGAATTATGACAAAACAAAATGGAAAAAAGATATATAAAGTAAGTAAGTCTTTTTTAAATTATACAGCTAATCAAGATTAAGTGGTTCATTCTAAATAACACAAAAAAGCCTTGAACTACAAATAGAAAAAAAGCCTTCACAAATATCGACTTTATAAAAAGAATTCCTATGCAAACGGTACAAAAGGGAATTTTTACTTTCAGAACAAAAAGTTGTTCGGTACGGTAGGACAGAAGTCCGAGGTACAAAGGCCGTACTTTGTTGGAGCTGTGCCCCTATGGCCGTGTGTTTGTGTCGCTTGTCGCGTGGATATGAAATGAGAATGGAATACGTGTGACACAAACGACGTATGATTTGTTGTAAAATTACACGATGGTATGAGTAGGAAGATGTGGTTTAATATTATGTCAGTTTGTCCTATTATGGGGCTGTAGCTGTAGGCTTTAGTTTGTACATAATGTATTATGTATCGAAAGATTGGTTTAATATTCGGTTACTACTTTATTTTGAAAGTATGCTTAAAACCGAGAAAAATTCGAATCCTTTAGTTTCTTTATTGGACAAAATCGACACTTTAAAGTTTAAATGATACGTTGCCCTAGAATATTTTGTGTATAAGCACCCTAAACAATATATAACTCAAGATTTAGTGTGTACTAGACCAAAAAAGTATGCAAAACTCTTTTCTAAAAACCTATTCGTCTACAAAAGGCACGAACTAGCATCCATTGATCACTACCCTGTTCATTGAGTGTGAAATAGACAGAAATTTTGATCCAAGTAAAAATACAGTCGCTGTTAGGTCAACCTAACCTTTTCCGTCTCTTTATTACATTTTCAACTTTATAGTACTGATATAAAGTCAAAAATCCAACTAATATAAACTAGATTGGAGTAGGTTACAGTTACATAACATCACGCCTTTTATCCCCGAAGCGGTAGGCAGAGTTGCATGTTACGGCACTTAATGCCACTGTACAATGTAACACCCACTTTTCACAATTTATGTTTTACCATATCAGTTATATATCAGTTTCTAAGAGTTTACGTGACTCTGATTTTTTTAGGTCACAAATTAAGTAGGTCGTAAGTTTTTTTATGGCATAAGCCAGTAAACCAGCAGACGGATCACCTGATGATAAGCGATCGGCGTCGCCCATGGATACCTGGAACACCAGAGGCGTTACAAGTGCATTACCGGCCTCTTGAGGTTTAGGAGTATGATGATCGTTGGGGATTCAGGGATTGGGGAGATTGGGGAAGGAGAGGGTAATAGGGCCTCCGGTAACCTCACTCACACGACTTAACACAACGCAAGCGTTGCTTCACGTCGGTTTTCTATGAGGCCGTGGTATCACTCCGGTCGAGCCGGCCCATTCGTGCCGAAGCATGGCTCTCCCACACTTTAGTAGTCTTAGTAGGTAGTAGGTCTTAGTTTTATTGAAATCCAATACCAGAATAACAAGGGCTCGGGAAGCGATGCCCAAGGACAGAATACTGACAAAAATAAAGGATTGTTAGACCAATTGTTCGTGGACGTGGCTTTTGCTAACAATATTGGATATTCTCTTTTTGTATTGTATATTTCGGTGAAGTTAGGTAAATTGTACTGAAATAGAGATGGCCTTTATTGACTGTTGGATCTTAGTTGACAAATATTGTTTCGAGCGTTGAGTTACTACCCATTTATACTTTCATAAGAGTTGTTTAGTCATTTTAAGTAAATTTGTATTGTCTTATTAAAGTTTACATAATATAAAACTTTAATAAGACAATACAAATATGATAACAGTAACCTATGGTTTTTATAATAACTATCCTGAGACATACTAAATTAAGTAAAAACGCGGGTTACTCACGTGAATATACAGAGAAAAGCTCTACTAGTTTCGAACCACAGAGGGGTTCTTCCTCATGAGCAGCGTGCGCGGTCGCGGCGACGTCGCCGCCGGAGTTGGAAGCAAACGCTCATAGTGTTCAACAGAGGGCGCGTTGAGCTCGCAGCGCAAGTTGCAACACCGAGGCGAGCGCTAACGCCAGCCAGTGAGCTGCGCGAGTCACATGAGTAACCCGCGTTTTTACTTAATTTAGTAACCTATGGAGATTCTTGCTCGTTCTTCTCCAAAGGAATCCACACTTTGGAACGAGCAAATGGCTTCACTTAGATGACTGACCGACAGACTGTCTTTTTTTTTATATTTCAATATTTTGTTGTGACGTTCAAAAGTGCCTTCCTGGTCTAATTGAAATAAATGATTTTGACTTTGACTTTGGATTCTTGTATAAACTACGTTTAAAATAACCGTTTTCAAACCTGTCTTTTTTTGGAAGTCGGTCAATTAATATGTTAGAACCATCTGAAGTCTGCACCAAAATCGGTTGAGCCAATGGTGAGATGATCGCGCACATACATATATGAGTAAAATTGATAACAACTTCTGTTTTTGAAATCGGTTGCAAATAACTAATTCACAAAAATATTCATATGTTAATAAGTAGCGAAGGCGAACGGGAACATTCTGCAGGCAAACCTCAAAAGTAATATTTAAATTTTGAATCTCCATCAAAAGATAAGTTAATACGATATCAACAATAAGCATTGTTTACTAGAATCAAAATAAAAATAAACCCGTAAAAAGTAATATCACAGATAATTACGTTAAAATATTTCAGAACTAAATACAGCGAACGCATATCAAATAGGGAATGTTTTGTACTATAATGTGAGCGAAACTATTTATCGATATCGATAAAGTATGTCGATAAAAATTCCGTGAGTCAATAAGCCTCGAGCCGTGCGTGCCAGCTGTTTGAGCAACAGCATGCCGAATGTTCTCTGTTTTCTAACTAAAGGTGAGTACAGATGGAGAGCCGAAATAAATAACCTGTCTTAATCGAAAAAGGGTAAATTAAGTTCGATTTTTGACAGTAGTTGTTCGGAGTTCTTGTCAGAAACATAGATCAGAACATAGGGAGATTTTGATTTATTTAAGGTCGTATGCATATCATATAACATTGCTTTTTAACTTTCCAAGATATTAAAAACAAGCATACCTATATAAAGATAAAAAATTATTTAAGGCAATGCTTTTCATAATGTCGACGTGTTTTATTATAACATTTGAAATAACTAATTCTATTATAAACTATGTTTAAAAAAACATTCGAATACCTATTTTTTTGAAGCCGCTTATTTAATACTAGAACCGTTTCCTAAGTATAACAAACATTTTTCTGAAAACAATCGCGCATAAACATACAAACATACAGGTGAAATTGAGAAAACCCATTCTTTTCTTTTTGATGTCGATTAAATAATAATGCCTAACTCATTAAATAAAACGAATCATGTATCATTCACTGTCCCCATTGCTGTGACATGCTTCATAACATCGTTTTATAAAATTTATGCTATATAGTCTATACATATCTTAAGGGCATTCGGGAATTCCCGGATATTATTTTCCAGATCCTTTCATATAACTAGTAAAGGTTTATGGGTTAATATAATGGAATCTATGGAATGATATAATGGAAAAAAGGGATGAGTTATGTAAATTCCAGAGACGTTATTTGTATTACATTGATTTTGTTCGTGTTCCGTTTTTGTCTTTGTATTGTTATGAAAAAGGTTCTATTTATTTTTTGGGTTCAGATTTAGTGGTACGCCATGTTTAGTTTTATTGGAAGGAAAGAAAAAGGGAAGTCATAAATAAAATTAATATTTTTATTGCTCTCCTAGATTTCTTGTAGGATGAATTTTGATTAAGTTAAGAAATGTGTTTTTTTTTCTCTTTATTTTATTTAGGGACTTTTATACAAATGTACATGCCAGTCCCATCGGACCTTATAATCTTATAAATCTAATAAATTATATAACTACAATTAATAAACTATACACTAAAACGCAATAAAACAAAATTAATTAAATTGTACGCATCCTTAGAGTTAGGCGTTGACAAAATATGATGGAAAAGAAATGTGTTGTACAATTTTATTGGTAGAAAAATAAACAAGAAAAAAATCTAAATATGAAACATTCTATCTGCAGCAATGTTTAACTCAAATAACTAAAATCGCGGGTTACTCACGCGAATATACTGAGAAAAGCTCTACTAGTTTCGAACCACAGAGGGGCTCTCTCTCCAGTGAGCTGCGCCACGACCGCGCACGCTGCTCATGAGGAAGAATCTCTCTTTGGTTCGAAACTAGTAAAGCTTTTCTCAGTATATTCACGTGAATAACTCGCGATTTTAGTTAATTTAGTATGTCTCACGATAGTTATTATAAAAACAATGTTTAACTCATCCATTCCATATCATTTTGAAAGGGCAAGCATTTTTTATAAAATAAAATATCTGACATCCAATCAAAAGTAAATAATATTGGTGATCAAAGCATATCCTTATAGACAGATATTATGAGAAGCAAATATTCATACATTTACTGTATCGATATTGATTTTACTTTACAAACACACAACCCTATCACTTGCGTCTCTGTCGATAGATATTTATTTTCTCAATGCATTTCTTTATTGATTAGTATTTCATGATAGTAAATATGAATTAAATCCTTCTACAGAATTATCTTTTTGCTTTAAAAAGTAGTGAAATAGACTTTTTTTAAGATCAAAGGGTGTTTGGAAATGAAATTAAGTATTACATTGGTATTTATGTTTTGTATTTGTTTCTGTTATTTATAATTTCCTGAATGATAAGTTCAATTAAAAAAATGTGTTTTAAATAATGTAATTAGTGAATTTAGGGAATCTTTCTGGAATTGTGCGTTTCGATTATAATACTAAGTTTTGTTTGTGTTAATATTCATTAAATTACTATTCAGAATAATTAATTTACTATGGAATACGGTAGGACTGCCTCGTTGGCCCAAGTAGTCGTAAGTGCGACTGCCGGGCAAGGAGTGTCGGGTTCGATTCCCGGGTCCGGCAAAGTATTACTGGGTTTTAAAAAAAACTCAGTAGTAGCACGGAGTCTGGAATTGTGCCCGGTGTATGGCAATAGGCTCACATTACATGGAACTCATAACGTAAATAGTGAAAAGTGGGTGTTACTTCTGTGTGCACCTCTACCTACCCCTTCGGAGATAAAAGGCGTGATGTTATGTTATGTTCTGGGGAATACGGTAAACTATAGCTTTTTTTTCTAAAATCAATATTCTTCTAACAACCAAGTCTTCAAAACGACAATGACTCCTTACCTACTTTTTTAAAATTTGCTTCCAAAATTGCGTCCCGTTTCACATAAAAGGAGTGGAATAAATAAGAATGTTGAAACTGAACGGTTCGTATTAAGGAGGGAAAAGACCCTTTTATTCAGGAACTAATGGATTCCCTGAGAGCTCGTGTTTGAGGGTAGACAGGAGTGCTAGTGGAAAATGGACTCCATTATAGTAGAATGTGAAATATTTTCGGATTTTGGAAAATCCATCTATACTTCAAATTTATAGTGGTAAAAGTGTTTTGTAATTTTGTATTTCTGCATACCTATCTAGTGTTCTGTAGTCCGAGGTTTAAGGCGCCTGCTTCTCATGCATGAGGGTTCGGGTTCGAAACCTACCAACGACAAATAACAATGTGACTTTTTCCGACTTATGTGTCTTATATACTTCTACGATTATTTAGACACCACTGACAAACGGTGAAGGAAGACATTGTGAGGAAACCTGGGCTTATAATTTCAAATTTTAAGTTTGAAATCGCCAAGCTGCATTGCGTAAGCATGGTGAAAGAAAAAATAAAAACCTCGGTCGTTGACCCCTCGTTTAGCAAACTAGTGTTGGCTGATATGTCTCTGATAACTTCAATATCAAAGATTTCCACACACAAAACCGTTGTCAACAAGAACAAACTAGTTTTGTAACAGCATATGAAACTATCCTAAATGATCTATAACTACAATAGAAAATCAACTTTGTCAGTTGGTTATAAATTTGGAAATCGATTGATGCATGTGTTGTAGTTTTAAATGCTGGTCTGGATGATGTCAATAACTTCAATGGAATTTTAACTTTATCATTTAATCAAAAAGTCGAAAATCTATAATTAAAAGTTTAGGATAGTGTACTAGTTTGTATGTTACGTCCGATGACAGAAAGCGGATACGAGTTGCTTTTTTTACTTCTTGGTTTCCATATAGTTTGGCGTTGGGCCCAGCTGGGCGTTCACGAACCCCATTTTTGGCCCCTTTCTCTTTATTTATTTTTAATTAAAAGAATAACGAGCCAACCCGACGGCGACCAAATTGTTCGGCCTGTCTGTTTCGTTTCGTCGAATGTTCGGAGTTGAATAAGTTGTGCCGGAATGTCTGGCGCGGATGTGACCTGCATTTGACTTTTATTTAACTCACTAGTTTGTCCTGTGACATGATCTGCATTGTCATGGAAGAGTATCCTATTTAACGGATCGTTTCTATTCGAAATATAAAATCACGCCTTTTATCCCCGAAGAGTTGGGCAGAGGTGCACTTTACGGCACTTAATGCCACTGTACAATTACATCATATTGGTAACACCCATTTTTCTCTATTTATGTTATGAATCCCATGTAATAGGGAGTGAGCGTGCTACTATTGAGTTTTAAAAAAAAACAGTTGTAGGTACTTTGCCCGACCCGGGAATCGAACACTAATACATCGGCAGTCGTACTTACGACCACTCGGCTAACGAGGCAGCCAAATTAATCACCACTTAGGTAATTATTATATGATTAATGTTCAGGTAAAATTTACTGTAATTGCCAAAACGTCTCCACAAAACCGTTGACCTTGAACACCAAAGAGATAAACAGGAAAGAGAAATTCATATGCCGAAGGTCAAAAACTTTCAAGTACAACTAATGTATCGGTCAATCCAACTCAAATTGATGTGGAGGAAAACAAATCTATTTTGTTAACATTCATCTATCATCGCAAGTTTTAGTTGCTGACTAAAGTACGTAGTTTTAAGTGTGGGAGAGCCATGCTTCGGCACGAATTGGCCGGCTCGACCGAAATGATACCGCGGCCTCACAGAAAACCGACGTGAAGCAACGCTTGCGTTGTGTTTCGTCGTGTGAGTGAGGTTACCGGAGGCCCAATTACCCTCCCCTTCCCCAATCTCCCCAATCCCTGAATCCCCAACGATTCTCACAAAACCACACTTCCAGAATTTAATAAAAAGTGAATGCTAAGTGTTATAATGAAAATGTTCTTTTTTACATTAATTTATAATGTTATTAAAGTCATGTAATGTTTTATTTAGACTGTATGATCTAATATGGGGCACTTAACAAGATTAAGTCGAAAATAAATTATATTTGATCATCACACACAACTGTAGAATATTCTCATTTTGATCTATTTCGGCGAATACCTAATTCTGGTTTTAGATTAAAATAATGAATGTGGTACTAATCAAACATTACTGACTGAAAGCATGTTATTCAAACACACGTAACTGAAATAATTCACTGAAAGCAAAGCAAACAGTCTACGTTCACACGGTGCACATCAAACTATACTAAACCAGTATAAACTGACCTTGAAATGTGCAGAAAGATCATACGAAGCGAGGTCAATATACAGTGGTATATTATAGCTCGACGAGCCGTGTCTACATTACATTTTCAAATGATGCTATTCTCTATTTTGTCTATTCGTGCGATTTTCAACTGTCTTTTCTACGCAATAAACCCTGTTTTTATAGTTCACGTTGGTGAGAGTTACGACCTACTTGTGCAGACTTGCTATGTAAGTGGTTACACGCTTTTTAAGGTCTCATCACTTAGGGTTTTTGAAGACCACATTTTATATTTTATGTTTTGTACGTACCTAAGTGAATTCATGTCTATTACATAAGACTTATTAGGTACACAACGGGTAAAATGTAGGGCATTAAATATTGTAGGATTAACACCTCCTGGAAGTAAAAGGTGTCCCTTGGTCTCCTACAACAATTATATTTCGCCTCAAGGAGCCATTAGACTACCACAGATGGAGCCCAATAGAGCTGATGCTGATACGAAGCCGCGGAGGGCTTAACGAGTTCCCAGGGCTCCGGTTTGAAGTGCAGGAGTAGGAACGGGGAGGTTTCTTTAGCCTCTTTTTTAAAATTCGGTTGCCACATTCTCAATCAAGAACTGAAAAGTGGGGTATACTTTTTTTAAATCACTCTAGAGGTTTCGATTTTAAAAAAGTACCCATATATTAGCATCTGCTTCGTGTGATAAACAAGATGTGATGTGGAGTAACTTCCCTTGAGATTCTGTGTAAGGCCCGTTGGCACACATACTAGTTGATTTTAGTTTAAAAAGGTTTTCATTGCCAAGGAACAGTTATATTTTGGATACAGTCATGATGTCTAGCGACAATCTTAGTACCCAATTTCAATATTTATCTACCTACCTATTTGGTAACAGGAGATCCAATTTTGACATGTTTTATAGTATATAACTTGATAGAGATCATTTCCAAATTCTATCTCTATTAAGTAACACTTTTCGTATGGAGTTTATGTCAAAATTATATTTCAAGAAACATAACATCACGCCTTTTATCCTCGAAGGGGTAGGCAGAGGTGTACATTATGCCACTGTACAATGTAACAGCCACTTTTCACTATTTATGTTATGAGTTCCACGTAATAGGGGGTGAGCCTATTGCCATATAAGTACCGAGCTCTATTCCAGACTCCGAGCTACTACTAAGATTTTTTTTTAAAACTCTTTTCGATCCGGGAATCGAGGCAGTCAGAATTATGTTTTTAGTAAATAATATCCAAGAAAAATGAAGTATGTTATTGAGACGGACCGTTTGTTACAATACAAGCCCAAAGGAGTAATGTAACAGAAATATCCTGGAATGGATCATGTAATGCGATGTCAGTTATTTTAAATTTCGACTATTCTGAGAATATCGGTATTTGGTAATAATATTTCGTACCAGCTACAATCTTGTCATTCGAAAAAAATAGGTATTTTGAATTGACAATTTTTTTTTTAAGAAACAACGATAATGATTCTTCTTTTAAAATTTTTACAATGGTATTTCCTTGTTTTTTTTTAATGTCCACTCGTTAAGATGTGTTTTTTCTCTTTAAGGAAATTGGTTCGCGATTAATCTTTAGAGTTTTGTTATTTATAGTGTTTGCATTAATTTTATTGATATTTTGTCACATTAATTAAAGTTCGACATTACAAAATTATGTAACCTTATAGATCTCTGTCATTACTAACAGTTAGATAATTCTTACAACTACTTCAAGTAGTGCTTGGGGACTTCATAAAACATTATATATTACAGCACACATTTTTCTAAAAATACCAACTTACGGGAAAACCAAAGCATTAAAACAAAACATTCAAAAAGTCTTGATTTACGGAATTGGAGTAATCATTCACAGACACAAAACAAAACAAAATAAACCATACGTCAGTTCCCTAAATATAAAAATAAACAAAAAAAGACAATTTATCATTCAGTTCAGTATTTTCCTTCACAAATAACAGGGACCCATCAACCAGACGGAGTTTCCTAAAAAACATTAACATGTCGAGACGGGACCGCTTTCGAAAATGTGACACAAAACCTCACCTGCCGAGGTTTGCGTTACGAGAGAAAACGAGGCACGCCTACATTGTTCCCAACCAATATTGTACCCTACCAAACCACATATAGGTTCCAAATTCGAAAATTGTGATCTGGATTAGAATATTCGGTTTTCGGGGTAAAATTCAAAGTTATATTCTTTTTTAGAACGTGGATTCGAAGCGATGTGCGAATTTGATACATAAAATTTTATGGTTAGGGTGCAATATTGTCCGGTAGGATACAATATGCTTTTTAAAAAGTACCTATCAGTTACATTTTTGTTATTTGAGTTACAAACTCGATAGCTGAGTGGTAGTTCAGGTTCAGTAGTCAAACAAAGGCTTATGATTTTTTGTATAGGTACTGAAATTTTCAATCAGAGTTTGGCAAATAAGGCCCTATTACAATGAAGCTAATGCCATAATTGGCAAAAAGTAAACTACGGTCAATATAACTCTAATTAATCCAATTAGAAATAAGGTGAAGTTGCTTTGTAGAATCTGCAATTAGCAACAGGCTATCCCCAAAAGAAGTGTATTAAGTATTCTCTTTAAACACATTTGAAAATTGACCAAATACCTAAAAGCAGAAACGCAAGCAACGGCATTCATAAATAGAGAATTACAAGTGAAGTCAATTGAAAAAGCAAAAAAAACTAGAGCAATAATTCCTTTGAAAACAAACGATTAGAACTAAACTAACCTTTGATGGATCCACGAAATAGGATCAAGCAGTGAAACGTCAATTATTTTTATACTGACAAACTCTTGATCAAAGGTTTGGAAAACTTTGTCATAACGAGTGTCGACGTGTCTGTTCTTTTTGGAAGTAATCTTATCTAGGAACTGAACTGGATAGTTTTTCTGTATTTGCTAGTTGGTTATATTATATTATGTCTTTATCACTTTTTTATGGCATTACCCGGTAAACGAGCAGACGGGTCACCTGATGGTAAGCAATCGGCGTCGCCCATGGACATCAGGAACACCAGAGGCGTTACAAGTGCGTTACCGGCCTTTTGGGGATTAGGAGTTTGAGGATCGTTGGGGATTCAGGAATTGGGGAGATTGGGAGAGGGGAGGGTAATTGGTCTTCCGGTAACCTCACTCACACGACGAAATACAACGCAACTTTAAGAACCATGTTAGTATTTTTTAGAAGGTCACTTGCAGAATGTCATTGCCAAGTAGAGGAAAAAGCTCACGTATTGGAATTTTCACTTACCAAATTAAGAGGAAGATTGTACTTCATTACAACCAGTGAATCAACCTTTCCAAACTTGTTATAGTAAATAACATTGATATCAGTAGTCAACTTTACGATTATAGTACTTATAACTATGGTGTTTAAGACTCATTTAAATAAGAACACATCACACAACAAATTACCGAAAGCAGTAAAGCTATTAACGTAATTCCGTACATTATCTCCAACAAAAACATTTCCATCAGTTTCTCTTTCCTTTGTGTTGTACAAAACCAAACTGGACTCATTATTATCCATAATAACCTCATCAATAGACTTACCACTAATTTATTTACTAACACACTCACTATTTACTTCCATTTGTTCTTAGTATTTTTCCTTAATTAGTAACTAATATTTTGTCTGTGGTGTCGCTCGTTTTTATATTAATAGATTTAAATAATAAAATACCCCAGAAAAACCTCAATCCTGGTAAATATAAGGAGAAAAAGTAAACCATTTGCTTCTTGAAAGGCAGTTTTCTGACGAAGAAATTTTTAAATCGGTCTAGCACTGTCGGAACCTACGTTAAATAGCAATTATGCTTTCGAACCGTTTGGGGTTGAAACTTTAGGGCCGTGGGGTCCAAGTGCACATTTTCTTTATAAACGTATAATAAAGAAGATTGTTAACACTTCAAGTGATCGAAAGGCTGACTACCTTGGTCAAAGGTTAAGCATTACCATCCAACGTAGCAATGTCTTTTAAAAAATATCCTCATACCTATTATAAGGATATTTTTTCGACGCCGTAAGTAGATATTTTTTTTCCTTTTATTTTAAAGCTCGAGTTTTTTGCCTCGCCCTAGGATTTTGTCCTGTGTCGTAATTGTTTATAATATGCTTGTATACAAATTCATAAACACTCAGACCAAAATACAATAATTACATTTCAATGCAAACAAACAATTAATGTTTCCCATTGTAATACGTATAAATAATACACATAATTCTCCCCAAGTATAAAAGAAGTCATCACCAACACTATTGGAAGAATAATCGGTATAGCTGAGAACAATAAATCGACCGTTCAAATTGTCGGTTAGGGAAACAACTTGATTACATCGAACGGTATAGAAGCAGATGAAGTTGAATAATTAGATGACAGAGAAATCAGCTAAGATGTTCCTGAGATAATGGTCTCATTTCGTTTTGTTTTACGAGCCTCCATTTTTTATTTTAATCTGGTTTGAATAATGTTGGCTGTTTTAAGTAAGGTTTGATGTAATTGAATCTGTAGTAGAGTTACTTTTTGTTGTTATTTTGTTAGTTATAATTCTTCAAGTGTTTCCGAGTTTAACTGCTGAGCGTGAAGTCACGGGTTCCCATTACCGATCCGTATCTGTATCGTGGGTCAAAAAGTATAATGATATGTACGTATGTACAAACATTTTTAAATGCATAAATCCAATAATTTGTCTTATTAGAAGTTCAATCAAAAACTAAGAATCGTTGTTGCAAAGATTTCAACAAGAAAGTTCTCCATAGTATTTAGTATACGAAACTTAAAATAATGCTATTTATTAACAGTTAATTGTAGTTCAATAAACTAGAGTAAGCAGTTACCCTAGTTGTTCATGAAAGAGCAAGTTTTGGAGAAGTAGTAAACAATAGAAGTAGGTTACCAAAGCCAAAGTTTCAGATTTGTGAATGAATATTTGTAGGAACAAATTATTGTTTGTTAGTAACTTGTACTAAATTTTGGAAATAATAACCAATTTTGAATACTAGATAACATATTCTAGAATACAATATTTAAAAAACAAATTAAAAATAATATAGTTCTGTCTGAATGTGGAATATCGTGAAATAAGATTTTTTGAGAGACTAGCATATCTACTAATACACATCACATAATTCTATGTAGTAATAAAAGTAAATCATTAACACAGCAAACTTTATACCATAGAACCAAACAAAAACTTCATAAACATTCAGTTTCCAAAAACTTACCAATAAAAACTATTTAAAACAAAAATTATGCTAAGACATCTGACTACCTCAAGCATCTGTTAACACGATTACACGATAGCCTGATTACAATAACAGTCTTGATTACAACCATTTCATTATTTGGAATTACCTTCGTGACTTCCAGATCATAGGAACACTAGGTAAGAACAAAATGACGGTCGGGAAAAGTAATTTCACCAGGGCACTATCTTAGGACCCGTTAATTGGGAACAAAGAGTATTAGGGCCTTTGGTCGTAATAAATGTGGAAAAACTTCGTACTTACATTGAGGTAGACTTGGTAGGTGGAAATAGTCCTGTACCTGTAATAAGACAAAAGAAATTGGTTACTAGATTTATTGATACTTATGATTTGCAATCGATTAAAAAATTTTGCTTGGTCTTCAAATCAAAGTGTAATTATGTAGTTCCTAATTAGATTACAAAATTTTAATGGACAGTATAAATCAAAGTCGCTATCCGCTGTATGTCTGTCCGTATGTATGCTAAGATTTTTAAGACTACGCAACGGATTTTGATGCGGTTTTTTTTAATAAATAAAGTGATTCCTAAGGAAGTTTTATATGTATAATACATACGGGTCGCTAGTTATTAATAAAAACACAAGCTTCCAAAATATAAAGAGGGTCAGAGAAATATAAAGAGATATTAAAAAATTCAAACAATAAGAACTACATTAATATAATTGCTCAAACCATCAACAATTGTTAATATATTCAAATTTCTGAAGCACTGCAAATATTCTCACTTTAAAGCTGCGTTGCTTTAACCCAAAATATTGCTGTTTAGCTTAACCGTATCATAATTTAACTCAGTTCACTTCACTCCTAACTTTAGCACTTTAATTATACAACAAGTGATTATAAAGTTTAACAGATTTGCATAAACGTTCAGAAGGCGTTGTACAAGTTTCTTTTACATTTACCGTGATCAAAATGTTACCGAGTTTAGCCTTCTGATTGGTTGGTTCATTGGAGGAGACCAATCAGAGCGCTGAACGCCGTACCGTTTCAATCTTGTTCAATGTACAGCAAATTTGTAGTACGCCCTCAGTAATATCTACGTGGGCAGTAAGGCTGTAATAACTTTAGGATTATTTCTGGTTTGTTTAACTGAAACGGTAATTGTTACAGCTGTAACTCCTTTAACTGGTGTAGGTGTGGTACCGAGTTAGTCGTAATTGTGGGAGATTAAATTTAATCCCTTGACTTTATACGGGTGTTGATTGGCTGTGTTTGTTATTGTCATGTATTTACATAAAATGAGAATTACTTAATGAAATTGGAAGTTGTAGATTTAGATAGATAGAAAAAAAATATCTAAACCTAAATATATTTGTCTTTTTCTGGTATGGCAACATAACACGTCAGTAAACGCGCAGACGGATCACCTGATGGTAAGCAATCGCCGTCGCCCTGGAGACCTGGAACACCAAGAGCGTTACAAGTGCATTACCGGCCTTTTGGGGATTAGGAATTTGACGATTGTTGGGGATTAGGGAGATAGGGAGATAGGGGAAGGAAAGGTAATTGGGCCTCCGGTAAACTCACTCACACGACGAAACATAACGCAAGAGTTGTTTCACGTCGGTTTTCTGTAAGGCCATGGTATCACTTTGGTCGAGCCGGCCCACTTAAATCAGATAAGTAGCAGTTTAAGCAGTTCTTCCTGTTTATACATTGACTCGTCTAGTAAGTTTCACCTATCGGAATACCTCATCAATGTCAACCGTTGACGTGGGTCCTGTGTTGATAGTAAACTATTTGTAAGATACTTAAGTCACATAGCTAACTATAACACGTAACCCTTATCACAATATATTGTTAGCATCAAGTATTTTGAAGTGGATGAACATTTAGTACTTATAGCCATTTTTCAGCGTCAGACTGAAACCCTAAGCCGTTTTCAAATCCTACCATATGGCAAAACAGCGATACAAGCCATAAATTATTATCATCATCAAAAAAAATTATACATTTAATGATCTCATAACCACTATACAATACTAAATCTATAAGAATAGAATAAAATCACGCCTTTCATTCCCGAAGAGGTAGGCAGAGGTGCCATTACGGCACTTAATAATCATCATCGTCAACAGCCTATAAACGCCCACTACTGAGCAAAGCCTCTTCTCAAACGGAGAAGGTTTGAGCATTAATCACCACGCTTGCTCAATACGAGTTGGCGATTACTAACTTATAATTAGAAATTATAAGCCCAGGTTTCCTTACGATGTTTTCCTTTACCGTTTGTAAGTAGTATCTAGATAATCTTAGAAAGTATGTACATATAAGTTTCGAACCTGTACCCTCATGTATGAGAAGCGGGCCTCTTAAACCTCTGGGCCACCACGACATTTCGTCATCGCCCTTAATAATGCCACTGTACAATGTAGCACAAACTTTTCACTGTTTATGTTATGAGTCCCATGTAGGGAGTGAGCCTATTGTCATATACCGGGCACATTTCCAATCTCTGTGCTAGTACTGAGAATTATTTAAAATACCCATTAGTTCTTCTAATGGAATCGAATGGGAATCGAACCCGAGACCCCCTACATCTATAATCCTTGTCGCGGAGAACCTAACGGGTAACCGGGGCTCCGGTTCGACGTGCAGGAGAAAGAACGGGGTGGTTTTTAGTCAGTAAGAGTCTGACATTCCCTCCCGCCTACCCAGGCGGGAGCAGTTATACGATGATTTTCCCCCCTTAAAAAAAAAACCTATAATCCTTACTTCTTTAGCAACCAACCAACACCGCGGTTAAGAACTCAGATACTGACACATATTCAAACAAGCAACTTTAAAATTACCTAAGATCCCACACAGTAACACAATGACAGGCTCATAAAATTCACACACACTCCCTACAACATTAACGCTCCATTACTGAACACTGAACACTGACTGTCAGTCACAATGCGACAATTTCAGTTGCCATTAAATCCAAGTCATTTGCGTGGGAGTGCGTCTAAATACCTCGTCAATGTGAGAGGGAATTAGGAGTCAGTTCTCGTAAAATTTTAAGGTTATAAAGCGATGATGCACAAGTTTCGAATGGATGGTAAAATGTCAAATGTTTTACTGTAGGTTCGAAGTTTTTGATGGGTTGTGGTTGGTGGAACCTTTTAGGGAATGTTTTGTAAAGGTTGGACAGGTTGTTGTGCTGGGGATATTTTTAACTGACTTCAAAAAAGGAGCAGGTTTTAAATTTACTCAGTATGTATGTATGTTTGGGCACGGTTATCTCGCAATTGCCTGAACCGATTTTACCACGTAGGAAGAGGTTTTATATTAATTAATCGACTCCAAAAAAGAAGGGGTCAAGTTGGTTTTACTAAAAGTAGTTTATAAAAAATATATTAATTATAATATTTTGAAATGTGAAGTCGATATTGAAGCTTAGTTGGAATTGGTATAAACGATTTGACTTTCTCCGTCTTTGCATCATTTTTATCTAATAAATTTTGACCGTATTTTCAGACCCTTATGAATTATTCCGGTCATTGATTAACACAACTTGTAATCTTCCCATATCTATAATTTTATAACGAATAGAGACCGAAACCAAAAAATATCAGTAGTCTACCTTAGCAATGTGCTCACCATACTTTAAATCGTTGTTGACATTCGACAAAAGTACCTACTTACTAAGTTTCGTATTAAAAATACCTGTAACAGAAAGATATCAGTATTCAAATTAAATAAAATATAATTAAAAGAATAATCTATAGCTTGCAAAACTCGGCAAAATTCATTCATTTCACTCCCCCACTTGAGTTTCATCTCACGAAAGATAAGCCGATAACTCATTTCATCTGTCTTTCTTTCCTGGACCAGAAGTAAATCAAATAAAAGTAATCATACTTTTGAAGATAATTTACCTTGTGTTTTGAATTCCCTTTGTAGATCTACTGCATAATTTATATTTTTGATTTACGACTTTGTATCATTCTTGTGTTCTAAAAGAATTGGGATGATCACAGGGTATGGATATTAAAAATATAATTAGTCCGTAAGTTAGGTAATGAAAAAATATTATACACATATTTTTTTATAATGTCGTATATAAAACGATACTTAGATAAAACGAATCAAAGTTTAAGAGTGGGGGGGGGCTAAAACTTCATTTCTACGCATATAATGTACATAGAAGTGACGTCACGCGACATTTCAAATCAATATATCTCCGAAAGTATTCGTTTCTGTAAGAAAATAAAAAATCGTGTCTAATGATTAAAATAATCTACCAGACGGACATTAAAATAAAAATTGAGCATCTACCGTATTGCGCAGATGTGTTTAACAATTTTATTATTGTTTTAGACATTTTATATTAGTTAGTAATTAATTTTACTGCTGTCGTTAAGGGTGGAAAGCTAGTTGGATTTACACTAATGAAAGTTTAAGTAAGTTTGTTATAAGTCTTGTGCAATGAGGCTAGAATACCTCAGAGGTTTCTGTTCAAAATATCACATTGCCAAACTTGTGAATATAACTAAAGCCACCGTAATACACTTAAAAGTATGCTAGTATCTATTCAGTACTATAAATAAGAAACACGTTGCTTAAACTCCTCTCGCAAAAAACAAGAAGGAAAACGTGAGCACCCAAATCTATTTTAAGAACAAAAAAGTGTTACCGAAATTTGATGACAAGACAATACAGGGTACTGCCTAAAGTCTAACAAATTCTACGAGATCCCAAATTGTCGCGTATTCTCCGAATTCTGGAGAATCGAATGAGATAAAACGCCATATTACTGGAGTTGTCCTGTCAGTCCCGTTTCAAATCAAATAATCCTTACTAATAATATTATAAATAGGAAAGTGAGTTTGTTTGTTTGTTCCGCTATCACACCGTAACTACTAAATCGATTGCATTCAATTTTCGCAGATGTAAAGTTAGAAGTCCGGATTAAATAATAGGGTACTTTTTATCCCGAAAAAATTGATATTCCCGAGGGAAAACAAAAGTATTGGTATAGTTGGCGCTGTTTGTATTGGTATATATTATTATGTCACAGGCTACTTTTTATACTTTTGTGACGCGAGCGAAGCCGCGGGTAAAAGCTAGTATTGAATATTTCGAGAATATTTCGTAAGATGTGCACGTCACTCCTTCGTCATTGGGCTTGTTTAATAAGAGGGGCCTGCTTGAGTTTATTTTATTTTAATATTAGTTTTTTTTTCTACAATAAGTATAAGGTATCCGATCTACAATTTGTTTCAGTCGGTCCTTTTCACTGATTGTGACTGCGACGCTGATTTAAGATTTGATTAAATGAGAGGGCAAAACGAAACAGGGAGGTCAAACTCCTTCTGATTATATTTCACATTTTTTCCTATTGCGGTGGGAAATTGTAATGTAAAGTCGACTGGCAAACCTAAAGATTTGAACGATCTGTTTTTATTTCATTGATTTGTATTGACGGCCATTCGTTTACCGCCTCGGGGTAAAATCATTATAGTTTTTGACGTGACAACGTCTTATAAATTGGTTTGCCGGGTGACACTTCAAGAAACTGCGTTACGCTCCGCTCACGTTATGCGCTTAAAATGAGAGCGAGTGAGAGGCACGCGTCCCTTCCACTCGGGCATGGTTAGCCCGCCTAAGAGCAAGAGAGACAGACATAAACATTTCAGCCTTCTTCCTACTATACGAATGAATATTCACATTAAAATTATTTTACCACTCAAAGTCGTTGCCACGTAAAACTTTCGCCCGTATACCGACTTTACAGGCAACCATTTTTTTTTTACATTTCACATTATATCCAAAAAACAAAGTTATCTTTTGGTCTATCAATATCTACCAATTAACCTGAAATAGACTAGACACCAAAGAAAATTTTGCAGTGTAGCTCCAAACTGATTACTTATCCTAGCTCCAGCTACATACATACATACATACACCGTCATCCTCGGCATCCAATATCTCTGAACAAGTCTCCTCAAGACGATCCAATAAAGCCGGTATTGCCAGCATACTAAACAACGTTTAGTTTCTGCTCCGACGCTGCACTTTATTCGAGGAATTGCATTTAGCTCACTACGTTAAACTAGCCAGACTTGTGTTGTTTTCCTAACTAATCCTAGGGGAGGATCATTGGACTGGAATTGTCTTTGAAGAGAAGGTTTCTAGTAAAAGGACTAATAGTTGTGCAGTCTGAACCTAGGCTGATGTAACTAATTATTTAGAACTTTTATATGGAAGATTTAATTGTAGTAGTAGTCGATTGTAATAACAAAATTAAATATAGTTCACATTTTAATGTTTCATTTTTATTTCATACTAGCTTTTGCCCGCCACTTCGTACGCGTATCTTGTTGCATTTGTCGCGGAGAACCTAACGGGTAACCGGGGCTCCGGCTCGACGTGCAGGATAAAAAAATCTTGTTGCATTCTTTCTTATTAACCTTTTCCTGATAATACCGAACACATAAAAATAATTTCGATACCGTCGTTGTGATATTATGCGCACACATACATTTCGGGGATTCATTTTTTATTAATATAGATGCGCCTTTAATCATAGTATCTATCCCTCGTACAATTCTAGATTCCTTGCTGCTACTCATAATTTTTTTTTCAAAAAGTAGAAAATAGCCAAATGCCTGTCTCATTTTTTGACCCGGCCCCTCAACCTTTTGAGTAGCGTCATTATAGACACAATTTTAAAGAACAATAAGTAGCGGTCACCGGTGTCCTCGCGGTGTTTGACAGTTTAATCAGCAGTCGCACTTGTAACTCAAACCGTCCGTGTCCGACCGTGAGGTACCAACAAGGTACCTCAAACCGTCTTCAAGTGTAAGACCTTCTATTAGTACCCTAAACTAAGCAATCTCACATTTCCAGAAAATACTTCAAATTACTCTAACAGGATAAACCCCAAAACACAACAACACGAAGTAGACCCATCACCATTTTCCTTCTAAATGTAATTTAACACAATAATTATACGAAAAGTCAACGGATAATTTGTGGATCATAATAAAAACCCGCTCTAACAGTCCAAGAATGAGTTTACTGCTAACAAAGTCTCACAAAGTGTCTCTTTTTGAATTAATATTGTATAAATTAGTCCCAGGTCTCACTGGGAGATAGTCATTAATGTTTTCATTAATGCTGCAGTTGGTTTTATTGTTTGCGTTATTGTGTGATCAGAGTTTATAGTTTTGAGTGTTTTTTAGTGGTACCCTTAAACAGGCAGGCGTATAACTGTCTATAGATATTCAACGTTATGTTAAACCGACGTTTCACCACTAATTTCACATTGTACTTTTTACCATAAACTGCAACTAACCTCTGTCAGTGACTTCACACGATTTTCCGTCGAATAAAATGTGGCCTATGTGTTATTCTATACCACAATGTACCCCTGTTCCTCGATCCCTTCAGCCGTTCTGACATGAATGAGTAACAAACAAACTTTCGCATTTATAACATTAGTAGAATGTAAAAACAAGGCTATCGCCTTACATCGGGCATAATTCCCGGCTTCGTGCAATTAACGAGAAATTTTCAAAAAATTGAATCTTCTGGCTCAATAGTAATGCTCGCGATTACTCATCCAACGAGAGCAGTTTTATAAATACGCGAGTAAATTAGGCAGTCTTAGAAACCAAGACCCAAAAATCCGTTAGCAAAAACGCCCAACATTTATAAATCAAACCCCACAACGAAAAAAAAAGAAAATTCAACTTAGTTAACTTCCAAACCAGAAGAACAGTACTTTCATAAATATACCCCTAAAAGGGAGCAGAAGCGATTACTTTCCGTTTTACGAAAGCATTTCCTTGGTTTAAGACAAAACGGTTCAGAATTTATGTTAAAATAATTTACCCGTTGAATTGTACCGCGTTTTTTTATCCGGTTAGTGTTCGTGTCTTAAGATTTATCTATATTAATGATTTAGACTGCCTCGTTGGCCGAGTGGTCGCAAGTGCGACTGACGGGCAAGGGGTCTCGGGTTCGAATCCCGGGTTGGGCAAAGTATTACTGGGTTTTTTAAAATTCTCAGTTGTAGCGGTATATGGCAATAGGCTCACCCAAGTGGGTGTTACATTGCACAGTGGTATGATCTGCACCTCTGCCTACCCCTTCGGAGATAACAAAGGCGTGATGTTATGTTATATGTTAATGATTTAGGAAAAATGTTTGGTTGTTCTTTGTTTTTGCTTTCATCATTATCAGCATCATCATCATTATCAGTGACAGTCCACTGCTATACTATGATGGCCTTCTTCTGCTTCGGAGGATTTGCCAAAATCTTCGTGTTTGCTAGGCGAATAAGCAATCGCTGTTCAAAAGTTCAGGATTATTAAATACATACACTGCTGTTCGGTTTGTAGTTTCTTAATTAGGTTTTACGAAACCCACGGGAAGAGCAGCGGTGGTAAATATTTTTATGGAATGAGCCGGTAAACGAGCAGACGGTTTACCTAATGGTAAGCAATCGTCGTCGCCCATGAACAGCCAAAACACTCAATGCGTTACAAGTGGGATACCAGGCCTTTTGAGGATTAGGAATTTGAAGATTGTTGGGGAATCGGGGATTGGGAAGATTGGGGAGGCTTTCGGCAACCTCACTCACACGACGAAACACAACGCAAGTGTTGTTCCACGTCGGTTTCCTATGAGGCCGTGGTATCACGCCAGTCGGTCGGAGAACCTAACGGGTAACCGGGGCTCTGGCTCGACGTGCAGGAGAAGGAACGGGGTGGTTTTTAGTCAGTAAGAGTCTGACACTCCCTTCCGCCTCACCCAGGCGGGAGCAGTCATTCGATGATTTT
Organism: Spodoptera littoralis; assembly: GCA_902850265.1. Classification (NCBI taxonomy): domain Eukaryota; kingdom Metazoa; phylum Arthropoda; class Insecta; order Lepidoptera; family Noctuidae; genus Spodoptera; species Spodoptera littoralis. The sequence continues at coordinate 13,704,607 of LR824545.2, forward strand.
CCCCCCTTAAAAAAAAAAAAAAAAATCACGCCAGTCGAGCCGGCCTATTCATCCGAAGCATGGCTCTGCCACACTTCTAATGACCGTCATTAGGTACACATTGTCAAAAAAAAATCTGTATCAAGTGACACTGATTTTTTTTTTTAAATTTTAATCGAACCCGGATCTCTTTGTCTGGCAGTCGCCTGTAGTCGCGTAATTCTAAAATATTTCCAACATTTGCATGTTACTAATAATATGTAGCTTACTCAAACTTTCCCAAAGCTACCTTATATTATTCCTTAGCATTACATAAAACATATAAATATGAAGATAATAATTCACCGAAGCCGCAGGGATTTCATATAAATCTTATATCTTGTAAGAGAGCTCTTGTTTTCCTTTAATTTTGTCTTCAACATAAATTATTATACCTTTTATATGTAGAAAATATTTTATACATAATATGGACTTTGTACAAAATATATTGTATATTGCATAAAATTCCTCATCATTATTATCAATAAGTAGCTTATGATAGTCCACAAGTGTATCGTATTGGAAATCAAAGTGTGATCCACAAATTATTGTTCCGGGTCTGGGTGTCATGTGTATCTACAAAATTGTATGTTTGTAAAAGCACCCACGACACAACATCCTAGTATAGAAAAAAAAGAGATTCCCGTTTACCAGAGAGTGCTGTTGTCCGATTTCTGTAAACCGTTTATTCACCCTTTTTTTAAATAGGACACTCACAACCCGGGAGCCCGTCACAAACTCCCAAAACTGCTGCAACTCCTGTAGGCCAGGATCTACAGTAGATACAACCATGAAAACACCGGAACACTGAAGTCCGGCGCGTCCCAGGGACATGAATAACTGTCTTGGTTCCCGCAACGAAGTGAATCAGAAGATATTATAAGAGGAGAAGAAGAAAAAACTATAGTATCCACTTCCTTTGTTTAGTCATCTTGTCGACTGTTAGTCTCTTTTCCCACGTTCCGGTTGCCGGGTACCCGGCGGCGCTGTGTGGCCATGTACTGTAGCTTTCACACGTACCCGTGTAATTTGTATACACTGCACCGCCGGGTAGCCAGCACCGGCTTCCTAGCAACCGGAACATGTAAAAAGGCACTTAGGGCTACGGCTTAAAGAGTATGAGTAGGAACGGGGGTGGTTTTTAGTCAGTAAGAGTCTGACACTCCCTCTCGCCTCATCGGGTGGGAGAAGTCATTGGATGGCTTATATACCTTAAAGAAAGTGTTGACTCTTATCACATTCACACCCTTGGGACGAGTAGTAATGCTAATAAATGTATTCTCGGAGCCGCGGAGGACTTAACGGGTTGCTGGGGTTCCAGCTCGAAGTGCAGGAGTAGGAACGGGGTGGTTTTTAGTCAGTACGAATCTCACACTCCCTTCCGCCTCACCCAGGCGTGAGAAGTAAGTCATTGATTTTCCCCCTTAAAAAAATAAATGTATTCCATCCAGACTATCTTCACGACACAATAATAATGAAGTATGATATAATTAAGGAAGTAAATTTAACTTTAAATACATGTGTGTAGTGTTGGTTATTGCCAAACTTACTGGCAATGGCACATTCTGTGGTATAGTTTCCCAATACGTATCACTTGTTCTAATGAAACTTTGTCTAACTATCACATATTATTATGAACTACAATATGTAAACTTATGTTTCTTGAATTTCATGTTTAAGCTTTAGTAATAAGAGTTAGTTTAGTTAGTTAGTTGGTCGTATAGACAAGACATAAGACTGCATAACATAACATAACATAACATCACGCCTTTTTAGCCGTTATGAGTCCCATGTAATAGGGGGTGAGCCTATTGCCATATACCGGGCACAATTCCAGACTCCGTGCTACTACTGAGATTTTTTTTTAAAACCCAGTAATACTTTGCCCGACCCGGGAATCGAACCCGAGACCCCTTGCCCGGCAGTCGCACTTGGGATCACTCGGCCAACGAGGCAGTCAACATAAGACTTCTATTTCGAAAAAAGTATGTAGTACTTGCACGGTGTCTGTAAGTAATTTTGTTAGATGTATAGTATTGTGCTTTCTACGTTTAAAAGACTGACTTGAACCCTCTCTTTTATTATACTAAAAGCTTCTTCTAAATGTAACAAACACTTATCTGAAAACAGCATCAAAATTGCTTCAGCCTATCACGAGATAATCGCGCACAACCATACAAACATACTTACATACATACAGTTTAAACTGAGAACCTCTTTTTTTTTAATTCGGTTAAATAAAACTAGTCAAAGTAACAAAACATTGCGTCATACTTCCACAGTAAAGTGTAGAATTTGTTATTCAAAATTTTTTTTAACGCAACGAGAAATATAAAAAATAGTGCAAAAACTGAAAAAAGTTCTAAACGCGAGAGTTCCAGTTGTTTTGAAAATTTCCAAAAACAAAATTGTTTTACATAAAATTTTGCCCCTGTACAGTTACGCTTTATTTAGGAATGTGTAGGGTATTTGGCACACCTGTATAACGTTGGCGCCTGTTTATAAGAACTGCTTCAGATTTTATAGTTTCACAGTTGTAGTATGTAGATAATCATGGTTGACTGTTAAAGAATACTAATTAAGTCCGCCATCGTATGGAATATCCTTGTTTCGTACCTAATATTCAAATAACATCAGAAAGAATCCTTTCGAGGAAATACATTTGTTTGCTATTACCATAACATTTAAGTATCATTAAAACAGACTTATTGTCACATAAACTTAATACGCCTATTAACAGTTAGGTATACTATAAGACAGGAGTCCTAAAGGAAGAAATTATTTTATTTGTTTATACAAGAAGTGTCCTATACATGACATTACATAAATCGTGAACTGCCGTAAAAGCATTCTTTTATATAAGATTTATTTATAGCAAAACTTGGGTTATCACTGTGTTTATATCGGTTGTAGGAAGGGATTTATGTGCTAGTTCAGTCTGAGAGGAATATTCATGTCGCCAGCCTTTAGGGTTTCGACTGGGAAGTTGAATCGTGAGATCGTCTTGAAAGAAAAGAAAATATATTTCCTTAAGCGTCAATGGACGGATGAATACGTAGCTACAAGTAATGTTTGTGAAAAATAAAGGGTATTTTCTTGTTAAAAGAGTCTATATTTCAATGTGGTTTGGTTACTGTTTCAGATGTTTTATTTGTGATATATAGCATGTTAATATGGTACAAGGTCAACTGACCAATATCGCACCATTAATCACTTAATTTATTATTGTGTGGTAAGCTGATTGGGCTAATAGAATCTTATGTATTACTAGCGCTAGCTGCTGAGCGCAAAATTTGAGAAAATGTGGTGAGAAAAATGGACGCATACTGAAAAAATGCTGCGTGTTATCGCAAGTAAAATTTTATTTATTTATTTAGTTTTTAATGTAGGTACACAAATTGTTGAATAGTGGTACATAAGGCGATTATCTTAAGGCATTTTCTACCAGTCAACCTTTGAGTTTAAATAGAAAGTAAGGTTAAGTAAACGTTAGATAAAATCTACCTCATCATCATCATTAACAGCAGAAAGACGTCTACTGCTGGACAAAGGCCTCTCTCTTAGTCCTCCACGTTGAAGGACAACAACAAGGCCAAGCGTGGGGATTATGGCAACCCCCCCCCCCCCCTCTGTGTGGGAGAGCCGGCTCGACCAGAGTGACACCACGGCTTAACAGAAAACCGATGCGAAACAACGCTTGCATTGTGTTTCGTCATGTGAGTAGTCGGTTAATGGAGGCCCAATAACCCCTAATATCCTAATCTCCCTAATCCCTGAAACACCAACAATCTTCAAAATCCTAAACGAAGAAGGCCGGTAACGCACTTGCAATGCATCTGGTGTTCCAGGTGTCCATGGGCGACGCCGATTGCTTACCATCAGGTGATCCATCTGCTAAAATAATTTATAAGATTTACTGTTCTGTTGCCATGCCAGAAAAAGACAAAAATATTTAGGTTTAAATACCTTTTCTTTCCTTAGGATATTTGTATTGAACATTATATTTTTTAAGGAAAACTTTATTGGTATGACAGCATGTCATTTTTGAGCCAAAGTTTGTGTTACGCAAATTGCCCTGTCTATCACGAATTGTTTCTTTGAATTTTCTAATAATGATAATGGTATAGAATGGTATGTCAAAGTGATTTAGAAAGAATGAAATGTTACTTTAAGTATAGAGGAGTAAGATTGAATGTCATTTGTGTTTGTTGTGAAAATGATAGGAGGATTCAGAGAAAAGGACTAAGGAAAATTCTCAATACTTATAAAATACATAACATATCATACCGTGCATATTACGGCACTTAATGTCACTGTACAATGTGACACCCTCACTATTATTCTATGATATGAGTCCCATGTAATAAGGGGTGAGCCTATTGCCATATACCGGGCACAATTCCAGACTCCGTGCTATTACTGAGATATTTAAAAAAATTCAGTAATACTTTACCCGACCCGGGAATCGAACCCGAGACTCCTAGCACGGCAGTCGCACTAGCGACCATTCAGCCAACGATGCAGTAAATAAGAAAACAATATGCTCGAGAATAAAAGCAACGCATTCGCTAAACATTGAATAGGTGGTTACTTTGCGACATATTGCTAAGTTGGGACCTAGTACATTGAACTAAACTCCTTATCTTTATTAAACTGGTGTTTTGTCATAGGTATGCCTAATTAGTTACTATTCAAAGCTAAACTAGCAATTAAATTGTCTAACCGCCGTCACATAAGTTTATGCGAATTTATTACTTGCATAAAACATATTCAGTGTTTTTATTAACTAAATTCAAAGCAAACACAAATTATAAAATGTTGGTACCGCTCAAAGCTGTTGACGTGGTTTATCGTGTTTTTGCATGTTTTTGTCGGCAAAGCAAAATAGTGACATCAAAGGTAGCCTTCATTGCAACGTGTTTTGCAAAAAACTTAAACAAAAAAAAAAAGAAAAATTGGTTAAGCGTGTATCACACATAACTATGTAAATTATAATAAAAAAAAATTTCACACCTTTTTTTTGAACGTTGCCCCACGCTAGAATTTTCTCCTGTGTCGTAGATGCGTTTACAAACATACAAGTTCACATACACATTACACCCAGACCCGGAACAACAATCTGTGGATCACACAAAGAGTTGTTCTGTGCGAGAATCGAACCCGCGACACGTTGTGTGGCAGCCAGTTGCTCAATCACCGCGCCAACCGTGCAGTCAAATTTGTCTTTTACGTGGGTTCCTATTGGTAGGATTTCACATTTACTTCGCAGGCAGAAATGCTATCTAGCATGGTAATAGACGTTGTATTAGACATACAGCAAAAATTGTTCAAAAATCGAACGCCTATCGATTTGCAGATAGGCACACATGCTACTAAATGCTCAATTGAAGCATACTTTCGTGCTTGACTCTAGAACATGGATACACATTACAGTACATACAGTATTTACTCATTAGTAGTTATGGTTGATCCAATGTTGGTTGGGGATGTGTTCCTAATGTTGAAAGGGGTTTGGTATATTTGTTGAGAGTTCTATTAGCATACACAATTTCAAACACCGTGCGTTATTCGAAATCCCTTCAAAATTACCTAAGTACGTATGTGACTACTTTGTATGATTCAGGAATAAAACTAGAAACTTCTGACACTGGCCCCTTTTTACACTAATCGAGCATTTCAAAACCGAATGATTCAATAAAATGAGTTAAAAAAAACAGAACAATGTACACGGTGCAAAAAGGCTAGTGCTTACACAGTGAAACAACAAAATCGTTTGTTTCACATCGGTTTTCTGTGAGCCCGTGGTATCACTCCGGTCGAGCCGGCACATTCGTGCTGAAGCATGGCTCTCCCACACTTAAATCAACTACAACTTGTGGGTTACCAACAGCTGTATTACGAAGAATAACAATTCAGGATATGTAAAGCCAATCATAGGTTTCCACGGGTAGCTACATTATATCTTTATTATTTAGAGGACTAGCTACTTCCATGCGGTTTCACACGCTCTGCTCAGCTCCTATTGGTCGTATCGTGATGTTTTATAGCCTATAGGCATCCTCAATAAATGCACTATCCAACACAAAAAGAATTATTCAAATTAGACTTGTAGTTACGGAGATTAGCGCGTTCAAACAAACAAACAAAAAACAAACTCTTCCGCTTTAAGAGATAAGATTTTTGAACGCAATGCACATAAAATTAGAAAAACAAAGGTACCATTTACCATTAACTAACACTACAAGAAAACTAACAAGAGGTACATTAAGTAAAGAAGTCTACAGTACCAAGAAGATGTATACGTTTGCAATCAATTAGTAGAAGCAACTGCAATACGGTCATTAGTAGCAATAGTCTATACATTACCGGGACTATTTATTGCAGTAGTATAGTGAATGCGTTTGTCTTACTGAAGACAAATTAATCTAGGAGCTTAAGTGTAAAAAGTAGGTGATTACTTTGTAGTTTTAACTGTAAAAAGGTCGGTACGCTCAAGCTGTAGTGGTTCTTTTCTCAAAAGGCCACTACAGAATAAACTTGCACGGTACTCACACATCATCTTTTATATACATATGGTCTGGTCTTTAAAAGAGACGGTTCTCTGAGTTTGTTTCTGTATTTCTTCTCAGAGTAGTCAGTTAGGAAATGTCGACCTCATCGTTTACTTTATAAAATTGACGTGTAAAAGCTGCCTTGTAACCTATTTTCATAAATAAATTCACTTGTTTCACTTGAATAAAAATACCTAGCAAACTAACGAACATAGGTACCTACCTACTGCTGCCTTTTTTGACTGAAGGTAACTTATGGATTTGATTGTCAACTTCATAATATTAATAGAAATAGAAATTTGTAATACATAATCCCCAATTTATTAACTACAAAAAACTACTTACGTAAATGCATTGTACCCCAAGCAACTTCGATATAAATAAACGTACAGAACAGGGACCCTCAGGTATCCCACATAATTAGTAAAGAGCGAACCAACTCTGCCAGTGTCCCCTTACCTTTTAATTAAATACACTTAATGTCCAACTCTGTGCTGGAATTAATTTTATGAACGAAAAGGGTCTTAGGAGAAAAAGAAATAACGAATACAAGTTGCATTTATTTGTTGTAGAGTATATTTTTCTTGTTGTGAGACAAAATAATATTATTTTTTTTAATTTGACATCTGTAGAATTAAGAGTGTAATAGGATTGATTTATAGCTTCAGATTAGTATTGTAAGAGGTTATAAATAGGAGCGTATGCTTTCATAAGGGTGTGTTCACATTAGGCGAATGCGCCGCGATGTGGCGCTCGAAAGCCTTTTGCGGCCTGCCTGCCTTCACGCATGCAGTCACGGCAATGGTTTGGTACTCAACTCATAAAAGGTTCATATAAATAAAAAAATTAAATGCACGCGCATAGCTCGCATGCGGCCCGTGAGCTGCGCATTCGCAAAGCATTTGCCAGATGTGGACGCATGCTAATATCATCAAAAATGATACCTTTGCTTCCTCCTTCAAATTACTTAGGTATTATAAAGAAAGTGATGTTTTTGCGTGCTTTTTTGGCTTTATACTCTTCTTCAGAATAAAAGGAAAGAGATGCTTCTTCTCTTCAAACATTAAGACAAACTTAGATTCTTTCAACATTTATGATTACAAGAATAAGAATAAGAAAATAAGGATTCAACATAAAGTACTACCTACTCTGTATTGAAACGTAAACGCTGACCTTGAAAAGTGACCTTCGCACGGACACAGTTCAGTATTTTATTTTACACCCCTTCTTTATTTCGACACTCCATGTTTCTCTTTAGGTACATCCAGTTTGTATCCAAAGAGTCTTTAGGAACCCAAATTTTTGTTTAAACTTTCATTCTTTGAACATTTGTACCAGTTAATCTTTTTCTTTTCCCTTTATCTTTCAGCCTCATGATCACAAATAGACTTTTCCTTTAGCAAAAAAGATTTTGTAAATTATTCTTGGAGCATTAAACAAAATCCTTTCCTTGCCCGCTTTATTACAAGTAAATTATTATTTTGTTTGTTTCAATCGCTGTTAGGCTTAAATTGAATGTTTTTAGTATTGTCATCAGATCGCTTTTTATTTAGAAAGTCGTTTTAACCTTGGCTGTTTGACGACATTTTGAATATTATTAATTTATACTCTCTAGCTAAGGTTAAACGATATAACAGGTTTTCTGAGAAAATCTTCTTCGGAGAACTATAACAATAAATTTTCATCTATTAGGAGAAGTGTTCCAATCCAACATACAATTTCATTCAGAGCCAGTTAACATAATAGAAACAAGAGACAAAGCAACACAATTTTGGAACCTGGTTTAAAATCTTTCCAACAATAAGAAACCTAGGAAATACTTAATTACTTGGCTTTGACTTCGAGGAAATTTTGAATTAATTTTACACCATAATATCAGGACTTACACCCACTTTCACCTATCTCTCTTAATTTTTAGCTAAAATAGATAAATAGGTTGCTTATGGGCAGACGTGATTCATCGTAAGCCGCTCATCGCTAGCCACCAGGCGAGATGGTGACCAAGCGTAGGCCTATCAAATATGACTAGTAGAAATTGCCATATGGCATTAAGTTCGCCTAATGTGCTATTGTGTAATCAAATTGTGTACAATAAAGAAAAAAAAAGAAAATAAATATGTATAAAAATGATAGGTAACATTTTTAATGACATTTTGATTTTCACCAACCTGCAAGTGACATCTAAACGTAAAGTTTAGGTGTTCCCTCATGCTACGTAACTCTTCAGTAAAAGACAATGTTGGGGTGGTTGCTGAAAACAACCACAACTTTCTTAAACCACAAAGAAAGGTAGAAAATGAACTAAAAGTTAATGTGACCTTCAAAATTCTACTGTACCGCCTACAATATTAGTTAGGGCACCCCTAGAGAGCAATGTAACTATTCTTAGTATGTGTTTAGTAGGTAGTGTGTTCATCCCCGAGGAGTAATTACTCGGGAAACTAATGTGGCTACACATTACCACTTGTTTAGACATTAAAATGTTCCTTGCCTTGTATATACATATGTATAGTTACCTGCATTGTGGGCGTTGGGTGACTGACTGCTGTGAAACGTGACGTGGGTTCGATTCCAGGGCAAAAAGTGATAATGACATTTTCTGAGTAAAATGACCATTATAAGTCAGGCCAGCCACCCAGCGACTGCCGGGCAAGGGGTCTCGGGTTCGATTCCCGGATCGGGCAAAGTATTACTGGGTTTTTAAATATTCTCAGTAGTAGCACGGAGTCTGGACTTGTGCCCGGTATATGGCAAAAGGCTCACCCCTATTACATGGGACTCAGAACATAAATAGTGAAAAGTGGGTGTTATATTGTACAGTGGCATTAAGTGTTGTAATGTGCACCTGATGTTATGTTATGTTATGAGTCAGGACGTTCGGCGGTGTTTCACCCCCATGCCTCGGAAAGCTCGTAAAGCTGTTGGTCGTGTGCTTGACCTCTCTCCGGTCGTGTCAGTCTGCCGTCCCATCGAGTTCAGAGAGTGAGGGAACAGAGACTGGCCACAATGTTCGAAATCGATTGCGAGGTATGTATAATAGTCTAATTGCTCTAGTGTTTGTTTTCATTGAAGTTGTGTGTTGAAACTGGGTTTGAGTCTGTTTTGTTAAGATGTGATCATTTATTAGCTTTCCTGCTATTACCACTTTGTCTCATTTCATGTTACGTACTATCATCCTTATTAACGAAAATCTACAGCAATGTCTGCGTACCCTCATGAGATAAAGACGTGTAAGTTCACACGTGACACACACACATGTGAAATATGAAAGTGAGTAGGTATGTTTGTGTTTTTAGGAACATGGTCATCATACTAGTTGTAGACCAAAGGGAGGTTTCATTCTCTGAGAAATTGGTATCTAAGCAGGTACTCAAAATTGATAATTTAACATCTTATCTTATACTATTATATAAAGCGGATGAGTTTGTTTTTTGTTTGTTTGTTTGAACGCGCTAATCTCCGTAACTACAAGTCTGATTTGAATAATTATTTTTGTGTTGGATAGTGCATTTATCGAGGATGGCTATAGGCTAAAAATCATCACGCTACGACTAATAGGAGCTGAGCAGAGCGTGTGAAACCGCGCGAAAGTACCTAGTAATAATAATAATTATAATGCAGTTTAGTATTAACAATTCATATTGTCATTTCCAAACTAAACCTCAAGGCATCTGATATGTCTCCAAAGAAGAAGATAACAATACACCAATTTTAACAATGCAAGTCAGGTTGTTACGTTGAGAAAACTAGGTTGTATAGCTGACAATTAGGCTACGTACACAATGCTAGGGCTGTGTACTAACAAACAATAATTGCTGCCTTCCGTGTTACTACGGAGCTTTTAACTTCTACGCTCATATGGTACAAGTTGCTAGAGATTTTGAAAATTATTTATTTTTACCTGCAGAAAAATGGGTACAGAGGACAGTAGTAGATAAACCTAGTCCCTTCTGTCAAATTTATTTATTACATTTTCAACTCTGTTCTTTGGGCATAACGTCAAATATCCAATGATAAAAATTTACACATTTTTAAGGGGAGAAAATCATCGAATTACTGCTCCCGCCTGGGTGAGGCGGGAGGGAGTCAGACTCTTACTGACTAAAAACCACCCCGTTCCTTCTCCTGCGCTTCGAGCCGGAGCCCCAGTAACCCGTTAGATTCTCCGCGACTACACATGGGTGTAGGTCAATGTGCTGGCCACTGTACGTAAGTGTAACTTTGTTTACAATTTCGGGGGCTACCAAACATTATAGTGTCTTATGGTAGATATATTATATAAACCACACTTTTGAAAACATAAGAGGGTATCACAATACTACGAAGTGTCCTTCGTGAATGACGTGACACAAAGCGACGATATTGAGAACATTACCTATTTATTTATTTATATAACTTTACTAAAACTATCATGACAAGTTTCTTCATTGCGATAGCTGGGCATTAAAAACCTAGGTCTTATCAAATCAAATCAAATCATTTATTTCGGTTGCAAACATGGGTTATAAAATATACAAAAGGTGTTTAATATTTATAGTGTTGTTCTCCACATTTTGCCATTATGGCATGCAAGTATTTCCTAATCAATTTATCTACAAGTTTAACTTACAAACTAAATCTAGGTTAGGTACTAATATTTTTTTATGGAATAGTAGGCCAACGAGCTGACGGATTTAATTGATGGTAAGCGATCAGTGCCGCCCATGGACACCCGCAACACCAGAGGAATCACATGTGCATTACCAGCTTCTTAAAAAGGAATGCTCTTGTCTTTAATTTAAAAAAAAAACATAACAAAATCATATAGACAAAGAATGACGACCGCAACCAACGTAATAACATTGTGTGTTGGAGTCAGCGGCGAGAGACCAAGTTACTGTTTTGAAGTAAAATCGCTATTAACTAATGCTTTGCACCAAACCGTCGCCCCTTACGGAATAATTCACGTCACTCCAACATGAAAGCCCAGCGGAAAGTCGTACTTAGATTACAATCAAAACAATAAACTCACTCAAATACCTTGAACTCACTATGTAGTGTTCGTAAACTATAGGAAAATTATTTACGATATGATGTAACCCTTTAAGTAGGTAATCTATAAAGCTGATGTTTGTTTGTTTTGATTGCCTACATATTATTTTATGCCGGGTTTTTTTTTTGTTGCGAATATTTTGCCAGACATTAGTACATGCTATCTATTACTGTGAAATTTAATATTTACGGCACAGTTGGTCCGGTGGCTGGGCAACTGGCTACCGCGCAACGTGTCGCAGGTTCGATTCCCGCACGGAGCAACTATTTGTGTGTTCCACGAATAGTTGATCCAGGTCTGGGTGTAATGTGTATGTGCACTTGTATGTTTGTAAACGCACCCACGAAACAGGAGAAAATATAAGCGTGGCGTTTAAAAAAACATGGTCAGGCACTCATGACACAGGAGAAAATCCTAGTGTGGGAATGTTTAAAAAACAAATATTTCGATTGCTGAAATAAACAAAATAAGTACTTGATTCAACTTAGAAATGAATCTCGTGCCTCGAGTCGGCAGTAGGTAATAACGTATTGAAATTATCGGTTTCAGGGTCCAATAACAAGAGAAGCAGTAATAAAATAAACAGATCTATGTATGTTTTTGCAGAAAATCGATGTCTTATTTGTACTATTTGAAATCGGTACTTATTATATACCTAACCTATTTACCTGACTCAGTACTGGACCGGCAACAAAGATAAAATAAGTACTACCTAGGCAGACATCATAAAAATACATTGTTATTTGGCACAATAACATCTTTTTGTGGAAATGTTCAAATAGTCTCTTCTCAGAATCTAAATAATAAGACTGGGCTATTGAAAGCTGTTATTTTTTATAACAATAATTATTTTTGTAATGAATTCTTAATGACATTGTTTCGAAGCGGCGGCCATGTTGGAAAAAGGGCGGGAGACATCTGTCAGATTGCGCGCCAAAATTTATCGAGGAATTAATCATGAAATTGGCAAAATCTTCTGGCAACATTTTACTACAGATTAAAAAAAGATTTCAAGAGAATTACTAGGATTTTAGGATTTTAGAGTCAGCTAAAATCGTAGTCCTTTATTCAAAGCTGTTCTAGATACGTTTATCTATTGTCTATTTGTGCTGATCATTTCTGTTTTTATGTAATTTGGATTCAATGCAAGGGTCAGGTCAAACTATCATTGACGCTCTATTTTGATTACAATGATTCTGTAATTTTAGACTAGGAACAAAAAAAAACAAAGCTCCCTACATATATACCAATCGTTTAAGTACCCGGAGGTTAAGACGCCCGCTTCTCATGCATGAGGGTGTGGGATGGAAACTTACCAATGGCAAGTATCAATGTGACATTTCCGCGTTACAAACGGTGAAGGAAAACATCGTGACGAAACCTGGACTCATAATTTCTAATTACAAGTTTGAAATCGGCAACCCGCAATGAGTAAGCGTGGTAATTTATGCTCAAACCTTTTCCATATGAGAAGAGGCTTTGCTCACCAGTGGGCACTTATACGCTGTTGATGTTAACTTAAAAAACCAAATACTTACGACGATTTTCAATAAAGCTAGGAAAAACCCTACTTTTATATACCAAAAACTAGCCTATACCAAATAATTTACACACATTAAAGCCCTCAAGTCAGCAGTAATAGTGAACGGAATCGTTTGTATAAATCAAATGGATTTATTGCACTATTCAGCTCAGTTTATGACCTAGTTTATGACGGGAGAATAAACATTTTATACCTTATTAGTGTCAGTACACTGGCAAAGGCTTGTGTGACATGGGAGGATCATGGTTATTACTTCTGGAGGAGTCTTGAAATGCTTTGTATGGATTTTTTGACAGTCATGTTGCGGTAAGTTTATTATACCTCATGGAACTATAGATATTCTACCATTACTGAGAATATATACTAGTAAATAGGGTCTAGTTTGTACATAGCAAATGTTGGTTAGTTACGTTGCAGGGCAATCGTATAAACTCATATAGTTAATGTTTAATCGAGAGACAGGGAGATTAAAAACTTTATTTCAAAAACTGTTTTCAGACTGATCTATCTTTAGTTCGTTCCATTTAAAATACTTTTATTCGTTAACCTATACAAATAAATGCAAGAATAAAATAAAGCTCACACAAATAAAACAACTGCTAAAAATTAACGTCTTATTACACACCAATTTCTTATTGTTATAAGCTTAACCACTATCGATAAAATTTCAAAATATCCCTCATTTTATAGCTCAGTCTTTAAAGACACATATAAAGCAAGAACTCACATAAGAACAGAGCACATAAGAGAGAAACTAGCTAAAGAAGAAAAGACCTAGTTCCACACAAAGACACAAGTAGCTTTACAAATCTTACACGTGGTCAATCCATTGAAGTGAAGGCGTCGAACCGCTTTAAAACACAAAAGGTATAAAATATCAAGAGTATGGAAGAACAGCTCCGTACTAAATTGTAAGGGAATCCTTTGAAGAAGGCGTTTCGCTTACACGAGTTCCTTTTTAAAATGGAACAACTTCAACTTTTGACTCGATTTGGTAATGTCTTGGGAAATCTTTGAAGATAGTCTTATTTTTGCGGTCTAATATTATTATACGTGTATTAGGATAGTGAAGAAAACATTACAGTAAATGATAAATAATTTGAAGAAAATGTAAATTCAAAGTTACCAAAACGTATTATAGAGAAAGAGGAGACGGTGAAAACTGAAAACTGCTCTAAATGACAATCTTCTTAATTTAGTCATATTCATTTCTTCCTAGAAGACTACGACGGAGCAAAAAGAAGATTTATATTGTAGTTTGTATGCTTAGTAAGATCCAATACATCTGAATCGAAATAATAATCTCGTCTCGAAATCACCATCAGCCATCAGACCACCACGGATGGGGCCCAATAGGGCTGATGCCATTACGGAATTGCGGAGAACCTAACGGGTTACACTAACGGGGCTCCGGCTCGAAGTACAGGAATAGGAACGGGGTGGTTTTTAGCCAGTAAGAGTCTGACACTCCCTCCCGCCTCACCCAGGTGGGAGCAGTAATTCGATGATTTCCCCCCCTTAAAAAATAAAAATCATGAAATTAACGTGCTGAAAATACCCACTTCATTGAAATTGGACATACCGAACGATTTAGGTACATACACATAGAATCATAGGTATCTACACAAACACGGAAAGTTGCATAATTAGCACATCTTTGCTCATACCTCCATTTCTACCTACACTTCAATAACCAAGCGTCGTCATTAATATGTTTCAAAGGTACACGAAATGAATGAAAATTCTTGATCAAAATGCGTTCCAGAAACGTGTTCCATATTCCAAAAATATGTTCTGTTTTCAAGAAACATTCTGTGATTAAAATGTTAGTGTTTTTCCTCTGAAATTTTCAGTTAAAATCTGATTACATTTTGTTTAAGCTGCTAGCAGGAATGGCTGTACCAGTAGACAAGCTGCTAGACGCAGGCGAAAGGATATTTTATCTTGTCTTACTTTTTAATTAAAACCATTGTAATGTTTAATTGCATTCTTTGGCTCGGTACTAGACTGACTGGTTTAATGATACTGTGCTTTGAACATTCCAAATTCTTAATAGTAAGCATGGATTCAGACATCGTAGTGTCATATACCTTATTCCCAAATCATTTTTTATATAAACAAAAATACTTCTTGTTGTTTTTATATCACACATTATTATTTCATAATTTTTTCTAAGAACTTCACTGTCAAATTCCAAGAACAAACTGACAAACTAAGACAAGACTGACATACATAAATAAACAAAAAATAACATTATATATAACACGATTATCTAAAAAGAATTCTACATTTAACCCTTTACAGAACAATGTAATCCCTATGGAGTGGAGTACCTACGCTACTCTAAAAGAATAAAATGCTAAGACATTGTGGAGATGGTTTTGAAGAATATAATCCACCTTCTCCTCGCCTGAAGGAGTTTGAACACCGAGGGATTATCTGAGAACATGAGGTGGTATTTAACAGTTTTATAAAGTGTTTTGAGTGGTGCAATATACTTCTGAACTGGCAGTTTCTTAATTAATTTTCCTTGTATGTAATTTATGTGTATGCTCATTGCTCAGTTTCTTATTGTGTCTGGTGTGTGTCTATGGAAGGAATTGTAAAATAAAATGGTATTTAGCAACACTGATATAATCGACATTAAGGATCTGGATTTTTTTTATTTTTTTTTATAGCATAAGCCGGTAAACGAGCAGACGGATCACCTGATGGTAAGCAATCGGCGCCGCCCATGGACACTCGAAACACCAAGGCGTTACAAGTGCGTTACCGGCCTTTTATGATATTTTTTGATATTCTAAGTGAAGCGATTAAGGCATGTCTTCCTCATGTATTTTTTTAGATTTGATGTATTGACTAGAATAGATTGTAGAAGCCTACTGAAAGGTATATTATTTAGTCCTACCGGGTCTAAATCCGCAAGATTTGGTGTATTTAAATAGTCTAGTCAAAAATGTAGTACAATTGTATGACAGGATCAGACATCGTATGTATGCATGGGTAAAGCGACGGCTTCGCTCCGTCAAATAAGAACAGTCGCGAAGATACGGTCCTACCAGTACTACGTCTTTCATTTAATCGCTCCAGTACATATACATTAAATATTACCTAAACTGGTGACCCCGACGTGACTACATTTAACTATTGTTCACTAGACCAAAACGCTAAACATCAACAAATACACATTTGAAGTTACAATACAACTCACAACAAACAGTAATTTAATGCAAAATGTAAGATAATGTTGGTCCCATTTTCTAAAATATTTCATTTAACACCCCTCCCTTCTTTGTACTGGAAACCAGCGGATCAAGCTACTCCTTTATGCCAAATTTCTTCATTTGATTTCCAACTTTATTGTTTCGATATAAAGACGAAAACTCAATGAAACGATTAAAAGATTAGTGTAGATTGATCTGCATGCATAGCTAGCAGACATTATGCACAGTCGTTGTGGCTAAGATAACTGGGGTCAGGTCAAGTCGTGACGTCACGGGGTCACGCCGGGCCCAAACCCCATAACTCATTGAAGTTTAATTACAATTGAGACGTGACATTTGAGAACTTCGTATGTATGAATACAATATAGAATATATGAGAGAATACTGTGACTCGGTTTTTTCGTTTTTATGAAATTCCCAGCTAATCTAGAATTGAGCCGTGGTTACAGCATAGAATTAATAGTAATATCTACACGCCAATACAAATTAATACTACTGCAATAAGGGCTTAAATTTAAGGAACGAATTGAAGATCATTCATTCGGCGATCTGTGTATGAAATGTTTTTGAATGAGTACAAAAATAACAATAAAGCTATATGAATGGTGAATTCATAAAAACTACTTCCAAAGAAGAAAGGAGAAATAAAAAGAAATTATGTTCCATTGTTTTATTTGTAGAAGAATGCACGGGACAAGCCATACTGTGTAAGTTATGAAAGAAAATAAACTAGGAGGCGACATCTGGCGGCCATTCGTCCACTTGTATAAAGCTTTCCCAGTGCAAAATCACCAGGGTTATTTTTCTTAATGAGTGTACTATTATGTATAGAGTTTTATAGTACTAGCATGGCATAAAAAGTGGCCTATCTGTTATATCAAACTATCTATAATCTACCCCTTTTAATAATTTTATCTCAATCCCTTCATCGTTTTGCCGAGAAAGAATAACAAACACACATATATACTCACAAACTTTCGCATTTATAATATTAGTAGGATGATATCAAAACTGCAAAGTCAAAACTAAAGTGTAAAGTCGAAGTTAAATTGCAAAGTCTATGGTTCAATTTCCGGGTTAAACAAAATTTTGTTAAGATGTTCTATAATTAAATTTTCACAGATAGCATAGAGTCTGAAAAAATGGCAAAACATTTTGGCGATTCTTGTAAATAAACTATCTAATGACTGCTTGGTAGACGCACACACTTGAAATAGTAGCTCAACCAGCTATAAAATCAAATTTAATTACAACAGCCCATTGTATAGTTAATAAATTTGCAATTAATTACTATGTTTTTCGGCTTACTCACGTATTTATGCTAGAGGAGCAGCGAGTCGCGGCGAGTCGCATCGCGACAGTCGCTGTATCGCGGGTCGCGGAATACTGTATATGAATATGAGCCCCTACCATAGCTTGAAACTAGTCGAGTTTCTCGTCAAATAAAAACGAGAGTAAGTCGAAAAACATAATAAATAATGGCTTACTTACGTAATTATGCTAGAGGCTCAGTAGCAGCGAGTCGCATCGCGACAGTCGCTGTATCGCGGGTCGCGGAATACTGTATATGAATATGAGCCCCTACCATAGCTTGAAACTAGTCGAGTTCCTCGTCAAATAATCACGTAAGTCGAAAAACATAATAATTAATTCAGTAGTCAAAATCAAAGCATTTATTTCAATTAAACCATAGTTTGGTACTTTTGAAACGTCAACAAATACAAAATAAATAATAGTCTGTAAGTCAGTCCGTCAGTGAAACTAGGTGAAGCTAGGTGCTCATTCCAAAAAGTCTTATGAAAGTTATAATATAAACTAGCAATTACCCAGCCAGGCACAAAATCAAATTACAATAAAACTATTGAAAAGCATTGTCATAGCAATTTTATGTGAAATGCATTCCTGCAATAAATTGCATAGACACGTGAATACAGGCTACGTTAGTTTCCAATGCATGGGCTACGTGCACTGAATTACAAGTATTTCATGTAATATTCTATACATTTCGTATTGATTTCTATATGAGTAATATTTTTGTATAGTTCTCAGAAAGGGTATACAGAGAAGGAGGTATTTTGAACTGAATTGAAGTAAGACACTTCTGTTGTAACAGGGAAAAGCCGATTTTTACATACTGGGAAACATTTTAATACACTCGAGAATTAGTAATATTGATTTCGTCAGTATGTTTATAAACAACATTTTTTAATTTCGCATTTCATATCCCAACCATTGATTAACGTAGAATTTCAATTTTTAAGTCTTCTTTTATCTTATTGTGATTGTGTGCAATTTGAGCAGATTCAACATAACATAACATCACGCCTTTTTTTCTTCGAAGGGGTAGGCAGAGGTGCACATATCGGCACTTAATGCCATTGTACAATGTTACATCCACTTTTCACTATTTATGTTATGAGTCCCATGGAATACGGGGTTGAGCCTATTGCCATATACCGGGCACAATTCCAGACTCCGTGCTACTACTGAGATTTTTTTTAAAAACCCAGTAGTACTTTGCCCGACCCGGGAATCGAAACCGAAACACCTTGCCCGGCAGCCACACTTGCAACCACTCGGCCAACGTGGCAGTCAGAGAAAAGTATCAATTTAAAAAAATGGAAATAGAGAAACACGTTAGAACAAATTAGGAATTAGGCTTAAACGTTTCGGATGGTTACGTCAACAAACCACATGATATCACTGGAACATTTCTATTTATATAATTAGAAGCCATTAATAAATATTAAGACCCCCCTTGAATACACCATGACGTGATAGTTCAGTATAATATTTTATAAAATGAGGAAATGACGCCTAATAGCGTCATTTAAAGGAGCGTCCCCTCTGCGCACGCAATATTGTCGTCAAAGAATAGAGTGAAGATTTGACATGTTAATTGAGTTTCATGCCTAACCGTGCTAAATTATTTAATAGCCTATAGCTGCAGTAGTTTCAAATCAGTAATTTACAAGACAGAGGTTAATAAAAATGATTATTTTTATATCGTAGTTTTTTATAGGTATTTGATGGACCGATGTTTGACCACTTTATCGCCTGGTGGTTCTCGATGATGCGGCCTACGATGGAGCACGTCGACCCATAAGCAACCTATTCACTCGGGACTTGAATACACCCAGGTTTACACCCTTCAGAAAACACAGATCATTATCGCTGACTCATAAATGGAGTAACTACTAAAACAATGAACAAATACACGAGTATCATTATGACCAGTGTTAGTTGGACACTGCGTGTAATCAATGATGACGTATTGCCTCGCCTGGTGTTCGAATGTAAAAGTTAGTTGAAAATCAGTCTCAGGTCCATAGTTAGAATATTAGTCTGACAAATAATATTTAACTCGTCGAGTACCGGTTTTATAGACACAATTAAAGAACAATAGGTCGCGGTCACCGGTGACCGCTTGGTGTTTGACAGTTTAAATGATTTGATTTGTGTGTTTTGTTTATTTAACTGTAACATTAACTTACTTAAGGTAAGTCTCAATAACTGATTTGTCTGTACTTTTAAAGATGAAATTTTAATGAAGATTCTTTATAAAATATTCTTCTTTCTGATAGAATTTTGACAGTTTTAAGAACGTTTTATATTTAAAAAAGTTTGTTGTAGGCGTTTGCCAGGAAGGTAGGTATTTAAGTTAGGGGTTACTCGTGAAAACATATTCAAATATAATAACATAACATCACGCCTTTTATCCCCGAAGGCGTAGGCAGAGGTGCACATCACGGCACTAAATGCCACTGTACAATGTACAACCCACTATTTACTATTTATATTATGAGTCCCATGTAATAGGGGGTGAGCCTATTGCCATATAGGTACCGGGCATATTTTCAGATTTCGTGCTACTAATAAGTAATTCGTGCAAAGTATTACCGGGTTTGATAAAAATGATCAAACCCGGTAATACTTTGCCCGACCCAGGAATCGGACTCGACACCACTTACGACTACTCGGCCAACGCACAACGAGGTAGTGAAATATAATCGTATATAGAAAACGCAGATATAGAGGTAAATATTTGCTGAAATTGAGATCATATTTGTAGAAGTACCCCGACAGTACTCAGAACCAGTAGAAGATTATATACGGTCACAGACCATCAGACCTAAATTCGCAACAACTTGGAGGTAGTTATAGTTAGTTGGAAGTTGTAAGATACTTTCGTTTAACAAGTTCAGTAAATAGACAGACGAGACGGAAAATAATCAGACTTGAAACTTTTATAGAGGTCAATAACATTTTTGTAAGTAGGTTTATTACGTATATTTTTCATTGAGACAATTTCTTATTTTACTGCTATTTAGTCTTTGTCAACCATAAATAAATAGGTTTAATAATATAAGTGTGGGAGAGCCATGCTTCGACATGAATGGGCCGGCTCGACCGGAGTGATACCACGGTCTCACAGAAGACCGACGTGAAACAACGTTGTGTTGTGTTTCGTCGTGTGAGTGAGGTTATTGGAGGCCCAATTACTCCCCCCCCCCCTTTACCCAATCCCTGAATCCCAACAATCCTCAATTTCCTAATCCAGAAGGCCGGTAACGCACTGTAACGCCTCTGGTGTTGGCGTGTATACATGGGCGACGCTGATTGCTTACCATCAGGTGATCCGTCTGCACGTTTACCGGCTTATCCCATAAAAAAAATACTGGTTATATTTTTTAGTTAACAGCTTCTTTATTGAACCAAGTGAATAAGAATATACCTGTGATGACACTTTATTGGTGTTTGTCTTGCGAAATCATTACTTTTCTCATCCCTTTTCAAAATTATTTTAAGTTTCTTAGATCATTTTGTGTTTAGAGATAGTCATTGGTAGATAAATTTGATAACTTTTTATAGTTGGATCACGCAAGCGAAGATGTAGGTAATAGTTAGTAAATTAAAAATTAAACTATAAATTAAGTAATTGTATTCCAATACAAACGAACACGGACGGCCTGCGGACGGCCAGCAAGGGTGGCTCCCCGTCCGACCAGAAACAGACCCGAGCGTACGGCGCGTCGCCTTCCGCGCACGCCTCAAAGAGCCATCGGACCACCACAGATGGGGCCCAATAGAGCCGATGCCGATTCGGAGTCGCGGAGAACCTAACGGGTAACCGGGGCTATGGCTCGACGTGCAGGA
Organism: Spodoptera littoralis; assembly: GCA_902850265.1. Taxonomy (NCBI): domain Eukaryota; kingdom Metazoa; phylum Arthropoda; class Insecta; order Lepidoptera; family Noctuidae; genus Spodoptera; species Spodoptera littoralis. The sequence goes on from LR824545.2 coordinate 13,726,132, forward strand.
GAAGGAACTGGGTGGTTTTTAGTCAGTAAGAGTCTGACACTCCCTCCCGCCTCACCCAGGCGGGAGCAGTTATTCCATGATTTTCCTCCCTTAAAAATTTTTTTTACAAACGAACGCATCTTACTTAAGTCTTAAGTCTTCACAGCAACATTTACAAACTAGAGGTGTGTAATAAATAAGAAAATGTAGCACCGACATCAAATACACATATTCTCTGCCAAACGCAGGGATTTATTGCGTGTTTCCACACAAAAACACATTACTACGATCGTGTAGGCAATAAAGTATTGTGCGATAAAATCTCGTCTCATTTTATTCTATAATCTTTGCTTACAATACTGGTGATAGCAGTGAATTACCTCTTGGGTCTATACAAATTGAGGTTTAGTAGTTAATGTGGTCTAATAAAAGTATACTGTTATTATTTGCTAAATAAACTATATAGGTATCTACTCAGTACTATAGTGGGAAAGGTTTTTAACAATCAGTAAGAGGAACTTTGAAAAGTGTGGGCCATGCTTCGTCACGAATGGGCCGGCTCGACCGGAGTGATACCACGGCCTCACAGAAAACAAACAATGCAAACGGCGTTGTATTTCGTCGTATGAATGAGTTTACCGGAGGCCCAACTACACCTTCTCCCTTCCCCAATCTCCCCAGTCTCTGAATCCCCAACAGTCCTAAAATTCCTAATCCCTAAAAGGCCGATAACGCACTTGTAACGCCTACGGCGTTCCTGGTGTCCATGGGCGATACAGATTGCTAACCAGATGGTTATCCATCGGGATCACCTGATGATGATCCGTCTGCTTATTTGCCGGCTTGTCAAATAACAAAATAAAAATAAAAACCAATAATACATGGACTAAACGGTTGGCATACTCACTGGAATACTGGTTGCTGTACAAGGTTCGATTTGTACGCAGCACAGCGTTAGATTCACAAATTTATTGTAAATTTATTGTACGTTTACAGTATATAATCTTGGTGCAATATATACATGAAATTACATGTTTATAAACATGCATGAGAAACCCCTAGTGTGGGGTAATGTCGCGGAGAACCTTACGGGTAACCAGGGCTCCGGCTCGACGTGCAGGAGAAGGAACGGGGTGGTTTTTGGTCAGTAAGAGTCTGACACTCCCTCCCGCCTCACCCAGGCGGGAGCAGTCATTCGATGATTTCCCCGAAAAAAAAAGTGTGGGGTAATGTTAACAATATTCCTGTTAGAAAATATACTCTAAATAGTAACCTGTACACCAGTCGCAGTTCCAGTAAAGAACAAAAAAATAAAACCTCTTTAAGGGTTTTTATGACAGGATTCTTTTATTGCAAATCCGTGTACGAATTCCAGCTCAATATTCAGGTACGCGAACAATTTTTAATCAGAACCGTTTTGATTAAAAGTTAAAATTCAATTACCCTCGGAGTGTGCAGACGTGGCTCGGTTTGGGGTCGTTTTGACCATTGAAACAATGGAAAAAACTGCTGATTAATTCAGCATATTAATATCGAGACCTCAATTGTAGGGCAACTTGAATTGGGTGGGAATGTTCGTAAATTAGAATTAATATTTCTATTGATGGTGAACGAATATTCTATTGATCACTTTTTCCAAATGAGATGCATGTATTAGAGGTGTTTCCGAATTTTCACACTCTAAGTTCCTTAGAGACTTGTAAGAATGTTTGTACAATATTTCTGTTTTGTAACAGGGCCGTATTTCGTGATAACTGAAATAGATAGGTACATTTTGAAATGAGAATAAATAATTATTTTATTTACGTAGTAGTAAGGTTTATAATGGTGGTGGTGTGGTCGTGGTGGCCCGGAGGTTTAAGATACCCACTTCTCATGCATGGGAGTGCGGGTTCGAAACCTACCAACGGCAAGTACCAATGTGAGTTTTTCCGAGTTATATGTACTTTCTAAGATTATCTAGACACCACTGACAAACGGTGAAGGAAAACATCGTAAGGAAACCTGGACTTATAATTTCTAATTATAAGTTTGAAATCGCCAACCCGCATTGAGCAAGCGTGGTGATTAATGCTCAAACCTTCTCCGTGTGAGAAGAGGCTTTGCTCAGCAGTGGGCATTTATAGGCTGTTGATGATGAAGGTTTATAATTATTTAAGCCGATCATTTTTATAGTTGCAACATCAAAGCCGATGCAAAATACGTAGTTCGTTTCTTGAAAGTCTCAGCTCCATTAACTTTACTCACACAACAAAACACACGTACCGTTGTATGTATTCATATAGCTCTTCCATATCACACGTGTCCTAAACTTGTGACGAGGTAATCCTAAGTAGGCCTACACAATCATATTATCTATATAATACGTCCCTGTATTATATAAGCAAAGTATTACTGGGTTTTTAAATATCTCAGTAGTAGTAGCATGGAGTTTGGAAACGTTCCCGGTAGGTATATGGCAATAGGCTCACCCCCTATTACATGGGACTCATAACATAAATAGTGAAAAGTGGGTGTTACATTGTACAGTGGCATTAAGTGAGATAAAAAGGCATGATGTTATGTATATGTTACGTCCCTGTAAGAACTTGTTTTGTAACGAGTTAGCAGAACATTTTGTTTGGTATTGCAATAAACAAAACATTTGAGCTCAAGTTATCTCATGTGGATGTAAGTACAAAGTTTGACATCCAAGAGAGATTGTTTATGGATGTTTGTAAATGTTTTGGCGTAACAAAAATATTTTCCAGCCTAAAATAAATTTATGTCATAAAAATGTGCAGTCTGTGTTTATTTGTTGATTTGAATAAAAATACAGATAATAATTTAATTTAGTAAATAATGTTAGATATGTTGGATCACATTACGCTTACAAGAACCATTACACATTATATTTTATATTAATAATATGTTTCTTGTTCTTATATACAGTTGTTTTTTCCTTGTACCAAGAAAATGGCATATGCATGAACTTTGTTGCTTACCATACAGAAACTTTTTTGGTTTTTATCTTTGTTTATCATCAAAACTATCAATAAAAGAAGAAACTAGATAAGATGCATTTCTGCTCACCCCACTTCGTAGGAAAACACCAGCAACAAAAACAGATACTTCCCTATTTCAAAAACAATAAATCATTATAAAGGAAACCAGCTAATTTATTTTTAGAATAAATTCATTAATAATATTTCATGTCGAAATGTCATCAAAGTTTAGCAATTTCAATATGGCCGCCGCCGCCGCTGGTTTAAAATGTATTGAAAAGTTTACTTGAAATTCCTAAACACCTGGGTTTAATGCTTAGTGTGTTACCAAATTATTGCTTCGAGCAATTAAAGCTTTGACACTCAGTTTTAACATTTTGTGGGAAACATTCTAAGTTTGGAAGTGGTAGATATTTCAAAGTATTTTACAGTTTAAATGTGTTTTCTTCTTGATGTTCACTGTTACGATCCAGGATAAGCGACAGGCCACAGTGTCATGACAGTTGTGTTGAGTATCTTGAACTTTTATGGTATTCCGTTGGCTAGCAATACGGAGTTAGCAACAGTTTAATGTGCAACTTAATTTTTTCTACAATTTCAAGATATGTGCTTATGGTGTAGAAATATCTTAATACCTTAAATCTTTAGTTTACATTTTAGAGCGATACAAAAGCGATTTTTTATCTGTGTCTTATGAATACTAGAGTGCATTTTTTATCAAGTTTAGGAACAAAGGTGGGTATTTCATGTGTGTTTTGCAAATATTACAGTAGTGTCGGCATTTTGTGGCGGAGAACCTTACGGGTTACCGGAGCTCCGGCTCGACGTGCAAGAGAAGGAACGGGGTGGTTTTTAGTCAGTAAGAGTCTGACACTCCCTCCCGCCTCACCCAGGCGAGACATCGTCATTCGATGATTTTTCCCCCTTAAAAAGTGTCGGCATTTTATAAAATTTGATAGTTTCAAAGAGAAATGAGGATGGTAAAAGACAATTTATCCATGTCTTAGTCTAGTAATCGCTCATAGGTCTACCGTGGCGATATCGAGGCGATCTTAATAGTCTCACGTCTCAGAAATGTGAGACAGTTGGCTCAGTGACAATTTTTGTACGTGCTCTCAGATTTTGTACTGAAGAATAGAAAAATTATTTCAATGAAAATTATTGAACCGAGTGGAACAACTGGGGACTACTATTGTTACATACCCAGTGTGTTTTTAGTGATGTTTTTCGACTTTGGACTAGGTTAATAGTTAAAACAGGTAAAATAGGTTAAAACAGCAGACCTCATAACACACACACTCGACTAGTTTCAAGCCACGCTACAGACTCATATTCATGAGCAGCATGAGAAAAAAAAAACATTATGATGTTTTCGGATTACTCATGTAACTGTTTCTCATGCTGCTCATGAATATGAGTCTGTAGAATGGCTTGAATCTAGTCGAGTTCCTTGGCAAATAATTCTTTTATTTTTATATCCTGTGTTATATGGTCTGCTGTTTTATATAATTAAAAAACATTTCTTAACATAACATAATATCACGCCTTTTTAACCCTGAAGGGGTAGGCAGAGGTGCACATAATATGGCACTTAATGCTACTGTAACGCCCACTTTTCACTATTTATGTTATGAGTTCCATGTAATAGGGGGTGAGCCTATTGTCATATGCCACATAAGAATATTTCTTTTGTATAATAGTAATAGTAATTTGTGTAATAGTCCTCCATCTGCTTGGCATCCATTTATCTATTTAGGTTTTTAGATGTCGCACAATCAAGGCCTTTAGCCATTATTATCCCAGAGGTAAAAATAAGAAGATGCCGCTGGATATCTGTATTTACTGCTTTAAATATTATTCATGTCCTTCTGATGTTAACATAAAAAAAAAACAATTAAGTGAAGAAGATTCTGGAGCTCTTAAGAAGTCTTTTTGTTAATAAACAAATTGCATATAAAGCTTGGTCCTCTGTGTACTGGGGGAACAATGGCGGTGTGTGGCAGACATTATCTATGTAGGACGGCCACTGCGCACGAAACAAATTTAAAAACAAAAAATAAAATAATTTGGGAATAATTGAACAAGAAAGTTGTGGTGTTTTATTTAATAGGAGATTACATAGCAATATCTTATTGTCTGTTAATTCCCAAAAGCAGTGCGCTGTGTTATAATTTTTGGGCACCGATTTTTAGTTTTCCTTAAAATAGAAGATGAGACTATAGTAGATAAATCTACGTTATTTCAAACTATTTGTTATTTATTACCTAACAGTTCAAAAGTAAAAACCTTAAGTGTGGGAGAGTCATGCTTCGGCACGAATGGGCCGGCTCAACCGGAGTGATACCACGGCCTCACGGAAACCGACATGAAACAACGTTTGCGTTGTATTTTGTCGTGTGAGTGAGGTTACCGGAGGCCTAATTACCTGGTCCCAATTACTCCTCCCCAATCGCCAAATCCCAAGCAATCCTTAAATTTAAAATCCTCAAACGGCCGGTAACACACTTGTAACGCTTCTGATGTTTCAGGTGTCCATGGGCGGTGACGATTACTTACCATCAGGTGATCCATTTGTTCGTTTACCGGGTTTTTCCATATAATGAATTCTCGGCAATCATTTGGACTTTAATAACTTTTCACATTATGTCATGTTTAAACATTCTTTTGTATGAAGTTAACAAGAATCTTAAAATTCAACACAAAGGTAATAAAAAATGGATGCGGCTTTTTAGAACTTTGTAGCTTCTCAGTTCAAATGCCAAATTCTGCGCACGTGGCACTCGTATTGAGCACAAACTTAAAGAAAATAACAATACGATACACATGTTCGTAAAAACTATCAATATAAACTATGTTAGCAAGTATCGCCTGCACTAACTTTGTTAGGGTTGTCACGCGCGATCCTTTCTAACTACGTGACGACTGGCTGACTAGAAAATAATTCGGTACAACTGTCACTATTAATAGTGGCTCTTTTTTGGTATTCAAGTATTTATGACAATTATGATTTGTGATATTTACAGGATTATTTTTTCAATTAGGTCAGGTAAACGTAACATCACGCCTCTTATCCCCGAGGGAGAAGGCAGAAGATATGCAGATAACGGTACTTAATGTTACTGTACAATGAAACATCTAATTTTCTCCATTTATGTTATGAGTCCCATGTAATAGGGGATGAGCGTAATGCAGTATACTGGTCACACTTCCAGACTCCGTGATACTACAACAAAAAATACCGATAATACTTTGCCAGACTCGGAGATCGAACCCGAGACCCCTTGCCCGGCAGTCGCACTCCACTCGGCCAACGAGGCATTCAGATCAAATACATTTCTGTCGAAATTTACCTTCTGAATAAGCTGAGAAGGTGATGAAAGTAAGGAGGACAGTGATATTCTGGTAATATGACTGGCACAGTTAGGATAGTGTCAGTTGAGTTTTGTGTTGAAGTTTTGTTAAACAAAATAAGTACCACGGGTACCCACGGGTAACCAAATCGGACAAATCAAAATGGGCAAAATAAGTTTAGTCTTATATTACAAGTGTCCAGGAAGTTCAAACAATGTCGTGTATTGAAATCACATCCTTCTATTCACTATCAAAAAACATACCTCAAGAACACTCCACCTCATACATACATACGACAAAAGACAAAAATTCCCTCGTATAAATGTTACTTCACACAGATCGCCTTGAAGCGATTGCAGCGCTCTGAAGCGCTTCAGCGATATTTTTCAGCTTTCCTGTTCCACAAAACGGATTGTGTTTCTTCCTAAGGCTTGTGAGCTGGACAGCCATATTGTATGACGTCACGGCATTCCTTTTAGCCTGAAAATACTAGGAGATAGCAGTTATTAAATCATTTTCGGATTATCTCTTGGTCCTTCAGTACGTAAGGAATTGTGTCAACAGCAGGATGCTGGGGTTCATTTTAAACTGGTATGGTTTGAATGGGAATTTTATTTTTTAGTTTGGTGCTTCATTTTATTTGTTGTTTGATTTTGTGGTGCAAATTTGCAGTTCATTTATTTTTCAATTTTGTGATATTTTTCTTAAGATTGTATTCATTATTAAATAGTGAAAAGAAAGGTAAATTATTATATAGTGTAATATGTCCCCTGCCCAGTTTGCACTACATTAAATGATGGCCGAAGCTTTACAAGTTATCCCAAGTGTGATATTAAAAAAAAAATATCGAAATATAACAAGTACATTATAATCCTCTACATTGTATATACAAACAAAATATTTTTCGCTTCTATCGGTGAGATATGCAGAACTTTCCTGAACATATCCTAAAAGCCTGACAATTTTGAAAATACCGACACTATTCTGTAAGTTAGCAAAGTAACGCAATTTCTTTTTGGTCGAGTTACAAAGTAGACTTGATCGCTTTGTTTTTGCAATATTTGGAGAGACAGAATCGTGTAATACTGATGTTGGCTCATTTGAATTTTTAGTTTATTAGTGACTATTTGATAAATTACTGATCTTAAAATTTTCTAATCATAAAATATATTTATTGCTAGAATATATCCACACAATCAAATCCAACAACTAACAATAACTGAAACGTGAACAAAATAACTTATATTTCGTACAATCTTTAGGAATTTTCCTGTGCTCAGGAAAAAGGAATATAATAGGCCCATTTTTTACCCCAGACCGCAACCTGACCTCAACACAAAATGCACGGACAATAGGCCCCCAAAATATATTCGTGTGCCTACACAATCTTTGTGGCAGGTAACCCTACCTTTGTTAAGAGCCTTAAGAAGGTCATTTATTGCCCCTAATTAGTTCACAAAATGAACGGGGGTGTATAGAGGAATGACGTGGTTCCGCCTAATCGTTTGGATACGGAAGTTGGAAAAGGGTGGTAATTGAATTGTATTTGCTAAGGTCATTATCAGTAATTTGTAGGACATAGATAGGAATTATTAGAATTATTAGATAGGAATTATTAGAATTATAGGAACAAACAAAAACTAGAAAAAAGATAAAGCATTATGTAAAAGTCAGGTTAGGTAACTTTTATCAGTATCAGTTTGCTACGCCGTAGCACCTGCGTAGCAAATGCCTACGACGACGACAAATAGCCACGATGTGAGAAGACAAACACATTTATTTTATTAATTTAAACTAATATAATGCACATCTACGACATTTTCAATATTATTTATTAATTTTAAACTGGTCCCAGACACAATTTAATATCAATACTAACACACAGCGGTGCTAACAAAAACGCCTGTCAATATTAATCTGCCATGCAAGTATTCACAATGTCAATCTACGAAAGCCGCATCAAATTAAAACATCAACAGGCTGGCAGGCGCTTGACCAGCACAGCTCAACTGTTGTTGACTGACAAACAGCTGCTAATCCGAGCATTGAGCGTTAAACAAATACGTTCACTCGGGCACAGGCAGGACTTAGGCTGGATTATTCAGAATACTATTCAGTGACTAGTTTTCATCAACAAATTTGAAGCTGTATTTATTGGATGGAATTATTTTGTTTTGCTATTAGATTGATATCTTGAGACAGTATATGTATAGATGTATAGAAAGTTTTAGGGTTTAGGAAGTTCAAGGTCAAATGAAATATACGAGAGATTTTTTATAAAATTCTTAGATTGTGGATTCATATCCATATGCATGGATTCTGTAATTGCTTCTGTTTTTAAAAATATTATGTTTTCATCACTGTACAATGCGACATGCAAACTTATGCACCATTTCTATCCATCTCTTTAAGGAATAACTAAAGTGATGTTATATCATAATATTATAATGCATTGACATAAAATTATAAATCGTAAAATAGGTATGTCCTTAAAATTTACATAATATTGTTATCATTTACACGACTACCAATATTTTACAACCCCCCCTGAAGCAAGACTACAGCCCCTAGCCACTACATCCTCCATGAAATACAGGACCGACCGTTTCAGTAATTATTATGTTATATTACAGTTTCAGCACACTACACTACATTTAGTGCAGAGAAATTGCACTGAATTAACACGCTGCGAGAATTATTTCTGTTGTTCGTGATATGTATGTATATATATGTAGGATTACATAGTATATCATGTGAGGATTGTGCATCATTAATGTTGTGAATTAGTTGTAAATGACATATAATTAAAAAGGATTCATAAGTAAAAAGTAAAAATGCATTTAAAAGTATTCGTGATATCGATGGTTAAAAGTTCCCTGATAAGAATGGAATACTTTTATTGTGTCATAATGTGGATAAAATAGTGTGAAGAATTTCGTGATTCTCACTGATGCAGAAATTTCGTAAAATTTCTCATAAAATCAGGAAATTAGTTTGGTGTTTGGTTATGTTCATTTAAATGATTTATTATTTTCAATATCTTAAGATCTTTCCAATATACAAACATTTAAATTGTAATACTTCATATTAAGGTCTAAACGACTAATTGCTTTAACTATCCACCAATCATTGCTTTATAATATAAACACCCAATTATTTCCCTATAATCTTGTATAAAATAAAGATAGTTCACAAGCATGGCTTATATAGATTATTGGCACCCATAATAAATTGTGTAGTACCAAATATTCTGATCAGGTATTCCAGAAGCAAACCTGATTTATGGGCAATTAATTTTTATTAAAATATATTGCTTTTAATATAAAATTATTGGTTTATGGAAGCTACGGAGGATGAACGTAAGTTAAGAGGAAAATATGCATCAGTAAATTTTACGGGAATTAATATTTTAATATGTTTACGTCTATATACGAAAGTCATATATTTTATTTTGTTTGCACTCTTCATGTTTATTAATTTTTGATATCATTCAACATTCTGCTTGTGTTATAAGAAAGTAATATAGTATCTTTTCTATATTACACCAATATGAGAAATATAAAAAATATAAGAAGTCAAAGAAATCATATTATATACGTATATCATAGGATGACTCCTAGTAGGTGGCGCTCAGCTATTTATACTTAATCCTAAATGTGTTGGGGTATAGTAGGTAACAGAGGTAGACGATAAAAATTGAATCTAAGAATACATAAAACCGTCCGTACGGCGCGTCACGTTCCGCGCGCTCCTCAATGAGCCATCAGACCACCACGGATGGGGGGAGGGGGGCCTGTAGAGCTGATGTCCGATACGGAGCCGCGAATAGTCTAACGAGTTGCCGGGGCTCCAGCTTGAAGAGCAGGAGTAGGAACGGGGTGGTTTTTAGTCAGTAAGAGTCTGACACTGCCTCTCGCCTAACCCGAGGCGGGAGAAGTTATTGGATGATATTTACCCCTCAAAAGAAAAGAATATATAAAAATCACAAAATTATTTTTCATATACGACAATCTCTCACGCATAATACCAAAATCTTACGCTATGAATAACGATTAAGACAATATACCTACATCAAAAAGTTACGAAGATTTTCTTCAAGAAAAATATGGTACCTATCTGTTTAAAGCTTAAGAAACCTTGGCTAATACAAATTATTCACGTTTCCTACACTTTATAATAATTTAGAAATACCGTTCTGTAAGTAAAACAGATTTATTGTTGGGAATTAATTAAATTATATTGGGATCTCGGTTTGAGCGAATCATTTGTTATAATTCTAAGAATTATCTACATTCTAATAGAGATTTGTAGGGGTATCTTTTGGGTAGTTTATTATACGTATTTTTAACGTAATGTTTTTGTTATGTATTTTAGAAGTTAGAATGTTTGCTACCGACTTGTTGATTGGTATTATGGAACGTGTAGTGATTGCCTATTCAACTGGAATACATTCTATGCGTAGATAGTCAAAACAGGGTGAAAACGAAATGCTGACAAAAAGAAATACTTTTTAAATTTGAAACGTTTTTGTTTTCGTGTTTTTCATGCGACATCACCATTGAGTAATTGATTACTCTTATTATTACCTGAAAGAAACATTTTATTCCTTACTTGTGTGGAAATATAACTTGTTTTTCACTATCACTTGTCGCTGTTTCCCGGAAGCATTTACACCCTGTATATAAAAATTTAAACTTAGGGAATATTTATCACAATGATGACATAAAATACAAAAAAATATATAAACAAGAAATTCCAAAACGGAATAACAGTAACATAGAGTAAAATATTTATAAAATTCTAGTTCAATTAACTGCATTCCGTACGTTCGTAAAGCTTCCATTTAAACTAATTTACGCTCTCCATCAGTGCGCTAACTTGTCTCATAGTAACTTCGAGCTGTAAGCGGTTTTGCGCGCTAACTTTCCGACTCGGAGCGAATTTTCCGAATTAGTTACAACGCCACCGAAAATTTATCACATGCCACATCCAACCGCGAGTGTAAGCCCTTACTTTATTAATGGATGTCCTTTTTAAACAATTATTTGAAGGGAACAATAATTATTTAAATATTTGCATTTTGTAAATATATTGAATGAACATTTTTTTATGTATCTTTTTATTTACTGTAGCATTAATGGTATGAAAATTGTGTTAATTCCTATGTTTTGTGTAACAGTAAACAGTAAAGAGTAAAGTAAAAATAAAAATACAACTTTTTATAATATTTGATATGCGATAAAAGCTTCGACTGATCATCAAATTTTTAAAATGAAATGGACTAAATGGAAATTGTACGCGTTGTACGAATTTAACATTAATTTATTTTTATCAAGTATGTGCTTATTTATTAACACGAAATGTATTCATTACTTATTTACTTTTTAACAAAATACAAATGTATTGGCACTGAGTGCTAACTAATTGTATACAATTTTTTGATCATACTGTAATATAACAATATTAATATTTATTCAGTAATGGACACATGAGAGCCATGCTTCGGCACAAAAGGGCCGGCTCGACCGGTGTGATACCACGGCCTCACAAAAAACCGACGTGAAACAACGCTAACGTTGTGTTTCGTCGTGTAAGTGAGGTTATGGGAAGCCCAATTACCATTATACTCCACCATTTCCCAATGTCCCCAATCCCTAAATCGCCAAAAATCCTAAAATTCCTAATCCCTAAAAGTCCGGTAACGCACTTGTAACGCCTCTGGTATTCCAGGTTTCCATGGGCGACGCCGATTATTTACAATCAGGTGATCCGTCTGCTCGTTTACTGGTTACCCATAAAAAACTCAAATACAAACCAAACAATATTCCTTAGGTAAGATCACACAAGATAAGGTGTCTGTATTAGGATAATCCTCCATCACTGGTGAAAGAAGGATAGTATAAGAGTAACAATGATAGCGATCATCATCATCACTATCAGCGTAGAACAGCTATAATCTTTCAAAGCATCCGATGGAACTTTACCAGCCGGGCTGGCCGTGTCGAAAGTTTTCATTTTGTGTCGGATGAATGCGGGCTCTCTATCTGATAGTGAACTATCGGGCCTCGTCGATACTCAGCGCTCGTCTATTGTTTATGCCATTCCACATTGAAATAGGTACTGCAGACACACACACGGGTGTGCATAACCAGTATAACATGACCGTTGATTGTGCGAAATTATTATATAAAATGAGATCACGATAAACTGGTTTGTGTGGTTTGATGTGTGGCGACGTGTACCAGGTGTATTTTCTGCCATTGTTTCCATCAATCAACTAGATGTGTGTGGCAATGTCTTTTTTAATTGGTTTGAGGTGCATTTTTGTTTTATTGGTGGGAAAATTAGTGATTGACCGTCGTACTCGGTATCATTAAATGGTTAAGAAACTGATTTCTGTAAATAACTTAATAGTTTTTGGAACAAAATTGTAATAAAGGAATAGTTTAAGTAATTAAACTATATTACGATTTAAGTTATACGATTTAAGTATTACCTACTACTTTAATATCTCTCATTACAGCAGTTCGAATTTGAATATAACTGTTGTACTTATCGGGGAATTTATTAAAATTGATGATTATAATATGTGAAATTTGTTCTATTGATCACAATTTGTAGTTTCGTTATAATCATTATTACATCAGAAAGAAAAAGAAAATATGTAAAATATTTAAAAAGACAATAAAGGTGTGACAGTGGAAGTAATAAAAACATAAGAGTTGAAAAATTAAAACATCAGCCAATTGATCTAAATTAGATAGACACCATTGTTCTTGGGGAGACTTCTTTATATCCTAACATTACGTTTGTAATCCCTTGAATTGTATTGTGAACATGACCGAATAGTAACCTATGGAGTTTCTTGCTCGTTCTTCTTCATAGGAATCGACACTTTGGAACGACCAAATAGCTTTAGAAGATTGACGTACAGACTGTAATTTTTTAAATATTCCAATATTTTGTTTTGATGCTCAAGAGTGCATTACTGATCTAATTAAAATAAATGACTTTGACTTTGAATTGGAAATATTAATACATAGCTAATGTGTCCGAGATTTTCATCGTTTCAGATTACTCTTGAATCCAATTCTGATCGATAGACATTGGTATTATGAAATTTCATACTCTTGAGTTGCAACACTAGCGCCCATTGCATCCGTATTGCGTGGATATTTAATGAACTAAATGGTACTGATTTTGACTATATATTCCGTCCTCTGAATGCTATTTTAACAGCTACGATAGAGGAGTTGTATAGTGTTGACATTGAAATTGCGACATTGAGATTGATTTCAAGATAAGCACTCAGATGTTTATTAATCTACGATCCAATACTAAATACTTACATATAATATTTAACCCTAACGACCAATTTACCTTCTCCCATAACTCCTTTAATTTTATCTACAAATACCTCCGAATGTACCAAAGTACATGACATACCTATGCGTAAAGAGTACATTAACGAGTACATGTGCGAGCGAATGTGCGCACGGAACATCGTGATTTATTATTTTCTTTTGATGCTCCTAAGTTATTGGGTGGTGGAGTGAAAGGTATATGTTACATGAACTGATTGCTTATACGTGAGCTTGTTGCAATGAATATTCTAGAAGAAATATTAGCAATGTTTAGAATGATTTGTTTATTTTCTTCTGTTTTTTTTAAGGGGGAAAATCATCGAATGACTGCTCCCGCCTGGGTGAGGCGGGAGGGAGTGTCAGACTCTTACTGACTAAAAACCACCCCGTTCCTGCTCCTGCACGTCGAGCCGGAACCCCGGTTACCCGTTAGGTTCTCCGAGTTTTCTATGATCAGTTAAATTTTAACTGAGGAATAACTATGAACATTTGGCAATTCTTCCGTACTAACAACTGTCAAATGTCAATTTTAATCCACAGTTAAGAATTAACTGTCGATTGAAAAACGGCCCTTAGCTAGTAAGTTTGATAAAGTAACTATCGTGTAATATGATATGGGGATGAACAAATTGTTGGCTCTTGGATTCTTCCAACCAAGAGATGCATAATCTTTTAATTCTCAACAAGGTAGGCAGTGAATACGCTATTTATTATAACACCCTTTCCAGATTAGGAGTTTGAGGATCGTTGGGGATTCAGGGATTGGGCAGATTGGGGAAGGGGAGGGTAATTGGGCCTCCGGTAACCTCACTCACACGACGAAACACAACGCAAGCGTTGCTTCACGTCGGTTTTCTGAGAGGCCGTGGTATCACTCCGGTCGAGCCAGCCCATTCGTGCTGAAGCATGGCTCTCCCACACTTATAGAATTTATTTAAGTTATTAATACTTCACTTGATTCATTATTTTATTATTCATTCACTTTTGGTATAGGTAATGGGAGCGTAGAACTACGCGAGACACAATGCGTTTTCTATTGTGTCACATATATCGACAGACAAGAGGGTAAAAGATTCTAAGCCATTGTAAGAAAAGTAGACAAAGAATACCAATCCACAGAATAATGACATAATCATGTAAGTAGGCAAGTTCTAAACCCGTACAATTTATTATCAAAAGATCCGAAACAAAGTTCAGTATGACAGAACTGTACAATAAGTAACCTCTTCACATTCAGCCCCCAGCACTGAACACTGAACACTGAACCGAATTTAGTAAAAGTTCAGCATTATCGTATTATGACAGTGATTAACGACTTGCGGTTTAAACTTTGACTGTCATATTATTATGATATTCGTTAAAGTGAAATTAATATGGGTGTCATATTGTAATCTTACGTTTTATGAAATACACTTTAACATAACAGAACATCACGCACGCTCATTGGTGCACATTACGGCACTTAATGCCACTGTGCAATGTAACACCCACTTTTCACTATTTATGTTATGAGTCCCATGTAATAGGGGGTGAGCCTATTGCCATATAAGCCTATGCTACCGGGCAATGGGTCTCGGCTTCGATTCCCCGGTCGGGCAAAGTACTATTGGGTCTTAAAAAAAATCTCAGTAGTAGCACGGAGTCTGGAATTGTGTCCGGTATATGGCTAAAGGTGAGCCTTTTTTATTGTATTGTATAGTATTTATGTTATGAGTCCCATGTACTAGGGGCTCACCCCCTAGTAGATGTAGTAGTGATGTAGTGAATAGTAAAAAGTAGGTGTTACATTATACACTGACATTAAGTGCCGTAATGTCTATCTTTTCGGGGGTAAAAGGCGTGATGTTATGTTATATTGGTACTGGTTACAGGTATTTTGAGATTGACTGTGGTTTTAGACAGTGTAGATCCCGTGATTATACGTGAGTAAGTAAGTGATACCTAACTTTACTTAAATTTTATTACATTTATCAAGGCTGCGCGACATCGCCGCGACCGCACACGCTTCTCATGAGGCCGAGCCCCTCGGTGGCTCGAAACTAGTAGAGCTTTTATTCAGTATTTTCACGTAAGTAACGCGCAATTTTTAACTAATTTAGTTTGTCTCACGATAGTTATTATAAAAACAGATTTATCAAAGTTAATAGTTTAGGTAGTATTCACGTTGTAGCGATAATGTCGGTCACATGTATTTAGTCACCACTCCTTGATTCATAGGGTTGTAGTAAAGAACTAAATGTTCCCATACACCAGTAACGGTCTAGACCAAAAAGTTTTTATATAACTGATTTCCAACCCAGAGGCTATTCCACCGAAACTAGCTCTTTTCTGAAAAAAAAATGTAACATAACATAACATCACGCCTATTATCCCCGAAGGGGTAGGCAGAGGTGCACATTATACCACTGTACAATGTACCTCCCACTTTTCACTATTTATGTTATGAGTCCCATGTAATAGGGGGTGAGCCTATTGCCATATACCGGGCACAATTCCAGACTCCGTGCTACTACTGAGAATTTTGAAAAACCCAGTAATACTTTGCTCGACTCGGGAATTGAACCTGAGACCCCTTGCTCGGCAGTCACACTTGCCATCACACTCGCCCAACGAAGCAGGCAACGAGAAAAAAAATGTAAATCAATCTTAATAACATTACCTTCTATTAATTTTATTCATTATTGAAATTCAAAAGCTAACTACATTCGAACATGTAAAATCATGAATATTGAACACTAATTATCGAGTCGACTTCAAAGTAAAATCGATTCAGAGAACATTTTTAATGAATATCATGAGTTTTAATTAAAATTAAGCCATTTTGTTAACTCAGCTGATACGGAAAGAGATTGTCTTAACAGAATTAGGGCTTTTCTTGTTCATAGGGAAGCTTGTAGAAGCTTATTGAATTAATTTACATAAGCGTAACATTTGTGCTTGTTTTTCTTAGAAACGGTAAAGGCGCTAACTCTTTGATAATTCAGTATTAATTTGTCTAATGTCAGCGGTGAAATAAGGGGAAAGCCTTTGTTTGCCAATGGACGTTGGACCTCTTTCAGTTGATGATGCTAATACGGTGTTAATTGGTTTTATCCTGAAATGGGTCAAAAAGCCTCGCCTTTGGCATTAGTTTACATTAATGACTATATCAACTTTTCCAACCAAAAAAAAATCCCAAGGAATACAAAAAAGAAATGTATATTTACACAGGCCTGTAACGACTTGATTTTCCTGTATAATTTTCACCACAAAAACCCATTTAAGCTACCTGTCTTCTTACAAAGTCCTCCCTCTCATAGGACCGCAAATCTTGAGTCTTATTTGCATCAAATTTTCCGTAAAAAGGGGGGAATATTATGTTGGAATTTTGTTCAATCATCTCAGTAATTTTCGTTCCGTTGTGATGTCCAGATGGCCCGAATTGCTTCGTCAAAAGCGCCCCGTTTTACATAGCAACTTGAGATTTGATTTAACAATTTCAATGTTGAATTTTCGTATTTGATTTCATCACTTTGACGTTACTTTGTGTGTAATTATTCGAAGAGTCAAAGTTGAGGTGACTTGGGAACATGATACAGTTATCTTGATATTCAAGGAAGACTCTTTAGTAGGTATTGAATTGTAAAGTGGTGGTTTATTAAGATAACAGGGAATAATTGGAAATAGAGACAAAATTTAAAATAGATACTTAGTGAAAACTAAACACTTAAATTAGCAAATCAGATAAGCGATTATCGAGAACAAGTTCTGGAGCTGCTCATTACTCCTCGGGGGATAACAAGGGTATAAAAGGATAAGAATAGGAGTTTCTAGTAGCAGTTCTAGTTGACTAATATTATTGCTTTTAGATGGACTAACAAAGGTATAAAAGGATACGCCTCAGTTTCTCTTTCTATTCTTTTGAAAAACCACAAGAACTAAAGTCCAAGAAACGGTATAGATAGATGAACGAAAAACAATCACAACCTCGTTAAGATAAGTAAAAACCACACAAATTACAGGATGGGCTTAGCTGAAGGTACATCGTAACATATAATAATTATTATTTATGTCCCAGATACAAATTAATACAATGATTAATGAGGACTGCGGAGGCCATAAGGGCTATGATGCCATATCAGTCCTCTTATTGTTCCCACATTCGATCAAATCGATCATGGAGAAAAGTTTTCCTTCGGGAAAGGGTGGAATGGTCTTTGGGAAAATGTTCTTTTGGCGATGAATGATTGGTTTGTAATTTGGGGATAGTTTTATGGGAATCGGTGATTAAGTTATAAGTTGTTAAGATGTACTTGACTGTTTCTTTGGTTAATAAGTCGTAAGAATTACCTACTACACAAAATATTATCCTGATTATGACTTAAGTATGGAATTTTCAAAATTCCGTATTTGAAAACTTATATTGTCTGCAGTTGCTTGTTGCATGTAGAAGAAACATTGTAGTGATATGGTTTAAGTACACATAAATAAAATAATTATGTGCTTTTAGATATTAGTGAAATACATTAAAACTTATTGAGTATTATTGAGTATATATTTTTTATAAAACACTTAACACTTTAGAATTACATTAAAAAACAGAAAGCTTTTTTTTTAATTTCAGACTCCGGAAGCAAATGTAAAAGGTTCCGCTTCTAATAAAAATGTAGATACCTAACATAATTAAATTATTCAATAGCCTCGTTACGGACAAAATTAATTATAATCACTGTTTTCTTTGTTTTGTATTAAAAATAATAGTCAGGAAACACTAATTAGTAATTACGTAAGCAAGCAAGCTCGCTGCGATGCCTTTTTGTATTGAAAACTTCTTGTCGCCAACAGGGTCCACTTTCTGCTCATTGCAAATTATACTGAAAAATGAAATTTTCTTAATTTTGCTCCCTCTTAAAACTGAAATTCACGCCTGAAATTTACTGAAGGAACTGGTTATACATAGTTATTGTACAATTATTTATCTTAATTTATTTTAAAACCCTCGTGTGATACAGAGGGCAAGCTTATCGCTATATACCTAGCTTCACCTAGTTTCACTGACGGACTGACTGACAGACTATTATTTATTTTGTATTTGTTGACGTTTCAAAAGTACCAAACTATGGTTTAATTGAAATAAATGCTTTGACTTTGACTTTGACTTTATGTATGGAAACAGAATTGCGGGCTTATAAGTATGTATTGTTACAAATATCATAATTGACTGCCTCGTTGGTCGAGTGGTCGCAAGTGCGACTGTCGGGCAAGGGGTCTCGGGTTCGATTCCCGGGTCGGGCAAAGTATTACTGGGTTTTTAAAAATTCTCAGTAGTAGCACGGAGTCTGGAATTGTGCCCGGTATATGGCAATAGGCTCACCCCCTATTACATGGGACTCATAACATAAATAATGAAAAGTGGGTGTTACATTGTACAGTGCAATAATGTGCACCTCTGCCTACCCCTTCGGGGATAAAAGGCGTGATGTTATGTTATGTTATCATAATTGAAATACCCAAAATGAATTTCAAAATCTGGTACTCAAATATGGGATCCTTTGTTTGGTAGTCATATGATACCTCTTATTACTACAGGGAAGTCGCCAGTACCATAGTTATATTTTGTTTTTTCTCAAAACATTTTAATTAAAAGTAACGATATACCTACAATAATATTTACTTTTTCACTTGGATACACAAAAATACTAAGCATTTCATTTCTTTTATTAGCCGTAATCGTAAAATCCTGAAATTCAGCTGAAATCTGGTTACGTTTCAGTGCTGATCCGTACGTTTTACTGACGAGGTAGGCTTTTTCTGAAAATATTATTATTTTGTTGGTCTACCAATTAATTCTGATGATGCAAAATTATTATTATATTTCATCCAATGTGATATGAAACGTTTACAGTGTAGGTATTTATTACATACCTAATTTTTGACAATGATTGTCACATAATTAAGGTGCCAATCTATTGCCAAACTCGAAATACAAGTTCAAAATATCTCGTAATAAAGAATTAAATGGCTTCATTAAAAACATTAGACATCTCCATCACCCTGGCTCTCGAAGGTACTCAGATGGAGTACACCAGATAATAAAGTGCATTATTAATTAACAGAACGTCTCGACCTAATACGAAGTTCAAGAGATCTCATTCAGTACACTGCATGTACATAACAATCCCCTGAGGAATTAATTTGTATGAAACACGGTGATAGCCGAACTTTCTAATAGGACTGGAAACTCCAGAACATCGGGTAAGTTCGGTGAACTTCGGCGAACTTCGTAAAACGTTTGATGTATTGAAATCCGGTATTTGGTTTGGTAGCTAACTATTTTGAATGGCGCATCATGGTGCATATGTGAGGCTTTAGTATTGTGAATAGGGTTGATTTTCATTTGAAGTTTCATAATGGCATAAGTTGTATTGGTATGTAACTTAGTATGCGTTGGTTTAATTTCATTAACTTAAGGCCAAACCAAAAGTAACTGATTTGCTGGTAGTAGTTAGAGTAAACACTAGGGGACAGATGTTGTGTCAAATATACCGGCGAGGCGGCGATCTGCCGATTTCGCCCGACATATTATTATTATAAGGCGGCAACGTGCGCCTTATGTCCACAGTGATGTTGATGTTGCCAGACATGTCGATCAAATTCCGGCAACGTCGCGCAACTTCACCCAACGTCGCTGGCGATACATGTCGCTGGACTTTTGTACCCTAATGTATCCTTGGCTTAAGACAATGCAACAATTTTTAAAAGATATCTTCTTTTTTTTCCTTATTTTCAAGGAAGAACTGAAACACTACAAAATTTTACTTTTCTTATTCATTTTATTGTTATCTTCAAGTTGTTTACCCAAGTAGAAAATATAAACCAAAATAAAGCACCTAATGGAAAGAGGCCCTTTTAAACAAAATGTGTGTACATTGTATAGTACATATTTATTAGGCACACATGTGGAAAATAAAGAAACCTCTGTAACTACACATTATTATAATCTCGAATATATCTTACGTGTACGGCTAAGGACTCATGGCGCGATGTTCCTCCGCGCCCACCGCGGTGGTGAAGTGGAGGCGGAATTTTCAAAACTCACGAGACCGCTGTTTTCTGCTTTCGCGCAGCCGCCGTGGTTCCATTATCGCTCACAAACTTAGCGGTTAATTATCGCAAGACTGGCGGTTGGTTAAACATTTTAAAAAAAAGTTCCAGCCGTTCCATTGCGATCGCCCGCCAACCAATCGAAGATCGCGCGGGTGTTAGCCGCCGCGCGCGCCTCAAAGAGCCATCAGACCACCATGGATGGGGACCAACAGGGCTGATGCCGATTCGGAGTCGCGGAGAACCTAACGGGCTACCGGGGCTCCGGCTCGAAGCGAAGATATTTTGTTTGAATCAATAGTTATCATAAACATCAGCAGTCCATGATATAACTGCTGCGGCAGCTGGCTTAGTAGGCGCCACTTCATAAAGATGCAATGTAATCTCCAAATATCTTTAAAAGGTTTAGTTTTAAAAGTATTGTTTGAATCTACAATATAATTTGGAAAGGAAAAATCACTTTGTTTTAATAACCCTATTTTCTTTTCCACGGCAATTGTGATAATGTTCTATGAAACAGTTTGAAACAAACCACAAATTACTTCAAATTAAGTACTCAGTGTAAAACAAAGCGAAGTGAAACATTTAAAATTATAAATAAGCTAAGTCTAGAAGTTTCGTTTCAGTTTACGTCTGAACATCAATCAAATATTTGGATGATTGATTATCCTGAAATTCAGTAAATAAAGCCTTTTATAAACCTGACACTCGGTTTAGTAAAATATTAGTCTATCATGTTTTCAGGCATTTACTGAAAAATGGCAAATATGTTGGAACGTATGTTCATAGTGATGTATTACGGCAGTGTATAAAATTAGTGTAACAATATGCTATTCATAGGTTATCTTTTAAAGGGACGAATGCCTCGTTGGTCGATTCCCGATTTGGGCAAAGTATTACTGGGGTTTTTTTAATCTCAAACAGAGTCTGGAATTTTGCCCGGTATATGGCAAAGGCAGAGGTGTACATTACGGCACTTAATGCCACTGTACAATGTAACACCCACTTTTCACTATTTATGTTATCAGTCCCATGTAATAGGGGGTGAGTCTATTGCCATATACCGGGCACAATTCCAGACTCCGTGCTACTACTGAGAATGTTTAAAAACCACAGAAATACTTTGGCCGACCAGGGAATCGAACCCGAGATCCCTTGCCCGGCAGTCGCACTTACGACAAAAAATCAAATAAAATCTTTAAAACGATCGTCAAATAATCAAACTATAACCCTCAGACCAGCAAAGCTTAATGTTATTTCTATAATATAATTATAACAAGTCGCAATTCCTTTAAATTTAAAGTCCGTAAGCATTTACTTAAGCATTGACAGACACAAAACAATTAAGGAAACTATTCTGACAACGTTTTTTTTATATACCTAATATATTTTTTATTTTATTTTATTTTAAAAGACTTCATGCACATACTATTGTACAAGGTGGGCTTAATGCCTAGGGCATTCTCCTCCAGCCAGACCTTTGGGTGATGCAGAGACAAAAACAATGGTCGATGCAAGAAGCAAGCGTATTTAAGCATAAAAAAAGGATAGTATAGACTTACATAAAATAAATCCCTATATAAACTTACATGTATATGACATAACAATAAACATACACAATTATATTACATATACTACTTAGTTAGTACTTAGTATATATTGTAGTATTTATGCAGTAGGTATAAGTATTTGATGAACAATTTTTTTTTAATTGTGTTCTAGCTTCGCATCAACCACTTCATTTTTCTGCACTTCCCTATGGTTGACTGTAAGAGAATGCCTTAAGGCATTAA
This sequence comes from Spodoptera littoralis, assembly GCA_902850265.1. Classification (NCBI taxonomy): domain Eukaryota; kingdom Metazoa; phylum Arthropoda; class Insecta; order Lepidoptera; family Noctuidae; genus Spodoptera; species Spodoptera littoralis. The sequence goes on from LR824545.2 coordinate 13,748,686, forward strand.
GTCCGCCATTCACTGTTATGTTTTGTAAAGAAGAAATAAATAAATAATGTACTGTAGAATACAAAAACATTTCATGAATTAGTTCCCATTGTGTACACGTAATTGTGACTTTGTGGTCAATTGTACAATTATACATGTACGCCAAACAAGCTGTGGTTAGCGATGTCAAATGCAATTATGTGGAACGTGTATATCGTTGATACTGTAATCCATATTGCAATATACATTGTTTATAATTTGATTAACTTTTCTATGAAATACATTAATCCTTACTATATTATATTTTATATTTATATTAATATATAAATCTGAAAGTGAGTTTGTTTGTTTGTTTGTTTGTTCCACCTCCACACCGTAACTACTCAACCGATTGCTTTGAATTTTAAGTAAAGTAAAGTTAGAAGTCCAGATTAAATAATAGGGTACTTTTTAACCCGGAAAAAATTTATATTCCCGAGAAAAAACAAAAATATTGGTATAGATGGCGCTGTGTGTATTGGTATATGTCACATAGGCTACTTTTTATTCTTTTGTGACGCGAGCGAAGCCGCGGTTAAAAGCGAGTTTTTTATAATTTAACGAACTTTTCTATGAAATATATTAATGTTGTATAAATGGTAGATTATTCGATTTTCTATGAATAGTCTAAAACAGTTATTGGTGTATATTTTGTGGAAAATTGAATTAATAATATAAGGTACACATCATATATTTATTGAAAAACGGATATAAGCACTGAAATTATAACCTTCTTATCACGCCCATTAAGGGTTTAGAAAAAAATACGTTACAGTTGACGGTTCAAAGTTCACTGTTAACACCATAGCAATAAACAGTTGATGAGTGAATTATAAAGATTCAATTTACAAATGAAACAACAAATATTTTGTTACTGACCACTTGCTCCTCATACATCCTCACATATAGCACAGGTCTTCTAGTTTTAAACCCTAAGAAATTCGACATCACTTTTCACTCCAGCTCATCCCCTGAGAATTGACACACATAGCGTTAAGTAATGTTAGTCAAGCGAAGGCCGGACTTACGCACACAGCTATTAATTTTACAGCGACCACACAAAACCACAAGTTGGAGCGACAAAGTGAACCTAATGCATATTTGATTAGGAACTCCATTAGGACCTAGCTACCCGGAATGCATAATTATGAGCAAGCCAGTAGGCTGGTTGTGTTACTGGAATCTAAGATCAAGTTTGTGTTTTGTAAAATGTTTTTTATAGGGAGAAGAAAGATTTAGATGGAGTTTTTTTTTTTATTTGTATATGCAATCAGTCGCCAGACTATAATCAGATGTGGTGAAGTGGGATGTGGCTTTTGAGTACAACAGGCCAATGCCTGTTGTCACTTATATTATAAGGTGTCGCTTTAACCTTTTTACGATTTTAGCATTGTCAAGTAATTCCATGACCAGTGGATTGGGGTGGTGGGCGAGACGCTCACGATGTTGTTTTCTATAGCGGTCTATTTCTGACGCTACCGTTGGTAATTTAGATGGAGTTAAAGTATTAGTAGGACTGCCTCGCTGGCCGAGTGGTCGCAAGTGCGACTGCCGGGCAGGGGGTCTCGGGTTCGATTCCCGGGTCGGGCAAAGTATTACTGGGTTTAAAAAAAAATTCTCAGTAGTAGCACGGAGTCAGGAATTGTGCCCGGTATATGGCAATCGGCTCACACCCTATTACATTGGACTCCTAATATAAATAGTGAAAAGTGGGTGTTACATTGTACTGTGGTATAATGTGCACCTCTACCTACCCCTTCAGGGATAAAAGGCGTGATGTTATGTTAAAGTATTACTATGCATTGGGCAGAAATGTAACACTTACATTTTAGGGAGTAGGGGCTCCCTAAACTCCTCCTAAGCTCACTTAACCACAATTTGGTTTTCACCTACAAATAAGTGACACCTAACACTATAGGTAAGGATTTAGTTTAGCTGATTAGTTAGAAGTAGTTTTTAAAGTCATTTAGTTAAAGATAGTTTTGTGGTTGTTGCTGAAATCGGCAATTAGTGTTTAAAAATGTGCGTTCTGAGGCGTGGTAAAACTATCTTTTCGTGTTTTGTTTTTTATTTACCTGTTACAATTTAAATGCACTATTTCCAAACATGGCTACACTATTACACACTTCAAACTGACTACCAATACATGTGTCGTACGGGAATCAACTCTGTGATCCGTAACGTAAAACCAATCACTGGGACAACGCTCCCAACCTTCATTCAATTTAGGAGGTCAAATAGACGGGTTCCAAGGCGTAATTTTCAAAGTTTTTACTCAACCATGAAACCTTATGGACTCACATGGAAGTTAGGCTTGATAGTTCAAAGAAAATAGGTTTTTAGTAATGAAGAGTTGTTTTGTAGAAATTGTTTTTTTTTATTATTTCTTGTCCCTAAGATTAGACTAAGTTGTTGATTTTATACAAACAACTTATTTATTGTACTCTATTTATATGTTAATAACTGCTTCGCTGGCCGAGTGGTCGAAAGTGCGACTGCCGGGCAAGGGGTCTCGGGTTCGTTTCCCGGGTCAGGCCAAGTATTGTTGGGTTTTTGAAAAAATTCTCAGTAGTAGCACGAAGTCTGGAAATGTGCCCGGTATATGGCAAGGCTCACCCCCTCTTACATGGGACTCATAACATGAATAGTGAAAAGTGTGTGTTACTTCTGTGTGCACCTCTGCCTACCTCTTCGGGGATAAAAGGCGTGATGTTATGTTATGTTATATGATAATTTTGTAATTCTTTGAAATGAGACTGTCGCCAATATTTTTTGGGTTGGTGCTAAAGTTGCATAAAATCTTCTAAGACTATTGTAAGTACCTGATATCTTTATAAATATCTTTTTTTATTAATTCAAAAACCATATTAGCTATATTATCTATAATCGCGGGTTACTCACTGAATATACTGAAAAAAGCTCGCGATGTCGCGTAGCCTACTCACTGCGACCGCGCACGCTGCTCATGAGGAAGAACCCGCTTGTAGTTCGAAACTAGTAGAGCTCTTCTCAGTATATTTACGTGTGTAACCCAGATTTTTTATTAATTTAGTATGTCTCTAAAAACTTACTAGCTATGCTAAAACGTTCTTTGGTCTCGCTCTAAGTGACCTATGTCATAACAAACTATATCGAACTTACAAACTACTACCATATCCTACATTGACTTACAAACAATGTTCTCTAGCCCTATTGTTTTGAAGTACCCATTGATTTTAATGGTTATATGCATGCGTTCAAGCATACAGGTGTTAATAGGGGGCAACTGCTGTCGTTGACGATAGCTAAAATGATAGTAAAAGCTAACTTGGCGAATATTGAACACGTTTTAGAGCTGGTGACATTTAATCTGCAAAATAAGACGGTTTTAATGTGTTTGACATTCATTAGGTACCAATAAAAATAACGATAGGTTCTAAATTATTTCTTTTTTTATATTATATAGGACGACGTTTGGTTCGTCTGGTGGTAAGCGATGATGTCTTCTACGATGGAGCACGTCGACCCATAAGCAACCTATTCATTTGGACCTTAAAGAAACCTAGGTAAAATACACTTCAGGTAACACAGGCTCTGGCAAAGAATTCCACTCCTTAGCAGTATGCACAAGGAAGCTTGATGCGAAGCGCTTTGTGCATGTGGGTGGGACAACTACCATGAATCGGCGACGCTTCGCAGATTGTCTTGTGGTACGATGATGGAAAGGACTAGGGGGAATCAAGTTGTGCAATTCCAATATTACTTCATGTGCCGCTTACGGATATAAAAATCTAATAATATCAAAATTACTAGAAGCCTGATTTGATGAGATAGTAATAAACGTCACAAAAGCTAGTTAGTTCGACTTATTTGTCATTTACGTGGTTTTTTGTTTTTAAATACGTTATCCCACACTCCTTTTTTTAGGATTTTCTTCTGTGTCGTGGGTGCGTTTACAAACATACAAGTTCACATACACATGACACGCAGACCTGAAACAACAATTTGTGGATCATACAAAGAGTTGCTCCGTGCGGGCATCCAACCTGCTACAAGTTGCCCGGCAGCCGGTTGCCCAGTCATCGCGCCAAGCATACAGTTACTTTTGCTAATTTGAAAATATACCTAATTGCCGCTGTGGTATGTCTGAGTATACAGAATAATATTCACAACAAGGATTACCAGCCTATTAATTAGTCACGCATTTAAAACAATGGATCAAAAGCTTTTAAATGTAAATACCCAGTAACCCCTTTTATAGCAATTATACGTATCAACTAGAATTGAAATCAGAATAGTGATTTGTATGTTTGCGGTTTAATTCACTAAGTGTAGGGTTCGAGTGATAGCGAATCGTATCTAGATAGATTGTTGAGGACAGTTTTTGAGATAATCCTAAACGAGAAAAATTACCTGATGGTAAGCAATCAACGTCGTCCATGGACACTCGGAATACCAGAGGTGTTACAATTGCGTTACCGGCCTTTTGAGGATTATGAATTTAAGGATTGTTGGGGATTCAGGGATTGGGGAGATTGGGGAACGGGGAGGGGTAAGTGATAACCTCGCATACACGACGAAACACAACGCAAGCTGTTTCACGTCGGTTTTCTGTGAGGCCGTGGTATCACTCCGGTCGAGACGGCCCGTTCGTGCCAAAGTACGGCTCTCTCATACTTGAATTTATTTTAAACAAGAAGTCATTTATATCCTATAAAATTTAAAGTCAACTTTAAAGAAAGGAATGCCAGAAACAAAGAAGCCTTGAGCCATCGACCTCCAAATTAGACTAATCCGACAGTAGGTTTGATATTAAAAATGAATAACCGGACTCTATCCAAACAAAATCTAAGGTTTTGGATTGACAATTAAGATCAATTATTAAACAAGCAATAATCCTGTAAGTCAATAATCTTAAATTTGAATTATAGTCTGAATCATTGTTATGTAAATACAGGTATAAAACACTACTGGCTAATTTTTGTATTGCAACTTTCGTGAGACATACTAAATAAATTGTTATGTTTTCAGTAGCAGCGCGACAGTCCCCGCGTCGCGGGTCGCGAAATGCTGCTCATGAAAATGAGCCTCTAGCATGGCTTGAAACTAGTCGAGTTCCTCGTCAAATTACCACGTGAGTAAGCCGAAAACATAATAATTTAACTACTGGCTAATATGTATATTGTTGCTTACAATATCCCAGCCACGCTCCCCCGTCACCGTCACACGCTTTCACTTAGGCCACACCTAAGGCTGGTTTTAGGGTGCAATGACACGTCACCATTCGTAATTAGTTACCTACCGTATTGTACAGGGTGCTCCAGGATTTGCGGTCGACTGTACAGCCCACAAATTGGAAACCAATACTGAAATAGTAGTTCAAATACGTATAATTATCTTCTAATTTACTATAGACCTCGGCTTTGTTATAAGTTTGTTCGTTAAGTTGAATTGAGATGAATTAATTCATGATACACTGATGGATTCAATGGTTTTGTTTGGGGTTAAGTGGCTGCTAAGTTTGATTTTAGGTTCATGTATTAGGTGATCCCTTTATTTTTGAGGGGGAAGAATCATCCTATTACTTCTCCTGCCTTGAGTTAGGCGAGAGGGAATGTCAGACTCCTACCGACTAAAACCGTTCCTATCCTGCTCTTCGAGCCGGAGCCTCGGTAACCCGGTAGGCCTTCCGCGGGTATTAGGTGATCACTTAAAATCTAGACTGAAATACGGTTTTTACACATAACATAATACATAACATCACGCCTTTTATCGCCGAAGGGATAGGCAGAGGTGCACATTATGCCACTGTACAATGTAACACCCACCTTTCACTATTTATATTATGAGTCCCATGTAATAGGGGGTGAGCCTATTGCCATATACCGGGCACAATTCCAGACTCCGTGCTACTACTGAGAATTTTTTAAAAACCCAGTAATGCTTTGCCCGACCCGGGAATCGAACCCGAGACCCCTTGCTCGACAGTCGCATTTGCGACCACTCGGCCAACGAGGCAGTCTTTACACAATGCTAAATTAAATAGATACCTTAAAGCAATTGGGCAGAAATCGATAAAGGGATTTCAATCAGCTGTCACTGTTCAATAAAAAGAAAATTATAACAGCCTGCAACTCCATCAGCGTTGTTAATATAAGAAAAAATACGTTGACTATTATAATACAGCTGACACAAAAATCATACTATAAAACCCTCCAATTTTACGTGAAAGAAAGACAAACAAGCACACACACACGTTTACAATTACATTAGCATGAATAAAGTATCACACAATAACACTTAAAAGTGTTTAGGTAAAAGTTAGACTTGAATAAAATATATTTCTAGTAGCAAACTAGTAAATATAGAAAACGCATTAGCTAGGCAAACATTCGTAAACGGATCGAATGAAACTCATCATCATCATCAACAGCCTGTTTTCGTCCACTGCTGGACATAAGCCTCTCCAATGGCACGCCACTGAGCTCGATCTTCAGCTCTACGCATCCAACCACTACCAGCCACTTTACGTATATCGTCACTCCACCTAGCTGGACGGCGCCCTACACTACGTTTGCCTAGACGCGGGCACTCTAGAACACGTCTATTCCAGCGGTCATCGGTTCTTCGACAAATGTGACCGGCCCACTGCCATTTCAGCTTGCTAATCCTTTGGGCTACATCGGTACCTTTAGTTCTCTGTCGGATCACCGAATGAAACTAATGTCGGATTTTAATAGAATGCCTGTGGTTTGCGGTGTACCAACGGAGTGTGCACATGAACAGACTAACATACCAGCTATTATTATTAGACTTTGTGGTAATTGTGTGAAATGAAGCGATGTTTATTTCATAGTTCCGTAAACTTAATGAGATGACATACTAGTAAGTCAGTTACATAACGCGTGGATGTGTTCAAAAGGATTTTTTGTGGGGAGAAATTCATCCAATGACTTCTCCCGCCCGGGTAAGGCGAGAGGGAGTGTCAGACTAGAACTGACTAAAAAACAACAAACTTTTTCGCTTTATATAATAGTACCTCTATAATATAAGATTTGACCTTAACCTTAACCTTGAACTCTCAGTAACCTAATAACACTGAACCTAATCAAGTGGCAGGGGTTCAAACGTATTACACTTTTAAATCATTCACACGATGCTTTAAAAAAATCTGAATAATATTGAACATGATCACTAAAAGACAATCTCAGTTAATCGTACCGTAGTTATTTGGCAACACACACGACTAACCTCTAATGCAGTCGGTAAACAGCGTTCAGTGAGTCGTGGTTAACGCGGTAATATACAGCTTAAACCATGTTAGCGAACGGTATACATATTATGTACAGTTAATATTGGACGTATCAGTAAATATACATATATTTTAATAAGTGCCAAGTGACTACCACGTTGGTGGAGTGGTCGCAAGTGCGACTGCCGGGCAAGGGGTCTCGGCTTCGATTCCCGAGTCGGGCAAAATATTACCGTTATTTTTAAATTCTCAGTAGTAGCACGGAGTCTGGAATTGTGCTCGGTATATGGCAATAGGCTCTACCCCTATTACATGGGGCTCATAAAATAAATATGAAAAAGGTGTAACATTGAACAGTCGCATTAACACCTCTACCTAACCCTTCGGGAAAAACAATGTGATGTTACAATGTTATACTACTTTAAAAATATTTTAATTAATCATAATCTTAACACTAAACCACATTTAAAAACACACAAACGAAAATATACCAATCGCCTTTCAACATTAGAACATTAGGTACACATCTCCCATCAATATTGGATCAATCACCATCGCTAGGCCTGCTCCTCACCCAAGATCATGTTATCATTTCCTAGATACGGGACATCTGACAGCTTGCTATCAAGATTGATGACGCCATTTTCTTCACTACAAGGCTAAATGACTTAGAAGGATGGAATGGACATCATCATTACGGTCATCAAGATAGGAATAGGTATAGAATGTAGATGATTTTTTTTGTAAACGTTGCCCCACACTCGGATTGTCTCCTGTGTCGTGGGTGCGTTTACAAATATACAAGTTCATATACTCATGACACTCAGACCCGAAACAATAATTTGTGGATCACAGAAAGTTGCTCCGTGCGGAAATCGAAACCGCGACACGTTGCGCGGCAGCCGGTTGCCCAGCCACCGCACCAACCGTGCCGTCGGAATAATTTTTGAGGTGTACGTGGTGTAGTAGTTTTAAATTTGTGTGATTATTCTAAAACTGAAATATTTTACGGGTTTTTTATAGGATTAGCCGGTAAACTAGCAGATGGATTACCTGATTATCGACCTGAGCCATCGACGCCGCACATGGATTCCCGATACATTAGAAGAGTTACAGGTGAGTTACCGACCGTATCCAAACGGATTAGGGATTTGAGGATTATTGAGGAAAGTAGGGTAATTGGGCCTTCGATAACGTCACCTACGCGACGAAACACAACGCAAGCGTTGTTTCACGTCGGTTTTCTGTTAGGCCTTACTATCGCTTCGGTCGAGCCGGCCCATTCGTGCCAAAGCATGGCTTAGGATTTTTGTTTGCTGGATTGAGTAAAGTAATATTACGGTTATTAGCTTTAAAAATCCCGTTTCTGATGTTGGGCTGGCCCCTGATTTTATTTACATCGGTAAAAAAGTAAAGAAAAAAAACTGTAATCTTGCACGCATCATTTTTGCTTTTTGAATATCGCAACGAAGCTTTGAAATGGAAAAATATATTTTTAAAATATCGTTAAATACCAGCAATATTCCAACTATGTATTTCCACTAAAATGTACTAAAATCATCACGGCTGCAGTATATGCATGATCCCCTATAATTTCCCGCTTCACCTGTCACAGCGAAGTGATATTTGCATAGATACTAATCAACAGTTTAGCAACTAATTTGTCAGGTACACAGGCACTCCGTATGTACCTGTACACAGTATACACAGGTTGTGTAAGCACTAAAACACAGGTGGTAACTAGTAACTAATCATGACTTGCAGTTTCTGGTGATATAGGATGAGTTCACCAGTTCATCAATTTTACAGATTACCATGAATGTAAGATACTTAGAATTTAAAAAGGTGAAGTTTAAGGAACAGTGAGTATAGTTCCCTAAGATCGGAAAAGGAGGATCCTCCGACCAGGCGAGGTGATCGTGCCTGGCGGGCTTTCTGCTCAACAGTTGCTCGTTGGGATTTTCTATCCGTGTTTATTCGGTTGTAAACTTTGCATGTGCGATGTAGGATTCTTGTGACGTCATCCGTTGACATGTGGCATGCGTCGCCACAATTGAATAGAAATACTATCTACTAGTAAAAACTCGTGGTTTAATAAATATACACACTTCTTTATTTAGACTGCCTCGTTGGCCGAGTGGTCGCAATTGCGACTGCCGGGTAAGGGGTCTCGGGTTCAATTCCCGGGTCGGGCAAAATATTACTGGGTTTATAAAAAATTCTCAGTAGTAGCACGGAGTCTGGAACTGTGCCCGGTATATGGCAATAGGTTCACCCCCTATTACATGGGACTCATAACATAAATAGTGAAAAGTGGGTGTTACTTCTGTGTGCACCTCTGTCTACCCCTTCGGGGATAAAAGGTGTGATGTTATGTAAGTAAGTTAGAAATCTAAAAGATTCTGAAAATCTTGTGGGTGAGTCTATTGCCATATACCGGACACAATTCCAGACTCGGTGCTACTACTGAGATTTTTTTTAAAAACCCAGAAATTCTTTGTCCGACGCGGGAATCGAACCCGGAACCTCGGCAGTCGCACTTGCGACCACTCGGCCAACGAGGCAGTCGATTTGATTTGTTAGATTTCTAGATATCATGATAAAACTTTGGTTGAACTAAAGATTTTATCCTTATCTTCTTGTTCTAGTTTGATTAAGGAATTATAAGAGCATTTGTTTCTACTACTCAACCCTTTATGTGACCCGTGTGAACTACCTACATACATAGTAACAATATTTAACTCGCTTTCTCGTTAACGGACTTTAAAACGACTACATTTACAAACGAGATTAAAGATTTATTTGCTCAAAAACACAGGTTAATGAGGATGACTGTACGTGTATGTAGTGTATGTCTGTATGTACCTATGTTTATCTGATCTGGATTATATTTTAATCAGTGTTTCGTGTAATATTTTCACGTTTGTTTTAATGATATCGTTATTTCATTTTGTTTTGTGTATTGTTTTGTTTTCTTCTCTTAGTTGTTCTCTGCCCATGGTTACTTTGGAGCTTGAGGTCTTTACAGTTTACTGTCTTTTTTTTAGGGGGTAAAATCATCGAAGGTGAGGCGGGAGGGAGTGCCAGACTCTTACTGACTAAAAACCACCCCGTTCCTACTCCTGCACGTCGAGCCGGAGCCCCGGTTACACGTTAGGTTCTACAGTTTACTGCCTTAACTTAACTTTTTTTTTGGATGGATCGAAGACATGTATCTAGATAATGTGTTTATAGAGACATCTGGAATTAAACATTTTAAACCAGCTCCCTAAGCACTGGTCTAATTAAGTAATAAGTTATTAATATTAGGACTTCCTATTATTTATAACAGAGTTCATAATCCACTGCCAAGATAAAAAAAAATATCCCAAAAGATTTAACTTACTACAAAGAAGATAGCATGGGGTCTCGGGTCGATTCCTGGGTCGGGCAAAGTAATAGTGTTTTTAAAAAATTCTCAGTAGTAGCGCGAAGTCTGGAATTATGGCCGGTATATGACAATAGACTCACTCTCTACATGGGACTCAAAACATAAATTGTGAATGTGAGTGTTACATTGTATACTGGCATTAATTTCCGTAATGTTTACCTCTGCCTCTTCCGGAATAAAAGGCGTGATGTTATGTTATGTATTAAAACAGTTGCTTAATCAACACCCAACTGTAACATGCAACAACCAGTTACACGATGCTATAAATAGGATATTTCGTGTCACGTTGCAAGCCAGGCTTGAGGTAAATTCAATCAGACCGACTCCGATGCTAGACGCGCACAGACTAGGCGCACTGGTACAATCTACATAATTGTCTTAGGCAGTATGAATTGAATACATCAAGTTGAGTAGGAATTTATACTTGAAACCGTTACTGGAATACTAATTTATTCATATTATATTTATAACCGAATATTTTGTCTGGTAAAATTATCGAATGTCTGCTCCCGCCTGGGTGAGGCGGGAGGGAGTGTCAGACTCTTACTGACTAAAAACCACCCCGTTCCTTCTCCTGCACGTCGTTGAGCCGGAGCCCCGGTAACCCGTTAGGTTCTCCGCGACGTTTCTTCGAGTTTAGGATTCGATTGAGCAATATCTATTTGTTAATGTATGTAGGAATCTGGAGTTCATAAAATTGATGTTTAACGTGCTCACGATGTATCGTCACGCGTACGAATTTTCTTACGAGTTTTGGGGAATTCCAAACAAATGCTGAACTCTAAGAATTTGGGTTAGATGCCTGAACAAGTCAAAAAGTCAAAAGTCAAAACCAGGAAGACACTTATGAATGTCAACAAAAAAAATTAAAAGTGAAAATAATTTGCGCATTCTGAGGTGTAGAATCCTAGGAAAGAACGACCAAAAAACTCTATAGGTTATTCTTTTTCAATCAGGTTTACTATACAATTCTCTAGTTACATAGTTTTATTGGTTCAATTGTGTGAGAACAATGCAATCAGAATCCAGTAAAAAAGATTGAAAAAGAAAATAACCTTAAGGACAATAATAAATAACGCAGTCTTGAGCTGACCAGTCTCAGCAATAATTGCAACAAAAATATTCCATTTCCTTCAGAGAAAATCACCTCCAAACCAATTACCTCCTTCCTCAATCTTCCACATCCCCGAATCCCCCAACAATCCTCAAATTCCTAACGCCCAAAAAGCCGGCAACGCAACTCTAAAGGTGTTCCGGGTGTCCATGGGCGACGCCGATTGCTTACTATAAGGTGATCGGTCTACTCATTCATCGACCTATTTCATAAAAAAAACGTAGGTATAAAATTATAACCTATGACAGACTTTTCTAAAAATAGACAACACGATTACTTTAACTCAATTTTTAGAAAAATAGACAAGGTTTAAAAGCTCTCAAGGAGAGTGGATAATATTTCAGGTAATAATGGTCCAGGGCTCAACGTTGAGCCTCGATGGAGACTAGACGCCAGCAAATATAATTAATACCTTCACTTTGAGCACTTAGCTAGTGTTCCTAGCATAGCATATTAATGTTAAGAAAACATCATTAGGAAATATACCTTACTTATATATATATAGTACTGGCTATTGCCTGCGACTTCGTCCGCGTAGGATAATGTTTTCTAGCAGAATTTAGGCTTTTGAATTAATCTTTATCATGGGAATATTCTACGGTAACGAATGTCGTGAGAATTGATTAAGTAACTAGTATAGGGCCCCTCTCCCGTATATAAAAGCGGGATAATATGTTGACCCGACTTGTAAGTAACATTCGTGCAAAATTTGAAGTAAATCCATGAAGTACTTTTTGAGATCACAGATGACAAGATTTATAAAAGAGAAATATCTTTCCTTGTATTACCAGGTTAAAGAAAAGTAGATAAAGTTAGCAAGTAGCAGGATGATTTGGAAATAGTAAGGGCAATACTCCTTGATTGTGAGGAATCTCTTCAGTTGGCCTTTTGGCAATAAGGACATATTGAACAGACAGTAACGTCTGTTGGCACAATGAGTGCTGAGCTTACGTTCTGCATTTTAGCATCTTGCCAACCAAATCAAGATAGGTAACTACTTACTACTTGTTATTTTTGTTGAAGTGGTGGATGTGGTTGAATAATAGATAATAGCTTGTTATATTTCGTAGTTCTATTATATATCTCACAGAAAGCACATGATGGGCGCCATGCAGACGACAAAAAGGAAGAACACAGATAATATATCGACGTCTATGAGAAACTTGCCAACTTAACACTAGATGGCGCTACTTATATTATTTAACTTAAGATTATAATATTTACCTTATTACAACACACCTCCTTAAATTTATAATCTTAACATTTTATCTTACATGAACAGTATTTTAAAGTTATTACAGTTTTAATATTTTACTTAAACAGTACTTTAAAGTAATAATCTGTACTCTTAACTAAATTAATCTTAATTCAAACCTGTTTTTCAAAAATTTTGATTTATCTAGACTCTTAGTCAACATATCTGCTAAGTTACATTTTGTATCAATTTTAATTATATCAATAAGTTTGTTTTCATAATTCTCGTTTATATAATGATATTGCACTTCAATGTGCTTTGAATTTTTAGTAAAGTTACCATACTTAGCTATTGCAATTGCACCTGAGTTATCTTCATACAATTTTATTGGATAACAAAAGTTTATATCAAATGACTCACTTAACAAATTTCTTATAAAAAGTACTTCAGTTACTGCCTCTGACAATGCAATATACTCTGCAAAAGTTGAACATTTAGTTACTGTATTTTGTTTACGTGTTTTCCAAAATATTAAATTTCCAAAAAATCTTATAATAAAACCTGTTGTAGACTTCCTATCCACATTATCCCCTGCATAGTCTGAATCAACCATACAGTCTAAAATATCAGCATCTGCATTATCATAATATGTTAACTTTAGATTCTTAGTTTTATACAAATATTTTAACACCCTCATTGCATATTTGTAATGTGTTCGGTTATAACAACTTTGATATCTACTCAAATAATTAACGCTGTACGCTACATCTGGTCTTGTGCCTGTACTAATATACAATAATTCACCTATTATATTTCTGTACTTAATACTTTCATCGACCTCACTAGCTTGCTCTAATTTTAAATTTGTTTCCATAGGAGTATCATATAACTTAGTATTTACCAAATTATACTTTGCAGCCAAAGATACAATATACATTGTTTGACTTAATGTCATCACATTTTTATCATCATTATACTCAATATCTATGCCAATATAGCTTTTAATTTTCCCCAAGTCTTTCATTGCAAATCGTTTCATTAAACTTGTTTTCACCTCTTTTATTTTATTTTTATCTTTACAACATATTAAAAGATCATCAACAAATATTAATATGTATATTGGATCTTTGCTTGCTTTTTTAACATACAAACAGTAATCATAACTACTTCTAACAAAATTCAATGTTTTTATAAATATATCAAAACAATCATACCACACTCTAGGACTTTCTTTGAGACCATAGAGAGCTTTTTGCAATTTGTAAACTTTATTATCTCCTGTTTTATAACCTTCTGGTTGATTTACATAAACTTCTGACTTTACATAACCATTTAAAAAGGCTGTTTCAACATCCATTTGCTCTACAAATAATTTATTTTTACAACTGTATGACAATAAAATTTTCAAAGTTTGCATTTTTCCAACAGGTGAGTAAGCATTTTCATTAAAATCTTTTGCTGAAACCCTCTCACAACCAATCTAGCTTTATATTCATTATTACTTTTCTTTTTAAAAACCCATTTAACATCAATTACCTTTTTATCTTTTGGTTTTTCTACAATTTGCCAAGTATTATTTTTATTTAAACTATTTATTTCAGAATCCATGGCTATTTGCCATTGCTTACTATCATTGGAGTTCATCGCCTCCTCGAATGAATTTGGTACATTTGCATCAATATGGTTAACATAAATAAAGTGTGTAACTGGATTACCATATCTAGAAACTGGGATTCTCTTTCTTTTCTGTGATTCTACTAAAACGTCATTTTCTCTATTATTATTTACGTTACTACTAGAATAAGTCTCATCTGCATCTACAAAGTTTTCATCGGTTTCATATTCATTTTTAACCTCTTCATTTGAAACATCTAAAGTATTATCACTTTCCAAATCTTTATTATTTTGATTGTCTACTTTTTCCAAACAAATTAACTGAGTATTTTCTTCAATTACCTGTACATGCCTTGCATTAATTATTCTGTTATTTAACAAAACTCTGTAACTATTTTCATTATAACCCACTAAAATTCCTAGTTGAGCTTTATCATCCCATTTACTTTTTCTTAACACTTCAGGAACTCTAACATAGACGCTACTTCCATAAATTTTTAAATGCTCTACATTTGGTTTGACCCCAAAAAATATTTATTTATTTATTTATTTATTTATTTAAGGACAACCAACAAAGCATACACCAAAATACATGATAGGTTTTTTTTACATAATATTTTAACACTCTATAGTGTAGCCTTAATTACAGGCTGCCACGACATGCATTATAAAAGAACAGGATATTACAACAAAAAAAAAAACAAAGTTCGCTTATCAAAAAAAAAAAAAAGACATCAATTTCAATCACAATTGTAAAATTTTAGTTTTTACTTCTTCTTAATTTTTAAAGTGTACAATTTTGATTTTGATCTGAACATGTAGTGCATATAGTGCAGTTTAACTCTGTGAGAATGTCCTACGCAGGACAGTTTTCACTTTAGAAAGAGAATAGGACATGTCAATATCCACACTAAGTGAGCATGACAGGCGACTAAATTGTTCTTGCATTCTATTAATTGAGGAATATATCTCATAAGGAGTTTTATTTTCAACTGTATTTGCAATAGTACGATTCTTTAAATAAGCTGCTGTTTTTATTACTTCAGGCCAGTACCTCCTATGTATTTTAGCTTCTCTCATTAAACATCTAGCTATATCCATAGCAGACCTATTATACCTCTCCGCTACTCCGTTTAACTCATGAACATAAGGTGGACATGGTAACAACTCTATGCCCTTATACCTTATAAAATTATAAATATCCTTATTTAAATACTCTCTACCATTGTCACACTGAATCTTCTTGACTCTTTTATTAAATTTATTTTCTACTAAATTTATAAACTCTATAAAACACTTTGCAGTTTCAGCTTTACTTTTAATACAAAATATCCTGGTACACTTACTATAATCATCAATAAAGGTTAAAAAATATTTTTCTCCACCATAACCAGTTGTGTTATGTGGCCCATTCAAATCAGTATGAATAAGTTCTAAAATCTCAGTAGTTTTAGTTCTATTATTTTCAAAAGGGACATTAGTCATTTTACTCTGAATACAATTTGAACATTTCATTTCTGTGCTTTCAATTTTATCTGGCAAACCATCAACTAATTTATTATTTATTATCTTATTTAAGTATTGAAAATTCACATGACCAAGTGCCCTATGCCATTTTTCTTTCTGCGTTAACTTTACAGAATTTGTGCATACTTCATTTTTTAAGACATAACCTTTTAAGCAATACAAATTATTAATTTTATCAGCAACAACTATCAACTCTCTAGACTCATTATATATTTTAGCACTTTCATTTTTAGCTACTATTGTACAACTATTAGTTACCTTTGAAAAACTTAATAAATTTTGTTTTATTCCTTCGACATAATAGACATTTTCTAAATCTACATACTTCACACTATAATAGTTTTTGAAATACATTTTTACAGTACCTACTTTGGTTGCTTTCAAGGTTTTTCCATCTGGTAATTTTACATCAACAAAATCTTTCAAATCTACACTGTCATAAAAATATGAATAATCATTTATAAGATGGTCAGTGCACCCACTATCTAAAAGCCAATTAACTACATTACTATTATTATTAAATGTTACCTTTTCATTACATCCGGATACCTGGTTTACTTCTGGTTTACATACTTCAGCTGTCCATGACTGGGAGGGACCGTTGCTCGAAGATTCACCTTTAGGATGATTGCTAGATGAGTGGCCTTGACCTCTGCCTCGGCTGCGACCTCTGTAGGATCCTCTCTGATGTCCTCGCTGACCCCGACTAGACGACTGGAAACTTCCTTGAGAACTTTTTTGTCCTTGATTATTTCTCTGAGCGTGCCAACAATCCTTCTTGAGATGACCAGTCTTACCACAGACAAAACATTGAGCTCTTGTGGTGCTGGTTGTATATGTACTCACATTATTTTTCTTGTCATCGCACATAGTCATATTTTTCTCCTTTATTTTTGAATGTACATAGTCCACAGTCCTTTGTTCTTCAGGAATCACGTCCAGAAAATCTCCTATATAACTATAACTTGGTGGTAGGGCTCTGAGCAGGTATCTTAACTTTTCAGGTTCATCAATTTTACCTCCGGCTGTTTTGAATTCGTTTATGGATTTTTCAAAATCAACGAAGAAATCCTCTACTGTGTCGTAATTATTTAATTTGATCGCTTCCACTTTTCCTCGACATATAATTTGAAGAGATGTTGATTGAGTAAGATACATTTTGTCGAACTTTTGTAACATGTCAAAAGCTGTCTTGCACTCAGTGATATATTCTAATTGTTTGTCCGAAATAGTACTCATAATAATAGTCCTTGCCTTTAAATCCATCTTCTTCCATTCCGCTTCTGTATTTTTATATTTCACCGGCATTATGCCTATGGCGGCCTCGTTGCATTCTTTGTATTCCAACAAAGTAACCAACCTTAATTTCCAACTCGAATAGTTTGCCCCATCAAAAATAGGTATCATGATGTCTTCTATTTTAGCTTGTTGTGCCATATTTACGTATATTCTTGTAGATTCAGACGTTTTCAAAACTAACTTTTCCGTTGTGACCGGATAACCTCAATCGTAATTTGATTTCATAATTGCACTTCATATTTATTGACTTTTTCGTGAAACCACTTAACCACGCTCTGCTACCATGTTGAAGTGGTGGATGTGGTTGAATAATAGATAATAGCTTGTTATATTTCGTAGTTTTATTATATATCTCACAGAAAGCACATGATGGGCGCCATGCAGACGACAAAAAGGAAGAACACAGATAATATATCGACGTCTATGAGAAACTTGCCAACTTAACACTAGATGGCGCTACTTATATTATTTAACTTAAGATTATAATATTTACCTTATTACAACAATTTTTATGCTGCTTATGCACTTAATACTGTGGTATATTTTTCAACCAATACGACCTTCATACTTTTAAGAATAAGATGTTCTTTTTTTATAAAGTAATAATGAAGGCAAATGAGCAGATGGAATAGGTACTTTATGATAATCGATGCATGATAGCAGAAATGGCTGCAAGTGCGTTCAGATAAGTTATCATTGATAAAAAAAATCATATATACGGTCGAATTGAGAACCTCCTCCTTTTTTTGAAGTCGGTTAAAAAGTGACATACAAACAAAATTACGTCTGTTTAACAGAACATAAGATCACGCCTTTTATCCCCGAAAGGGTAGGCAGAGGTGTACATTATGCCACTGTACAATGTAACACCAACTTTTCACTATTTATGTTATGAGTCTCATGTAATAAGGGGTGAGCCTTTTGCCAAATACCGGACACAATTCCAGACTCCATGCTACTACTGAGAAAAACCCAGTAATACTTTGCCCGACCCGGGAATCGAATCCGCGACCCCTTGCCCGGCAGTCACACTTGCGAGCACTCGGCTAACTAGGCAGTCAATATTTATAGCCTATTTAAGTCCCGTAATAAATAAGTTCATTTCAAACATGCGTAGAAGTACTCAACAATACTATTGTCCAAACAAAATATCCAAGTCCCAACCCTGTATCTGAGCAACCTTTGATTTCAGCAACAATCAAAACATGCCTTTGTAATGAAAAAGAAACGTAAACACGGCTCTACAACGTCCACAATCGAATAACAAAACATCGTAGTCTTTTGTTCTTAAGATAAATTGTACTCATACAAAGGGGTTGATATTTTAAACGGTTGGCACCACAGATATACACTGTACAGGTTACTGGATATCGCAAGCAATCTGTTCCCGCATACGATGTCAGTTCAATATTGTATCTTTTTGCTTGATATTTCTTCTGTGAGCACTGAATATTGCAACATTAAAAACTCACCTAAATTTTCAAGTCAGTTGTAAATAAAAATATTTGCATATTGCAATCTACAGACACATTTAGATTTCATATAGATATGAGAATTGTTATTATTAAAGTGACGTCAGTATCTTATCTAGTCTTCTTTACATCCTTGATGTAAAATGGGCTAAAATGTCTATAAAAATGATGCTAAGGTTGACCTTAATTTAGCTTTTTTATTTTAATAAAGTCCTTTAAACAAATGTTCTTACATTTATAAGTATTTAAACTAGATTCAGATTATGGCAATGTGATTACTTTATTAATAGCAATCCATATAGCTTGTCATTTCTAAGTACCCATATTAACGTTGACAATTTTAATGGGATTAATATTATTAAAAACGGTCGGAAATGGACGGTAATCCTTTTGCTCATAACATAAATTGGAGGTTCTCTTTCCAATGACATATCTATTAATTTTTACAACATCCAAGATAGTTTTATTTTTTTAAACTTTGCCCTACATTAGTATTTTCTCCTGTGTCGTGGGTGCGTTTGCAAACATACAAGTTCACATACACATTACACCCAGACCCGGAGTTTGTGGATCTCATAAAGAGTTGATTCGTACGGGAATCGGACACGTGACACGTTGCGCGGCAGCCGGTTGCCCAGTCACCGTATCAACCGTGCATGTGTTTAGTACTTTTTGCCGGTATTGGCATACAGAAGTTGCAGTAGTTCGGTAAATGTGCCGTGCGTGCGTATATCACAAACAATGTTATCGATAGTCGTCTACATTTCATCTACGATACAAATATTTGTAATGATACACTATCAATATCGATTGGTAATTATCTTACTGATTAAGCAGGGTTATAGATAGCTTATTATAGATAGCACCAGTTGATAATTTTATTTTGGCCAATGTCTCAAACACGTGTTGGGCGTTGTGAAACATGGACTACAAAGCGGGCTTTTTGGTGTTCATTACCCTTCTGATTGGAAGCTTGGGTGAGTTGTACCACTTTACATTTTCTCTATATCTTATTCATGATCAATGATTTAAATTGAGTAAATATATGCTTTTCGATAGCCCTTCCAACGCCTGAAGATGCTTTTTTTGAAGAAGAAGATGACATTTCTATCTTCTTCGACCAAACCGATGTCAACGCTCGTATCGTCGGTGGCTCTCCGGCGGCAATCGGCGGTCACCCTCACATGGTGGCAATGACATCTGGAGCAATTGTGAGGAGTTTTCACTGCGGAGCATCGCTGATCACCCAGCGCACTGTCCTCACTGCTGCTCACTGCATTGATGCTGTTTATAGAGACGGCGCCCTTGTAAGGTAACGTTATCGTTTTAACAATTCTATAAAGTAGCTTAATCATTTAAATTATCTGAATACTTATGCCTTTCAATGCCATCTACAGCACATTCCGTCTGAACATCGGCTCCAACCTCTGGAACGGCGGAACCGACTACGTTGTGGCTCGCAATGTCACCCATCCGAACTGGTACAGGCCAACAATTAAGGAAGACATCGGTGTTCTCATCACCGCCGTCAACGTAGCTCTTAGCAACCTGGTGCAACCAGTGCCACTCACTTATGACTTCATTGTTGGAGGAGTTCCATCTATAGTTGCTGGTTGGGGCAGAGTCAGGGTTCAGTCATTATACAACTACTAAACATTAATATTACCGCAACCCCAATAGGATTGCTCAAGTTAACTTCCGTTGATCAATTGACTAACAGATAGAGCATTTTATTTTGGCACTCCTAAAGTAATATCCTTTGACCTTGACTTAGTTTCATAACTTTGACCTTGAGTTCGCTGTGTAACTATAACATTTACTGCAAATTCCAGGCTGGTGGTGCTATTTCTCGTCAATTGCTGGAACTGAGAACCAACACTCTTGACGGTGCTGACTGCATGATTCACGTTGCTCGTGCTGCCATCCTCCTGAGTTCGGGTAATGCTCCACCCATTGATACTCGGTTCGAAATCTGCGCCTTCCACTCCCCTACATTGGGCACATGCAATGTAAGTACTACCTAGATTTTTTTTTAATTAAGTAAATAAAGACTTATTCTGTCTGGATAGATGGTTGGATGTTTTTCTATGAGGGAATGGCTTAACTCTAAATTTAAGTTACTAGAGGTATACTCTGTTTGCAAAATAAACGTTAATAATTTTATTTTTTTTATATGTACCCGCAGGGTGACTCTGGCAGTGCTCTCCGTCGTGTCGATGACGGTCATCAATTCGGTATCGTATCCTGGGGCTTCAATTGCGCACTCGGTGCTCCTGACATGTACGTCAGAGTCAGCACTTACCAGGATTGGTTGAGATCCGTCATTGTTTGAGAAGAAAACTTAGTTCTACGCTCAAATTATACCTGTTAAAATTATATATGTTATTGAACTATTCTCTTAAATATTAAGTATTTATTGTCTATTTATGCCAATTAATAAATTTAAGTGAAAATTGTTGAAAAATCGGTCTTATTTCAGAAAGATAACTTTCAAAACCAGTTTTTCTAGATATAAATATGAATATTCTGCCCAGCCCTACACAAACAGTAATTTTTAAATATTTAGAACAACCAGCAAAGCTAAGTTTCCTAATTTAATTTTTTTTTGTTATATTTTAGTTATGATTGATGTATGATAATGATATTAATAATAAAATATGCCTTGGTGCACATCGTCTTTACAAAGATAATTATAAAGAGGGTGGTTGACACTTCAGGTGATCGAAAGGCTGGCTACTACCTTGATCAAACGTTAAGCATTGCCATCCAACGTGGCAATGCTGCCAGTCGTTTGGGCACCCTTCTTCACGATTGCGATGGGGAAAACTTTTTCGACGCCCTAAGTTACATATTTTTCTTTGTTTTTGTTTTCTTCCCTTTTCCTTTTATTTTTATTATTTAATTTTCTCTATTAGTTTTAGTGTATTTTAAGGTATACACATTTTTTTCCTATTTATAAAATTAATAATATTTATTTTATTTAAACAATTGCAATCCAAAAGACTGGTTGATAAAGAAAAACAAATTCATGTAGTAGAACAACTAAATATAGGTACGACTACTTGAATGTAATGAAGGCTCGTACGAAGCCATCGGTCCGGTTACAATTGACTCATCCACTGTAATGTAGCCATAAACCGGGCATAATTATTAATGTATTGCCATAAGTAAGTATTTTTGTTGAGATAATTGAAGAAAATGAATAATATTTTATGGTAGTCGTACATGCCTGACGTGCATGCACTGTCGTGGTGTGGTCGTGTGGCCCGGAGGTAAGACGCCCGCTTCTCATGTATGAGGGTGCGGGTTCGAAACCTACCAACGACAAGTACCAATGTGACTTTTTCTAAGTTTTATGTACTTTCTAAGATTGTCTAGACACCACTGACAAACGGTGAAGGAAAACATTGTGAGGAAACCTGGGCTTATAAATTCTAATTATAAGTTTGTAATCGCCAACCCGCATTGAGCAAGCGTGGTTAAACGTGATTAATGCTTAAACTTCTCCGTGTGAGAAGAGGCTTTGCTCAGCAGTGGGCATTTATAGGCTGTTGATGATGACATGCCTGACGTACAGAGCTATCAAATAACTGCTGTTGGTGATTTGACAACATATTTATCTAATTAAATTCTGTTTTTAATGGCTAATTACTTTTTATCACAAATTCAAATTGGTGATAGAGAGATAATAAGTATGACACATTATAGACATCAATGGATGATTTTATTTTGTCTACGCCTCAAAGAAGTTTTGGGCGTTGTGAAACATGGACTACAAAGTGGGAGTTCTGGTCTTCATCACTCTTCTGATTGGAAGCTTGGGTGAGTTGTACCACTTTACATTTCTGTATAGTTACCATGTTAATGATCAATGATTTGAATTGGATAATTTTTTTTTGATAGCCTTGCCAACGCCCAAAGATGCTTTCATCGAAAAAGATGATGATCTTTCCACCTTCTTCGACCAAACCGATGTCAACGCTCGTATCGTCGGTGGCTCTCCAGCAGCAATCGGCAGCCATCCTCACATGGTAGCAATGACTTCTGGAGCTGTTCTGAGGAGTTTTCTCTGCGGAGCGTCGCTGGTTAGCCAACGCACTGTCCTAACTGCTGCTCACTGCATTGATGCTGTTTATAGAGACGGCGCCCTGGTAAGGTAACATTATCGTATCACCAATTTTCTAAAGTAACTTCATCATGTAAAGTATCTAAGTACTTATACCACTTATACCTCTTAATAATCTCTATAGCACACTCCGTTTGAATATCGGCTCCAACTTCTGGAACGGCGGAACCGACTACATTGTGGCTCGCAATGTCACCCATCCGAACTGGTACAGGCCAACAGTCAAGCAAGACATCGGTGTTTTCATCACCGCCATCAACGTAGCTCTTAGCAACCTGGTGCAACCAGTGCCTCTTACTTATGACTACATTGGTGGAGATGTTCCATCTATAGTTGCTGGTTGGGGCAGAGTCAGGGTGAGAGTAATATACTTTGACATTGCCTTAGTTTTATAACTTTGACCTTTAGCTCGCATTGTAACTTTAACTTTCCCTTCCAATTCCAGGCCGATAGTCATTTTTCCAGTCAACTTCTGGAACTGAGGGTCAACACTCTTGATGGTGCTGATTGCATGATTCATGTTGCTCGTGTTGACCTTGTGCTGGGTACGGTTCGCTACGGTGGAGCCATTATTGACCCTCGGTTCGAAATCTGCGCCTACCACTCTCCTGGATTGGGCACATGCAATGTAAGTATTAACAATATTATTTGTTTCATCAAGTAAATAAGGACTGATTCTGTTTAAATGGATAGATGATTGGATGTTTTTCTTTAACGGAATGGCTTAACTCTGAATATACGTTTCTGTAGCTTGTTTGCAAAATAAACGTTAATAATTATATTTATTTATATGTACCCGCAGGGTGACTCTGGCAGTGCTCTCCGTCGTGCCTCTGACGGTCATCAAATCGGTATCGTATCCTGGGGCTTCGCATGCGCTCTCGGTGCTCCTGACATGTTCGTCAGAGTCAGCACTTACCAGAACTGGCTGAGATCCGTCATTGTTTAGGAATATAACTTTGTAGTTACTTCATATTGATTTTACAAATTATAACTGTGTTATAAAATGATATATATACATATATTATTTAACTGTTTTTTTGAACGTTATGTTTTATTAGTTTAATATAAATAAACAATAAATACTTATCGTTTCCTATAAGTAAAATTAAGTGAAAATTGTTTAATTGTTGGTCTTATTTGAAAAGGACATTTTTTTAAATGTGTTTTACTTGGTATATAATTGGATAATCTGTCCAAACCTAACTAACTTAAAATGATTGAAATAATTAGCAAAGTAAATTTTCCTAGTTTATACAAGTGAAGTCCAAAAGACTAGTGGATATAAACATTAATTGAATATTGAGAAATAATTTTATATCGCTAAATACCTATGTATCTGCTAAAGCCAAAGTCAAAAAAAAATTATGTTCGATACCATAAGATATCAGGATTACATTGGGATTAAGAAAAATTTTTAGAGTATGAGCTATTTGCAACTTGTATGACGAGAAGGCCGTAGCCATCTTGAAAAATGGCGGCCGAAGACAGTTTTTTTTAGAAATCTATTTTCCTGTCCATTTTACGAGAAAAACTACAAAATAAGAAGAAGGGTTCCTCGAAACCTCAAAATGGTTATTAAATGCAGCACCCCCTTGCATATATTACATACAGTACACTACTTTCACAGTTATGTAACAGGTCCCATGTAATGCAGAAATAAGCCAGGCGCACTTAAGTGCCAAAAATAGAAGAAAACAAATAATATTTAATGTGCTGTAACCGGAATGGTGACCGGCACAAACTAGGCCATCAAGTGCTACCTGTTTGTGATTCAGTAATATTTTTATCTTATTAAACTCTATCTATAATGACTAATTATTTTTTATCATGAAACTAAATTTTGATAACATAATAACATAACACAACATCACGCCTTTTATTTCCGAAGGGGTAGGCAGAGGTGCACAATATTACGGCACTAAATGCCACTGTAATGTAACCCCCACTTTTCACTATTTCTGTTATGAGTCCCACGTAATAGGGGTGAGCCTATTGCCATATACCGGGCACAATTCCAGACTCCGTGCTACTATTGACATTTTTTTTAAAACCCAGTAATAGTACTTTGCCGACCCGGAATCGAACCCGAGACCCCTTGTCCAGCAGTCGCACTTGCGACCACTCGGCCAACGAGGCAGTCTATAACATAACAAGTTGTCTCGAAATTGTAATATCATTTACGTTATCACTTTAATAAAATGGTGATAAACAATCAACTAGGATTATAATATGTTTATCTTATTACTGTAGAATTAATGTAGATTATAGACTATATTACAGAAAATATTATTTGGTTTACGTCTCAAACACGTATTGGGCGTTGCGAAACATGGACTACAAAGCGGGACTTTTGGTGTTCATCACCCTCCTGATTGGAAGCTTGGGTGAGTTGCACTTTTTCTTTTAAAATTCTGCGTTTTTTTATCTGAATGTTTTTATAACATTTTATTCACTTATATTATTCCAAAGCCTTCCCAACACCTGAAGATGCCCTCTTCGAAGAAAATGACTTGTCTATCTTCTTGATCAATCCGACGTCAACGCTCGTGTCGTCGGTGGTACCCAGTCAGCAAATGGTGGCCACCCTCACATGGTAGCAATGACCTCTGGAGCAATTGTGAGGAGTTTTCACTGCGGAGCCTCATTGATCACCCAGCGCACTGTCCTCACTGCTGCTCACTGCATTGATGCTGTATATAGGGACGGCGCTCTCGTTAGGTAACGTTGTTATATAACCAATTTTACTGTCTGTATTTTCTAATCTATCAAATCACTTACACCTTCCCATGCTTCCACAGCACATTCCGTCTGAATATCGGCTCCAACCTCTGGAACGGCGGAACCGACTACATTGTGGCTCGCAATGTCACCCATCCGAACTGGTACAGGCCAACAATTAAGGAAGATATCGGTGTTTTCATCACCGCCATCAACGTAGCTCTTAGCAACCTGGTGCAACCAGTGCCACTCACTTACGACTACATTGGTGGAGATGTCCCATCTATAGTTGCTGGTTGGGGCAGAGTCAGGGTGAGAAAACAAACATGTAGTGCACATTATAATAACTTACTTAATTATAATACTCAATAATAATATAATAATTATATAATATAGTAATCAAGACTTACAGCCTGGTGTACGTTACATAAAGTAAGAAGAAATTGTTTTAAATTTTGAAGTATTTACTCTGTGAAATGAGCCAATAAAGCTTCGCTACTATACTTCGACAGTGACTTTCTTTTTGAACAATATCATTTCTCCAATATTCCAGGCTGGTGGTGCTATTTCTCATCAATTGCTGGAACTCAGAACCCGCACTTTAGACGGTGCTGACTGCATGATCCACGCCGCTCGTGCTGCTATTGCGCTGAATAGTTTAAACTCTCCTCCTGTTGATCCTCGATGCGAAGTCTGTGCCTATCATTCTACTGGATTTGGTGTTTGCAATGTGAGTATATATAAATTAGGGTTCTTTTCTTTAGGTACATTTTTTATAGCATAAACCGGTAAACGAGCTGCCGCATCAACCTGATGGTAAGCAAACGCGCGCCGCAGATGGAAACACTAAAGCTCACAAGTGCGTTACCGAAACACAACGCAGGCGTTGTTTCACGCTGTGGTATCACTCCGGTCGAGCCGGCCCGTTTGTGCCGAAGCATGACTCTCCCACATTTTAATGAGGCCTATTTAACACAATTGGATAATTGATTGGCTTAAAATGAAAAAATCACAACATATTCTTGTGTTTTTCTACAGGGTGACTCTGGCAGTGCTCTGCGTCGTGCTACCGATGGTCATCAGTTCGGTATCGTCTCCTGGGGTTTCCCATGTGCTCTTGGTGCTCCTGACATGTACGTCAGGGTCAGTTACTACCAGAATTGGTTGAGATCCGTCATTGTTTAGGAAGAGAACTTTGAACTGATCGATAGACCAATGTGGTTTACTGTAAATACCTGTCGACTATCTAAAAAATTACGATTATTTTTCAATAGTACTTTTAAATGTTAAGTATGTTACATCCTATTATAAAATACCACTTACATTTGGCATTGTCGATGTCAGATTACAAAAAGCCAGATGCCTGTTGTGTGTTTTTCGCATTCAATGGATATTCGTCCCATATTTGTTTAAACTCAAAATAATAACAAGTTTATACTTAAATAATTTACCTCAAGACTTTTAAAAATCATGACACTTCCCAAAAAAAAAATTATCACATATTTTTAAAAAACAACAGAACTTTTCCTCATTTTAGACAGTTAAGTTTGATTTCAGTTTCATGAAATAATTTATTGAATACAAATACATAAATAAGGAGTAATTTTAATCTATATAGAAAAACCCAATCATCAGATTGGGTTTTTCAACAAATTACTGTATGTATTATCTAAATATGAAATTAATACCTTAAACACATTTATCAGGCTCATATCGATGGAAAAAGACAGACTGTAAAATAAAGCCGATCCAGAGCGAGTCTCCGGTATGATTTATATGCTTTCATCAACAGCTGATGCGTAAAATTTGATACTGCAGTGGACCCTTTCTCAACGTGAACGGAATTTTTCGGAACTGAATTCATTTTACGATTATGTAAGGGATATTTTTTCTCGGGATTTTGTTTGATTCATT
The DNA here is from genome assembly GCA_902850265.1 of Spodoptera littoralis. Taxonomy (NCBI): domain Eukaryota; kingdom Metazoa; phylum Arthropoda; class Insecta; order Lepidoptera; family Noctuidae; genus Spodoptera; species Spodoptera littoralis. Next base: position 13,776,347 of record LR824545.2, read on the forward strand.
CTTGTTTTGTTTGAGTTATGTGTGTACCTAAATGAAATGTTCGAATTTCTGGTAACATACCTTGTTTGGTTTTTACAAAAATCAAATGAAATGGATTTCATTTGCATAGGTGGAACTATGACGATATCATGCAGAGTATTCATGATATAGTCATTTTTTATAGCATAAGTCGGTAAACGAGCAGACCAATCACCAGATGGGAAGCAATCGGCGCCGCCCATGGACACTCGAAACACCAAGGCGTTACAAGTGCGTTACCGGTTTTTTGGGAATTGGGAATTTGAGGATTTTGGAGGATTCGGGGATTCGGGAGACGAGGACTAGGGAGGAGGGTAATTGGGCCTCCGGTTACCTCACTCCCACGACGAAACACAACGCAAGCGTTGTTTCACGTCGATTGTCTGTGAGGCCGTGGTTATCACTCCGGCCGGCCCATTCGTTATGTATATCAGCAATGAAATTATGTTACAAAATATGCAGAAATATGTAAAGGTACACTGCATTACGTTTTCATACTTTACTTAGTAAACGGATTTTGAAGTTTGGTGCACACAGACTCCTGGACATAGGGATAGCGACTTCACGATTGGTGCGGTGGCTGGGCAGCCAGCAGCGTATTGTGAAGCGGCTTCGATTCCCGCATGGAGCAACGCTTTGTGTGATCCAGAAATTGTTGTTTCGGGTGATGTGTATGTGAACTTGTATGTTTTTAAACGCATCCACGATACAGGCGAAAAAATTCGTGTGGGACAACATTAAAAAAAAGACTGATTGTCAAACCATACCATTAACTCTTTGAGTACCGTCATTATAGACACAATTAAAGAACAATAGATTGCGGTCACCGGTGTCCTCGTGGTGTTTGACAGTATAAGCCAAAGGCGCAAGCCAAAACTAATATTTATAACAAGTGCTTCACTAACTAAAGCATCAACTAAACTATTTGAATGTCAAAACAGTTTGAAATAGTTACAACAATTTACGACGCGCTGTGAAGCTAGCTATCACAGCTAGTCAACAAGTTTAGCAAGACCTAGAGAGTAACGCTTTGTGCTCAGTTCTCAGTAACCTTAAAGCTAATTAATGTGATGCATAATAGCTGGTGTTGAATGGGAAATGCTATTATTTACTGTTGCATCATAATGATATCTTTCTGGTTTGATTTATGAAAAGAAAACTATACTTAGTGCCTTTAGCCAACGCCACTTTAGCGCTTGTCTACAGAGAGAGTAGAAAACTAAATGATTATTTAAGGATGATGGTTACTGTGTAGATTTTTGTTATGCTTCTCATGAACACAAGCCCCTGGCATAGCTTGAAACTAATCGAATAACGCCGTCAATAAGTTGCATGAGCGAATCGTATCGTAAACATCATTAACAACTTTGCATTTAGTACGCCATAAATGGCAAAATATGTAGACTCTGTATTGACCAAAAACGCCATCATTGTAATTACTCATGTTTTACTAAACAAATATATCTCTATCTCTAACTTATAAGTGGCCACGGCTGAGCAAAGATCTCTTCTGACACGGAAAAGAGGCCATGTAAACTATTTTTATCATTGATCAACTAAGTGTATAAGTTTAGTGTGATGTAGGCTTGAATATCAATAAATTGGTGTTTTTAATCGACTTCAAAAAAGGTGGTTGTCTGGTTGACCTGTATGTATGTATGTTTGTGAGCAAATATCTCTGGATCGGCTGAACCGATTTTGGTATATTACTCTTCAAAAAAAGAGGTGGTTGAAGTCGGTTTTTTTAAACGTAGTTTATAAAAGAATTATAATTATGTAAAATACACAAACATTATAAATGACGATATAAGTATTTAGTTACGGTGATAATATAGGAGACTTCTTCGCTATTTGAAGCCTTAAATCTGGGTAACTGTAATGATGTAACTGATATTTATGTGATTATAAGAGTAAGGGATTTTAATGGATTGTAATCGTCTTCTACCAAAAGACAAAATGGGTTAATGAGGTAAGTCGTGTAGTAATTCTTAGGTTTAACAGATAAGGCACGCCCCCATTAATAGCCCCCATAGAGAACTGATCCACCCATTTTGAAAAGTTACCAAACACAATCAATATTCAGGGCGAACATAATTTTTCATTGGTCGAACGATAAGCAATATCGAAAGCATCAATCACTGTGAACAATGACTTGAAATATTGGAGATATTGGAGATGTGTGCTTCGTTAGGATTTAGGTAAGGAGGTTATTGACCTTTGAACGATTGTGATTCTGATGTTCAATTGTTTTGGGAAATTGATTCTTATGTCAGTTGTGTCTGTTCATGTTCTTTTATTTAGGTGATTGTTACTATTCTTTTACATCCAATCCGTGTCTTCAATTACTTGAAATTGTGGCGTAAACTAAATGTATTTAAAAATTTGGTATTATTAATAATTCTCGATTTTTCAGCATAGCAAAAAAAGCGCCAAGGCATAGCACGTATTGAACAATCTGTACGGAGGTAAACATCTGCAATCTGTGATGTGTGAATCAGTATTATTCTATCCAGTCTATAACGTTGCTGTTTCCAAAAACTACTTCAGCTATTAAATAAAAGACGTGAAAATAAAAAACAAAATTCACAGCAAAATATCTTACTCTGAATGGAACGCGAAACTATTTAACTTACCATTGTTTTTTTTATTACTAAAACTGCGGTTGACCTGTACGACAATGCATTTCCAAGATTTTTAAAACAAAGCAAACAGGAGAACAGTTTTTCAACAAATATTAATGTAGAGGTATATTAATTAAAATAGCTTGGACAAAAACTTCACTGGTGGAGTAAGAAATAATGCTGAGTTTTTTCTACCGATTTGCACGGCTCTTATGTTTAAAAATTTGAGATTTTTTTATGGCATAAGCCGGTAAACGAGCATACGGATCACCTGATGGTAAGCAATCGGCGTCGCCCATGGACACCTGGAACACCAGAGACGTTACAAGTGCGTTACCGGTATTTTGGGGATTAGGAGTTTGAGGATCGTTGGGGATTCAGGTATTGGGGAGATTGGGGAAGGGGAGGGTAATTGGGCCTTCGGTATCCTTACACACACGACGAAACACAACGCAAGCGTTGCTTCACGTCGGTTTTCTGTAAGGCCGTGGTATCACTCCGGTCGAGCCGGCCTAGTCGTGCCGAAGCATGGCTCTCCCACACTTAAACTGTTTTGTTTGTGGACTACTTAATAGTGTGATGGTCTATGATTTTATTTAATTTTTAAGATCCATGCTGTTATTGAAACATTATCAAATAAATCCCAACAATATTGTTAGGTCCTATCTCGGGACTCCACGCTCGGTGGTCACACGAAGCGGTATGATCAACGAGGTAGACTATACCTCTAGACACAGAAATCGCAGAGACAATGTAAATAAAAACCTATTTAGACTTAAATTTATAACTATGAATAATTAATAATGAACATGACTGACCTTATTAAATAAAGCAAACAAGTTTAATTCTGAGAAAAGTTTTATGTTAAGAAGTAAATCAAAACTATACTCAAAGGTATACATTACGTTTGTATGTCGTTTTCCTGTTCAAAATCACAAAACATAATATCATGAATAAAACATCAAACCTTATTCCCCGAAGGGGTGGACAGAAATGCTACCTTTTGTGTGTTTCGTTAGTTATGTTTATTATTGTTTATTGTAGAATGTTACGGTGAACTGTCTGGTACGGTAAAATGTATAGGACAAATAATTTTGTTCGTAATGTTTCTTAATATTATTGTTTACTGTTCATCATCATCATCAACAGCCTATAAATGCCCACTGCTGAGCAAAGCCTCCTCTCACGCCGAGAAGGTTTGAGCATTAATCACCACGCTTGCTCAATGTGGGTTGGCGATTACAAACTTATAATTAGAAATTATAAGCTCAGGTTTTCTCACGATGTTTTCTTTCACCGTTTGTCAGTGGTGTCTAGATAATCTTAGAAAGTACATATAACACGGAAAATGTCATATTAGTACTTGCCGTTGGTAGGTTTCGAACCGTGTTAAACCTCCGGACCACCATGACAGTTACTGTTGTACTGTTACAGTTGTTTACTGATGTTTAATTATTTATTTTTAAATGTACTAACCTCACTAGTCGTTTTTACGTTAGACAATAAACATTGTGTAACCCACAACCCTATTGATAGGCATTTTTCTAAGGGGGGAAAATCATCGATTGACTTCTCTCGCCTGGTTGAGGCGAAAGGGAGTGTCAGACTCTCCTGCACTTCGAGCCGGAGCCCAGGTAACCCTTTAAGTTCTCCGCGGCTTCAAATTGATAGACATTTGGATTACCAAATTTGAGACAGACTTTAGACCTTCAGGTTCGTCGGCTTGCAGAGCTAGATGCTAAACGCGACGAAATAAAAACCCAACCACCAGCGGCAAATCAGTATAACTATGTTAATAGTACTCTCACGTGTCCACTCTGAGGAAGAGTAATTTAAACAAAGGTGGATATTCCAGCCACTTTAGAGCCCATGATAGATGCTGGTAGTCATAAAACGATCGCGGTAGCCGAAACCAGCATGGAGGATTATTATTATTAAAATACCAAAATATCTATTAACATGCTCTATTATCATCGTCGTCATTCAGAAGACGTCAATATTGTTAACGTAGTTTTTTCTTCGGTGCAATATGCATGTATTATACAAATAAACCTTCCTTAACCTTCCTTAAGAATAACTCTATCTATTGAAAAAAAAAACCGCATCAAAATTTATTGCGTAGTTTTAGAGATAAGCGTACATAGGGACAGACAGACTGTGGATAGCGACTTTGTTTTATACTATGTACTGATTATATGATTTCCAATTGCTTTAGGGCTACCTCTATCAATATTTAGAAAGGATTATTAGACTCTATTTTCTAAAAGAAGTGCAGTATATTTTTATTATGATCAGTGGGCATCCCTTGAGGGCCATAATATTGGTAGGATGGACTGTTTACCCACCTGGTTGTGGATAATATTGGAAAATGGAATATTATTCCATATAATGGAATTCCCTGGAGCTTTCTTTGTGTAAACAATGTTTGACCTATATTTAAGTATTGACATTTTGTTTATCTACCTATGTATTTGACTGTACTGGTTCAGAGTTGCGATATTTCGATCCATATCTTATAAAATTCCATCCAAATGTTGTCTGTAAGAAATAACCATTTTTTGCATAGGACGAGCCGGTAAACGAGCAGACAAATCACCTGATGGTAACCAATCGGCGTCGCCCATGGATACCAGGAACACTAGAGGCGTTACAAAATCGTTACTGGCCTTTTGGGGATTAGGAATTTGAGGATTGTTGGAGATTCAAGAATTGGGAAGATTGACCTTAGACCTCATTCACACGACGAAACACAACGCAACCGTTGTATCACGTCGGTTTTCTGTGACCATACGCATGTACCGCCGTGGTACCACACCGTGGTATCATTGTGTGATAAGTCCGTTTTTTACCAAAACGCAAGTGAATATGCGAACAGTGATAAGACCATTGTTCGCATATCTACTTGCAATATTTTTAACACAGGTAGGCTACTTAAGTGTGTACAAAATAACACAAATATATATAAATAAGTTCAAAAAAGTAATTAACGTATTAATTGTTTTTTATATTTTCCATCTTGATAGCATCGCGTTTATTGATATTTAGAATACGTGTAGGTTCGTATGACAAATTAGGCATGAAGGTCTTGATTCATGTTTCCTATTCCAATGGAAAATTTGTTTTTTTAAAGAAAAGCAATAGTTAAACTTAAAAGATAATTAATATTAACCACTTTATCTTTAGTATTACTAGGTATCTTACCGGAAAGATATGGAAACAAATAAATAAGAATAATCTTTTTTCTTTTCCCTATCTACAAATACGTCTACAAATACAAACATTTAACGTATTACCTACTACGAAATTTACATATCAAAGCACCCACTACTAAACTAAATAAATGTTACGAAAAAAAAAAACAAAAGAAACAGAAAAATACGACGATAAGAATTATTTTCGGTCACAACAATCTCATTACTTGGCGTAGTAATCCATAGTATTTAAATTATTTGCGTCACAAACTTCTTTCAAAGGGAACAAACATTTGACGAGGAGACGATTCATATAAAAGTTCACAGAAAATCCACATCACTAGGTACATACAATACTAAAGCTTATCTAAACAAAAACAAAGTCCAAATTCCTCTGGAGAAATTTAGCACAATGACAACTATGAGTATATGAGAGTAGTTCAAAAAGTCCATTGAGTTTCAAATATTTGGCATCGCTCAATGTACGAAGTTGGAACATGTTTGCATAATTCATGCTCAGAAATGTACGTTTAAGCAATTTCCGAGTCTTCAAATGTCGTTTTGAGTTTCCGAGTTATTCAATAGTGACAATGATACAAGTTTCAACATGTCCGTGCCTATATTTAAACTAGAAATGTGAAGCTTCATTTAAATCGACCGGAGTGATACCACGGCCTCACAGAAAACCGACGTCAACCTACGCTTGCATTGTGATTCGTCGTGTGAGTGAGATTACCGGAGGCCCAATTACCCTCCCCTTCCCCAATCTCCCCAATTCCTGATTCTCCAACGATCCTCAAACTCAAAATCCCCAAAAGAACGGTAACGTAACCTGTAACGCCTCTGGTATTCCAGGTGTCCATGGGCGACGCCGATTGCTTACCATCAGGTGATCCGTCTGCTCGTTTACCGGATTATGCCATAAAAAAAATGAAGGGATGTTTTAGCTTGCAAACTTGTTATTGAGCATTAAATTGTATAGAAACTATTTGGGTTTAGTGACGTCTGCAATTTGGCCTATAAACCACCAAATAAATTGTCATAATGCGAACCTACACAAAACATTGTCACAATTAATATTTTGCATCACTGATTACCATCACTTCGGTTAGTAGGAGTGACGATATCTGTAGTGTGCCTGTACTAGGATTAATTAACATAACATCACGCCTTTTATTCCTGAAGGGGTAGGCAGAGGTGCACACAGAAGTAACACCCACTTTTTCAGACTCCGTGCTACTACTGATATATTTTTTGAAACCCAGTAATATTTTGGCGTCCCGGGAATCGAACCCGAGACCCCTTGCTCGACAGTCGCACTTACGACCACTCAGCCAACGAAGCAGTCTACTAGGATTAATTCTATAAAAATTTTAGACCGAGGCTATGAATGAACTAGCTGGTTACCAGCTCCGGTTTGATGCTGAAGTAGGAACGGGGTGGATTTAGTGAGATTCTGACACCGCCTCCTGCTTTGCCCAAGGCCGAAGATGCCACCTGATGATTTCCCTCAATCAAAAAATGACATTAAGAAAATTTTTAGAGATATTGATAACAAGTTCTATTATTCAACAATCGTTGCAGTAACCATAAAATAAGCGAGGTAGCCAGACCTCGGAGCTACGTTTAATTAAGTAATTACTTACGACGTACCACTAACCACATTACCTGAGCCAATAAACCGTAGTACTGTTTAAGCCTTTCTGCTTAAAACTTGTACAAGGATAATTATAATCTGTAGTAATATTATTATTGAAAAAAGAAAATAAAATGTATGTTTTGTTTGCATTGAAGATCCGAAATTATATACATACATAACATCACGCCTTTTATCCCCGAAGGGGTAGGCAGAGGTGCACATTATGCCACTGTACAATGTAACACCCACTTTTCACTATTTATGTTATTAGTCCCGTGTAATAGGGGGTGAGCCTATTGCCATATACCGGGCACAATTCCAGACTCCGTGCTACTACCGAGAATTTTTTGAAACCCAGTAATACTTTACCCGACCCGGGAAACGAACCCGAGACCCCTTGCCCGGCAGTCGCACTTGCGACCACTCGGCCAACGAAATTACTGATTTAAATAATGATTTCTTAATTGGAAAGTTGGTTTATTAGGACTAGCGTATTTTTCTCCACTATACCTCTAGTATAAGGATCTACTCGACAATAATGTTTTTAATTCAACGCGGTTAAAGTCATAGAAAGCTACATAACATTTCCAACTTTAACAGTATTGTATAAAGCAGAAATTGTATCAAAGAACAACAATATGAAATAGTTTGACGTCATTATACATATGTATGTATAGATTGTAGGCGAGACAATAATTAATAGTTGTAGCGATGTCAACACGAAATGCCTAACTTTCCCCATCAAGTAATTTTAACGAGTTTCGGTACTGTAAAGTTGTTCAACCACCTTTAAGTCTGTGTTTGAGAAAGAACCTTTCATGTAGAAATTGTTGAGTCTTTGTCTACAGTAACGAGACTAAGATATTAAACTGTATTATTGGCATGACATGTAATATTCTCCCAAGATTTAGACCACAGAACCTCTTGGAATTGGAACGAACTTATTGTCAAATTCAAATTCAAATTCTTTATTGCGTTCCACATTGTTTTACAGAGGTGGTAACATGGAAGAATAATAATAAACAATGTCAAAGATTGTTCAATTTTAAATGTGACAATTAAATAACTATGTCTCTAATAAAAGTAAATAAGACTTGTGTTCGACTGCTCGACAGTCGCACATAAATAAACTGGCTGATACGCAGTGTCCCGAGCTCAATTCATTCACGGTAAACTATTTGTTGAATGATCCACAGATGAAGAAAATCCAGCAGTAGAATAAAGTAAATAATAATTCTTATATAAACTACGTTCAAAAAACCGACTTCAATCTCCTCTTTTTTTGGTTCGGTTGATTAATAAACACTAAAACCTTCTCCTAAGTGTAAAACTCTTTTCTGAAAACTGCATCAAAATCGGTTCGGCCAATCGCGAGATAAACGGAACGAAACGTACATAGAGGTCATATTGAGGTATTTTTTTTTGAAGTCGGTTAATAAAGCAAATATAAACACAAGTCTACATTATGACACCAAAATATTGTACAATTCAAAGTCAATTCAAAGTAATATACTCAAAAAATTAATGAATTACTCCGTGGCAATAAGTATAATAATTCTTTTCTGGTTGTTTATCAATAACACGATAAATATTTTAAAAACTGAAGAGGCAAATGTGAGTTATACAAAATAAATAATCAGAAAGAAAGGAAATGTTATTAAAACCTTTTCCAAACTATGAAAGTATTTAGCATAATCAGATTTTTAATTCTGTAAATTGGCTTCAAAACAAAGCCAATGAAATCATTTATTAAGTAGAAAAAATGTGCCCAAAATTTGTATTTCACCGCTTCACAATTTTGTATTTAAATTATATCTTATTTCAATCAACTATTCTAGAGTAATATATAATTAAAATATCACCTTCAGTGCTTATCGAGTACTTATCACAAGAAAACAAGTACTTCTGTAGAGGTAAATATTTTGACAGGCGGCTCAGTTAAAGCAGCTAAGTTGAAGTTACTTCTACAAATTTGTTCCTTTAACTTCGATAGTAGAGTCTTAAAATTAATTGTCTTTGACTAAAGAAAATATTTTGAGTTAAATATAAGACAAACGCCTTCTGGTTAAAAATTCAAATTACTCGTCCAATTGCAAGTGTTGTAAATATAGTTATTTTTATTTATTACTGTTTCCATTTCACAAATTTCAAGGTAAATATTTTTTACAAGCCCTCCGTAACCTATCAAAACCGCTGCAAGTCCTGTGAGCCAGGATTTACATTAGTACAACCATGAAAATACCTGAACACTGAAGTCCAGTGCGTCTCATGGACATAAATAATTGTCTTGGTTCCCATAACGAAATAAATTAGACGATTTTATAAGAAGGGGAGAAAATAAAACGATAGTTTCCACTTCGCTCGGTGAATTCTTGTTGGAGATACCTTTACTTCCTCCTCAAGAATGAGGAGGAGAAAGTTAATAATTTATAAAGTTCCGTAAAAATTAGAATGTTATAATCTTATTAATATCGCATCGAAAAAGAAATAAATATATTCCAACCAACAAAAAATCCTTCCAACTAATTTTCTCACAAACACTAAACTTTTATATCTCAAAAAACTTATTCAAAATAAAAAAAACAAACTATGTACATACCGTTCATAGAAAGCAACCACAAAAACACATGAAACAATCACTGAAATATAGCACTGACACACGGAAAAACTTTGGGCAGATTTGTTCACGAACTTTTTGGGCGGGCGGGCGAGTAGGGCGGCGTGTTCGCTCGACTCCTGAAACCGACTGAAGCCTGTACTGTAAGGCTGTAACGCACACGCGCACTGCTACATAAAGTTGCTCGTATTTTCGTAGTATTTACGTTTTTATTCTTTGCTTGTAAAGTCGAGGCTTTTAACGTAAGTTTATGTTTTTGTTAATAAGTAAGTTTGGACTAAGTTGGATTATAAGTTTGGTTACTTAATTTCATCTTTTAGTTTGTCTGAATATAGAAAACAATGTCAGAAATGTTTACTTTAATTTTGTAGGAATACCGTGAGATGAGATTTTAATAGGCAAGACACAATCAGGTCGTAAAGTTGACAACAAATCATTATTATTGTATAAAACTGAACGATTAGCTAAATTATAATTTCTGAACTTTGCATGGAAGTAATAAAGGAGAATGTATATAGCTCATAAATCCTGCAAAATACTGACTTACCTGTTCCTGATCCCCAATTTCCCTAACATCCTAATCTAGTTCAATTTATAATGCATCACCGTCACTTTCCCCAACAGTTATAACTAGTAGCATATCTCCAGCAACTTGAAAGCAAAGTTAAAGTTGCTAAAAGTTACCAAACCAATTTCCTGGATTGAGGAACAGGACCCACTATCGTGAAATTGTCATCCTGCAGGAGTTGGTCAGATAGGACCAATTACATTAGTGGTGTAAGCTAATGCAAAATTCAATTATTTTTCTTTGTTTTAGGTTAAATGAAGTAAGCTATTGAAAATGACTAGTGATACTTTTTTAGGATCAATGTGTGTGGTGTTAAGTATATACTATACCCTTGGGAATCTATGAAAGAAGAAAATTTAGATCGGTATAAAAGGCGTAGCGAATGCAGTAATCAGACTATCAATACGTTTGTTCTGGCAACCAGTATTTCTTTGGTAGTTTGTTCATATAATTTTGCCCCGATCTACGTAGTCGTTCTAAATACATTTTTCTTTAAGTTTGCCGTTTTATTTTTCTTCATAAGATATAAGTTTTCACCTGGTTTTTAAAAAGACTATAATTTTACGTAAAACGTTCAATAAAACTGACTAAATTAAAATTCCATAGCATTATTCTGTACTGTAATAATCCGTCAAAATAAACACAATAATTTATTCAATTTCACATTTCAATTTCAACATTAAATAATGTCACATTGTCCGACAATAGCAGGACATCAAATTAACCCTGAAATTGTAAAATTTTAATCCATTGTCGACTTTATGACAAAATAATAAAGTTCAAAATTAGTATACAACAAATCAGAACATATTAATTTATTAATTAACACTGAAACATCAATTTAGTAGGCGACAATGACAGCTCATTGGTTTGAAGTTGTGGTCACAGATTATTTTGAAAATAATGTGTCATAGTTTGAATAAAACTACGCATTTTATAAAAGTTTGACTGATTAAATTAGACATAATAATACTTTTACATGGAAATGCCATACTTTGGTACCAAAAGGGTCAACTGAAGTGATACGACGTCCTAGCAGAAAATCTGTACCGGTTACCTTGTTCAAGTCCTTCCATAAGATCGGTAATGCAACTTTACCTCCTCTGGTGTTATGGCTGTCCGCGTATGGGACCGATTGCTTACCATCAGATCATCCATCTATTTATTTGTCGGCCTATCATACCGAGTTAAAATATTTACTAACAATATTAATGTAGATTAATCAACCATACGAAGGTCACACAGATTCCCACATCTGAGTAATACCAAACTCATTTGATCAGATATATTAATAAAGGATTTAAATCATATTACTTGGGATCGAACTAATGAATGTTTTAATTTCATTAAAGGATCAAAGTGATATGAAATTCCTCGAAGTCTAAGAGACGGCATTATTAATGAATCCTTGATATATTATTATATATGTATCACTCGCATAGGTACTCAGATAAATTACATGTGTAATGAATCATCGATGAAGATCTAAATAATAATTAATATAGATGATAAATACTGCCTACTGACTGCCTCATTGACCGAGTGGTCGCAAGTGCGATTGCCGGGCAATGGGTCTCGGGTTCGATCTTATCATACTACTAGGTTTTTATTTTAAATTCGGTAGTAGCACGGAGTCTGGAATTGTGCCCAGTATATAGCAATAGGCTCACCCCCTATTACACGGGACTCATAAAGTCATAACACAGATAGTGAAAAGTGGTGTTACATTGTACAGTGGCATTAAGTGCCGTATTGTATTGTGCACCCTGCCTACCCCTTCTGGGATAAAAGGCGTAATGTTATGTTATGATAAATACCTAGTACGAGATTAAGAAGGGATTTGACATGGAAAAGTCATGTTTTGTATACTAGCGTGAAATAAAACTAACGCTTTTGTATTGGGAAAATCATCCAATGACTTCTCCCGCCCAGGTGAGGTGAGAGGGAGTGTCAGACTCTTACTGACTAAAAACCACCTCGTTCCTACTCCTGCACTTCGAGTCTGTGCCCCGGCAACACGTTAAGCAATCTGTGGCTCGTGAAATCACAGTACATATTAATGTTCTGTGCGTGAAATAATGCTTGCGTTGTTTCACAATCTAAGGTCATCAGTACGGCGGCCAAAACAAAGCTTACGGGATACTTCTCTTGTGTCTATGGGTGACACTATTCAGTTATCACCAGATGATCCATTAGCTAATTCTCCTCTTGTCTCGTAAAAACCAGACAGGTATAAATTCTAAGCACTTGTAGGTTTTCGTAGTAAATTCGATTTTTTATGTCGACTGCACGGTTGGTGCGGTGGCTGGGCAACCGGTTGCCGTGCACCGTGTCGCGGGTTCGATTCCCGCACGGGACAAAACTTTGTGTGATCCACAAATTGTTGTTTCGTGTCTAGGTGTCATTGTGTATGTGAACTTGTATGTTTATAAACGCACCGACGACACAGGAGAAAATCCTAGTGTGGGCAACGTTTAAAAAAAATGTAGTAGTTTTTGTAGGTAGTATTTAGTTAGCAAGGTACTTAGATAGTTGCTTGCTGTAACTGTTTATCTTAATATAATGCCTGACTTCCAACCTACTGCAACCAGCATTTTACTTAAGTACGATAGACCATCATCGACTTCTAAAAAAAATTCCAGAATAAATTCTTCTACTTACTTTAGCATCGTCGTAAATTAGTGAAGTGTAATGAAGTGTACGATTCCAGAAGTAATTGCTTCTTGAATCAGTGCCTCCCAGTTATTTTTTATCCATGTAAGAAACTCGATTGCCCTTTTTGCTTTAGTCGAATTATTATTATTAAGAATTCTGATTGAGATAGTGAATTGTACCAATTTTTTAACCGACTTCAAAAAAAAAGATGTCCTCAGTTTGAATAATATGGATGTATGGATGGATGTATGGATTTATGAATGTATGGATGTATGGATGTATCGATGTATGGATGTATGGATGTATGGATGTATGGATGTATGGATGTATGGAAGTATGGATGTATGTATGTATGTCATTGCATTTATGTATGTATGTTTGTGCGCAATTTTTATACGGTTTTCAGAAAAGTGTTAGTTACGCTTAGGTGAAGGTTTTAGTATATCGATTAACCGACTTCAAATAAAGAGGGTGTTGAAGTCAGCTTTTTTAAATGTACTTAACAAAAAAATATTTTTTTTATGAAAACTAAGTCTTACATCAAACGGTTCTATTTTCTACCTATATTCCTATCTGTAAATCTAGATTATAATTTCGGTGCTACAGGTGAAGGACACAGGATTGTGTTTGTTTATGTAACCTTTGCAGCGAATTAATTATCTTCTCGCGTGCTGAGGTTAAAACAAACGAACCAGTCATTTGGGCTTATTTTATTTGGGTCAGATTAGTTACTATCAAAACTGATATTTTGCCAACTAATAATAGACAGACAATTTCTTTTTTATTATGGCATAAGCCGGTCAACGAGCAGACGGATCACCTGATGGTAAGCAATCGGCGTCGCCCATGGATACCTGGAACACTAGAGGCGTTACAAGTGCGTTACCGGCCTTTTGGGGATTAGGAGTTTGAGGATCGTTGGAGATTCAGGAAATGGGGAGATTGGGGATGGGGAGGGTAATTAAGCCTCCGGTAACCTCACTCACACGACGAAACACAAAGAAAGCGTTGCTTCAAGTCGGTTTTCTGTGAGGCTGTGGTATCACTCCGGTCGAGCCGGCCCATTCGTGCCGAAGCATGGCTCTCCCACACTTTGCACTATGATGCCGTTACCGCTCCGAACATCCTCAACATTGTGAATTTGATTTCATAACATAATGTGTCACCAAGACGACTTTATTAAATAATCTCCTACCTTCATAATATCATTTCAAAAACAATAATTAATTCTTTATCAAAGCGAAACCGCAATTCAAACAATACCGTGCCAAAAGTGCTCGCTAAACGAAAAAGTAATAAAAGTTCTGACAAACCGTAAAATGATTAATAAAACATTTAGAACGACAAAGTTCCTTATTACGTGGGTAATTAATATTTTAACGCACATTAAAAAGTTGGTACAATCTTTGCAATTTAACATGAAAAAGCGCATAAAAAGTGGCCTAAAAATATTCAAGTGCGACCTCCACTGTCTGGCCGCAGATATATAATAGAAAGAACAATGGATGTGGCAGAAATGAACTCTATTCTTGCTTAGTATAAAGTGTTCACTGGACATTGGGTTGTTTGTCTGGGCATCAGAATATACATGGTTCCATGGGTTCCTGGTACCTACATATGTAACAACGTGTTTCTTTTGGCATCACATTTGCGATAGTCTTTGCTCGTTATCTGCGTTCCTATCTTGTCTGTGCCTTTAGCCAAACGCTGGTTTAGCGCTTGTCTACAGAGAGAGTAGAAATCAAAATGTATGGGGATGACACTGACAAGTGTCAAAATTTACGTCAATTCCATATAATTTGGTTTTCGATTCTACATGTAGACAAGCGCTAAATGGCATTTGACTACAGCTGCTGAATTGAAACATGTTGATATTAGTTTTTCTAGCTCATGAACAGCATCTCCATTTTTTGCTACTTAATCGCACATAATGGTCGTAATCAAGAGTATTCTACGTTTCAATTAAACATGCACCATCTATTGTCTAAACATCTGTTGCCTATGCTCATACTTTTACCGAGCCCTTAATTATAATAAAATTTGCATACTTGTGAAGTTTCTTAATTTCATAAATATATTCATGGTGATGGATGTCTTTTTATTAAATTATTATTATGAGTCTACCACGACGTTACACTCTAACAGTACTTGCCAACACGTGCTTTCTAAAATAGTGAGCAGTTTTTATTTTTATTAACAGTTATAAGACACTGCCTCGTTGGCCGAGTGGTCGCAAGTGCGACTGCCGGGCAAGGGGTCTGGGATTCGAATCCCGGGTCAGGCAAAGTATGGATTTAAAAAAAATCTCAGTTGGTGCATGGAGTCTTGAATTGTACCCGGTATATGACAATAGGCTCACCCCCTATTACATGGGACTCCTAACATAAATATTGAAAAATGGGTGTTACTTCTGTGTGCATCTTTACCTATCTCTTCGGGGATAAAAGGCGTGATGTTATGTTATGTTTTCAGCTATAATTGACAAGTGTTTTTTTTAAGTCATATAGAGATAAGACTAACATATTTTGTTTTTCATAAGAAACGAAAAAATATCATTTTGATTTGATTTAATTCACCATAACACGGAAGTTAACGGATTTTGATCTACGAGATTATTTTTGGAAAAATACGTCTAGAACAAACGAAGTCGAAGAAAACACCTAATTGTTACATGCATCTTCAAATCTTCTTGATTTAATATAAATGTTTACTCTACTTACATACGATATTGAACTTTAGCATTCAAGGAAGAGGAACCACAGATGTATGTCACATTATGTTACGTCAAGAGGTTCAGTAATGGGAGGATATAACCTCCCCGAGGACTGGAGGGGTCAGACGTGCCATTGTAGAAGGAAAGCAGGTGGACGTAAATATAAATTTGTCGTGGATTTTATGGCACGTACTGCAATGATTAATACCTAAGTGGAATTGCAGTTTCAGGGTTCAATGTAAGGGGTTTTAACGTTGCTTTTCTTTATAAAACTTGACATTTTCTTTGAAATTTTCTGCGACTATTTCAGCGCATATAATAGTTAAGCAAATACAAAATGAAAATGCAGATTTTGATACCATGACTTGTTAGTCATGGCTGTTGTCAAATGTCTTTGCTAAAACCTTGTGAGGTCGAGGCGGCAACCGGCGATATCGCGCAGCTTTATCTATCGCCGCCGCGACCGCGCACGCTGCTCATGAGGAAGAACCCCTCTGTGGTTCGAAACTAGTAGAGCTTTTCTCAGTATACTCACGTGAGTAACCCGCGATTTTTAGTTAATTTAGTATGTCTCACGATAGTTATTACAAAAATATACTAAAATATGTGCTAATTATTTTTACCTTTTTATTTCTCATTTATAATTAATTTTGTTTTTGCTTTTGCGTTTGTTCAACTTTGAATTTAATTCGTAGTATTAAAGGGTAGTATTTAAACGAATATCAAAAAATATCCTTTTTCTTTGCAATAAGATTCCGAATTCCCATCAAAATTACTGATTGCACAGCAAAATATTTAACTCAAAATATTACTAAACACACTACAATTTATTTTCGCAGCGTACAACGATTTTGCCTAAAGCAAAAGCTTTCATTAATGCACAGCTAATAATCTTAATGCACATTATATAGGTAAACTCTTTTTCTTTTAAATATAGCTTCTATTTTTAAATTATTTACAACAGTTTTTCTAAATAAAGCAGCATTTTAAATTCACTTATTTTATTTAAACTAATATTTTTAATATAAACGGCTAAATGGTATGAAAAGATTTGAAAAGCAGTTAGTGATATAACGCTCGGCGGCCGCTACCGCGGCACCGCCCGCTACGCTCGCTCGCCTCGCGCCTTGTGAGGGTCGCAGTTCTAACCTAACCTAACCAAATGTTTCGGGGTGCCCAAAATTGCTGTGCAGTCAGTATTTATGCTATGTATGTAGTATTTTTGTACAAAAACAAATATAACCGTATTGCATTATAAGGAAAAAAGGATTGTCGTATTGATGTATAATTTCGAATTATCTGCAGTTTGAGTTTTGTAGAACATTTCATTTGTTTGTAATGAAGTAAGTTATTTGATGTAAAAAAGAATATAAATGATGAGTATGTATTGATAGGCGATTATTTATTTGATATGCAATTTATAATATCCCTATACATAATAATATAAGTCATTATCAATTATCATGTCTGTTCTCACGTGGTGTAATATTTCCTTGTATATTAAGAGACCTGGTTCTTGTGATACAGGGATAACTAGTACAAGAGCCAGGGCTTCACTGTGTTCATTCTTAGCGCTAATAAACGTTTCATTATTGTTATTTTCTAACTGAAACTGAAAATTAAAATCCAAAATAATCACTATAATCAATTCGCTTTTCATAAATAACAAGCGATAATCACACACAACAATAATTAAATTAGCCCGTTTATCGCGTGATGCTGTGCCCTCCAGGCCGGGCCTGACCTTGGTCTGGTCATATTAGTCATAACAAATGCTACAGGCGCACGCAACCCATGAACTACAAGCCACTTCAGGTCTAGTTTAGAAACTGAATGAATAATAAATTATAGCAAATTGTTTTCAAACGAGACAAATAGTTCTGGGTCTGTTTTGTTATTTGAGAACATTCTTTTAGTTTTACTGGAGTTATTTGAAGCTTGAATTGATTTATTGCACCAAAATATGTCGTGGTGGCCCGAGGAAGACACCCACTTCTCATGCATGAGGGTGCAGTTTCGAAACCTACCAACCGGAACTTTATCGAGTTATATGTACTTTCTAAGATTATTCAGACACCACTGACAAATGGTGAAGGAAAACATCGTGAGGAAACCTAGGCTTATAATTTCTAATTATAAGTTTGAAATCGCCAGCCCGCGCTGATTCATCAATGCTCAAACCTTC
The DNA here is from genome assembly GCA_902850265.1 of Spodoptera littoralis. NCBI lineage: Eukaryota > Metazoa > Arthropoda > Insecta > Lepidoptera > Noctuidae > Spodoptera > Spodoptera littoralis. The sequence continues at coordinate 13,794,554 of LR824545.2, forward strand.
TCCGTGTGAGAAGAGGCTTTGCTCAGCAATGGCCATTAAAGGCTGTTGATGTGATGTCATAGCAAAATAAGGTAAGGTTTGGAATTAATTGTAAGCTATGAAGATACGTAAAGATACAAAGCAAGTTGTAGCTCAAAGTCAAAGTCAAAATCAAAATCATTTATTTCAATTAGACCAGGATGGCACTTTTGAACGTCAAACAACAAAAATTTATAAGTGAAGCTAGTTGCTCATTCCAAGGCGTAGATTCCTATGGAGAAGCACGAGCAAGAAACTCCATAGGTTATTCGTTTTCAATCAGGTTTACAATACAATTCTCTAGGTACATAGTTTTATTGGTTCGATTATGTGAGAACAATGTAACACCTAAATCCAGTCAGAAGGACTAAAAAAGAAAATAACCTTGAGGATAATAAAATAAAATGATACAGTCTGGAGCTGCCCAGTTCCAATCGACGGTGTCCGTTCACGAACATTTGGCATACCCCAGCACCGCCCAACTCAACCATTTTGTAGGGAATCGAGCGATCCAATGCACGTGCCGAGCTAAAGGTATAGATAGAAGCACTATAGATTTCCGAGGTCTAATCGTGATGTTTATGTGAAGTGGAAAAGTGTAATGATAATTTTTTAGACAAAAGAAAGAAGTCTGTATATTTATCAAACCACGAGTTTTTACTAGTAGACGGTATTTCTATTCAATTGTGGCGATACATGTTACATGTCAACGGATGACGTCTTAAAATCCTACATAGCACATGCGAAATTTACAATCGAATTAACGCGAGTAGAAAATCCCAATGAACAACAGTGGTGCAGAAAGCCCGCCATGGCACGATCACCTTGCCTGGTCGGAGGATCCTCCTTTTCCGATCTTAGTGAACTATACTCTCTGTTCGATAAACAATTATAACAAGTATAGTTCGTGAAGTACAGTGCGCTGCGTGACGTCGCCGCGACCACCGTGCACGCTGCTCATGAGGAAGAACCCCTATGTGGTTGGAAACTAGTAGAGCTTTACTCACTATACTCACTACTGTATATTCACTTGAGTAACCCGCGATTTTAGTTAATTTAGTATGTCTCACAATATATTGTTATTATAAAAACAAAGTATAGTTCTATTAGGAGATTTCTATTCAATTAGAACAAGGATTATTTGAAATAAATGCTTTGATATTGACTATCAAAAAGTCACTAAATCTGGAGTTGTAGAGTTGATTTTTGTTTCACAAGATCATCCACCACTTTTTCAATGTTAAATACTTCAAGAAAATATTTTACTTCTTAACCCTTACTCACTCGAGAAGACCTATTTTGTCTGTGTGTTATTCACTAAAGAGATAAATAAAGGTTAGCTAAATAGAAATGTTACCATAACCTTGTAAACCGATTCCCCTACATAATTAATAACCATCTCGTTAAAATTTAACCGTTGGGTGTGACGTCCGGGGTTCGATCCCAGGAGAAATTATCCATCGTGTACTTTAACATCTAGGGGAACTTCATTAGGATTTACAATTTACATGTTATGGTAGTAAATGTTTTATAATTTGTGTTGTGTGGTAAAGTTGATTTTGGATTTAGATTTTGAAAATAGGTCATCTTTTGTCTCCGAAGAGGTAGGCAGAGGTGCACATTACGGCACTGTACAATGTAACACCCACTTTTCACTATTCATGTTATGAGTCCCATGCAATAGGGGGTGAGCCAATTGCCATATTCCAGACTCTTGTTGAGATGTTTTTTAAACTCGGTAATGCTTTGCCCGACCCGGAAATCGAACCGAGACCCCTTATACGGCAGTCGCATATATTCGACCAACGAGGCAGTTCTTTGTTATGCGATAGTTATATTATGATTTATATAATGAACACCACTTTATGCTTATTATTCCCCTAGGATATAAGCACATTGGTTTTGTTAGTAGATCCTTTCTTCAACAGCAATTAGATTAATTCAATAGTGTCATTAGGCTTTACGTCTTCTGAGCTTCATAGTCATAAAAATACAACTTATTAAGCAAAGCAATCATTGTTATAAAAATACAACTTAATATAATTATTATTATTCACTGTAGCTAATTACATTGAGTCCTTATTAAAACCCCTCGATGTTACGATTCAAAATAATGCAAATTAACTTTAAAACTATTTTAAAATATACTGCTCCATATTCAAAGGCATTTCCTTCCAGCGTAATAAACATTCAAATATTTTGCATAAAAGTATAAGGTCAGGTACACCATAAAGTCGTGTTTTGCATAAAGTTAAAGTTAACTAACTACAGCTCACAGCTTTTTCGAGTGGAGAAATTTATTCAATGACTTCTTCCTCCTAGGGTGAGGTGACCTAACGGGTAACCAGGGCTCCGGCTCGACGTGCAGGAGAAGGAACGGGGTGGTTTTTAGTCAGTAAGAGTCTGACACTCCCTTCCGCGTCACCCAGGCGGGAGCAGTCATTCGATGATTTACCCCACTTAAAAAAAAAAAAAAGGGTGAGGTGAGAGGGAGTGTCAGACTCTTACTAACCAAAAACCCTCTCTCACCCTGTCCCTACTCCTGCTATAAGTCACGGTACCCTGTTAGGTTGTCCGCAGCACCGGGATCATCTCCTTACGTTGAAGTAACTTGGGAGATAGGCTGACTTCACCGGCGTATGTATTTTGTTATGTTTTGTTTTTAATTAGTAGTACCTAACATTGATTTAGTTTTTAAGGTCTAGGTATTGCAATAGGGAAACCGGTTATGATAGTTTAGGTAAGGTTGTATAAATAAATAAATACTTTTATTTTACAACTACTTCATTAGCGATTACTATTCATCAGAGTATTAAAATTAATACCTCAAGTTTGAGATTCAGTAATATTTAACCAAGGTGCAAATAAAAATAAAGAAATGTCCAATAACTATGCCTCGTTATAACTTTGACTGCCTCGTTGGCCGAGTGGTCGCAAGTGCGACTGCCGGGAAAGGGGTCTCGGGTTCGATTCCCCGGTCGCGCAAAGAATTAATGGGTTTTTTTTAATTTTCAGTAGTAGCACGGAGCCTGGAATTGTGCCCGGTATATGGCAATAGGCTCACCCCCTATAACATGGGACTCATAACATAAATACATAAATAGTGAAAAGTGGGTGTTACATTGTACAGTGCATAATGTGTACCTCTGCCTACCCCTTCGGGGATAAAAGGAGCGATGTTATGTTATGTCCAATAACTACTAATATAAAAATTCATTGTGAATTTCAAATTATTTCTACTTCAAGTGTACGTGAAGTTCGATCTCCTAGATTCTCAGGTTAGTTATAAAATATTATTATAATGGGCGAGTCCATTATATTTTATTAGTTACGTGTTAGCGTTCCTGTGATAAAATCTTCGTACTTGAGAAATGGTAATGAGAAGAATTTAAATGTCTCTGAATAAAAGCACTGTGGTTTTTATTCTTTTTTTATGGAATAAGCCGGAGCAGGCGTATCACCTGATGGTAAGTAATCGACGCCGCTCATGGACGCCCGAAACACAAGTGCGTTACCGGCCTTTTGGGGATTTAGAACATGAGGATTATTGGGGATATTTTAGAGAGGAATATTTTTATCAATTAAAACAATTAACATGACAGTCCTCTGTTAGACTATCGGCCTTCTTCTTTCCTCCTTCCTTAGGAAACGAGTTGAAAAGTTCAGGTCTTACACAGAGCGCTGCTGTCTACTCTCTATCAAAATATAAAGAGAACAAATAAAGAGTTTGAGTTTGAAAGAGTTTGAGTATGTAATGGCAAATATATTCTACTTACTCAGCAGTGACTTCGTGGTTAAAAATATAAAATAATGCAACATACTTAAATGACAGTTTATGAATTTTTTGCATGGTGTAAGATTCAAGAAGCCTAGAAACTTTAACTCAGGTTTCACAAAAGAAGTGAAGCAGGTACGAATAATCACTTTGTTTAAAAACATTTATGATGCCACAGCAATATTTCAAAAGACAATACTCACACAAGTTCCTTAGATCGGCAATACGAAGACACCGGTATTTTGACCGGAACCTTCAGATGCATGGCATTTTATACCTTATGGCACATCCTCTTACGTAGTGTTATCCCTTAATAAATCTTATCAGACCTCATGGGATATGAATTACGTTCAATGCGAATGACGTTTTGCGGGACGTGAAGTTTTCCCTTTGTGTGAAGTTTTATTGGATTCCTTTGACAATACCTTTAATACGAACCAAAGGAGGAATATACAAAAAAAACTTTCTTGTACTGTACTTTAGGGGTCTTGGTGCATTGTTTAAAGAAAATATGGCTTTTCCACAACTTTTTACGGCAGTTTCCGTAGATCTGCAGATAAAGGCATAATTTTATTGCATTTAAGTGTGGGTAAGCCATGCTTCGGCACGAATGAGCCGCCTCGACCGGAGTGATACCACGTGCTCACAGAAAACTGACGTGAAACAACGCTTGCGTTGTGTTCCGTGAGGTTACCGGAGGCCCAATTACATCCCTCTTCAATCTTCCCAATCCCTGAACTCCCAACAATCTTCAATTTCCTAATCCCCAAAAGGCCGGTAATGATTATGTAACGCCTCTGGTGCCTTGGGTGTCCATGGGCGGCGCCGATTCCGACCATCAGGTGATTTGTTAGGCAGTTTACCAGTTTATCCAATAAATAAATGTATGAAGATATTTATTAATTTCAACATCAAATGCAGACTAGTGAAAATGCTTATCATGGAAATAGTAACTAACATAAATAGATGTCACTTTCTTTAATCACTCAATTTAATATTTTCGCGGAATGATATTGCGTGATGATATGCTTTTATATATTCCCTGTCACTTACTCCATCAATGTCAACGAAAAACAAAAACACATTAAAACCTTCTGAAATAACATGTCGGAAAATAATTTTCAAAATTAAACAAAATACTATGCGTTAAAAATAACAATATAACCACAATACCTTCATACTCGTCGAATAACATGAATAATACGCCATTCAGAATTTATGTAAAACGCATATTCTCACGCTACGCCAGTCATAATGGTGCAGCGAATAATTATACGGCAACAAACACTTTTTTCGCTAATCACCGTAGTGAAAGAAAATGTCAAGAACAAAGTTACTGTAAATCACAGTTATTAAGTACTTTAGTTATTTAGTTAAAGTGTTGCAGTTAACGAACGTAACAACAAACAATGTTGGTTTAATTATAATCTTTATTGCCTTTGTAACCAAGTTGTCAGTAAAAAGTGGCGCATATTAGAGGGGTTGAACTTGAAGTACAGTTTTTTTTATATGTAGTTATATTTTTATATTTGTTGTTACAGATATTTGCGTATTTTTGTGGGATTATGTGGAGTTTTGGTAGAGTATTTTATAGAACACTGATCGTAATTTTCTGTTTCAGACACGTAGGTATGGTCCGCAACATACTTTTGACGTACTTTATTAGCTACGCCAATCGCTTACAATCAGTTGACTCGTCAATTTTTATGTTATCAATAAGACTATAATTAAATATGTTGTTATTTTTTATAATTACTATGTTAAGTAAAGATTTCTTGTTGTCTATGTTTAAACACTTGCCATCACTAATCAAACGAAGATCAATATTATATCAAATTATCTATATCATAATCCATAAAAAATACGCCATTCTGAAGTAATACGCCACTATGAAACGTTGATAGTCCTCGTGGTACCGGGTGGCTGGCGACCATAAAATTGCATTATAAAAGATGAACTTTGCATTTTTATGGTTGCTTCAGAACGTAAATTAAAGTAGTTTTATTACTGAAAATTGGAGGTATTCGTATTATAAAGCGTGGTTTTATTTTGAACACTAGGTTTAGGTATAAATATTAAAGTCTGTGATGTTAGGTACTTATTGTTACACCCACTGTTATACCAACAAATGAAATGCTAACAAATTGTGTCCTATACACGAAATCAAATTAAATACTTTTATAACTACATCTACATCATCTCAATCGTCAATATATTTTTCCGAATATTTTAATATAATAGGAATACCAAACATTCTTATTTCCAAATATTCAAACGCCACTTAATTCTAAGTCGCCCTTAAGTAATCATATCAAAATGAAACCCGTTTCCCGTTGTCACGCCATAACTTGAGAACGGCTAGACCGATTTGGCTGATTTTATGTAAAGCTCGATGTGTAGCCGTGTGTACCTATTTCAGACTTGCCACAAGAGGTACAAAAATAAGGAACCCCGCACTAAAAAGCAGCAAACTAAATTAACTCACTTAAACAAAGTTAAACAAGAAATTAAAAGAATTATACAACAATCTAGTTTGTTATAAATGGATTGCGTAAAACCAATCAGAAAGCTCTCCGTTCAACTGATTCACTTGAAGTTTACTTAGTCCAAGTTACCAGGCGATACTTACTAAGCTAACAACTGTACAATGGTAGATTATAGTCTTAAACGGGGGTGGCAAACCGCCGCATCTAAATATTGTACCTAAAACTTTTATAATAATAAAAATGCTATCATAATATTAGTATATTTAACGATAGTTAGTGATATTTAGCGATGAGGAAAATTTTTTGTGATGCCTTATGATAACATTTTTATATATTTTTTTTAAGGTGTAAATATTTTAGTTGATAGTTATTTATATTTGAAATTGTATATATTTTCAATTAGTAATAGTTAATATTAATTTTATTTATAATTAATTTTATTTATGTCCATTATTATCTTAAATAAACTTATATTGTAAAGTATATTTATAACAAACTAAATATCGTTTTATATTATAATTTTAATAATGTATTTATTTACATTAATAATAAACTATTTACAACTTAAAATACACAAAAATGTTATAAAGGAAAACTAAAAATAACTATTTACACAGAGCAATAAAAAAATTCGTCCGTGTCGACGTCAATTTTAAACTTAATGATAATGATAAATGTTGAGCCAAATATTTTGTGTTTCGTAGTACTTAATGGTTTGCCATCCCTGATCTATGAGCTGCCTCTAGACTGAAAGTATCTAGCAATTTCTAGGCATACTACATTATGATTGTCTCAAGTTTGAATCGATTCAATATTTAAATAAATTTTATCGTTTATTTTGGTAAAGAATAATTAGTTTTTTTATTATGTTATCAAGACTCTATTCAAGGTTGAGTAATTGTGATTGCTCGACTGTTGAGGGCGTGGGGACCGATTCCGGAAACGGCAAATTTTCTATCTCGAAAATTGGTTATAGTCACGAAGTTTCATTTGTGTTTCTTAATATTCAGAAGATTAGACTCGTGAAATTATTAACATAATAAGAAAGTAGGTAGGTATAATTGGCTAATTTCCTATATTTAAAATAAATTGTTGCAACTTTTCAAAGCAATAAATAATTAAATCATACTATCATCCATTGATTTGACAATTTACTTACTTTTAAATTTTCTCTCGCTAATTTTAAAGAAATAAGTATGCTGTTTGACGCAGAAATATGATGACGTCATCCAATACAAAATTCGTAGAAAAGTATCGTTTTTGACATTTTAATAAAAGTATTGAATTTGACTACCTACTTGGCAATTACCAATATAACCAATAGGTTATAAAAACCTTCCTACAATAATTTCACAAGATCATAGAAGTCTAAGTACTTCTATGGTCTTGTATAACATATTTTAGCTCGTAGATGACATATTTTAAAGGTTTTCTAAATCAAATTAAAAACTATAGCTAGTAGAAATAAAATGCAAAAGATAATAGAAGACCAATAAATTATTCATTGAGCACGAAAAAGATATAAAACTGAATTTAAATCCCAACTGAAAATTAAATAGATAATGATTTCAGTCAATGAGTGCCTTATCAGCGATAAGTCTCTAATCTCGAAAATTTTGTAACATAAATATTCAATTTAATAATTAGTTATCTACCCCATAGCTATGGTATCGTTTCATCTTTAAGGTAATTTGTAATTTCATTAAAACATAAATTAATTAACCTTTTCTTAACCTTACTGAAACCTGTAAGAAAGCTGAAGCTTTATGAAAACATACTCATTGGCAGTGGTGTATTTTAATTAGTTATGAGTACGTTAGTATTTTCGGTCTTCTATCGGATACATTTTGGTGAGTGTGCGTGGGAATTGCACGATCTTATTCCCCTAGTCTGTTTCATCATCGTGCTACCAGACGAACGGCAGGGCGCCACCCGTATATGGTCGGCATTCCTACTATTCGCACGAAGTAGCTTCCTTGTGCGAACCGCTAAGATATGGAATTCCTTGTCGGAATCTGTGTTTCCCGTCAAATATGACTTGGGTGTCTTCAAGTCCCGGGTGAACAGTTTGCTCATAGGTAGGCTCCATCATCGTCCACATCATCGTTTACGACCAGGCGAAATAGTGGAAGTCGACTTAGTAAGTATAAAATAAAATAAAGCTTCGATATCGGTTGTCACGTTCACGATCACGTTATTAATACTCTTTTAAAAGTATATTCAAGGTACATTTTGATTTTTCTACAATTTTAATAAATGTATAGATAGATTATAGACATTTCAAGAATTTCTAAGCAATACGGAGACTGGCTTAAAAACACACTTGCTTATCAGCTTTTCCCAAAGATCACTCTCAAAAATCCCGTCTTGTTTACATAAATTACCGTTTAGAACAAAATGAGGCTTCACATGATGAGTTTAAGGTAAATATTTATGTGGAGCAGCCATATTTGTTGGATACGTTAATAAAGTACATAGAGATAAAACGCGTACACATCATTCATGTCTTCAAACTTTGATTAAATTTCTGTTCTACGTATTTTGGTGCGAGGTGAGTGTCAAAATTGCTGCACGGTTGGTGCGGTGGCTGGACAACTGGCTGCCGCGCAACGTGTCGCGAGTTCGATTTCCGTACGGAGCAACTCTTTGTGTGATTCACAGATTGTTGTTCCGGGTTTGGATGTCATGTGCATGTGAACTTGTATGTTACTGTCTATAGTGTACTGTACTGTCAGTAGGCTGCGCGACATTGCCGCGACCGCGCACGCTGCGCATGACGAAGAACCCCTCTGTGGCTCGAAACTAGTAGAGCTTTTCTCAGTATATTCACGTAAGTAACCTGCGATTTTTAGTATGTCTCACGATAGTTATTATAAAAACTTGTATGTTTGTAAACGCATCTATTACATAGGAGAAAATCCTAATGTAGGGCAACGTTTTTTAAACAAAAAAAGTATTCAGTTCGATTTTAAAATCAAGAATTTTAGAAAGGATTTTATAAGACAATGTTTTTGAGTATGCTCAGTTTTTGAAAATTGTAGTACCTAGCATAGAGTTTAGAATAGTACTCATTGCGAGTCTAATAAATAACAAAATACCTAAATGGTGAATAATGGCTATCACATTTGATATACATTCTATCTCCATCTCCTGCTTACCTCTTTGGAGAATAGCGGTAAGAACTTCTAATAGTTTAGTTCAGAAAATTAATTTAGTAGTATTATGTATTTTACATGTTTGTGCATTGTTTAACACAGGTGGTTACACAAACAAGTCACCCTTCGAAAGTAATTAAAACTTCCTTGAATAATTAGCATACATGACTATTAACTGGACTTACAAATTTTATCACTGTGAACCATACACATAACATACACGCCTTTTATCCCCGAAGAGGTAGGTAGAGGTGTACATTATGCTACTGTACAATGTAACACCCACTTTTCACTATTTATGTTATGAGTCCCATGTAATAGGGGTGAGCCTATTTCCATGTTTCGGACACAATTGCAGAGTCAGTGCTACTACCGAGAATTTTATTTTTAAAAACTCTGTAATACTTTGCCCGACCCGGGAATCGAACCCTTGCCCAGTAGTCGCACTTGCGACCACTCGGCCAACGAGGCAGTCCAGAAACTCTTAATTACGATACGAATTACATACAACTAATTTGCTTTTTTACTAGAACGACTCGACAGTCAAATAAATATATTGTACAAGTTTACATAAAAATATAATATTATTGGAAATTAATTCTTCAAATATTTTATAGGATCAATAAAATGAATACAGATAAATTAAGTAATAAGTATGTGCAGATGCAGAACATATTAAATAATAAAATAATTATTATTATATTTACGTAACGTGACTGCAAACGAAATACGTCATAAATCATAAATTGTAAAGGTGTATTCTCATTTGTAACTCTTGTCTGTACGACAAGTCTGTGTATATTATCACAGTCGCAGTGTGTCATTGTCAGCGGTATAACAAACAAAAATATACATCAGGCTATTTTTTTATCTCGCCTGATGATAACTGACGAAAAAAAACAGTAAAAGTCAAAGTCAAAAAGTCAAAAGTCAAAATCATTTATTTCAATTACATCAGGAAGGCTTTAGGTTGCTCATTCCAAGGTGTAGATTCCTATGGAGAAGAACGAGCAAGAAACTTCATAGGTTACTCTTTTTCAATCAGGTTTACAATACAATTCTCTAGTTACATAGTTTTATTGATTTAATTGTGTAAAGAAAATAACCTTGAGAATAATAAAATCATAAAATCTGGAGCTGACCAGTCCCAATTGACGGTGCCCGTTCATGTATTAACGATGTAGTTTCTTGTTCGTTCTTCTCCATTCGAAACTACACTTTGGATCGAGTGCCTAGCTTCACTGACTGACAGACGGACGGAGAATTCAATTTTTGACCTTTCAAAAGTGCCGAATTAAGGATTAATTGAAGTAAATGCTTTGATTTTGACTTTGACGACGCAGCCTACGATGGAGCACGCCTGACCTATGTCACCTATTCACTCGAGATTTGAAGACATTCAGATTTGATTATGTATAATGTCAGACTTGGGTTTTAATAAAGTAAATATAACAGAGAATATGACGAAAAGCTTACGGCTTGTTTAATGGAAAGCAGTTACTGTAGCTTACGGACGTAGTTGTCGACCTCATAAAATTCTTTACTCCTCCTTGTTTGAACGATTCCGAAGCAAATATCTGATTACTTTAGTACTAAATGTCATCGTACTTAATGAGTCTTATATAAAACTAGCGACTCGGCCCGGCTTCGCACGGGTGCAAAATGCATGTATTTTACATAGAATCACTCTATCTATTAAAAAAAACCGCGTTAAAATCCATTGCATAGTTTTAAAGATCTAAGCATACATAGAGACAGACAGACGGAAGATAGTGATAGAATGTAGTGATTAAATACTGAAATTCTACGAAAAGGAACTAAGTCATCTATCGTTTACCCTAAAAAAAAACCGTTTATCTCAACGTGGACGACCAGACGGTAGTTATATTCGGCAGTCGATATCTTGTAGCTGACAAATCATGACGACGATTAAAAACATGTTAATTCAACATAGTAAAAAATAAGTCACGTGTCTTATCTCCAATGTGAACACGATTCAAAACAAAAAAAATCAATAAAACATGTCTGCGAAGGTACGTAGAAAAACCAGTATTACAGGTCACTGGAGTTTATAAGTCTGTTAATTCTATTAATGCGTCTGTATTATAATTATTTATTTCCTCGAAAAGACTGATGAAGTGTGTACACAAGAATGTTGTGTTAATTCACGCTAATGTAACACGTGGGACACATCAATTCATAACTAAGTGTTATAATACCTAATTGTTTTTCTTTGATTATTCTGCGCTTGTCACTGCCAATGCATTTTAAACCATAACTTCACGTCTTTTATCCCCGGGAGGTTACATTTTCAAATGTAATGGTAATGGTTTGGCGTTAAATTGTAAATCATACTTTGTACCTTTTACTATTAAATAATAATAATAATAAATGGGAATATTTTATATCTACATTTCGCCCGAATACTTAAAGACTTTTTTATCTGAGGGGGAAAAATCATACAAAACTTATAAAATATGTGTCGAAGAGATAACTTTACTTACTTTAAAACCTCCGGTCGTCTGCCTAAACGTTTGAGAACAGTAAAAAGCTCTTGATGGTAAATGGTCATAAAAATAAATTTTCTTCATTAAAACCTCTCAACTGTAACATCACTCGTGATATGAGAAATACCTTTGTTGTATACAATTTCTATATTTTCTGCTTCTTATTTACATTTTATCAAATTGTTTTCTTAATTTCCCCTTTGTTTACAAAGACATGTTTAAACAAAAACGCGAACTAATATCTCATTTATTTCACTGAAAGCCTTTTTGTTGGAATATGTACGTTAAAGTAATTGCTTAAAATTGGTTTTCAAACGTTTCTTCGGAGCGTATTATTATTTTATTTGTTCCTCGAAGTTTCCTCGTTCAGGCTATGTGATGTACATATTATATTTTTTATGTCATAAACCGGTAAACGAGCAGGCGGATCACCTGATAGTAAGCAATCGGCGACGCTCATGGACACCTGGAACACTAGAGGCGTTACAAGTGCGTTACCGGCCTTTTAGGGATTAGGAATTTGAGGATCGTTGGGGATTCAGGGATTGGGAAGATTGGGGAAGGGGAGGGAAATTGGGCCTCCGGTAACCTCTCTCACACGTCGATACACAACGCAAGCGTTGGTTCACGTCGGTTTTCTGTGAGGCCGTGGCATCCCTCCGGTCGAGCCGGCCCATTCGTAAATATCATACACAATTTAATACATTTTCCGCTCGTTATTTAGTTGCTATGAATCTTTCTCGGCATTCCATCGAAATCAGTTCAGTCGTTTACGAGATCGAGTGACAAAATACATATTTGAATGAAAATAAATATGTACTGACATAATATAATAAGTAATTATTGTCATCCATTATTTTAATAAGTGGTATTGCAATTCAAAGCACATTTCCAAGTTTGCAGGCTTTTACGAACTTTCATAAATATGATAAATCAAATTATAAGTTTGTTCTTTAGTTAGACCAATAATAATTATGTGTCGTAAGGTTGATGTATCAACCTATCACTGGAATTAAATTATTTTGCTATGTTAATATCTTTTATAATTTTTATGACAGAATAAACTAAAAATAACGATATACGCACGCCTGCAACTGCTGCTCACGAGGAAGGGTGTCCCTCTGTGACTCGAAACTAGTAGAGCTTGTCTCAGTAGCACGTAAGTAAACCATTATTTTAAATTAACTTTGTCTTGCTCGAGTTTCATTCCATTTGCAACCATGTGACTGACGAATAAAAGTCTTAAATTGATAATATTAATAGGTTAGTAATCATTTAACTTTATATTATTACAAATGTATAAGATTGTGAGGGTGTATCTTATACTTATCTTATACCACTTACTACTATCTATATATATATAAAAGAAAGTCGTGTTAGTTACACTATTTATAATTCAAGAACGCCTCAATCGATTTATTGTTTTTTTTGTTTGTTTGAACGCGCTAATCTCCGTAACTACAAGTCTGATTTGAATAATTATTTTTGTGTTGGATAACGCATTTATCGAGGATGGCTACAGGCTATAAAACATCACGCTCCGACCCATAGGAGCTGAGCAAACCGTGTGAAACCGCGCGGAAGTAGCTATTGTTTAATTATAGCTCTTTCACGCAAAAACTACTGAATATTATAATTTTTATATATTCAGTACGTTTTTATTTTATAAACTTCTATACATATATTCATAACATCACGTATTTTATCCCCAAAGGGGTAGGCAGAGGTGCACATTACGGCACTTAATGCCACTGTAAAATGTAGCACCCACTTTTTACTATTTATGTTGAGTCCCATGTGACAGGGGGTGAGCCTATTGCCATATCCCGGGCACATTTCCAGACTCCGTGCTACTACTGAGAATTTTTAAAAACCCAGTAATATTTTGCCCGACCCAGGTATTGGAACTTGCGACCACTCGGCCAACGATGCAGTCTTAATTTTAACTAAGTAATATATTAACTAAATAATAATTGGGTACAGAGATAAATTATATTTTGAAATAACAAATACTTTTATTCCAAGAACGCGGGTGCAACCGCTGACAGAATTTAATAAACTAATAATAATACCTATATATTTGGGTTATCCAAAGTATGCAAATGATATATCGACTGGTAAATTAACGCTATGCAAATTGTTGACCCGTGGCTCCACACGTGCGAACTGTAACCTGTTCGTGTATTAAATTATTTTGCACTTTATTAGTTAGTCACAGCTTATTAAGCTTATCATGGAAATACGAGCACATATAAATAATACATACCAACCTGAAATCTTTGTATCTTTGCTTAGTTTTCTATATCTCTTAAAGTGGCAGACAGTTAGAAACAATATATTTAGACGCCTGTTTAATAAATTAAAATATTAAAGGTACTGTTACAGAAACATAACATCACGCCTTTTATCCCCGAAGGGGTAGGCAGGTGGACATTATGCCACCGTACAATGTAACACCCACTTTTCAGTATTTATGTTATGAGTCCCATGTAATAGGGGGTGAGCCTATTGCCGTATACCGGACACATTTTCAGACTTCGTGCTACTACTGAGATTTTTAAAAACCCAGTAACACTTGCTCGACCCAGGAATCGAACCCGAGACTCCTTGCCCGGCAGTCGCACTTGCGACCACTCGGCGAACGAGGCAGTCACTGTTACACTTTCTCTAAAATAAAAGGTGTTCGTAAGACCATGTTTAAAAATATTCAAATATCGAACATCTGTCGATACGTAAACATGCCTGCAATGAGCATGCTAATATTGAGCAACATTCCGACACACGTGCTAATAAGTTTTTTTTATCAGCAGATGGATCACGTGATGGTAAGCAATCGGCGTCGCCCATGGACATCTGGAACACCAGAGCGTTACAAGTGCGTTACCGGCCTTTTGGGATTAGGAGTTTGAAGATTGTTGGAGATTCGGGGATTGGGGAGATTGGGGAAGGGGGGAGGGAGCTGGGCCTCCAACACCTTACTCACACGACGAAACACAACGCAAGCATTGCTTCACGTCGGTTTTCTGTGAGGCCGTGGTATCAATCCGGTCGAGCGGGCCCATTCGTGTCGATGCATGGCTCTGCCACACTTATTATAAGTGTGCTTTCGTTCGTAGCATGTGTGTGTGTGTTGTGTGTGCTCAATTGAAGCATGTTTTTGTGATTGACATTAGCATGTGTAACAGTACTTTTGATAATGTAGTTAGAGGTTAGTCTCAGGCGTGATGTAAGTGCGGGGATCTTTTTGGGGAAAACCTTTAAAAGAGCAAAAATACTGGATATATGAAATCTCTTCCCCACCAAAATCACTGCCGGTTACAATCAGCGCCTTTGACAAGTACAGAAACCTTTGACTAGACCAGTTCTGGAGACCTCTGTGGAACACATTTGTCACCTATAATTTCGGGGTAGCACCTATATCTACTTTAATATGACGTTGTTATTTTTTGATATTAAATAAGTATTTGCATTTTTATTTATATTTTTTGTCATTATTGACAATTTTTATTACTGCTAAAGAAATAAAACTAAATTGATGTTCCTCGAACTATAATTGTTTTATAGTCATACAAGTAATAAAGTGATAGAGCTTTTTTTTCGATTGAATATAGAATCTGAGTCAGATTTGCGTTTCATTTTTACTTTGCTCAAAAAACTGGGACATATTTTAGAATGTATAAAAAATGAGTATATTTTTAAAAGACTGAAAATACATCTGTTCTCGTACACACTTAGGTCACGGTGTCCATGGGGGGCGCCGATAACATAATATCGCTTAAGATGAGGTGATTCAAGTTCTTTCTTTTCTTTATAAAAAATGCACCTACGGCACAGGAGAAAATGCCACAAAGGATTATCTCTTATACCGTGGATGTGTTTACAAATATACAAGTTCACATACACATGCCACCCAGACCCAGAACAACAATCTGTGGATCACACGTTGTATGGCAACCAGTTGCCCAGCCACTGCACTATTCGCGCAGTTCTCAATAACCTTGTATTTAATTTAAAAAATACTTGGAATACAGGAAAACTTAAGTCATACACATTATGTCACAATTCTAGGAACTAGAACATTGTACTAGCTACTTCCGTGCGGTTTCACACGCTCTGCTCAGCTCCTATTGGTCGTAGCGTGATGTTTTATAGCCTATAGCCATCCTCGATAAATGTGCTATCCAACACAAAAAGTTTTATTCAAATCAGACTTGCAGTTACGGAGATTAGCGCGTTCAAACAAACAAAAGAACATACTCTTTCGCTTTATAGAGGTATAATAAGTATAAGATTTGATATAATGTAGTGTAAAAAAATGATAGAATTTATAATGAAGCTTATTATATTTCTAGGTATTCTTAGTTGTTCATGTTTAATATTTGTCGCTTTCCTGCAAATATTAGATACTAGATACTCAATCAAAAACCCACTATTGCGTAATAAAAAGAGATAATAAAAAAAAAGTTGATTAGTTTAAAAAACCAGTATACAGCAAATTATAAGATTAACAGGAAAAAATGCATTTTTTTCTCACAGTATTTAATTTCAAAGAAGTGAAAAAAATTTGAAAGATTATATCTACTTTTTTCCTGTTTTTCCTATAGCTAATCAAATAATGGCTTTGTGGTCAATTATAAGGTTATCAAAATTAAAGGTAATCGCCGTTTTTTCGTATTGATATGATATCATCAGTGAAATAACGCTTGCGTTGTGTTTCGTCGTGTGAGCGAGGTTACCGGAGGCCCAATTACCCCTAATCTCCCGAATCCCTGCATCCTCCACAATCCTTCAATTCCCAATTCTCAAAAGGCTGGTAACACACTTGAAACGCCTTGGTGTTTCGGGTGTCCATGGGCGGCGCCGATTGCTTACCATCAGGTGATCCGTCTGCTCGTATACCGGCTTATGCTATAAAAAAAAGTCTTAAATTAAAATGAGAGGTGTGTCACAAATTATACTTTTTTATAACATCAACAATGTTAAAAATTCCTATTTTTTATGAATTAAATAATAACTATACAAGTGACATCAAAGTTTTTTAAGTATTTTGAAGACTGGTTTCATGACATTAGCAAGAAAAATGCATAAATATTATTAATACGTATTAATATAGGTACGTAACTTTTTTTATAAGATATACATATAATGGATAAGATTTTATTAGGATTTATAGTGTTCTATACACATATAATTCCCACATTTATGATAAATCCCTAAAGGTCTGAAGCATTTTTTTCTAAGTAACATATTTTTCAAATTTCAATTAAAATACTTTTATAATACCTACACTAACTTCTGACACTGGCTAACTGACTGACGTCGGTCACGTTAAAAAGTAGCCTATGCGCTATTCTCGGAGAACCTAACGGGTTACCGGGGCTCTGGCGCTAAACGCAGGAGAAGGAACGGGGTGGTTTTTAGTCAGTAAGAGTCTGACACTCCGTCCCGCCTCACCCAGGCGGAAGCAGTTATTCGATGATTTTCCCCCCTTAAAAAGAATACCATAATAAAATTCTACTCGTTGTTCCGATTTCATCTCGATTCGTTCACCCGTTTTGACATGAATTAGTAACAACCATATACACAAACATTCGCATTAGTAAAAAGATAATGTCACCTAAAGCAAGCCCAAATAGTAAATCACTCACTTTTTGTTAGTTACGTCGTAATAGGTATAGGTACTTACTTCTATTCAATGTTATCCATAAACATCTATACCCAGATAAATAAAATTAAAGTGTCTGTTTGTAATATTACAATAACCACTTTTTATTACCTGCATAATGAACAAACATACGATCTACATTCCAAAATATCTGTCTTTCAATTTTTGTCTGTCTGTCAGTCTGTTTGTAATGGCGAATCTCTGTAATGGCTGGACCGATTTTGCAAAACATAAGCTACTTTTATTAGAAAAATTGAAACAGATATAAAGTTTGTTCTAAAATTCATATTCAACGCAAACGAAGTCGCGGGTAACAGCTAGTGGTAAAATAAATAACATAAATGTAATATTATGTGTGTGACTAATTAAGTTTTTCAGGTAATTAGGTAAGAGGTGTGGAATGTGTGTGGAATAGAAGGCAAATGAGCAGATGGCACACCTGAAGGTAATCGATCAGCGCCGCCCATGGACATGGACACCCGCAACACCAGGGGAGTCACAGGTGCGTTGCCGGACATAAAACGTGACATATTTGACATAATATAGCAGTACATATACAGTAGAGTAGCAGCACGATAGACGCCGCGCCGCGGGTCGCGAAATGCTGCTCATGAACATATTCATGAGTACCACGATAACGTTGTAAAATCAGTGCAATAATTCGTGTTCTATAAAAAAAACGAAAAACGGAAACAAGGAATTTTGAGTCAATAATGCAACATGGTCTAAAATTATTGAAATTAACTCACATGTTTTTTTTATGGCATAAGCCGGTAAATGAGCAGACGGATCACCTGATGGTAAGCAATCGGCGTCGCCCATGGACACCGGGAACACCAGAGGGGTTATTAGTGCGTTACCGGCCTTTTGGGGATTATTGGGGTTTAAAGAATTGGGGAGATTGGGAAAGGGGAGGGTAATTGGGCCTCCGGTAACTTCACTCACACGACGAAACACAACGCAAGCGTTGCTTCACGTCCGTTTTCTGTGAGGCCGTGGTATCACTCCGGTCGAGGCGGCCCATTCGTGGCGAAGCATGGCTCTTTCACACTTGATTCTAAACTACCCATATTCAGGTTTTGCATAAAAACTTAAACTATGTAACCTTCGTCTTGGTGGCCCTGAGGCTTACGACGCCTGCTTCTCATGCATGAAGAGTACGGATTCGAAACCTACCAACGCCAAGTACTAATATGACTTGTTCCGAGTTATATAATATAGGTACTTTCTAAGATTATCTAGATACAACTGACAAACAATAAAGGATACTGTGTGAGACCTATGATTATATTATGATTATGATTTGGGCTTATGATTTGTTGAAAATCGCCAATCCGCATTGAGCAAGCGTGGTGATTAATACTCAAACCTTCTCCGTGTAAGCCACTTATAGCCTATTGACGATGTTAATGATGTATACAACCAACAATGTGACGCCAAATTTTCACCAATTATTTTATGGATCCCATGTAATCAAATAGAGGGTGGACCTATTGCGTTATATCATGCGCTTTTCACTCCATTCGACCAACAAGAGATTATACGTATGGGTTCATAATGTAAATAACATAACATCACGCCTTTTACCCCCGAAGGGGTAGGCAGAGGTGCACATTATGACACTTAATGTCACTGTACAATGTAACATCCACTTTTCACTATTTATGTGATGAGTCCCATGTACGTATTGAGCGTATTGCCATACACCACAATACCAGACTCCGTGCTACTACTGAGAATTAAAAGAAAATCCCAGTAATGCTTTGCTCGACCTAGTAAACGAACCCGAGACCCCTTGTGCTTACAACCACTCGGCTAACGACGCAGGTTTAATGTAAATAATTATAAAATTATGCTAAAATGTAAACTTTTTGAACAACACACACAATATCTAGTTTGTTTACATCGAACAACCTCCAAAACTAAATGGTTCGCTATGGTATTTCCTACTCATAGTACAAAATTTTCTGAACCTTCATTATTATGCAAAATAACACATTTTCAATCAATATCCATACGTTCAACTAATACATCAACAACACAGTAAAGGAAATAATAAAATGATTTGTAAAACCAGTCCTTATTGCAATGAAGTAAGGTTAATCTTTATGTATGGCATATACCGGTAAACGATCAGACGTATTACCTAATGGTAAGCAATCGGCGTCGCCCATGGACACCTGGAACACCAGAGGGGTTATTAGTGCGTTACCGGCCATTTGGGGATTAGGAGTTTGAGGATCGTTGGGGATTCAGGGATTGGGGAGATTGGGGAAGGGAAGGGTAATTGGGCCTCCGGTGAACTCACTCACACGATGAAATACAACGCAAGCGTTGCTTCACGTCGGGTTTCTGCGAGGCCGTGGTATCACTCCGGTCGAGCCGGCCCATTCGTGCCGAAGCATGGCTCTCCCACAATTGAATTATACAGTATGATTACAAAGGATATATTGTATGTTTTTTAGGGACAAGTCCACCATAATTTCTCAAAACGGCTGCAACGCAGTAGCTGTGCCCACGCGCCGTCTGTACGTAGTTTTCAAACTATGCGCTTACGGTGACAATGAATTTTAATGTTACCTAGATAAATAGGTGCTGTTGATAAATAATAAGTAATCTTTCTTGATCAGTAATAATTATATTGAATATTCATAAATAAGTAATCGGCGAATTACATAACATCACGCCTTTTCTAGGCAGAGGTGCACACAGAAGTAACACCCACTTTTCACTATTTACGTTATGAGTCCCATGTAATAGGGGGTGAGCATATTGTCATATACCGGGCACATTTCTAGACTTCGTGCTACTACTGAGAATTTTTAAAAAACCAGTAACACTTGCCTGACCCGGGAATCGAACCCGATAAGATGACAGAGGAGCTTTTTATTTAGTTTATATACAACAAACTTAATTCTTAGTATTGTTATAATACTTTTTGTTTTTATCCATAAGGCGTAGAGAGGTCATCAGACGAGATGCTAGGTACCTATACTACCTATATTTTTAATTAAGCTATATAAAAAGTCTTCAACAAATAAGATTCTAAGACGCAGTACCTTAAACGACACGTGACTACAACATATAACGAGATTTTGAGCGCATATTTGACTGTTTTAGAATTAGAATAAATTCAAAATTCGTTCACGTGATTAGGAAAAAGAATAAAAATTTCAACCAGCTTTTTGCTCTCACTTTTAGTAAGAACTTCTTGTCTTATTAGGAAGACTTATATTTCGTTTGACTTAAAAATAATATTAAGTAGGAGCTACATTAGTCGTATTGAGAAAGGAGTTCAGCAGCGTTCTAAAGAAATCCATGTTCAGGTTTTTTTTGTACTTAATAGGTCGACATTTGACCACCATCTCGCCTGGTGCTAAGCGATGATGTGGACGATGATGGAGCCTACCTATGAGCAACCTGTTCACTCGGGACTTGAAGACACCCAAGTCATATTTGACGGGAAATACAGCCTCTGGCAAGGAATTCCATTCCATAGCGGTTTGCATGAGGAAGCTTGACGCGAATGGTATAGTAATTGTGGTATGGTATGGTATGGTATATCCATAATGATGATAATGAAATTCAATGTCACCATCGTCAGTCTTTTTCTATTTACAACTAGACATAGGATGCTGCCTTTTAAGATAGATTTTTTATGGAATATGCGAAAACGAGCATACGGATCACCTGATGCAATCGGCGTCGCCAATGTAAAACATGGAATACCAGAGGTGTTACAAATGCGTTACCGGTCGTTTAGGGATTAGAATTTTGAGGATTGTTGGGGATTCAGGGATTGGGGAGATTGGAGAAGGGGGGGGGGGGGGGTAATTGGGCCTCCGGTAACCTCACCCAGACGACGAAACGTTGCAAGCGTTGTTTCAAGTTGTTTTTCTGTGAGGCCGTGGTATCACTCCGGTCGAGCCGGCCCATTCATGCAGAAGCATGGCTCTCCCAGACTTTATTCACGTTATCCACACTTCATGAATCCCAATTAGAGTTACTCATGTAATCATACCTAATTAATTAAACTTACTTATGTCTATTACGGAACTTTTGTAATACTAATAAAATTCACACTTAGCTCGATTTTTCGCTCTATGTTTTAATTGCTATGATATATATGTATATCAATAATGTAACAATACCAAAAGTCTTAGAATCGATTGATAAAAAAAATTAAGGGATATTAATATTACAAAATGAACATTTTGACTTTATTGGGATAAAGTTTATTAAAGTAACTAGCTGTTGCCCGCGACTTCGTCCGCGTAGATGAACGACTTCTGACAGAATTAACCAGAATCAATTCAGTGCCCAAGTAAGATTTACCTATTTTGAAATGATTTATCGTAGTTTCAATAAATAAATAATCCCGCAGGGATCTTACCAGTATAGTACCCGATCACGTAAGGTTTGAGTAATAAAAACTATTCTATCGACTATTGTTGTACCGAATCTCTCTAAAATAAGTTCAGTGGTTAAGAGTTAGAGAGTCCTGGGGCATTGACGCATAGTTCCCGTTCTCGTGGACATCTGTGAAAAAACTATCATACGTTACCCAGGTCCCAAATCATCGTTTTACCGAATGTAATTCAAAAAGATTCAATGATTCTAAATTCAATGGCTAAGAAGATTTATACAAACTCTCATTCCCTATTTTATCCCCTTAGGGGTGGAATTTATCAAAATCCTTTCAAGGAATACCTATGTCATAACTTTATGCATGCAAAGTCTCAGCCCGATCAATTTAAAACTGCAAAGTATCATACAAACTTTCACCCCTATTTTACCCACTTTGGGGTGAGAATGTTCAAAACCTTTCTAAAGGGACGTTTACGTCATAATATCCATCTGCACGCCGAATTTCAACCCGATCGGTGTAAAACTGACAAAGCTTCATACAAACGTTCATCCCCTATTTTACCCCCTTGGGGTGGAAATTATCAAAATCCTTTCAAGGATGCCTACGTCATAACATCTATCTGCATGCCAAATTTCAACCGATCGGTTTAAAACTGACAAAGTCTCATATAAACTTTCATCCCCTATTTTACCCCTTGGGGTGGAAATTATCAAAATCCTTTCACATCGGATGCTTACGTCATAACATCTATCTGCTGCATGCCAAATTACAACCCGATCGGTTTAAAAACTGACAGTCTCATACAAACTTTCATCCCCTATTATACCCCCTTGGGGGTGGAAATTATCAAAATCCTTTCACAGCGGATGCTTACGTCATAACATCTATGTGCATGCCAAATTTCAACCCGATCAGTTAAAACCTGACAAAGTTTCATACAAACTTTCATCCCCTTTTTTACCCCCTTGGGGGTGGAAATTATCAAAATCCTTTCAAAGCGGATGCTTACGTCATAACATCTATCTGCATGCCAAATTTCAACCCGATCGGTTTAAAACTGACAAAGTCTCATATAAACTTTCATCCCCTATTTTACCCCTATTGGGGGGTGGAAATTATCAAAATCCTTTCACATCGGATGCTTACGTCATAACATCTATCTGCATGCCAAATTACAACCCGATCGGTTTAAAACTGACAGTCTCATACAAACTTTCATCCCCTATTATACCCCCTTGGGGGTGGAAATTATCAAAATCCTTTCACAGCGGATGCTTACGTCATAACATCTATCTGCATGCCAAATTTCAACCCGATCAGTTAAAAACTGACAAAGTTTCATACAAACTTTCATCCCCTTTTTTACCCCCTTGGGGGTGGAAATTATCAAAATCCTTTCTTAGCGGATGCCTACGTCATAACATCTATCTGTATGCCAAATTTTAGCCCAATCTGTCCAGCGGTTTGGGCTGTGCGTTGATAGATCACTATGTCAGTCAGTCAGTCAGTCAATCACCTTTGAATTTTATATATATAGATAATAATGTCTTTACATAGTAGTTTATGTGTTTTCAGATACAAAATGTGGTTCATTCTGTTCTTTTCTAACTAATAATTTTATCTTATCATTCCGATAGTGCAGCCATCGAAATTTCCCAAATTCGACTCATAAAAATTATCGATTTATAAAAGTACCTACATCGATCAAAACGCATGCATTAGCAACGATTTGTGGCGAACACTTTGTTGATCCGAAAATCTGTGTTGATCCGACGCTTTTTCTTAATCCATTATTCATCACTGTTAAGGTATGTAGTTCGGATCGGATCAACTTTATTATATCTGTGGATCAACAGCTGCACTGACGTGACTGATTTCTGACGGTCTCCGATGTTGATCCGATATTCAAATCCATCCTGCGATACGCATGTTAATCCGATTCAAATGAGCCAATCACAGCAAACCGACTTCGCCACAGGAACCGATTTTAAGGAATCATTCATTAAAATTGTGCGTCTTTAATTAACACAAGAAAGAGGGCATCGGGTCATTTGACCCAACGCAAAAAAATCTTAATTTTATAAACGCGTGGCGTGTAACATGTGGCGCGTGGAACGGGCGACCCACTGAATGCAGCGCTGACCTATGGGATTACGTGAAAGAGCACGCCACGCGGTCGCACGCGCCGTGAGTACGCCTAACCCATTGCACGGCCTCAGACTCTTACTGAGTAAAAACCACTCCATTTCTACTGCTGCTCTTTGAGCCGGAGCCCCGGCAACCCGTTAGGCCTTCCGCGGCTCCGTATAGGGTAGTACATAGGTACATAACATAACATCACGCCTTTCTTCCCCGAAAGTATAGGTAGAGGTGCACATTACGGTACTTAATGCCACTATACAATGTAGCATGTCGCGGAGAACCTAACGGGTAACCGGGACTCCGGCTCGACGTGCAGGAGAAGGAACGGGGTGGTTTTTAGTCAGTAAGAGTCGGACACTCCCTCCCGCCTCACCCAGGCGGGAGCAGTCATTCGATGGTTTTCCCCTATTAAAAAAAAATACAATGTAACATTCACTTTTCACTATTTATGTTATGAGTCCCGTGTAATAGGGAGTGAGCCTATTGCCGTAGTACATACACTTACATAATAATATAACTATATGTAGTTACGATGTTTTGTTTCAGTTTTGTTTACAAATTCAGTTACATAATTTGAGTACGGAACAAAAGATACTACAGGCCCTAAGCAAAGTAATTATTCACGCGGTGTCTTTTGTTTAGCTTGACTCAAATTATTACCGAAAAAAAACCAAACTATGTATAATGTTTTTTTCTACCAAGTTTCAAATTTAAATAGAATAATTTATGTAAGTACTACATTTTGTTAAGGACAAGCTAATGATTTTGAAACAATATAAGGTAATACATAATACGATAAGTAGGTAGGTTTATTTTTGACAACTGTGTCAAATATATCAATCTTACTTGCTTAACATAATAATGTTATTATGTACGTTATATTGGGGTTTTTTATTTATACAAGATGTGACTTTTTTATTCGTGTTTTAATTTCAAATTAAAATATGACCCAGTAGGACCTGCAACAGCAGTGACGGGTTGAGACTCTCACTTCTCGAAACTTAACTAGTATCTGTGTGAATTTATTCAAGTTATATGTACTTTCTAAGTTTATTTAGACGCCACCGATATACGGTAAAAGAAGACATCGTGAGGAAATTAGGATTTATAATTTCTAATTATAAGTTTAAAATTACCAACACGTTTTGAGCAAGCAAATCCTCTCCATGTGAGAAGAGGCCTTTGCTGAACAAAAGGTACAAACCAAAAGAGATACTAAACAAAAAAAGGCCTTTACTCAACAAAACTAAAAAGAGTCTTCAAATTGAGTAAACCATTGAATGCCTTTATTCCTGTTTAGTTCGGGGATCGACAACAAGGAAACAAAACGCTCGATTAGCCAATGGAATTACTTAACGACAATAAAATTACCACTCAACGGGAGATTACCACTAATTGTGTTTGTACACAACAAACAATACAATTATAGGACTATTAACTATTTTTGTAGCCTTGTGATACAATACAAATAAGTATCAATCAAATATAAAAATCTTGTGATAGATTGACTGACTGACTGACAAACAATGCGCAGATCAAAACTATTGTAGAAGGCGAAATTAAAATGGTGATAATCCCCTTGAATAAAGACGGCAGGTTAAAAGAAATTGTTGCTGCCATTCGTTCCGTTGGGTACTGTTAGAGCTGATTGTGACAGGTCTAGTTCTCTGGTATACCGGAACTTATTGGACTGCTGATCTCGTAAGTGCGGATGCGAGCAAGGCTGACCAGAACCAGACCCGTGCGTACGGCCCGTTGCGTTCTGCGCGCGCCTCAAAGAGCCATCAGACCACCACAGATGGGGCCCAGTAGGGCTGAGTCCCGATACAGAGCCGCGGAAGGCCTAACAGATTGCCAGGGCTCCGGCTCGAAGAGCAAGAGTAGGAACAGAGTGGGTTTTAGTCTGTAAGAATCTGACACTCCCTCTCGCCTTACCCAAGGCGGGAGAAACCAATGGATGATTTCCCTCCCTAAAAAAAGACTACTGATCTCCAATCCGCTTACTAGGCGAGGAAATTGTGGAAAGACCTCTTATGTACCTAGGTTCAATAGTGAACTGTCAAGGACATTTGATGATAATGAACTTCTACGGCATATTTCTAAATTCTTAACTAATGTTTTAAACACTTCAATAAATAAGATGCAAACACTGTTCGATAGTAATGTCCTTTAAACTATCAATTAAGGCCAAGGTATTTGACGCCTATCCGCATAGAAGTGAATGGAGAATTTTCTATTTATTTCAGTTTAATTACTACGTAAATGTATCTAAGTAGGAAATAGGTAGATATAAGAAAAACGGTTGTAAATAAAGGTATTAAATTTCAACATGAACTGTGCTTGGTACTTAGGTATAAAAATACTTCATTTTTCTTATACGTTCAATACGAAAAAAGGCATAAGCTATCATTTTGCCTTTAAACAAAATAAAAGAGACATATCTCCAACGTTTAGTTTTTTATCAAATAAAAACATGAAATGCTAGAATGTAACTTAACAGCAACTCTATACTATTTCTAAGATACGTCGCGTAAACCATAGTCAGCGCCACCGTATCGAAACCTCGTAAAACAAAATTTTAAATCATCCAATTCCTTATCGCTTAAAGACGATGACACACAAAATACAGGTCCAACTTAACTAAACCAACATTTAAATATGCAAAACTAGAACTACCGTTATAAAAAATAACGAACCCTTATATGTAACCCAAGCAACGAAACAGTTCGACCTTGCCGCAAATATTTCAAGGAGATCCTTATACAAAACGTGTTTAGAGTAAAAAACGATAAAATATAATATAGCCAATGATGGTGTGTGAAACAAAACATGCTGTAGCTGGGCATGTCGGAGTGCCGTACTAGTTAAACAGGGTTAGGATGAAGATCATTGTAGTGACAAGCCGCGAGGCGAAATGGTGAGGAGAACGTTTGTTGTGAACCGTGTGCCCAAAAATGGTGTGACATCGGAAACTGTCTGTGATAGAGAAAATGTAGACATTGAAGAAGCTATCCAATTAACCGGTAAGTTCAAGTGTTATGTGAATTTTAAATATTTATAGTTAGTAGTGATTTAATTGATTGACGTGATGTTTGTTCGTTATTTTCAAATTATAGGATGTTCATTTTTAATCAATTTATTAATTTCTCTCGTCTATTTGGGCATGATTAATAAAAAGATATTAGTAACAATAATTTGGACGGGAAACTTTTAGCGGCGGTTATGTTAAATTATTTTTTATATATCATTAGTTTTTATTGAATCGATTTAGAACTATAGCACCGTTGGTGAATTATTTGATACTAGTGTAAATTATTTAAATGTGAACAGTACAACAAAAATATTCCAAATAATAAAAATAGAATAACGGCTTTGAAAAGGCAAGACCAGCTTTAGGCTAAACGTTTATAGGTCACTTTGGATAATATAAGAACTGACATTTGACTTAAAACTAATTAATTTTTTAAAGGTTCCTTGTCATCAACTACTCAAAAGTGGTTATAAAGTTATTTGTAAAGTTCTCAAAGAATTGAAATAAATATTTTTTCATCACTACAAACATTATTGAATATACCACTCCTTTCTAATTACTCAGTGATAGACCGATCTGCTGCTGCAAAACATGTCACGGGATGACGGCTCACAGGGTTAATTTTTTTTCGGAACAGTACCTTTCCTTTCGCAAATTGGTTGTACGGTATGCTTGTGTTAGGGCACAGGAAAAAATGTGGGAGAGCTATGCTTCGGCACGAATGGGCCAGTTCCACCGGAGTGATACCACGGCCTCACAGAAAACCGACGTGAAACAACGCTTGCGTTGTGTTTCGTCGTGTGAGTGAGGTTACCGGAGGCCCAATTATCTTCCCTCCCACTTCCCAAACTGCTAAATCCCTGAAGCTCCAACAATCCTTAAATTCCTAATGGGTATTAGGAATTAATTTATTTAATTATTATGTTTTTCGGCTTACTCACGTTGGTAACAGATTTCTCGAGGAATTGGACTAGTTTCAAGCCATACTAGAGGCTCATATTCATAAGCAGCATTCCGTGACACACGATGCGGATTGTCGCGCTGGGACAAAGCCTATTGGTAATTGATTTCAGACTTCGTGATTCATCTGATTCCTTGTCTCAAAAGGCTCATTACGCACTTGTAACGATCTGGTGCTCCGAGTGTCCATGAACAACGACGATTGCTTAACATCAGGTGATCAGTCTGCTCGTTTACTGGCTTATCACATAAAAAAGTACTTTTGCGGTAAATTGTACCATTTACTAGAAATACAAAGTATATGCGTTGTGCAATGGGATCATAAAACAATATTGTGGTCTGTTTTATCATTTTTATAGTGATTTACGATTATAATAGTTCTTAATCTTCTCGATTAACTATCAATTGTTTCTGTCATGTTCGTGACATTACTAGGCAATAAGATTTCTATGTAGACAAATTTTATGTTTTATGAAAGTGGGTAAAGGTGTACGTATTTTTTATTATCTCCTTGATTCTATCAGCGGCTTCGTCCGCGCTCCCGATTATGTATAACATTGAATAGAAGTAAGTACCTATACCTAATACGGCATAGATACTTACTTCTATCCACTCACAGTATCTCTATCACTACACAGGAGAAGGAACGGGGTGGTTTTTAGTCAGTAAGAGTCTGACCTCCCTCCCGCCTCACCCAGGCGGAAGCAGTCATTTGATGATTTTCCCCCGTTAAAAAAAATACCTATTTTTTTTTGTTTTTTTTTTTAAAAACGTTGCCCCACACTAGGATTTTCTCCTGTGTCGTGGGTGCGTTTATAAACATACAAGTTCACATACACATGACACCCAGACCCGGAACAACAATCTGTGGATCACACAAAGAGTTGTTCCGTGCGGGAATCGAACCCGCGACACGTTGCACGGCGGCCAGTTGCTCAGCCACCGCACCAACCGTGTTGTCTATTACGGCGTAACTAACAAAAAGTGGGTGTATCACCATTTGGGCTTGCTTTAGGTGACATTATCTTGTTACTAATGCGAATGTTTATGTGTAAGCTTGTTAATCTTTTACGTCAATACGGCTGAAGGGTTCGGAATGAAATTTAGAATAGAGGTAGATTATGATTTGGAGTAACATATAGGCTGTTTTATCCCACGCAAATGGGGACAAAGCAGCTGGGTAAAGCTATTACTTAATATAATAATAAAAAGCTAAAGGACTAATTCGTTTGTTTGAACATGCCAAACCCCTGGATTACTAGTTTAAACTGAATAATAATTTTTGTTATTTTGTATCAGATAATTCATTTATTCAGTTAGACTATATACTTATAGGCTATTTATAAAACTAGGTCAATAGTTAATTGTAAATAACGCATTTCTGGCGTAAACCAGCAGACGCCTATTAGAAAAAATATCAGAATACAATTATACTTTCTCCAACACGGACCCTTGCTTAACATTTCGACCATCGAAGCAATAATATAAATCTATTAGCTAAAGGTCCAGACAAGCAAACTTTCACATTTTACTCTACAGTAGGACAGTAGGACCGGTATCAGCAGGTCTAATGTTTACAGTGTCTTTAGCCAACCGCCACTTTAGCGCTTGTCTACAGAGAGAGTAGAAAACTAAATGTATGGGAAAAATTTACGTCAATTCCATATAATTTGGTTTTCTATTCTACATGCAGACAAGCGCTAAATGGCATTGACACTGACATTCGATAAATTATGTCAATACTTATGTCAACTCCGTACATTGATTTTACTCTTCAGAATATTCGGTTAAGCTTTGTGTCATTCATACAGGGTGCATACACGCTTCCGAAAATGCAAAAGTTTTTTTTTTATAATCTTAATCTTTTTTGTTTTCGTATTATTCATGCAGCATCAGGCTTGAGCAGTTGATTACAACTGTTATTACATGAAATGAACATATAATTCCTTACTTTTTTAAAAATAAAACTCGTTTTTGATCATGAATTACTGTCCCGCCTAACATTCGGGACGCTGAGTCTATCGCTATCTTTAAAAGACGAGTGAGAGAACACTACCTTTCCTCCTGATATGTAAATTTCTTTATTTAGATGTATTGTTTATGTATTGTATGTATTTATTTATAGGTACATTGTATGTATTTGTTATAGGTGCATTATATTTATAATTTTTCTTTATCTGTTTAGTTTTAAGTCTGTTTTCTATGTCAATTTTCTATTTGTTATTACACGCTGTGTCATTCATTATAAATCATTATTACTATTCCTGCCCCAGGTTTACAGGAAGAAATTCCAATAGGATTAGGTGGTACCATTGTACATTAATTTTAAGTATATATGTGTTGTCTTTTATGCTGTATGTGTGTACATAAATAATAAATAAATAAATAAAAATCATCGTTTTTTGGTAGAGTCTCATCTACACCCTGTATCGAAAATCTTGCGAGAAAAAGCAAAAAAATCAAAGACGTTTTTTCTAGCATAAAGTAGGTACAAGCTTATATGTAGATTAAAATAATAATTTTGTTCTGCCATTTTTAATTTAATGAAAGTTGTATACTAATATTATTTCAAAAATAATAATATTGTAATACTGTGCGTATAAGCTAGGTGATTGGCTGCGATCACGATGTCACGAGTTCTGGGGTTCGATGTCCGCACAGAATAAATTATTTTTAATGTCAACAGTAATAATAATAATATATCAAGTATTTAAATTCATTAGAATCAGGGTCACGGTATATACCTTTATATGATATGTTTTTTCCTTATTGGCACGCATTTGAAAAATATTTCAAAAATATAGGCACGTCATGGTATTGCCAAAATTTTGTTTTTTGTAAACAAAATGTTTGTTTACATGTCTTAATTAAATTAACTCGTCGAGTACCGGTTTTATAGACACAATTAAAGAACAATAGGTCGCGGTCACCGGTGACCGCTTGGTGTTTGACAGTTTAATGCCCAAGGTTCGAGGAAAAGTTCTGTATATAGTAAGTCGCGTGCAGAAATTAGCATAAAAACATTTAGTGGTTTAGAAATCGAATGGGCAAATATGTCATAGCTTTAAACACATCATTATCAACAGCCACGTATAAGTAGTCACTTCTGACCAAAGGCCTCTTCTCACACGGAAAAGGTTTGAGCATTATTCACTGCGCTTATTCAATGTGGATTGGCGATTTCAAACTTATAATTAGAAATTATAAGCTTAGGTTTCCTCACAATATTTCCTTCATCGTTTGTCAGGTTGCGTCTATACCTTAATCATAGAAAGTACATATAACGCGGAAAAAGTCACTTTGTTACTTGCCGTTGGTAGGTTTGGAACCCGTAACCTTATGAATGAGAAGCGTCTTAAACCTCTGTGCCACAACGACATACAACTTGAAACACTTATTTAAATATTCATAGTATAATATATATTAGTAGAATTATCCCTTTTCTCAGCTAACAAGAACTTCTTTTCTTTTCAGTTCTTAACATTCCTGTTATAAAAAATTGAATACAATACAGTAACCTGCATTGCACACACTTAATAATATAGTAAAAAATAAAAATACTGCCTCATTGGCCGAGTGGTCGCAAGACTGCCGGGCCTGGGGTCTCGGGTTCGATTCCCGGGTCGGGCAAAGTATTACAAAAAATTTACAGTAGTAGCATGGAGTCTGGAAATGTGCCCGGTATATGGCTCACCCCTTATTACATGGGACTCATAACATAAATAGTGAAAAGTGGGTGTTACATTACATTATGTACACCTCTGCCTACCCCTTCGGGGATAAAAGGCGTGATGTCATAATATATATAATATAATAAAAATACCTAATAATAATAGGCAATAATAGATACACATTGACTTTTTCTCTTGGGTTTAATAAATTGGTCACATGCCGCGAATATCTCGAGAACCGCAGCTTAATTAATGTCAAGAGTGAGGTCCTCGTCACGAGTTGAATGTTGACGATATTATGATAATTAGTAGACCAATATTTCGAATAATTTAGCATAATAAATATCATAGATACAACATTCCCAAACCACACCTTCTAACGTCGGGAAAACCCTACCGTTGTTATTCAGGAAAATAGATAAAATATGTTTTAACCGACTTCAAAAGTAGGAGGTTCTCAGTTTGTATGTATGTATGTTTGTGTAATATTATCTCTCGATTGGTTGAACTGATTTTGAAGCATATATAGATAAATATTTGTTACACCCTCGAGAAGGGTTTAGTATATTAATAAACGGATTTTAAAAAGAGGTAGTTTATGTCGGTTTTTTTAAATATTAGTCTAGTGTGTCAACATTTTTTGGTATTTTGATAATGAGTTTGATTAGCCTTTACCTTGCCATTTCACCGATTTCGTCTTATGTAACGATGACATGTTTTTTTTTTGATGTGTATTTAATAAACTAGTTACATTTTGCCTATTGCACAATAGTCTCACCCCTTATTATATGGGACTCATAACATAACAGTGAAAAGTGGGTGTTAAATTGTGGCCCTGGCCCCAAATGGCGTAATGTGCACCTCAGTCTACCCTTTCGGGGATAAAACGCTATGTTATATCGTCTATTATTTACAGTCGTAGTTAGGTCGGATTGGCATTTTTAGGAATATTTACGATTAGTGTACGCTTACATAATTTAAATAACGAAACTATTTTGGATGAAATTTAAGACAGATACATCTTATAGATATTGGCTAATAGTTTTAACTAAGCATTGTTATTAGCATATAGCATTGTTATTGAAGGACCCAAAATGGGTGTTACTATAAGCAAGCATATAAAGCTAATCAACTAAGACACCGAACCATGAAAAGAGATATAACATCTTTCTTGTGTAGTTAATTCATTAGTAAAAAAAAGTAGCTTGTAAAAACATTCACAAGTCTAAGTTCATTGACCTTTGGAATGTGTGTTAATCTTACTTCATCTGTCAATGTTACAAATTAATCTAAATATTTTTAATGTTAATGGCCATATAGTGACTAATTGTGTGACTAAGTAAATGCATGGACATAGATATTTTTTTTAAATCTTTATCGCTAAATTTTATAGGACTGAGTACGGTAGGAACCTACCAAACTCATTAATTACATAACACAGGATATGAACACCCATTAAACTCATTAAGGACGGTAGCAAACATTATCTACACCAATTTAAAGCTCCGTGGTAGTCGGAAGGTGAGGTAACTTCACCTGTGCGCGTCGTTTTTCCGGATTGCGAGAAATAAAGGTACTTACAACATGAGATACTTACAAACAGATCAATACTAAATACTACTTGCATGGTGATAGTTTTCTTATTTTCGGGATTTTTTAAAAGATCGCGAACCGGTGAACTTCCCCTATTACGTAATTTGCGTAGTCGGGTAATAATACCTAAAAAGTTATTAGATGACTTCTCACCAGGCGAGCTCGTCTAGTATTAAATCACTTTTTTATTTAATTTTGTAGGTATTTGAAGGTATTAGACTTGTCTGGAAAAAAAAATCAATAGAATAGAATCAGGTTTTTAAACTTAGTAAATTCTTTTGAGCTGCATAAAATCTGCTAGATGCTATAATCGTTAATCTATAAATTGTATTATTGATGATGGAATTATACATCGATTTATAAAAAAGCTTTCAAAATCTAGATTTTGTAGAAAAACCCACAATAGGTTCCTAGATTAATAAATATTGTAGAGTAAAATCTAAACACATTTTTTAAGCGATAAGTCGGTAACCGAATTTACGGATCACCTGATGGCAAGCAATGGGCGCCGTCGTGAACATCCGAAACATCAGAGGCGTTACAAATGCGTTGCTGTCCTATTGGGGATTAGGAATTTGAGGATTGTTGGGTATTCGGGGATTAAGAAGATTCGGGAGGGGAGTAATTTGGCCTCCTTACTCATTTGGTAACCTTACTCACACGACGAAACACAAATCGCAATCGTTGTTTCACGTCGATTTTCTGTAAGGCCGTGATATCACACTCGAGCTGGACCATTCGTGCGAAGCATGACTCTCCCGAAATTGACATAATTGAGATTAGATATTCAGTCAGTGGACGTCTAGTGGTTGCTATGAGGATGATTCAACCACCAACAGACTGTGACCCTGCTAGACCATGGGTGTCCTATCCTTAAGACAGTTTGTCATAATAGTTTTTGCTTGGCGAGGAGGTTCTCATTGGTATGTTTATTTTACTTCCAGGAAATGGCCGCTACAACTTCCTCGTGCTGTTCACCTGCTGCATTATCATGCTGGGCGCAGTCGTGGACATGCTGGGCTATAGCCTGGTGGTGCCTGCAGCCAGCTGCGACTTAGACCTAAGCTTAGAACACAGCGGCATGTTGACCTCAGTTTCTTTTGCTGGTATGAATATGATCCTCTCTTTCTCCCTACATTTTTCAAATGATCTCTAAACTAAGAATATATCAGTATAGTCTTCAGTGTTCAGTATACCTATTTATATGTTGACTCCATGACACAACCACGAGACATATCAAACATCATCTTCATCATCTTGATCATCACCGTCATCATAGTCATCAGCCAGAAGACGTCCAAAGCTGAATATAGACCCTTCTCAATCACTTCCAGATCAGGTGGTTGGAAATGTGCGATCCTAATTCTCATCATCATCATCGGCCTGTATTCGTCCACTGCTGGACATAAGCCTCTCCAATTGCACGCCACTGAGCTCGGTTTTCAGCTCTTCTCATCCAACCTCTGCCAGCCACCTTGCAGATGTCGTCACTCCACCTAGCTGAAGGGCGCCCTACACTGCATTTGACTAGACGCGGACTCTAGTCTACTCTGTCGGATCACTTCGTTTCGGGTTCGATCCTTTAAAGAGACTCCGAGCATAGCCCTCTCCATAGCTCGCTGCGCGACCTTAAATTGGTGGACCAGTCGCACTTTCAGCGTCCACGTCTCGGCTCCGTATGTCATTACTGGAAGGACGCACTCGTTGAAGACTTTTGTCTTCAGGCTCTGCGGTATTCTCATCAGAAATAAAATTAATTATGAAAGATAAACAAGTTAATATTCTACTAGACCCAGAAACCTCGTGTCTCCAATCAATATACAAAAAGACAGATTACAATAATCACCGTGTACAAAAACACTGTATTTACTATACACTAAAAATTATCGTTAGTACAGTTGTGATGACTGGGCCATTGTTGCGTAGTGGAAACCATTCACTACTGTAGAAAATTTCCTATAGGCCATACGCTGGTGACGCACGTTTGAGATCATTGAACATTGGCATGTGGTGTTTGTACCACGTGATATTCTTGTGGTACAAATTGTTTTGTTTTTAAGTAAAATAGTTTTAAGAAGATATATCATCCTTAGTCCTTAGTAGTATTATAAATGGGAAAGTGAGTTTGTTTGTTCTGCTTTCACGCCGTATCTTCTATACCGATTGCTTTGAATTTTTGTAGACGTAAATTTAGAAGTCTGGATTAAATAATAGGGTACTTTTTATCCCGGAAAATTTTGATATTCCCAAGGGAAAACAAAAGAATTGGTATAGATGGCGATGTGTGTATTGGTATATGTCACATAGGCTACTTTTATCCTTTTGTGACCATGATCGATGCCACTTGATTTAGAATGTTCTTAAACTATTTTCACACGGGAACGAATTAAGAATTTTCTTTTCATTCCAGGATTCATATTTGCGCTACCATGGGGCTACACAGCTGATACTAGAGGAAGAAAGAAAGCGCTTCTAATCTCCTCATCAGTAGGGTTCATTCTCTCCAGCCTCACGAGCTTCTCCACCGACTTCTACATGATGCTGGTACTCAAGTTCCTGGCTTCTAGTTTGTAAGTGTTTAAGTTTTGTTTCATCAGACATTTCGCTTTTTTCCCCATATCTTCGTCAGCAGTACTCACACCATCATTAATATTTTATAGTTCATTAAACCTTCTTTAAAAATCTATTCACTGTCTTTTTGAGTTTATTATGGTCATGGAGGCAACAGGAGACTTTGATTTTGGAGTATGTGAGGAAATCAAAATCAGAGCTTTTATCGCCACCAGATCTAATACAAGAACCAGTTTATTATCTGTCAGAATGTTAATCTGTTTGTCCTTTAGTGGACCTATTCCGTCATATTTTTCACGTGACAACTCCAATACTAAGAAACAAGCAAAAAGCTGCATAGTTACTCTTTTTCAATCAGTCTACGTCATCGATGTTTTTCTCTAATCGAACCGGTTCCATTTTACTATACCAGTGAGGTTGGTTCGTCACCGGCGTTTGAATTCTCGAGACAGGTTTAAGCTAGCTGGTGGCGATGGCGCCGGCATTAGTCGGTTTCGCTAAAACGCGTAGCAACATAACATAGATGCATATTAAAATGTACCATATTTTTTGCCAGATAGGTATCTTAATTTCATGTCGTAAATAATGAGCTCATACCATAAACTGAGTAAAGTGCCATCTTGTGATTATATTTATTATCCCATGCCATATCCTATAGCCATCAGACCACCACAAACGAGCCCTAATAGGGCTGATGCCGATCTGGAGCCCCGGAGGACTTAACGGGTTGCCAGGGCTTCGGCTTGAAGTGCAGGAGTGGTTTTTAGGCAGTAAGAGTCTGACACTCCCTCTTTTCTCACCCGGGCGGGAGAAGTAATTGAATTATTTTTTCCCAAAAAAAATACCATGTTTCTTGGTAAATTTAGTACGTATGTTTTTAACATTCGACTAACGAGTGTAGTGGAAAATTTCTACGTAAGATACTATAGTTATATATACTAGCTTTAAAAAAATCATTACTTAATATAACTGACCTTATACAACTAACTAGAACAAAACTTATGAGCCTATTAGGTACAATCGTTTAAGTATTCGTTCATTTTATGCCTACATACGTTTACTATTGTATTTTTCTTGCCACAGATATAATATATGTAAATTGTAAAAATAAAAGTCATTAAAATTTATCATTGGAATTTACGAAACCTTCCTACATTCAATTTAACCATTTATTGTTATGTAAAACCATTTTAAAACGTGAATAAACAGAAATCGGAAAAATACACCATAGTAGTAATGACATGGATTGAGGTTCGGCTCATTGTTAAAGTTGTACAATAACAAGTAATACATAAAAAAATAAGTTAAACTGTTTAAGTGAGCTCTATTCCATCAATTAAGCCTTTTTGTTTTATATTCATAATGGAGGTGGTTGTAAAAAAAGTTTTTTTTTTTTTACATTGCCCCACTGTAGGATTTCCTCCTGTATCGTGGGTGCGTTCACAGACATACAAGTTCACATACACATAACACCCAGACCCGAAACAACAATTTGTGGATCACACAAAGAGATGTTTCAATGAGATGTTTTGCAAATAAATGATTTTGATTTTGATCTTTGATTTTCCGTGCGGGATTCGAACCCGTGACACATTGAATGGTCATTGCCTCGCTGGCCGAGTGGTGGCAAGGGATCTCGGGCTCAATTCCCGGATCAGACAAAGTATTACTGGGTTTTGGTAACACCACAGTTTCTCTGTCCACAAAAACTCTAATCATATCACATTAACACATCAACAGCTCAACTTATAAGCTGTTGATGTGTTGATGGCCACTGCTGAACAAAGGCCTCTTCTCCCATGGATAAGGTTTTAGCATGAATCACCACGTTTGCACAATGCGGGGTGGCAATTTCAAACTTATAATTATAATTTATAAGTCCAGGTTTCCTCACAATGTTTTCCTTCACCGTTTGTCAGAAAATAATTTTAGAACGAACATATAACTAGGAAAAAGTCACCTTGCTACTTGCTGTTGATAGGTTTTCAACCTGCACTCTCATGCATGAGTAGCGGGCTTCTTAAACCTCCGGGCCACCATGACATAAATACTGTAATACTGTTATTTAATTTCAGTTCAACAGCATCTATAACCCTAACAATCACATTCCTCGGGGAGTGCACACCAAAGGAATGGAGGAACAGATACATGTTCATACAGAATGTGTTCAGTCTTGCAGCTGACTTTGTCTGCTTTGGTGAGAGGAATTTATTGATCTTTAGAAATTGGTGTTATAAAGAATGTAGGGGTGGAATGTGGAAACTAGAACATAGTTAGGAGCTTGTTATCAAGGGTTAGATAGTAAGTATCAGTGTCAAGTTGCAATAACCTTGACGCTCGATTTTCATTGAGGTGTAACTAATTAAACCAATTCAAAAGGAAAGCACATTACACTTAAAAGCATTGCATCAGAGTTTTTTTTCGCATAAGTCGGTAAACGACCGGACGGATCACCTGATGGTAAGCAATCGGCGTCGCCCATGGACACCCGGAACACCAGAGGCGTTACAAGTGCGTTACCGGCCTTTTGGGGATTAGGAGTTTGAGGATCGTTGGGGATTCAGGGATTGAGGAGATTGGGGTAGGAGAGGGTAATTGGGCCTCCGGTAACCAAACTCACACGACGTAACACAACGCAAGCGTTGCTTCACGTCGGTTTTCTGAGTCCGTGGTATCACTCCGGTCGAGTCGGCCCATTCGTGGCGAAGCATGGCTCTCCCACACTTGAAAGTCTTAGTAGCTAACAGGAGTTTAGACAAAAATGTTACCAAAATTCTGCTGTGTAGCAAATGTGAAAGAACAAAATACTAAGTATACTTTTCTTTTCATTTCAGCTCTCGCGTACTTCGTCTTACCTCTAGAATTCAGTGTTCCTCTGCCACTGCTGACTACCTACAGACCTTGGCGGCTTCTCATACTGCTGATGACAGTTCCTTTAGGAATAGGTTCAGTCATGATGTGCTTCCTCCACGAAAGTCCCAAGTTCTTGGCCAACTTGGGAGAAACTGACAATGCACTAGAAGTACTGAAGTCTATTCACAAAACTAATAATGGAAAACATAGTGTGTATCCTGTAAGTACTTGGATTTTATGATGTTTTTTGCAAAAATTATAATTTCAATGAGAATTATCATTGAAGTTAAGCTGGAACCTCATTCTCGTGAAGATACAGAACTTATATAAAGACTCTCAACTTTTGTACAAGGCCTAGACTTGATGAAGGAATCAGAAGTAAACTACATTGAAACAACAACTACATTGAATCATTTTTCTATTTCCAGGTAAAGTCTTTAATGAAGGTGGACAAACCAGACGGGACAATATCGTTCTGGAGATCAGTGATCAAGCAGACGGTACCTATAATAAAACCACCACTACTCTGGAGGTCCTTGCAACTGTTGCTACTGTTCGCCATCTGTTGCAGCACGTGAGTAATAATTCCTTACTAATTTATGACAAAGAAGAGATGTGTTTGAAGAGGTGAAAAAAGAACATAAGAGAATAGAAGACGAAGATGAGATAGAGAATTATCATGATTGTAAATAAAATAATCTGAATTTGACAGAATTGATTTAAAAGAAATAGGAAACTGATATAAATATAAAATTTTGTTGGATAATCATGGTTAATTTACAGACCAAAGGCTAAATGAAATTAAATAAAATTGTGCATAGACCAAAGTCTTCGATAAACTTTTTCTATCCGAATTAATACAAGATAAATTGACCGATGAAGCTATTTCAAACGTGATTAAAATGACAGACAATATCTATTTTGCCTTAAATGCTAACAATACAGAAATATTAAACAAGAAATGATACTCAAAAATAATGATGATTAAAGATAGCACTTGAATATTTTACCTTGAGGACAATTTCATCTTTCTTAATTTTGTATCCATTCCAAGATTTATGAGACGAATAATGGACAAGGACCAAAATATAAATGTAAACAGTTGGGTTATGATATTACTTTTAAACCTTACATGATGAGATTGGGCTATGTATAAAATATAGCAGAATTGTTATCGCTGCGTCTTATTCGAATAAAACTTACCACCAATTTTGCGCAGTCGCGGCGACGTCGTGCACGCCGCTCATGAGGAAGAGTCCCTCTGTGACACGAAACTAGTAGAGCTTTTCTCAGTATATTTACGTTCGTAACTCGTATTTTTTAGTCAATTTGATATGTCTCACGATAGTTATATTTTAAAAACGATAATCCATTTTAATTCTTTTCATTCATAACATCTTCCAAAATATGCTTCTGTATTTCTTATAAAATATGCACACAGTCAAGTAATATCATCATGACCTATATAAATACTTATCTTCTTGTCTGTATATATATGAGACACAACAGAAAGCACATCATGTTTCGCGTGGATCTGTGATCGTTACAGGCAAGAAGTTAATGTTGTACAAGGATTTATTTTTATATGTTAACAAAAAGCCAATCACCTAAGCAAGTCACACAAAAAAAAATCTCAAATAATTATACTGAACAATATTACCCAGTCCCAAAAATAATTTTACATTCAAAATCACTAACAGGTTTGGCAATTTGACATTTCAATCACTGTGACCCTTAAAGCCGACGACTCAAAATCCACTCAAAATAAATGCCATTTGATCCCGTAAACATTTATTCCACCTTTTAGCATAATATCGATACAATTTTAGAGGCAAAAGTGCTCTCTGTACGTTGTTTAAATAATAAACAATACAAAATTGATTCGAAATTAGGTAGAAGCGATACAGAGGAATTTTAACACTGCGTTAGAATTTGCCGATTTTTTTAAACACATTCTTTTTTTATGGCATAAGCCGGTAAACGAGCAGACGGATCACCTGATGGTAAGCAATCGGCATCGCCCATGGACACCTGGAACACCAGAGGCGTTACAAGTGCGTTACCGGCCTTTTGGGGATTAGGAGTTTGAGGATCGTTGGGGATTTAGGTATTGGGGAGATTGGGGAAGGGGAGGGTTATTGGGCCTCCGGTAACTTAACTCACACGACGACGAAACTAAGCGTAAGCGTTGCTTTAGTT
Organism: Spodoptera littoralis; assembly: GCA_902850265.1. Taxonomy (NCBI): domain Eukaryota; kingdom Metazoa; phylum Arthropoda; class Insecta; order Lepidoptera; family Noctuidae; genus Spodoptera; species Spodoptera littoralis. The sequence continues at coordinate 13,835,549 of LR824545.2, forward strand.
GCGTCGGTTTTCTGTGAGGCCGAGGTATCACTCAGGTCGAGCCGGCCCATTCGTGCCGAAGCATGGCTCTCCTACACTTCTTTTTTTTGTTCTATTTTTCATTTGTACATGTTGTAGTCGAGTATAAGTTGGTATAAATAAGCTTACAGCGTTATGTGCTATCTTAATATACTTATAGTGTATGAAATTGTAAAAAACTAATCTAAAAGATCAAAACAGACCCATGTTGCACTGTTGGTGCGGTAGCCGGGTAGCAACCGAAGCAACTCTTTGTGTGATCCACAAATTGTTGTTCCGGGTCTGGGTGTCATGTGTATATTAACTTGTATGTTTGTAAACGCACCTACGATACAGGAGAACATCCTAGTGTTTTTTTTTTTAAAAGAGTATAGGTTGCAGGATTTTAAACATATATTACAATCAATAACGAGGGAAGACACATAATTATAATTGTGTAATTATGAAATTCACACTCATTGAAGTCAATAAGTCATTTAAAATCAGGATATGGGTGTTCAACTTGTCTATAGACTCGTTTGACTAACGTATAAATGCCATTTGTCCAGAGGGCAATACCTACATATTAATAATTTTTGCAAACAATATTTTGATGAATAGTAAAAATATTATAATAACCAGTTTTTCTTTATATTTTCCGGCCATTATAGAATGAGGAAGTAAAACAAGATTTAAGATGTAAATTAATTATGAGTCCGTGTATTTATTTAATCAATAGTCACTTAGCTTGTACAAATGTCGGAACAACATTGGATGGATATTTAATACGTTTTTTATCTTTAATAGAATTTGTTTATCAATCGATGACTAACGTTATATATTAAGGGCTAAGTTCAAAAGTCCAACAGCTTACAATTCATTAAAATGTTACCTAATGTTTATTGCGTTCTAATAGAGGAAGTACGGATCAATTAATAGATTTTTAACCGACTTCTTTCATTGTGGTTGTCAGTTTATTATGATTACCTATATGTGTGTATGTATGTTTGTGTGTGATTGTCTCGGGGTTAGATGAACCGATATTGATACAATTTAAAAAAATGTTAATATGAATACTATAAAACACTTAAGAGATAAGACTCTTTGTATATTAATTAACCAACTTGAAAAAAGAGGAGGTTGAAAAATATACATTAAGTTTTGAAATAAAAAAAGACAAGATTAAATCGGAATAACATGTTTAATCGCTTGAATACCCGTATATAAAACACAATAGAAACTTTGACTGCCTCGTTGGCCGACTGGTCACAAGTGCGACTGCCGGGCAAGGGGTCTCGGGTTCGATTCTCGGGTCGGGCAAAGTATTACTGGGTTTGTAAAAAAATCTCAGTATTAGCACGGAGTCTGGAAATGTGCCCGGTATATGGCAATAGGCTCACCCCCTATTACATGGGACTCAATATAAATAGTGAAAAGTGGGTGTTACCTCTGACTAACCCTTCAGGGATAAAAGGCGTGATGTTATGTTATGTTATGTTAATAGAAACTACATTGTTTCTCGCGTGGGTCCACGTTTAGACCCACTATGGGCTAATACAAACCTATTATTATTCGAAATTTTTATTGATCCTTTGCTAATATTCTGTTTCCTTTATTTCAGAAATAACGTATTCTTCATGTGGTTCCCTACGATGGTGAACTCATTCTTCACAACTGTATCTGAAGATTCACGTTTCTGTGAAAAAGTCGTCGCAAATATTACACCTAGTTCATATAATGTGAGTTTAATCCGAAAGAAAAACACGTTTTATGATATGCTAAAGTGCTATAAGAGATCTTATGTTATGCTTACATGACTTGTTTTTCCTTTGGCAAGATAAACTAAAAAGAAGTAACAGAAAAAACTCTCAAGTACAATTGTTTCATCACGATAGTCATTAAAATATTTACCTTATTCTCCAAAGTAAAAAGTTCGAATTTGTCTACCACTTATCCAAACCGCAACCAAATTATTAAGTCAATATTATCTATTGTCTCAACCAAATGCATATTTGCATTGACCTTGAACTATTCTCTATGAATTTCCAGGAAACCTGCATAGACGCTGACCCCATCAACACCATCTACTCAGGGTTACTGTTCACTCTTTTCTTCACAAGTTTCAACATGATCATCATCGCCCTCTCCAACTGGAGACGGACCCTGATGATCAGTACCTTCATCATCTCTGGAGTCAGCTGTATTCTGGTTGACATGGTGCGACAACCGGCTGCCAGCATGGTGTTCTTCATTGCCATTCAATTTACTGGCATATGTATTGGCACCGTGGGTTCATATTACGTTGATATCTTTCCTACTTCTTATAGGTAAGTGTTTAAGAATTTTACATTTGTTTTAGTACTAATCTAGTTCTTAAAATTGTATTACTGTTCTTGCATTAACAGCCGGTTTATGTTCTAGTCTAAGTTATGTTTTTAATCTTAGAGAATACAGATGTGATAAATCCGTCTTATGAGTCCATTAGCTACTGTTTACTTGAAAAACATTTTTGATTCCCTCAAATTACTTAGGTCAATGATCCCATTACTTTTGATGAGACTCTAGAATAGCTTCATAAAGAATATTAAGAAGGAATGGTGCATTGTTTTGAAAGCCGTAGCCACGATCCTAAAATTCCAAATAACTTGCAAGTCACGTAGCGAACAAAATTACTAATTATAGATTCAAAATAAATGTCCAAAGTAAAACTATTTCATTGTAAATTTATCATCGGCCATAAGTCGTGACGTCAGCTTTGGGATAACTTTAAAACCAAGATAAGAGCCACTTGGTAAGATGCCAACTTATCAAAATAACTTAAAATAGAACTTGTACAATTTTTACTACTTTTATCAAATTTTTCGCGAGTGGTTTGGTAAAGCTATCTTATCTTTGCTAGGCTAGTGCTTGGCTGGTCTTGAGAATGACCTATGATCCTTCATTAAGCCAACATGCTGCATAAAACACATTTTGAAATAATCTCTTTAGAAACTGTACCGTGGCATTTGCTGTAGTTAAATGCACTTTTTTCTTTCCGTGCTCTTTATCACAATGACCTATACATTCCTTTAGATTTTATGTAATTAACCGGTTTAGTATATCATGTTTTTCTTCAAGAGAAGTTCATTTACTAGCAATCTCTGATCGTCAACCTCACTACCAATCTGCAATTGTCTGAAGTTATTCGTAGTATTTTTTAACTAAAAATCACTCAACGAGCAGATGGATCGCATTATGGTAAGCAATTGGCGACGCCCGTGTAATTCCGAAACATCAATAGTGTTACAAATGTTTTTTTTGGGATTATGAATTTAAAGATTGTTGGGAATTAGGGAGATGGGGGAGGGGGCTTATGTAATTGGGCCTTTGGTAACCTCACACACACGACGAAACACAGTGCAAATATTGTTTCACTTTGGATTTCTGAGAGGCGATGGTATCACAGCGGTATTCCACTCACTCACTTATTAACCTTATGTATTATTGTTGGTCTTCATCATTCATGTTCTGCTCTCCACCACCAGGGGTCTAGCGACCAGTCTCGGCATGATGTTCGCCAGGTTCGTGTGTCTCGGTGGCGTCAATGTAGTTGGAGCCACTATCGTCGACTACTGTCGGATCACCTTCTACGGGTGGTCTATATTTGTGTTCAGTAAGTATTTAATTAACTTAACACATATAAAAATATGATTATTGCTCTAACCTTCTCCATGTGAGAAGTGGCTTTGCTCAGCATGGGCATTTATAAGCTGTTGATGATATAACAATAATTAGCCATAAAGACTGCCTCGTTGGCCGAGTGGTCGCAAATGTGACTGCCGGGCAAGGGGTCTTGGGTTCGATTCCCGGGTCGGGCAAAGTATTACTGGGTTTTTAAAAATTCTCAGTAATAGCACGGACTCTGGAATTGTGCCCGGTATATGGCAATAGGCTCACCCCCTATTACATAGGACTCATAACATAAATAGTGAAAAGTGGGTGTTACATTGTAAAGTACAGTGGTATATGTGCACCTCTGCTTTCCCCTTCGGGGATAAAAGGCGTGATGCTATGTTATGATGTGATGCTATGTAGCAAAATGTCATGGACTAGGTCTAGTTTCTAATTGTATTTGAAACAGAATAATTCCTTGTAAACGAGTAAAAAAAGATATATTTAAGACTTTAGAATAAATTGATTACGAATTCGTTTGTCGCATTAACTATATGGCACTAAAATGTTTTCAATAGAACAACAATAAAATCTCTTTACTAAATTGCTTCTTGAAGAAGTCAAACTTTGATTTCTTTCTTTTAATTCCAGGTGGAATAATAGCAGCATTTTACCTACCAGGAGAGCCGAAAGCAGATTCTATAACGAGGGTAGACAAAGTAATATAGTGCTAAGATAAGAGACTTTTATATACATACATAATATTAAATACTGTGAATACCTTCAAAATAGTTTCCTTTTAAACTGTCAAACACCGCGAGGACACCGGTGACCGCAACCTAGTGTTCTTTAATTGTGTCTATAATGACGGTACTCAAAGCGTTAAACCTAGTTTACTATGAAGTGTAAATATTATATCCATAAGAATCTAGCTCGTATTCATTTACAAATTTGATTCCATTTCGGTATTAAAATTAATGTTTACTTAAAATTTTTTATGGGCCTTAATAGACAGAGAATGATAAAACTATGCTCATTGTTCAACTGCTATCTTTTAGTGATTTTACTCGTTTCCTCCAATTGCATACATTACCTGTGTGCTTACTCTTGAAACCAATCTCAATGTCGATTTACTTTCAATCCAATAAAACCTCAATAATTAATAAATGACAAAACTATACAACCCTAATCGTTAAGACTTTGGATCGGGCTCAACAGGCCTGATGCCGATTCGGGGTCACGGAGAACCTAACGGGTTACCAGGGCTCCGACTCGAAGCGCAGGAGAAAGAATGGGGTGGTTTTGAGTCAGTAAGAGGCTGACACTCACTCCCGGCTCACCCAGGCGGCAGTAGTCATTCGATGATTTTCACCCATTAAAAAGAAATCGTAGCTTTTAAAATAGCATTCAGAGTACGGAATAGTATAAAGCTAAACTCAATACCATTTAGTTCATTCAATATCCACGCAGTACGGATGCAATGGGCGCTACTGTTACAACTCAAAGACTACGAACACAATATTAAATGTCGATCGATCGGAATTGGATTCAAGAGTTAGCTTGATTTGAAACTACGAATATCAGATAACATTCGATAAGAAAATTAACCCTATTTAATCCTCTTTGCTAAGTTCATCCTTCACTAGCTAACGACTTCGTCCACGTAGTTAATACATTTTAGAAAATAACTTTTATTGTTTAAATTTTCCAAAATTAAAGTAGCCTATGTTACTCCTTAGTACGTCATCTACTTGCCAATAAAAATCTTGCAAAATTAGTCCAGCCATTCCATAGTTTAGCCAGTACAAAACAGACAAACAAACAACAATTGTAAAAATGTTATACTAGTATGTGTATCATACGTTTATTCGTATTACGTAAATAGTAAAAAGCGGATATTTTATACTATTACAAACAGACACTTCAATTTTATTTATCTATATAATAACCTACATAGTAAATAGGTCATGTAACAATGGTTATGTCTACTCTCCTCTACTTGACCACCCTTTTACAGGCCGTCAAATTTTAATATCCCTCGCAAAAATGTTCCGAGAGCGCTTATCTCGCCATAATGGTACAAACTTGGGTAAGATATTGAAATTAGGTTACAGTTCGGAGTATTTTGGGTGGATAAAGATAGTGTTTTTCAAATAATATTTAGTTTGATACACATAATATTACTCACTGATTAACACGGGCAAAGGGTCTCGGGTGCAATCCGGTTCAGGCAAAGTATTCTTAGGTTTTTAAAAAAAATCACAGTAGTAGCACAGAGTCTGGATTTGTGCCCGGTATATGGCAATAGAAAAGTGGGTGATACATTGTACAGTGGCATTAGGTGCCTTAATGTGCACCTCTGTCAACCCCTTCGGGTTTAAAAGGCGTGATGTTAAGTTTAAGTGGTTAACACTTGCGATTTGCCAGTTATGTCTCATACAATGAGAAATCACAAAAATCTTCAAACTAAAATATACTGTTATTGGCCATCAAACCTAAGAAATTTTGCGTGACAGTCGCATTTGCCATCATTTAATTTATAAACAAGCCATGCTCGATATTTATAGTATTATTTATGGGATAAGCAGGTAAACGAGCAGACGAATCACCTTATGGTGAGCAATCGGCATCGCCCATAGACACCTGGAACACCAGAGGCGTTACAAGTGCGTTACCGGTCTTTGGGGATTAGGAATTTGAGGATTGATGGGGATTCAACGATTGGGGTGGTTGGGGGAGGGGGTAATTGGGCCTCTGGTAACCTTACTCACACCACGATACACAATACAAGCGCTGTTTCACGTCGGCTTCCTGTGAGGTCGTGGTATCACTCCGATCGAGCCTATCCGTGCGAAAGCATGGCTCTCCCACACTTAAAGTCTTCACAAAGTTACATATTTCTCACATACATTTCCTTTGTATAACATTTTAACCTTAAACCTTTATTACGTCAGATAATCCACAATATATCAGTATAAAGTTAGCCATAAATTATAAAGTACAATCCACCACAAAAGTTATGACGTTGCGGTGAACCGTATCACTATTATGTCTTTGTTTGAAACTGATGTTACCTGCGCACTCAAAACTTTAATGGAGGGTTGTAGCTAGATTTTATTGCTCAACCATTAGTTTTAGGTTTCATGTGGAATACAGGCCTTTTAAAGAAATAGGCACTAAAAATCCTAACTTAGTTCATTACTACGAACCTAAGTGTTTTCTTTACTTTTTATAATACACTTTTAGTGCCTAAGAAGTACAAAGCCAATTTCAATGATGTTTCCTATTTATATACCAAGACAGATATAACTTTTAACGTTGATTAAATATGCTTTAAGAAAGTTAATTGCTTGTATTTTTAGGAAATAGTAGATAGAATGTCCTTTTAACTCGTCGAGTACCGTATTTATAGACACAATTAAAGAACAATAGGTTGCGGTCACCGGTGACCGCTTGGTGTTTGACAGTTTAAACGGACAAAAGTTTAGAGACGACGACGGCGACTGCGTCCGTTTGATAACCTACTTATAACTATAGTAGGTGTTGTGTAAAAGACTAATAAGTATCAACATCAACAGCCTATAAGTGGCCATTACTGACCAATGGCCACTTATACACGGACAAGGTTTGAGCATTAATCGCCACACTTGCTCAAGGCAATTTCGAACTTATAAATTAGAAATTAAAATCTTTTGTTTCCTCACGATATTTTCCTTCATCGTTTGTCAGTGGTATCTAAATAATCTCAGAAAGTACATATAACTCGGAAAAAGTCACATTGGTACTTGCCGTTGGTAGGTTTCGAACTCGCACCCTCAATCTAACGGGTTACCGGTGCTCCGGCTCGACGTGCAGGAGTAGGAACGGGGTGGTTTTTAGTCAGTAAGGGTCTGACACTCCCTCCCGCCTCACCCATGTGAGATAAGATGATTTTTCCGCCTTAAAAAAAATGCATGAGAAGCGTCTTGAATCTCCGAGCCACTACGACTCTTACAAATAAACATACGTCAATATCATTAGGAAAAGTAATATTAAACATAAATCTAACACACGATTAATCACGCTTCACTTTCTACAAGCTTTGAGCTAGAAACTCCTAGCACTCTGCAAGTATATAGAAGTATAGAAATATAGACGCTACAGTGAAATATCTGTTTGCAGCTTTCCTTTACAAAAGCACATAGAATCGGAATAAATATGAAGTCGTAGGATGTTAACCGAGATATATTCTGATTCAAAGATTCTAGAAATAATGCTCTGTGAATATGTTAAAGATACTATTTTGTTTTCTACATTTCATATTAATGTAAATGTGTACAATGTACACAATATACACTTATGGTTTTTTGTGGTATAAGCCGGTAAACGAGCTGACGGATTACCTGATGGTAAGCAATCTTGGTCGATTTCCGGGTCGGGCAAAATACTATAACTTTTTTTTTATCCCAGTAGTAGCACGGACATCAGACGATATTGCGCCCTGTATATGCGACTTAGGTATGTAGGTGTTAGGCTCACTCCTATTACATGGGACTCATGACATAAATAGTAAAAAGTGGGTGTTACATTGTACAGTGATATTAAGTGCTGTATCTGCACCTCTGCCAACCCCTTTGGGGATAATAGGCATAATTTTATATCGAGGGGTAACGGGCTATTTGGTTTAAGCGACATTTTGGGCGATATTGAGTTATATATATATTCGGAATCAGCGAATTTTTCTCCGTCGAATGATGCCGGTTTCATTAAAATCGGAGCACTTTTTTGGCGTTTCAAACAATTCTATTTTCATGTTGTTTCCAAAGGGGCAGTGTATTAAACGACATGGATTTCGCATTTTTTATTAAATTATGTACTTGAACCATACCATCATATTAATAACCGAGACATAAACCAGTCACCCTATCTCTAATTATTAAGTCAACATGAGTTAAAGCGTTTTTCTTGTTTCTAATTTTTATTAACAAGTAACTTGAATCATTTTGACTTCCCACTAATCACACGGTGTGATGTCGCTTAAAACATTTGTCCGTCATCCAAATGCGTCATGGTACGTCTCTTAAACATTTCTAGCTGCCTCTATTTTCCACGCAGGGTGCTACTTAAACCAAATAGTTGTTTTCGTTTAGATATTTTGTTTAGTCATAAACCATTTAACCCTCCTTTTTTTTAAATGCATGTCGTTTTATACAGACGATAACATTGATAATGAATATTAAAACATTTTTCCAGTATTCATAGAAATACGAGTCGGTCTTTCAATCACTAAGTTTTAATATGGTACATTTCAATCATGTCATATGATACCATATTTATTTCATCGCCCTGATGTTAAAAATCGTTATCATCCAACTGGACTATCGTGCGCTGGCGCTTCAGTCACTCCAGAGTGCGCCGAAGACAGACGGGACGCGCACACACCGCCAGTGTTTACGTAAAACGCTCATCGAAATTGAATCCTAAGTACTTTAATTTCAAGATGAACCTCGCAGTAGTTCGAAGACTTTGGCGACAATGACAATTTAAAGGCTATTGTGGAGGCTGATGACATACAATCTACGGCTGATTTAGCAGCAGCTTTCGACCTTAGCGTCAAAACAATATTGGTCCATTTGCGTCAAATTGGCAAGGTAAAAAAGCTTGACAAGTGGGTGTCCCACAAACTAAATGATCAACAGAGCTAAGTATGCATCGAGCAGTGCGAGGGGGACTGGGATGCCGTCTCCTCCTTTTGCGAAGCAGTTATGCTAGCTAAGGAGGAGGCGGGACGTGTGAGGCAGCGAAGCGCTGGCTTCTCGCAACCCAGTCATTGCGAAGGACACACCTGGCGTCGGGGATTGCGGGACGATCTCCAGCCACCGTAAGCGTCCGACCAGAAATAGACCCGAGCGAACGCCTCAAAGAGCCATCAGACCACCACAGATGGGGCCCAACAGGGCCGATGCCGATTCGGAGTCGCGGAGAACTTAACGGGTAACCGGGGCTCCGGCTCGCCGTGCAGGAGAAGAAACGGGGTGTTTTTTAGTCAGTAAGAGTGTGATTTCCGCCTCACCCAGGCGGGAGCAGTCATTCGATTCCATCCTTAAAAAAAATGCATCGAGTAGTGCCTTGCACTGCACTGCTCAATATACACATAAATGAAGGAATTTTGATTTGCATTGTCACCTCCGATGAAAAATGAAATCTGTTTGATAACCACACGCGTTTAGCATGTTGGTTGAATCCTAGTTCAGCACCTAAACAATGCCCTAAACGAAAACTTACCCCTAGAAAAGTGATGGTCACTGATGGTCTAGCGCTCGCGCTATTCTGATTCATCACAGATTCTTACCAAACGGAGTGAGCATTACTACGGATGTGTAGTGTGAAGAACTGAACACAATGATGGAGAAGCTGACACATCTCCAACCAGCACTGGTCAATCGCTAATCTCCATTGCTCCTGCATTACAACGCGCGACCTAAAGCTGCACAACAGACGGCCTCCACGTTACAAGAACTGGGGTTGGAAGCTCTCCGACATCCACCCTACTCACCAGTCAACAGACTACTTCTTTTTCCAGAATTTGGATAACTTCTTGGCGGGAAAAAATTTAATAACCGAGAGGCAGTACAAAATGCATTTGAAGAATTTGTTGCTACCCGTCCAGCTGATTGAAGAAGGGCATCAATAAACTGCCACTGCGTTGGCAACGATGCATTGATTGCATGGGTGATTACGTTGATTATACAAATAAAAAATACATGAAAAAATCGTTTAAATTTTTTCATACAAAACGGCAATTTCAGTAAATGACCCCATTAATAATCGATATTCCTATTGAAACTGTAATTATTACTCTAAATAAATACTTTGATATTGCGTTGTGTTTATTTATTCAATGAGATTTTCGGTGATTGCGATATATCCAGGTTGTTTTATCAGCCATTAATCGCCTTAGATGTAAATAAACATAAACATTAAACGTTATAATTTCAATGTTATATGTCACATAAGTAAATTAGCCTGTCACTCATTTTAGTCTAAATTGGTAGTTAAGATAAATAGCTTGCTTCTATTAATTTTGGGTTTCGTCACTTCATATTTTTTAGCTTACTCTGTAAATAGAGTGCATTGTCGCTTAATTTTTTTCCCTTGTAGCCAATTGTAGTTATGAATTCACTTAAATCATTTTTCCTGACTCTAAAAAAGGGCAGATTGTATTAAGCGACATTTATCTTTGTAATTAAAGGTCCATTTTATTTAGAATTAGCATCAGCAACTAGATAATTTAATTTAAATTTCAATGCAATTTACCCCGTTCAAATAACTGCAGAAGCGTTTTTGTTACGAATTTTTTTTCGAAATTTCAAACTTTAAAAGGCTCTCCTGTAAAGTTGCAAAAATGTCGCTTAAACCAAATAGCCCGTTACCCCTCGATATGTATATGTTATGTTGTGTTCCCTGTAATTTCTTTAAAGAAACAAATTACTTACAACCGAAATATCTTAAGCTCCAAGATTGCCTGTTTGATAACTCTCAGTCTCACACACTGATACATATTTCCTACTTCAGTTTAACTTGTACAAAGATGGGAAAACTTACACATCTTGTTTAGTCTCGCGTGGAAACTCGAATTGCTAGCTATGTCACTTTCGAAAGTGTTGATAGTAAAAATTATGGCAGCCAGGAGTTTCAGGATTTATATTTGTGGCATCATAGACAAAGAATATTTTGTTTTCGTACGGGATGCTTAAGTTTTATTGTTTAAAGTTTATTACCTGTATAAGAAAACTTAATTATAATCTGTCGTTTTCATCTCTGCCGAACTAAATTAAATGAAATTATCGTTTCTTTATAGAGAGAAACAAATAGAAAATACCTAAAGTGACTATAGAACTTGCTACTAAAGCAGTCTCTGTGATAATAATGACAGGCATAACTCAGAGTTTAAAAAAACAGGATTAGAACTTCCTTTTTGAAAGACCACAAAATTATCTTTTTTTTTATATTTCATGGGCCGACGATTGACCACTATCTTGCCTGGTGGTAAGCGATGACGCGGTCTACGATGGAGCACGTCGTTCCATAAGCAACCTCATCACTCGGGCCTTCAAGACGTCCAGGTAATCCAGGTTATACCCTTCAGAAAATACAGACTCTGGCAAAGAATTCCACTCCTATGCGATACACAAAAAGAAGCTTGATGTGAAGTGCTTCATGCGTGTAGGTAGGATATCTACCATGAATCGGTAACGCTTTGCCAATCGTCTTGTGGTACGAATTTATCATAAGAAGAATTAAATACGAAACATCTTCTATGGCTTTCACGTAGTAAGAGAATAATACACATAAAAATTAATAAATAAAATAATGTATTATTTATTAGAAAAATATACCAAAAACCTTCAGCCGTCAAGGTAAATATCCACATGAAAATATAAACGGTTCTTAAAACTCCTCATATGAAATATTGAACAGAATTTCAAATATTCAGTGCTCAAAATGGAAAGCACTGCCGATGCCACACTCGAATATACTAGAAAACTATTTCTATGTAACTAAATATAACATATCTCACCGCGTCGTGTTCAACCAGAGAATTATTCAATGTTTGTAAAATATTTTCAAATAAAATGTATGTATTATAATGGAGTGTTAGTCAAGGGTACTTTCTAAAAATTGGGGTTGAATCTTGTGACAGATTCTTGTAGATTTTCCTAGTAAACATAAATTAAAAGAAGCCAGGAACACGTGAATTTTTCATATTCAGATTTTTATTAGACTCCATTTTCCAGATTGAAACAATAAACTAGACTTCGGTGTATAGCAATAATAACGTCCCTCTCTATTGTATAATAGAGAGCATGGTGATAGTATATAGATAGTATTATCATCATGCTTTTTGCCATATACCGGATATAAAAATGGCATCAAAGGTAAGACGTATTAAATACGTGTACCTAAATATCTTCCCATTTAATAGAGTTCTTAATCAACGTTTATCACTCTAACTTGAATAGGGTAGATGTCTATTTTTAATTTTAATGTCCGTCTAGTAGATTATTTTAAAAACATTACACGTACTTTTCATTTTCTTACAGAAACGAATAGTTTCCGATATATATTGTTTTGAAATATCGCATGACGTCACTTTTGAGTACGATTTATACTCTAAAATGACGTAGCTACGTCCCACTCCTAAACTTTGATTCGTTTATTAAGTATTGTTTGTGGTTCTCAAAATAAACAAATACGTGTCTAATATTTTTTCATTACCTAACTTACGGACTAATTAGATTTTAATTTTCATACCTATTATCAAAATTATAAAATCTCACATTCCCAACAACTTTAACGAAATAAAACCAAAACCAAGAGTCAAATTGTTGAAGAAACTTATGTAATCTTGTTGAAACACTGATTAGTCAGCAACAACAATGTTGCTAGCTCATATCTACTTGAACAAACTTGAACAACTTGTACAAAACTCTTCACTCTGGGAAGTGCTTAAAACCTGCCAAAGTATTATTGTTTGGAGAACACCTCACAGGTAATAGGAAACTTTGGTGAAAGCTTGATTGATTCTCAATTTATCATGTTTTGTTTTCTTTGGTTATTTATATATCACTGACAAACTGCAATGTGGAGCAACGAGGGAGACGTGTTACTATTAGTAATATCTTAAATGGAGTGTCCTAATATCTATCTTACGCTACTTACTTATAGGGCGAGGTGTCACACACACCACAAAACGGTGAAGGAAAACATCGTCAAGAAACCGTGTGAGAAGAGGCCTATAGTCAGCAGTGGCTACTTATAGGCTCTTATAAAAATAAAATAATAAATATTAAAATGACCATTAAATATAAATTATGTTTTCGGCTTATTCACGTAATAATTAGACGAGGAACTTGACTAGTTTCAAGCCATGCTAGAGGCTCATATTCATGAGCAGCATTTCGCGACCCACGACACGGCGACTGTCGCGCTGCTACTGAAACTAGTCGAGTTCCTCTTCAAATTATTACGTGAGGAAGCCGAAAACATAATCATTTATTTAGTATGTCTCACGAAAGTTACAATACAGATAATTAAATATGAAATAAATAATTTAAATGTTGATGTGATGTTTTTGATGATTATAAAGAAAATCATTTTGTTTTGCATCATAATAAGGCTTGCATTTGCATTATACATTGTTCACTTCATGCTTGAATCAATTAAAATATCTCTTTTGACAGAATGAGTTCTTACTAAAAATGAGTAATAGTGTAAGTTGTATTAATGTCATTTTAGTAGTTATTAAGTAGTAGGAGTACCCCTTGTAAGAATGGAACATATTACAACTTATCTGTTAAAAGAACTGTATATGATCTAAAACGTGGCATTATTTACACTCTACCTACACTTTCTAAGAAATATATTTGTAGGAAAAGAAATAAAGCGTCATATTTTACTATGTATATCTTAATAAATATAGCATTATTATGTACGTATAACATATGAAAGCATTCGCCAACTGAAATGTTCAGATCATTATCCATATTTCAGCGTAGCCACAGGAAGAAACATCCAATTATTTCCTGAAAATGCTTGAGTGCGTTAATATTTCAGCGAAATCTGTAACAATACTGTGGAATTGGTATTAATAAAATAAATTAATTCAGTTTCCTGGGTATATCTCGAATATTATGTATGTATTATAAATAATTCGTACGTGACTATAAATTGCGCGAAAACGGAAAAGGTTGCGTGAAAATTTAAAAAATACAAGGTTGACCTTCAAAGACATACAAAGGTTAGATACTGTTTTATAAAAAAATAGAAACCACCTAGTAATAAGGTTGAAAATTGCGCTTTAAAAGGTTCGGATCAGAGAACCTTGTTGCTTGGATCTCACGACAGTCGCAAGAAGAGTAGGGGTGAAATTGTGTTTTCTTCAATGGTCACAATATGACTTATCAGTTGTTGTTTTTTGGTAATAGGATAAGCCGGTAAGCGAGCAGATGAATCACCTGATGGTAAGCAACCGGTATCGCCCATCAACACCCGAAACACCAGAGGCGTTACAAGGGCGTTACCGGCCTTTTAGGGATGAATTTGAAGATTGTTGGCGATTGGGAGATTGGGGACAGGGTTATTGAGTCTACTGTAACCTCACTCACGACGAAACACAACGCAAACGTTGTTTCACGTCGGTTTTCGTTGTACTAAACTGTTTTTATGTGTGACAGTGAATGGTGTTACTTGAAACGCAAAGAGGTGTGTACAAAGCTCTTTGCGAATAGAAGTTCAATAGAGAATACTTGAACGAGTTGGAGAAAATATCAATGGAGTGTGAAATCAAAGGATTCCAATACAAAATCTCGATACTTTATTGAAAACCTGTACTAGAAGCAATGAACAGATAGCTATTTTTGTTTGTTACTCGTTTTCACAGTTCAGGTGATAGTACGAGCGTTTTTGTAAATGTAAATTGTGTTTCAAAGTTTGGACAATTGTTAGTCTAGTCATTTACAGGTTACCGCGGAAGACTTAACGGGTTATCGGGGCTCCGGCTCGATGTGCAGGAGTCGGAACGGGGTGGTTTTTAGTCAGTAAGAGTTTGACACTCCCTCTCGCCTCACCTGGGCGGGAAAAGTCATTGGATGATTTTCCTAACTCGAAAAAAAGTTATTTACAGGTTCATCATGGATTTAAAAACTTTTTTAAAATTATTGTAGGGTCGACGTTTGACCACTATTTCGTAAGCGATGATGCGGCCTACAATAGAGCACGTAATTCCATAAGCAACCTATTCACTCGACCCTTGAAGACCACTTTCACCACGGTCACTTTCTTAAGTATACACAATTACAGTGACGTCTTTAAAAATATATATCATTAGTTGAGTGATCATTAGTTAAAACAAATATGACTTTCGGGTAGGCAAAGAGTCATTGGGCTTTTTTGGATTTTTACAGTAATAACACGGAGCCTAGAATTCGAGCGGCATATGGCAATAAGTTCATCCCTTAACACATCGGACTTGTACTTCTAGAGAATGATATGTAGATAGTTATATGAACCTCAAACCTCAACCTACGCTTTCAGTAAAGAGCGTGACGTTATATTGCAAAAATGTATTTTAATAAGCAAAACTGAATATTCAGTTTCCGATAAAATGCGCTGTTAAACAAGCTGTATGTACGTTCTCGTAGTTTTTTTGTACATTTCATACTTCACGTTCAGAGCGTTGGCGTAAAATATTCCGCGACACGTTTTTTGAGTAAAAACTTCTTCGCGTGTCGAGAAAATGTATTGGAAATGATACGGCGTAGGTAAGAAAGTAACCTGCATTTTGATATTTAGGTAATATACTTCTGGACACATCTATTGGCCACCTTGTATTTTCAGTTTCGTTTGGTCCGAGCTACAATTTTATATTAGGTCGAGCAAAAAGTTTTTATGCAGTTTTGAACTTGGCACATTCACAATTTCATTCAATAATAATATTTTTTTGAATTTCGAACACAGAATTAAAAAAAACAAGACAATTTGGAGCCTGTTTGTTGATATCAAACAATCGAATACTAAGAAAACTTGGTTTTATTGGTTTGTCGAAATGTTTATCGGAGGTACCTAGAGACTGGCGGCTTTGTTCGTCGCCAAGGAAGGCCACGATCTCAGGTCACAACTGAAAGGCAGGATCGATTCATCGTGGCGACCAGCTTGAGAAATCCTCACCTTACCACCATTGAGATACAAAACCAACTTCGCGACTTCCACGGAGTATCTGTGAGCGCTCGAACTGTTCAGAGAAGGTTAAAAGAATCATATAAAGAGAATGTATAAAGAGAAATCGAGCGTCTAAAGTAACGTTTGATAAAGGCAAATTCCCAAGTAATGTAGGTATGAAAAGTTTCATCGTAATGATTTAATTCACATCCACGAAAATCTTGAATTTCATAAAAGAACGTTGTTAGATTTTGCAACTAACTATCATATTTGAATGCTTTGTATTGTTTGCAACCTTAAATACAACTTTATCTTCATTTCACAAAAAAAATATACAAAATTACTAACATTAAGTTTCAGCATTACACTTAATTATTATAACCATCTCCACGAACTCAATACGGGGTCAAAAACCTAACAAACAACATCCTTTCAAACTAACAACATTTCTAGAAAACCTAGGAACTAAAAGTTTATATACACCGTAAAGTGGCTAATAAAAAGTAGCTCACGTTCAGTTTAGAACAAGTACTAACAGGAGAGTGTAAGATTTCTATTAAGGCAATATTTACTTGTTTTACTTAAGAGTTTTTTCTTTTGTCAACTATATTGTATCCGAAATGAATACAACAAATTGAAGATGATAATCTATTATTGATGAAAATATTTTACCTAACTTATTAGGAATCTCGTTATATGAACTGTGGCGACACATGTCACAAGTCAACGGATGACGTCATAAAATCCTACATCGCACATGCGAAGTTTACATTCGATTTAACACGGATAGAAAATCCCAACGAGCAACTGTTGGGCAGAAAGTCCGCCAGGCACGATCACCTCGCCTGGTCGGAGGATCCTCCTTTTCCGATCTTAGGGAACAATACTCTCTGTTCCCTACAGAACTAATTATAATATCTTTCTTAATATACTAATTAAATTATGTTATAATTATCATTTACTTAAATCCATAAAATTATATAATGTTAGAATTATTCTTGTAACCAAATAACAAGTACTACTATATTTAGATAAATGTTTCTGTTTGTACGTATGTATGTAAAAATTGTTCATAAATAATTTACATTTCACACAAAACCTCGGGTTTATTAAAATAATGACAAATGTGACCTTGTTGCAAATAGTTTCCTGTATTTCATGAAACAATACATTTAAGCACAATCCCTTAAAACATTCCTGAAACTATGTATTCATAGTATAAATCATGGAAATGTTATATTATTGAAGTTTATGCGAGTATTCAATTTCGGTTGAATAATTTTATAGGTACTGTTTTACATGTTACATTGTTTTTAATTTATGAAATTTTGCTTTGTATTTTTTTCTTTTTTAATTTTATTATCTGTTCTGATTTAGGTAACTTTGAGTTCAGGTAATTTTAGCAATTATATATAACATCATCACGCCTTTTATCCCCGAAGGGGTAGGCAGATTTGCACATTATACCACTGTACAATGTAACACCCACTTTTCACTGTTTATGTTATGAGTCCCATGTAATAGGGGGTGAGCCTATTGCCATATACCGGGCACAGTTCCAGACTCCGTGCTACTACTGAGATTTTTTTATAAACCCAGTTATACTTTGCCCAACCCGGGAATCGAACCCGAGCCCCCTTGCCCGGCAGTTGCACTTGCGACCACTCGGCCAGCGAGGCAGTTTAGCAATTATAATTTAGTAAAAGTTATATTTTATGGGCCTTGTGGTCGATATTGTGACAAGTATATAATTCTTCTTGGATCTATAAGACGTATTTATTTAAGTGAATAAAAATCTTTATGCATGTGCATAAAAGGTGGTTTAATGCTAAAAGCACTCTCTAGCAGTAAACCTCGTAAGTAGATACAGAGATGTATGACGCAAGTATAAACAACTGCAAAATAACAAGTTGAAAGATATAAAGAATCAGAGGGCACATGATCTAAGAACGGTCAATTTCAAGATATAGACTACAAGGAAGTACCTAATCACCAGCTGTTAGGAACAATTTTCCTTTGAATCTTTTGTTTCCGCTATTTCTGTCGTCCAAAACGTTTCATTGATTTTATTATTTATTTATTTATTAAAACTTTATTGCACATACAGTGAAATTGACGGACTTAATGCCGTAGGCATTTTCTGACAGTCGACCATTGGGTGGTGCAGAATGTTAAAGCGGTAGGTGCAAAATTGTAAAAAGAAAGTATGAAGTAGATAACGAAGTTAACGAAGTTGGTAATAAAATATTAAAGAGAGACATGATTGTTATAGTCGATAATACACATTTTCTCTTTGTATACTTTTTTTTCCTAAATAATAGAAGACAATGTCTAACATTATTTGGCTTCATAGCGTTCTTAAAATCGTAGAAATAAAGTGTTATGTTCTTAAATACATCAACAGCAGTGTCCACTACTGAGTAAAGCCTTTTCTTATACGGTCAAACTTGTAAATATAAATTATAAGTCCAGGTTTCCTCACGATGTTTTCCTTTACCATTTGTCAGTGGTGTCTAAATAATCTAAGAAAGTACATTTTAACTCGGAAATAATCACATTGGTACTTGCCATTTGTAGATTTTGTACTCGACCCTCAAACATGAGAAGCGGGCGTCTTAACCTCCGGGCCACCACTTCACTTATGTACTTACTATTTATTTTTTAATTTAATTATCATTATTATAATAACTATTGTGAGACATATTAAATTAACTAAAATTCGCGGGTTACTCACGTGAATATACTGAGAAAAGCTCTACTAGTTTCGAGCCACAAAGGGGCTCTGCCTCATGAACAGCATACGCGGTCGCGGCGAAGTCACGTAGCCTACTAGTAGATCTTTTTTCAGTATATTTACGTGGGTAACTCGCGATTTTTAGTTAATTTAATAATCATTTACCTAGGTGCACAAAAATAACACAAAGGACAATACAGTTATAAAAATTAAGTTCAAAGGTACTAGTTTCTAGTTGGGACGAAGAAAGTATAATGTAGTGAAGCTATGTAATAGTCAAGTTATACTTTTGTTTGGGATATAATGTACCTCTAGATAGTGAATATTATACTTTCGTACTAAAATTTTATACTTACTTAGTTTTGTTAGCAGCCTTGGTTGCATATTTGTACCTAATATACCTACGGGTTCTACGACTTTTCCGATGTAAGTTTTAAATTTTCGTTCCTCTCTTTGTAGGAAGAGCAATTTTTGGTTCATACACAAATAGTTGTTACGTGCAAAAATCAAACCCGTGACACTATATGTCATCACAAATTGAATACATTTTGTTGATTCATTTTGTGATATTATTCTTTGCTTCTAAATGAATAAGTAATCACACTAATAGTTATTATAAATGTGAAGTTTCCTTTGTTTAAATGTTAGAATGTTTGTCCGTCAATCACGCTGACACTACTGCACGGATTATATTGGAATTGATATACAGGCAGGGTGTGAGCTAACTTAGGTGGTAGGATACTTTTTATCCCGATTAAATCCTCCCATGGGATGGGATAAAACAGAAATCATATTCTACGCGAACAAAAGCTAGTTTCAAATAGGTACTTAATAACAATAACTGAAACAAAATTACCAAAATAACTAAAGTGAAAATAAGCACCCAATCACCACTATAACTACTAGGCTATTAGGTAACTGATTATATCGGTTTTGCCAAAACACCTTAATAGGTTCCTCAGCAAAGTTCCAGGATGTACAAGGTTTCTTTCAATCGCGTGTAAGCAGTTATGAAACTGTTAGAATCAAGGTAACTAGTTGCCGAATGATTTTCAATTCTTCAAGGTTAGTTTACAAGAGTATGTCTAACTTTTGACCTCAATTACTTGGGATATGAAAGTAAGTATTCTATAGGTAATTTTGAGTTGGTTATTGATAGCGTTTATATGTGATGGAAAGTTGTATTGTTGTTAATGGAAGTTCATAAATCTTTTATACATGTATTTATAAATAAAATCCTGTTTGTTACATTATTTATAACTCAAGAACGGCAAAATAGATTTGGCTGAAAATTAGTAGGGAGGTAACTTAGAGCCAGGAGACCGACATAGGATACTTTTTAACCAACATTTATTTTTTTACTTTTTACCAAAAATCACGAACGGGGACGGGAAAAAATGGGATTACGCGTACGAAGTCGCGGGCAGAAGCTAGTATATATATAAAAGAAAGTCGTGTTAGTTACACCACTTATAACTCAAGAATGGCAGAAGAGATTTGGCTGAAAATTGGTAGGGAGGTAGCTTAGAGCCAGGAAACCGACATAGGATACTTTTTAACCAATTTTTTTTTTACTTTTTACCGAAAATCACGAACGGGGACGGGAAAAAATGGGATTACGCGTACGAAGTCGCGGGCAGAAGCTAGTGTATTTGTAAAAAAAATGTCCTGTTAGTTACACTATTTATAACTCAAGAACGACTTATTCGATCTGGTTGATTGGTGGGGATAGCTTATAACCAGGAGACGGACACAGGATACTTTTATCGAAGGTTTTCTTGAAAATTCTACGGGTACGGGAAAACCAGGAATGCGCGTACGAAATCGTGGCCAAAAAGAAGGTCGTAACAATTAAGTTGTCCTATTGAATGAAATTCTGAAGTAAATACCATTACGTCGACGCTAAACTGGGTTTTCCGAATCGATTGTCAAGCATGAAGATCAAGCCATGATCAAGCCTCGAATTACTTAAGTAAAGAAAGCTCGTGATAAAAAAGGCATACTTTTAAGTGTGGGAGAGTCATGCTTCGGCACGAATGGGCCGGCTCGACCGGAGTGATACCACGGCCTCACAGAAAACCGACGTAAAGCAGCACTGCGTTGTGCTTCGTTGTGTGAGTGAGGTTACTGGAAGCCCAACAAGCCTCCCAAATTTATTTAATAAATTCCTCGTATTCCTAATAACGCACTTGTAACGGCTCTGGTGTTCCAGACGTGATCCGTCAGCTCCTTTACCGGATTATCCCATAAAAAAACGAAACTTAAACAAAATGTACTAAGATCTTTTGATACATATCAATATCACAAACAATCACATTCAGACCACCAAAGCATCAACCACGCATAAATCAAATATTTTTATCTGAACATTTAAGAATAGAAAATAATATTCTTACTTCGCTTCAGGAAACGTTTCACCTAAATATTTCTCCTTACAACTGTGAGTTTGTCGCCTGCGTTACTTTTTATGTGTCGTCCGGTACTTTAGTGGTACGGTCACGTAGGAAGCGGGTTCCGTGGCACTCTTAGTGGCGTACTATACTGGTACGTAGAATAAGCTTTATTTTCGTCCATCTTGTTTAGATTTATTGGTGAAGAGAATAGTATGAGTTTGTGTGTCTTATTGGGTGGTTGTGAAAATGGGTTGTGTTGTGTCAATGGTTTGGATTTATTTTATTTTTAAGGAGCGAATAATGTCCTTGGATGATCAATGACTTCTCCCACCTTGGGTAAAGCGAGAGGGAATGTCAGACTGTTACTGACAAAAAACCACTGTGTTCTTGCTCCTGCTCTTGGAGCCGGAACCCGGGCAACCCCATAAGTCTTCTGCAATAGTTTGGTTAAATTAGAATATTTTGAAGTGTCAATATACACATTACTACACATTCTATTCTAGCGTTTTGCAATCCAGTTTATGACGATTCCATTTTTATATATTTGTACCGAAGATTACACAGAGAACCGCTCATTTATCAGTACTTTCACTATTTGGTTCCAATAATTGCAATACACTGAAATGCCTTAATTGTCTTAATGCCCACAGCATTCTCTAATACTACAATCAAAGGAGACAAAACATACTTTCAAATGCTTTCCTCCTTTTCCTTTCAGAGGGGACAAAATAAAAACCTCTTTCGTCTTAGCTAGAACCGCAATTAGATCAAGAGTGTAAGGAGGGCTTTCAGAGAGGTCCTTTATACTGAAACTGAAAAAATTCTTTTGTTGAAGATCTTTAGATTATTCCTATTGTGGTCGATGGTAGAGGTCAATTGATTCAGGTGGCGCTCCAAACGATGCAGTCTAACTGTAGAATAAATTTACTTCACCTCAAAGAACACCAGCTTCACAATCTTCAATCATATGTCTTTTGTAGTAGAGGCCAAGTTTGAATGTGCATTGTGGTCTGTTTCAATAGATCGAGATGAAATATTTCTCCAGAAAGGGGTTTTAGAATAACGTATGAAGGTTTTTGTGAAGGATTTTTTGAAAGGATTGTACTTAAGTGAATTACGATTCTCTTAAAGCGAATTGTTTAGGCTTCGTTAGCATAGAAAAACGTGCGAAGTCGTTCGATTTTACATGCATAATAGAACTCTTTGGTTCAATCAACAGACGCAAAATAAATAACTAATGCTCATTTAATAGTACAATTTCTAGCATAACGAACTCTCTTCATTAACTATTCCATTTAAAAATCAACTCTGACAAAACAACCAAAGACTTAGATTAGATTGAAGGGCTGTTTCGCTTGAACAGCAACAATTATACTGTACAAGCATTTTACTTAATTGTTTGGGCAATGCAAACAGTCCCTAGCGAGGTTTGGTGGTATTTGCCAATTATGGTGAATGAAGCGTACCTATGGTAAATTTTGTCAACGCTGACTTCCTAGATGGTCATTAAGTCGTTTATTTTTATTGTACACTGGCTAGAAGATTAACCTACTCCTATCTGCCTACTCATTGTATTTTCGACTTTATAACAATGCAATACAGTTGAAAATGTAATAGAGAAGTTTGACAGAAAAGGTTATGTTTAACTACTGGTCACCGTACCATGGCGACGGCATAGACGGAGTCTGGAAATGTGTCCGGTATATGGCAATAGGCCCACCCCCTATTACATGGGACTCATAACATAAATAGTGAAAATTGGGTGTTACATTATACAGCGGCATTAAGTGGCGTACTGTGCACCTCTGCCTACCCCATCGGGGATAAAAAGGCGTGATGTTATATTTATGTTTTTTTAAAAGTTCACCTTCTATTTTTATAGGTACATACCTACATGTGACATAAGTTGCCGTAAAGTTTTTCTTTTGTAAAGTTCATCTCTACCTACGGCATTGCGCAATGAATGTGAAGGCGTTATGTTGTAAAACTATGTTCTATAATTAACTAAGCAACTATTGTATTGAACACTACTACGGAATATATGTACATAGTTTGAAGATGAAAGCAGTTTCAGAATAATCTAATCTATAGTTGCTTTTAGTAGTAATTAATTAACATTTAGCATTTATTGAGACAGTCTGTATTAATATTTGTATGTCACCCATCAGCCATTTTTTACTGTACGATTTTTCAGGGGAGAAAATCGTCCAATATTTTCTCCCGTCTTCGGTGAGGCGGGAAGGAGTGTCAGGTGCTTCATCAACAGCCTATAAGTGGCCACCATTGACCAAAGACCTTTTCTCGCACTGAGAAGGTTTGAGCATTCATTACCATGCTTGCTCAATGCAGGTTGGTGATTTCAAACTTACATAAGCCCAGGTTTCCCCACGATGTTTTTCTTCACCGTTTGTAAGTAATGTTTTTTTTTATAAGGGGCGAAAATCATCGAATGGCTGCTCCCGTCTGGGTGAGGCGGAAGGGAGTGTCAGACTCTTACTGACTAAAAACTACCCTTTTGTTACTCCTATTTTGAGTAGAAGTCTCGGTAACCCGGTAATTCATCCACAGCTCCGAGTGTACCAGCCTTAATATCACATAGGTACTATAAAGTGGCAATATTTAGCAGCTAGCAGACGGATCCCCTGATGGTAAGTGATCAGCGCCATTAGCGTTTACCAGCGGAAATACCGCCGACGATAGATCATTCCACAGTTTTGCTCTCATCGTGAGAAGCGCACACTTGTGGCCTGCCAACCATCTTTTCATTTTTGAAAATCGTATAAAAAGACCAGGTGTACAACACTCTTAAGCAGCTTATTTGTATGACTACATTATTATAATTTAAGTATTCGAAGAATATACGTATAGTGTAACGTCGTATTAATAATTTCTATATCTAGCACACCATAAAGTCTATTTTCCCATCACAACCCCACCCAGGCTTATTCCCAGAGCGCACTAATTGCCTTACCTCGTTGCGTGATTGCGTTATCCAGATTTAATTGTTCTGTGATACGATTGTCCCCCTTGTAGCACGTGGAGCTAACTTTAGGCCCCACATGGGGGTGTCTGGGGGTGTAAATGGGTACTAGTGTCTATTACTAACTGTCAGATTCTAGGCTAGAAGTAGTTATTGCCTGTCATTTTGTACGGAGAGAAGTGAATTAAAGTACCGAAGGATTTATACGTCAGTCTCTTGTTGAATCCTGTTGATTTATTTTTTGAATTTACTATGCTTGTTTTTTTAATTTAGTAATGTTTAGTTGTATTTGGTTGATATTTATCTAAATTAATCCGCGGTTTACATAGGCACTATGTTACACAAACAAAACAATGAGAGATTAAGGTCCAGTTTCACCAAACTGTGTTTGTTAAATCCTAATTGGTCATTAACTAATGAGTTGTTAATAATTAACGGGCTGTTATATCATTGTATGTCCCACGAGAAAAAAGTAACAAGCCGTTATTAAACTGTATATTTAACTGAACGACTTGTAAGTTGTTCACTCTTATTTTAAGCAACCGAATTGAAATGGTTTTTTGTGACATGTTATTTAGACCGATTTCGGTAATATTTTATCTAGTCGAAATACGTCATTAGTTTGCTACGCGACCAATTTCAAACGTTCAATTTCAATTTCAAATTAAAAACTCAACTGAGTTTTTCTTATTTCTTCCTCATATTAGGTAATTGGATAAATTTGGGGCTAAGGGAGGCTATTGCAGCAGTACCCTGTGTATTATTCTATAGATGACGACTTACTTATCCCACAATAATCTTCCCTGTTATATTTGTTGAGAGCCAGTCGCATAATACCTCAAGGTCAAAAGAATTTGATTAATGGGAAATTGATTCATTCCTGAAACAAAATTAAGGATATTATTTGTTTTATACTGGTGCGAGGTAATTGCACTCGTACAATTACTTATTGAAAATAATTTTAGGCACCTAACTAATACGACCAAATATATAAACTTACCGATCTGATGGATATTCCAATTTATCTTCAATCAACTGCAGAATATCTAGGTTGTTTTCTTTTGGGCTCGCTGCCATTGCAGCGGTAAGACCCCTCTTTGAGGAGTGGCTTGAGAGGACCTACGACGGCGTCCTCACCTACCGCCTGACGCAGGTCCTCACCGGACATGGAAGTTTCGGGAGGTACCTGTGTCTGATGGGGCGGGAGGAACGCCTGGTGTTATCACTGCGAGGACCGCCCTGAGGACACGGTGGAACACACCGTAGCGAATGCCCTGCGTGGGCTGAGCACCGCCGTGCCCTCAGGAAGTGATCGGCGATGGCGACCTCTCGCGTCCGGGCCTAGTGCAGGCCATGATGCGGAGCGAGGGGGACTGGGATGCCGTCTCCTCCTTTTGCGAAGCAGTAATGCTAGCTAAGGAGGAGGCGGGACGCGTGAGGCCGAAGCGCTGCCTCCTCGCAACCCAGCCATCGCGAAGGACACACCGGGCGTCGGGGATCGCGGGATGATCTCCGGCCACCGTAAGCGCGGGCCTGCGGACGGCGAGCATGGGTGGCTCGCCGTCCGACCAGAAACAGACCATCACAAAGAGCCATCAGACCACCACAGATAGGGCCCAATAGGGCTGATGCCGATTCGGAGTCGCGGAGAACCTAACGGGTAACCGAGGCTCCGGCTCGACGTGCAGGAGAAGGAACGGGTGGTTTTTAGTCAGTAAGAGTCTGACACTCCCATTCCGCCTCACCCAGGCGGGAGCAGTCATTCGATGATTTTCGCCCCTTCAAAAAAAAGGGTTTTCTTTAGATAAACGGAATCTGTACAAAAATCTACATCGTCGTATTCGTCGAAATAAGAACGCCGTTCTTTAAAAATTCTTGGACGTCGTACTATTGTGTCTAAGTAATCTAAATAATCTAAAATATTATTTTCGAATATGAAATTGTATGCAGCCTCCATCTCGATTTTAATTGTCTGTTACGGTCTAACGGACGTCTAGAGCGGTGATTAAATTTAACAGCTTGTTATGACAAATAAAAGCGCGTTAACTCGTGGTGGGACACTCGATAACTTTAACAGCCCGTTAACCCATTTGGATCCGCCGTCCCCATACGGGGACAGGTCTTCTTTTACCCGCTGGTTATTAATTATTTTAGCTATCTTCACATTTCATGGGTATTTATTATGAGGAGTAGTGTACTTTCCTAAAATTATTAGAACTTTTGACAAATTGCTACAAAAAAAGGGGTCATATTGTCAATTTATCAAGAGAAGTGAAATGGAATTATTATCAAAAGCAGAGGCGTTTTGTAGTACGTTATTATGAAGATTTATAAAACTTATTTGTGATTATTGCTTGCTTATAGTGTCAATTAAAACAACATTGAAGAATATCCTTATACTTTCAATTCCGCTTAGGGGAAAGTTAGAAAAAAATGATGGTGTCCCCGTATGGGGACAATGGGCACATCTGTAGTATATTTTTAAAACATTATACCTGATTTGTATTTTGTTTCCAATTTATAAAGGTCACCTATAGGCTAAACTTAGTTATAGCTAATACTTGGTGACAACAGACGCTAATTCACGAAGAGCATCACCAATTCCGCCATATCTTTACGCGTTCATATTCTAAAATCTGATGGGCATCAAGACCGAAGATGCAAAAGTCCACCTACAGTACCAGGTCGCATCCGATATCAGAATTCAGCAGTAGGGGGCTTTTCCTCCAGCTTTTGGTGTCCGTCACAGCGAAGTCCACCCAGAGGATAGAGTACATTATGCCCTGTATACGTTTGACCACCGCCGTGTCTTCAGGGAAGTGATCGACGACGATAATCTTCCACGTCCAGCTTAGGTTCTGGCTGTGGCGGAGCGAGGGGAACTGGAAACCATCTCTTTCGCGAAGCAGTCATAGTAGCAAGAACAGATCGCCGCCCAGAACCAGACCTGTACATGTAAGGCGCGTGGCGTTACGCGCGTGCTTCAAAGTGCAGATCAGACCGCCTTAGATCGAGATGGCTCAGTGGGACAGATGCCCGACTACTATGAATAACCTAGTGGGTCACCGGGGCTTCGGCTTGAAGCAGAATTAGGAACGTGTTGGTTTTTAGCCAGTAAGAGTCCCCCAGGTGGAAAACGCAATGCATGATTTTTACCTTCAAAAAAAATATCGTCGCGTCACATCAAATTGATTTAGACATTTTCCGCAGAGATTTAGTTAATATCTATTACGACACGCAGTTCGTCATAAAAAAACTGTGATATCAATGCAAATAATGCGTTAGAACCTTATGTGTCGAAAACAGTTACTACTTCGAAAAGTACTACACATGAGACCGTTGTCCCCAATCAAGGACGGCATTTTTTTTAATACTTCTAAATATATTTTTTGAATTTTTTTTGCTGATATTAGTTTGTGGGCGTCATATCATTGAGTTAATAAAGTTTTTTTTATTAAATTATGTGTAGTTTGCATTTGGTCCCAAATGGGTTAACTGACTTAACAATACTTTAAATATTTAACAGGGGATGGTGAAACTGGACCTTAGTTCTAAATGTTTGAAAACTGCCAAATGAATTCATTTTCTAAAAATGTTACTTGTAATGAAAACATGAAATGTTACCCAAGTTTATGCAATGAGGATGCATTTGCATCCTCCTAATATATTATTACTAGCGACCCGCCCCGGCTTCGCACGGGTGCAATTAGAAACCTCTAAATTTATCAGTGTTTCTTTACTATTTTTATGCATGTATTATGCATATAAACCTTCCTTAAGAATCACTCTATCTATCAAAAAAAACCGCATCAAAATGCGTTGCGTAGTTTCAAAGATCTAAGCATACATAGGGACAGATGGCGGATAACGACTTTGTTTTATACTATGTAGTGATCTAACAAAAATTATCAATAAAAACACGACTTCCATTTATCTTACAATTCGGAATATACAATAAAAATAAACTTAACCCCTTTCTATAGCATATACGACCCGTATCATTTACTCACGAGCAGCGACAGGTAATAAAAGTGTGGCGACTACAACCGATATATCACCATTTTGTACCGAAACGTTTACTGTATGAGTTTCATTCTATTGTTAAAAGACACAATACATTGCTGAAAAATATACGTATTAATACAACACTATCACATTTGGTCATTGAAAATATTTATGAAGAAGTTTATGGGCTCATTACTACAATAGCATTAAAATAAATATAGACAGTTAAAATAGACTGCCTCGTTGGCCGAGTGGTCGCAAGTGCGACTGCCGGGCAAGGGGTCTCGGGTTCGATTCCCGGGTCGGGCAAAGTATTACTGGGGTTTTTAAAAATTCTCAGTAGTAGCACGGAGTCTGGAATTGTGCCCGGTATATGGCAATAGGCTCACCCTCTATTACATGTATATGAATATACCTCTACATACGATACATATGTATACCAAAATTATACTTTCCACAAATCTTGTCTGTCTGTCTGTCTGTATGTTTGTACTATCTAATCTCTCAAAACTGAACTGATTTTGATGGGATTTTATTGAAAAGTAGCTAATGTACTAAAGAGTAATGCTACTTTTATTTTAGAAAAACTCAGACGAAGTTGCGGGTTCAGCTAGTTTATTATATTTCCATAACACCGATTTCATTTTTAACTCATCACACGAACTAATTAATTTTTTTCATAATTATCTTGTTTAGTTTTTTTTTCTGGCTTCAGTTGAATGAGTTTACATAGACTGAACTATATAATTGGGTACTTTCATTAGTCAATAATATATTATTTCGACTGTTCAATACACTAAGCTATTAAAAAACAATCATAATTGATTTTATGACCAACTTAATTTTAGTATTTAACCAGCAAATTTTTAACAAATAAGTATGCTGTTTGATGCTAAAAAAACGTGACGTCACAATATAGAATCTAGTACAATATTCATAGAAAACTGTCGTTTTTGATAGTTCGAAAAAAGTATTGTATTTGTAAATATGTAATGTACTAGTTGGCAAATACCCAATTCTACGAATCATTCCATGTTCGAAAGTAATTGTTTACCAAATAAAGTGAGTCGCTAGGAGGTTTAACAGTGTAGTACAGTTTCTATTGATCTAACTTAATAGTCGGCCTCGTGCAAGGTGAAAAGTACAATGTAACAATGGCAAGGCCTAATAACGGCCAGAGAATCCCCGAAGGGAGGTAATCTAGTGCAAGGTTCTGTACAAGGAAGTGAATAGAGGCCGGCAATACTGAAACATTAAGGAGGTACAGTTAGTGACTACAGGATGTGTTAAAATAGGAATATTTGTTTTTTTTTATGGCATAAGCCGGTAACCGAGCAGACGGATTACCTGATGGTAAGCAATAGGCGTCAGAGGCGTTACAAGTGCGTTACCGGCTTTTTGGGGATTAGGAGTTTGAGGATCGTTGGGGATTCAGAGATTGGAGAGATTGGAGAAAGGGAGGGCAATTAGGCCTCCGGTAACCCTACTCACACGACGATACACAACGCAAGCGTTGCTTCACGTCGGTTTTCTGTGAGGCCGTGGTATCACTCCGATCGAGCCGGCCCATTCGTGCCAAAGCAAGGCTCTCCCAGCATCATTTGTTGATTAATTATTATGTTTACTCACGTAACTGTTTGACGTGCTACTCGACTGAATTCATGCCGAATATAAGTAGAATGTAAGGCTCTAGCATGACTTGAAACTAGTCGAGTTCCTCGTCAAATAGGTACATGAGTAAGCCAAAAACATGATAATTATAAATTACGTGACACGAATGTTTTAATATAATTGTTATAAAATTTTTATTAGCCAGGTTAGGTTATGTCAATCAGCCTATTTCGTTGATTGAGGCAAATGTGCCAGGGTAGAACGTGTATTGAATTTTCATTTGTCAAAACTTACTTCACTGTAATTGCATGTTGCTTAGGTAAATTAGTTTGTTCTAAGTATATTTTGTGGGTTTAAAATTAAATGATAACGAAAAAACGATGTTAACTCTTAATTTCCGCCACTATTCACTAAGTCAATAATACCATACTTGAGGGCACCGTTGGAGCGGTGACTGGGCAACCGGCTGCCGCCCAACGTGTCGCGGGCTCGGTTTCCGCACGGAACAAATCTTTGTGTGATCCACAAATTGTTGTTCCAGGTCTGGGTGTCATGTGTATGTGAACTTGTATGTTTGTAAACGCACCCACGACACAGGAGTAAATACTAGTGTAGGGCGGCAATGATTTGTTAAAAGAAACAAAATAAGAAACAGTTCGTAAAACAATAACTTTCTTTTCTCGCTGACTGTACATCACAGTAAAGGTAGTATTTACCAATTTACATACTAGCTACCCCAAGAGCAGTTATTACGTCACCTTGAATATTTCATAACACGAATGACCAATACACGGTCACTCCTGCTATTAAAATATGCACTTTAGCTCAAATTTATAACGTTTATTTCGCTTTGACTTTGAACCACAATGGATGAACTTATTAACAGACATTAGGCATAATGATTATTAATTTATTACTTCATGTTGACTATCCATGGTGGAAATCAAAATACTGTACTGAACAACGTAGTACAATTATATCACCAGTAGATAAAAAATAAACAAAACGGGGAAAATGTCACGTTAAACGCCACGGGGGTATCACGGAGAATCTAACGGGTTACCGGGGCTCCGGCTCGACGCGCAGGAGTAGGAACGGGGTGGTTTTTAGTCAGTAAGAGTCTGACACTCCCTCCCGCCTCACCCAGGCGGGAGCAGTCATTCGATGATTTTCCCCCCTTAAAAAAAAACGCCACGGCGGTCACCGGTGACCGACATTAGCGGAGGATTTACTTTCAACAGTTTATAATTGGCAGTCAAAGGCTTAAAGAATTTATTGATTTACTCATTTATAAAGAGTTGAAAGACAAAAAGCATATTAAGCATGTATGCTTAAACGCTTCACATGTAAGACTAAAGAAGGCTTTAGACAATTATTCGCTCAAAAAACAGGGTCCCTACAATGACCTCAAAGTTGGCGCTACATTGCGACAGTGATATGTGAAGCCTTGCCCTGTGGTATCGCTTCAGCAATAAATAAATCAGGATTTAAAGTCAGCCATGCATTACTCGTTTTGACTGCACGGTTGGTGCGGTGGCTGGGCAACCGGCTGCCGTGCAACGTGTCGCGGGTTCGATTCCCGCACGGTACAACACTTCTTGTGGTCCATTAATTGTTGTTTCGGGTCTGGGTGTCATTGTGTATGTGAACTTGTATGTTTGTAAACGCACCCACGACACAGAATAAAATACGAATGTGGGGCAACGTTTTAAAAAAAAAAGAATCTCGTTGTCTGATCATAATTCCATGGTATTTAAAAGGTATAAAGGAATCAATCAGTGGTGGTCGAACAAAAGAACAGTGTTTATACTGAACCTCACCTCAGCATCACTTTTCTTGTCTTCGTTTAACTATAATAGTTTTATAAACTACTAACCTATCGCGAGGTGATCGCGCACTAACATACATACAATGATATTATAAATAATAAAAA
Organism: Spodoptera littoralis; assembly: GCA_902850265.1. NCBI lineage: Eukaryota > Metazoa > Arthropoda > Insecta > Lepidoptera > Noctuidae > Spodoptera > Spodoptera littoralis. Next base: position 13,867,552 of record LR824545.2, read on the forward strand.
GAGGTAGATATCGCACTGGCACGCAAAAATTGTTGCGAACGAATTCAGACAATTGTCGTAATTTGTAAATAGCTATCTCTTTCTGTACCATACTTTCCGTATTATCTGTCGCACGTAGTTGAAAATGACATTTAAGTACATTTGTAATAAGAACGCAACAATTTTTGGACGCCGCTTAGTATGAACGTAGCGTATCTTCTTTCCCGAGCGTACGGCGCGTCGCGTTCCGCGCGCGCCTCAAAGAGCCATCAGACCACCACAGATGGGGCCCAATAGGGCCGATGCCGATTCGGAGTCGCGGAGAACCTAACGGGTAACCGAGGCTCCGGCTCGACGTGCAGGAGAAGGAACGGGGTGGTTTTTGGTCAGTAAGAGTCTGACACTCCCTTCCGCCTCACCCAGGCGGAAGCAGTCATTCGATGATTTTCCCCCCTTAAAAAAAAAAAAAAAAAAAAAAGCGTATCTTCTTTATAATATCATTGTATCGAAATGAATTTTAATAGAGGTCAAACTGAGAATCTCATAACATAACATAACATACAACATAACATTACGCCTTTTATCCTCGAAGGGGTAGGCAGAGGTGCACATTACGCCACTGTACAATGTAACACCCACTTTTCACTATTTATATTATGAGTCCCATATAATAAGGGGTGAGCCTATTGCCATATACCGGGCACAATTCCAGACTCCGTGCTACTACTGAGAATTTTTAAAAACCCCAGTAATACTTTGCCCTACCCGGGAATCGAACCCGAGACCTCTTGCCCAGCAGTCGCACTTGCGACCACTCAGCCAACGAGGCAGTCACTGAGAATCTACTTACTTTTAAAGTTAGTAAAAAACCAACAATCAACTTAAACTCCTAATCCCCAAGGGGCCGGTAACGCACTTGTAATGCCTCTGGTGTTCCAGATGTCCATGGGCGACGACGATTGCTTACCATGAGGTGATCCATTAGATCGTGTACCGGCTTATCCAATAAAAAACACATTTACTTTGCCTTCTAGCTGGTGTTGTCAAACAAGTTAGCAACAATAAAAACAATGAATATGTCGTGTGAATAGTTTTCATGTATGGGTTTAAACTGTCAAACACCAAGCGGTCACCGGTGACCGCAACCTATTGTTCTTTAATTGTGTCTATAATGACGGTGCTTGACGAGTTAATATAAAATGTTTAAAGAATAATCTTCAATCATGTTGTTTCAATGAGGTCTAATACATTTTCGGGTATCGGATCTAAGTCAGAATGTCACCATTATCATCATTTTGAGCTGGAACACATCCATCATTGAAATAAATACTTCCTTTCTATGATAGTGTTTGAAGTTATCTTAATACTGGTAGTGGCAGGCGACTTGGCGAATGTCATTGGGTATAAATGAGCTCTGTGACCGATCACACTTTTGGAACTTTCTTAGCCAGTTTTATAACAATGTTTTAAAATTAACTTTCAATCGGAAATGTTAGCGACAAAATACTAAGACTTGTATTTTTCAACCTACTTGCATTTAGCGCTATCTAGTGGAAATACACGGAATTGCTTCGTTTCCAACCCGCCTCCCAACCTCTGAAACTAAGGTTTTATGAAACCAAGTCGAACATGGTGTTATGAACTTGAGTTTCATGAAAAATAATCTAGATGGCAGTACCTGCTTGTACAGAACTTGAAAATTTATCTACTATATAAAAATAAGTCAGGTTTTCTTTCCTGACGCTATAACTCCAGGCCGCACGAACCGATTTCCACGGTTTTGCATTCGTTCGAAAGGTCTCGGGCTCCATGAGGTTTATAGCTAAGAAAATTCAATAATCACTAAACGAAATGTTACATAAAACGAAGCTATCTAGTGGCGAAACGGAGTTCGCCGGGTTTGCTAGTTTCATATACAATCCATTTTCTATCTCGAAAACAAACAGATAGTAAGCAACAACTTAAAATATGCTCTGTATTCAAGTTTCCAACAGTTTAAGGTAGATGGCAGTAGTTTTTAAGAGAAGTTTAATTAATTAAATCTTCAAAATCTTTTATTACTAATTTCAGGTGTGCGTTATCAAACCATACAATATTAGTTGATACATATTTGAATTGAAATGTGTATAAACCTTTTAAATACCATGGAATTGGGATCAGATAACGAGTGATGCATGGCTGACTTTAAATCCTGATTTATTTATTGCTGAAGCGATACCACAGGGCAAGGCTTCACATATCACTGTCGCCATGTAGCGCCAAGTTTGAGGTCATTAAAGGGTCCCTGTTTTTTGAGCGAAACATCGTCTAATGCCTTCTTCCGTCTTACATGAGGTTAAGCACACGTGCTTAATACGCTTTTTGTCTTTGTTTAGTAGAAATGCCAATTGCATGACAATAAAAAATTATAATAAACTGTCACCTGCATTAAAAATGTTACCAATTAATAAATTGAAATGTAAAATGTTTACTTGGCTCCTTTTTAATAATCCTTTTTGACCTTGTAATTAATATTTGATGCTATTAGAAATATTTAGATTATTGTGACACTAGAACCAGTAAAGGACATACATTTTCTGTTTTTTATTCTGTTTGGGATTAAATTTGTATTTATTTTTGACATAACAATTTGCACAAAAAATGTATTATTTTTCAATGTATTTAATGAATATAACTGTATCAAATGAAGATTATAATAATAAAAATAGGTATATCAAATTATTATTTTTTTAAGCTGCAAATATTTTGGTTTTAAATTATTTTTATATTAAGTTGGATATATTAATAATATCTTTTGAAAGATTATACTTACCTCTATAATAATGAAGATTATGTGCACCTCTGCCCCTTTTTTTTTTTTTTTAAGTGGGGAGAATCATCGAATGACGAATGAACGAATCAACGAAGGGAGTGTCAGACTCTTACTGACTAAAAACCACCCCGTTCCTTCTCCTGCACGTCGAGCCGGAGCCCCGGTTACCCGTTAGGTTCTCCGCGACTCCGAATCGGCATCGGCCCTATTGGGCCTCATCTGTGGTGGTCTGATGGCTCTTTGAGGCGCGCGCGGAGCTCGACGCGCCGTACGCTCGGGTCTGTTTCTGGTCGGACGGGGAGCCACCCATGCTCGCCGTCCGCAGGCCCGCGCTTACGGTGGCCCGCCACGCACTTGCACCTCTGCCCCTACGGGCATTAAAGGCGTGATGTTCTATTAATTTCATAGATGCCATTTTTAATCAGAACATATTTTATAAATAGCATTTGCATTTGAAATTAAAAGGTTTTTGTTTATATATTAAAGTTATATCTACGTGGCTCCATAGTCTTTTTTGCATTAAATAAATATACATAGATAATAATAAACAAATCTCATAAATACTTCTAACTGCCTTTATATTAAACTAGCTTCTGCCCGCGACTTCGTACGCGCAATCCCGTTTACTCCCGTTCCCATAAGATTTTTAGGATTTTTTCTACCATAAGAACCTTCTCCTGACAATAACAAACACAACAAAAAGAAAATCAGCCAAATCGGTCCAACCATTCTCAAGTTATGGCGTGACAACGGGAAACGGGTTTCATTTTTATACATATAGATGTTAGACTTAAAGGCTGCGATGACCGTACACCACTAAGCGATCCTGTCGTAGGCACCTTGTATAAAAAAACAAGTTGCAATGGATCCGATGTGCTACAGAATATTTCATTAGATATTATTATTCGAACCAGGTGCTGTTTAGGGGAACTAACGATGTAATCAAAACTACTAACAAAACACACAAAATTATTGTTTATTTAATGAATGAGTTTATAATAAATACATACACAGTGAAAATTTCGTTTTCTTCTCGATGTAAAATGGTTATGATCTCGGTAATACATAAGCTGTACAAAAAATAACGGGTGAACCATTGCAAACCAAACTTCAAAAGCGCATACGAACACATAAGTAGTACCTTCTTTACAATAATGGTGAGTAGTACCTACATTGTCGAAATATCCCGCCATGTAAATTGTAATAGGGTAGTTTCCTAAATTTTATTTTAGTTTTGTCCGTCTGGTAGACGGTTATTTTAAAACATTAGACACGTATTTCTTCTTTTCTCACAAAATTAAATGCTTTTGATGATATATTGATTTGAAATGTCGTGTTGTGACGTAACTACCTCCCACTCCTAAACTTAACTCCATTTTATCTAAGTATTGTAAGTTTACAAGAGGAAATAAAAAAATACGTGTCTAATATTTTTTCATTATCTAACTGACGGACTAATTAGATTTTTAATTTTCTTACCCTGGAAACTACCCTATTCTCGAAAAGATATACTTTGTCGTCGGGTGGATTAACAATGTTTCTACGTAATATTGAATAACAATGAAATCAAAATCAGATCTACTTAATAACACACTACCATCACGTTAACCTAATTGAATTTATATTCGGAAACATTGGTTTCAGTTGACAACCCTATGACTTCTACTGTTGATGGCCCATCTGAAAGTTACCAAGATACATATTAGTAATTATGTCACTTAAAAATAGACTATAAAATTAAATTCAACAGCCTATAAGTGCCCACTGCTGAACAAAGCCTCTTCGCACACGGAGTAGGTTTGAGCATTAATCACCATGGTTGCTCATTGCCAATTAGCGATTTCAAACTTATAATTAAAAATTATAAGGCCAGGTTCCCATCACGATGTTTTCGTTCACCATTTGTCAGTAGTGTCCAAATAATCTTAGACATTTCATATTATTTACATATAAAATACTTTCAAGTTGCCAATAAATAAGTATAGCATTCTCTTTGTGTTAATTTCTAGACAATTTTTAATCACTTACCAATATCAAACCACTGGGTAGCGGGTATTCCTGACTCCTTCCGAGCTTCAGATATTGCTTCCCTGAGAGCTAATGCAACCACTACTGACATACACATCGGAGGCTCGCCGACAGCTGGGAGCAAGAAATAGCCTTATTTACAAAAGAGATCAAATTAATACATTGCGAATTGAATGAATGGGTATTCTCTACGCAGTTGGCGCAGTGGCGACCGTAAATTCTTAGGTGTGACGTAGTAATGCAATTGTATCCGTTAACGCCACAACTTGAACTGAAATACGTAATATCAGATAACATTCGTATAATTTACCTTTAGCACCATGAATGGCTGCATATCTGTAAGAATTCTTTTTAAAATAGATTCTGAAGTCTTGTGGTATATCAGTGTTCATGGGCACAGCATAGTTCCAAGTTCGATTAGTTAACAATTCTCCGGTATTTTTGTCATAAACTAATTTTTCCGAAGTCCAGTAGCCTACGCCCATCATAAAACCACCTTCCACCTACAATTAGAAAGCAAGTGGTTCATTATTTTTATGCCTATTAAAAACATTCTATAAAGTATGAAATACAATATAATAATAGAGGTACATAAAAATGCTCAAGTGTCGCATGGCGTCCGAAATTCTTGGTTTGCGTTATGTTTTCATCAATGGAATTAACATTATTTTTGTTAACAATCGAATGGTTGAGAAATGTACGATGTCTTACCTGTCCCACATCAATTCCTGGACTAATACTTTTACCAACATCCTCCATTATATCCACCCTCAATAACTCCGATTCTCCAGTCAACACGTCAATCTCAACTTCAGCCAGTGCCACTCCAAAAACATTGTAGAAATATTTAGTAGCATCACTGCTATTAACAAAACTTTGAGCTTGCAAGTCTATTCCAGCAGTATGAGCTGCTTTAACTATCTGTTCCCACGTTGCACCTTCCATACTATTCCTTATCGGTTCGAGCCTTTCCAAAAGCGTTTCACAACATCTACTAACACCCAAACTGATGTTCTGCGATCCTATACTTCCAGCAGTTTCTACACTGTTTGGAGCGGACATTGTATCATGTCCTTTGACTTTGATTTTACTCAATGGGATTTTGAAATAATAAGCGCAGATTTGTATCACTTTAGTGTTTATACCTTGTCCCATTTCTACTCCTCCATGAGCAATTGCTACACTTCCATCACCATGGTAAACCGATACTAGTATGTTATTGTATCCCAAAATTGCCAATGGCCATCTAATGAATGAAAATCTTAGCCCACGTTTCTTCCATCTATTTTGTTTATTAAAATTATCTACTGCTATTCTTCGGTCATCATACTTCGCTTGACTTTTAAGAGTATCATACATGTCTTCTATAGCACCGGATGTCTGTCTGTCCAAGTTGTTTAAACGGACTTGAATTGGATCTAACGCTAGTTCATAGGAAATTCTTTCCATGATTAGCTCAGCTTGAGCAATACCATCTAGGACTCCTAAGGACATAAAAATAATTTTGGTATTAGTGATACCAAGTAAAAAGAACATAATTTATGTGAAACATTTATGCAGTCATTGACTTAAAAAGAAAAATAAAAAGAGTAAGTTAGTGACCGTGGCACAAACCTGTTTAAAGTAGTAATTAAATTTAAATATTCTAGTATGCTTACCAAAAAACAACTATTTTGGGTATATTTTTTTTATTTTCTACGATCTTGGAAAACAAAATAAATAATTTTCTAGTGTTAGGGTCTTACCAATAGCCCTTAACCAATCATTTTTAGGGACATCAGTAGTAGCGTTGTAACAGCGTAATTTCCATCTGGATTTATCGTAGCAGTTGTTATAAGAGTTTATAACAAGAAAGTTGAATTTGAAGTTAACAGTGTGACCATTGTCCATGTACAAGTCATAATTATTGTATTGAATAACACCATTATTGTTGACACCGATCTGTAAAATGAATGTAACTGAATTAAATGTGGCTTTACTTACTTTACGCAAACTGAAGCTCGTTTTTATCAAATTCTATTAAATATCAAGGAAGTTGTGACAGTTTACATTTTTGGTTCCCACCAACCTAAAGGTGACACCTTACATTACAAGTACGGGGATAATATAAGTAAACGCTACGTAAATTTTAGTTAAGAAGCGGGTTAGGGGTGATCGGTGAAAACTGTCGTAGCTGTTTGGACGTGAAAACCTTAAGATCAAGCTCAGGGACAAGCTTTAAGAAGGTCGCATGTATTGAAGTGGAGAAAAACCGATTGCTAATATTGAAATTAATTTATGTGTAACTAATGATCAGCAATATCAAAATAATATTTAACCTCATAATTGGTAGTATTAGGTAGTTTTTTCCCCAGTGATCTAGTGGTACTGGTCAGAGATTGAATGAACCTGCACGTTCGGTTCAACTTCAACACCACTAGACCGCAGGCGACAGCTGCTTGGATGTTACGAGTGAGCTTGATGCCGTAGGAACCTCCAACGCGTCTGACGTAGATATCGATACTGTCAACAATATGGAACATAATTAAAAACGACTCGTCTGATAGAAAAATAATATTATCTGTTTGGGTGGCAATTTTATTTTCAATCTTTATATTTAAAAATGTGTAACAATTATCAGTAGCAACTTACCTACTTTGATCAATGTTCAAAGCTTTTGACATTCCTACGTGCATTGAATCCACACTGTGTGAACTTGTGTAGACTTTTATTCCTTCCTCCGTCGGTCGAATGACAAAAGGAATGTTTTCTATAGAGAAGTGGTATTGAGCATACATTGTAACTCCACCTTTGATAACTTTCTGTACATCTTTACCTACATCAGTAGCATCATCGGTACCATATAACAAAACTCTACTTGGATCTTTGATAGCTTCTTTGACATCTAGGACTGGTGTGCGAACATTTTTATATTGCACTTTAACCATTTTTGCAGCTTTTTCTGCAAGGACTCGTGTTTCAGCCACGATAACTCCAAGAGGTTGATTAAAATATTTGACTTTTTTTCGCAAAATATTTCCTCGTCTACTGGAAACAGGCTGCCATTGGTTGGTGTAAAAGAATTATTTCCAGGTATATCTTTTGCCGTGTAAAAGGCAAGAACACCTGGTTGGCTCTACGATAAAAAAGTTATTAAGAAGTGGAGTTTCAAAACTGGTCATTTTTAATTAATTAAATTGGAAAAATGATACATACTAAAGCCTTTGATGCGTCTATGGATACAATTTCACCAACTCCTATAGTAGTGACCACGAAAGCAGCGTGTACTTCATAAGGTAGTGTAGGCATATCATCAGCATAATGTGCTTCTCCTGCACATTGTATCTAAATCATTTTCAAAATATTTATTATTTCAGCCATGATTTTTAAAATTGAAAGATGTTCACAAGTTTGCTCCTTAATAAGAGTGTGTTTTGGCTTCATATTCCAATATAGTTAAAAAATCTCAAAAGTTTAAAGAGGTTTAACTCTGCTGGTTTTTGTGAATTAGTTTAAGTGATATTTAACCACACTATTCATATTATAAACAAAACTATTTTAATTATATCCACTTACCAAAGCTTCAACTTTCTGAACAGGTTCAGTCAAAGGGTATGTTGAGGGATCTGTTTCGAAATACTGAACACCTTTGGATACTGGACGTGTGTCGTGAATTTTTGTTGCTCCTGACTTGTAACGAGCGCTTAGTAAGTTATCTGGACATAACGATAGAAGACCCTGAAAATATTTTATTAATGAAATCTTCCTTACATTATAAATGTAAAAGTTTATAATTATGTGTATTTGTTATCCCATCACGCCAAACCGGCTGAAGGCATCGGGATGAAATTTAGTACAGGGGTCAATTATGGTCTAGAATAATACATAGGCTACTTTACATCGCACGGCAACGCAAGCGAAGCTACTGATGCAGAAGAAAATCCTAGTGTGCAACGTGTTTTTTTTACAAAAAAATAAAATGAAGCCAAGTAAAGTAATTCATAACAGTTTGAGCAAAACAACCAATTTTCACAACGTACTCTTCAATGAAGAAGACCTTAAGTGAAGTTATTTATTATGACCGATCAGATTTCTAGCTTACCTTGTAAAACAATCCTAATGCCAATTTTCGTCTGAATTCAACGCTAGGTTTTGGTGGATTGTCCACAACTACAATTTCATCACTCAAAACTTTCAAAGCAGATTGTAAAGTATCGTTTGTAAATAGTTGTTTTCCAGTCAAAAATCTTTCTGTTTTATAAGCTCTTGTGAATGTTGGTGATAGACCACCGAAGGCAATTCTTGAGGATATAACTTTATTTTGATTATTTAGTTGGTATACAAATCCTGCATTTACTATCGCGTGGTAGTTTGTACTTCGTGGCATAACCTGTAGAATGAAAGATACAAGTAAATGTTAATCTAGTGGATGAGGATGAGCGTAATTGTGACTAGTTGAGTGAGAGCTCTGACTTTCCAGATATACTTATTATCTAGAGGTCAATGAAAAGTGGTCATTTTGATTTATTACTTTATACTTACCTTAAACGTAGCTACTTTATATTCACAGCTCAAAGGAGATAGCAGCGCATTCAGGATAACCAAACCTTTCATATCAGTTTTTAGGAACTCCTCCATCGTCACAGTTTTAGTTCTGGAACGGCGGCTCACTGAAATTGATGAAATCTACAGATTTTTCGTAATTTGCAATACTTTTATGAGTAATCAATTTGATGCTTCTTGCTGCAGTAAATATAAGTATAGGTAAACATGATTTCGAGGGTTCCATGTAAGCCATTTGTCTAGGCAGCTGCTGCACCAGCCACAGCCGGTTGTGCGAAGGCAATGTTTGGTTTTCTTGTCTTACCGCTGGCATCGGTAGGGTAACAAAAAACCCAAGACATAAAATATTTGTTGTAGTACAAACCTAAAGTGAGCTGTGCTCCAACAGTCTGCAGCAGTAGAAAAATGTCAGATGCAAAGAAATTGTGTTTATTTTTAATCATCAGATTACCAGCTATTGTCCCGATCTAAACAAACGTAAAAATATAATTAGTAAATGAACTACGAGACGTCTGCCGGTTCCGGTATTTTCATGGTTATATCTACTGTAGATCCTGGCTTACAGAAGATGCAGCGGTTTTAGAGGTTGTGGCAGGCTAGTCCCATTAAAAAATAAACTTTTATAGGTAAGTCAGATAATGCTAGATTCAATTTAAATCATTAAGATCATTCATTCATCAGAAAACCTAATAGTATATTACCAAACACAAAGGCATGCTTCAATTAAATACTAGCCACTTATTTAGCACTGAGTTAGCATGCTCATTTCGGGCATGCTTTCTAACCGACTGGCGTTCAATGTTTAAGCATGCTCAATAGAACGCTTTTTAGCATGCTATCTTAGAATATGTGTTGCTTTTTAGCATGCTATTATAGAATATGTATTGCTTTTTAGCATGCTATTATAGAGCATGTGTGCCAGTATATTGATAGAAAACATTCATTATCACAATATGACATGGGAATGTAGTTTTATGTAATGTTATCAGCTCACACTTACAGTTTACAAGATAAAGCACTTTAATTGGCATGACAATGACAAGAGTATGGCGACAATAATGTTTGCTCACAAACAGGGAAGTTTCAACTATTGAGTCAGCTGCAGTATGTACTGTTTGCAATGAGTTTACTTTCATAATTTGTATGTTTACTTTTTGTTTCAGGAATTGAAGACAGTGGCCATTTTTTCACTTGTTTTGTCATTATTAAATCTAAATTAATTATTGTGTAGTCACCTTATTTGACAAGAAACTCGACTGGTTTTGTTCTACTCCGCGCCTCGCGGGTGATGGTCGAGCTACTCATAAATATGAGCCTCTAGCATGTGACTTGAAACTAGTCGAGTTCTTCGTCAAATAATTACGTGAGTAAGCCAAAAACATAATAATTAATTTAGTATGTCTCAAGAAAGTTATAACATAAACATTAACTTGACGCTTATTATATATCTGGTATAATCCAAAGTATAACGTTGTAAGATTAAATTAATTTCGGTTAAAACTAGGACTTAACTAAAAAGGTCACTTACGTTTCTTACTGGTATATGAGCAACCTTCTTCAAATGTTCATACAATTTTGTCAAATATGCAAAATATTCTTGTTTTGCTATACGTTTGAATATATCCAGTAGTTCAGTAAGCGTCACTCCACCGTATATGATTAGGTTCTGATCCAGTTTGTAACCTTTCAGTTCAGACACTGCATTAATATCAATTATTATTCTAGGATATTCTTCTATCGGATACGCTCCTAGAACATGACAATTATATATCTTAGCTTTATTATTATCAATCCTTTTATACACATTCTGGGGTTTAGAGTTTTCCAATGGAAATTACTCAACCCATTCTCAGAGAAATAGTTTTCTTACCTCTAGCAGTATTCCCAGCTAGCAACATGTACGAATCATTGCCTTTATCGTCTAGAATATTAAAAATATTCTTTAAACTTGTAGCTTTATACCAAAACTTTCCATCTTTTAATTTCATTTGTATCATCTTAGAATTGAGGAAATCATCATCTTTTACCATGCACCATTCCGTATCGTCACAATGTTGTTCATCACAGTATTTTCCAGTTTTTCTGCAGATTTTGAGATCTTCAATGTCTTGTATGTTCTTGTCAACACTGCTGTCGACAGCCAGGCTTTTGAATGCATCAAGGATTGGTCTGTACCCCGTACAACGGCAAACGTTACTTCCTAAAGACTGTTCTATTTCCAATTGTGTAAGGTTCGGGTTGTTTTCTTGCAGACTGAAAACAAGATAATAAATTAGTAATCCACAGCTGATATTTACGTATTTTTAACCAATATTACGCCAGAATTGTCATATATCGTAATTTTATTTGACTCTTCTATTTTGTCTATAAATTGGAAGTAAAATTTTCATACCTGTGCATGGACATTATCCATCCTGGTGAACAGTACCCACACTGAGTCCCATTGTACTTAGCGAGAGTGGTCTGCAAAGGATGGTATCCTATATTCCTGTTCCCAAGTCCTTCGATGGTGGTAATGTCGAGGCCATGGCATGACACCAGTGTCAACATGCACTGGAATGGAAAAAATACTGACATACATAACATTACGCTTTTTATCCACGAACGGGTAGGCAGAGGTGCACATTACAGCACTTAATGCCATTTTACAATGTAACACCCACTTTTTCACTATTTATGTTATGAGTCCCATGTAACAGGGGGTGAACCTATTGCCATATACCGAGCACAATTCCAGACTCTGTGCTATCACAGATTTTTTTTAAAAAACCCGATAGTACTTCGCGCGACCCGAGAGTCGCACTTGCAACCACTTGGCTAACGAGGCAGTCAGTGGAATAAACGCTGTAGCTGTATTATTCAAGTTAACACTTATGTGTAGTTTTGTTGATATCACCTAAGTGCATTTTCGAAACTGTCTGTCGTTTTATTGTATCTTTCGATTTCAATTAACCAGTTAAGTAGTATGTAAGGTTCTTCAAATTTTGGAATACCTTGTTGGAGTTTGAAATGTGCCGATAATAAAACTAAATCAAGTTCTGATTATTACCGAGTTGACAGCATACGGTTGACCTTGAGATTGTTTGACGGTGACCATGCAGGAGCCACAACCAGCTTCACGGCACATGTACTTGGTGCCTCGCAGTTCCAGATAATCTCGGAGATAATCCAGTAGCGTTAGGTCAGAATCCACTTCACAGCTAACAACTATAGAAATAAAATATTACCAAGCATAGATTATTTTTTATTTTTAGAGGTATTATCTGCTGTAGATTTAGGGGCCTTTGGTGTGACCAAAGGCCCCTAAATCTACAGCAGACGATACGACCACGCCAGCCCCAAGAAGCATAGATTAGTTTTTTATTCTTCATCTTTCTGCCCTTGTTCTTAGTAACTTGGTATTAGTCTATAGGTATGTCATTTAAATAGTCCTGTCCACCTCAGCCTGTTTACAAATTGTTGGACTGGGTGAAAGTCATTTGAGATCGAAAAAAACACGTGACACAAAACTAGTATTGCACCTCTGTAATTAAGTGTTCTTTCTACGTGATAATAATATATTTTTTTCACAATTCGTGCACTGAAGTCGTGTAAAAGATATTTTAATCTGTCAAACACCAAGCGGTCACCGGTGACCGCGACCTATTGTTCTTTAATTGTGTCTATAAAACCGGTACTCGACGAGTTAATTAAAATGAAAATAAGACAATCAACAAATTCGTGGACAATAAAATATTTTACAACTTCAGTTGATAAGAAGTTACTTAATTCTGCAATATAACAAGCAGACTGATAAAATTAATGTAACAGAAAAGTAAAAGGTATAAATTTAAAAAAAGATCAAAAAACACTGATAAATGACACTGCAGTTTCTGTCAAAGTCACATTCATCAACATCATCATCATCATAATCATAGGTATCAGCCGTAAGACATCCACTATTGAATGTACCCTTTCCCCAATTAATTTTAGCCGACCTGCGACCTGCCTCCAGGGGCTGTAGCTCAACACCCGACCAGAACCAGACCCGTGCATAAGGAGCCATCAGACCACCACAAATGGGGCCCAGTAGGGCTGATGCCCGATACGGAGCCGCAGAAGGCCTAACAGGTTGCCGGGGCTCTGGCTCGAAGAGCAGGAGTAGGAACGGGGTGGTTTTTAGTCAGTAACAGTCTAACACTCCCTCTTGCCTCACCCAAGGTGGGAGAAGTCATTGGATGATTTTCCCCCCTCAAAAAAAGCGGCTCCTTGCGACCACAATCCATTATCATAGTCGTAGTCGTAGGTCATAGACAGGAACACACGAGCATACGAAACCCGTAATACCAAAGGAATGTTGGGGAATGATCGGATTTAAATAAACCTTTTTTGTAGATTTATAAGAGTTAGTCAGAGTCAGAATGACCTGTATTCTTTTTTTATTTGTTATCATTGTTTTTTATTATCCACGGACTCGATACTATGCCTTTGTCATTAAAGAACATTTCTTTTTTGAGTGGCTTATATTGAGCAGTAGATGTCTTTAATGACTTCTAGATGGGCTGACTGGTAGCTACTAGCTTTTGGCAGATTCCTGTGACCTTTATCAGGTCGTTTGTGCAAGTTGTGAGTGGATGACCTGCTCTGCGCTTGGTACGTAGCCTGTATTCCGTCACCATCAATTAGAGAGATATTGTTAATCTGGCCAGATACGACTACAGACGACTGTAATCGTTTTCTTTTATTCACTACTCGATAAGGTCCGATAATCAAGACGTTGGATAGTTGTAATATTTTAATCATTACTAAACTTAATCAAAATTAGCATAAGGTACTGTCTGATAATATCCCAAAAAATATCTCTGAAATCAGCTAGCAATTACATTTACACCATTTAGAAAAATGCCAAACAATATTTTTTTAACAACGCTATACCAAATAACTAGAGCATTGTTCAAAAATACTTTATTAGGTATCACTTACCGGTATGTCTCACACCGTTGACTCTAAACCAAATTGAATCCATAATTACGTGCTAACTAATTAACTATCAATAAAGAAATAAACGTGAAACTGAAACAAATTACCAGTACAACCAGTTTTCACGTTCTGAAGTATTTGTTGCCTACAACAGCTTATATTACATCGCTAGAGTAATTATTTGATTGGTTGTCAAACTTGTTTGGAAATAATGTGTGAACTTATTGTTTCTTTGTGTTTTTAACAATGGGGCGTAGACTTGCGGTGTTTGCAAGGGGCAAGGAACTATATAATCTGCTATCCTTACTAATATTATTAATTGGAAAGTGAGTTTGTTTGTTTGTTCCGCTTTCACGCCGTAACTACTAAACCGGTTGCTTTGAATTTTTGCAGACGTAAAGTTAGAAGTCCGGATTAAACTGTCAAACACCAAGCGGTCACCGGTGACCGCGACCTATTGTTCTTTAATTGTGTCTTTAAAACCGGTACTCGACGAGTTAAATAATAGGGTACGAACCGGAGCTCTGGTAATCCCCCAGAGCTCCGGTTTGAAGTGCAGGAGTAGGAACGGGGTGGTTTTTAGTCAGTAAGAGTCTGACACTCCCTCCCGCCTCACCCTATAGAAGAGAGAAGAGAAGGCATTCTATGATTTTTTCCCCCTTAAAAAAAGCGTATGAAAACTTTATAATAAAATACCAAAACAAATGAGAGATTCCAAATAAATTAACATGTTTAAAATTAGATTGAAGTTGTATCTTTCGACGGCACGGTGCGATAGCTGGGCAACTGGCTGCCGCGCAATTTGTTCCAGATATCCATGGGCGGCGACGATTGCTTACCATGAGGTGATCCGTCTGCACGTGTACCAGCTTATCCAATAAAAAACATGTTCTATGCCTTCAAGCTGGTGTTGTCAAACAAGTTAGCAACAATAAAAACGAGTGTTTATTCATTTTCAGATATCGAATCTAAGCCAGAATGTCACCATTATCGTCATTTTTACCTGGAACACGTCCACCATTGAATTCAAAATTCAAATTCAAATTCAAATTCAAAATCAAAATCATTTATTCATTACATTTTGGGTAAATAATTATGATCACAGTATTAAGATAGTACCACCAAAATCTGCCCTCACAGGCGTATGAAATATTGTTAGCTTAGGTCAATAAAGGTAATATAACAAAAAAATAAAATAAAAATGTCATAGTATAATACATTAAAATGTCAGTGCTTAAATAAATAAAAGTTAAACTTATAAATGTCCTACAAATTACCGTCATTCAAGAAGTCGTTTACAGTATAATAACATTTCTTGGATAAAATTGATTTTAATTTATTTTTGAATATACTAATATTGAAATGTTTTATGTCGTTTGGGATTTTATTGTATATTTTTGGCGCCATACATAAAAGACTCTTTCCCATAAGACTCGTTACTGCTGTGTGAAGACACAGTTTATTATTGTTCCGCCGATTTCGCGGCACAATATCACGCAGCCGTTCGAAAAGGTGAGGATTTCTATACACAAACATTGCTACCTCAAGTATATACAGAGACGGAAGTGTAAGGATGCCATGCCTGATAAAGTACGGCTTACAGCTGTCTGTTGGTTGAAGGCCAAACATAGCTCGTACGCATCGTTTTTGTGCCCTAAAAGCAATATCATTATCTGTAGAGTTTCCCCAAAAAACTATTCCATATCGCAATCTAGACGCTGCGAGTCCATGATAGGCGGTAAGCACAGCGTCAGTATTAACTATCGAGGCTATTTTGAGAGAGCGTAAGCAGTGCTACTTAGTTTTTTGGAGAGGTCAGCTACATGGTTTTTCCAGTTTAGTTTTTTGTCAATAATTAAGCCCAGAAATTTGGCTGAATCTGCTTCCTGTAAGGGGTGACCATCGTAACTAACAACTATGTTTTGGTATTGGGGTCTTTGACTGAAGTGCATAACTTGGGTTTTTTCCAAATTGATTTTTAAATTGTTATTGTCCAACCAGTGGATTATTGCGGATAGACACTTATTTATGTCATTTTGGTACATTTCACTTGCTCTACATTGGATGGAACTGTACTATCGTCAGCAAAACAATGACATGGATGGTGTGTAAATTTAGGTAGATCGTTAATATATTATGAATAAAAGGGGGCCTAATACACTTCCCTGCGGAACACCATAGCTGCTACCTCGCGGTTCTGACCTATATTCAACCTCGAACCTGGTTCTTAAGTTCACTCTATTTATTGCGGTCAATTGAGATCTATTAGAATATACGATTCAATCAATTTTAAAATTGTTCCCCTGATTCCATAAGCTTGTAATTTATTTAAAAGTATGCGATGATTCACTAATCGAATGCCTGTGTCATATCGCAGTAAATAGCGCATACTGGGGTCCTCTTATCGACGTTACCCATTATTGTCCTATAGAAATCATAAATAGCCAAATTAATGCTTTTACTTTTTCTAAATCCTTCTGTTCTTGACACAGTAATTATTTTTTTCTAAAATGTATAAATTTTATTATGTATGTACTTTTCAAAGATTTTTGATATGATAGGAACTAATGCAATGGGTCTGTAGAATTCCATTGACTCTTTGTCAGCTTTTTTAAATATAGGTTTTATTATTGTGGTTTTCAATCTATGCGGAAAAATACCATTGCAAATACACAAATTTAATATATGACTCAAATGTCCAGAAATACTTATGTTAACTAATTTTATTATTTAGTACAAATGTCATCAACTCCTACACTATTTGTGTTTTTTAGTCCATTAATAATTTGTTGAATGTCATTTGGTATGCTAGGGGGTATAAAAATAAGAATTACTAGTACTTACAATTTTTGATGTCACATTTTTGCCGCAGTTTGATATGGGCTTTATTTTGTCAATAAAAAAGTTATTGAAAGCATTAGCTATTGCACCAGGATCGGTAACAATATTGTCATTTACCTTAATCTATTAATTGAGTCGCGAGGAATATTAGTCTTTGACCTGTTTATGAAGTTCCACATAGTTTTGGGTTTGTTGAATGAGGTTTTAATTTTATAATTATTTTGAGCAAGTTGTGTTAATTTAATAATCTTTTTAACAATTTTGAGTAAGTCATGTATATGGTTTTATTGCTGACGGTAGGTTTAAATCTAAACTTCCAAAGTAAATGTTTTTTCTTTGCACTACATTTCTTTAACCCACGAGATATCCATTTTGGTTTCCCATCAACACGTATAACAATAGTTTTATAAGGAAAGCAGAGGTCATAATATAACTTAAAGCTATCTACAAAGCAATTATATGCCTTATTGCATCACACTCGCATACATATCAGAAAAAGACAAACCATCATACACTCTTTGAATTTCAGGACATTTTCACTAGTGAAATCACGAATACGTTTCTTCCATAATTTTATGACAGGTACTTTAATAGGAATATTTATTAGCTGTGCAGTATGATCTGACAAAGCAAACTCCAACACTTCCGTCTTACACGATTTTGTAAAATTATGAGCAAAGTTGTCGATACATGTTTTGCTTACTATTCTAGTAGGTTCTCTTATAGCCAATTTCATATTGTAACTTAGCAATATACTCTCAAAATCTACCGTTACATTGTTTTGTTTGAGAACGTCAATATAAAATCTCCTGCTATTACAACATTTTTATAGTGTTTCTTATTTAACAATTGTAACATAATTTCCAACTTTGAAAAGAATATATTTAGGTTTTCTACTTTAGGTACCCTGTATACACAAACAATAACAAACTCATAACCAATAAGTTCTATAGCACAGCATTCACATTGACCCGAAACAGTAAGTTTTTTTATTTCCGGTAACTCCTTCCACTGAAGACCGTTTTTCACCAGTATGCAGGCTCCTCCTCGTTTGCTCTTGCTTCTACTATAAATTGCAGCTAGAGAATAGTTAGGCATAACAAGACAGTTTTCATAACCGGCCTCCATGAAGTGTTCCGTAATACATAATATATCTATTTGTATCTTCCTATCAATTAGTTCTTCAAGACATATTGACAAAGCATCCGATTTGTTTATTATTCCAGCAATATTTTGGTGTAATATAAAGATATATTAGTGACGAAAAAGTTAGTCGGTTCTTTGTTTGTATGAGAATCGGTAGCATTGCAACTCTCCCACTACCACATAATTCTGCACTCATTCCACCGAATAGGTTAATGTCGATCAGTATGTTATCCATAATTTGTTTATATATGCATCTTATCCCGTAGCTATTAATTTTGCCCGTTGTGTAGGACAACATTTCATGTGATAGGTTATGGTTGCTGTCATAAAAGTATGCGTATTTATATTTTTGTATGCTTTGATACAGGAGATTATTAAACATATCTACCTTGAAGTTATACATAGGTGCTCCTGCTATGTATGTAGGAGAACATATAATTATGTTAGTGTGCGTAATTACTTGCAATGATTCTCGTATACTCCGTATTACTTTTCCATAGTCATTATTTTCCTTTATGTCACGTTCACTAATAAAAAGTAAACAGTAGTCATTTAAATTAAAGTTGAACTACTTCCTTTCTATGATAGTGTTTGAAGTTATCTTAATATTGGTAGTGGCACGCGACTTGGCGAATGTCATTGAATATAAATGAGCTCTGTGACCGATCACACTTTTAGAATATTCTTAGCCAGTTTTATAACAATGTTTTAAAATTAACTTTCAATCGGAAATGTTAGCGACAAAATTAAAACGACTTGTATTTTTCAACCTACTTGCATTTAGCGCTATCTAGTGGTAATACACAGAAATGGGGTGCGGTGCCAGAAGACCTCCCCGTGGTGCACCCTGGGTGCGGGCGACAGTCTCCCTAGCGGGGGTGATAGGGTTGGAGTGACTGTCGCCCGCAGCAGACTTCTGGACTGGGCGGGCGAACCCGATAGGGTTCTGGAGGCGGCGGGCTGTGTGCGGAGGCTCATAGCCCGCGCTTCCGAGGGGTGTTTCTCCGCCCGTCTCTCTGGACATAGCAGAGAGCGTGGCGGAGAGGCAAAGGCGGTGCTCGTTGTGCACTCACCCTGCCAGCGAGCAGCATTGGGACACAAGCTGTCCCCGATTGCAGCCGTCGATATCGTAATCCGTAAGGAGGTCACGGTCATGTTTTGTGACTCTGAACGGGACGAGGGTCTTGGCTTGGTCGCCCGGACCGCGAGGAAGATAACCTCTATAAAAAATTCCTCCAATACTAAGTTCTGGTGCGCGGCGAGAGTATGCATGGCTGAGGAGTAGTGTCAGTCGCGAGCGCACCCCCAGCTAGGGGACCAGTGGAACCTCTAGTTGGGAAACAAATCACTTACCCAGGTACAGGGGGCACTGCCTGGGTGGACCGAATATTTCCCCCATACTCGTGGGAACTTTATGGAGCAAATTTCAAAAAAAACCACAACTGGAGGAGGAGAGTGCGGGTGAGCTTGGCTCGCCTGCGTAGCAGGAGAAGGGAGCCAAGTGGCTCCGGGACTCGTGGTGAGGCGCTGGACTCGTCCAGCAGGCCCCACACACGGGAGTCTAGTCGAGAGGGGGTCGGACTCAGAGTCCGACACAACATTGGCGGAGCGGCTGAGCGTGAGCTCGAAAGGCTCACGCCGCCGCGCGACGGGGACGTTCAAACGCCCCAGGCTGGAGGAGGACAGTTTGTCCCCGTCCTCCGGCGCTCAGGAGGCGCCTCCCCCCAAGGTCCCCACGGCAGCGGGGGGGTAGGGGCGGCAAGGGCAGCGGTCGCCGGAAACCGGCACCAGCTGCCTGCGCGGAGTCAGCCGAGCAGCTGGCCGCGGAGGGCAGGGCTCTCTCAAGCGCTGCCCGTCGGAGTCCTCTGCGGCCGAGATGTCCGGCGTGGAGATGTCGGAGGGCGAGCGCGGCTCTGAGAGCGAGAGCTGCTCCGGGGGCCTCCAACAGGCCATTACGGCGGAGCTCTACAAGCTGGCGATGGGGAAATCCCAGCCGGTTAGGCTCCGCCTCCTCAGGGCGGCGGCGGCCACAATAACGGAGGCGGCCTTGGAGCAGTGTGCGGTGCCCACTGCGGGAAAGGTGCGCTCCGAGCTGGCCGAGATGCGGCGAGAGCTGGCGCGCTTGGCAGCCTCCAATGCGGCTCTGGAGGCCGAGCTGCGGACGGCCAGGGCCGAGCTCGCCGCTGCTCGCGGCAGTCGCCCCCAGCCCCCGGCGGAGGCCGACGTAGTCGGACTGCTGCGGGCGGAGTTGGCTGCCTTCCAGCGACGTTTCGACGTGCTGGAGGGCAGGCTCTTGCGCCCCCCACTCGCGGCGAGTCAGGTCGCCCCCGCGGTCCCGCGGTCGTACGCGGCCGCTGCGGCCAAGCCTTCGACCTCGGGTCAGGCTAGCCGCAGCTCCCAACCGCCGGCAAGGGCGCGACCGGCTGCCCCAGCGAGGGCCTCGGCGCCCCCGCCGGCGCAGACCCCAGCTGCGCCGACGGCGCCAGCGCCCGCAGGGCGCAAGGAGAGGAGAGGCGCTCCAGCCCGGCAGGCTGGAGTTGCGGCAGCGGTGGTGGAACCCGCCCCGCGAGCGGAGGACGGCGGCGGGTGGCAAATCGCCGGCGAGGCGAGGAGAGTCGCCAGGGAGGGCCGGAAGCGCCGCAAGAAGGCGCAGCGGCAGCGACGGCAGCAGCAGGCAGAGGGAGAAACGCGCTGCTGCCTTGCTCCTCGCCCCTAAGACCGCGGCTGTAGTGATTACGCTGCAGCCCGAGGCGGTCAATAGGGGCGTCACTTACGGCGACGTCCTCGCCAAATTGAAGGGGGCGGTATCTCCTGCGGAGTTCGGGGCGCCAGACGGGTTCGCGGTCAAGGTGACCGCTACCGGAGCCCGTCTTTTGGAGGTCCCCGGCGCGACCAGCGGCCCATCGGCCGACGCCCTGGCCGAGAGGCTTAGGGCGTGCCTCGGTGCGGACGAGGCCCGCGTGTCCAGGCCAACCAAATGCCTGGATGTCAGGATCTTGGGCCTGGACGACTCCGTAACGGAGAGTGAGGTGGTGGCCGCTGTGGCCAGGACGGGAGGGTGCCCTGCTGACCAAGTTAAGGCAGGCGCCATCCGCCCGGACAACTCGGGGCTGCGCACTGTTGTGGTCAGCTGCCCCGTCACAGCGGCCAAGAAGCTGAAGGAGGGCAAAAGGCTCTTGGTGGGATGGGTCTCGGCGCAGGTCAAGCTGCTCGAGACCCGGCCTCTGAGGTGCTACCGCTGTCACGTGGGGGAGCACGTGAGTGTCAAATGCACCTCGGAGGTGGACCGCAGCGACTGTTGCTTCCGCTGCGGTCGGCCCGGTCACAAGGCCGGCTCGTGCCGCCCCGCTGCACTGCAATGCATGTGCGGCGGCTGGCAAGCCGGCCAATCACCGGGTCGGGAGCAAAGGCTGCTCCCCTCCCGCCAAACCCAAGGGCAAAGGCAGGCCCTCCGCCGCCCCTGCCGTTTCCGCCGCCGCCGCCGCCACTGCCACCGCAGTCGCCGCTGCCGCCACTGAGGAGATCGGAATGGACTGCCAATAATGGCCCCATTCCGCCTCCTCCAGGCGAACATCAACCGCTGCGCCGCTGCTCAGGATCTCCTGCTCCAGAGCATGGCGCAGTGGTCGATCAATGTCGCCGTGGTCTCCGAGCCGTACTTTGTCCTGCCCAGGGATCACTGGGTGGCGGACCTGGACGGCTCGGTGACCATCATCTCGTCGGCCGCCGCCGGTACCCCGACTCTTGAGGCTGCTCAAAGAGGCCGGGGTTGTGTCGCAGCACGGTTCGGAGAGCTCGCTGTGGTGGGCGTGTACTTCTCTCCGAACCGAACTCTCGCCGAGTTCCACAACTCCTTGAGGGAGTTGGTCACTGTCGTCGTCGGGTTCCGTTCCCTCCCCGTGCTCGTCCTCGGGGACTTCAACGCCAAAAACTTGGCTTGGGGTTCCCGGTTCACCGACGTCCGGGGTAGGATGGTGGAAGACTGGGCCCTTGAGACAGGCCTAGTCGTCCTGAACCGGGGTTCTGTCCCCACGTGTGTGCGGATGCAGGGCGAGTCGGTGGTGGACATTCGTTCGCCAGCCCTGCTCTGTCACCGCGTATTGTTGGCTGGCGCGTCATGGAGGAGGTGGAGACGTACTCCGACCACCGGTATATCCGGTTCGACGTCTCCGCCGAGTCCGCAGACCCGCCGGTCAGACAGGCCCCATGTGGCCCGCGTTGGGCGCTGAAACAGCTGGACCGGGAGCTGCTCCTGGAAGCCGCCATCGTGCAGGCCTGGGTGATACCACCGGTCAGGCCTGCCGACGTTGACGATGAGGCCAAGTGGCTCCAGGACGCCATGTCCAGGATCTGTGACGTGGCGATGCCCCGGATCCGGTCGAGGCAACAGAAGCGCCAGGTGTACTGGTGGTCGCAAGAGCTGGCGGCTCTGCGCAAGGCGTGCACTACTGCGCGACGCCAGTACACTAGGCACCGCAGGCGCCGTATCCGTCCTCCTAATGCGGAGGCGAGAGAGGCGGAGTTATACGAGGGATACAGGGCGGCGAAGGCCCTCCTCAAGGCGGAGATATTGCGGGCCAAGGAGGAGGCCCGCCGAGAGATGCTGGGGACTCTGAATAGAGACCCGTGGGGACGCCCGTACCTGATGGTACGCGACAAGCTCCGTGCTTGGGCTCCCCCGCTCACTCAGAGTCTCCGGCCAGAAGTCTTGGAGGAGGTGATTGGCGCCCTGTTCCCCGACTGTGGAGGGGCTTCACCCCTCCGTATATGACTCCGCCCCCTGCGGTGCCCGACGCGGGCTACAGCGACGACGACGATGACATCGTCCCAGAGGTGACCGAGGCAGAATTGAGAGCGGCGGTGCGCCGGATGGGCGCCAAGAACACCGCCCCAGGACCCGACGGCCTGCATGGCAAGGCATGGGTCCTGGCCTCAGAGGCTCTCGGGCCTCGATTGATTGGTCTCTACAGCGCATGTCTGGAGAGAGGCCAGTTCCCGCTTCTCTGGAAAGCGGGCAAACTGGTCCTCGTGCGGAAGACGGGGCGCCCTGCGGACTCTCCGTCCGCGTACCGGCCCATAGTGCTGCTCGACGAGGTGGGGAAAGTCTTCGAAAGAATCATTTCGAACCGCCTCGTCGCGCACCTGACGGACATTGGGCCGGACTTGTCGGACGGCCAGTTCGGCTTCCGCAGAGGGCGCTCCACGGTGGACGCCATCATGCGCGTTAGAGACCTCACGACGGGGACTGCAGTGTCCAGGGGTAAGGTCGTAGTGGCGGTGTCTCTGGACATCGCCAACGCCTTCAACTCCCTGCCCTGGAGCTGCATCTTGGAGGCACTCCGATATCATCGGGTGCCTACCTACCTCCGTCGTGTAATCGAGGCTTACCTGACGGACAGGTCCGTCAGCTACCCCGGTCACCGGGGCGAGTGGAACCGGCGAGAGATGTCACGCGGTGTTCCACAGGGTTCGGTTCTGGGGCCGCTCCTGTGGAACATCGGCTATGACTGGGTGCTGCGCACCGACCTCCCGAACGGCGTTAGCACAATATGCTACGCCGACGACACGCTGGTGCTAGCGCACGGGAGGTCGCACCAGGCGGCGGCCGACTTAATGGCGACAGCGGTTGCGACAGTCGTTGAAAGAATCCGGCAGTTGGGACTCGAGGTGGCGCTCCACAAGTCCGAGGCCATGTGTTTTCATGGCCGCGGGAACGCGCCACCTCCGGGTGGGTCCCAAATAACGGCGGGAGGGGTTACCATCGGCGTCGAGACGGCGATGAAGTACCTAGGACTCGTCCTCGACAGTCGGTGGAACTTCATAGAGCATTTCCGACGTTTGGCTCCAAAGTTGGAGAGGACGGGGGCTGCGTTCAAACGCATCCTCCCCAACCTCGGGGGGCCAAACGCCTCCTGCCGGAGGTTATACGCCGGGGTCGTGCGGTCCATGGCCCTCTACGGCGCCCCTGTTTGGGCGCCGAACTTGTTGCGGCGTCCTGCTCGGACGCTGCTCAAGTCACAGAGGGTCATGGCGATCCGAATGATCCGCGGATACCGCACGATCGCTGGGGAGTCGGCGAACCTCCTTGCCGGATTACCGCCGTGGGATCTGGAGGCGAAGGTGCTCGCGCGCGTGTATAACATGCGCGCGGAGGCACGTCGCCGGGGCGAAACTCCGCTGCCGCGCCAGATAAGTGCGTGGCGGGATGAGCTCCGGCGCGATCTCATGGCGGAATGGCAGCAACGACTGTCGCAACCGAGGGCTGGGCTCGCTGCCATTGCAGCGGTAAGTCCCCTCTTTGAGGAGTGGCTTGAGAGACGCTACGGCGTCCTCACCTACCGCCTGACGCAGGTCCTCACCGGACATGGAAGTTTCGGGAGGTACCTGTGTCTGATGGGGCGGGAGGAAACGCCCGGGTGTCATCACTGCGAGGACCGCCCTGAGGACACGGTGGAACACACCGTAGCGGAATGCCCTGCGTGGGCTGAGCACCGCCGTGCCCTCAGGGAAGTGATCGGCGATGGCGACCTCTCGCGTCCGGGCCTAGTGCAGGCCATGATGCGGAGCGAGGGGGACTGGGATGCCGTCTCCTCCTTTTGCGAAGCAGTCATGCTAGCTAAGGAGGAGGCGGGACGCGTGAGGCAGCGAAGCGCTGCCTCCTCGCGACCCAGCCATCGCGAAGGACACACCGGGCGTCGGGGATCGCGGGACGATCTCCGGCCACCGTAAGCGCGGGCCTGCGGACGGCGAGCATGGGTGGCTCCCCGTCCGACCAGAAACAGACCCGAGCGTACGGCGCGTCGCGTTCCGCGCGCGCCTCAAAGAGCCATCAGACCACCACAGATGGGGCCCAATAGGGCCGATGCCGATTCGGAGTCGCGGAGAACCTAACGGGTAACCGGGGCTCCGGCTCGACGTGCAGGAGAAGGAACGGGGTGGTTTTTAGTCAGTAAGAGTCTGACACTCCCTTCCGCCTCACCCAGGCGGGAGCAGTCATTCGATGATTTTCCCCCCTTAAAAAAAAAAAAAAAAAAATAAATACACAGAAATGCTTCGTTTCCAACCCGCCTCCCAACCTTTGAAACTAAGGCTTTATGAAACTAAGTCAAACATGATGTTATGAACTTGAGCTTCACGAAAAATAATCTAGATGGCAGTACCTGCTTGTACAGAACTTGAAACTTTATTTCATATACATCCATTTTCTATCTCTGTATTCAAGTTTCCGACAGTTTAAGGCAGATGGCAGAATATTTTAAAAGAAGTTTTAATCATTAATTCTATCATCAAAATCTTTTATTACTAACTAGCTTTTGCCCGCTACTTCTTACACGTAATCCCATTTTTTCCCGTCCCCGTTCGTGATTTTCGGTAAAAAGTAAAAAAAAGTATTGGTTAAAAAGTATCCTATGTCGGTCTCCTGACTCTAGGCTACCTCCCTACCAATTTTCAGCCAAATCTATTCTGCCGTTCTTGAGTTATAAGTGGTGTAACTAACACGACTTTCTTTTATATACGGTGTAACAAAAATAGTGCACAATATGTTAGTAGGTCAATATTAGTATGTGATAAACATCATTTTTTATGAAAATATTTTATAAAAACTTATCAATTATTTTTAATAATTCAATTATTCATTTATTATTCTCATTGCTTTTTATAATGCCATCCTGCAATATGTACCTATTCCCAATCAGCGCGTCCTGTGCGAGCGACAACATTAGTCTAATCACGGAATATTTCTATATTCCGTGAGTCTAATGCTATCTCTTTTATTTTTGAAACGTGCCGACAAAAGAAACCGCCAGCCGCTATCAGGCAACCGCGGTGCATTGTGACTTAAACATGTTGTTGTTTACATTTTTTTTTTAGGTAAACATAATCCTTATCATGTACCTACTATATCACCTGTTAAAATATTGTGCACTATTTTTATTAGACCTTATATATATAGATTTCAGGTGAGCTTATCAAACCATACAATGTTAGTAGATACATATTTGAATTGAAATGTGTATAATACGTAAACCATTAATTTAAGTTTATGGTGAATACTTTGCAAACATGATTACAGAGCTATCTTTCGAATGATTTAGAAAAAAAATATTACAAGTTTTAATCTTACCTAAATTTATCGACAAGGATTCCGTCAAAAGTTTCCTAATTAGTGTAATTTTTGGATTTTACAAACTTTTAATGGGGCATAACCCTTGAGGACGCCACGACGCGGCTTTGATGTAAAAATTATTAGTTTAGTTTGTAATAAATTAAATTCTTCTCGTTTTTAAAATTAATAACCCTGGATTAGTGACTTTAGACTTACTTGAACTTATTTTTGGGACCTTCGGTCATCTCTAGAATCTTATCTTAGTCTCGTAACGGTTAAACTTGATAACCAACCAAAATAATAATATGTATACTACAAATTCTCGATTTTTGTGTTATAATAGATAATATTTGTATAGAGTTTTTGACAAATTAAACCTACTTA
This sequence comes from Spodoptera littoralis, assembly GCA_902850265.1. Lineage (NCBI taxonomy): Eukaryota > Metazoa > Arthropoda > Insecta > Lepidoptera > Noctuidae > Spodoptera > Spodoptera littoralis. The sequence continues at coordinate 13,894,350 of LR824545.2, forward strand.
CCTAGGATATACTGAGAAAAGCACTAATAGTTTAGTTTTTTATTACAAAAACTACTTACTTAAGTACATTAATATTTAGAAAATGGTTACGTACGAACTACTTAATTCCACAAAATCTGAAAACTGCATTAGACAATAACATCTAATCTCATTGATTACTATTCGTTACTAGCTGATCCGACTAATTTTTCTCGCCTTTATACTGTCTCTGGTCTACCACAAATAACCAAACGGTAATATTAACAGCTAACATTGATTAGATACAACCATTCAAACCGGTATTTCGTGTTTCAGTGTTCCGGGGAACACTGAAGTCCCGGCGCGTCTCAGAGCACCTCACGGTCTTGGATCCCGGTTCGAAAATAATCGAAATAAATTACAAGATATTATTAATTAAAAACAAATTAGTTTTCTGTTCCTTGCTGAATGTAGGAGACAAAGCAACTTAAGCCTTGAAGACAGATATAGTTTCGGTTTAAATACATTTATTTCTCAAAAAGAACATTACATAGTTCATAATTATATTTTATTTTATTTAAACTTAATTACGCATATACTGTGATAAGATAAGATGATAACCTGAATACTAGATCTTGCACAAATATATATCATTATGTCGTTCGATCTGTTTAGAACAATATTGAGACTATCGTTATTGTAGTTTAGTCGAACATTTTTAAAACGTCACTCCACATACGGATTTACTCCCGTATCGTGGGTGCGTTTACAAACATACAAGTTCATATGCACATGACACCCAGACGCGGAACTACAATTTGTGGATCACAAAAACAGTTGCTCCTTGCGGGATTCGAACCCGCGACACGTTGCGCGGCAGCCAGTTGCCCAGCTATCGCACCGTGCCGTCGAAAGATACAACTTCAATCTAATTTTAAACATGTTAAGTTATTTGAAATCTCTAATTTCTTTTGGTAATTTATTATAAAGATTTCATACGCTTTTTTAAATCATAGAATGACTTCTTCAGCCTGGGTGAGGCGGGAGGGAGTGTCAGACTCTTACTGACTAAAAACCAGCCCGTTCCTTCTCCTGCACTTTGATCCGGAGCCCCGGTAACCCGTTAGGTTCTCCGCGACAAAGTGTCCATACGCTATCATCATATTTATTAAAGATAGCGGTTTATGTAGTTCCTTGCCCCTTGCAAACACTACAAGTCTACGCCCCATTGTTAAAACGCAAAGAAACAATAAGTTCACGCACCGTTTCCAAACAAGTTTGACAACCAATTAAATAATTACTCTAGCGATGTAATATAAGCTGTTGTAAGCATAAAATACTCCAGAACGTGAAAACTGGTTGTACTGGTAATTTGTTTCAGTTTTACATTTATTTCTTTATTGATAGTTAATTAGTTAGCACGTAATTATGGATTCAATTTGGTTTAGAGTCAACGGTGTGAGACATACCGGTAAGTGATACCTAATAAAGTATTTTGAAAAATTGTTGTTGGCATTTTTCTAAATGGTGTAAATGTAATTGCTAGCTGATTTCAGAGATATTTTTTGGGATATTATCAGACAGTACCTTATGCTAGTTTTGATTAAGTTTAGTAATGATTAAAATATTATAACTATCCAACGTCTTGATTATCGGATCTTATCGAGTAGTGAATAAAAGAAAACGATTACAGTCGTCTGTAGTCGTATCTTGCCAGTTTAACAATATATCTCTAATTGATGGTGACGGAATTTAGGCTACGTACCAGCAAGCGCAGACCAGGTCATCCACTCACAAATTGGACAAACGACCTGATAAAGGTCACAGGAATCCGCCAAAAGCTAGTAGCTACCAGTCAGCCCATCTAGAAGACATTAAAGACATCTACTGCTCAATATAAGCCACTCAAAAAAAGAAATGTTCTTTAATGACAAAGGCATAGTAACGAGTCCGTGGAGCATAAAAAAACTATGATAATAAATAAATAAAAGAATACAGGTTATTCACCTGGGTGGGCGAAAGCCAGTATTCTGACTCCATATCAATGACATGCTGCAAATCAGCGGCATTCATTGTTATGCGGATGACAGCACAGGCGATGCCTACTACACCGGCCGCGCTAACATTTCTCGGGAAAACGTCATAGAGAGCCGAAACAGACTCGTGTTTGAAATCGAGACCTCTTTAGGGAGAATCTCTGACTGGGGTGGACTTAATTTGGTCCAGTTTAACCCCACTAAGACACAAGTCTCTGTGTTTACCGCTAAGAAACTGCCTTTGGTCGTCTCTCCTCAGTTTCAAATCACCCCCCTAACTGCCTCAGCCGCTATTGGAATACTTGGTGTCAGCATTTCGAGCGACGTCCAGTTTTGCGGTCATTTAGAGGATAAAGCCAAATTAGCCTCGAGGAAGCTTGGTGTGCTCAACAGATCGAGGCAGTATTTTACCCCGGCCCACCGCCTGCTTCTATGTAAGGCACAGGTGCGGCCCCACATGGAATACTGTTCTCATCTTTGGGCGGGGGCACCCCAGTACCAGCTTCTTCCTCTGGACCGTATTCAGCGGCGTGCCGTTCGGATTGTTGGATGTCTGGATGTTTCAAACCGGCTCGACACTTTGGCAATGCGTAGAGATGTAGCTTCATTGTGCTTTTTCTACCGCTTATACCACGGGAAATGCTCTGAGGAATTGTTTGACCTGATACCTGCCGCATCTTTTCGCCATCGACCCTCATGACAGCATATGCATCCCCATCATATTGATGGTTGGCAGGCCACAACTGTGCGCTTATCACTTAGCTTCCTGCCTCGCACAGCAAAACTGTGGAATGATAATTATGTCGTCGACGATATTCCCGAACCGATACGACCTTCAAACCTTCAAGCGTACTCCTTTATAAACGGCCTGCAACGCACCTGTGACTCCTCTGGTGTTGCGGGTGTCCATGGGCGGCGCTGATCGCTTACCATTAGGTGATTCGTCTGCTCGTTTGCCTCCATAAAAAAAATATTATTTATAGTGGTCATTGTCTGCAGTTATTGCTACACCTACTTTTTAAAAATTTAGTTTATTTGATCTTTTTTTTAATTTATACCTGTTACTTTTCAACTTTATTTGAACTATTTTCGATTGATTACATACCGAGGCTATGGGGCTAAAATAAAACTGTGACACACCACACATTCATTTTATCAGCCTGCTTGTTATATTGCGTGCGAATTAGGTTGCGTCTTATCAACTGAAGTCGTAAAATAATTTAAGATTCGCGAGTTTATATATTGTTTTATTTTAATTTTATCTTTTAAACGACTTCAATGCACGAATTGTGAAAAAAATATATAATTATCACGTAGAAAGAACACTTAATTACAGAGGTACAATACTAGTTTTGAGCCCCGTGTTTTTTTTTTTTCGATGTCAAATGACTTTCACCCAGTCTAACAATTTGTAAACAGGCTGAGGTGGACAGGACTATTTAAAAGATATACCTATAGACTAATACCAAGTTACTAAGAACAAGGGCAGAAAGATGAAGAATAAAGAACTAATCTATGCTTGGTAATATTTTTTCTCTGTAGTTGTTAGCTGTGAAGTGGATTCTGACCTAACGTTACTGGACTATCTCCGAGATTATCTGGAACTGCGAGGCACCAAGTACATGTGCCGTGAAGCTGGTTGTGGCTCCTGCATGGTCACCGTCAAACAATCTCAAGGTCAACCGTATGCTGTCAACTCGGTAATAATTAGAACTTGATTTAGTTTTATTATTGGCACATTTCAAACTCCAACAAGGAACTCCAAAATTTGAAGAACCTTACATGCTAAACCGATTCATGAAATCGTAAGATGCAATAAAGCGACAGATAGTTTTGATGATGAACTTATGTGGTTTCAACAATACTTACTATGTCGTTGACCTCAATAATGAAGCTACAGATTTTTTCCATTCCAGTGCATGTTGACAGTGGTATCATGCCATGGCCTCGATATTACCACCATCGAAGGACTTGGGAATAGGAATATAGGATACCATCCTTTGCAGACCACCCTCGCTAAGTACAATGGAACCCAGTGTGGATATTGTTCACCAGGATGGATCATGTCCATGCACAGGTATGAAAATTTGACTTCCAATTTATATACAAAATACAAAAAAAGATAAAATTACGATATAATGACAATACACGTAAATATCATCTGTGTATTACTAATTCATGATCTTGTTTTCAGTCTACAAGAAAGCAATTCGAACCTAACACAGTTGGAAATAGAACAGTCTTTAGGTAGTAACGTTTGCCGTTGCACGGGGTACAGACCAATCCTTGATGCATTCAAAAGCCTGGCTGTCGACAGCACTGTAGACAAGAACATACAAGACATTGAAGATCTCAAAATCTGCAGAAAAATTGGAAAAGACTGTGATGAACAACATTGTGACGATACGGAATGGTGCATGGTAAAAGATGATGATCTCCTTAATTCTAAAATGATACAAATGAAATTAAAAGATGGAAAGTTTTGGTATAAAGCTACAAGTTTAAAGAATATTTTTGATATTCTAGACGATAAAGGCAATGATTCGTACATGTTGTTAGCTGGGAATACTGCTAGAGGTAAGAAAACTATTTCTCTGAGAATGGGTTGAGTAATTTCAATTGGAAAACTCTAAACCCCAGAATGTGTATAAAAGGATTGATAATAATAAAGCTAAGATACATAATTGTCATGTTCTAGGAGCGTATCCGATAGAAGAATATCCTAGAATAATAATTGATATTAATGCAGTGTCTGAACTGAAAGGTTACAAACTGGATCAGAACCTAATCATATACGGTGGAGTGACGCTGACTGAACTACTGGATATATTCAAACATATAGCAAAACAAGAATATTTTACGTATTTGACAAAATTGTATGAACATTTGAAGAAGGTTGCTCATATACCAGTAAGAAACGTAAGTGACCTTTTTAGTTAAGTACTAGTTTTAACCGAAATTAATGTAATCTTACAGCTTTATAATTTTAATTATACCAGATATATAATAAGCGTCAACTTATAAAGAAAAATAATTATATTTATGTTATACCTTTCGTAAGACATAGGCACTAAATTAATTAATATGTTTGACTGCCTCGTTGGCCGAGTGGTCTCAAGATTTTCAACACAAATAATAGTTTTATTAAAACTTGATGTTAATATTAATTTAGTTTGTAATTAGGTGTATTATGTTCCATAATGTAGACAGAGAAGATTATTGTCTGTAAACACACTAGATTAAGAACATACTATAAAAATTTTGTATGTCTGTACAGACACAATGTGGCGCACTACCATAATATTATCTACCATCTATTGTAACATACCTACATTGACGAAATAAACAATATTTGTATTTGAAAAAAAAAGTGCGACTGCCGGGCAAGGCTCTCGGGTTCGATTCCCAGGTCAGGCAAAGTATTAAAGGGTTTTAAAAAAAATCTCAGTAGTAGCACAGAGTATTGAATTGTGCCCGGTAAATGGCAATAGACCCTCCCCTATTACATGGGACTCGTAACATATATAGTGAAAAGTGGATGTTACATTGTATAGTGGCATAATGTGCACCTCTACCTACCCCTTCGGGGATAAAAGGCGTGATGTTTTCATTATGTTTGTAGTTAAGTTCCTCGTCAAATAATACGTGAGTAGGCTGAAAAACATAATAATTAATTTAGAACTAATAATGACAGAAACAAGTGAAAGAACGGCCACTGTCTTCAATTCCCGAAACAAAAAGAAACAAAAACATACAAATTATGAAAGTAAAGTCCATTGCAAACAGTACATAAATAGACATAGGCAACTATAATACACACTGCAGCTGACTCGATAGTTGAAACTTCCCTGTTCGTGAACAAATATTATTGTCGCCATACTCTTGTCATTGTCATGTCAATTAAAGTGCTTTATCTTGTAAACTGTAAGTGTGAACTTTAAGATAACATTAAATGAAATTACATTCCCATGTCATTTGAGATAATGAATATTTTCTATCAATAAACCGCCACACATGGTCTATAATAGCATGCTAAAAAGCTACTGGAACACATGTTCTTAGGTAGCAAGAGATCTCTTTGACTGGATTTGGGTGTTACATTGTTCTCGCACAATCGAACCAATAAAACTGTGTAACTGTAGAATTTTATTGTGAACCTGATTGGAAAAGAGTAACCTATGGAGTTTCTTGCTCGTTCTTCTCCATAGGAATCTACACCTCGAAATGAGCAATAGCTTCACTTTTAAATTTCTATTGCTGACGTTCAAAAGTGCCTTCCTTTTTGACCATTTTGACTTTGACTTGAGCATGCTAAAAAGCGTTCTATTGAGCATGCTAAAATATCGAACGCCAGTCGGTTCGCAAGCATGCTCGAAATGAGCATGCTAACTTTTAACACACATAATACTAAGTGGCTAGTATTTAATTGAAGCTTGCTTTCGTGCTTTTTTAGGTCGTCGAAATTTTTCTCTAGCTTAAATTTTTTCAATTTGTAATCAGAAACCTAATAGTAATTATTGAAATTGAATCTAGAATTCTCTGATTTAGCTAAGTATAATAATTCCTAGTGAACATAAGTCTCGTAATGTTTCTTTATTTTTTAATGGGACCAGCCCACCATAACCTCCCAAAACCGCTGCATCTTCTGTAAGCCAGGATCTACAGTATACATAACCGTGAAAATACCGGAACCGGCAGACGTCTCGTAGTTCATTTACTAATTATATTTTTACGTTTGTTTAGATCGGGACAATAGCTGGTAATCTGATGATTAAAAATAAACACAATTTCTTTGCATCTGACATTTTTCTACTGCTGCAGACTGTGGAGCACAGCTCACTTTAGGTTTGTACTACAACAAATATTTATGTCTTGAGTGTGCCAGCGCTAAGGTAGGAAAACCATACAGTGCCTTTGCAGAATAGCCTACAGATAGTATAGCAGCTGCTACATAAATGGCGTATATGGAACATCATTTTTACCCAGGTACTTCTATTTACTGCTGCAAGAGGAACCAGATTGACTACTGATAAGAGAATTATAAATTATCAAATATGAATAGATATCATCAATTTCAGTGAGCCGCCGTTCCAGAACTAAAACTGTGACGATGGAGGAGTTCCTAAAAACTGATATGACAGGTTTGGTTATCCTGAATGCGTTGCTACCTCCTTTGAGCTGTGAATATAAAGTAACTACGTTTAAGGTAAGTAGAAAGTAATAAATCAAATAACCACTTTTCATTGACCTCTAGATAATAAGTATATCTGGAAAATCAGAGCTCTCACTCCACTAGTCACAATTACGCTCATCCTCATCCACTAGATTAACATTTACTTGTATCTTTCATTGTACAGGTTATGCCACGAAGTACAAACTACCACGCGATAGTAAATGCAGGATTTGTATACCAACTAAATAATCAAAATAAAGCTATATCCTCAAGAATTGCCTTCGGTGGTCTATCACCATCATTCACAAGAGCTTATAAAACAGAATCATTTTTGACTGGAAAACAACTATTTACAAACGATACTTTACAATCTGCTTTGAAAGTTTTGAGTGATGAAATTGTAGTTGTGGACAATCCACCAGAACCTAGCGTTGAATTCAGGCGAAAATTGGCATTAGGATTGTTTTACAAGGTAAGCTAGAAATCTGATTGCTCTTAATAAATTTTCTTCGTCATTGAAGAGTATGTTGTGAAAATTGGTTGTTTTGCTCAAACTGTTATGAACTTCTTGGCCTTTTTTAATGTTTTTGTAAGAACACGTTGCACACTAGGTTTTTCTTCTGCGTCAGTTTCGCTTGCGTTGCCGTGCGATGTAAAGTAGCCTATGTATTATTCTAGACCATAATTGACCCCTGTACTAAATTTCATCCCGATGCCTTCAGCCGGTTTGGCGTGATGGCATAACAAATATACATATACACTTTTACTTTTATAATGTAAGGAGGATTTCATTTTATTATATTTTCAGGGTCTTCTATCGTTATGTCCAGATAACTTACTAAGCGCTCGTTACAAGTCAGGAGCAACAAAAATTCACGACACACGTCCAGTATCCAAAGGTGTTCAGTATTTCGAAACAGATCCCTCAACATACCCTTTGACTGAACCTGTTCAGAAAGTTGAAGCTTTGGTAAGTGGATATAATTAAAATAATTTTGTTTATAATATGAATAGTGTGGTTAAATATCACTTAAACTCATTCACAAAAACCAGCAAAGTTAAACGTCCTTAAAATTTTGAGATTTTGTAACCATATTGGAATATGAAGCTAAAACACACTCTTATTAAGGAGCAAACTTGTAAACATCTTTCAATTTTAAAAATCATGACTGAAATAATAAATATTTTGAAAATGATTCAGATACAATGTGCAGGAGAAGCACATTATGCTGATGATATGCCTACACTACCTTATGAAGTACACGCTGCTTTCGTGGTCACTACTATAGGAGTTGGTGAAATTGTATCCATAGACGCATCAAAGGCTTTAGTATGTATCATTTTTCCAATTTAATTAAGTAATTACAAATGTTCAGTTTTGAAACTCTACTTCTTAATAACTTTTTTACCGTAGAGCCAACCAGGTGTTCTTGCCTTTTACACGGCAAAAGATATACCTGGAAATAATTCTTTTACACCAACCAATGGCAGCCGGTTTCCAGTAGACGAGGAAATATTTTGCGAAGAAAAAGTTAAATATTGTAACCAACCTCTTGGAGTAATTGTGGCAGAAACACGAGTTCTTGCAGAAAAAGCTGCAAAAATGGTTAAAGTGCAATATAAAAATCTTCGCACACCAGTCTTAGATGTCAAAGACGCTATCAAAGATCCAAGTAGAGTTTCATTATATGGTACCGATGATGCTACTGATGTAGGTAAAGATATACAGAAAGTTATCAAAGGTGGAGTTACAATGTATGCTCAATACCACTTCTCTATAGAAAACATACCTTGTGTCATTCGACCCACGGAGGAAGGAATAAAAGTCTACACGAGTTCACACAGTGTGGATTCAATGCACGTAGGAATGTCAAAAGCTTTGAACATTGATCAAAGTAGGTAAGTTGCTACTGATAATTGTTACACATTTTTAAATATTAAGTTTGAAAATGAAACTGCCACCCAAACAGATAATATTATTTTTCTTTCAGACGAGTCATTTTAAATTACATTCTATATTGTTGACAGTATCGATATCTACGTCAGACGCGTTGGTGGTTCTTACGGCATCAAGCTCACTCGCAACATCCAAGCAGCTGTCGCCTGCGGTCTAGTGGTGTTGAAATTGAACCGAACGTGCAGGTTCATTCAATCTCTGACCAGTACCACGAGATCACTGGGGAAAAAACTACCTAATACTACCAATTATGAGGTAAATGTTATTTTGATCTTACTCATCATACAGTTACATATGCTGAGTTGGGCGGTGCTGGTGTACGTGTCATGTTCGTGAACGGGCGTCGTCAACTGAGACTGGTCAGCTCCAGACTGTATTATTGTCCTTAAGGTTATTTTCTTTTTTGATCACTTGGACTGGATTTTAGTGTTACATTGTTCTCGCACAATCCAAACAGCAAAACTATGTAACTAGTAAATTGTATTGTGAACCTGATTGGAAAAGAGTAACCTATGGAGTTTCTTGCTCGTTCTTCTCCATAGGACTTGAACACCTTGGAATGAGCAAATAGCTTCACTTTAAATTTTTTTTTTGTTGACGTTTAAAAGGTCCATTCTGGCCTAATTGAAATAAATGATTTTGACTTTAACTTTGACAAATTGAATTAAGTTTAACATTAGCATCCGGTTATCCTCCACTCCAAGACATGCGACCTTCTAAAAGCATGTCCCTGAGCTTGATCTTAAGGTTTTCACGTCCAAACAGTTACGCCAATTTTCGATCACCTCTAAATCACCTCTTAACTAAAATTTACTTAGCGTGCTCTTAAATTATCCCCGTACTTGTAACGTAAGGTGTCACCTTTAGGTTGGTGAAAATCAAAATTTTGTGTCAAATGTCATTTTTCCACTGGGATAGGAGGCATTCAACAAAATTTGAAACCTGTGAACTGTCATAGGTTCCTTAATATTTAGTAGAGCTTGATAAAAATGAGCTTTAGTCTGCATAAAGTAAATAAAGCCACATTTAATTCTGTTACATTCATATTTTACAGATCGGTGTCAACAATAATGGTGTTATTCAATACAATAATTATGACTTGTACATGGACAATGGTCACATTGTCAACTCCCAATTCAACTTTCTTGTTATAAACTCTTATAACAACTGCTACGATAAATCCAGATGGAAATTACGCTGTTACAACGCTACCACTGATGTCCCTAAGAATGATTGGTTAAGGGCTATTGGTAAGACCCTATACACTAGAAAATTATTTATTTTGTTTTCATGATCGTAGAAAATAAAAGAAATATACCCAATGTCTAGTTGATTTTTGGTAAGCATACTAGAATATTAAATTTAATTTCTACTTTAAACAAGTTTGTGCCACGGTCACTAACTTACTCTTTTTATTTTACTTTTATAAGTCAATGACTGCATAAATATTTCGCATAAATTATGTTCTTTTTACTTGGTATCACTAATACCAAAATTATTATTATGTCCTTAGGAGTCCTAGATGGTATTGCTCAAGCTGAGCTAATCATGGAAAGAATTTCCTATGAACTAGCGTTAGATCCAATTCAAGTCCGTTTAAACAACTTGGACAGACAGACATCCGGTGCTATAGAAGACATGTATGATACTCTTAAAAGTCAAGCGAAGTATGATGACCGAAGACTAGCAGTAGATAATTTTAATAAACAAAACAGATGGAAGAAACGTGGGCTAAGATTTTCATTTACTAGATGGCCAATGTCAATCGTGGGATACAGTAACACAATAGTATCGGTTTACCATGGTGATGGAAGTGTAGCAATCGCTCATGGAGGAGTAGAACTGGGACAAGGTATAAACACCAAAGCGATACAAATATCGCACGCTGAGAACGAAAGTGACCGATTTCAAAATTACGATTTTTATACGATTTTTGGAAATAGATAAAAATGTGTCGGACACATTCACGATATTCCATTTATTCGCCAATAAATTAATATTATGACAACATAAGTTAAAAAAATCGTTTTTGTATCATTATTGGACTTCATTACCATAAATATACATTATTATTTTTTTTTATATTTTATATTTATAATATAGAATAACATTTTTAAAAAAATAGGTCACTTTAGAATTGAAAGTATTGTAATTCCTGATGACTTTTTTGGTCAAGGGTCTATATTATTTTGAGCAGTACTAAAAAATATCAATCCTTTTTCAAAAAATGACACTTTTTCTCTAAAAAAGGTTTGCAGTCTTACACAAAAGGACAAAATGAAAACAATGAAAAATTGTTAAGTGATATTGAGTCACTTCTGAGGTAAAATAGACTTAATAATAATATATAAACAAGAAATATGAAATAATAATTAAAAATTGTATCAAAAATAGGTATCATACAACACAGTGAGTATTGTTCTAACTTACTAGAGGTTTAGTAAAAAAAAGACAACTTTTCAAAATAATACTGGCATAGAAAAATCAACACAGTCTTTCATTTATTCATGACTTAGTTTCATAAATCAAGTAATGACTCCACACAAAAGTATTGTTCTGACTTAAACTAATTATAAAAACATTCTTAAATTGGAAAAAAATAACATAAAATAATTATTTTTGTAACAAATTAAAACAGGTTTCTCTTAAATCAACACTAGTCTAAAATAAAACAACAGTCTTCCAAAATATAACTTAGGAACTTTGTACTTACTCTCCACTACTATAATTACTATTCAAACATACTATTTATTTTTTAAGATACATAGTATATTAACTTTTTAAGAATCACTTATTATTAAGTACGATACATAGTATATTAGCTTTTTAAGAATCACTTATTATTAACTTTGTTATTACAACGATTAATCTATAAGGAATTATAAAAACTCGCATATATGCTAGGTATTAAATTTTTTCTTACTAAATCTTTAAGATCTCTTTTTTTATTTTCTTTTAACTCTATTGGTTGCTTATACAATTGTTCAATCAGGATTTCGTTGTAACTTAACATTTTTTTACGTTTATTCCTCATGTCAATCTCAGAGAACACCTCATCAGAATATGATATTTTATAATACAAGTGAAACAACTCCTCTTTAATAAATTTTATTGATTTAATTTCATTCCACAATACTGGTAATTTATTTATATTTTCGTTAAAATTGTATGCCCATTGTTCTTGGAGTTTTTTGAGATTTAAGAAAAATTCGTAATTTATTTCTTTAACGATGAAAGGCTTTCCTGATTTACGAGCGCTTTTAATTAAGGTAGCGAATTGAACAGGTATGTATAAGGGTCCAGCTTTAATGTTTTTTTTAATTTCTTTTTCAATTAAGCTGTGTACATTATCAGCTTCATTTTGAGTATGTCCTTTGATTAGATACTTATGAGTAATACTGTAAATATTATCAAAATATGTGACAGCATAGGAGTATAAAGTGGCAATGATTTTATTTTTATTTTGACCTGTGCAGTTGTCAGAGTAAAAAGTTACATGTAACTTCTTACCTGCGTTATTTCTGTTTAAAGTACTAAGGTAATCAAAAATACACGAACCTATTTCATTGGCACCTCTTTGGCCTTGGGTTTCATCCCAAAAATAACAATAAACATCTCCGTAAGACTTTTTATCATCCTCCCCATTTTTTAATTGTGTAATTGTAAAATTAAGACAGTTTATTTTGGAAGAATAGTAAAAATAATCAGGACTAGGACATAACATAACAGACTGAAGGTCATATATTGCGCAAATATGTGTCTCATCAATATTTTGACGATCCATCCGTTTTTCATTGCGACACAGTTCTTTTTCTTTAAGATGTGTATCATATTTAGGTTTTAGCAGTAATTTCGTACTTGCGGGGGCAAGTTCATATGCAACACACGTTTCACACCTATCTTTTTTCGCCTGGAAAAAGCTTATATTGAAATCTTTATTAAAAGTGTTCAGGTATAACCAATAGTCGCACTGCGGGAGACTTCTGTCTTTTTGTTCATTATTAAAATCAGTCCAGAGGTCTCTGATAGTTTTACTGTCAGATATGAATTCCCTACTAGTCGTAGCTCTTAAATAATGAGACTCGACCCTCGGTATCGTATTTATGTGATTTTTTGATGCATTGTATTAGCTCAGGGTCTACCCTTTTTTTGTTTTTCATGCCGACCTCTACCCTCAGGTTCTACGAAAACCATGGCTATTAGTTTTACTCTTGACAGTTCTTAGTTGTCTATCCGATATGTCTAAAAGTATTTATAAAAAAATTGTTTACAAACACGAATTCTATTACCATTTACAGTGAAATAAAACGCATTGTTTGGCAGGCGAGGATTTTGAGCATTAGAATATCTATATCTAGGTTGTACTTCCATCATGGATGCCCTAATATATGAACGTTGTAATTCCAAATTGGACAAAGCCCAATAATTCTTAAATAATTCAGATCTCTCAGTCTCATTTATATTATTGAAACACTTAAGCCTACACTTACTTGTACAAGTTTCTTTGATTTGTCTAGCTGGAATGACTTTTTTAGATTTTGCCATAGACCTATAACTCTCTCCAGAGTTTCTTGACTTTTTAGATTGGTTTTGCTTCCAATTAACAGGGTTCCTTTTTCGTTTTCTACTCTTTGAGGGTTCTGGTTGGACCAATGAATTGGCAGATGAAGAGCTGGAAAATACGTCTACTCCTTGGATTGTTGGATTGTTCAGTATGGTATGTTGGATCTGAGTCGCTTAGATCCACATCACTTTCTTGTGGATTAACTGGCGATTGAGTGTACGAACGTGGAATACCTGCTTGAGGCCTTAAATTAGTACTTGGGCCAGGAATTGCTACAGTCTCAGATTTGTCCGTGCTACTGGAGGATGAAGATCTGCTACTGGAGGATGAAGATCTACTCGAGGATGAAGATGAAGATGAGGATGAACTGCTACTACTTGAAATTCTTGAACGTGGCCGGACGGCAAACACTTTACTTGACGTCTTATCGATAGTTTCTGATGCATCATTTATCTCTTGCTGAGGATTCTGAACATCCTGGAAAAAAGATAAAGATTACAAATCTAATTAAATAGGTATGAGGTTTCACACCGCTAATAAAATAATGAAACACTTACACCTATCGGTTTAATATCTTGTTTTCGCGTAATGCTATTTGAATGCCCTGGTCTGGTGGTGGTGAATTTTCTATAATAGAAGGACTAGATGGTACATTTTCCTTGTCGATATCACAAGCCTCATTAGTATTCTGCAAACAAAATCTTAGTTTACAACCATTCTGTACATACGTAATGATAAAAAACGAGAATATAAAACGTTTAGGTACTTATAATAACGGCTAATTAAACATTTCAATACTTTAATTAAATAAAAAATAATTAATTACCTCGGTTTTTTGTTTTTCGTCCACCATTTGAAGTATTAATGCACTCCTTTTCATTTTTATCTTTTTAGATAACAGGCTTAATTATGATATTATGCAACTCTGAAAAACAATAAAGTGAACTATTAATCAATATGTCTTTTGTAAAACACATCATAATATGTTAAAGAGTCTTTTTTTATAATAGTACAAATAAAAAATATCTATTTAATATTAAAATAACCTAATTTACAATGAGTCTTTGAGTTAAACTTATACGTGAATAAATAAGTGACTGAACTTGATTTTGGACACATAAGTTGCTTATATAAGAAAAGGTAAAGTGACCTTTGTCTCAATCGGTCACTTTATGATTAAATATTGAAACAAAACTTACCTCCTAAGTTGATACAAAACAGGCTCAAAGCGTAATCGGTCACTGCTGCACTAAACTCGTCACGACCTGTTTACATCACGTGCGGTACAATACTGATTACGTCTCTTTCCCTCGGGCGCGGCGCGTGTAAAGCGGTCTACTAAAAAGAGACCGAATATGTGTCCTAGCTCTCTCTGACCATATTAGGTCCGTTTTTTAATACTAGTGTGGTAGCGTATACTTTTTTGAGTCATTACGTATAATTAACTCATTTTATCAAAATTTTGAAATAGGTCACTTTCGTTCTCAGCGTGCGATATGCGCTTATTATTTTAAAATCCCATTGAGTAAAATCAAAGTCAAAGGATATGATACAATGTCGGCTCCAAACAGTACAGACACTGCTGGAAGTTTAGGATCGCAGAACATCGGTTTGGGTGTAAGTAGATGTTGTGAAATGCTTTTGGAAAGGCTTGAACCAATAAGGAATAGTATGGAAGGTGCAACGTGGGAACAGATAGTTGAAGCAGCTCATACTGCTGGAATAGACTTGCAAGCTCAAAGTTTTGTCAATAGCAGTGATGCTACTAAATATTTCTACAATGTTTTTGGAGTCGCACTGGCTGAAGTTGAGATTGACGTGTTGACTGGAGAATCGGAGTTATTGAGGGTGGATATAATGGAGGATGTTGGTAAAAGTATTAGTCCAGGAATTGATGTCGGACAGGTAAGACATCGTACATTTCTCAACCATTCGATTGTAAACAAAAATAATGTTAATTGCATTGACAAAAACATCGCAAACCAAGAATTTCGGACGCCATGCGACACTTGAGAATTTTTATGTATTATTATATTGTATTTCATTCTTTATAGAATGTTTTTAATAGGCATAATAATAATGAACCACTTTCTTTCTAATTGTAGGTGGAAGGTGGTTTTATGATGGGCGTAGGCTATTGGACTTCGGAAAAATTAGTTTATGACAAAAATACCGGAGAATTGTTAACTAATAGAACTTGGAACTATGCTGTGCCCATGAACACTGATATACCACAAGACTTCAGAATCTATTTTAAAAAGAATTCTTACAGTTATGCAGCCATTCATGGTGCTAAAGGTAAAGTATACGAATGTTATCTGATATTACGTATTTCAGTTCAAGTAGTGGCGTTAACGGATACAATTGCATTACTACGTCACACCTAAGAATTTACGGTCGCCACTGCGCCAACTGCGTAGAGAATACCCATTCATTCAATTCGCAATGTATTAATTTGATCTGTTTTGTAAATAAGGCTATTTGTTGCTCCCAGCTGTCGGCGAGCCTCCGATGTGTATGTCAGTAGTGGTTGCATTAGCTCTCAGGGAAGCAATATCTGAAGCTCGGAAGGAGTCAAGAATACCCGCTACCCAGTGGTTTGATATTGGTAAGTGATTAAAAATTGTCTAAAAATTGACACATAGAGAAATCTATACTTATTTATTGGCAACTTGAAAATATTTTATACAACTAATATGAAATGTCTAAGATTATTTAGATACCACTGACAAACGGTGAACGAAAACATCGTGAGGAAACCGATTTATAATCACTAACCGGCAATGAGCAAGCGTAGTGATTAATGCTCAAACCTACTCCGTGTGCGAAGAGGCTTTGTTCAGCAGTGGGCACTTATAGGCTGTTGAATTTAATTTTATAGTCTATTTTTAAGTGACATAATTACTAATATCTTGGTAACTTTCAGATGGGCCATCAACAGTAGAAGTCATAGGGTTGTCAACTGAAACCAAAGTTTCCGAATATAAATTCAATTAGGTTAACGTGATGGTAGTGTGTTATTAAGTAGATCTTATTTTGGTTTCCTTGGTATTCAATATTACATAGAAATATTGTTAATCCACCCGACGACAAAAATCTGTTCGAGAATTACATGGCGGGATGTTTCGATGATGTAGGTACTACTCACAGTTATTTTAAAGAAAGTAGGTAGGTACTACTTAATTATGTGTTGGTATGTGCTTTCGAAGTTTGGTTTTGCAATGGTTCACCAGTTATTTTTATTTTAGTTTTATTTATTTTTTTGTATAACTAATGTATTACCGAGACAGAACCATTTTACTTCGGGACGAAAACGAAATAGATTTCACTGTGTATGTATTTATTACAAACTCATTCACTAAATAAACAATGATTTTATGTGTTTTGTTGGGATTTTTAATTAGGTATACCATTAGTTTCCTTAACCCCTAAAAAGCACCTGGTTCGAATAATAATATCAAATGAAACATTCTGTACCTAATACCTTAATTTAGATAACACACACTTGATGCATTTTATTAGGTAATGTTAGACTTAAAAGCTGCGATGACCGTAAACCACTAGACCACGGTAATCTATATCTGTATCTATATTATATATATATAAAAGAAAGTCGTGTTAATTACACCACTTATAACTCAAGAACGGCAGAATAGATTTGGCTGAAAATTAGTAGGGAGGTAGCTTAGAGCCAGGAGACCGACACAGGATACTTTTAAATGAATACTTTTTTTTTACATTTTACCGAAAATCACGAATGGGGACGGGAAAAAATGGGATTACGCGTACGAAGTCGCGGGCAGAAGCTAGTATTATCATAAATCTGACTAGTTGCAATGGAACCGATGTTCTATAATAACAATTTTTATATAACAGAAAAAGTTGGGTTTAGGTAATATAGGTATTATGATAAAATTTAGGTTAACCGAACTATTAAAGAGTAGCTCCAATAGTCAATTTTAAGCATAAATATCACGTATTTTAGGCCTCGACGATATAACGGGAGTACGAAAGTACTGTCCTTTCCAAAAAAAGATCATTTCGATGTACAATTTTAATTATAAAAATCTCATATGATCTTTCTTAGGGTTTGTTCACAGTATCCAAAAATGAAAGTGACTCACCTATTTATATAATTCTATTGTAGATTATAAAATATAAGGCCGTTTGAAGTATTTATGAGATTTGTTTATTAATATGTATTTATTTAATGCTATAAATAACCATGGAGCCACGTAGATATAACTTTAATATATAAACAAAAACCTTTTAACTCGTCGAGTACCGGTTTTATAGACACAATTAAAGAACAATAGGTCGCGGTCACCGGTGACCGCTTGGTGTTTGACAGTTTAATTTCAAATGCAAATGCTTTTTATAAAATATGTTCTGATTAAAAATGGTATCTATGAAATTAATAGAACATCACGCCTTTAATGCCCGAAGGGGCAGAGGTGCACATTACGGCTCTTAATGCTACTATATTTATGTTTTGAATGTAATACGGGGGTGAGCCTATTGACATATCTCGGGCACAATTCCAGACTGCGTGCTACTACTGAGAAATTTTTAAATAACCCCGTAATACTATCGTATAATAAACCAAAACATAGTAATAATAATCTATGAAATTATCTTAATGAAATGTCTATATGTATAGAGAAAGTACGTGTTACAATATGAATATTACATGAACAGACCAGGAATAGACTTTACCATTGTGCGCCACTACGAAAAGTACGAGCAATTCTGCAGCCCCACACGATTGCTTGTTATTTTTTAGCAGGCGCTGTCGCCCGTATTCAGGTGATTTTTCGCTTTGTGAATCTGATGCTAATCGCATGTTCCTGTAGCGAATACTAGTATTGTATTATAAAAGCTATTTCTTTATTTACTTCCTTTTATCTTCCTTTGTTCCAGGCAAAGCCATTTTATAGTAAAATCTAATAACAAAAAATTGAATTTAATCAGATTTGTGTCACACTGGTATTATAATTTTTTTTTACATTACCGATATAAAATGAAATCTATATGAATGCTCATGCCAATATTACTACTTCACTTAATTGACAGACACGACAGAATATTATATTCTGCTTAGTTAGTGAAGCGCCTGCAGCATTAGTAATAGCAACTGATTGTCTTGCTCCGTGTTGCTAATAGTAACAAATATTTGAATAATTAATTACGAATGCAGCTTTGTGAAATTATCTGTAATATGATTGAGAACTGCAAATTCACAAAGGCATTATTACTGTGTGTATTATCTAAGTGCTTATATATGAGTGTGATTAACATAGGTAGGTAGATAGGTAGGTAATTCAATATCCAATGCAGAACACGCCGTACGCTTCAGGGATGAAAGACTATAGCGTAACTAATATAGAACCCCAGAGAGCTCTAGAGCCGAGAATCATGACACCTGCCTTGTTGATTAAGTAACAAATCATATGGTGACTTTTGTGGCATCTACATAAAAAGTTGTTAAACAATATTTTTGATTACCTATGGTCGTGGCGATGTCACGCAGCCTTTTTTTTTAAGGGGGGAAAATCATCGAATGACTGCTCCCGCCTGGGTGAGGCGGAAGGGAGTGTCAGACTCTTACTGACTAAAAAATCACCCTGTTCCTTCTCCTGCACGTCGAGCCGGAGCCCCGGTTACCCGTTAGGTTCTCCGCGACTCCGAATCGGCATCGGCCCTACTGGGCCCCATCTGTGGTGGTCTGATGGCTCTTTGAGGCGCCCGCGGAACGCGACGCGCCGTACGCTCGGGGTGTCACGCAGCCTAACTCTACAACGACATCGCCGCGACCGTGGACGCTGCTCATGAGGAAGAACCCCTCTATGGTTCGGAACTAGTAGAGCTTATCTCAGTATATTCACGTGAGTAACCCGCGATTTTTAGTTAATTTAGTATGTGTCACGATTGTTAGTATAAAAATATTTTTGATCATTAAATATTTTACTCGCGCAAATTCAGTAAAGTAGATACAGCTACTTACTATAATTTTAAACTTTAAACGACTTAAAAAAAGTTTGTATCACTATAAGATAAATTCAAAAACATATTTTAAGTTCGGTTTCACAGATAATTACACTTGTAAAGATGTTTTAGTTGATTTTATGTAAAGGCACATCGTTACAGTAAGCGATGATTTTTATTTAATGAGATATCAGGCCAAGGAGTAGACAAGATCACTTGATATATAGTAAGTGATGAGCGCTGTCTATAGACATCTAGTGTTGTAGTTGTCTATGGTAATAGGAGGAGTTATAAGTACGCTGCCGACTTGTGAAGGTTCCTAGTCTCTTCACTCACCTGAAGAAAAACAACACAAGCGATAATTTATTCCGGCTTTCTGTGAGATCGTGATATCTATCTTCTTATCGTAAGCCGTCTATTAAAGTGTAAACAAAATCTAAATTTCAAAAACCATTAATAAATTCTTTGACAAACCAGATAAGTACTAATAAGTAAAGAATGATATAATAATGTGTTTTATACCGGGAGCCGGTGTTACAAAAGATAAAAGAGTAAAGGTAAGATATTTATTAATAGAAAAATGAGGAAAAAATCACAATACTCCTTCAAATAGACTGCACGGTTGGCGCGGTGGCTGGGCAACCAGCTGCCGTGCAACGTGTCGCGGGTTCGATTCCCGGACGGAACAACACTTTGTGTGATCCACAAATTGTTGTTTCGGGTCTGGGTGTCATTGTGTATGTGAACTTGTATGTTTGTAAACGCACCCACGACACTGGAGAAAATCCTAATGAGGGCAACGATTTAAAAAAAAATTCTATCCACTACCTACCTCTTTTTTAGCAGAATATTAAAACCCACACCAATCATAGTTTAAAAGTGTTATAAAGAGTTGCTTCTCACCCATACACCGTTTAGCATCCTCCCTTATTGAATAATACATATTTTTTCACCAAACATATACACATACATACATACATAGGTACCTCTGCAACTCATTAATAATTCATATATGGTAATACTGTCGTTGAACTATGGAAGTTTTCAGCCATATTATCCTGATAATGGTCTCGATTTTGGCAGCTTTGGGTTTTAGCTTACTGTGTTGTGAATTCTTCTGTCTTTTGGAGTTTTTGTACCAAGTTTAGTGTTATTTAAATATTTATTTATGTAATGACTGCCTCGTTGGCCGAGTGGTTGCAAGCACGACTGCCGGGCAAGGGGTCTCGGGTTCGATTCCCGGGTCGGGCAAAGTATTAGTAGGGTTTTTAAAAAAAATCTCAGTAGTAGCACGGAGTCTGAAATTGTGCCCGGTATATGGCAATAGGCTCACTCCCTATTACATGGGACTCATAACATAAATAGTGAAAAGTGGGTGTTACATTGTACAGTGGCATAATGTGCACCTCTGCCTACCCTTTCGGGGATAAAAGGCGTGGTGTTATGTTATGTTTAGTGTTATTTAAATATGTCTCGTTAAAGTTGATGTTTTTGATAAATGATATGAAAATGAACATAGGTATGCTACACTGCGTCTAGCTACCGAAAGACAGATAACAGTGTTCTCTACCTCTAGATTTTAGGTGGTGACCGGTAATGGTGTCCCAAAACCATCTCCTAACCGTGAAAATTATCACTTGCACTATGAAGATGATTGTACTGACTGATGATGACGATAATATTTATCTCTAACACGTTTGCTACGCGCCGCTTATGTAGATGTAGAGGAGACTCATATTCCAATATTAGAATATGTCTAGGTAGGAACATGCTTAGTTTAAGGTAGTGTAGAATAAATTAAATGACGTCAGGTTTGATTTTTAATATATTATTTTATTAAGATATTTACAAAGACTCTCAGGCAGTTTCGTTGTTCAAAAATCACAGTAAACATCAGCTCACTGTCAAACAGATAGTGGGATCGGTTCCCAAAACAAACAAAAAATTAAGTTGATATCACAAAAATATCGATCACAGATTAAAAAGATTAAATACAAAAATCGGAAAAGCAAAGTACATACATATGTACAATGCTACGAGTATTTAAATAAATGTTGGAGAAAAAAAATAAATTGAAAAATTTTGAAGTAGTCGAAGTCAGTTTAGTGATGTCCGTAGTAACCGAGACCGCCGTATCCGCCGAGACCGTGACCGCCGTATCCGAGACCGTGGCCATATCCGCCATATCCGCCGTACGCAACCTGGTTAGCGTAGCTGACAGCTGGGGCACTGTAGTATCCACCATGACCGTAACCTGGAGAAAAAAAAATAGTACTCCATATTAAAAAAAACAAAGAACTATAAATGCCATAATAAGCCTTACACTTAGCAGACAGTTTGGGGATTAAGGATTTAAGGGTTAGTGTAATAGATATGGCAACTTAGGTGTCTACTCTTCCTTAATCCATGAGAAACAACAAGGTGACTTTATATCTGCAAATAGGCTACAAGGCAGCACTTTTACACGTCAATTTTATCAAGCGAACGATGAGGTCCATTGCCTAAATATCCTCCATGAAGCTTATAACGTATCTAGCACAATGTTACATCAATAATGTAAGCGATTGTGTCACTAATAATGATAATTATCGGAACATGCTAAAACGCATCACGCAACCTAACAAATAGAGGACAATATATACAAAACTAGCTTGTATTATCTAACAATACAAAAACCCCATGGGAACTTCGAATCAAGTGTAAAATTGTATTTAAATAATGGAGATTATTATCTTTAACAATGCAAGTATTGTTCTTAAACAACAATATTATCGAGAGGTATCTATTTCAAGTTTTTAGGCAGCATATTTACTCGTGAGATTTTAACTGGCTTACCAGTCATTTGATTTCAAGTCTTACTGCCGAGCTATAAGCCTTAGCATTCTAATCCCGGGTTAGGTCAACTATTAAAGGGCTAAACGATTTTTTGAATGAGTTTAGCAGTAAATTATGCTTGAAATATGACGTCGGAATGACATGGAACAAGGTAATGTGGAACGCGCAAGACAGATCGCGATCAAGGATTTCTATGAATGTTCTCTGCCCCAACTTGGGAACATCCTTACTTATATTATAAATCGGAAAGTGAGTTTGTTTGTTTGTTTGTTCCACTTTCACGCCGTAACTACTAAACCGATTGCTTTGAATTTTTGCAGACGTAAATTTAGAAGTCTGGATTAAATAATAGGGTACTTTTTAACCCGGAAAAATTTTATATTCTCGAGGGAAAACGAAATTATTGGTATAGATGGCGCTGTGTGTATTGATATGTGTCACATAGGCTACTTTTTATTCTTTTGTGACGCGAGCGAAGCCGCGAGTAAAAGCTAGTAAGATATAAGTCAAAGTAAAGGCTACAATCAAAACTGGGGAAAAAATCCCTGGTAAAAAAAGCACGGGATGTTATATAATTTGTTCATAAGAGTAAGTTTCGTCAGCGAATATGTAATTACTCTGCAGGTGTAAGGAAGTAGTGTATTGTTAATTAGCTTGTTGTCTTATTAATGTGTTCCCAAGTTTGCACTAGAGTTTGCCGTCCTTGTTTACCTCTACTCAGACCTGTATCTGAATTAATATGCCAATGTGTATTATAGAAGAGAAAAACTAAAGTGTATTTTTAATTTAAGGATAGTGTAATAGTGATGCGGACGAATATTTTAACGCCTAAATTAAGGGTATAATTTTTGTTGTTTTCTTTTTTTTTACTTTCTTTTTTTTAATAGTTTAGTTGTAGTTAATTTTAAGTTGTAAATATTTATGTAGTTATATAAATTATGATAATTAAATGACTTCCATAATATTTAGGAAAGAAATCTATTAACTGATTATAAACTTGGATTTGTATTTTTATGTTTGCTGATCTGGTAAAATAGCCTAATCCTCAAGTTATGCTATTTAGTAATAGGTCATTCGACTTGTGAAAGACTAGTATTGCGCTTAGTGTATAGTGAAGGTAACATTTTATACTATTATTAAATGCTCTATAAACAGATATTGGTCAACTAGGTATATATAACGAACAGCGGTAAATAATTAACATGAATCTCATCACAAACGTACCAAGTCCCCCGTATCCACCGAGACCGCTGTATCCGCCGAGGCCGCTGTATCCGCCGTATCCGCCATATCCGCCATAGCCTCCGTAGCCAGCACCGTGCGCGGTGGTGTATGCAACCTTGCTGACTGCTACTGGTGCAGCTGTAGATGGAAAGAGCAAATAACATAAAATCACAAATTTTATCCCCGAAGAGGTAGGCAGAGATGAACATTATGGCACTTTTTTTTTCAACAGGTTAAAAGAAAATAATAACATCATAACATCACGCCTTTTATTCTCGGCAGAGGTGCACATTATACCACTGTACAATGTAACACTCATTTTCACTATTAAAATTATGAGTCCCATGTAATAAGGGGTGAGCCTATTGCTATATACTGGGCACAATTTCAGACGTCGTGCTACTACTGAGATTTTTTTTCAGAAAATCTAGTAATCCTTTGTGCGATCCGAGAATCGAACCTGAGACCCTTTGCCGCCAGTCCCACTTGCGACCACTAGGCCAACGAGGCAGTCCAGCAAACAAACAGATCTGGCAGTTTAGAAGAAATTTAATATAGTCAAGACAATCAGTGTATCTTTTTATAAACTATCAATCCCACTTCAATAGGTCTGACTTAAAACAAAGTAAATGTCGCCCATTGTGATACAGTGTTTGGTCATCAATGTCACAAGTATGGTGGGAACCTATGGTCCTTGGCCCACTGTGTGCAGTAATACTACGTTGTTACGTGACAAACCGTACTGTAGGCGTGCCTCGTGTAATTAGTGGAACGTTTTGGGTGACATATCTTTGAATGCGACGTTAAAGCAATGCAAGTTATTTGAAATCCCTTATATCCCCAAGCGGCCACCGGTGACCGCTCTCCACTAACTACATTATAGACCTTATTTCTAATGTTTAGAGACTACTTTTGTATGAACAAATTTAGAGGATGATTTTCGAAAGGTTAAAAGAAAATAATGCATCATAACATCACGCCTTTTATCCTCGAAGGCGTAGGCAGAGGTGCACATTATACCACTGTACAATGTAACACCCACTTTTCACTATTTACGCTATGAGTCCCATGTAATAGGGAGTGAGCCTATTGCCATATACCGGGCACAGTTCCAGACTCCGTGCTGCTAGTGAGAATTTTTTAAAAACCCAGTAATACTTTGCCCGACCCGGGAATTGAACCCGAGACCCCTTACCCGGCAGTCGTAATTGCGACCATTTGGCCAACGAGGCAGTCAAGCAAGAAAATAATTGTCGTTTTTTAACACATTAAACGCCATGGGAGTCATCGGTGACTGACGTTAGCAGAGGATTTGCCTTCACCAGTTTTCTATTGGCAGTCAAAGCCAAAGGGGTGTTGTTGCAAGCGTTATTATTACAGGGGTGGAATAAAATTGGAAAAAGTAACAAACTTGAATGAACAAGCTTGCTGGTTTTACCCTTTCAGTAAATATGTTGTTGTACCTTGCATATCAAAATGTAATTAACTAGCGACCCGCCCCGGCTTCGCACGGGTACAATATGCATGTATTATACATATAAACCTTAAAAATCACTAAAAAACCGCATCAAAATCAGTTGTGTAGTTTTGAAGATCTAAGCATACATAGGGACGGACAGACGGCGGATAGCGACTTTGTTTACTATGTAGTGATGAAAACTGTGTCAAATGAATAACTATTATTGTCAAGGAAATATTATATAGAACCTGTTCGCATGTTTTTACATGTAAATTAACTTTTTCTACTAAATATTCAATTCAATGTCCATCATAAAAAGGTTGATTCATGACAATCACAGTGGCTAGTCATGCGTAGAACAATATTAAAAAAGAAACAACTTACGATGAAGTTTTTTACATAATTGACAATTTGTCTGACCTTAGCATTGGAACGAATGAAAATGAAACATTTATAAAACGAAAAAATTTACAAAAGTCATTAATAAAGTTGGGCGGATGTTTGGAGATTGATTTTTATTTAGGTAATTAATTTTCGACCATGCTTCGACAGTGATGGGCCGGCTCGACCGAAGTGATACCACGGCCTCACAGAAAATCGACGTGAAACAACACTTGCGTTATGTCTCGTCGTATGAGTGAGGTTACTGGAGGCCCAATTAACCACCTTTCCAATTTCAACAATCTTTTAATTCCTAATCCCTAAAAGGCCGGTAATGCACTTGTAACACCTCCGGTGTTTTGGGTATCCATGGGCGGTAACGATTGCTTACCATCAGGTGATCTGTTTGCTCATTTTCCGACATATTCAATAAAAAAACCGTATATTCAATCACATATTGTAGGACTTTTTTTAAATTTAATATTCTTTGTCAACCTACACTAAAAATTGTAATACCTAAAGACTTCCAGTAGATAAATAGAGTGGATTAATAAGTTACTGATACTAGGTAATTATATAGGTTCAATTAGTTATCCCCTAAGAAACAAATTATCTCTTGACGACAGAATTATACGCGTAAGATCCTCAATTATTAGTTAGTCACAGAATTCTAGATACCTTTAATTATACTAATCACACAATCAATGGTTTGATTATAGAAAATTATAGGCCTACCAAGTGCGTAATGGCCGTCCAATATATTCCAGTAAATGAATTGAAATAGGGCCTAATGTCAGACGGGCAATTTGAAACCTAAGGCTTGGCATTTGTCCTTAACCTTAAAACATGTACTTATAAGCCAATTTCCTAAATAAGTAGAGGTATAGAGCAATTACTTTAAAATAGGATTGAATTAGTCATGGATGAAACAATTTACTTTAATAACTTAAAATATTGTTTAGGCTAAAAGCAACTCTACGTCTATCCGATTAAGATTGAATTTCATTTGGGCTACATCTACGAGTTTAAAAAAAAGTTTTTATTCCCAGTCTTCATTTCTTAGACCGTAAGCGCTGCAGCGCTGCTTTTTTTAGATAGTCTAAGGTCGGATAATTGAATGCACAATTTGCTCAGCGCTTAACGCTTTAAAATGTACCGGTTGTTCAAATGAGGAACTTAACGATTCATTGTTTTTTATTTGATTGTGCTGTAATAGACTTTATTGGGTTGGTAATGATGTTTAAAGTGCTTTGCAGATGTGGGCACTATTGAAAAGATCCTCTTATCTGTGTAATCATCATTGTTTACTTATCCCAATAGAATATTTTTAGTAAATTAGGTATGTATTTTGGTCTATGAGTCCTATGATAACTGGTTTATAAGACAGTGTCTCCAGAATACTACCAATAAACACTATTAGGTACTAAATGTTCTAGACCGAACGTGGCGGTACCAGCTAGTACTTGGTTTCCCTGTCACGTCTCCCAGATGTAATGCTCTTGGCCAATTTAAACTTGGTCAGACAACTTGGCTGCGGTCGATTGTTTGAAATTTTCACTAAATCCTTAGTATTAGGTATTTCAAGGCTCGTTGGACGTGAGTCTACCGGAGTTCAGGAAACTTCTTGTTATGTGGCCAAGGATTTTGATACAAACTATAATTGCTTTGGGAGTACATCCGAATCACCTAGACCATGAACTCGGACAATAGTATTGTTGAGTTTTATTTATTGTGTGTTGGGAAAACCCAGTGCATTGACCGTTAAATCTGAAGAACTAGTCATGCATTGATTTGGCTAGACTGCTACCTGACAATAATGATGATTGAGCCTGACTTTAATCGATTTGCTTACCGTATCCGCCGTATCCGAGTCCGCCATATCCGAGACTTCCGCCGTATCCGAGACCGCCGTCGTATCCGAGGCCACCGTATCCCAGGCCACCGTATCCGAGGCCGGAGAGACCTCGCTTCTCGGTCTTCTTCGCGGCTTCCTCAGCGGAGACCGCCACCATGGCTACGGCGAGGACAATCTGCGAATGGAAAGAAGTAAGAGATTAATATTAAACACCTTACAAACCAAAGTTTACCTCTATTTTTACCGACTTCAAATAAAAGGAGGATCTCTGTTTGACCTGTATGTTTGTGCGTGATTATCTCGCAAATGGCTGAACCGATTTAGATGCGGTTTTCAGAAAAGTGTTTGTTAAACTTTGGAAAAAGTTTTGGTATATTAATTAACCGACTTCAGAAGAAGAGGGGGTATAAAATAATTATTAAGTGAAGTGGATATCAACAATTCGATTCTCAGTTGGCATTCATTTTCCTAACTCTTTTCCATTAAGGCTTAAGTTACTAAGCAAACGTTATAACATGATAAGGTTCTTGTTTTTCATTCTTTCGCTGATTTTCCATCAAAACGAAAAGGTCATAAAATAGTCAAGCCAATATTAATCAACTACAAGTCTATGAGGTCTATTAAAGGGGATTTTGACTAAGGATCAAAATTAAAATGGGCTCCACGTGTAAAATAGTAAATGGGGTCTTTACAGACATTTAGGCACGCACCAAACCCTTGGCAATGATCATCAAAGTAAGCACTCGAATTTATTTAAAAGTATTTGGTGTTGTTTTGAAATTGTACCCTTTATGTTCCCTCACATTATTTTTGTATTACTTCCTTTTAGAATATTGGGGTGATATGTGTAGGGATATATCGCCAGTCTTATCACTAATGAACATTATGACTTCACTTATATATACTAGCTACTTGCGCGCGGTTTCACTCGCTGTTATTGATCGTAGCCAGATGTTTTGTAGCCTTCCTTAATAAATGGACTATCTAACACAAAAAGAATTATTCAATTCGAATGAGTAGTTTCGGAGATTAGCGCGTTCAAACAAACACACAAAAAAACAAACTCTTCAGCTTTATAATACCTATTAGTATAGATGAACGTTAAAGAGTGACAAATGACTGATAATTTTCTTTCATTATTTTGTTGCGCGCATCTACAATTCTATCAGCCACTTCGCCCGCATGTCCGTAGGACAAAAAGAGCCTATGTGTTATTACAGACCAAAATCTACCCTTTGTTCCAAATTTCAATTTGATCGCTTCAGCCATTTTAACGTGATTGAGAACAAACACACAAATTCACATTCATAATATTAGTAAGATACGGATTTTGTCTAGGTCAAATATATAACTACGTAATAGAAAAATGGAATAGCTTATCAATGAAGTGGACGCTATTCTTGGAAGGTATAAAAAAGTACTTAGTTGAGAGGGAATTATGCATTTTGATCAATTTTAGGGTGGATCAACATACATATTATAATAACTATCGTGAGACATACAAAATTAACTAAAAATCGCGGGTTACTCACGGGAATATACTGAGAAAAGCTCTACTAGTTTCGAACCACAGAGGGGTTCTTCCTCATGAGCAGCGTGCGCGGTCTACTACTGGTCTACGCAGCCTACTCGTCTATTCACGTGAGTAACCCGCGATTTTTAATTAATTTACCTATGTCTAATTGGTAGCTAAGAATAATATTTTTGCTTTGTTCTCCCTCATTTCCAAATGACGTTAGAATACGTTGCTACTTACGATATATTGAATGTATCTTTACTTCTTTGCCTTAAAGGAAGTCCTTAGTTACGGCAATCAGTTGCCTGTGTTGGGACATAACCTGAGTACAATTGTTCAGCGATTGTCGTACGATAATTAGCTGGTTGAGTAAATCTAATGATGTCCTGTTTGCGTTGGGGTTTTATTAGATTTTCGAATCTATTATTATAAGGACAAAGTTGGAAATCTGTTTAATGATAAGTTTTTGTACCTGGATTCATTGACGTTGCCTATATTTAAAATAAATTTTAACCATTATCATAATAAATTGTAATTTAAAACAAATATGGAAGATCCAACAGTCAAACTATTTATATACCTATAGTTTTGTTGGGCATGGCGTTAGATTGTAATGCATATCATGTACCTTTATTAATAAATAAAATAATAGATACATACCTCAATTTTTTTACGTTATGGAATATAAATTGATTTATTTTTTAATTTATGCTTTATCTACGGAAAAATCACGCAGTATACAGCCAAAAAGAAATAGGGAATATACATTTTATACTAACTTTTTATACTTTTCGCCAAATATCCAATGGTTGTCCACATTTTATACACGTAAGAGGTGACCAAAGGAATAAAACTTTTGGCACTATTTCCAAGTGTAGCCTGCTACTTGGAATACTTTATCCCAAAAATCCAATATCTAAGTGTCCAGACTAAGAATAGGAAATTCACGGTTGTCGTGTTTCAAAGTAAAACTGAACATTTTTAGGGTGAAAATAAAAATGATTAAAAAGACTCGAAAGAGTGCAGTGTCGTATTTGAAACTTAGGTTATGGCTTTCTGCAAGTTTCTTTGATCCTTTGCAGATAAAATAACGCGTGATGTTTTACCGAAACATGCGCTAGTTAATATCTAGCGCGAATTGATTTAGTAAGCTTAATTAACATTTTTAACCGTCGACCATTTACATATTTGGATGCATTTTTAATAACTAATTTGAGTGTTCTCAATTTTGAGGACAAATATAATTTAGTATCAGGCATTTTGCTTCTGGAAGGGTAAACAGAGTTTTTGTAAATATTGTGTAATTAAAACATTTAAGTACATACATTAGGTACATACTAAAACGAAATTAACAAATGAAAAATTATTCACTTTACAAAACAAAAAATAAATTTGATATTTTTCTGTGTACGAATTACTATTTGACAAACGTCCCTCAAATGTTTATTATATGTCATACAAAAACAATTGTACAATTGACCGTGAAACGCAAGTACTCGTAAAATATTATTATTTTAAATTACCGCTATAAAATGGTAATATAATTATTATTATATGAAATATTTTTATTTGAAACAATGGATCATGTGGTAATATATTACATCTAATACAATGATATTGTAGTTTTGGTGAGAACTCCTCTCATTATATATGTGATACATAAAACAGCATATATTTATTTCAGAGTTAAATAATATCGTTTACAAAATAAAGTGATTAAGTTCCGATTTCCATTTAATCAACAGATAATGTTAATGTTAACAGATAACTGTGAAATGAAGTTGTCATTTGACATTTTTTAATGTGGAAATATTGTCAAATATTCAACGTTATTCCTTTGCCTTTAAATAGGCTCTAAGACCATTTTAAAAGCATAAAACAGTTCTAATCGTATTTTACTAGATCGGGAAGTAATCAAATAGATATATATCATCTGACGGTAACAGATCCAAGCTACCTATGGACAACCATAACACTAAAAGAGTTAACAAATCATTGCTTACATTTATACTAGTCATATTTGATTGTCTTACTTCTTATTTTTGGGAAATACAAGCATAAGTCACGCTATGATATTATAATAATGTGAAAATTTCTTTGTTTAGATGTTTGTTCGTCAATCAGGTAGAAACTACTGAACGGATTCTGATGAATTTTGGTATACAGGCCGGGTATGAGATGACTTAGGTGATAGGATTTTTATCCCGATTAAATTCTCCCATGGAATAAAACAGGAATTATATTCTACGCGGCCGATTCGCGGGCAATAGCCAGTAAGTGATTTGATTTTAATTTAAGTAATAAAACTATTTTGTGGTGTTTACAAAAAATTGTATCAAGAAGATAACAATAATAATTAAAACATTGCGATTTTTATCTAAAAGTTATTAATTAGAATAATTATATTTAACCACTCCCATTGAAGTGAGCAACGTATAATTATGTTGTTCATTAATTAATTTCAATTATGTAGTCTATAATCAAGTTTTATGAACTCTTGAAGATATTTTTTTCGTTTCAGTAGTGTTTTTTTTGTAAGAGTGGAAAATCATCGAATGACTGCTCCCGCCTGGGTGAGGCGGGAGGGAGTGTCATACTCTTACTAACAAAAAACCACCCCGTTCCTACTCCTGCGCTTCGAGCCGGAGCCCCGGTAACTCATTAGGTTCTCCGCGACTCATTTCAGTAGTTTATGGTTACTTTTTAAGCGACATAAATACTAACAATGGAACTGTTTTAATGAATTACGTTTCTTGAAGTGGCTTATAGGAAAACATTTGGAAAATCTCGTAAATATATCTATATTAGTAAAATGTTAATAGGTTTATTGTGGTGCTATGGTCTAACTATTATTAATGTTGGACAACTACCCCTTGTAAAGACCCGTGGTCCAACTAGTTAGTCAGAAGATATGGACAATGGTTTTTACAAGTCTACAGCTAGACTACTGAAATATAATTATTTGCACTAAATTACTCTGTTTAGATCTAACACTACTTTAATAAACGCTAATACGAAACTCAAATCACCATGTCAAACAATGTGAAATTGTTTACATTAATAACATAACATAGCATTACGCCTTTTATCCTAGAAGGCATGGCAAGGCAAGGCAACAATGTAACACCCACTTTTCACTATTTATTTATTATTTAATTCCGGACTCTGTGCTACTACTGAGAATTTAAAAAAAAACAAGTAATACTTTGCCTGACCCTGAAGTTGCACCCAAGACCCCTTGCCCGGCAGTCGCACTTGCGACCACTCGGCCAATGAGGCAGTCATTAATGTAGGCACTTATAATAATATATTAGATAAAAACAAAATCTACAAAGCCTTTGGCTACTATAATGTGCTCTTGTTTATCACATTATGGCTAAAGGTGAGGGAATGGACTGGCGACTGAAAGGTTACGAGTTCAATTACTACTTGGGTAACTACAATCAATAGTGTTACGGCATGCATAGGTAAGTCTAGTGTTTTGTTTCATGCACTAAATACTACAAGACTACTTTACTGGAAATACTTTGATTTTTGGAATGTTAATTTATATGTATAAAGCAGTGCTTATTTAAACAGCATAGAATTTGTAACAGTTCTTGTACTCGAGGTGTATGTAATCCTTGCATTTTAGATACGAATCTAAAATCTTTTTAAAATAAATTAAAACCAGGGAACTTCTAAATTAGTCAAAAACATATTACTTATTCACAATCGTTCACAAGACAAAATTAAAACAGGTAATCACAGTATGATCACTAGGTACCCACAAATAAGCCACTGCACTTTATAAAAACAAACACTTTTAAGTTACACACAAAAATAATGACACGTTACACACAATACACACTATGATTTGTTGCAACGCTAAATATCAACAAATGTATGAATCATATCCTATTGAATGAAGTAAGGTATAATTTGCCATGGCGATCTGGGGCAAACTGTATGCAACTTCCTATAGCAAAATGTACCTACTTAGACACTTGTAATGAAAAGTAGTTTGGAATTAGGCAGCTGGTAGGTACCTATCTTATAACATATTAGGATTTGTTAGTTTTGCTAAATCATGATTAACTTAATGACAGTTTTATCAAAAAGAAGAAGACTGATTGAATTTATACCTCTATATGTAGGTAACTGAAAATGATATTGATTTTTCTATCTATAACATCACGCCCTTTTTTACCCCCGAAGGGGTAGGAAGAGGTGCACATTACAACACTTAATGCCAGTGTCCAAAGAACACTCACTTTGGAAATGTGTCCGGTATATGGCAATATGCTCACCCCCTATTACATGGGACTCATAACATAAATAGTGAAAAGTGGGTGTTGATATTTTATGTACAATTTATTATTTTGACTTTTATTTTAAAGATTATTGTGGTTCGATACGTGCGATAATATACAAAGCAAATTATTATTTCTACATTACCTACATTCAAAGTGAAAAGCATTATTATTACAGTGCAAGTAAAGTTTTCAGAACTTTTTCTGATACTAACTACGATAACTAACTACAACTTTACTATTTCATGGGCATATACTACGATTTTATGCAAAATCATGCAACGACTTATTTAATGTACAAACAACAAATTAATTAAATTGTTAGTAATAAAAAAAATCATTAATATTATAATAAAATATTATTAGTACCTAAATACCAAAAAAAATATTTAGTTTTTTTTAAATTGTATCGTATTATTTTATAAAAATTATCAAAAAGCCCCCTAAATTAAAATACAAAGCTCCCTTACCAAGAATTTCATGTTGGTTACAAGGTATCACTGCAACGACTGATGACCGACTCCTGCGCACACCGCTTATATACCGACTTACTCGACCAACTACAACAAACATGCTTCAATTATTTTCAATTTTTTCTTCTGTCAAGGATACTATAGATGTAGGGATGAAGAATTATGAAATAACTTGCTTTGGTGAAGGTAATATAGAATGCGACGTAGTTTCATGTAATTAGAGGTCATATTTGCTTGAAATAGAAGGTTAAGCAGGCTTGGAGGAAGTTCTTTAATAGGGTTCAGGCTGATGTGAAATTATATGGTAATTTACTGCTTCATTGATCTCATGGGTTTTATTTTTTAATAAAGTAGTGGTGTTATTTAGGTAGGTAGCCAAAGACACCGAGGTCCTATATTTTAGGCATTTTTTATTTGATTTGATTATTTCGGGGACCGGGTCACAATTTTTCTAATCGTTATTTTAAAATTCTGATAACCATTTATGGTTTTTGTACTGTACCTTACTCCTTTAGATTATATGATTTCATATTTCGTAATTTAACAGATATTAAATCACAACAATGATATACTCAACTTTTTAATAAGTAAAAGTTAGACTGCACGGTTGGCGCGGTGGCTAAGTAACTGGCTGCCGCTTCGATGCCGGGTTCGATTTCTGCAGGGAGCAACTCTGTGTGAACCACAAATTATTGTTCCGGGTCTGGGTGTCATGTGTATGTGAACTTGTATATTTGTAAACGCACCCACGACACAGGAGAAAAGCCTATTAAGGGGCAACGTTTAAAAAATAAAAGTAGCTTAGATTTTATGGAATCTGTAAAAATTACATCAAAAAACCTAAGTTAGAGTGTTACCTTGGGAAGGCTAAGCATAGGTGCTGATGACAGGAAATGTCTGCAACAATGGACTAGTCAATGGTCGCCAGGTGCGGTAGCCATTCTAGTTCCTTGTACTATGGGTACTGGATTGATGCATGGTGATTTGTCATTGATTTTTATATGTTTGTGTAACAAAAAGACGATTGAGAGAACACTACCTTTCCTCCTGATATATAAATTTCTTAATTTATATGTAGGTATAGTTTGTATTTTGTATGAATTTATTTATATATATATTATATGTATTTGTTTGGTTTTTTATCTGTTTAGTTTTAAGTCTGTTTCCTATCCGAATTTTCTATTTGTTACTACACACTGTGTCATTGTATCATTATTACTTTTCCTGCCACAGGTGTACAGGAAGAAATTCCAATAGGAATAGGTTGTACCTTTGTACTTTAATTTTATATATGTGTTGTATTTTATGTTGTATGTGTGTACATAAATAAATAAATAAATATATGGGTATGAGTTATTCCTTCATAGACCAGATGGTGACTAATATAAGTGCATATTCTAAGTTTTTGGGGTTGAGATCAGTTAAGTATAAATTAGGAATATTCTTTTACCCATACTTGTATTAACATTGTTTTTGGACGTTTTTTTTCAGAATGAAGTACATTAAAAAGTAAGTAGTAGGTATTAGTCTCAAACTCAAACTCTTTATTTGCATGTTAAGGTAATACATACAGGTCTTATGGAATAACAGGCACAGCTTAACGGCCTTTTTCAGGCGTTGCAAATTTTAGGGGTGTCACCAGCTTATTAGTCAACCACCAGGAAAGGCAAACGAAGTTAATATCTGTCAGCTTGTTTCAAGTTAGCCCTTATTTTTAAATTCAAATTGTCAGATCATCGGTCTATCGGTTACTATCTTCAATGGAATTCTGCAACGCTTGAGGCATAGAAGCGTCTACGAATTACCTATTTTCTTCAAACCGTGACAACATCACATTCTTTCGTGACTTGAACATCTCAACCGCATCTAAGTTACAGCATTACTTTTTTTTCACCACGTCTGCTCTTCCTGCGAGTGCCAACTTAGGAACAACATACTTAACAGCGCTCTGTGATAAAAATGAATCTTTTAGACTGTCATTGTCAACTCATTTCCTAAGCATACATAACATAACATCACGCCTTTTATCCCTGAAGGGATAGGCAGAGGTGTACATTACGGCACCTAATGCCACAGTACAGTGAAACACCCACTTTTCACTATTTATGTTATGGGTCCTATGTAATAGGGGGTGAGCTTATTGCCATATACCGGGCACAATTCCAGACTCCGTGCTAATACTGAGATTTATTGAAAAGCCCAGTTATACTTTATACGACCCGGCAATCGAACCCGAGACCCCTTGCTTGGCAGTCGCAATTGCGACCACTCGGCCGACGAGGCAGTCTAAGCGTACATATTATGTTAAATCCCTCTTTTCTAGAAGAAGCCCACTACGTAACTACTAAACTAGGCCTTTATACATGTAATAATTCAGGCTATAAATCTGTACTGAAGCTAAGACAATCTAGTCCCGAATATCTTTACGATACAAGTTCAAAACTAAGTAAGGTGTCAATATAGATACAGAGTAATAAATTGATCTATCGAGTACTACAGACATGATCTTATGGTATTCAAAAGTCACTTCGTTCACATCTATTATGAACAGTAATCTGTCAACAGCCGGCGAGCAGACAAGCCTGTAATTATTAATAAATGTTGTAATTATGGAACACTGTCGATTACCTAGTTAAATTAGGTTATTTACATTAAACAAACCTTTCATATTCATATTCATTTAATCATTTGCAAACATGGATACATAATATATAGGTGTTAACAAAGTTTACAGTTTCTCCATATTTTGCCCTCACTTGGAATGCAAAGATATGTTATAAAAAATAATTATATTGTGTTGATTATATGTATGTGTGCTTTAAGGTTATTTGTTCATAAGAATAGACGACTCAATTCAGTTCGCAAAGAAAAATTACTTCCAACCACCCGATTTAGATTAGAGAAAGTCATAGCAAAATGTGTATGTTTTAACTTTGAACTCTAAATTAACTAAAACGGCGGGTTACTCACGTGAATATACTGAGAAAAGCTCTACTAGTTTCGAACCACAGAGGGATTCTTCCTTATGAGCAGCGTGCGCGGCCGCGGCGACGTCATGCAGCTCACTCGAGTGTTCAGCTCCCAGTAATTTAGTACTTATGTCTCACGATAGTTATTATAAAAATTTGAGTTCTAAACATGAAAATTTATTGCCCAAAGTGCAAATTACCTACGTTATTATCATATACATCCACTTTTGGTTTATCTGAGAGTGCTGCTGCCCGGATAATATAAATATCAGTGAACGTCATAGGTACATACATATCTCTTCTTGAAAACCATGTC
This sequence comes from Spodoptera littoralis, assembly GCA_902850265.1. Classification (NCBI taxonomy): domain Eukaryota; kingdom Metazoa; phylum Arthropoda; class Insecta; order Lepidoptera; family Noctuidae; genus Spodoptera; species Spodoptera littoralis. The sequence goes on from LR824545.2 coordinate 13,931,343, forward strand.
TCCATTATTTGTGTTGTGGTTAGAAACAAAGATTACTGCTTCTAATTATTACCTAAAAGTGTGAAACCATAAAAGGATACTGCTAATATGAACTTTCATTGTTAATTTTATAGACCTTCATCCTACATCTTGCGATGTAGATAATTATTGGGATGTAGGTAGTTAAATTTTGTAATCATAATTATTCGGGATCAATGTAGCCAATTCATACATAGTATAATTTAATAAAAAAATCATTACATCTACCGATGATTTTTTTACTTAACCAGATAACCAGAAATTCTGTTTTAAAGTCATTGTACTTGAAGCGGTTAATTGTAATTGTGTGGTTGAATAGTGTAGGCTATTCAACCAATAATCAGAAGAAAATTACCAATACCCCATTGTCTATCACCCAATTTAACTTAGAAAGTTACACTCACATACTACCTCCATCCTAAAACCACGCCCTCTATATTTCGAATACAGAAACTCTTCAGATGAATCAACCAATGACGTAAGGTTTGCAACACAAACTACAAACTATAATTCTGCAGTGTATCGGTTAATTGCATCTACGGTTTTGTAATTAAAACAATGAATGCATTGTACGCATGTGTGGTTATAGTATGTTGTTTTTTGGGGCACATAGATAGATTTGACATATAGAGGTAGAATGGTTATAATGGAACAAAGTGGTTATTCAAACTTTTTTGTAGAAACCTTGAAACTGATTGAATGAAAACTTAGTGGGTAAGGGGTCATAAGTGCGACCATCAAGCACGGGTGCCATTGGGTAGATTCCTGGGTCAAAAATAAATTATTTTGTTTTTTCAGTCCAATTAAATATTGCAAAATAGGTACATTTTCATTCATTGATTTGTCGACATACCTAAGACTTTGACTGCCAATAAAAACTATTGAAGGTAAATCCTCCGCTAACGTTTTGGTGACCGGTGACCCCCATGGCGTTTAACGTGTTAATTTTCGATTTAATCTAGCGTTTTTTTTTTTGATATTTGTGTTTTTTTGACACGAAAATATGATGACGTCATAAGATGGTATTTCGTACAAAATTCATAGAACTATCGTTTTTGACGTTTCGATAAAAATATTGAATTTGACTAGTTGTCAACTACCGTATTCTCAGGTCGGGCTAAGTAATAATTATTGAATTTTTTTATGCTTTTTGAATATGTTTAGTAATAGCACGAATTCTAAAAAATATACTGCATTTGGTACATCATCAATGGCAATAACAACACCTTCTACAACATTGTACTGTACGTATTTCAGGAGGTTTTTAAGCCAATGCCATTATTAAAATATTTTGATAGCTAAATTAGTAGTAGTCTTACACTTCCATTATTTTCTGTGGTCATAATAATACACAAACACATTTGATATATTCACATAAGTGAAATTCGTAACCGCAGACCGAGGAAATGAAGTATCCACCCAGGGATCAAACCACTCGATCACTGTACGACAAGGTCAACAACCCCTTAGAGAGTTACGATTGATCGATCATTGCCGTTTTTTAGTTTAAATTAAGTACTAATTTTGGGAATATTGATAATTTTGGCCTAGTCTGAGAACAGTAAGAGTTTAAAAAAGATGAAAAGTATTGAATTGTTTTTTACCGACTTCAAAAAAGGAGATTTTCTTTTTAACCGGTATGTATGTATGTTTGTGTATAATTGTCTCGTGATTGGCTGAACCAAATTTGATGCAGTTTCGATCCACAGAGGGGTTGTTCCTCATGAGCAGCGTGCGCAGCAGCAGCAGTATTATGCTGTCTGAAATGGTGTCACGCACACCCGCGATGACAAGAAATCATAAACCTAACCTAAAATAACATAACATAACACATAACATAACATCACGCCTTTTATCCCCGAAGGGGTAGGCAGAGGTACACATTACGGCACTTAATGCCACTGCAAATACTAATAGCACCACTGTCTGCCATTTTGGAAAATACTAATAAACTTTATTATGTGATAATGTTATCAATAATGTTGATTTGAATTCAAACAACCTGTACATTATACCACAGTCGTAAAAGGAAAATTGTAGTCCATCAATTTGTGCGTACATGGGATGATTTCAGTTACTCAACTCGATCTAGATTATTATTAGTACATCTGATTGTCTAGACTCTGTATTTGGAAGTTTTAGTACATAACTGTGGTTGTTACGCCCTACGAGATCATTTCGAAATTACTTTCCGTTATGAACAAATCTTATTTTACATACATACATACATAACTTCACGCCTGTCTCCCATGGGGGTAGGCAGAGACTAAGGAACGCCAATTACTACGATTCTTACATACCTCTTTCGCTTCATTAACTGTCATCAATCTTTTCATGCATGCTCGTCGGTTAAGGGTACTTTTAATTTGGCCCTTCTTTAATATATCGCCAATCTGGTCACTATATGTCCGTCTAGGGCGCCCTCTACCGACGGCCCTATTCATATCCGCTCTGTATACTTCTTTCTTATTTTATTAACATGTATTTTTTTTTATTCTAATCTATTGAGATATTATTTTATGACTGTGATAAGTACAATTAATTGCACCTCAAAACTCAAACTCAAAACCAATTATTTCAATTAAACCCTATTTTGGTACTTTTGAAACGTCAACAAATATGAAATAAATAATAGTCTGTCAGTTTGTCCGTTAGTGAAGCTAGGCGCTCGTTCCAAAATGTCGATTCGAGTGAAGCAGAACGAGCAAGAAACTCCATTCCTTATTCTTTTAAAAAAAAATCTGTTTTACACTGCTCTGATACATATTCCAATATTGTACACACATGTGAGAATAATGTAAAGACATACCTGACGCATCATACTATACATATACACCTTTTGATTTTACCCATTTAATGAATTATTTTTATATATTTAAGTTTTTTTATAAAATGATTCCTTATATTTTGGTATAATAAAGATAAATATTTAATTGTATCCTCAATTTCTTTATTGCCGCCTAAGCGCGGGATATCCGTTATAGCAAATACTTAAAATGAAATACTAAAATTATTTGTTTATTTATTACGTATTATGTAGAAACTGAGTAGCCAAATGTTATAAATCAGTTCTTGGTAATCACTAGGTATTGATGTTTTGTTACCAAATTTTGCACATACTCACCTATTTGTAACTTACGAACTAGTGCGAATCACCTAGTCAACGATTTTATGTAACTGTTTATTAGTTTTTTTTGTGTTACAAGATCATTTTCAACATAGTTAGTTAGTTACCTACCTACCTATAAGACGTGTACTGCCAAATACAGGTCTACCCAATGACTACGAGATAGACCAGGTGGAAACCTTCTACATCCAACGACCTAAGTACACAACTAATACTAATTTAGTGTGGGAGAACCATGCTTCGGCACGAATGGACTGGCTCGACCGGAGTGATACCACGGCCTCACAGAAAACCGACGTAAAGCAACGCTTGCGTTGTGTTTCGTCGTGTGAATGAGGTTACCGGAGGCCTAATTACCCTCCCGTTCCCCAATCTCCCCATTCCCTGAATCCCCAACGATCCTCAAACTCCTAAACCTTAAAAAAGCCGGTAACGCACTTGTAACGCCTCTGGTGTTCCAGGTGTCCATGGTGATCAGGTGATCAGGTGATCAGTCTGCTCGTTTACCGGCTTACCTATGCCATAAATAAATACTCGTTTTCACAAAATCTCTTCTAAGAATCCCTAAGCTAGTCTCCGCCGAGTCCGCGGATCCGCCGGTCAGACAGGCCCCATGTGGCCCGCGTTGGGCGCTGAAACAGCTGGACCGGGAGCTGCTCCTGGAAGCCGCCATCGTGCAGGCCTGGGTGATACCACCGGTCAGGCCTGCCGACATTGACGATGAGGCCAAGTGGCTCCAGGACGCCATGTCCAGGATCTGTGACGTGGCGATGCCCCGGATCCGGTCGAGGCAACAAAAGCGCCAGGTGTACTGGTGGTCGCAAGAGCTGGCAGCTCTACGCAAGGCGTGCACTGCTGCGCGACGCCAGTACACTAGGCACCGCAGGCGCCGTCTCCGTCCTCCAAATGCGGAGGCGAGAGAGGCGGAGTTGTATGAGGGATACAGGGCGGCGAAAGCCGTCCTCAAGGCGGACATATTGCGGGCCAAGGAGGAGGCCCGCCGGGAGATGCTGGGGACTCTGAATAGAGACCCGTGGGGACGCCCGTACCGCATGGTACGCGACAAGCTTCGCGCTTGGGCTCCCCCGCTCACTCAGAGTCTCCGGCCAGAGGTCGTTGAGGAGGTAATTGGCGCCCTGTTCCCCCGGCTGTGGAGGGGCTTCACCCCTCCGTATATGACTCCGCCCCCTGCGGTGCCCGACGCGGGCTATAGCGACGACGACGACGACATCGTCCCAGAGGTGACCGAGGCAGAACTGAGAGCGGCGGTGCGCCGGATGGGCGCCAAGAACACCGCCCCAGGACCCGACGGCTTGCATGGCAAAGCATGGGTCCTGGCCTCAGAGGCTCTCAGGCCTCGATTAATCGGTCTCTACAGCGCATGCTTGGAGAGAGGCCAGTTCCCGCTGCTCTGGAAAGCGGGAAAACTGGTCCTCGTGCGGAAGACGGGGCGCCCTGCGGACTCTCCGTCCGCGTACCGGCCCATAGTGCTGCTCGACGAGGTGGGGAAAGTCTTCGAAAGAATCATTTCGAACCGCCTCGTCGCGCACCTGACGGATATTGGGCCGGACCTATCGGACGGCCAGTTCGGCTTCCGCAGAGGGCGCTCCACGGTGGACGCCATCATGCGCGTTAGGGACCGGACGACGGGGACTGCAGTGTCCAGGGGTAAGGTCGTAGTGGCGGTGTCTCTGGACATCGCCAACGCCTTCAACTCCCTGCCCTGGAGCTGCATCTTGGAGGCACTCCGATATCATCGGGTGCCTACCTACCTCCGTCGTGTAATCGAGGCATACCTGACGGACAGGTCCGTCATCTACCCCGGTCACCGGGGCGAGTGGAACCGGCGAGAGATGTCACGCGGTGTTCCACAGGGTTCGGTTCTGGGGCCGCTCCTGTGGAACATCGGTTATGACTGGGTGCTGCGCACCGACCTCCCGAACGGCGTTAGCATGATATGCTACGCCGACGACACGCTGGTGCTAGCGCACGGGAGGTCGCACCAGGCGGCGGCCGATTTAATGGCGACAGCGGTTGCGACAGTCGTTGAGAGAATCCGGCAGTTGGGACTCGAGGTGGCGCTCCACAAGTCCGAGGCCATGTGTTTTCATGGCCGCGGGAATGCGCCACCTCCTGGTGGGTCTCAAATAATGGCGGGAGGGGTTACCATCGGCGTCGAGACGGCGATGAAGTACCTGGGACTCGTCCTCGACAGTCGATGGAACTTCGTGGAGCACTTCCGACGTTTGGCTCCAAAGTTGGCGAGGGTGGGGGCTGCGTTTAAGCGCATCCTCCCCAACCTCGGGGGGCCAAACGCCTCCTGCCGGAGGTTATACGCCGGGGTCGTGCGGTCCATGGCCCTCTACGGCGCCCCTGTTTGGGCGCCGAACCTGCTGCAGCGGCCCGCTCGGGCGCTGCTTATGGCACAGAGGGTCATGGCGATCCGAATGATCCGCGGATACCGCACGATCTCTGGGGAGTCGGCGAACCTCCTTGCCGGATTACCGCCGTGGGATCTGGAGGCGAAGGTGCTCGCGCGCGTGTATCGCATGCGCGCGGAGGCACGTGCGGACGGCGAGCATGGGTGGCTCCCCGTCCGACCAGAAACAGACCCGAGCGTACGCTCAAAGAGCCATCAGACCACCACAGATGGGGCCCAATAGGGCCGATGCCGATTCGGAGTCGCGGAGAACCTAACGGGTAACCGGGGCTCCGGCTCGACGTGCAGGAGAAGGAACGGGGTGGTTTTTAGTCAGTAAGAGTCTGACACTCCCTTCCGCCTCACCCAGGCGGGAGCAGTCATTCGATGATTTTCCCCCCTTAAAAAAAGACCTATTTGATATTACATGTTTTATGTATTTTAACTGAGAATCTAGATAGACCAGATTTAGTGACTATAAAATAACTTTTAGCACCAATTAACTCAAGGTTTCATGTACTTCCTTTGTTTTAATATTTATTTTCATGTCTCTATGACACATTTAGGATAAAATACATAATTAGCGAGGAAATAAATATGATATAGGTAGGTACCTATGTAATTTAAAATGATTCATAAAGGAAGCAATATTGCATGTAATACTAATCTGTTAGTAATTTGATTTATAATTACAATTTTATTTCATGATTGGTATAGTGGTTTTAAGTTCATGTTTGCTCAACAGTCAAACTCTTTGTGTGATCCATAAATTGTTGTTCCGGGCTCCGGGTCCGGGTGTCATGTGTATGTGAACTTATGTATTTTAGTAAACGCACCCACAACACAGGAGAAAAACATAGTGTAGGGCAATGTTTTAGAAAAAAAAATAACATTAGCAAACACAGCATTTTCCCTAATTACCTTCCCCTTCCCCAATCTCCCGAATCCCTGAATCCCCAACGATCCTCAAACTTCTAATCCCCAAAAAGCTGGTGACGCACTTGTAACGCCTCTGGTGATCCAGGTGTCCATGGGCGACGCCGATTGCTAACCATCAGGTGATCCGTCTGCTCGTTTACCGGCTTACGCCATAAAAAAATTGTATTCCCATTATCATGTACCATTATGTACTAAGATGTTTTTCAAAGACATAGAATTGTTTTTTTTTTCTTTTTATAATAATTTGAAATGTATAACGCCTTGGTTTTATGACTGTAATGTTGAAAAAATAAGAAGTAAATCGCGAACTATTTAATTAAAATAAATAAATAAATACAAGACACCAATAACAATCTGCTTGGCACAGGAATCGAACCTGAAACCCCCTTGTTGTTCAAATCAGAACTTGCGGCCAGTCAATCAACGAGACAGATACTACTATTATTTATTACATCACCACCACCAACCACTCAACCAATAAGTTGCTCTAAAATAGTTCTATACCTTCTTTGTAACAACTATGTTCTTGAATTGGTGTTTTTGAAAAAGTGTCCTAGATATGGCACCTATCATTTATAACAAGATCCCGAGTAGCATTAAGGAGCAACCATTGAGAATCTTTAAAACAACTTGCCTCTTTGCTATTACAAAAGTGTTACTATTCTGTGTCAGATTTTTTATTCGATAACATATAGACTGATTTGCTGTAAGTTGTTTAAGCTATATTTTGTGAATTTTGTAAATTTTCAAATGTTATTAGGATTATGTTATCCATTAATAATTATAATAGTCTTATAGATAACTTACATAGTAGGTACTATAGTCCACTATGTTCATAGATTTTAAGATTTAAAAAATAAAAATTTGCATGCCATATGGTAGAATGTAACAGGAACGATATACTTTTGTAAGACCTTACATTATGTACCTACATTCAATGCAATTAAATTATTCTATTCTATTCTATTGTAATCCGCAATCCTCTGAAATAGCTATTTAAAACAATAATTCAGTATACAAGGCCACACACGTATGTAGAACAGTAATAAAATGTGCTAAACGTATTGAAGTAATTACCATTCTTGAAATATTCTACATCTAGATTAGTTTTAAGAATGTATGTTAGTTTTTTGTTTGTGGTTTTACTTACATTGTTGACTAGAGTTCCACGATTTGATTAATAATACTAATTGTTAATATTGACCATAGGTTAAGTTTCAAACCATCCTCTGGTATTCCGTACATGGCAAACCTAGTTTCATCTCCAGTGCTTATTGGTCGACGTACTCCGTCGTAGACTGCATCATCGCTTACCACCAGGCGAGATAGTCGGCAAACCTCGGCCAATCAAATAGAATAATAATAAAAAAGAGGCGAAACGTTAAAATATGTATAACTAGCTTTTACCTGTGGCTTTACCTGCGTGTTCCTATCCCATGGGATTATTTAATCGGGCTAAAAGTATCGTATCACCTAAGTCAGCATATACACTGCCTGTATACAAATTTCATCAGAATACGTTCAGTAGGTTCAGTGTGATTGACGCTATTGACGGACAAACATACAAACAAAGAAACTTTCACTGCTAACAAAATCTTGTCACTTTTCTCCGAGATGGACAAAAAACGTGAGTACAGAATTCAACAGAACGGAAAAAATATTTGATACGAGTCGTTTTAATTAAAACAATTAGCGCAGTAAATATAACTAAAACCTAATCAGACAAGGGTTGCAAACAAATCAATCTAAAGTTCCTATACACATAGACATGAAATCTAACCAAGGAAATCTTGCAATACCACTTCGACACACCACGGCCGTGCATCTCGACACAGCCACAGTGTCACACACGCATTCAAATTCTTTCCCAGATAATTACGATAAAATTCTAAACAGGCTATTGTCACAGAAAAATTTAATTAACAACACACCACCTGTCCACACCTCTTTGTTACAAGTTTTTCCCACAAAAAAGTACCTCCGAGGTCCATGGTCCTCTGAGGTCGCTCCAATTACGATCAAGTACGTCACATGTTTGTTTTTGTGTGGTTAACTGCTAAATTGCTGCAAGGTTTCCAGTGAAACTTTTTGAGTAGGCCGTTTTTGTTTTTTGCTTGGGCTAAGTTGGAAGTGGGTCAGTTGGTGTTGTATTGTTTTTTACTTGCTGCGTTTTTAGTTGGTAAAGGGCAAATCCTTTGCCAAATGTACGGTCCTGGTGGCCCGGAGTTTTAAGACGCTGGCTGCATGAGGATGCGGGTTCGAAACCTACCAACGGCAAGTACCAATGTGACATTTTCAGAGTTATATGTACTTTCTAAGAATATCTAGACACCACTGACAAACGGTAAAGGAAAACATCGTGAGGAAACCTGGGCTTATAATTTCTAATTATAAGTTTGTAATCGCCAACCCGCATTGAGCAAGTATGGTGATTAATGCTCAAACCTTCTCCGTGTGAGAAGAGGCTTTGCTCAGCAGTGGGCATTTATAGGCGGTTGTTGATGATGATGAAATCCTTTGCCGTATTATTAACGTTAGGTATTGACGCTAGGACTCATCGTGTCCTAAAAGTGTAAGTAAAGTTACCGGAGGCCCTATCCTCTCCTGCTCAAACACCGACAACGTATTTGTAACTCTTCTGATCCTATGGGTCCTCCTAAAAGATGTTGATCGCTAATACCCTATTTTGGGAATACAGAACTAGTTTCTTTTTACTGATTCCGATGAAGGCAATCTATTTTTCTTGTGGCATCGAGCATTTCTTTCTTTATTTAAACAAAAGTTTATTTATTTATTTTTTAGAGTTTCAGTTTAGTCTTCCAAGTGAAAAACATGTACAAAAGGTTTAACATTACCAATTACCAGACTACCGTTACAAACATCACTCTTTCCACATACAAATCCAGGTCGTAAATGTATAATTTCATTCTGTAGGATCTCTTCATTACGTCATTGTAATGTATGGCGTGGATGTATCCATAAAAAACGGGTTCGCTCATTCACAGGTGACTTACAACGAAACCATACAGGCCGACACATTCTGATGCAAATTGATCTGCGGTTTAGAGATCTGATAAATTGGAAGGGCTTTCATAGCTGTTTGTACAGTCAGGTGTGGAATTTTATTGTTTTTGTTTTGTTGCTTACCTGTGAAGAAATATATACGAGATTTTTTTTTAAGGGGGGAAAATCATCGAATAACTGCTCCCGCGAGTGGGTGAGGCGGGAGGGAGTGTCACTCTTACTGACTAAAAACCACCCCGTTCCTTCTCCTGCACGTCGAGCCGGAGCCCCGGTTACCCGTTAGGTTCTCCGCGACTCCGAATCGGCATCGGACCTATTGGGCCTCATCTGTGGTGGTCTGATGGCTCTTTGAAGCGCGCGCGGAACGCGACGCGCCGTACGCTCGCCGTTCGCAGGCCCGCGCTTACGGTGGCCGGAGATCGTCCCGCGAATATGTATTCTTGAAGATTCTGAGATTGGATTCTCAGGTCAAGCCACCAGCCAGCCAGGTTTGCCAAAAAATAAATATTTAAAAAAAATCTCTTATGATGTTACTGTCTGTATTTGTGTTTCGTATTTTATTACACTGAGTAACTTATTACTTCCTGTCTCAAACAAATGGATACTTGGAATTTTAATTTTAATAGGTTTTGGTTTTACTTAAATATCAATCTTCTTGAACACATTAAATTATTATATTTTTCGGCTTACTCACGTAGTAATTTGACGAGGAACTCGACTAGTTTCAAGCCATACTAGAGGCTCTTATTCATGAGTAGCATTCCGCGACTTGCGATGCGGCGACTGTTATAACATAATTTTAAAATCAAAGTAACGCCCAACAAAGTTTTTTTTTGTCATTGCGGTCTAGGATATGCAAACATAACCTCAATAAAGCAGGTTCTATCAACAAAATTCTCATAGAGCAAGCTGTGGAACTAAGTCATAATCGTTTTTTGATTAAAGTCTCACATGCAGTGTAAGCCTCTGATTTATCGCCACAGCCGCCGATGCATCGTAAAACCTTATTGAAAATATGAAACGGTCCCCAACTATCAGTTGGGAGAAGATAAAACCGGAAAATGGCGATAGAATGCACTTAAGTTGGAGGTGATAGAATTAAGAAAAGCTTGAGTATTGGTTAATGTTAAAAGTAGGTACTGATTGTATATTTATGATGAGAAAAAATCTTTAGCATCTGCCCGCCTGAAAGTCATAAAGTATAAATGTTCATTTAGAGCTAATATTGTCTCTCTACCTGGCAAGAGGCACATAAACTAAGTCCACATTCAATTCATACAAACAGACAAATATTTAGACATTGCCACGGGTAACCAACCATCAATTACTACAGTAAGTACTACTCTTGGATCATAACTGCATGGTTGGAGCATTGGCTGGGCAACCGGCTATCACGCAACGTGTCACGGGTTGGATTCCCGCATGGAACAACTCTTTGTATGATCCAGAGAGTGTTGTTTCAAATCTAGGTGTCATGTGTATGTAAAATTGTATGTTTGTAAACGTACCCACGACACAGGAGAAAATCCTAGTTTGGGGAAACGATTTAAAAAAGAACTGCCAGGATAAGATTCCTATTTCTCAAAAATCCAATATTCCAGAACTCTCAATTCAGGTGCAGGTGACTGTACAGCGAGCCCGTAAAGCCTAATATATCGCGATCGCAGCGCCGCGCGATACTATCGAGGATCGCGACCACTGATACCCAGCGCTTACCATTTGTAGCTCTTACATCGCTCGCGTGAATCCGCCGAGATTGGCATTCTGATAAATTAGGGACTATCACAAGTACCGGGTTTTATTGAGGACCCTATTGTTGGAGTTTTTGGACAAATTGAAGACTATATGGATCTGTCTAAGTATGTATTTCGATGATAATAAGTGTGTTGTGGTATACATAATTACTGTTAAAACCAGTAGTCAAATCTATTATCAATCGGTTTGTTTCGGTGTTTCTCCACAGATTAGTAAATAGATGAGAAATTAGTGTTTTTCAAATATTCACCTAGAAAGGGGACCTATTTTTTAGTTTATCTACAAAAATCAATCATTTCATGATTTCATTACCACCATTTGAAATTTAACATACTCGTTGTCATGTAGTTACAGTCGCATACTAAATCCACAAATCAATGTTTCTTATGCACTATTGAAGCTTCACAAATATTGAACGTTCGTGCTTCAAAACAATTAAGGCTCGAACAAATTATGCACGATACATGCACGCGTGTGCTTAGTATTTGAAATGACGGCTGAGTTAATGCAGTACTTATTTCATTGATGGACCTTTATTATTAGTTCACATTATTGTTATTTTCATTGGAGATTCACGTCTTAGGTGCTATTTTGTTCCGGCCGGAACCCCAAGGAGAAGTAGGAATGGGGTGGCTTTTTTAAGAGTCTGACACTCTTTCTCGCCTCACCCGGCGGGAGGAGTCATTGAATGATTTTTTCCTTCAAAAAAATTCACATGTATTTGATTCCTGGCTAGGATACACTAAAAAGTAAGGTGACAAAGGACATTGTAGCTAAACCGTCAATTCTCAAAACATCATAGATTTCCCGAAATCATGAAATAGCATCCAATCCGTATTGTGAATCTGTCAAACTAACCTGGTTATGGAGGTCAAAAACTGCAGCTGGAGATTGCTTTAGAAGTTATGACCATGTTACAATAGATATACAAGACGAACACGGCGATTTTTCCTCAATTTTTCGTAGTTACGTGTTTCATTTCTTTTATGTGAAAGAAAATCATTGTTGTGTAGTGATTGTTATATTATGATATTGACGGTAGGTATGTAGCTGCGGACTTCCTAGCGGGTTATCGGAGCTCCGGCTCGGAGCAGGAATAGGAATGGGGTGGTTTTTAGTTAGTAACAGTGTAACACTCCCTTTCGCCTAACTAAAAGCACAAGAAGTTTCACCCAATAAAAAACAATTTGTAACTTCTCGGTCTATGAATTAGACCCTCAACTTTTAATACTGCGGCAAACAATTATTCACACATTGGAGCCCCAAAAATCCATAGTCCCTGCCTACCCCCATGAGGGAGAGGGGTGAAGTTATGTATGTATGGAGCACAAATAGTCGTGTACAGTTCGGTTTCAGAGGAATTTTCTCCCACGGATCCTCCGATTGTGGAATGAACACACTGCCAAGGTTTTCTCAGTAGGCTACAATACGGGGTTCTTGAAGAATGGAGTAAATAAGTGTATTACGTGTCGACAAGGCACATGTAAGGCCTCAAGTGTTGCAAGAGTTCATGGACCACGGTAACCGCTGACCATCAGGTGGGCTGTGCGCTCTTTTTGCCACCGCCATGGTATACAAAAAAATCACTTTTGCAAGATTCTAAATACCTACTTTACATGAAAAGTTACACTGCATTAAAATTTTCTAGATAACATCAAACATTATAGACAGATAATGTTTCGCTTCAAATTAATTAACTCAAGGCAACAATTGTAGTTTATAGTTGTAGATAAATTACCTTATTAATTAATTAAGATTTTGTAACATGAGTATATAGATATACACATCTGCGTAAATTCTGTGAATAATTTTGTACTTTTTTGTCGGGTAAGGAAGTGAGGTTATGTGTTTAAGCCTACGGTTGTTAGTTATGTAAAATAACGGTAATATATTTTGTTCTATACATATATAATGCTATGCCTACTGAAGGGTGATAGAGATATAAACATTGTACTTACTTAATATGCTGGGGATAGAAAGTTGTTTGACAAGAAAAGAAAGATTGATTCAGTACGAAGACTGTCATAGAAAACCGATACGAAACAATGCTTGCGTTGTGTTTCGTCGTGTGAGAGTGGTTACCGGGGGCCCAACTACCCCGTTCCCCAACCTCCCAAATCGCTGAATCTCCAACAACCCTCAATTTCCAAGGGCCTGTAACGCACTTGTAACGCTTCTGGTGTGCCAGGTGTCCATAGGCAACACCGCTTACTTACCACCAGGTGATTCCTCTGCTCCTTTACCGGTTTATTCCATAAAAAAGGCGGACTTAATTCCTCAGGCTTCTTATGCTAGTCCATCTTAGGGTGGTACCTCCAAACGAATAACCAAAGCAAACAATTTATTTTAATAGTAGCTATTGCCTTTGGTATTGACATCGAAACTGCATAATTTGCAGTAATATCTGTTCCAGCATAACAATAGTTGATTATAAGACCTTAATTGCCAATGTAAACAAACAATTAAGATAAAACTATAATTAAGCAACTAAGTGATTTAATATGTATCTGATCTCTACCAGCCCTTTACACACAGAAGTAACCTTCGTATAATTAACAAAAATAATAATAATAATTAATCAAAAAACCCTATATTATTGTTATATTATAGCAAAAAACCAATGATAAATGATTATTATATCAAAAAAGAGATCCCAGGTAGGAAACATAGTAATTATACTGAATTAATTTTGATAAAATTTTAATTTTCTGAAACAGTCGTAAATAAGTCATAGATGTACTTGTTTCTTTTGTTTTTATATAAGAGGTCAAAGAACGATGAATTGTTTTTAATTTGAAAATGTAGGTGTTAAGGCGTAAAATACAATGATACATTTTTTCCACAGAAAACATAATGAAATTTGAGACGAGATCTGTCGTAACAGATAAAAACAATTATAGGAATTTATCAAGCGTGTGGTGTAAATAAAATGTCTTATTATATTGGTTCACCCAAAATTCTAAACCAAAGCCAAAGTTTGTCAGCAGTTATGTATAGGTGTTTATTTATTTACAACCCCTTTTTTTAAGGGGGGATAATCATCGAATGGCTTCTCCCGTCCAGATGAAGCGTGAGGGAGTGTCAGACTCTTACTGACTAAAAACCACCCCTTTCCTTCTCCTGTACGTCGAGCCGGAGCCCCGGTAACCCGTTAGGTTCTTCGCCGCTCCGTATCGGTATCAGCCCTATTGGGCCCCATCAGTTGTGGTCTGATGGCTCTTTAAAGCGCGCGTGGAACCCTCGACGCCGTACGCCCGGGTCTGGTTCTGGTAGGGCGGCGAGCTACCCAAGATCGCCATCCACAGGCCCGCGCATCTGCGACCCCTAGGTTTAAGAATTAAGAAGGGCAATAATCTTTGCTTAGGTGTGCACAAAATCTGCCATCGTTATCGTTATCAAAATTCAAAATTCAAATTCAAAATTCATTTATTCACATTTAAATAGAGTTATTACATTTGATGGTTTTTATGTTACATACTTTGTTCTTATAGTCTATTTAGCCTGCTTAGGGCATGTGAAGTTAAGTACATTTAATAAAGGAAAGTAATGGTAGTACATAATTATATTCAATAATAATCCAATTCAATAACATTCACAATATAATTCAATTAAATTAGAGTCGGAGTCCAATACAAGTATGAAGTCAAATATTTTATTTTGCTAAACAATGTCAATTTTAAACTCTGTCATCAAATACTATTTACAGTTAAATAAAATAAGTTAAAAATTTATCATATTAAACAATGTCCCTTTTAACATACAAGCCAGTAGTCGTTTTTACATTAAAACTATTTTTGAAACCATTCATTTATAGAGTAAATCATTTTCTTAAGAAGTAACTCTTTTAGCACTTTCTTGAACTTTGGTAAAGGAAGATCTTGGATTGTTGTTTGTAACCTATTATATATTTTTACGCACATTGCTGAACAATTTTTTTTAAACATTGCTGTTTTTGGTACAAATTCTAACACTAGTCGTTGACCATGTCTTGAGCTACGTGGATATGTATTGTCACGTGTGTAGATGTCACATGCTTTTATAAATAGGTTAGGATTAGTCTTTACAAACATACAGATTTCGAAGATATACATACTTGGCAAAGGTAGTATGCTGAGCTTCTTGAAATAAGGTCTACAGGACTCATATGGGGGAATACCAGCAATGGCTCTTATGCAACGTTTTTGGGATAGAAATGCCCGTTGTAAGTCTGTTGAGTTTCCCCATAATATCAATCCATATCGTAACACGGAAGCCACATAACCATGGTATGCTAACAATACCGTTTGTTGGGCTGATGTAGTTCTAAGTCTATTTAGCACGTAAACAAAAGAGTTAACTTTCCTACAGACGTCATTAACATGTGCTTTCCAATCCAAATATTTGTCCATTGTGAATCCTAGAAATCTTACATTGGTAGATTCGTTGATATTTGTACCATCATACAAGACTTGCCTTGGAATAGTCGCAGAGCCACGGGTCTGAAATTGCATGAAGGTCGTTTTACTGATATTTACTTGTAGGTTGTTCCTTGCTAACCATCCTACAACTAAATCGATAGTATTATTTATTTCACTGTCAAAATCATTATAAATTAAATTATCATATGTCAATATTATGGAAATGTCGTCTGCAAATAGTATACATTTATCGGATATAATGTCAGGCAAATCGTTAATATAAATAAGAAAAAAGAGTGGTCCCAGGATACTTCCTTGCGGAACACCATAGCTATTTACAAGATACTCAGACTTCACTTGTTTCACCATTGCATTTTCCTCACAAGATATTTCCACACATTGTTCACGACTATCTAAATATTGTTTTATCCATTCTAGTGCTGGCCCTCTTATACCATAATTATCCAATTTCTGTAGAAGCAGATTATGAGAAACAAAATCAAAAGCTTTTGTCATGTCAAAAAATATCACCGTGGTCTGCTTTTTCTTATCAACATTTACTAAAATATTATGCACTAAGTCAAATGCGGCATGTGTGGTTGATTTTCGTTTTTGGAAACCATATTGTTCATTTTTAATGATTTTATACCTATCCAAATACGATGACAATCTTTTGTGCATAGCCTTTTCGAATATTTTAGAAATAATAGGAATTAAAGTTATAGGTCTATAGTTGCTCATTTCTGTTTTGTCTCCTTTTTTATGCAACGGCTTGACTACTGATTTCTTTAACCGACTGGGAAAACTGCCTTGCTCGAAGGATAAATTAATTATGTATCTTAAAACAGGAACAAGACTGACGATGCATTTTTTCAAAATGTGTGTTGTGATACCATCATAACCAACAGAACTAGTATTATTCAGAGATATAATAATATTTGCAACTTCAATGTCTTCTATTGGTGTGAGAAAAATACTATTACTTGTGCGGTTCTTGTTTGTGTTTTGTATGCATCCATTATCGCTGTTAGATAGTTGTATTAGGTACTTATTAAATTTGTTTGCTATGTCATATGGACTGGTTACCATACCATTGTCAGTTTTTATATCTTTTATAAATTCTTGACGAACATTATATTCCATGTCATCGTTTATGACTTTCCACGCTGCTTTACAGACATTGTTTGATTTAGTTATAAAATGGTCATTTGTAATTTTTTGTGACTTTGATATACAGCGCCGCAACAAGTTCGAATACCTGTGATACACAATTTTATTTTCTTTTGTGCGCTTATTATAAAATTTAAATCTTAGTTGACGTTTTGTTTTACAGCTAAGTCGTAATCCTTTAGTGATCCATTTTATATCACGATATTTTGTGGTAATATTTTTTTAATCTTTGGGAAGCATAGTTCAAAAAATAAGCAGAACTCGTCATGAAAGATATCGAAAGCTAAATTAAGATTAGATTCATTATATACCGTATCAAATGTTAGGTTTTCTAAACATTCCTTAAATTTCCGAATGTTATCCTTACAAAAATCTCTTTTTATTATGTGATATTTTGATGAATGAAACATTTTGGTTTTTATCGTCAAGTCTAACATTTGTGCTGTGTCGTGATCGGACAATCCTAATTTTAAGATTTTGCCGGAAGCTTTTTTTACGTTACTAATTATGTGATCTATGCAGGTATTCAGTCTTGTCGGTTCACTAATATGTAATGTCAAATCATAATTCTGTATAATGTCATTAAAGTTTTTTACGTCTTTGCAATCCCTGAGCGTGTTGATATTAAAGTCACCTGAAAGTATAATTTTGTGTCTGCTGTATTTACTGTTAAATAATAATTTGTATAAAAGTGTGTCAAAATACTTTAAGAATAACTCAACACTTGATTGAGGTGTACGATAAATACATATTATTACCATTTTTAAAGTTGGCACCTCAATACCACAGCATTCAAAAACCATTTCCCTGACAAAGTTCTGTATAATATTTAATTCGTTTGTATTTATCCCTTTCATAACGAATATACAAGTACCGCCTCGCTTTTTCTCTCTACAATATGTTGATGCTAGGGAATATCCATCAATTTTAGCGTTTTTTATATCACCTTTT
Source organism: Spodoptera littoralis (assembly GCA_902850265.1). NCBI lineage: Eukaryota > Metazoa > Arthropoda > Insecta > Lepidoptera > Noctuidae > Spodoptera > Spodoptera littoralis. The sequence continues at coordinate 13,949,143 of LR824545.2, forward strand.
ATTAAGAACGTTTCACTAAAACACAGTATATGCGGGATATTTTTATTGATCTGTAAATTAGTTAGAGTAATTTCAAGAATATCTCTTTTGCATAATAACCCTGCTATATTCTGATGTAGGATATAGAAACAAGAAGTAGTGTTTTTATTGGGAACGAAAAAGAAAGCTTTTAGGCTCGGGAAGTGGTACGATTTTAGTACTTTTCACAAAATAATAGGGGATTGTGCCCTTTTTTGGTTTATTTACCAATGGTGCATTTGGAATACTAGCATGTCTATTTGGCTGAGATTGTATTTGAAAATAATAGGGTATTGTACCCTTCTTTGAAATATGTGTTAGAACCTTATTATCGTCGTTTGGGACGGATACCGGCCATGTAGTAAATATATTTTTAGGATTGTTATTATTATATGTCAAATATTTTTGTTTGTAGTCACTATAGTCAATTGCTAAATTAATTTGATTACATAACTGACTGAGGTCCACCTTGTCATGATAATTATATGGCATGATTTTATTACTATTATACCCTTTTCCTATGCTTAGGTCTATAAATTGACAATTTTTAAATTCCTTACAAATAATTTTTAGCATATTATTCAACATTTTTTCGTTTAAATATCTATTACTTATTACGCTTGTTACAAAAACATGTCGATCGGAGAGAAGTTTCAAAGCAGCCGAAGTTTCTGTCATAATATGTGTAGGATTTACGTCGTGTTCTCCTAAAGATAAAATAATTCTATCGTCTTCTTGAATTTGGGAGTAGTTATCTTGGATTCCTTTGAGTATATCTTTAGTTCTAGCCCCAGGTTTTATGAATGCACTAATAGAATATCCTAGGTATTTCTTGTTAAGTCGAGAATTTACGAGCTCACTAGATAGCCCTCGGCATTGTTCTCCTCCAAATATGTGAATTTTGTTTACATTATTATTACTTTTCCGATGAATATTTTCATTATTTTCCCCTGATGTTTGATCTACTGTGGTCTCCTTGATGCTCAACACCGGATCCTCAGTGTCTTGTTTTAAGACCTGGATTTCCTCCGTCTCAGGTTCCGCAAATCTAGAGTTGTCAATCAGCATTCTTCTTGACTTCCTTCGTTTTGATTGTATCTGGTTCTTGACATTTTGTGCAGGGGGTGTAGTGCATATGTTCTTTAAAGAGTTTATTTGTCGTGTTTGAAGATTAACCACATTTTTAAGTTGATTCAATTCCAAGTGAAGGTTTTCTATTTCGTTGTTTGCAATCTGTAACTGTTCAGATAGTAATTGATTTTCAGTCTTTATTTTTTCAAGGAAATCCAAATCTTGGCCAGTAGATAGATCCAAGCTCCTTGTGTGTGCTTCTGTTGCTGATAAATTGAGTGATGAACACATAGATTCTATTGATTTTGCTTTATGTAATCGCTTTGGTCGTATTGTGACATTCATGTTTGTTGTGATAGGTGTTTGATCCATTATTGATATTAAATTTTCCAAACTATATTTTTTCTACTATATTCATTTAAAATAATTTTCTCAGGATATGTAGAAATAAATATTAAAAACCATTCATGCAAATAAATAAAAAAAAAAATCATAAATGTTCAAAATTTTGCCATCCAGTGGGGCACGAATTCAGGCCTTTACGATTAATGTTAGAAAAAAATCATAAAATGCAGCAAAAAAAATGCAGTAGTCGGGATCCGAACAGTCACACTGTTACTCGGCAGTCACGGTTCTTTCCGTTATGCTATCTAGACGTCACGTCATGTACTCAAATTAGTTAATCGTATCTTTCATATTGATTATTCTTAACAATCTGTTTTACCGACAATCCTGTGTACATTAGTTCCTTTTTGTGAACACAGATGGCACTTATTTTCACTGATTTTAAATTATCTCTTCACAACGGTTTTCTATTTAGTTTTATCACTGTTATCGTTTAATTTGTAGCACTTGGTCGTGTAATATTAGAGTTTCACAATTTGCACTGGTTATTTCTATTACATACTGACACTCATTCGTTTACTTACAATGTTTATAGTCATATACAGGTCACATTTAGTTTTAGGCAGTTAATTTCACAATATTGATTGTAAAGTCAAGATAACATTCGCACATGCGTATTCGATAATTAGTCACTGTTTTTACTATATTTCACTTCAATTGTCGCTTTAAAGTATTTTATTTTTGTATTTTTCACTGAGAGTATAACACAGTAGGTGTTTACTTAACAGCGCCACCTGGCGGAATTTTCATATCTACAAAATATGTTATCGTTATCTATAAAATATAAAGAAATGTATGAAGGTAGCGGAAGTCTAAACAAGTATGTAAGGATTGTAATACAAAGCCTTTGTTTCAAACCACTATTGATGGCCGCTGCCTACCCTTGACACGGTTGCCGTGAAGATTTAATTTAACCTACACCGCCAACTTTGGCGATTTCTGCCCATTAATTGGCGATAATTGGTGATAATTTTCGGTGGGAAGTTAGTTAGGTTTAAGTAAATGTAGACACAATTTAATTGTAAAGATAAATAGATTAGTCTTTGTGTACCTACTTCAATTTTGAATTTACAGTTGTTATCGTCATCGGTGTATAACCTATTTACCTATTACACAAATGGTTTTTAACCCTGTTGACGAAGATCAATTAGAGGCGTTCTCTGATAAACCTGTAGGTATTATTCGTTTTATTTATATCATCACGCCTTTTGCCCACGAAGGTATAGGTGAACATTACGTCACTCAATGCTGTACTTTTCACTATTTATGTAATGAGCCCTATGTAAGACGGGGTGAGCCTATTGCTATACCTATACCGGGCACATTTCCAGACTCCGTGCTACTACTGAGAATTTTTTTAACTCAACTTTTACTTTTCCCGACCCGGGAATCGAACCCGAGACTTCTTCGACTTCTTGCCCGGCAGTCACACTTGCGAACGCTCGGCCAACGGGCAGTCTAAGTAGATACAAATAAACATAAAAACTGCTACATAATATCCTAAAACAATACTTAAAAACAAAGTGTTAAGTCATAAACGTATAAGTAACAGTACGGCCGCCATTATGAATGTTTCACACATAAATAACGTTGGAGTACGTGTGCCGTGGTCTGGTGTAATAGTTAGGGTCGTTAGACATCGTGGCGATGTTTGCGAGCCAAAAGAATATTGTCATATTTAAATGAAATGTTGTGTGCTATTTTATTTAGTGCTATAACTGAGTTTTTCAAAATGTTACGTAGATTATTACATAACTTTACATCACGCTTTTTATCCCCGAAGGGTCAGGCAGAGGTGCTCATTACGACACTTAATGCCATTGTACAATGTAACATCCACTTTTCACTATTTAATTTATGAGTCCTATGTAATAGAGGGTGAGTCTTTTGTCATATACCAGGCACGATTCCAGACTATGTGCTACCTTCGGGGATAAAAGGCGTGATGTTATGTTATACTTTTTTATTCTTGTTTTTTTAATTCAACATTGTCTTTACAAACATTCACCCAGTTTGTGCATTTTTGAACATCATATATTATTTTTAATAACTAACACAGTATTAAAACTGTCGGATGTCGATTCACTACGCGTCACATCACAAAAACCACTATTGTATCAAAATAAATAAAAGTACTACAACGTTCATGATTTATTTCACGATATTGTCGACGATAAATCAAAACGACTTTATTATTTGCTTATACTTCTTGTCACATTCAGTAAAAGTAGTTTCTACCAGCTGATACTAGCCAGATTTTTCTATATATATTTTTGTTGAAATAAGTATTGTTTCTACCATTTATTCTGTAATTTAATTGCTTGATTTTATATCAGATAAAGCCATTGCCTGGATTTTTTGGCATTCCACGCTACAGATAATAGGGATGATGACAGAGTATGAACATTAAAACTCTAATTAGTCCGTCAGTTAGGTAATGAAAAAATATTGGACACATGTTTTTTTATTTTGTCGTACAATTAAACAATACTTAGATAAAACGAATTAAAGTTTAGGATAGGGAGGTAGCTACGTCATTTTAGAGTATAAATCATACTCAAAAGTGACGTCATGCGATATTTTTTTTATTTATTTATTCGTTCACCAACAATTGTACACACCAAATCAAATATTAGGTTACATGCAATAGATTCATACTTTAGTGTTACAAATCACTTAAAGGTAAACACCACATGCATAAAAATATTTCAAACCAATATATCTTCGAAACTATTCGTTTCCGTAAAAAAATAAAATATATGTGTCTAATGTTTTTAAATAATCTATCAGACGGGTATTTAAATAAAAAATAGTCATCTACCTTATTACGAAATTAGAAATAGTCTATAACCGGTATAGCCCAACTATGAATAGGATTCCTACCTAAGATCTCAAGTTGCAAGATCCCAAACCAAACATCCAAAGACCAACAAAGCAGACAATTTTAAAGTAGGTACATATATTACACTGCAGTGTACGAGTACCCTATAACAAAATCACCTCGCGCCCTACTTGTCTGAGGGAATGAGTCACATCGTCAACGCGGTGTCTCGTTTGAAGGTGACAACCAATGATTATTCACTTCTGGTCATTAGACAAGGGCCTGGGAATATGGGCAAGGAACACACAGCTATATTTAAAACAATAAAACATAAAATGACCTTAGAACATAGGTACTAGTAGAGATTTGTGAATTAATTGCTGTGGACACGCGATGCCATATAGTATGGGAAGTTTGATTAAACTGTCAAACACCAAGCGGTCACCGGTGACCGCGACCTATTGTTCTTTAATTGTGTCTATAAAACCGGTAATACTCGACGAGTTAATAACTCAATGAATATGTTCGTTGAGTAGTTTCTTGTTTTATAAATTGGTTGATCTTTTGAGTTCGGTCTATTTATGATGCAGATAAACCATTATATTAACAAAGTCGTAACGGTCGCCAGGGAACAGCAGGACGCAGGACGCCTTCAACTGATCTATATGTAAGTAATTAGACGATGTCTATGTTCAGCAGTTGCCGTTTATAAACAAAATGATGATGACGATAAATGACTCAATTCTGTCTAAGTATACTTATACCTCCATCCAGCGGCTCCCTGCGGCCTTCATCAGGTCATCTGTCCACCTTGTCCTTCGCTTCCAATCGGCCTATCTGGAAGTCATTGGGGAAGGCCTATGTTCAGCAGTGGACGTCCTGTGGCTGATATGATGATGATGATGATACTTATACCTACTGGGTTTTTGAGATAGCTTAGACCTTAACCATTAGCTTATTATAATAAAACTTCTAAAATCTTTCATGCAACGATGTTTACGATAAAGATAACCCAAAATATAATGTAGTCATTGTTTCAAAAGAGATGCACTTTCCACAATCATGCAGATTATTGCCTATTCAAAGTTTTGGAGAATAAAAACGTCGTATGACAACTTAATAACAACAACAAACGACTTCTTTCGAAAAAGTCACATGTTTGATTGTCCCCTTAAAATACTTTTGCCTTGACATATTCAACAATTTTCTATGTGTAACAATATTAAATGTAACAATAGTATCGTAAGAGTATTTTACGATATTGCAGTTGCACGGAGGCCATTCCGCCGATGATGTGTGGGAAAAATGAAACTTGTTAGATTTCACAAGTAATACATAACTAGCGTACAAACAGACAAATAATTTCTAGTGTCTTAATAATGTAGGTCACTGGGCTATTGCTATCTATTCAGGCAACATGATGAAGTTTTTTTTTAAGGGGGGCAAATCATTGAATGTCTTCTCCCGCCTGGGTGAGGCGGGAGGGAGTGTCAGACTCTTACTGACTAAAAACCACCCCGTTCCTACTCCTGCAGTTCGAGCCGGAGCCTCGGCAACCCGTTAAGTTCTTCACGGTTCCGTATGCCGATACAGCTTCAGCCCTTTTGGGCCCCATCCGTGGTGGTCTGATGGCTCTTTAAGGCGCGTCGCGTTCTGCGTACGCTCGGGAACATGATGAAAGTATGTAGTATATTTTTACACATGTTCTTAACAAACCACTGCTATGGGTCTCGTCTACATAAGAGGTGCTATGGTGTTATATATTTCCCAATAGGCAGGTACTGATGCAACTATTGCTGCTAAACACAAGACCTTGGCTCAGCCTGCAAGATTACCAATCAATGCAGTTCGCTAATGATATGACAGGAGATTTCTTTTTTATGGAATAGGAGGCTATCGAGCTGACGGATCACCTGATGGTAAGCGATCAGCCTTTTTTTTACCACATGTAAACACTACCATCGGCCAGTACCGTTTTTACCATAAAGGCACTCAGGCGACCCAGCCTAGAGCCCCCATCCTCAGAGGGTCCTGAAGGATAGACAATTTTTACGATAGACACATACCCGCTACACATTGCGGGCTGCCGGCTGCCGCGCAACGTAAGGCGTGTGGTGGGTTGGATTCCCGCACGTGCGTACACGTTTGTGTAATCCACAAATTGTATTTTGGGGTCTGAGCGCCATGTGTATGTGAACATGTATATTCGTAAATGCACCCACGATACAGAAAAAAGGTTGGTGTGGTTAAAAAAAGAAACATTCCTATAGGGCCCGCATTATTGCCTAAGGACCCCAGCGTAGTCTAACACGACTCTGCCATCGGCTACCTACCACAATCATTAGCTATTTAAAGCTAACCATTCCAGCCTAACAAACATTAGAACTCATACCAAGTCTAGACAGTTTTTAAAAGCATATTTAACACAAAAACAACACATGGTTGCCTTTTAAATGCCGCCTAATGCTCCTAATTTGATACTACGTTTAAGGACCTGAGTTAAAGCAAGCGTGAAACTAAAGAAGTTAACCAAATTGACTAACTATTCAAGTAAGCTGTTAAACAAAAGAGTTTTGTGTACCACAAAAGCTGATGTAGGTCAGTTAAAGAAGTATTATGTGTTTGTTCGACACAAACGGCTAGTTTTGGCGAGTATTTGTGAGTTGGCCGTCATAGTAATTGGTACATAACTTGTTTCAGACATATTGTATTGCATTTTTATTATTGTATATTTGTTGTGATGACGACTGACCTTCTACTACCATTGACCTTTCTCAGGTCATATTGAATTGCTCTCCCCCAGATCATGGATATGGGCAAATGAAAGGTGCATCTACTTATTCTACGCAAGCACTTAGCACTATATATTTTCTGTGTTACAGGCTAGTTTAGTTCGAAAACCTAGCTAATGAGACTTAGATTGATTAGGACAAAATTAGGACAAGATTAGAAGGAAATCTGAGACAGAAAGGAGAAGGAAAGAATACAGTTTTGGCTCTGAACCACACCACTTTTAAGTCTACTGCAACCGGGTGACATTAACAAACAAAGAAGAATCTCATTGATCCCAGTGAGTCTATCTAAATATTAGTGAAAGCTATGACTAAGGGTTAGTATACAAAACTGCGATTCTATGCGAATTCGCAACGCAAAAAATTATGATGCGAATTGCTGCGATGCGATTTCAAGCAACACGGCGTCTTCCAGGGCGACCATTCCTTCGACGGCAGTCAACCGTACTAAACGTATTTTAAATTGAAAACTAGGTCGTGACATGGATCATAAAAAGAATTGTGCACTTTTGTTATTACTAAGGAGATACAGGAAAAAGAAACAAAGAAGATTTTGATGCGCGATGCGAATCAATCCGCATGTGTGGGAGAGCCATGCTTCGGCACGAATGGGCCGACTCCACGGCTTTACAGAAAACCGACGTGAAACAACGCTTACGTTGTGTTTCGGTACCGAAAGGTAGGTTACCGGAGGCCCAATTACCCCCCTCCTTAGTTCCCGTCTCCCGAATCCCCGAATCCTCCACAATCCTCAAATTACCAATTCAGAAAGATCAACAATATAAGGAAGAAATGCATACACAAATACTAAATAATGCTTCATGAAGTGTTTATGAATCATCAAGTCTATCAGATCACGCATAACCATTACAGCATTAGTTTTGCTATTGGCAATACGTGGGTTTTTTACTAAATTAATATCATTATGATCAGTTTACGTGACAAGGAAGGAGTTATTGAGCAACAATTTGTAGCCTTGGCTGCTGATGCGTAACTATCGACTTTAATTGTAGAGGGTTAGGTATTATTATTGGATATGAAAAAAATACCATTCACGGGACGAACGTCTTTTGAAGGGCACCCAAAAAAACAGTCCGCCATTCATTGGGCTCTTTTGAGTGGCATTAGTAGATAAAGTTTTGAAGATAACTGCACACTGGCTCCCTTACACAATGAAGTTCTGTGTTTGTTGTTCTCTTTCTGGGAATTTACTTAAAAAACTTTAGAATTATTCTTTTAGACTGCTTTGTTGGTCGAATGGTTGCAAGTGCGACTGCCGGGCAAGGGGTCTCGGGTTCGATTCCCAGGTTGGGCAATACACTACTTACTGAGTTGTTTTTTTTAATCTCAGTAGTACTACGGAGTCTGTATACGTGCCCGGTATATGGCAATAGACTCACTCCCTATTACATGGGACTCATAGCATAAATAGTGAAAAGTGTGTGTTACATTTACTTTCATTGTACACTGGCATTAAGTGTAGTACTGTGCATATCTGCCTACCCCTTCGGAGATAAAAGGCGTGATGTTATATTTATTTTGTTTTCTTTGTAAATCCAACGTCTTAACCCTTTGTTAGCTACCATGCGATCAAAACTACAATGACAATACGTCATTAAATGATTTTTTTCCCTTAAAAAAACTAAAATGGCAATTACATAAATACATTCGATCACCCCATGACTTTTTGGCAACAAACAAAAAGAGAAAGTCTCATCTACAATCCCTAAAATACCACAAATAAAATTAACTGACAATCTAACGACTATAATCATAACAATAAATGATTAAAAAATACCTAAGTGATTAAAATACCAGTCGTTCGACTCAATGACAGTAATGTTCAAAGGCCTTAGTACGTAATCGAAACGAGACGGCGTTCTGTGCTCTGATTGGTCGGTTCATTAGAGCCGGCCAATCGCAGCGCCGAACGCGTACTCGTAATGATTACTTTAAATGAAAACGAAATTCGTACTAAGGCCTTAGTATTGCATAAGTTTAACAAAACAGTTTGCCAGTGAACTTGACAGTAAACGGTTGAAGGTCGCGCATGCGCTTCACTGAGCGCGACGCTCTGATTCATTTCTATAGAGAGTTGTGTATAAAATAACATAAGATTCTATGACAGAGGATTTTTTATGAACATACTACATAATATATGACACAATTTAGTCTTCCAATGGGTAATCAGTCTATGTAGTTTTTGCTTTATACCGGACATAAACATTTCCAAAGAGTTTTTAAAAATGTACGTTTTTAGAGATTTTTATGCCTGAATAATCAAAAAACATTTAACATAGAGTTTACTATAAATGTCTGTGTGTAAAAAAAACAAAAATTATGTGTGTAAAAAAAACAAAAAATGTAAATAAAATTACAATAAATAAAAAAAACAAACAAATAAAATATAATTTGTTAGGCAAATTGTGCACACAAAAGAATATAATCTTTATTTTTAAACGTTCAAAAACGTTTTTTTTAAATAATTAACCATTTCCTACAATAATATCCGAAATTACAGTTCCTTCAAGAATTAATTATTATTGTAACATAAGCTGAACTATAATATATAATATTGTAACAAAAAAAAAATACGGATACTCAATATTTAATATTCTTATACTCATGAAACTGCGCAATTAATATAAAACATTATTTTATAATTATTATTAATATTGAAAGAATACGTTGTCAACGAAAACAATGACTATTTTAACTTTTTGTATCAGGACGGACAGCGTTATTTTTATCAACTATACTATACTGTAGCACCTAGCGGCAAAATTTGGAACTAAAAATACTGTACAGAATAATATAATTTTTTAGATGTTGTGAAATTATTTTATATTGAGTACCTAGATATTTTGAATGTATCGATCAGATTACATAGTACACACAAAATTAACCCTATAACAGTTCATGGATTTTTTTCATTGTTTTTTTCACACCACTTCATTATCATGAGTAAATGTATTTATTTTTAAAGTTTTAAAATGGTTTTAAAAAGAGGCCACAGCGTCAGTTATTCGACTCGGTTCTCTGCGATAGTTGAGAAACGAGCGAGCGGAGTATAATCACTGGGATCATTTCCAATATCATCACCCGCTGTTCAGTCGAGTCAGTTAAGACCCTCCTGATGGCAACTTATCGAGCGCGCGCCGCGCCGGGTCATGTTTCGCGTGTAACGAAACCATAGCGCGATCTATCTCGATCCCAACGCCATCTATCGAGCTATGCGTCAGTTTTTTGTCGGAATTTGTTAACCCTGTTGCAGCTGATTTAATGTTATTAATTGAAGATTTTTGATATTTTTTTCTTGTAAGTGTATCAGTAGCGGTAGTTACTATTTTTTAAACATCAATTCTTTACACTTTTGCCAACAGTTAAAAATTTATTTAGAATTTCACTATCCACTTAAATACTGATAAAATAACGAAATAACTTAGTCACCATGGCTACAAGAGCAAAGAATATATTATATTTTATTTTATCACACACTATTTTACTCAAGAATATAAAATTATAGACAGAAAATGTATATTTTATTTGTAGCCAGCACACCAGCGCCATCTACATTTCCAAGGTGGAACTATTCCCGATGGTATTTATATCTTCACTGTCTATAAATTGGCATGTGGTACGCTCATTTTAATTACATCGAGGCTGACTTCAGTATTTCATTTAGTCAAGTGTTTTGTTACAATGTTTTTTCAAATGGAACCTATGTATGCAAACGGTTTTAAAACAAGGCAAGCAAACAAGGCGAATGCGCGGCGTTTCTTCGTCGATTCCTAAATAAATATAAAAGAATGAATGAATAGAAATATAAATTTTTACTCCACTCCATGAATACACTTTATTCATCTATTTTCTTCAAACAGAGCAATTTCACCATTACATTTTACTAAATTGCTTCTAAATCCCACAGGAAACGATATAGCCTACTATTTTTACGCACTGAATCCATATAATAAAATACCTAAATAACGATATATCAATAAAAACACATTAGAAAGATAATATTTTTTCTAATTGTGTGGTATATCTCTTCATGATTGAATCGTACGGGCTCAGGATTTATTTAAGCCACGGCATCAGTATAAGGATTTAATGGATTTCTTACAATATAATAATATTTTCTGCCTCCATAGACGTCCATGGGTTTATAAATGAAGAAAAACGGTTTATTAATGGTGAATTACATTTTAGTGTATAAGATTTTTTTATTGAATGGTGGTTGTAACTTGTAATTTAATTTTTTATGTTTTTTTTTAACGATTTTATCGTCATCTTAAAAGGTCAGTAATGGGATCGTTACGTTTTGTTTTTTATGTGGTTACCATAAAATTAAATGATTTTATTACTAATATCATCAAAAATATTGTATTGGAAAACCACCCTAGCTATTGAGGGTTATGAAATATAATTGTTATAATATATAGTTTAACTTATGGTACTTAATAAGTGTAAATAATTATTCAAAATTATGTTTTTGTGTACCTACGCTAAATTTGGTAAAAAAATAATAAAGAAAAGTGACAATTTTAATTTCAGTGTAATTTTCAAAGAAGTAACTTTTTCGATAATATCATGAGAAACAAGCATAATTATTTACATTCATGCAGGTACTAAAAAAATTAGAACAAAATTTGACATCCCACCGGTTGATTGAGGGTTAAACATTATTGTTAAAAAAATATAAGTATTTAGGTAACTTAACTTAGGTAGGTACTTTAAGTGTGGGAGAGCCATGCTTCGGCACGAATGGGCCGGCTCGACCGGAGTGATACCACGGCCTCACAGAAAACAGACGTGAAACAACGCTTGCGTTGTGTTTCGTCGTATGAGTGAGGTTACCGTGGCCCAATTACCCCTTCCCCAGTCTCTCCAATCCCCGAATTCCTAATTCCCAAAAGGCTGGTAACGCACTTGTAACACCTCTGGTTTTTCGGGTGTCCGTGGGCGACGCCGATTGCTTACCATCAGGTGATCTGTCAGCTCGTTTATAAAAAAAAAAACCTTTATAAAATATCTTAATAAGTTACAAACCCTTTATATTGTTGAATTAAGTTGGATCTTCCTATTTAACTACACATAAAAACATGTTGGTAAAAATTACACCCATATTTTCAGGGACAATCAACACCGGACGGGAGTGTAAATCGTTCTCAAAAACCCGGAAATGGTTCATCATACGCTTTGTTCAGTACAACACTGTAAAATAGTTTTATTTCAGAACTTATTTGTAGGAATTACTTTTGACTTTATCTTTTGATTTTATTTTCTACTTTCAATTGTGATTATTTCGTTGGTTAAAAGTACAATGTTCCAGCCGTCAAGGGTTGGATTCACAGATCGGAAAAGGATTATTGGACATTACTAAGTTTTTTTTTCAATTTATGCTTAACTAAAGAAAAATTGTTGTAGCATGTTCTTTTTTATTTAAAAAACGTTGCTCCACACTAGGAATTTTCGAGAAAAAACATACCAACATTTGTAAAAACATACAAGTTCACATACACAATCACACCCAGACTCGAAACAACAATTTGTGAATCACACAAAAAGTTGCTCCGTGCGGGAATCGAACCCGCTACACGTTGCGCTGCAGCCATTTGCCTAGCCACCGCGACAACCGTGCAGTTATTAGGATATAGTCATGACTTGCATTAAGGAGACTTATCTAAGTAGCACGGGCAAAGCCGAAGGCGGAACACTAACAAGAAATAATTTACAGATTTATTATAGACATCAGATGCTCTTTACAGATAATGTAGATCCAGTAAAATAATAATACAATTGTACTAACAATCTATTTAATTTTATTGAACACAATCGTGATGCGAATTGTTTCCTTGTTAGAATCATGCGATTAAAATAATATTTAGTTAAGTACTGTTAACGGCAAATCAAGGTTACATACTACCAATTGTTTAAGCAGGTTCACAATGATTATTGTTATTTAAAGCCAGGTGATGCTGATGACGACAGATTATAATTACTTGTATCATTCTTCTTAAGCGTGTCTTCAGAGTCGACTAACGTCCAATTTCAATAACTAATAATCCTTTGTGAAATAGAATTTTGGAGCTCATGTCAAAATTCTATCTCCAGTAACGAAATCTACAGATAGATAATTTATTGAAACTGGATATAAGGCACTACACATTTGACAGAGACCGGGTAGCAGCGCTGTCTGATAAACCGAAACGGATAAACTGCGATCTGCAATATGTCTGTCAAGAATGAAGAGCTAATAGGCCAGCAGAAAACTTTCATAGGTTGTATATTGTGCTCTACCACATGCCATTGTCTTCTAACCTGCCAACCACTTCAAGCAATCAGGTAGAACTAAGTCTAGACATAACAAAATTCCTATCAAAGAGCACAAATCAGTACAAATACATTTCCTGGTGCCTATAGTCAGCTAGGCAGCTATAGAATGTAGGGGGTTTTTCACCAACTCGACACGAGGAACTGATCACACGTGTGTCCAGTTGGTGAAACTTTAAATTAGCACTAATTATTCTTTCGTCATTTGGACACGCCAAGGTTTTTATGTATGTCCACATAGTGAAAATCAAATTAAGTTACTTTTGTGTTTTCGTCAACTGGACACACGTTCACATTTTACCCGAATGTATAACAAAGTACAGTCACGCAGATAATATTTCGTTGTCACAATCATCGTTGTCCTCTAAACGTCCCACCTAGTAATTTCACCGGGTAATTTTGTAATTATTCACCATTTGTGAATTTGTAAAAAATATATTTTTGACACCGAAAGTGTTTGAAAGTCGCTATTACCATGTTACGAGTACTATGCTTGTCAAATCTTCAACATGGAACCTGTTTTATTACAGTCTTTGAGTCTAACTCTAATATAAATATATGATTGTTACTCATTTGTTTTATTTCAAAATTTGTCTTAAAACCGAAACAATTTTTAACTTAACTGTACCTTTTTTAGAAAAAAAATATAGGTGTGTCCAGTTGACGATAACATAAAAGTAATTAATTTTAATTTTCACTATGTGGACATACATAAAAACCTTGGCGTGTCCAAATGACGAAAGAATAATTAGTGCTAATTTAAAGTTTCACCAACTGGACACACGTGTGATCATTTACTCGTGTCGAGTTGGTGAAAAACCCAATGTAGGACCCATTTAGTATCAAGGACCGGGTGAAAGCACCTATTAGCAGCTACACAATTTATATTTGTGGATTTCGAGTTGAATAAAAAATCTTAATTACACAACTACTGTTTATAATTATGTCTTTTTGCCTATGTTTGGATTAATTTAATTGACTGACGATAATAGTAACTTAGTCAGTTATTGCGAAACAGAACGTTTGTAATAGGTATCTTCACAGAATAGTGTTCATTTTGTATGTATTCTTGGTTGTGTGTGTACCTAGTCTATAGATTCAGGAATAGATTTTACAAATATTTTTCTCTGTCTGTGTTTTTGAGTTCCCGATAGAAAACATTGTTCAAAAATTGTTGAAAATGAATAGCATACACTGTTGTGTCATTTTTTTGTACCAGACTAGATAAAAGTACCTTGTGTATTGAATTTTGAAGTTATATTAATTGTGCCATTGGAATATATAGCCTGTCAGAACTATAACCTTACTACCATCATCAAAACAATCTGTCATAATATCTAACAATTTAAAATTCGTAAACAACAAAAACTTTTACTAAGATATAAACAGAACAAAAAATGGCGACCAGTTTCCTACTTTCATTATCCTTGTATTAATTGTTTCTCAGTAATAGGATTGATTATTTATTTTTTCCTTAGAATGAGGTGGAAAATTTGTAATTAATTTAAACAAAGCCCTGAGAAACCTTCACTTTCATTGTTCGTTCAGCTCAATTTTAAATCGTTTGTGTACAGTAAGTACTCTTCGGGGTAAGAATTTAATTAGAAGCAGTTTTAAATGTTTACTGAATGGTCGACAAAACTTCCTGTTTATTACTAACTTGTAGTATTGTGTAATATTTATAAATTTATTTTGAAATGCTCTAAAATAACATTTGTAAATACTTACTTACTTACTAAAAAATAAAAATAAAAATATTTTAAAATATAAAATTAGCAGCCGACCAGTAGCGGGAGCATAGTCCAAGCTACCGTTGTATTGTATTGTATTGGTTTATTGTATTATTCCCATAGATCCCCAAGCGGTCACCGGTGACCGCTCTCCACTACCTACATTATAGACCTTATTTCCAATGCTTAGAGACTACTTTAGTATGAACAAATTTAGGGGATGAATTTCAACGGGTTAAGGGAAAAAGATAGAAGTCACGTGGTTACGTCAAAGAACAAACGCTCTCTTATAAACCAGAACTTTCTGACTGCGATCTTCAATTTCACCTACCAACTATGGAAATTATTAGACAGAGCCTCTAACTAATGTTAAAAAGTCTACAATATAAGGTTACACTATTATATGATCAATATTGATTTATAATTATTTTCTTATAAACAAAAAGCATGACTGCTGACTTGTCATTTATCAAAGCCTTGGCTTCTACAACGGTCAAATGATCTTAATAATCGCACTGAGTTACTTAAAATCTTCCTTTTATAGAGAACCTATGCACTTTCATTCTAATTTTCCCTCTAAAAGCATGTAACATATTTTAAAATCACCCTTAATCGATTCACAGCGGATCGTGACCTCATCATTTTAAACTCCGCTCGGCCGCTAACAGTGTCTCAAACCCTAACATATTACTCATAGTAAATTGGTATCCACGTATTACGGACAAGTATAACTTGGTACGTATGCTAGTGTCGATAAGTATCAATTTGCGGGTCTAATCATAGGTTGGTAGGTCTTAGCATTTCAATGTTTTGTTCTAGTACACTTTGACATTTGTAGACAAAGAAAATTATCGTGTAGAAGGTACCTATGTTAGGTTGTTTAAGAAATTGAGTGGTAGTTTGTGGGATTTTTGTTAGCTCGGTTGAACTTTGATTTTATTAATGGACGTTGTACCTCGTACTATGTAGTTGTAATTTTTGTTCTATGGTTGTGGGTGGTAGCTAAATCTGAGACAGTCATTGTACTTAATAGATAGGAGTAGTATAGGACCATTTAGTTTGACTTTTAGTCTACTAGTAATTGGAAAATGTCATGTTTCTTGTAATACGTAGGACGAAATATGTAATTAATTTTTTTCGATCGAAATCAACTTCAGAATTTACTTAGAAAGCAAAGAGCGTGGTATTTTCTGTAATCTAGTATCTAACAACAACAAAGTACTTATTTTATTATTGTTATTATTTGGATTAACATCAAAATATATCTGGAACGTGACATTTAAGGGGACGTTATTGGGCATTTCTTTTATATAACCGCTGTCCAATAAGTAATACTTAGTTAGGTATATACCTCTAGTTACAACGTATGTCGTTGTGGCCCGGAGGTTTAAGACGCCCGCTCGGTAATTGGGCCTCCGGTAACCTCACTTACACAACGAAATACAATGCAAGCGTTGTTTCACGTCGATTTTCTAAGACGCCGTGGACCCATTTGTAGCGAAGCATGGCTCTCCTTATTAACAAGCAATGATTCATCCAATTCACAGCTAAGCAAAGCATTATTACCATGTTATTACAATTATTATGATCTATTATCTAATTATTTTAATACTTTTGAAGGGCATTGTATAAAAAAGCAAGCTACCGTGAACGACTGAGTCGTGGGAAGTAATTGAGCGGAACATTACTTTTAGATGTGAAGTAAAGAGTCTTAATATTAAATTCTTGAATGATATACATGGTTGAGAGCAATGAGAATTTTCTTTGCTTCTGCTAGTAGGTCGTAGATGCAAATGTTATATTTTTTTAATGGGACAAGCCCGCCACATCCTACCAAAACCGCTGCAACTCCTGTAAGCCAGGATCTACAGTAGATACAACCATGAAAACACCGGAACACTGAGGTCGGCGCGTCCCAGGGACATGAATAACTGTCTTGGTTCCCGCAACGAAGTGAATCAGAAGATATTATAAAAGGAGAAGAAAAAGAAAATAGTCTTGTGGACAATAATTAATAATACAGTCTGTAGCTGACCAGTGCCAGTTGAAAATGTCCATTCACGAACATGACCCTAGTCATTGGTCAGCAGTGTCTACATATAGGCCAGTGACGATAATGACGATTATCCTTGAACAGATAGGTACAATATATTCCCAAAAACTAATATACTTACTAATATTTTTTCTTAACAAAATCAAAAAGAAATTCAAGCGTCTATTGAGAAAAAAACTAATAAACAAATGACCTTGAAAGACGGATATCTTCGAAACGGCTCTAAAAGTAGGTTAATAAATAAAATTCGGCCCTTTCTATTGGAGTCTCATTGTACATTCAATATTTGACGCCTCTATAGAATTGTGATGCATTGTTAGAGGCACAATGTACCAAGTATTGCTTTCAGAGAACCATGGTCGTATTCTGTGATATTTCTTTATTTGATAAACGTACTTCTTTAGTTGTATTTCTTTAGTTCGGTTGTAATAGTTAAATATGGTTAAACAAGAAGAAAATTGAAACAAAAAGATATGTATCATGACGTATTGATTTAGTAATTTAGGAGTTCCATCAGGACATTTTTTTATATTTGATGGGCAGACGTTTGACCACTATCTCGCCTAGTGGTAAGCGATGATGCGGTCTACAATGGAGCACGTCGTCCCATAAGCAACCTATTCACTCGGGCCTTGAAGACACCCAGGTTATACCCTTCAGGAAATACAGCCTCTGGTAAAGAATTCCACTCCTTAGCAGGACGCACAAGGAAACACGATGCGAAGCGCTTCAACAACAACATATAGATGACCTGTTAGTTTTTAAATAAAGATTTATCTTTTAATTGCACAAATTTTATCCAGCTTTGGAGTGTATATAGTAAGTATTAGATACGTATCAGGGGAGTAAGTAAAGTAGAGCCTCTTGCCTCTTGATCTGGTTCCCAGATCAAGAGGCAGATCACCTATACTCTGGACTGATCAAATCAAATAGGCAACATGAAACCCAGTGTCAGACTGCGCTAGATAATCCACAAATGGGGAGAGGTAGTGGGAGATCGCGAGGCAAGCTGTATCGGCCTCCAACACAAATACGGCCGCCCCAACGTGACCACGACCGCTCTGCCAAGAGCGAAACGACAGAGAAGAGAGAAGTATAGCAGAAAAGAAGGGGATTATATCATGCAGTGGGTAAACTAGAGCAGATACCATTATGAGGATTTTGGATGCGTTTAAAAACACATAATTTTATATTCAGATTACATTTAGACCCCATTAATAACATGTGGATAATAGAGCGAAATAAAAAATCGGGTATAACTTATTACTCACACGATCCTAGTCATTACTGCCAACCTTTGTTAATATTAAATGAGTATAGAAAACTAGACGGCCTCGTTGGCTGAGTGGTCGCAAATGCGACTGGCGGGCAAGGGGTCTCGGCTTCGATTCCAGGATCGGGCAAAGCATTACTAAGTAATAAAAAAATCTCAGTAGTAGCATGGCGTCTGGAATTGTGCCTGGTATATGCCAAGAGGCTCACCCCTACTACATGGGACACATAACATAAATAGTGAAAAGTGGGTGTTACATTGTACAGTGGCATTAAGTGCGGTAATGTGCATCTCTGCCCTGCAAAAGGCTTGATATTATGTTAGGTATGTGTAGAAAACTACGCAACTAAGTAATAAATAAGTAGCTTTTAATACAAGTGTTTGTGTGTATAATGATAGCTTACGAACCTTTGCTGGCAGCCATAGGTGTGGTAATTATAGCCATTATCTACGAGAGCGTTTAGTTTCAAATGCTCACACCCTGTATACAATACACGCAGAATGAGCTATACTAAACTATCCAAAATATTCATTGAGTTTTTAACTGTATCGCGAAGGGGATAAAGTTGAGATTAGTTTGGGAATCGGGTGTAGTTTGATATGCTGTGTATACAATTACAACTGTAAATTATAGCAGGTCAAAGTTACATAATAAATACATGATATAGGTTCTGCGTTTTCCTAGTTGGAATAAATTACAAGTGTTTTAGAACAACTATAATTTGTCAGTGTTTTAAACGCGTTTATAGTTCTAGCTATGGTCGATGGGCGATTCAAGTCACAACTCACAAAGTAGGTTCACCTTATCAAATAGAATGATGATGATAAATACAACGGTGATAGGATATATATATATATATAACATCACGCCTTTTATCCCCGAAGGGGTAGGCAGAGGTGCACATTATGTCACTGTACAAAGTAGCACCCAATTTTCACTATTTAGCTCTATTGTCCCATGTAATAGGGGGTGAGCAATTTTTAAAAATCCCGGTAATATTTTGCCCGACCTGGGAATCGAACCCGAGACCCCTTGCCCGGCAGTCGCACTTGCGACCACTCGGGCAACGAGGCAGTGGTAGGATGTGCTTAAAGTTTTTTATCACTAAGTTCACAATGATATCTGTGTTGGCAAATAGCTGTCTGATTTTAAGTGTTCCAGAGCCATGATTCAGCACGAATGGGCCGACTCGACCGGAGTGATGCCACGGCCTCACAGGATTGTTTTTATTACATTTTTTATTACATACAGCTAAAGTATTATAATGTTTATTTTTAAAAAAAATCGTTGCCCCACACTAGGATTATCTCCTGTGTCGTGGGTGCGTTTACAAACAAGTTCACATACACATGACACCCAGACCCGAAACAACAATTTGTGGATCACACAAAGTGTTGTTCCGTGCGGGAATCGAACCCGCAACACGTTGCACGGCAGCCGGTTGCCCAGCCACCGCACCAACCGTGCAGTCTGTTTTATGTATTATATGAAGCTGAAGAATCTGTTGGTTTGAATTCGATTATCTCTAGAACTACTAGTTCGAATTGAGTAATTATTTTTGTGTTGGATAAGCCATTTATCAAGGTAGGCTACATGCTAAAATATCACGAGCACAGCGGGTGAAACCGCGCAGCGTAGCTACTTATCTACTAACTTGAGACGTTGATGGTAATCTCTTACAGCTTACTCACCATTAATTCAAATTATTGACTGGAAAAAGCATACTAACACGATTAACCAATAAGAGCAACATCAATATGCCCACTGCTGAGCAAAGCCTTTTCTCACACAGAACATGTTTGAGCAATAATCACCACGCTTGCTCAATGCGGGTTGGCGATTACAGATTTATAATTAGAAATTATAAGGCCAGGTTTCCTCACGATGTTTTCCTTCACCGTTTGTCAGTGAAGTCCAGATAATCTTAGAAAGTACATGTAACTCGGAAAAAGTCACATCGGTACTTGCCGTTTGTAGGTTTCGAAGCCGCACTCATGCATGAGGAGCGGGCCTCTTAAACCTCCGGGCCACCACGACACACAACTAACAAGATACCTAGATACTATAAAACTCTAAAACCGCATATCCCAACAACCTATCATTAATTAATAATCGGCTTTAACGATAGATGGCGTTGCTCTAAACTTTATCCGTCCGAAGTTGCCAAACCTCGTATAGTTTCGAAACTATCGTATTACAATGTATGTAGGAACCGCGTTATTTACACCTCAACTGTTCTGGATTTAATTCTCCGGATTAAAGCTGAAACTTAGCATAATAATAGGGAATATAAACTATTGAATAGAACTTATATTTTAGGTTGTATTGAAGTTTAACATAGGACGGTAATCATGAATGAGAAGCCTGTAAATATTGTTCTCATTTATAACATCGACTAGAATATTATTCATAGGTGTAGGTATACGTAGGATATAGTTTATCTCACGTATTTATTATGCTTCCTTGAAAGACTACTATATCTTGTTAGAAGTGGACGTGGCGACCAGTGCCGGTTCTCGTAACATTTTTAGATGGTGTCACAACTCAAAATGGCGCCCCATTAAAAAAGGACTTGCTTTAATTTTCACAAAAAATGCAGAAAATCAAATTATGCAATTTCCCTGCACACTCACCGCAATCGTATCCTATAAAAATCGAAATGCTTCCACAAGCGTAGGTATAATTGTTAATGTACTTATTGGCTCACTTCTCGATGTACAGCTTCTGGCTGGTATTTAGGAAAGTCATCTCAAAAATGAGAGCACAGTACTCCATAAAGGTGGAGATGGCAACGAACTCTTGAGTTAGGATTTGCAATGATTTTAGGTGGTTAAATAATACGGTATTTGATAGGTAGTCAAATTCAATACTTTTATTGAAATGTCTAAAAAGATACTTTTCTATGAATTTTGTATTGGATCGCAACTTATGACGTCATCACATTTCTTCGTCAAATAGCATACTTATTTCCGTAAAATTAACGAGAAAAAATCCAAAAGTAGGTAAATTGTCAAATCAATGGATGAGAGTATGAATATTATTTTTTAATTACCTATTTATTGCATTGAAAAGTTGAAACAATTTATTTTAAACATAGGAAACTACCCATAGCCAATTATAATATTCGCTCCAACAGTCAGAACAGTACAACCGAGACAAATCCCACTAACTACCTTTTTAATCATAAAACAAAGCTATCAAATCTAAACTATTATTCTATTACCCATCGATACAATACAAAATCTATTTCGTATTTCGTAAATATTGACTTTGAGAAGTTTCCATTGACGGTAAGTTGGACAAATCGAATGCGTCCTTTGGGAAATTAGGACGGTGAGCAGTACTACAATACAGGCTATGAGGCTACGAGGCTACTCACCCAATATTGAACAGCTTGTAGTTTTAAATTAGATGGATTTTGTATCTAAGTCTAGTTACTATTTTTGGATATTTAATAAAGTTATTTGAGATTTTTTTACGGTTTTACCAAAATGATTATTAGGTTGGTGTGTCATAAACTTTACTTTTTTATCATAATTCCTCATTTTCTATAAGAGAACATAACATAAAATAACATCACGTCTTTTATCCCCGAAGGGGTAGGCAGAGGTGCACATTACACATTACGGTACTTAATGCCACTGTACAATGTAACAGCCACTTTTCACTATTTATGTTATGAGTCCCATGTAATAGGGGATGAGCCTATTGCCATATACCGTGTACATTTCCAAACTCCGTGCTACTACTGTGATTTTTTTAAAAACCCAGTAATACTATGCCCGACACAGGAATCGAACCCGAAACCCTTTGTGCCCGGCAGTCGCACTTGCGACTGCGTTAGTTATATGGTATAATGCCTGAATAATTACAAAACCCTAGCCATATAGGGTCTAATACATACCTACATTTAAATTAGACCTTAGATTCCTTCTCTGGGGTTCTATCTGGACACAATTTTGCTCCACTTCTCTTGCACTCCGATCATATGCCCTGCCCATCTCCATTTCGGTCTTTTTGTTTTTAATGTTACATCTGTAGTTTTAGACGATGGGATGATGACCTCAGGCAAGTGGCAGGGGTTACATGGCACAGAGTGGCTCAAGAACGACATGAATGCAAACGGATGGAGGATGTCGACCGGCAAACAGATCTCCAGAAAATCAGTAATAGGTATTTTATAGATACTAAATCTAAGTAAAGTTAATAAGTTTAAATTAAATATGTAACAGTTTTAAGTTGGATTTTTTTATGGGATAAACCGGTAAACGGGCATACGGATCACCTGATTGTAAGCAATCGGCGTCGCCCATGGACACCCGAAACACCAGAGGCGTTACAATTACGTTTTCGGCCTTTTGGGATTAGGAGTTTGAGGATTTTTAAGGATTCAGGGAGGAGGGATTGTAATTATGCCTCCGGTAACTTCACTCAGACGACGAAACACAACGCAAGCGTTGTTTCACGTCTGATTTCTGTGAGGCCGTGGTATCACTCCGATCGAGCTGTCCCATTCGTGCCGAAGCATGGCTCTCCCACACTTCTGGATCTGAATAAAGGGCTATTTTACTTTATTTATTTATTAAAATGGTCTACTATGCATATGATATGACAATAAAACTCTACTACTTATATAATAAGGTTAAAAATCAAGAAACCAAACTTACTTCTACAAGAAAAATAGCTTTAAAACATTTGCATACTTTATAACTCACAAAAAACTTCACTTTGATTTTGTACAAGTTACAAGTGGTACAAAACCTTACGACTTGAGCCTTGTACTTCTTAGTATTTGAGTTACCTGCAAAGTAAATACTGTTCAAGTTTTAACACGAAAAACCTTTTCAAATTAGATTTAAAGAATTCTACCTTTTAAGGTATATAGGAGTTGAAGTGTAGATAGGTAAGTACGGTGAAGAGATTTGAATGCTTAACTTATACACATGGAAAAGGACACACATTTTTTTTTAAAAACGTTGCCCACACTACAATTTTCTCATGTGTCTTAAGTGCGGTTAAATTTTTTTTTTATATAATTAATGGGCCAATTTTTGGCCAATACCTCGTCTGGTGGTAAGCGATGATGCGGTCTACGATAAGGCACGTCGTCCCACAAGCAACCTATTCACTCGGGCCTTGAAGACACCCAGGTTAATACCCTTCAGGAAATACAGATTCTGGCAAAGTATTTCACTCCTTAACAGTATGCACAAGGAAGCTTGATGAGAAGCGCTTCGTGCATGTGGGTGGGATGTCTACCAGGAATCGGTGACGCTTCGCCGGTGTAGTTCGGAAAGAAAGAAAGAAGAAAGAAAGAAAAAACTTGGCAATACATACACATGACATTCAGACCCGGAACAACAATTTGTGGATCACACAAAGAGTTATTCCGTGCGGGAATCGAACCCGCTACACGTTGCACGGCAGCCTGTGGCCTAACAACCGCGTCAACTGAGCAGTCGAGTATTGTTTTATATGATTGTGTTACCTGCATATAGGTACTCCTTGAATGGTATATGGTACTCTATGGATTCATTAACCAATCAAAACTCGCCCTTAATAACTTACTATTGATAACACATAATATATATCGATTGATTTATCCACGTCATAGGGACTATTACCCAGTTTGACTAATCATCACACTCATCAATCATTTTGTATGGTTAAAACTAAATGATCCATCATTTAGTAAAGGTACCCAAAAGGCTAATATGTTAATCGAAGCTTCGCAAATATTACAATGATTGATCAAAAACTAAAAAGAAATGTTTAATGTTTTTAGTGTGCCTATAAAAAAGAGATTATTTCACGTTTCAAAACATGTTGCTACATAGAAAAATACAGGCGTTCATTAATTAATTTTAGTAAATGCCGTTTTCGGTAGTTTGTATTGTAACTTTCGTGAAACATACTAAATAAACTATCATGTTTTTGGCTAACTCACGTAATAAATTGACGTAACACTGTTTTTGTGTCGACCCGGGATTCGAACCCAGCACCAACGCAGCTGAAGGCGGGCAAGTCTAGCGTGCCAACATGTGTCACGCGCTCCCTCGTCGCTGATACCACGAATAGAGGAAAGTGCGCGTGAATCACGGCAGACAGTGCGCTGGGCCCGCAGACTCGAATAGCCAGTAGCAGCGCGACAGTCGCGCCGCGTCGCGGGTCGCGAAATGCTGTTCATGAATATGAGCCTCTAGCATGGCTTGAAACTAGTCGAGTTCCTCGTCAAATTGTTATGAGTAAGCCGAAAATAATTTATTTAGTTTCGGAAATTATTTGGAAATTGTTGTCGTTAAAATAAGTTTCTTTATTATAGACAAATCTCTTCATATTAGAGGTATATCCACTGTATCCAACACCAATCTTGATCTCAGTTTTCTTGGTGGACCTCGTAACCAAACTTTTTGGACGTGATATTTTCTGATACACCATTCTGAACCTTATTGCGTTGTGCTAAGTTTTCCAAACTTGATTTATTTCGCTACAGAAGTACTTTCCTTTTGTTACGAAGTGTACTGAAGTTATTTCAGCTTCCATTCGACTTCAGAGCTGTCGATATTTAGGTTTCGTGAAGGTAATGCATTCACATTTTGTGTAACAGATATTATGACGGTATTACGCGATTTTTGTAAACTTTTTGAATTTAATTTTGTCTTAAAATTCATTATTCTAGTCTAATAAAAGTGATTCTGTAGTTTTGAATGGCGACTGTACATCATTTTCGATATTCGCAAGGAATACATTGGTAAGTACAAAAATAATTTGTAAATTCCCATAGCTACAACCTGGCTTGACTATGTAATAACAATGGATATAAAAAAATAAACTTAAACACACAGAAAAAATGTGTAATGAAAATTCAGAAATAATAACATAAACGATGGCAAATAAATAATAAGCTCCTTCGGGAAAAACAAGAGCAATAGTATTTTACACACTAATAAATATTGGCTCAAACTATTCTAACAGGAGTTGAGGAAGAGTAGATAATAAGGAAAGCGGTTTCCAAGCCGATGTGTGGATTGTTTGCATTTTGCGAAGACATTATTTATAGTTTTGGCATTGATATGGGTTCAGTAAACTGTTTTTCTTGTTTATTTATATTTTGTTTTATCCAAGTGGCTTCCCCACTCGAATATTTGCCGACTCGACCGCAGTGATACAACGGCCTCGCAGAGAACCGACGTGAAACAACGCTTGTGTTGTGTTCGTTCGTGAGTGAGGTTATTGGAGGCCCAATTACACTCTTCCCCAATCCCTGAATCCCAACAATCCTCAAATTTCTAATCCCAAAAGGCTGTTAACACACTTGCAACGCCTCTGGTGTTCCAGGTGTCTATGGGCGACGCCGATTGCTTCCCATCAGGTGATCCGTCTGAACGGTCATCATAAAAAAGGGGGTACATATTTCTATCTTTTTGAAATTTATCTAAAATGTAATCTATATATATATAAAAGAAAGTCGTGTTAGTTACACCATTTATAACTCATGAACGGAAGAATAGATTTGGCTGAAAATTGGTAGGGAGGTAGCTTAGAGCCAGGAGACCGACATAGGATAATTTTAACCAATACTTTTTTTTACTTTTTACCGAAAATCACGAACGGGGGCTGGAAAAAATGGGATCACGCGTACGAAGTCGCGGGCAGAAGCTAGTATTATTAAAAGAAAAGTGGTCAAATTCGTTTTCGGCTTACTCACGTACCTAATTATTTGACGAGGAAATCAATTAGTTTCAGTTCATTCTGACATTCAGAAGCTTATATTCAGGATTAGCATTCCAACACACTACTTGGCGACAGTCGCGCTGCTACTGACAAGCATCAGTGGTATAGTTATGCAGCAATACATATTTGTATGTATACATTTCAGTCACCCCGTCTTCAAACCTTTCTCATTTATGACTAATAACAAACAAAAAGTCAAAACTAAAAAGCAAAAAATAACTATTATTAGTACTGATAGGTTACCCACCCACTGATAGGTAAGAAGTCGTTGGCATATACCCGTTTTGTTACTTATAATCTACATAGGTGCAAAGTTCTAATTAATACAAATTATACAAGCCCAAACACAAGGTAGTTACAGTATACCGTTCAGGAGTTACCTTAACAATTACACTTCTTCATCATCAGACCCTTAATGACAGCCCCACTGTATCTAGGTGTAAAGTCCTCATCAATACAAATTAATCAAGCCCAAACACAAGGTAGTTACTGTATACCGTTGAGGAGTTCCCTCGACTGTCTGTCGGCTCCATCATCAGGTCGACTCCAGACCCTTATCAAATTGTAGTATTTACAAATCATAATTGAAAAATATAATAGACGCATTACTCGCCCATAGAATTTCCGAAAGTTCCCCTCGGTTTCCCTAGGATCCCATCATCAGATCCTGACCTCATGAAAATGGGACTATCTCGGGAGTATACCCTTTCAAACAAAACAAGAATTTTGAAAATCGCTTTACGCATCTCAGAGTTATGCGCGTACATAGATACAAAAAAAAGCAACATACTGGCCGAACGTATAACCTCCTCCTTTTTTGAAATCGGTTAAAAATTGTAAAGATACCTGATAATATTCATTTAAAATTTCCAAAAACAGATTGTCTGTCCTAAGATTACCTTTAAAATAAAGATTGTATCTTAAACTATATCAGAAAATTACCAATTTACAAAGGTAAAGGCAGCCAATTTAATCAGAAGATAACAATGTTATCTTTTTGTTTAGAAAATGAAAAAAAAAATGATAGAACTAACCGACCCATTTGTTAGGTTACCTAGGAATAGGTTGGTACAATACTATACATATTATAAATGCGAAAGTTTGTGAGGATGTGTGTGTTTGTTACTCTGTCACGCAAAATGGCTGAAGGGATCGTGCGTGATGAAATTTAGAACAGATTTGGGTAGTTTGTGATCTGGAACAATACATAGGTAGGTAGGCTATTTTTTATTAGTTTGTGATCTGGAACAATACATAGGTAGGTAGGCTATTTTTTATTAGTTTGTGATCTGGAACAATACATAGGTAGGTAGGCTATTTTTTATTAGTTTGTGATCTGGAACAATACATAGGTAGGTAGGCTATTTTTTATTAGTTTGTGATCTGGAATAATACATAGGTAGGTAGGCTATTTTTTATCCGACGGGAATGAGGGCGAAGTCACTGATAGAAGCCAGTTAATAATAATAAGAATCTAAATAACTGCCTGCTTTACTACCGATCTAAGTACTTAATCTTGTGGCTGTGTGTTCAAATACAGTGAAACTTGGTTTAGTGGGACCTGGATAAGTGAGAAACCTCCATAACTGGAACTCATGCTGAGGTCCCAACACTTTGGCACTGAATTACCTCTGTTAGTGGGACGAGGTATACCTCTATATCTGGGATTTGTTCTTTCGATTTATCATCATAGTTACCTCTATAACTGAAACAGCGAGTAAATTTTATATGCATAAACTTCTGTAACTGAGATAACATTGTTTGTTTACTCATTCTTATTCTACCTACAAATTCCACACGTAATTTCAAGTACGTAAGTACAAATCTTGAGCTTCAATTACCTTCAGTTTTAGTTTCGCTTTACTATCATACAGATGTATATTTGAAAAATGTCAAAACGAAAGCTACAATCGTTATCATTACGTGAAAAACTGAAGTTAATATCGGTTTATGAAAGTGGGAAGACACTCGAAGAAGTTTATGCCGAATTTAATGTGCCATATAATATGCCATATAACTGAAATAACCTGTATTCTCAACTCTATTAATGAATCCCTCTGTAAATGAGACAGATATTTATTTATACCTGTATATCTGAGACACTGGGTAAGTGGAATACCTCTATAAGTGAAACGACATTGCAGGTCCCTTGATGTCTCACTTAACCAGGTTTCACTGTATTAATATCCGTCTAGCACAAGGCTCCAATTTTCGATCAAAATATAACTCTTTTTTTGTAAAATCGTTACACTAGGATGTCCTCCTGTATCGTGGGTGCGTTTACAAACATACAAGTTCACATACACATGACACCCAGCCCCGAAACAACAATTTGTGGATCACACAATGAGTTCCTTTGTGCGGTAATCGCACCTAGTACACGTTGCGCGGCCGCAGCCGGTTGCCCAGCCTCCGCACCAACCGTGCAGTCGTAAGGTAGGTATTTTAATTTCAAAATTTTTACCAGTCTTGCAGAGTCAAGATTCCATCTAGCGTATGGCAATCAGCGCATGATTTCCATGAAACTATGAATTCATAGGCACAATAGGATCACTAATCGTAACCAACATGGGTTTTTTATGGAACAAGAGGCAAACGAGCAGACGAATCACCTGATGGTAAGCGATCAGCGCCGCCCATGGACACCCGCAATACCTGAGGAGTCACAGGTGCGTTGCCGGCCTTTTAAAAAGGAGTACGCTCTTACTACGTTAGGCTGATGAAATGGCAGTAAAAAGTCAGTATTCTAAACAATGAAGAAACGATGTAAGAAAAATATGGGAGCACAATATAGGTTAGGCATAGGTTACATAGACGAACAAACTTCTATTCTTTGATTTTAAAGAAAATCAGACTTATAACGTGTTTATTTTTTGCACGTATAAGCTAGACAGATAAATAGGCTAGATAACTGGTAAAAAGTGTCTCAATATCCTTGGCACACTTCTAGAAAATTCTCAGAATGACTTTCATTTCACCTTTGGGTTATAAATTCTGTCCAAAAATTACTTTAAGTATAGAGTTTGAACGTATTAACAGGATTTTGTATTGGAAATTAAGGTCTAGGTCTAAAGACAGATAATATTATTACTTACGATAGAAATGTAGTTAGGTTTAGGACTTAGAAAGTGCCTGAATATGCATGACATTACCAAATCTATTTTTTCTATTTAGTACTATTTAGTAAATGGAACTTCCATTAGCTTAATATTGACGTATTTTGGACCCAAATTCCATAATTCTGACTGATTTGTTTTACTTCTAAAACCCTTTTTAACCGACTTCAAAAAAATGAGGTTCTCAGTTCGACCTGTATGTATGAATGTTTGTGCGCGATTATCTCTCGATTGGCTGAACCATTTTTGATGCGATTTTCCGAAAAGTTTCTGTTACATATAGAAGGATGTTTTAATATATTATATGATAGGTATTATGTAAAACAAAATTGTATAAACTTTTTCTTGGTTCAATAAATTTAGTATTATATTTATTATTATAATTAATTAACCGACTTCAAAAGGAGGATTGAAGTCTTTTCAAACGTAGTTTGTGAAAGAATTTATCAAACCAATATTTTGTACCCAACATCCAAAAATAGAGGGGTTTTCTCATATACTATTGAATAAGAGTACTGTACGAATGCTAGGGTGTATAAATTCATCACAATTGGGGGCCGACTGTCACAAGCGGTATTTATTGAGTCACCCTTTTCAAACTAAGCCTGTGTTTAATATTCGCTCGAACAGTCAAAGCGTAGCAATGGGAGATGCGGCTTTTTAAGTTTTTATACAGTTCGCTTTATCTATTTTACCAATACGTTAGTAATTTTGTTGCTCCCGTATTTGTTGGTTTTTGTGTAGCTATTTTTAGGAGCAATTATCCGCACATTATGTGTCTAGTTTAACAACCTTTTACTTCAAGCTCATCTTGCTAATGATCCTGCTTACAATGTCATCACCGTTTGTCAGAAGTTTATTAATCTTAGAAAGAATATATTACTCGGAAAAGTCACATTAGTACTTGCCGTTGGTAGGTTTTAAACCCACACTCTCATGCAGAAGTCTTAAACCTCCGGGCCACCACGATAGAGCTTACATGACTGTATATATTTCTTTTGACTGAAATACTATTGATTTGCATATTTTTTAAAACTGTAAATCTTTTCTAGTTAATTTTATCTAAGTAGAATTCTTTTACAATGACCTATTTTTTATCGCAATCACGACCTACACCGATACACCTACAGCCTACATAGACATAGACGTTATAATTAATTTAATTTAATTAAAGCGAACATAATGAATTCAAATGATATGGGCCCTTGTACCATGGGACCGTCTTGCGATTGCTTTAATTACCATATTACAGAAACGCTAATGAGCTCACAGATTTTGTGTAGAAGAGTTACTAAAGAGAAGCCATTCTTATAAGAAGATAATATAATATCACGCCTTTTATCTCCGAAGGGGTAGAGCTGCACTTTACGGCACTTAATGCCACTGTACAATGTAACACCCACTTTTCACTATTTATGTTATAAGTCCCATATAATAGGGGGGGAGGCTATTGCCATAGCTGCAGAGAACTCGTAGTTTAATAATTTGGCTATAATGTTGCTGTAGGCATGTAACAGTAGGTAGTTAAAGCTTATTATGCGCATGAAGAATAAGAAAGAAGAAAAAATAATTTTTGTGAGTGACAGTGACTCTTGGGTAAGACATAGACTCTTACATGCCTACGTTTATACTTCTATAGGCTATCATTTCTGATTTTTATCAGGCGAATCGGTACATTTTCTTTTGGTATAAAAATAAGGAGAAATGCTATACTATCCCCATTTTAAAATTAAAAGCGAATCATTCGAAATGGATGCTCCCTTTGAACACTACTCTTCATAAAAGTCATTAGAACCCATAGCCAAGTAGTAACCAGTAAAGCAGTTCATTAGGAAGTCCCCTATTGAAGCACTGGGGTCCCAACGATCATATATCCGTACATTACACTTTCATAATACAAAAGCTTATGTCTCAGAACAGTTGCCTCTTCTAATTGGTCTACTCTCGCCTAATAACTGAGATTCTATTTAGAGGTTACGATACTTGGTTATGGATCTCAAGAGTAATAAATTATGACTCTGTTATAAGCACTTTTCTTTATAAAATAAGCCAGTTAACGATCTGACGGATCACCTGATGTTAAGCAATCGGCGTCGCCCTTGGACACCTGCAACACTAGAGGCGTTACAAGTGCGTTACCAGCCTTTTGCAGATTAGGAATTTGAGGGTTGTTGGGATTCCGGTATTGGGGAGATTGGGGAAGGGCAGGGTAATTGGGCCTCCGGTAACCTCACTCACACGACAAAATAACGCAAGCGTTGTTTCACGTCAGTTTTCTGGTCGGCCGTGGTATGACTCCGGTCGAGCCGATCGATTCGTGCCGAAGCATGGCACTCCCACACTTGCACTGCCTGTTCTTAATTTTTTTTAGTGTGTGCTGATCAAATTGCTATGAAACTGAATCTGGTTATTGTCAATAAACAAAATGAAAATTCTTGCCGTAAATTTCGAAAGGGACAGTCTCATTTTTCGTCAATTTCACTGCACACAAAAGAATGTTATTTTTTATCTAAAAATTATTATGAATTAAAAAAATCAGAACTTAATAACACTTCACCTGATTCGACTTAGTACTCATAGATTTTAATGGGTACCTAATAGACTAGACTAAACTCAAAATCAATTGCAACAAATAGACTATATAAACCTAACGATATCGCATCGTCTCCGTCCCGTGATTTCTAACAAAGGTCGGAATCTCATTAGCGACGGGGCGTATCCTAGTGACGTGTTCACTACGAGACGTTATTATTGGACATAACCGCTTAATTCGCTTACTTGATTGCTGCTAGATACTGTAAGCAGTGTCGGCAGATGTAGGAAACTGTCAAGCTAAATATACTTCGTCATATCGCTTGGAAACGTTTTGAAACTCTTAATTTTCCTTATTATTTTTGAACCTAGATCGCAGTTTTTTTCTTTTGCTTAGTCTGATGTTAGATAGTGTTTGGTTTTGCTTCAAATACCACTTGGTGCTACGTGATGGTACTAAATAACTACCTATAGCAAGGTATCATTACAAAAAAACTGCCTCGTTGGCCGAGTGGTCGCAATTGCGACTGCCGAGCAAGGGGTCTCGGGTTCGATTCCCGGGTCGGGCAAAGTATTACTGAGTTTTAAAAAAAAATCTCAGTAGTAGCACGGAGTCTGGAACTGTGCCCGGTATATGGCAATAGGCTCACCCCCTATTATATGGGACTCGTAACATAAATAGTGAAAAGTGGGTGTTACATTGTACAGTGGCATAATGTGCACCTCTGCCTACCCCTTTGAGGATAAAAGGCGTGATGTTATGTTATGTGTTATGTTCATTACAAAAAAAAACATAAGGTATTTTAATGTGCTATGTTGCAATAAAAAAAAAGTACACAAGGTCATCATAACAGGCAAACATAAGGGCAATGGCGGAAAGTTTCGACTTAAAACCCTTTGCCTGGCGTAGATTAACGGCTGTCATAAATTGTAGGACTAACTCCCCGGAAGAACAGATCTCTCGTCCTTTAGAAAATATGTATAGAAGTAGCAGATTAAGGTACTGTTATGTGGGATCTTAGGGACAAAAAACTATTATTTCGATTACTGGAACTTTAAATAAATAATATAAAATACAGAGTTAGAATAGAAAGTGTCCACATCAAAAACGCTTAAACAGAACTAATTCATACATAGCCGGAAATGCTTATGAGGATTTTCAATTGACGTCAATGCATTAAGTAAAACGAAGTAACAACTGAAGCTGGCTCAGCGGTTTACTTAGCCTTGGTATGGAAACGTGATCCTGATATATAAACAATACTCCAATTGTAATTTCTTTAATACGTTAATAACTTTTTCACCTTTGTAATAAAGTTAGAAATCGATTATGGAATCTTAACACATTGCCGCACTTTGATGCGCTGTTCATATGTAATCATATATAACTATATTTTTATTCGATTTCATGAAAACAAGTACCTCAATGTACTCGTCATTCACATGTCGTTCACGTGCTTCATATACCAACAACAAAATTCTCGGTAGACGTCGCCAAGATTTTGATTCATTATGTTTCATTTATAGGAAAAACAAAAATGTGGTGCAGCCAGCAGTGTTTGTTAAAAGTAAGGAGTTTTATTCAAATACACAAAACGTAATTTTTTAATGATTATGGCATTTTTTTAAAATTTAACAACAGTAAAGCTACCTACGACATCGTAGTACATCATTTAATACGGGATACAGTGAATACATTAATAGTTCAGAAGAAATCGAAACATACAACAAGAAAATACTGAAACTGTAAGGAGGTTTGATGTGCATACAAGAAAAAGTATAAAAATAATTCTGGCCATATTGCAAAACAAAAAACTGACACCGTCATGATCGACGGTCATGTCACGAGACGATGTTACGACTTCTTTATATACTAAGTTTGATATTATGTATCGAATTATCCTTTTGTTATAACTATTTGGATGATGCCGCAGAAAGCAAAGGTAACAATTAGGGCGGTACGCCAGAAGAGATCGTGTCAGAAGGGCAAAAAGACCAAAGGAACGGAAGAGCCTCATCCGTCATGAGTATGATTATGACAGAAGTCCGGTAGAGTTTGATGTGGCCAGTTTCATACAACCTGATGATGACCTCGTCGAAGAAGATGGTATATCGATGAGGCAAAGGAATAATAAGCGGTACGTATGGTAACAGTTTGAAAATCATCAGTTTGATATTCAAAATTTGTTTTAAATTTTTAATGTCAATGATTTTGACAGACAGTTAGATGCCTTTTTGACACATTAAAGCCACTCGTCGTGTATTTCTCGTGGAACAGTATTCCATAAAAGTTCAAGTAATCAACTTAAGACATATTTTATTCTACTTTTGGTTACATAACATAAATACTGTTACTTTAAGAAATAAGAAAAAAAATATGAACGCCTTAAAATACGGAATTAATATTTATAGAGAAAACTAAAAGATAATGTAACGCGGCAATTCGATTTCGGTTTGTGTCGGACGCACGCGCACAATTAGTTGCAACACACCACCTCACTATACCTCTTCCCCCGCTTACCCGCCACTGACCGCTCGACGCTTGCGTAGAGCGTTACAAAACAATGAGTCCTGCCGTCGCCGCCGGAGCTGGGACGCACGCGCCCCGTATTTATGCCGCGAATAATCTGAGTTCTTGTATTATTTCGCTACTTTGTTATGTTTAGTTTAAAGTTTTAATCCAATATATACAGTTTTACAGTCAATTGTATGTCGAACTTTATTCCACGCCCCTAAGAACCCCACAAGGCTATGTTGCCACGTTGGATGGCAATGCTTGACCTTTGACCAAGGTAGAAGTCAGCCTTAATAACAGTGAAACTAAACAGTTAAAACAACTACTTGTAACTGATATCCTTGTTCCCAGAAAAAATTCAAAGAATTACGACTACGGCTCCTTACTGGGTCTGAATGTTGATGACAAGAAACGAGATCGGACTCCAGACTACCTGACCATGAGTGACGCTTCTCCAAATTTGAACTTCAACCCTGAAATTCTTAAAACGCAAACTCTCTCTCAGTCAACCCAAAACACCTCGGCTACAAATCAATAGATGATCTTTATAGTCAGAAGTACGGAAATGAAATTCAGGAACATTTACAAAGATGATTTATTGATGGATCAAAACGTTGTCCACAGCCACGAAAAGAAGTGGTAAGTTACAGTAATGAGTTGCTTATGCCATTGCTGCTATTGAATTAAAATATATGTAGATAACATTATACATATAAAAAATCAAAGTTGATTCCTATGTATTATACCTGTAATTCCTATTCTTCCTAAGAATTAACACTTTTCGTACATTTCAGCACCCTAAAAAATATAAAGTTCCCGTTTTTTTCCCATAACAAATCTGAACCCTTGAAGCCAAAGAAAAACAAAAAGAGAAAGCTATTCTGTTTCAATTGTTCTAAAAAGGGGTCAAAGTATCCGGACGAGCCTAAGATCGGAGACGAGATATTTGGTCACTATAAGATAAAGAGATCGTTCGAAGACAAGCTATGTCCAGTTTGCAAGAAGAAATTTTTGGCCAGCTTGGCACAAAATGAGAGACGCAAGAAAGCTTCCAGAAGAGTGTTACATAATAGCAGGCAATACTACCAAAACATATCACCTGAAGCAAAAATAAAAAATAATGTAAAGAATTTAAGAAGGAAGAATGTAGCATTCACCGTGAAGTTCCAGAAACCACTAGAAGCAAGAGAGAAGATTCTAGGGAAAGGCAGTTGAAAGAGTTGGAAGAAGTCCAAAAGAAGATAGACAACGTTGAGATTAACGTCCCTAATTTTGAGAAACCGGCAGAAAAGACTTCGTACAAGTAAGACAGGTTAAGGTATTCTTTATTAATATTAAATTTAAGTTTCTTTGTTAATGTCTGTTTTAGACTAGCTGTACTTTATGTTGTAATAAAAGTTATTTTAGCCTCTTTTAGCTGTATGTTCTTTACAACACATTTGGGTCGTGATATATTTTGACGCCGGCCTCATAAAAACTGACCAATGAATACGTTGAACAGAAATGAATCAGAAGCGTTCTGTGACAAACCTGAACCTTTTTAAATACAATCTTAAGGGATAAATTATTATTTTACGTAACATAACATAACATCATCCTTTTATCCTCGAAGGGGTAGGCAGAGGTATACATTACGGCACTTAATGCCATTGTACAATGTAACACCCACTTTTCACTAATTATGTTATGAGTCCCATGTAATAGGGGGTGAGCCTATTGCCATACACCGGGCACAATTCCAGACTCCGTGCTACTACTGAGATTTTTTGAAAAAGCCCCGTAATACTCTGCCCGACCCGGGAATCGAACCCAAGACCCCTTGCCCGGCAGTCGCACTTGCGACCACTTGGCCAACAAGGCATCCAGTATTAGCAGTATTATTTTACAAGTTAATAAAATTGTCATGGTGTTCACATAAAAATATATTTACATTTTACATGAATACATTATAGGTATGCACTCCAATATTCCTATACATCATTGTCAATAAAATATTACACAATACACTTCAGGTGAAGTCTTAGTAAAATGAGAAACTCGAGGGTAGCTCGGTGCAATATATCGCAGCCTCTTCCTCACTGTCTCAGATAGAAATATGATTTTTCTATCGCCGCACTGCGATATACAGTTTAAAAAAAGTACCTACGATGTGTTCCAAAGCAATTTTCAATAACATTCTTATGGAAGTATTTTCAATTGCTTTTTTGAGGGTTTCAGTTGAATTTGAAGTCTTTAGTGTTGGTTTCACAATTTAAGCATATTTTTTCCACTGTGTATGGACCATCTGCAAAAACATTTCATTATTATTGCTATAATGTTACTTGTGAAGTTATAAAAACGTTAGTACATAACATAACATCACGCCTTTATCCTCGAAGGGGTAGGCAGAGGAATACATTACGGCACTTAATGCCATTGTACAATGTAACACCCACTTTTCACTAATTATGTTATGAGTCCCATGTATTAGGTGGTGAGCCTATTGCCATATACCGGGCACAATTCCAGACTTCGTGCTACTACTGAGTTTTTTTTAAAAAAGCTCAGTAATACTTTGCCCGACCTGGGAATCGAACCCGAAACCCCTTCCCCAGCAGTCGCAATTGCGACCACTTGGCCGACGAGGAACGTTAGTACAATATTTAAATAAATATTTTTTTTATGACACTTACCAATATTGAACCATTGATTGCTAGGTAAGCCAGCTTCTTCTCTAGCTGATACAATAGCTTCTCGGATGGCTATCGGTATCGACACTGACATGCAGATAGGAGCTTCTGCGCATGCTGAAAAATATTAATAAATATTGAATTTATAAATCCAATTTGTTTAGACTTTGAACGAAAATATATATAGAGCAAATAAGTATAATATGTAAGCTTTATTCAGGCCCAATTACACTCCCCTTCCCCAATCTCCCCAATTCCTGAATCCCTAACGATCCTCAAACTCCTAATCCCCAAAAGGCCGGTAACGCACTTGTAATGCCTATGGTGTTCCAGGTGTCCATGGGCGACGCCGATCGCTTACCATCAACGGACGGACGGACGGACGGACGGATCCGTCTGCTCGTTTATTTTTTTATTTTATTTTAAAAGACTTCATGCACACACTAATGACTAGGGCATTTTCCTCCAGCCAGACCTTTGGGTGATGCAGAGACAGAAACAATGGTCGATGCAAGAAGCAAGCGTATTTATGAATCAATCGTTTATCGGCTTATGCCATAAAAAAGAAATAAAGGACCCAGTTTACCAATTTTGAACCTATAACAGAAAATGAATACAAGTCCAAATAGTGTAGTAATACTTAAGAAATCATTGCAACTGATTTCATGCGTTACAAATAAAATAAACGGTATCTTGCAAACTGTCGCTATCAGAAGGCATCGTGCCAAAGAGGTTAACAGGCTCCTCTTTAACTGTTAAAATAACTAACTTGAATATGATATTGATACTGTTTAGTTGCTCCCTATATTTTACTACTAACGTTTCCGCAATAGTGTGTACAGAGTAACTCGATAAATATTAAATATTCTCGTTAATTGAGGAATATGTTCCAGGAATTGTCTTGATTTGTTGAACGTGTTAAGTAACATGATAACAGATACCCATTTTGAAGTTCTGGATTGAGTCAAAGTCAAAGTCAAAGTCAAAAATCTTTTATTTCAATTAGACCAGGAAGGCACTTATGAACGTCAGCAATAGAAATTTAAAAGTGAAGCTATTTGCTCATTCCAAGGTGTAGATTCCTATGGAGAAGAACGAGCAAGAAACTCCATAGGTTACTCTTGAGTCAGGCAAAAGTAATATTGAATATCACTATCCTTTGTTTCATAATTCACTTACTCTAAAAGACATTATGAAAATCAACCTTAATTCTTAATCGATAAATGTGTATGTCCTTTAAATAGTTTAATTTTCCAGTATACGAACCTTTAGACCCAAATATAATTTTGGATGTATACGACTTCTTTCTCAAATAGATTCTAAAGTCCTGTGGTATGTCTCTCGCTAGTGGCACGTAGTAGTTCCAAGTACGATCAGTGAGCAGTTCCCCTGTGTTGTGGTCATAGACCATATTCTCAGATGTCCAGTACCCAAGACCCATGATGAAAGCACCTTCAATCTTTTAAAATGAAAACATGTTTAAAAATAAGAGCTTTCGATATTTGACTCAGCAATTAATGGTAGTAAAATCGGAGGTCCTATCAGCGCAATAAATTTTCTTGTAAAATAAACTGAGTATAGTAATTTGATCAAAAATATTTTATTATGAATTCAAATGACCTCTAGTGACACAAAAATCGCATTGAAAATGTTGTGATCAAAATAAACATTACCTGGCCTACATCAAGCTCAGGGTTTACACTTTGTCCAACATCGTGATGGACATCAACTCTCAATACTTCTATTTCCCCAGTAATCACGTCTATCTCAACTTCAGCCAATGTGACACCATAAACAAAATAATCTTGCTGATCATTTATATCAACAAACCCATGGGCTTGCAGGTCTACAAAATTAGCATAACTTGTCGTTATCAAATCTTCCCAAGAAGGATTATTCATCTGCTTCCGAATTGGTTCTAGTCTTTGCAGTAGTTGGTCACAACATCTTTCTACTCCAATCATTATATTCTGCGTTGTAAGACTCCCTCCAGTAACATATGCATTTGGAGATGAAATTGTATTTGTTTCAGTAATTATAATTTTTTCTACAGGAATATTTAGTTTGTAAGCAGCTACTTGTGCAGCTTTGGTGTTTATGCCTTGGCCCATTTCAACTCCTCCATGGCTAATTGCGACTGTTCCGTCTGTCTGGTATACTACAAGGTTCACGTCAAAATATCTTGGAAAACGATGATTCCATTTAAGGAATACAAATCTGAGGCCTCGTTTCTTCCACCTGTTTTCGGCATTGAATTTATTGACTTCTGTTCTCCTAGTTGTATATTCTGCTGTAGAAGCTAGAGTTTCAAACATTTTTCTGAGATCGTTGTGCTGAGGATCTAGATTTGCAAGTCGCAGTTCATTTGGGTTTATTGATAGTTCATAAGATATTTGTTCCATCATCATTTCAGCCATTGCTATGTTTTCTAGGCTTCCTGGAATGGGATGGTTACAAAGTTCTATATTGTTACAGCAACATTAAAATTTAAGCTATAAATATTTAATTACCTGGAGACCGAAACCAAGTGTTCTTGGCAGTGTCTGTGACAGTGTTATAGCACTTATAGTTCCAGGTACTAGGGTTGTAGCAGTTATTATACACAACGACACCTAACCGAGACAATTCTTCATTGTAGCCGTAACCATTGTCTTCATACAGACTGTAGTCAATGTATTGGAAAATACCTGATTTGTTAACGCTAACCTAGAAGAAAAACAAAAAGCTGTTATATCTTTTCATTGTGTTTATTCCAGATTATTCCAGTGCCTTTAGCCAAACGCTTTAACGCTTGTCTACAGAGAGAGTAAGGTAGAAAACTAAATGTATGGGGATGTCAGTAAATTTCCGTCAATCCCATATAATTTGGTTTTCTATTCTACACCATCGACCTCATCGTTCGCTTGATAAAATTGACGTGTAAAAGTGCTGCCTTGTAGCCTATTTGCAGAAATAAATTCACTTGTTTCACTTGTTACATGTAGACAAGCGCTAAATAGCATTTGGCTACAGCTGCAGGTTATCCCGGTAATGTCAATTCTCGCACATATCATACATATCATACCTCATAGTCAACAGAACTTGGAAACCTTTTCCCATAGGCTCTCGTATTTGTTTCCATTCTATTTATTATTCTACAGGGTCGGTTCAATTTCAATGCTACTAAGCTGGAAGCTATCGCTACTTGTATACAGCGTGATATTTTAAATCCATATGCGCCACCGACACGCCGAACATGAACAGTAATCCTTAAAAGGCAAATAATAATACTTTTATAAAATACGTTTAAAAAAACTGACTTCAACCCCTCTTTTAACGGCGGTTAATTAATATAAGTACTAAAAGCCGCATCAAAATCGGTTTAGCCAAACGCAAGATAATCGCGCACAAACATACATACATACATTATAAACTGAGAAACTCATTTTTTAAGTCGATTAATAAATAAATTTGGTTTTTAAAGCAATAGTACTAAATGACATAAAAGATACTAACTTGTTTTGATCTACCTTCAATGCATGGTATATCATCAGTTGAATTACTGTTGGCCATTGTGTAGTGGCGTACACATCAAACCCTTCTTCTATGGGATTTGTTAAACTAACTAATGTTTCCATAGTAAAATAGTTCTGTGCTTTCAGTGTATTACTTCCCTTGATAACTTTAGCAACATCGTTACCTCTTGTTGTTGCTTTGATTTCTGCGTACAAAGTATTTCTTGCAGGATCCTTCTTACCTTCGGCTACATCAATTACTGGCTTTTCTAGATTTGCGTAAGTTACTTTAACAAAATTAACTGCTTCATAAGCAATGTCTTGATTATCAGCTACAATCAAACCGAGTGGTTGGTTGAAGTATTTGACTTCGCTGCTGCAGAAAACTTCTTCGTTCATATGATACGTATATAGGTCTTTAGGTGTAAAGGAATTCAAGCCAGGGATATCTTTCGCTGAATAGAATGCTATTACACCTGGATGTTTCTATAAATTAAATAATTTTATTAAGGTAAATTATTAAAATTGATTATTCTGTTTACTACAGTTAAATGAGACTTACAAGAGCATTTGAAGGATCTATAGATACGATACGGCCTTTACCAATAGTGCTGAGAACAAATGCGCCGTGAACTTCTCTGGGAAATGTAGGAATGTCATCAGTATATTTCGCTTCACCTGAGCATTGTATCTGAAATTATAAACATTGGCAGAAAATTGCAGTAGGTAATAAGTTTAGTGAACATTTTGTTTATTATGATCGATGAAAACTAAAGAACCGTCGAATTATAAATCAGTGCTGTCTTCAGTGAGGCTTAAGTTATTTTTCTTGAAAGTGTATATAAACTAGATGTCTGAATTATAGGAAAAAATACAATGATTCAAACTTAGACTTAACATTCTAGCCTAACCAAGATACCTATTTTTATATTCCGGTAACCCGAGTAAAGCTGCAAGCGAAGCTTTAGTTAATTTTATTATAAGTGGACTCACCAATCCTTCAATCTTCGGCATGGGCTGGTTTATAGGCCATAAACTGGGGATTGTGTCAAATATCTGTCGACCCTCAGACACCGGTCTAGTCTCATGTAATTTGATTGCCCTTGATTTGTAGCGTGGGTGTATCAAAGTATCCGGACATAAAGCTAGCAGACCCTAGAATGTAAATTCCTTACTTCAATACTCTAGAGGATATTCTCAAAAAGTGACCACTAAACTATACCTCTAAAGGGGTTTAGATCGATTTAACACAAGTTTGCCTTTACATTACTTGAATTGTCTAAAACATAACATAACATCATGCCTTTTA
This sequence comes from Spodoptera littoralis, assembly GCA_902850265.1. Lineage (NCBI taxonomy): Eukaryota > Metazoa > Arthropoda > Insecta > Lepidoptera > Noctuidae > Spodoptera > Spodoptera littoralis. The sequence continues at coordinate 13,991,009 of LR824545.2, forward strand.
TCCCCGAAGAGGTAGACAGAGGTGCACATTATACCATATAATGCCACTATATAATGTAGCACCTACTTTTCACTATTTATAATTATTATGAGTCCCATATTATAGGGGGTGAGCCTATTGCCATATACCGGACATGTTTCCAGACTCCGTGCTACTGCTGAGAATTTTTTTAAAAACCCAGTAATACTTTGTCCGACCCCGGAATCCCCTTGCCTGGCAGTGGCACTTTTATTTTGAGGGGGGAGATATCATCGAATGACTTCTCCCACCCGTGTGAGGCGAGAGGCACTTGCGACCACTCGGCCAACTTCAACCGAGGCAGTCTAAAGTAATGTGTAAAGTAATGACTGGATTGTTTTAGCATTTATGTGTATATTTCTTATTTTGGCAGCTGGTCGCCAAGCCACTACCCAGATCCTGAAGTTATTTGAATTAAGGTTCCATCAAAAAATCTTACTTTATAGAAAAGTCCTACAGCCAGCTGTCTTCTATACTTAGCAGAAAATTCTGGAAGATTATCAGTTACAACTAATTCAGATTTTAATATTTCGGTAGCTTCTTGTAAGATATCATTTTTGAATAATGGCTTCCCAACTAGAAATTGTTCTGTTTCTAAAGCCCGAATGAATTTTGCCGAAAGTCCACCAAATGTTATCCTGGTGTTAACAACAGTGTTATCGGGATTAAGTTTGTATAAAAATCCAGAATTGACTACAGCGTGTGCATTTTCAGAACGAGGCATAATCTGAAAAAATAATGATTAATTTTAAGACCAATTCAACATTGTATATTGAAAAAAAAAATGTCTGATTAGTCAAAGTCAAAGTCAAAATCATTTATTTCAATTGGGCCAGAAAGGCACTTTTGAACGTCAACATAAAAATTTAAAGTGAAGCTATTTGCTCATTCTAAATCCATAAAGTGTGGGAGAGCCATGCTTCGGCACGAATGGGCCGGCTCGACCGGAGTGATACCACGGCCTCACAGAAAATCGACGTGAAGCAATGCTTGCGTTGTGTTTCGTCGTGTGAGTGAGGTTACCGGAGGCCCAACCCTCCCCTTCCCCAATTTTCCTAATTCCTGAATCCCCAATGATCAACTCCTAATCCCCAAAAGGCCGGTAACGCACTTGTAACGCCTCTGATGTTCCAAGTGTCAATGGGCGACGTCTATTGCTTACCATCAGGTGATCCGTCTGCTCGTTTACCGGCTTATGCCATTAAAAAAAATCCAAGGCGTAGATTCCTATGGAGAAGAACAAGCAAGAATCTCCATAGGTTACTCTTTTTCAATCAGGTTCATAATACAATTCTCTAGTTACATAGTTTTGTTAATTTTTAATTTGACAAATAAGACTATACTATTGGTTCGGTAACTGGCCAACCGGCTGCAGCGCAACTCTTTGTGTGACCCACAAATTGTTGGTTTGGGTGTCATATCTGACACCCAAACCTGAAACAATTTCAATTGTGTCGATAGACACAGGAAAAAATCTTAGTGTGGGGTAACATTAAAAAGAAATTGAGTCTTTTTAAGATTTGCGATATACTAAAGCCCTTTGAAACTAATATTTTTGTTTAGCATAAAAATGAAATGAGTTTTCAAAATTAGAATAATAGAATTCAAAAATTGTCAACTCCAATTTTACACCATACAGTAACAACTATGATCAAATAACTAGAGGTAGTATCATCTAGTAGAAGGTTAAAATTCGTACCTTGTAAGTAACTAATTTGTACTCCTGGCTAAGTGGCGGCAACATTACGTTCAAAATCAGCTTCCCTTTCATCTTCAGCTTTAAGAATTCCTGCATGTTTACGATTTGTGTATTACCTTTTGAACACACTGAAATTAAGAGGCTCTGTATCAATAAAACATAACTCAAGTTTAAACCAATCATGGTTTTTCTTTAAAAACCGGCCTAATTATAATATTTACCAAACTTTAAGGCAATTCTTTTTAAAGACAAACTTTAATAATGCAATACCCTCATAGTCTAAAAAGAGATAAAACTAGAATATGTTCAAAAACTAAAATTGGGTAGTTAAAAACTTATATCGGTTTCGAGATAGTTAAAGTTATGTTAAAGAACGTTTTTATGAACAAAACATTTTTATAGCATTATAATCTTCGATCAACTATAACTTCGATGAAGAAAAATAATTACAAATTAGGGTATATCTTGGGTGTCTTCAAAGCCCGAGTGAATAGGTTGCTTATGGGACGACGTGTTCCATCGTAGACCGCATCATCGCTTACCACCATGCGAGATAGTGGTCAAACGTCGGCCCATCAACAATAAAATAAAAAAATTAAAAATGATAGACTTACTAATAGTTAACTCAGCACCAACAGTTTCAAATAACAGAAACAAATCTGATGAAAAATCATTATGTCTGTGCTTTATCATCAAGTTCCCGGCTATAGAGCCCACCTGAAATCATGACATTTTGAAATAATTCTGTACCTCTATAGTATAGTTATATTGTATTAAAAAAAATCTTATTTTGAAGGATTACTCAATTCCATAGCCAAGCCATTAAGCAGAAATGGTACCATAGTTTTTTTTGTTAAGAAATATATATTTATATAAAATATATATTTTTAAATCCTTTAATATTCTTGCAAGGGTAAGTAAATAGACGATTTCGACGATATGGAATTGTAGCTTTTTATCATTGGCTATGATCGCTGATTAAAATGCAATTTCCAAATGATAGCCACAATTCTAGACTGAACTTGACATTGCCCATTCCTGGAGTTGGAATCAAAACATAATCACACTAATATTATAAATGTGTAAGTTTTTTTTGTTTGGATGTGTGTCCGTCAACCACGCGGAAATTACTGAACTGATTTTAATGAAAGTTGTTTTTTTTTAAAGGGGAATATCATCAAATTACTTCTCCCGCCTGGGTGAGGCGGGAGGGAGTGTCAGACTCCTACTGGCTAAAAATCATCCCGTTCCTACTCCTGCACTTCGAGCTGGAGCCCCGGTAACCCGTTAAGTTCTCCGCGGCATGAAATTTGGTATACAGTGAGGGTGTGGGCTGACTTAGGTGATACTTTTTATCCCGATTAATGCTCCCACGGGATAAAACAGGAATCATATTCTACGCTGTCGAAGCGCGGACAATAGCTAATATTCAAATAAAAAAAGATATACTCACATTTCGAACTGCTATATGGGCAACCAATACAATATGATCGTACAAAACTTTTAAATAACTGAAGCTATCTTCTTGTTTAGACACAGTGTTTAATATTTCTAGTAAGTGGCTAAGTGTGGTTTCTGCTCGTATTACAAGATTTTGATCAAGGTAATAACCAGTTAGGTCTTCAACTTGAGTCACATCTATAAGTACTTGAGGATTGTATTTAAGCTCATCTTCTGGGTAAACTCCTACAAATTAAATAATAAATAATTATTAATAGTAAATTTAAATTTATTTCATTTTATAATGTTATTCTTTCAGATATTGGGTCAGCTTGATCACCCATAAAATATTCAACAAGAATCATTATGATCGTATTTTTTTTAGATTTTATATTTATTTATTTCAAAAATAATTTACATTGTGTGTGAATTGAAGCTTAAAACTAATAACAACTAACTAATAACAACAACTGATAGATGCCATCAATAAAGTTGAAGAACATGACGTGACAAGAAATCAGCATAATCCGTACAGAAATCAACTGATTTGACGACGAAATAAATCATTATTAATATATCCATATATTTATTTAAACTTTCTCTAAAATTACATTTTTAAATACTACCTCTACAGTATAAAAATAATATTTAAAAATATAAAAATATAGTTATTATTAATATAGTTATTACAAAGGAGCGATATCAAGAGATGATATTGACACTTATAAATAAACTTCTTCTACAACAATTTGTAATCAAAAAAATCATTCTTACCTCTACCAGTATTCCCACAAACCAATTTATATGAATCACATCCTTCTGTCTTCAATACATTAAATATATCGGCTATTTTATTAGCTTTGTACCAAACCTTTCCATCCTTCAGATTAATCTTCAAAATACCACCATTTTTATTCAAATCACTCATTGACAGCATACACCAATCTTCTTCTTCGCAAGGTTTATTCGTCTTGCTGCAAATTTTCAAGTCTTCTATGTCAGCTAGTTCAATTTTATTCGTTGAATCACTTGCAAAATTTTTGAATGCATCCAAAATTGGCCGAAAGCCTGTACACCTGCATATGTTACTTCCAAATGACTTTTCTATTTCTAACTGGGTTAGGTTCTTTTTGCTTTGGAGAAGACTGTAAAAGTATGGAATACATTGGTAAATTATTTTAGGAAATTAATAAATGTTTTTGTATACTGTTTTAGTATAATTGACAAAGCTGAATTAGACCTTAAAACTGGACATATATAATGCAGATTTCAATGTTTGTACTGCGTCATTGGCCGAGTGGTCGCAAGTGCAACTGCCAGGCAAGGGGTCTCGGGTTCAGTTTTTGGGTCGGGCAAAGTATTACTGAGTTTTAAAAAAAATCTCAGTAGTAACACGAAGTCTGGAATTGGGCCCGGTATATTTCAATAATAGACTGTTGCGGGCGTCCATTGGTGGCGCTGATCGCTTACCATCCGGTGAACTGTCGGCTTGTTTGCCTCCTATACCTAAAAAAACCCCAATTACATGGGACTCGTAAAATAAATAGTGAAAAGTGGGTACAGTGCGCAGTGGCATGAAGCCCGTAATGTACACCTCTGCCTACCCCTTCGGGGATAAAAGGCGTTATGTTATGTTATGTAATTTAATGTTTCAGGACATTTTCTTCTTTATCCGCAATAATTTATTACTCTTATAAAAAGTGTTCTCACATACCTGTACATAGCCATTACCCACCCAGGTGTACAGTACCCACATTGAGACGCATTATATTTCGCCAGTGTAGTTTGTAGAGGATGATAACCCTTGTTTTTGTTGCCTACTTCCTCAATAGTGGTGATCTCCAAACCATGGCAAGCAGTGATTGGTAGAACGCACTGGAAGAAATAAATGTAAAAGATTTTTTTTTAAAACGTTGCCCCACACTAGGATATCTCCTGTGTCGTAGGTGCGTTTACAAACATACAAGTTCACATACACATGACACCCAGACCCGAAACAACAATGGGGATGATGACAGGGTATGAAAATTAAAAATATAATTAGTCCGTAAGTTAGGTAATGAAAAAATATTAGACACGTATTTTTTTATTTTGTCGTATAATAAAACAATAGGTACTTAGATAAAACGAATCAAAGTTTAGGAGTGGGGGCTAAAACGTCATTCCTTAGTATAAAATGTACTGAGAAGTGACGTCACGCGACATTTCAAATCAATCAATCAATATCTTCGAAACTATTCGTTTCTGTGAGAAAATAAAAATTACGTGTCTAATGTTTTTAAATAATCTATCAGACGTACATTAAAATAAAAATTAGTCGTCTACCCCATTTGTGGATCACACAAAGTGTTGTTCCGTGCGGGAATCGAACCCGCGACACTTTGCACGGCAGCCGGTTGCTCAGACTCCGCACCAACCATGCAGTCGGCGATGATCGATTATGACAATTCACATCACATCATCTACCTATAAGTGGCCACTCTTGGCCAAAGGCCTCTTCTAGTAGAAAATGAAGGTAAGATTTGGTAAAGATAATAATTAATCAACTAGACTTGCTAAACACGTTCTTGAAATAACTAGGTTTATGCTTTAGAACTCCAAAACAATACGTAACATTGTTTCCTTCTTGTGTTAAATGCACAACTGCCGAAGAGAGACTAAAAAGGGGGAGATACTGTAATCATTATTCACATCTAAAAGTAGGTACCCTTAACTAACGAGCATGCATGAAAAGGCTAATGGTTGCTCAGGAAACGAAAAAGATATGTAAGAATCGTAGCAATTGGCTTATCATGGTCTCAGCCTACCCCCAACCCCCTTAGAGACAGGCGTGTGAGGCGTGAGGTTATGTTTGTAAGTATATTTGTATATTTCCGTCATTCGAACAGTATAATGTGCATAATTTTATCGATTGTAGAACAAGTTTATTGTAACGACAAACTACATTAAAGTATATAATTCACATATTTACCGAATTAATAGCATACGGTAATGCAGGTGGTCGTCGTGCTGTAACAATGCATGCGCCACAGGACGCCTGCCTGCACATATACTTGGTGCCGCGAAGTTCCAGGTGATCACGTAGGTACTCCAACAGCATCACAGTTGAACTCACCTCACAGCCGACTACAATTTTATTTAGCAATGTTAGCATAAGTACATTGAGAAGGTCTTTTTTATGGAATAAGCTGGTCAACGAACAGACGGATCACTGATGGTAAGCAATCGGCGCCGCCCATGGACACCAGAGTCGTGATAAGTACGTTACCCGCCTTTTGGGGATTATTAAATTTAGGATTGTTGGAGATTCGGAGATTCAGGAGATTGAGGCTCCTCCCCGATCTCCAGTAATTTAGTAAACTCAGTAGTTGGGCCTCACTCACACGAAGAAACACTACGCAAGCGTTGCTTCACGTCGGTTTTCTGTGAGGCCGTGGTATCACATCGGTCGAGTCGGCCCATTCATGAAGCATGGCTATAGCGACTATGACAAAAATATGTTAAATATTAATGTTTTCAAAATATTGTGTTAGTTATGGTTTGATATCAAGTCACTCACCAGAATATTCATGTCCATTAATTTTGAATCTCACTCTATCCATTGTAAAATTAATTAATTACTTCACTTCTTTACTGGCGCGACTGCTTGGCACGTGCGCATAGAACAAATGAAATAGTATTGTTATAGAACTCTTCAAGTTGATAACTAGACACGTAATTGTATACAATGTAAGCTAGTTAAATATGTCGCGGAGAACCTAACGGGTAACCGGGGCTCCGGCTCGACGTGCAGGAGAAGGAACGGGATGGTTTTTAGTCAGTAAGAGTCTGACACTCCCTTCCGCCTCACCCAGGCGGGAGCAGTCATTCGATGATTTCTCCCCCTTAAAAAAAGCTTGTTAAACATAAAACTATATATTATATAATGTAACATATTTTAACCCCAGGCTTTTCCTATGTATACCATTACGCCATTATTCGATTTATTTTATGTTAACACACTGACATAAACCATTTAATGCCCACATTCTATTGATTCCAAATAGAACATAATGCATTGTTAAGTAGGTTAGCTTATCAGTGAATAAAACAAGTGGAAAGAGGTGTATGTTACTAACAACTTAAAAAATAACTATCCTGGCATTTTGGGGTTTTACTATCACTACATAGTATAAAACAAAGTCGCTATCCGCCGTCTGTTTGTCCCTATGTATGCTTAGATCTTTAAAACTACGCGACGGATTTTGATGCGTTTTTTTAATAGATGGAGTGACACACTAGCGTTTGTCCAGCGTGAAATGAAGGCTCGCTTCTCATGCATGCGGGGAGGGTTCGACCCCTACCAATAGTAATGTACCAATGTAACTTTTCAGTGTTGTAAGTAGGCTCTTCCTTAGATTATTTAGACACCACTAACGAACGGTGAAGGAAAACATCGTGAGGATATCTGGTATTATAATTTTTAATTATAAGTTTGATATCGCCAACCCGTAATGTGCAAGCGTAGTGATTAATCCTCAAACCTTCTCCGTGTGAGAAGAGGCCTTTGGTCAGCAGTGGCCACTTATAGGCTGTTGATGTTAGTCCAGCGTAGGCATTCGATAAACGTATGTACAGAGACGCCTGCGCCGAGAAGTTGTGGCGTCTGCGCGACGTTTATCGAACGTCTACGCTACAGCATACGGTGGCGGTGTACCCTGCGTGGGCTGAGCACTGCCATGTCCTCAGGAATGTGATCGGCGACGGTGACCTCTCGCGTCCGATAAGAAGGAGCTGGAGTGCGTAAGGAACGAACTTCCTCATTCCCCTGCCGTCATGAGAGACACTGGGTGTCGAGGATCGCGAGACGTAATCATGGGATTGCCGCGCCTCAAGGAGCCATTAAACCACCACAGATGGGGCCCAATAGGGCTGATGCCGATTCGGAGTCGCGGAGGATTTAATGGCCGGGGCTCCGGGTCGAAGTGCAGGAGTAGAACAGAGTGGTTTTTTAGTCAGTAAGAGTCTGATACTGCCCTTTACTCACCCAGACGGGAGAAGTCATTAGATGATATTCCCCTCTTAAAAAAAGCCTTGTCGTCTCTAGTCGATAATTTAAAAATAGCTGCAAAACTAACATTGTTTTAACGAGCTAATAATACAATCCCAAAACCATTTGTTACCAAGGTACTCTTAGGCCAACCTCCAATCCTTGAATTTATTGACCATCAGATAAAATAAATTTAAAGATTAACAAGTACCTATTAACATTTGACTGTGGCTGGTACCTATCTTAAAAATGATTTTTAACAACATTTTATTGGCCTAATTAGTTGCATTTACATAATCGACCGCTTTTCATTCAAACTTGTTCAGATAAAGTATTTGGAAAAGCAATTGATTACAGCAATTATTTTAATTTTACTACATGAAAGTATAATTACTTCATTAGTGCTATCTTTTACTGTCACCGCTGAAAAGTCATCGACATCGTAAAATACTCAAATGTTTAAGAATTTGTAAATGTTAAGTAACTATATAACATTAAACTTAATTAAGGGCTAGCAGTGGGCAAACCTAAGTTGTAAATGATGAAATTATTTACTCAAGTGATTAAAATTATGCAACTAATTTGAAAGTGACGGGTTATGATTGCGGCACGGTTGGTGTGGTGGCTGGACGTGCCGCGGGTTCGAGTCCCGCACAGAGACTCTTTGTGTGATCCACGAATTGTTGTTTCGGGTCTAGGTGTCATGTGTATATGAACTTGTAGGTATATTTGTAAACACACCCACGACACAGGAGACAATCTTAGAGTGAGGCAAAATTAAAAAAAAAAACGGAATTCCTTTTTTTTAAGCGAGGAACATTATCCAATGCCTTCTCTCGCCCTCCCGGCGAGAGGGAATGTCAGACTCTTACTGACTAAAAACCACCCCGTTCCTTCTCCTGCACTTCAAGCCGGAGCCTCGGCAACCCATTAAGTCTTCCGCGGCTCCGTATCGGCATCAGCCCTGTGAGAGTGGGGGTCTGATGGCTCCATGAGGCGCGCGCGGTACGCGACGCGCCGTACGCTCGGGTCTGGTTCTGGTCGGGCGGCGAGTTACCCGTGCTCACCGTCCGCAGGCCCATCCTTACGGTGGCATTCGGCAGTGCTGACTTTTCGACTGATGATCATCATCATCAACGATTATAAGGACAGGAATATTGAAAATCATCAAGAAAGTGTATTGTCGACTTTATTACATGGGGGTTACAATAGTATATGTTCCTTTGAGGCTTGTTTAACAGGAGGAATGTTATTTTTCAAAATAAAATACCTTTTTTTAAGTAAAACATTTATTTTGTAATGTAAATATGGCTTAAGTTTTGTATAAAGAGCCTTTATAGACATAATTTCTCTACATACACTAAAAATTACATAAGACGTGTATATAATAGTAGGTAATTATGTATATCATAGGTAAAATAAAAATTGTAAGACAACAATTTGTACATACAACAGAAAAGTAAGCAACACTCAAACTTAAACTCTATTGTTTGGTATTAAGGTTGAGATTACAAAATTTCAGGCAGCTTACTTTGCCTTTGACTACACATAATTATTATGTATCGAAAAAAAATCAAACATAAAAACAAATAAAAAAGTAAACGATTGGGTAAGTAATGATAAAAGCAACAAATTGATAGAAAACGAAAATATTTCTTTTTTAATAGATAAGGTACTAATTAAACTTGAAGTCTTGAATTTTGGTTTTGGTTGCCATGCAAATCTGTTCCGTTGTGAACGGCCCATCTGAAAAAAAAAAATAATGTGAATTAAATAGTTATCATAACATCACGCCTTTCGGTATCGGTATGCAGAGGTGCACATTACCGCACTTAATGCTAATGTACAATGTAACACCCGCTTTTCACTATTCATGTTATGAGTCCCATGTAAGTGGTGAGCCTATTACCATATACCGGGCACAATTCCAGACTCCGTGCTTCTACAGAGAATTATTAAAAAACCCATTAAAACTTTGCCCGACCCGGGAATCGAACTCGAGTCCTTTTGCCCGGCAGTCGACCACTCAGCCAAAGAGACAGTCTAAACGTAAAAAACATGACTCATTCTCATAAATTAATTTATATGAGTTAAGCCTCTTACAAGCGTCAATGTTTTTTATAGTATTGACGTGGTATTGACAGTAAATCATAAAGTTGCTACATACCAATATTAAACCAGTCAGTGGTCGGAATACCAGATTCCTGCCTGGCCTGAGCGATGGCTTCCCTGATGGCGAACGCTACAGCCACTGTAGAACAGATGGCTGGTTCCAGTTGCTGAAAAGTATTTAATTTATTATTAAATCAAACATAACATAACATCACGCCTTATATTCCCGAAGGGGGGCAGAGGTGTACATTATACCACTTTACATTGTAACACCCACTTTTCACAATGTTATGAGTCCCATGTAATAGGGTGTGAGCCTATTGGCATACACCGGGCACAATTCCAGACTCCGTGCTACTACTGAAAATTTTTAAAAGCCCAAGTAATACTTTGCCCGACCCGGGAATTGAAACCGAGACCCCTTGCTTGCGACCACTCGCCCAACGAGGCAGTCAGCAGAAGTTATTAAATCAACTATTTCGTTTATTAATTATCGTATATTCGAGGTGCAAGCATGTACAGATGTAGATAATTAAACGTAAACTTATTATAATTCACAAGTGTTCGTCAAAACATGTATCAATTGATATATAAGCGCAAGATATCAAGTTTCAATCGTTCTTCTACAAAAAATAATTAATGTAACAAAACATTTTAGTTCCTACCTTTGGATCCTAAATGATGTCATTGCTGTAAGAATTCTTCTTAAAATAGACCCTGAAGTCCTGAGGTATGTCTCTCGCCTGAGGTATGTGATAGTCCCAGGTCCTGTCTGTGAGGATTTGTCCAGTTTCAGCATATTGCAGCCTCTCACAGGTCCAGTAGCCAAGGCCCATTACGAAAGAACCTTCCACCTTAATAAAGAAAATAATTTGATCAGACTTAAAATAATATTTTAGTAAAATTATGTATGTGTGCCTTTTTATATTATTTTTAAGACCCTAATCACATTATAATACTTTTGTCTATTTATTGCAAAACTCATAATTAAGGGTTGTGGTTACAATCATTAGAATCACCAGACATCTAAAAATATTTTAAAAACAATATGATGTGAACTTACCTGTCCAACATCAATTTCAGGGCTGATACTAAAACCGACATCTTGTAGAATATCTGCTCTCAGTACTTCAGATTCTCCAGTCAATATATCAATTTCCGTTTCAACCAAACACATTCCATAAACGTTGTAAACTTGAGCGTCAAGTAAGCCTGAAAACCCATGTGCCTGGAGATCGACATCGGCATTGTAAGCGGCTGTGATCACTTGCTCCCATGTTGGATTGGTCAAAGTAGCCCTAATGGGTGCCAACCTCTCATTCAACTGATCACAACACCTCTTCAGTCCAATTAGCACAGATGTTGTTGTCAAACTTCCACCAGAAATAAAACTATTTGGAGTAATAATTGTGTTGTTTCCTTTAATTTGTATTTTCTCTATGGGTATCTTTAAGAAGTAGGCAGCTAATTGCACTGCTTTAGTGTTGATGCCTTGTCCCATTTCCACACCAGCATGTGTTATGATTACAGTTCCGTCGGCTTGGAAGACTGATAAGTTTATATCAAAGCGTTGTGCACCAACTGGCGACCATCTTGCAAAAGCCCACCTCAGTCCTCGTTTCTTCCATCTGTTCTGAGTATTGAACGAATCTACTGCTGCTCGTCTAGTATTGAAATCTGAATTTTTTTTGAGAGTATCAACCATTCCTCTCAATTCCTCAGCTAGCGTTGAGTCGAGATTAGCCAAACGCACGGCCACTGGATCTAAAGATAGCTCATAGGAAATCCTTTCTAATATGTTTTCCATAAATGATATGGCTTCCAATGTACCTGAAAGATTGTAAAATATTTATTATTTAAATACAATTATCCTTTATCTAATAGTTGTTATTATACTTTAGCTTAATTCATGTCGGCAACCCATCTAAACACCACATAAATAAATAAGTTTCTTAGGCCTACCTGGCGATCTACACCATGTATTTTTGGCCATATCAGTGATAGTGTCGTATGCTTTGAAGTTCATCTTGGTAGCATCATAACAGTTATTGTAGACGCCTGCACCCAGAGCTGTGAGGGTCTCGTTGATAGTATAACCATTGTCTTCATAAATGGTCGTGTCTAAGCGTTGGATTACTCCTGCATTGTTCACTGCGATCTGAATGCAAGTGCAATTATTGAATCAATAGACATTATAATAATCCTATATTGCGACCACGTTAACGTAGTTGACTACATGTTTGTAGATAAACATTTGACGAAGATGTTTAATATGAATAGCATAATTATGTAAACGTATAAAAGGCAATTTTTAAAAATAGTAGTAGGTATCTTGCCGCATCGTTGTGTACAGTATAATAACATTTTATTAAACAGATGTGTATGATTCATACGCAATTGAATACAAACCTCATAATCATTGACACAAGGTAATCTTTTGCCGACTGCTTTGAAATTCGTGGTCAATGGCTGAATGAACCTGCAGGGACGATTCAGCTTCTGTACCACGAGACTGCAAGCCACGGCTGATTGGATACTGCGAGATATCTTCATGCCGTATCCACCGCCAATACGACGCACGTAGCAATCAATTCTGGAAAAATAATCACATTTCCTCAATCAACCACCTAGGTAGGTAGCAAATGCTAGGATGAACTATACAATTCTATAATTATTTAAATTATATGACAAATGGAATTCGATAAAGGTCGAACATAAATGTAGACTTACTAGGATTCTTCATTAAAATAAGACCTGTAATTACTAATTAGTACGTACTAGAAAGTTACAGGTTTATGAGACACTAATTTAAACCAAAAGGTCATGGCTCATAAAATGAACTCAAATTGTAGAAATAAACCTATGGCTGGTTTTAGTGTCGCGCTGATAGCTAAGTGTCATTAAAAAACGCTACCTAGAAAATCATAAATTTCGGCTATAGGTACGTATGGTCAGCGTGTCACTAAAACCATCCTATAGGTCAAACTTCTTTGTACTATTAACTGATTAACGTACTTGTTTTCTTCCATTTTCAAAGCTCTTGAGATCATGACATGTGTTCCATCAAGCCATTGAGTAGCGCAGTGCACTTCTAATCCTTCTTCAGTTGGTTTGGCCAAACAAACCAGGGTTTCCATAGTAAAAGGATACTGTCCATACAGCGTGCTGCTTCCAGTAATAGTTTTGAACACATCAGTACCAGGGCTAGCAGCATCAACAGAAGTAAAAAGAGTATTCCTAGTACTATCAGCTTTGGCTACTTTTATATCTGTTACTGGTTTTTTGACGTTCTTGTAAGTTACTTTGACCAGTTTGGTAGCTCTGTCAGCTAAGTGTTGGGTTTCTGCTACAATTATGCCCAAAGGTTGATTATAATATTTGACATTTCCATCGCATAGTACTTCTTCGTTTCTTTGATACAGTAAACTCTCTGCTGGTGTAAAAGAATTTAGTCCTGGTATGTCTTTTGCTGTGTAGAAAGCTACAACACCTGGGCATGCCTATAAAAAATAATAGTTATGTAAAATATAATTTTGGACATTGAATATGTTTTGGATCCTAATATTTAAACTCATAATCAAAAATCATAACTTACCAATGCAGCACTTGGATCGATTTTGGTGATTGTACCTACAGCCACCGTTGTTAGCACAAACGCTGCAAAAACTTCTTGTGGTAAAGATGGAATGTCTTCGGTGTACTGTGCTTCTCCTGCACATTGGATCTGGACAAGATAAATCCGTTTACAGTATATTTTAAAAGATGGACTAACAACATTTTAAAACGTTGTTCAACCATTTAATTTACTTACTAAAGACTCCACTTTAGCGATAGGCTGGTTCAGAGGCCATTTCTGAGGGTCTGTGGTAAAGATCTGGCGAGAATCTGACACTGGTCTAGACGCATGCAAGTTGATAGCTCCTGACTCGAACCGGGAGGCTCTAATAGATGTCGGGCAGAGTGTCAGCAGACCCTGTAATGGAGATCAAAGCGTGAGAAATATAAGAAAATATTGTCCAAAGATTATATCTAATGTATTAGTGAAAAATATTTTTGAGTATAATTAATAAAGAACTTCATCATTATACCTACGTTTTAAATCAAAATTAAACACGCTATTATGTTACTTTAAAAATAAAATAAAATTCTTAGTATTAGATACATATGATATGTATATGATATTACTAAAACCAGCACTGTATTTAATATAAATAACAGATGCAACTCAAACTCAGCGCCAAAATGGAAAACAGTTGTGCCAATCTAACAACTTTAAAAAAACAAAATAATTAATTTGATACCATAAACAAATCATCCATTCCCGATACTTTTTTGACTGAATGTACAATAAAAATAATAAGTTAGATAAACCATATTTGAAACAGAATGAACTTGTGATTGGTTAAAAAAATAAATAATCGTTAGTAGTTAATGTATAATTACTTCAAATACGGTACAAAACTAGCTAGACAAATATTTTGTTAGGTACTTATTTTTAAAGACCACAACGAGATTAGTTTTATAAGAACTTTCTAGTCTAGACAGGAAATTGTGCTGAATTAAAAACAAGAGAAGCAATGGCTTATGTTGTAAGTACATGAGATATTTTAGTAAAACGGTCTTTGTATTTGAACAATTTTTTCTTTTTAGAAGGACAGTTAATAATAGTAAATGATATGAAGAATTGAAATATAATTGACCCTATACAAGGTACTGTTGACATTTTGTTTTGTATTATAACTTTCGTGAGAAATATTTAATATATTATTATTATGTTTTTATACGTATATATATATATATTAATTTTACTAGGAACTCGACTATAATTTTGAAAAACAGTTCCGTGAGTAAGGGTAAATCATAATAATTAATGTATCATTGTTTTTTATACACTGACATGATTTTATACATAGACTGCCTCGTTGGTCGATGGTCGCAAGTGCGACTGGCGGCAAGGGGTCTCGGGTTCGATTCCTGAGACGGGCAAAATGTTACTACGTTTTTAAAAAAATCTCAGTAGTAGTACGGAGTCTGGAATTGTATGGCAATAGGCTCACCTCCTATAACATGGGCTCATAACATAAATAGTGAAAAGTGGGTGTTACGTTGTACAGTGGCATTACGTGCCGTAATGTGGGCGTCTGCCTACGCCTTCGGGGATAAAAGGCGTAATGTTATGATGTTATGTTTTTCGACTTACTCACGTAACCGTTTGACTAGGAACTCGACTATAATTTTGAAAAACAGTTCCGTGAGTAAGGGGAGAACTTAATAATTAATGTACTATTGTTTTTATACACTGTAGAGTATTTTATAGGCATAAAAATTTAAATAATGCTTGTATTCTAACCAATTAACCAGATATCTTACCTTAAAGAACAAAGACTTAGCCAAGAATCTCCTATATTCCACAGAAGGTTCTGGTGGCTTTGGCTCCACAATCATCTCTCCCTCCAGCACTGCTAGGGCTCCTTGTAACGTGGTATTGTCGAACAACGGCTTTCTAAGTAAGAAGCTCTCGGTGGCCACTGCTCTTAAGAACTTGGGTGAAAGACCTCCGTATACAATCCTAGCTCTGTCCACTCTGTTGGTAGCAGTTAGTTTGTACAGACATCCCATGTTGACGATGGCGTGCGCACTTTGCGCTCTTGGCATTAGCTGAAAATACATAATCAGTATTTACTTTTTAAGGGGGAATATCATCGAAAGACTGCTCCCGCCTGGGTGAGGCGGGTGGGAGTTTCAGACTCTTACTGACTAAAAACCACCCCGTTCCTTCTCCTGCACGTCGAGCCGGAGCCCCGGTTACCCGTTAAGTTCTCCGCGACACATAATCAGTATAATAACTTTCGTAAGACATACTAAACTAAGTAAAATCGCGGGTTACTCACGTGAATATACTGAAAAAAGTTCATGAGCAGCGTGCGCGGTCGCGGCGACGTCACGCAGCTCACTGGAGATAGAGCCCCTCTGTTGTTCGAAACTAGTAGAGCTTTTCTCAGTATATTCACGTGAGTAACCCGCGATTTTACTTAACATAATCAGTATGTTAATTATTTTCTTAAAGACTAATATATTTTTATACACATCTTGCAATCGCAATCTAATTTATACAGTTACATGTATCATACATTCAACTGCACGGTTGTCGCGGTGGCTGGGTAACCGGCTGCCGCGCAACTCGTAACGGGTTCGATTCCCGCACGGAGTAACTCTTTGTGTGATCCACAAATTGTTATTCCGGGCGTGAGCTTGTATGCTTGTAAACGCACCCACGACACAGGAGAAAATCATAGCGCGGGGCAATGTTTTCATAAAAAAATCAAAATTGAATTTATTCCAAGTGTAAAACAAATATCCAGGTTACTATAATCGATAACTATTAAATACCAAGAACATTAAACTTTAATTTTAGTGAAATATTTCCTTACCTTATATGAGAAAAATTTGTATTCATCGCTCAACGGTGGCAGCATCACATTTAGAATAATTTTCCCCGTCATATTTATCTTTAGGAAGGTGTCCATCGATACTGTCAATGTTGCCCTGGTGATATCAGCTGTAATCAAATTATAGTAACAATTATTAGATTTTTAAATCCTTAAGACTGCCTCATTCGCCAAGTGGTCGCAAGTGTGACTGCCGGGCAAGGGGTCTCGGGTTCGACTCCCGGGTGGGGCAAAGTATTACTGGGCTTTTTAAAAAAAAAATCTCAGTAGTAGCACGGAGTCTGGAATTGTGCCCGGTATATGGCAATAGGCTCACCCCCTATTACATGGGACTCATAACATAAATAGTGAAAAGTGGGTGTTACATTGTACAGTGGCATAATGTGCACCTCTGCCTAGACCACACATAACATAACATCACGCCTTCTGTCGGGGACAAAAGGCATGATGTTGTCAATATTTAAGATGTCAGTAAACTAAAAATATTGTTTACTTCTTAGCGGGTAATATTGATTCTTTTAGAACGAATTATACATTTTGCTTAGTATTCTATCGGTACAATCGGTGTAACCATTGTTTCCGAAATAAGTGCTTGTATTATATAAAACCCTTTTACTTACTGATAGTAACCTGAGCTCCTATAGTATACAACACCAAGAATATATCAGACGGGAAGGAGTTGTCCCTGTGTTTGATCATCAGGTTGCCTGCGATTGTACCCAACTGTAATTAGAAAACAAACATTTTCACTAACTTGAAACATACTGCTATTGTGTTATATATAGGAGTAGTAAAACTTTTTTTTAAGGGGGATAATCATGACTGCTCCCGTCTGGGTGATGCCGGAGGGAGTGTCAGACTCTTACTGACTAAAAACCGAGCACGTCGAGCCGGAGTCTCGGTAACCCGTTAGGTTCTCCGCGACAGGAGTATTAAGACTAAGTATAATATTTTTAAACTAACTTACGTTTCTGACAGGTATATGTGCGACCAAATCAATGTGGTTGTAGAGATTTATCAAATATCCAAAGTATTCCCGTTCAGATGCTGCCTTCAGAATTTCAAGAAAATCTGTGAGTGTATTACTAGCACCGACTATGAGGTTTTGATCATAAGTAACTACTTTGAGCTCCTGAAGTGTGCTGACGTCTATTAAGACACGAGGATACTCGTCTATGGGTATGACTCCTGCAAAAATCAGATCATATTAGACCACTTGAAATTAAAGAAATCACGAAGTTATTAGAATACCTTTTTGAGTATGATACAATTATTTTTTAATAATCATTTGCACTAATAATCTCATTTTTTTCATTCACATTCACAAAATTAAAGGACATTTTAAGGACATTTGAATACAGTTTAACAATTAAATTACCTTTAGCAGTATTACCAGCTACCAGCATATAGGACTGCACTCCTTCGTGCGCCAGTATATCGAGAACATCACGAACCCATCTTGGCTTGTACCAAATTCTACCATCAGCTAACAATATCCTTTTAGCCTCATCTTTAACGTCATCTTCATGAACCAGGCACCACTCATCTTCATCACAAGACTTATTGCAAGTCTTCCCTGACTTCTTACATATCTGCAAGTCTTCAATGTCCAAAATCCTCTGGTCTTTTGGAGCGTCTTTGGCAAATTTCTTAAAGGCTTCCAATATAGGTCTGTAGCCTGTACAGCGGCACACGTTACTGCCGAATGCTTTTTCTACTTCCAACATGGTGGCATTTTTCTTGGTTTCTAGGAAACTGGAATTGGAAAAGATAGATGATTAAATAAAAAGTAAAGGTACCTACTGTTACACATTTTAATACGAACGCGCAGCTTCAATTGAGCAATTCAATTGTTAATAGAATGCCTTTAAACATGTTCTTTTAGAACACGTGTACTTTGTTACCTAAGTTACGAGCAGATGTTCTAGAAAAGTGTTATTTTGTATCGAAAAGAGTTTATAAATATATAGTCTAGGACTCCCATTGCTGGACTGCATTAATGAGCATATTGAGCTTTGGGAGCTTACTTGGTTAATGGAATCAGACAAATGCACATTTTTTTAACATCTTGACTTAACAAACCAAACTATAAACCAAAATAAAAAATTCATCCAGTAACCAAATACTTTTTCGCAACTTAAAATCCCATCCACTTGATAAATCTTCATTCGTTTTCTTTTAAGAATCGAGTTAATTTATGACATACGAACCCATGCATCGCCATGACCCATCCAGTAGTGCAGTAGCCACACTGTGACCCATGGTTTTCTGCAAGTGTCGTCTGTATAGGATGGTAGCCTATCTTTCTGTTTCCTAGACCTTCTATGGTCGTGATGTCCCAGCCTTCACAGGAGGTGACTGATGCCAAACACTGAAAAAAGAATACAGTAATTTAAAACTGCAAATTAATTAATATCTATAGAGATACAGATTAAAAATTTGAACATGCTCCTGTGCTTCTATTTGTTTATTTTATGGAATTAACCGATAAATGAGCAGACGGTTCACCTAGGCGTAAGCAATCGGCCCCGCCCATAGATATTCGAAACACCAGACGCGTTACAAGTATGTGACCGACCTTTTGGGGATTCAGAGATTGAGGAGATTGGGGAAGGGGAGTAATGAGCTTATAACCTGTTAACTTAAGTCATATCAACTGGCAAAAAGTAAGTTAGTAGCTGCATAAGTAGTCATAGGTAATATTACTGATCGCCGATCACCATTTCAGAATATCTTTTAGATGATTAAAATATCCATCATTGTCTTCATAAGGTAATATAATACTGGTATCATTGTTTGTTTTTTTCATTCAGGATTCCGAAGTTTCTGGTTGTATTATTGTGATGTAGTATACTAACAAAAGGTATTGACACATGTCGTGTTGATTAATTGATACAACTGCGTTATAATTACATATTTCAATAACTAACATTGAAATCATTCATCATCATCATCAACAGCCTATAAATGCCCACTGCTGAGCAAAGCCTCTTCTCACACAAGAAGGTTAGAGCATTAATCACCACGCTTGCTCAATGCGGGTTGGCGATTTCAAACTTATAATTAGAAATTATAAGTCCAGGTTTCCTCACGATGTTTTCCTTCACCGTTAGTCAGTGGTGCCTAAATAATCTTAGAAAGTACATATAACTCGGAAAAAGTCACATTGGTACTTGCCGTTGGTAGGTTTCGAACCCGCACCCTCATGCATGAGAAGTAGGCGTCTTAAACCTCCGGGCCACCACGACATATATTGAAATCATTGTTTCAGACCAATTAACATTTGAGGTTTTATTACTTATTTTGAGAGTAAATATTTTTCATTATTAATATGCCTATTTGTTATTACGCCATATTATTTATTATATTTTATTTGTTCGAGGAGGAAAACTGAAGTTTAATAATTCCGACTGATTTTCATTATATTTCTATACAAAAAATATCGTTACTTCACACTTTAGGCACCGTAATACATAGTATTTTTACCTATCGTGAGTGCTATCGCAAATACTAGATTAACTTAAACATCAAACCCAAACCTGGTCACCGAGTTAGTGAAACGTACAATTCTATTGCATCATTTATAGTATGGGAGAGCCATGGTTCGGCACGAATGGACCGGCTCGACGGAAGTGATACCACGGCCTCACAGAAAACCGACGTGAAACATAAACGTTGCGTTGTATTTCGTCGTATGTGTGAGGTTACCGGAGGCTCAATTAGTCTCCTCCCCAATCTCCACAACCCCCGAATCCCCAATAATCCTCAAATTCCTAATCCTTAAAATGCCAGTAACGTACTTGTAACACCTCTGGTGTTTCGAATGTCTATGGGCCATTCCATATGGGTTTCCATCAGGTGATCCGTCTGCTCGTTTACTGGCTTATTTCGTAAATAAAACCCTATAATGAGTTAATAGACAGTTTCTCCCCATAGAAACATTTGAAAGTAATTTAGATCATACTTACAGAATTGACAGCAACATGAGGAGATCCAGGACTCTTGGCAGCAGTAACCATGCAGGCTCCGCAGCCACCTTCACGGCACATGTACTTAGTGCCACGCAGCTGGAGGTAGTTGCGGAGGAAGTCCAGCAATGTCACGTCCGAGCTGATCTCGCATCCCACTGGAGAAGACAATATTGTTAATTAGTTCAAAACCTAAGAACGACTAATTGAAAGAGCCGTCAGATCACCACAGATGGGGCCCCACTAGGGTCGATATAAGCTGAAGTTGTGGGCGACACTGACCATGGTTATGCTGTGTCTCCAAACCTAGAACCAAATAGATGGCCGACTCTGCAAATGAGCGGATGGATCAGTTGATGGTAAGCAATTGACGTCACACATAGATATTGTTAAAGTTACGAGTGTTTTGAAGGATTTCTGGAGATTAATTATGTATATTTACATATTATGTATGTTTAAATGTATGTATATTGTACTCGTCTGTATATATTATAATTATATTTATTCATGTTTATCTCTGAAATATGCAAGTATATCTTCTATTCGGTTTGTTCAATTAAATCGTTGCTTGCTTCTTGCTCCTACCATTTATTCTTCTCTGCATCACTCAAAGGCTAGACTGGGAGAAAATGCCTGCGGCATTAAGTCCACCTAATGTACATTTTATCATGAAGCGTAAATAAACAAAAACATATGGATGGGAGGGAAGAGTATTGGGCCTCCGATAATCTTCACATGGAAACATAAATCAAAATGTTCACATAAGATCCGTTTTCCGTTTCATGTTGAACTGCTGATACATTTAACAATCGTTAAATGAAATCTTAATTGCGTAATGAAGAATAATTTAGAAGTTACTGAAGGATAACTTTACGATTTCACCTTAGTACACCTAACTATGATTGCCCCTTATTAGGTGGAGGTATAAGGTTAAGTATTATGGATACTTTTTTTTAAAGGGGAGAAAATCATCGAATGACTGCTCCCGCCTGGGTGAGACTGGTGTCAGACTCTTACTGACTAAAAACCACCCCGTTCCTTCTCCTGCACGTCGAGCCGGAGCCCCGGTAACCCGTTAGGTTCTCCGCGACTCCGAATCGGCATCAGCTCTGTTGGGCCCCATCTGTGGTGGTCTGATGGCTCTTTGAGTGCCGTACGCTAGATGATGTTAACCGTGTTTGTTATACCTAAACGGATGGATATAAAAGCAATATACAACATTCTGGAGTACTATCCAAAATTTGGTAATTTTAGCTACCGTCCAATCGTAATAGAATGTTATTTTTTAATGGTATAAATGAAATTAGGTGTCTTTTCATTGTGAAGCGCTGATAGTATTTCAGTTAACAAATAATAACAAAAAGTGCCTTCTACATTTATTATAGCAATATGCAATAACTCTTTTATAAACTACGTATAAAAAAACTACTTCACACCTTAATTTTTTAAGTCGGTTAATTAATATACATAAACCTTCTTCTAAGTGTAGCAAACACTTGTATGAAAACCACATAAAAACGTTTCAGCCAATCACGAGATATTTTTTTAAGATATAAGCCGGTAAACGAGCAGACGGATCACCTGATGGAAAGCAATCGGCGTCGCCCATGGACACCTGGAACACCAGAGGCGTTACAAGTGCGTCACCGGCTTTTTGGGGATTAGGAGTTTGAGGATCGTTGGGGATTCAGGGATTGGGGAGATTGGGGAAGGGGAAGGTAATTGGGCCTCCGGTAACCTCACTCACACGACAAAACACAACGCAAGCGTTGCTTCACGTCGGTTCTCTGTGAGGCCGTGGTATCACTCCGGTCGAGCCGGCCCATTCGTGCCGAAGCATGGCTCTCCCACACTTAAAGAATAATCACGCACAAACATACAAACTTACAGGTCCAACTGAGAATCTCCTTTTTTCGAAGTCAGTTAAAAAAAATAACGAATACACAATTATAATAAAAACGCAAGTTATGAGGTTTCGAAAAAAAAGCAAGAAACTAAGTATTTGCAAAAAAATCCATAAAAGAAAGTTTGTGACCGAGATATTTAGCATTCAGCTAGCGTTTTATACAAATCTAAGCAGCCTGCTTACCTACATTAATAATTATAATCAGGTTTTTATCAACGCACACAGAATATTTTATTGTAACTTTTTGTACATGAATGAAGAGATTGTACATGCTATTACATCTAATTAATGAAATACTTATATCAAAGTTTAGAGTCACTATGTCTTTTTTTTTTGTATTTAAGGGGGGAAAATCATCGAATGACTGCTCCCGCCTAGGTGAGGCGGGAGGGCGTGTCAGAATCTTACTGACTAAAAACCACGCCGTTCCTTCGCCTGCGCTTCGAGCCGGGGCCCCGGTAACCCGTTAGGTTCTCCGCGACTCCGAAAGAGTCACTATGTCTACGTCGTCTTTTAACCACTGGAATTAAATGCACCGATATGATGAGACACAATAGAAAATACATTGTGTCTCCGTGGATCCACGTTTAGACATAGGACGGGTTAAGTGCCTAAACCTAATGAAAACTATCTCTTTTACTACATTAACGATTTTTATTTTTTACATACGTATTAACTCGTCGAGTACCGTATTTATAGACACAATTAAAGAACAATAGGCTGCGGTCACCGGTGACCGCTTGGTATTTGACAGTTTAATAAACTTCAGTAAGAGAAAAATGAGGTTCTTACTTTGCGTTTTGATATTTTAATGTGATTTTTAGATAAGAAGTCTTTTTTACACTTAGGAGAAGATTTTAGTATATTCATTAACCGACTTCAAAATAAGAGTATGTAATAGGGTGTGAGCCTATTGCCATATACCGGGCACAAGCGATGAATTTATTAATTATTTAAATCTAAATTTATAAGTATCAAATAGATTTCACAATCCTCAAATTCCCAATTCCTAAAAGGCCGGTAACGCACTTGTAACGCCTTGGTGTTTCGAGTGTCCATGGGCGACGCCGATTGCTTACCATCAGGTGATCCGTCTGATCGTTTACCGGCTTATGCTATAAAAAAAATCACCAACATGGTACCTATCTATTGTTATATGAAGAAGGCCTGTCTTGTAGCTGATTTGATGTTGATGATGATGATAATAAATAGAATATACAATTTATATACCTCGCTATATTCAAGAATGGTAATTTTCTAGCCCAGCTGTTACACTAACTTGAAGTCACGGTCGATACACAATAATATAGTATGTATAATTTATTATAATAATAATGATCATTAAAAATAGTTATAGAATATCTTATTTTACTATTCGGTTACGGCTGAAATATATTATACTTAACAATTTTTTGTCTAGTATTGTTATGATAATCATAAGTAGCTGTTGCCCGCGACTTCGTCCCCGTAGAATATTAGTTTTAAGACATAACTTCTTTTTTGTTTTAATTTTCTAAAATAAAAATACCCTATGTTACTCCATAGTACATCAGCTACCTGCCAGTAAAAGTCAAAATTGTTCCAGCCATTTCTAAGATTAGCCAGTACAAACCTACAGACAAAAAAAAATGTTATTTTGGTATATCGTGTGTAAAAAGCGGTTATTTCAGTATTACAAACAGACACTCCAATTTTATTTATCTATACAGATAATATTTTTGTATAGTAGTAGTTCAATTTTAAGGAAATATTATTTTAAAACTGGTCTTTTTTAATTGTCAAAATATATTTTAGTATCACTTCAAATTCATTTCTCAGTATTAAGTTTGAGTAGGGTATAAACTAGATTTAGCCAATAGATTATTTTGTCTAACTAGAAAATTTTACTAGGCATATTTAAAACAAAATAATGTAAAAGATCCAACAGTCAAACTATTTATGTATAGTTTTGTTGGACATGGTGTTAAACTATAAGGCATACATAGCAATTTTTATTATTAAATAAATAAATAACATAACACAACATCACGCCTTTTTATCCCCGAAGGGGTAGGCAGAGGTGCACATTACGGCACTTAATGCCACTGTACAATGTAACACCCACTTTTCACTATTTATGTTATGAGTCCCATGTAATTGGGGGTGAGCCTATTGCCATATACCGGGCACATTTCCAGGCTCCGTGCTACTACTAAGATTTTTTAAAAACCCAGTAATACTTTGCCGGACCCGGGAATCGAACCCAAGACCCCTTGTCCGGCAGTCGCACTCGCGACCACTCGGCCAACGAGGCAGTCAATCAGTAAATAAATAAATGAATACTAATAAATATTACGGAGGACTTAAATATATTTCTAACTTAGGTACTAAGTTGTTATAATCTCAGCCTTCTTTCGTTTCAAATTCATAATTTCTCAGAATACATGATACGTACCCACATGAATAAATGAAATTTTGTATAGGAAAGTACACACGGCCACACATGAATCTATACAAAACCAGTTTATCCTGGTGTCGCGTCGCATCATCTTTCCGTACATTTAACGTTCAGTTTATACTGGCTATGTAAAGCTCGATGTGTTGCCGTGTGTACTTCATTCATTCTGATCCGGTTTTTATGACCAGAAAGTGAAATTTTGTTCACTTGGTCGTAAGTAGGAATGTCGCCTGTGAAATAAAGGTGATCACGAATCCATTTCACAAGTTGAGGTACATAATATATTCATATTAAAGTGTTATTTAATTTTAAAGTAATCGTAATTATGTAGCGGAATTAACTTCATTGGTCATTCATTAGGTATGTTAATTTTTAACGTGTTTAGTAAAAAAATAATATAAGATTACAGTTTTTATTCACCGAAATATAAACAATGGTCTGTCATGACTGCACGGTTGGCATAGTGGTTGGGATACTGACTGCCGCGCAACGTGTCGTGGGTTCGATTCCCGCACGGAACAACTCTTTGTGTGATCGTTTTTCGGGGTCTGGGTGTCATGTGTATGTGAACTTGTATGTTTGTAAACGTACCCGTACGTTTAAAAAAAATGCACACAATATTTTTTTTATGGAATAAGAGGCAAACGAGTAGATGGATCACCTGATGGTAAGCGATCAGCGCCGCCCATGGACACCCGCAACACCAGTAGAGCCACAGGTGCGTTGCCGGCCTTTTAAAAACGAATACGCTGTTATTATTTCTTTAACACTTATTATTAATAAGTGTCAGTTTACAGTCACGGTAATAAACATTAGTTTTATACAGTTCGTGACATTATAGTTCGTGGTCTTAAATAAAACATTACGTTTATAGTGTGACTGTTATCTTAAAATGTTATAAAGGATTTTGAGATATTTCACAGCTCTTTAGCTCTTGTATTCGACTCGACCTGCATCTTTTTGTACGACTGTATGAATTATCACCAGTTCTCCTGACCAGGACGACTAACTTCTTAAGTTCTTACAAAGTTTAAACTTCATGCTACTACAATTTGTTTTGTTTTAAGACTATCAAGGTAGTCAGTACTTTACCTAGTACCTTCTGAATGACATCATAATGGCGACCCTACAAAAAGATATTTTGGTATTTAATCCTTTGAGTAACGTCCACAGAACATTATCTTTATATGTTCTGTGGTAACGTCATTATAGACACAATTAAACTGTCAAACACCAAGCGGTCACCGGTGACCGCGACCTATTGTTCTTTAATTGTGTCTATAAAACCGGTACTCGACGAGTTAAAGAACTATAGGTTGCGGTCACCGGTGTCTTCGCGGTGTTTGACAGTTGAAACAAATAATGATATTTATTGTATGTGTAGGTACTGACACAGTAATAATTAAATAATTATTAACATGGAACAGGTTCTTTGTTAATTTTGTGTTAACGCATAATTACTGCTTGTTATAAAGTTTTTGATAAAAACTGAGTTTAATCAACATACTTTTTGTTTTATTTCAAGTAATTATACCTACTTCATACAGATGCATTACACCATTTATTTATTTCTCGATGAAGAAGACACATTTTTTTCCATGGCCACGTGGTTGACCCACTCTGAAATCATCTTTTTTGTGGGACAGACCTGGGAGAACTGTTCGTGTATTACATCAACACTTTTTTTTAGTTTTATTATGGAATAGGAGATAAAATAGCAGACGGATCATCTGATGGTAAGCGATCAGCGCCGCCCATAGACACCCGCAACAGGTGCGTTGCCGGCCTTTTAAAAAGGATAATTATGCTCTTTTCTTAAAGGTTTGAAGGTCGTATCAGTTAGGAAATACCGCTGACGACAGATCATTCCACAGTTTTGCTGTGCGAGGCAGAAAGCTACGTGAGAAGCGCACAGCCCTGCCAACAATCTATATGATAGGTAAGCATATACTTTATGCATAGGCTTTATTAGTTCGGGATGAGACCTCGCTACACGACATACAGAAGTCACCCAGCCACTCCATCAACGTGCAGTGCTGTCCAAATATTTGTGTTTCAAAAGACACCAATAAAAAAAGGAGAAAGTGTAAGACCCCCTTTTAAAAAAAGAAAAAATAAACCTAAAAAACTGCCAAAAAAGTTTTTAGTTTTGCTATCAATTAATACCATCTAATTCATAACGGTTTTGAAATAACTAGGTTATTGTCTTATCCTAATTTTAACCAGACGAGAACTAACTGCACTTGCGTCTAGTAAATAGAAAAACAAAAACTGTAACACACAGACCGGTTTTGTAGTAAGTAACTCGTTTTTGTATGAGGGGGTATATGTTGGTTTAAAGTTTACGTAATATCATGTTTTAATTCTTATTCATTCCCATGAGTTAAACAGAGGCTCTAAGTACGAGTTTGGTTTACGTTTAAAGTAATCGGAACGAGTACTCGTTCAGTGCCCTGATTGGCTGGCTTCAATGTACCAACCAATCCGAGCGGCGGACGCGCTCGATACTATTACGTTACGAATGTGATAGTTATTCGTACTTGGCACTCAGATACTAAACAAGATCGCAGCCATTTTGGATCAGTCTCATTGTAAGAAGTCGAGTATTTTCAACTAAAAATTGAAATTAAATCTTAAACAACAACTACATAACAATTGTCGAACTTAGGACTTTTTACTCTTACTTAACAATTTTTGTTATTAAAAATAACTTCGTGCGTAACTCGCATGATTTTATCGCCAAAGTTTAATGACTTTGTAGCAGCTATTCTGTAGATTAACCCGTGGCAGACCGAACAAAAAATGGGCTAGTAAGATTAACGGAAGTTTTGACCATGCATTATTTTGTAGTACTCACACATCTATGTTAGTAAGCCGTGTGGCAGAATAATATTTTATTTGTATCATCTAAAATTAAATAGTGAAAAGTGGGTGTTACATTGTACATACAGTGATATTAACTCGTCGAGTACCGTATTTATAGACACAATCAAAGAACAATAGGTTGCGGTCACCGGTGACCGCTTGGTGTTTGACAGTTTAAGTCCCGTAATGTGCACCTCTGCCTACCCCTTTGTAATAATGTACTCTTCCAGCGGGTATCGATGTCGTACAGATGGCTTAACAGTCAAAATTAAGCATTCTTAATTCAAAATCTTAAGTTTAGATAGGAACTTATGATATAATTCTTTTATGAACTACGTTTAAATAAACCAACTTCAACCCCCACATTTTTTGAAGTCGGTTAATTAATACATTAAACCTTCTCCTAATTAAAACAAACACTTTTCTGAAAACCACATCAAAATCGGTTCAGCCAGTCGCGAAATAATCGCGCTTAACATACCTACTTACAACAACAATCAAAATTATAACCTCATTATTTTTTTGAAGTCGGTTGAAAATCGATCGATTTGTATCAGTTACCTATTAGCTTTAGCCACAAACTTGAATATAATATTAAGAACTCAACGACTACACAGCCCATTGAACTTGAAGAAAACCAAATAAGTATGTACAAATTATATTAGGGAACATACTGTAGTTAACCGTTTATCTCAGTGCAGCACAACGGCGTGAATTAATTTAAGTACCGACATAAATATATTCACTCCACATAAGCACCACACATTATACCCATGAATATACGGTCTCCGGCCACCATAAGCGCGGGCCTGCGGACGGCGAGCATGGGTGGCTTGCCGCCCGACCAGAACCAGACCCGAGCGTACGGCGCGTTGCATTCTGCGCGCAATAGGGCTGATGCCAATACGGAGCCCCGGAGAATCTAACGGGTTACCGGGGCTCCTTGAAGTGTAGGAGTAGGAACGGGGTGGCTTTTAGTCAGTAAGAGTCTGGCACTCCCTCCCGCCGCACCCAGGCGGGAGAAGTCCTTCGATAATTTTCCACCCTTAAAAAAATACCTCATGGGTATTTTTTGGATATACATGATATAAATATAAAACTGCAGTGTAAATAGTTATTTTTTTATCTAGAATTATCATCTGTAATATATTCAATACCCGTGGAGTACATATACATATATTTTTAGGGGGAAGTCTCCCAGTGGCAGACACCTAAGATTTTTGTAAAAATTGAATCGCTCGTGTTATCAGTTATCGAGGTAATACAAGTGTCCGGCGTAAGTTGCCTTCCGGCGTTACGGGACTTTCCCCTACATAAAACTTTGAGTTTCCCCTACATAAAACACCACAGACGAAATAGTGTAATAATCAGAACAGTAAGTATAATTAAAGCCAAAAAACTTTTATTCTCGTACACTGAGTACGCAGAATTGAAACAGGAAAAACATAAAAAAAACCAAAACAATTGCCAACAAAACCACAAAATTCAGTTTACATTTCAAACTAGTCATGACATTTAAAAGGTAAGGTTAAATAATATAAGGAAAGGAGTTTTTTTAAATGATTCTTTGATTGAGTACTTAATGGCCGTAAAGTAATTATAGAGAAAACGGATAATTCCGTCCTTTAGAACAATGATGACAATAATGTAACAATTAATAATTATTATACGTATTATGTGTAAATCTCAAGGCAAACCACGAAGGGCAGATAACATAGTTGCCTTAAAAAAGGTCATTTAATTATATTGTTTTTTTTTATATTGATGTGACTGTGATCGTATCTCGTATGCCTTGTTTGCACGACGCTAGTAATTTAGTCAAGTTGCGAATATTTAATAATTCTCTCTCACTTGCATTTTGGGACATAAGCGAGAGAGGACTACTGAATATTCGTTACTTGACTAAAATACTTGCGTAGTGTGAACAAGGCATTACTGGGAGGGGTCGCTTGGTCGAGTTAGGCATGGTTTTGTGCATTAGGTCGATTATTCGTAAATCTTAAAATTGTAGCCGGTGTATCACATGGGATTAACAATATTATCATAATTATCTAGTGAAAATGACTGCCTCGTTGGCAACTACCGGGCAATGGGTCTCGGGTTCGATTCCCGGGTCGGGCAAAGTATTACTGAGTTTTTAAAACATTCTCAGTAGTAGCACGGAGTCTGGAATTGTGCCCGGTATATGGCAATAGGCTTACCCCCTATTACACGGGACCTACCTCTACTTACCCCTTCGGGGATAAAAGTCGTGATGTTATGTTATGTTATCTGGGGAAAAGTGCAGTTTGGTCAAAACACTAACAATCTAGCCGTGTTGAAAGTCACTTATTATTTTAAGACGAACGATAACAAATGGTTATACTTCTTAAGGTGTCACTTACTAACATACCTAAACAAAAGTTATTTGCAAACAAACATAGTATAAATCTTTTGTATACATAAGAATTTTATATGAATAGTTTATGTGGTCATAGAATACTTATCAGATAAAAGATTGCTAGAAAAAGGCCACGCAAAATACTTCTAGTTTATGATGTTTTCAGTCAACATAAATTTAAAGATAAGTTAAGCGTCTTAGTTTACAAAAATATATTATTATCATAGGCTGGCATGGGCTGATGCCTGATACGAAGCCGCGGAAGGCCTAACGGGTTGCTAGGGTTCCGGCTCGAAGAGCAGGAGTAGGAACAGGGTGGTTTTTTTTTTGTCAGTAGGTAAGAGTCTGACACTCTCTCTCGCCTCACCCGGGCGGGAGAAATAATTGGATGATGCTTTTTTATATACCACGACGGTGGCAAAAAAAACACACGGCCCACGGATGATGGTAGGCGGTTACCGTGGCCTATGTACGCCTGCAACACTTGGGGCATTACATGCGTCTTGCCGGCCCTTAAGAAACCTATTCACTCCTCTCTTGAAGAACCCCATGTTGTAACCAACTGGGAAAACCACGGCAGGGAGTTCATTCCACAATAGGAGGGTCCATTCATTCTCCCGCGAAAAAAAAATATCATGGGCAACTTCAAATAGTAAGAAATAGGAGCTGTCTTTATAAGACTTGCTAAGTTCTGTTACGAACATAATTATTCAAATTATAATCAACTAGCTTTTACCCGCGGCTTCGTTCGCATCACAAAAAGATAAAAAGTAGCGTATGTGACATATACCAATACACACAGCGCCATCTATACCAATACTTTTGTTTTTCCTCGGGAATATCAATTTTTCCGGGTTAAAAAGTACCCTATTATTTAATCCGGACTTCTAACTTTACGTCTGCAAAAATTCAAAGCAATCGGTTTAGTAGTTATGGCGTGAAAGTGGAACAAACAAACAAACTCACTTTCCGATTTATAATATTAAGTAAGGATTTAAAATATTACTTATCCAGTTTTTCCATCTCGATGGTAAATCAAACCAGAAACTTTGCTGTTGCGTTATGGTGACCACTCAATCAACGAGACAGATTAAAAACTTTCATTGTAAAGGTGACATGTTATGCAGCATGTAACAACTACTTATAATTACACCTACTTACAAACGAGTACATACAGAGGTATACATATAACTTTGTAGAAAGTATGCGGAAGGTCTCTGTACCAGTTTCAAGGCGTAACTTAACTGTAACTTGAGTCTTACTAGTAATTTTATATCTTTTAAAATGTCTATCATTAGGTTAGATACGTACTCTTGGAGAAGGCCGGTAACTTAAGTTAACTTTTAAGATATTTCACTTGTGAGTAG
Source organism: Spodoptera littoralis (assembly GCA_902850265.1). Classification (NCBI taxonomy): domain Eukaryota; kingdom Metazoa; phylum Arthropoda; class Insecta; order Lepidoptera; family Noctuidae; genus Spodoptera; species Spodoptera littoralis. The sequence goes on from LR824545.2 coordinate 14,022,679, forward strand.
CTTTTGTATATTGCCACTAGGTACATTTATTATTAACTTGTGCGCGCAGCATTGCTCGCATTCCCGTGGATTAAAAAGTACCTTAAGTGTCATCCCAGGCCATAACCCTGTTCCAAATTTTATACCGATCCCTTCAGCTGTTTGGACATGTAATAAGTATACGCCACATGCAAAAACGGTTCGAAACCTACCAACGGCAATTAACAATGTACTTTTTCCGAGTTATATGTACTTTCTAAGATTATCTAGACACCATTGACAAACGGTGAAGGAAAACATCGTGAGGAAACTTGGACTTAGTATAGTTAGTTTGAAATTACTTATCCTGGTCAGTAATTTCACCTGCTATTCAGTAATGGCCAATTATAGGCTATTGATCATGAATCAATGTGTAAAGTGATAGTTTAATGCAATGAAAATGATTGCATGAAACAATGAATACAAGAGGAAACTGAGAAACTAAACTAAATAGGAGACTTGATGTAAAGACAGACAGACACTTCTGCTTACCTTACAATGTAAAAGAATATTAACAGTAAGTAATTCAATTCTGTTCGCGTGTCAGTAACAATCTTAGTACCTAACTATGTAGTGGTATAATCCTAGATAATAGCTATAAAACGATGCTTCAAATAGTGCAATTTAGTACCAAACGATTGTTTTTTAAACATACCATCACACCATTTTATCTTCAAATGGATAGGCATAAGTGCACGTAGTACTAAATACCCACTTTATTCTAGTTATGTTATGAGTCCCTTAATGTAATAGGGGGTGAGTTTATTGCCATTAACCGCGAATACAATTAGTGAGGAAAATAAAATAAATATCATGTTTTGTTAAAATCGGGAATAAAACAGGAAATCCCCCCTCGGTTATCTCACTTCTGCCAACTCGACTAACGAAGCATTCAACAATAGGATACTTTTACCTACGTATGCAAATGTAAAAAAGTGAAACGTAATCTTATTAAAATAGCTTAGATAATAATAAGTTACTCATTATTTATTTTAAAATATTATGAGGCGTTGAAAGATTATTATTATAATAACAAATTTAATAATACTTAAAACACGTAACAATGTTGCGATTATGCGGGTATTAAGTACCTATTTTAAAATTCATAATGTGTGCATACCTTCACATATCTTTGAATTTATAGAATTTACAGAAAAAGATAAATTCCATATTAGATTCGGACCAAATAAGTAATTTAAATTATCATAAAGTCTTCAAAAACCGATTTTGTTTACATAATTATACACGTAAACAAATTTTCTAAATTCACAAACATACGCCTAAATGATAAACAAACTTATTCCACTATCAATCTCTTTTAAAGAAAACACAAAATTAATTACGTTAAACAAAATGTTTAGTAAACATTGACAACATATTAAAAAATAAACACAACGTAAAAAAATATAAACTACCACCACGAAGAATATAACAAAACACACGCAAAAGAAAGAATCTACATCTTAACAGGCAATTAATTTCGCAAAAAAAAACTAATTAAAAAAGTAAAATTTCGGCTAACCTGAGCACTCAGTACCGTTGACCTTAAACCTGATGCGGTCCATGACTGTATCTTACAAGCCCATGTAACAAACTGACTGACGAATAAGCAATCTGAAAGTACCAGTACCTATATAACCAGTGAGCAAACATACGCGGTCATCTTTTGAACGTGAACGCCATGTGCCTTTGTTACATACGAGGATTTGATTGGTTGCTACGAGTGGCGTAATTAAGTAATAATATTGTAAATATTTACTTAAATTTGAAATGTAAAAAAACAATTTTTAAAACAGTTCATTTACTCAGAAGTTAGCTGCCACACAATAACAAAAGCCTTCTTTTTGCGTTCGCTATTCAAAATTCGAACTTAACACAGGTACCTAGGTAATTGCTTAGTAATATAATATTTATATGGAAGCAACTATCATCTATTCTCCAAAACTCGAAACGAATACTATTTTATAGATTAGGCGCCACGTCATCATCCGTCAAACCATAATTATTCCATTGCCACTACTAAGAAAAGTACCTTCGCACCCGGTGACGAGGTAGATCCCTAGCTAGATTAGGATTTTAACTATACTTGACCAAAAATACTGCCTGTAACTAAAATACTAGTACATAGTGCGAACAAGGCATTTTTTTAAGGGTGGAAAATTTTCGAATGGCTTCTCCCGCCTGGCTGAGGCGGGAGGGATTGTCAGACTCTTACTGACTAAAAACCACCCCGTTCCTACTCCTGCACGTCGAGCCGGAGCCCCGATAACCCGTTAGGATCTCCGCGACGCGAACAAGGCACAAGGCTATTAGTATCAATGTATCATTATAAGACAATATTTTTTAAGTAAAAATATATACCTACCTATCAATCACAATGCCTTTGTGTTAACTAGTGCATTGAGACAATACTTAATAACATTGTATGCTATTTAGTTTTTGTGTAAGGTAATGTCGGACATATGACGTTGTAAGATGGTGCATAAGGTAAATGATATTGTCAAAATGCATCGTAGTTGTGTGGTGTGTTATCATTAAAGAAATAACATGGGTAGGTAACTAGTTAAAAGTGAATATGAGTTTTTTGGTTATACATAAAAAAATTGATTAATGCACAAAATCTACTCAAAGAATGATGTCAGATTAGGTTATTATTTAAAGGTGACTCTTATCTATATGCTTAGTAATTACAAGTAGGTAGTACTTACATACATTGTTATATTTCTATAAATACAATCCCAGCAACATTTATCATGAGTAAGCGTTTGACCCTGTCGACGACCGCGTCAAAGCAGTGACCGTATGTTTTCAACAAACAAGATCTGGATCGATCACAGAAAATTATCGTCCGCAAATACATTAATAATAAAAATTTAATTAATTAAGGATCTTTCCATTTCAAAATTTTATTTATTTTCGTACTTGATGCAACCAAAAACGCAAAACCAGTTTTTAAAAAAGAAAAATAAACTTTTGAAGTATGTTCGTCATTGTTGTATATTTTTAGCTTTAATTGCCTAATTTTTTCACTTATTATTACATTCGTTGGTAAAAATTCCAAATTATTTTTGTTTTACAGGATTATAAGCCTTATTGCAATGAACTGATATGTTTATATTGCATGATTAAAGTGAAAGTGTTGATCAGTCTTCGAGATGCGGGTTATAAAACGAAGCTGCTCTAAATGCATTATGGTGCACTCAACCATGTATATACATTACAGGGTAGAATTTTGTATTTCCACCTGAAGGGGAAGTACTTTTTTTTAAACGTTGCCCCACACTATGATTTTCTCCTGTGTCGTGGGTGCGTTTACAAACACACAAGTTCACATACACATGACACCCAGACCCGAAACAACAATTTGTGGATCACACAAAGTGTTGTCCCGTGCGGGAATCGAACCCGTGACACGTTGCACAGCAGCCGGTTGCCCAGCCACCGCACCAACCGTGCAGATACTTAAGTATTGAGATATTAATTATAAGATTAAATACAGTACTCTTAATACTTAAGATAAAAAAAAATACTCAAAGAAAACATTCCTTTATTTTCGTAAAGAAACAAAGCTGTATTCAAAGATTTTTAAATGCCTTGTACGGTAATCGAACCGATTAAAATCTGTCAAAGTTTGCACCCTGTACTTTTATTGCATCAATCGTTCATTGTTTTCCTTTCATTAAATTTATGAAGTTTGATAAAAAGAGATTTCATCCTTATTGACCGTAACAATGGAAATTCCACCCTGTATAAACATGAATAAGGTACTTATACATACTTATATTACATTATGCATAACTTGGAATGCGAATTTACTTTCTTTCTTAACCAGATCAAGGTCAGGAGATGGTTTAAAATACTTTGGATATATCAATATTGAGTTTCTGTCCTGTTTCATTACAAAAAAAGTTTTTTTTATAGCATTTGCCGGTAAACGGGCAAACCTGATGGTAAGCAATCGGCGTTGCCCATGGACACTTGGAACACCAAGGCGTTACAAGTGTGTTACCGGCCTTTTGGGAATTGGGTATTTGAGGATTGTGGAGGAGCAAGACTCCTCCTCAACTATCAATTTTAGGGCATTTAATACTGACTGCTTCGTAACTCCTCATCATCAGCAGTCTAATTCCTTCCAAAGCTGGATATGGGCGTGTTGTTGTATAGCATTGAACTTGATCGTCATGCCTTTATTTATTTATTTATTTAAGGGCAACTAACAAAGCATATACCAAAATACATGATAGGTTTTTTAACACATTTTAACACTCTATAGTGTACCCTTAATTAAAGGCTGCCACGACATGCATAATAAAAAAAGAACGGGATATTACAACAAAAAGTTCGCTCATCAAAAAAAAGACACCATGTTAAATCACAATTTATAGATCGAATTTTAAAAATTTAAATTTTTAAACTGTTTTATTTTATAAATATTGTAAAATTTGTTTTGAATGGTATATATAGTGCAGTTTAACTGGAGGACAGTTTTCACTTTGAAAAGAGAATAGGACATGTCAATATCCACATTAACTGAGCATGACAGGCGACTAAATTGTTCCTGTATTCTATTCATTGAGAAAAAATGACCCAGACTTGTTTTCATCCAACTACTGCTTGCCTTGCCATGCGAATATTGTCACTTTGCGATATCATCAAGAATTGTGAACCTTAAGCGGCACATGTACCCAAGTAACCTTACTGGTAATTATATGTTTGAGCCTTTTCAGGTTGAGACCTTATGTCCGTTGGGTACAAGTACCCATAGTCTGTTTAAGAGTATATCAAAACGCCTGGTCGTCGTATTTCGTGAACAGAGGGCTGGTCTGTTCCTCCTGTTCTGTATCCCCGAAGTGGTAGGCAGAGGTGCACATTATGCCACTGTACAATGTAACACTCACTTTTTACTATTTATGTTATGAGTCCCATGTAATAGGAGGTGAGCCTATTGCCATAAACCGGGCACAATTCTAGACTCCGTGCTATTACTGAGATCTTTTTTTTAAACCCAGTAATATTTTGCTCGACCCAGGAATCGAACCCGAGACCCCTTGCCCGGCAGTCGCACTTGTGACCACTAGGCCAACGAAGGCAGGCTTCAGTTAATCTAATAACGTTGAATCAAAATAGATCATTACTATCATAATACTAGACTGTAATGTCGTGTTTCAAATGACCTCAAAATACTGAAGAATTGTTTAAGAACAATCGTCTATCTACAGAAATAGACAAAAGAATATAATTTAAACTGTATATGCAATAGAAAGTACTGTCTATGTATCATTTCCATTTGTATATAGACAATACAGTTTATACAATAGATATATACTTACTTACGTACATCTTAGATTGTATTTACGAATGAAGAATGATTATTACAGGCAAATACACATTTTAACACGCAGTTTTATCAGTTGTGATATAAAATCCTATGTAATTGGAGATAACCATATTACAATACACCGGGTACGATTTCAAACTTTGTGCCATTACTGAGAATTTTTACCTCTTTCACCAAAAGGCCAAATCCTTTCAACCCGATCAAAACCAATCGATCCCGATACTCCTTGCTCGGTAGTCATACTTGTAACAACTCGGCGAAGAGTTTTTTTATTTTTTTATGGGGTGAAAATCATCGAATGACTGCTCCCGCCTGGATGAGGCGGGAGGGAGTGTCAGACTCTTACTGACTAAAAACCTATCCTTCTCCTGCACGTCGACCCAGGGCCCCGGTAACCCGTTAGGTTCTCCGCGACTCCGAATCGGTATCAGCCCTGTTGGGACCCCATCCGTGGTGGTCTGATGCTTCTTTGAGACGCGCGCGGAACGCGATGTCGGCAAAGGGTTAGAGTCGTTTTTTCCAACGGCTGTTAAATTTTAACTGAAGAATAACTTTGAATATTTGACAATTCTTCCATACTAAATACAAACTGTCAAATGTCAATTTTATTCTAAAGTTAAAAAATAACTGATTATTGTATAATCGGTACTTATAAAGTAGTTTTACCGGATATACTGTAACTATTGAAATGACAAATAAAACAGTCGGAACAAAAGTGCAATGACGACTGTGAAGGACGAGGTTCGATTGTGGATAGCGTAGGTCCGGGTATTGTGTGTGATGATATTTGGATAGCCATCAAATTTGTGACTGAAGTTAGGATATTATCGTAATCATCACCGTCATCATCAAAATACACGTTAGGGAAATCAACATTAGCTAGTCTGAACTCTCATCTCGTTGTTCCTTTTTAAAGACCGGCAAGGTCGTATTAGGGTTTTTAATAGGGTAGTTTCCTAAATTTTATTTTAATGTCCGCCTGGTAGATTATTTTAAAATATTAGACACGTATTTTTTCTTTTCTTACAAAATTCAATGCTTTCGACGATATATTGATTTGAAATATCGTGTGACGTCACAGCGTGCTACAAAATGTAGCACATTATGACGTAAAGACCTCCCACTTCTAAACTTAACTCCATTTTATTTAACTTTATACGAAAGAATAACAAAAATACGTGTCTAATATTTTTTCATTATCTAACTGACGGACTAATTATATTTTTAATTTTCTTACCCTGGAAACTACCCTATTGTAATGGATCACTTCGGGGGTAATAAAATTTTGCCCGATCAATAAAACTCTACAAAAATCTCGCTGCATATATTTGAAAAAAAATTAACTAAACCAAAACAAAGTGCTATTATTGTCAACAAATTCTGCAGTACACTTTGATCTGAATTATTATTGTTTTATGTTTTAAAATATCATATGTTTTGTTTTTAATCTCCAAGAAATGTACTAAAAGTCAAGATTTATCTAATACCTAAGTAGCGGGTTACTCAAGGTCAACAGGACGCCATTTTGGCCCACGATATCATTTATAATCTGTGGTATGCGTTGAACAACTAAAATATTGTAATTATAACAATACACAATTTGTTATTATCAGTCTTTTAATTATTCAATTAAGCCATCGTTTGTAACCTGGAACAGTATATGTAGACAGCTACCTACTCATTAAATTACACATCGAAGTGTGAGAGAGCCATGCTTCGGCACGAATGGGCCGGCTCGACCGGAGTGATACCACGGCCTCACAGAAGACCGACGTGAAACAACATATGCGTTGTGTTTCGTCGTGTGAGTGAGGTTACCGGAGGCATAATTACGCCCCCCCCCCCCTTCCCCAATCTCTGAATCCTTAAAAATCCTCAAACTCCTAATTCCAAAAGGTCGAAAACTCTCTTGTAACGCCTCTGGTGTTTCAGGTGTCCATGGGTGACGTCGATTGTTTAACATCAGGTGATCCGTCTGTTCGTTTACCGGCTTATCCCATAAAAAAACTACACAAATCCAATTTATAAAGGTCATACTTTATATAGTCTTTCAACACATTTAACAGTCAGTTTATGTTGGAGTCCCATAGCAAGGTGTACCACTGCAGGCTATTGTTCAAGAATGAAGCGCCTTATTAACTTGTGTTGCAAGGCTTGCAAATTTACCAAGTTTGGCGTATTGCCTTGTAAAATGACATAGGCGTTATAATAACAATAATTAGATAACATAACATAACATCACGCCTTTAATCCCCGAAGGGATAGGCAGAGGTGCACATTACGGCACTCAATGCCACTGTACAATGTAACACCCACTTTTCACTATTTATGTTACGAGTCCCATGTAATAGGGGGTAAACCTATTGCCATTTACCGGGCAGAATTCCAGACTTCGTGCGTGATCTATGCTTAGGTCACATTATTTGATTCCCGGTCCTGGCAACATAGATTTTCGCTGTAGAATGCCCAGTTGTGGCGAATTTTAAATGTATTTATTATTGTTTTTTTACAAGCAAAAGTAAACCCTATTACGATGAACAAATAAGGTTCATCCTTGTTCAGCTTGGTAAGGTTAGAAACATAGGTAAGATATGTTTGTATGTATAAATAACAGGAGCAATAAGTACTTCTGTACTCGACAAGTACTTGTAAAATTTATCATAAAATAATTATGAAAAATCATTCCACCTGTGTCAAGATTCAAAACCCGGTCTGATCCAATTTCACTCTTAGTTTGGTTCATTCCAAGTTATTTTTCAAAAGACGGGCAAATATCGTGTAGGTACAATATCTAAAGCAACTGTATCTACATGACAGTTATTGACTTTGTTTCAAAATACAATTGAAATTAAATAAAATGATAATTAGAAGGAGTGAGTGAGAAAGAGAATATATTTTCCTTCTTATCTTGTTTAAAAACGATCATTGACCCCTTGAAGAAAGAAGGAGTTTGAGTTAAAAACAGCACAACAAATTATTGGAATTTCCGATTTTGAAATTACCAGTAGGTTTTGTTTGAGAGGAAAAAATCGTCGAATGACTTTTCCCGCCTTAAGTGAGGCAAGGGAGAATGTCAGACACTCTCTTGTACTCTTCTGCTTCATCCCCAACAAACCTTTAATTCCTAATCCCCAAAAGATAACGCCTGTAGTGTTCCGGTTTGTGCCACGCCGTTTGCTTACCATCAGGTGATCTGCTCATTTACCAGTAATAATATCATGCCACAACAGGAATATTTTTCATCACAATATTCATTTGTATTTCCCACATTAAACTGTTCATTAATCTTTTTTGTATTTCCTTTCATCCATCAATGTTTATATTCGTAATTTGCGTAGTCATTGACTTCCATACCTGTTCATCACACACCTAAATATTCTGTCCGTAAGAAACAATTTACATATTAGCTTCTTTGTTCCCAGCACTTCCATCAACATTCTTCTTCTGAACTGGCAAACCAGTTTCTTACTAAGTCTATAGGCCTCATTTACTTGAGGGGCTTATAGAATAGAATCAGGCGTTACTTTGCAAAAATCCATGCTATGCTATGCTATAGCCGCTGCAGCTGCCGAGTCAACAACTCCTGAGGATGCTCCATGGAGGAGCGAAACTCATGTCGAGTGTGTTTCGACTGGTTTGTTGCGTGTCGTGTGTTTTGCATAGCATCTCTCCTACATGAGCGTTTATCTGCGTTTATATACTGCATGCTGCAGATTTATTCATTCAGTGGAATAAAAACTAAATATTTTACTAGTTTTTAGTTTTGAGGGGTTGTTAAAATCTTCATGCTAGAATGTTGAGCTGTCGCGGAGAACCCAACGGTCGCGGAGAACCTAACGGGTAACCGGGGCTGAGGCTCAACGTGCAGGAGAAACAACGGGGTGGTTTTTAGTCAGTCCCGCCTCCTGCCTCACCCAGGCGGGAGCAGTCATTCGATGATTTTCCACTATTAAAAAAATAAAAATAAAATAAAGACTGTTGAGCTGGGTTCAGCGATTTATTAGAGACGATGTTGTCCATTTGCTGTCAAATGGATTACTTTAGGCGAGTCTTATAGCACCCATAGAAAGAGTAAGGCTGTTGTAAAGTGTCTTTTATTCTGTTGCACTGTTTCCTGTCAATGCCTTTTCCCCCTCTAGTCTTAAAGTCACTGTATACTTTTTTTATACCACGACGGTGGCAAATTGCACACAGCCCACCTGATTATAAGTGATTACCGTAGCCTATGAACGCTTGCTATACTAGGAGCATTACTTGCGGCTTGTCGACCCTCACTACTTTACTACCTTCTTGAAGAACCCCATATTGTACCCCAATGGGAAAAACTTGGTAAGTAGGTAGTTTATTTTAGAATCGGTGAGTCAGGAGGAAATTGCTCTGAAACCGAACTGTACAGGACTATTAAGGTCCATATCTGTTCTATATGATGATTAAAAATATCAATTTCATCTTAGTACCAAAAAAGGCCTACACACCTATTCCTGTCTTACCAAATTATCTGTGCCATTGTTTTTTTTCTTTTATCGCTTAAATATGCATAACAATGGACATGATACGCACTTTTAATTTACTCAGTCAACATTAAAACTGCTTTGTCATTATTATTCGTATTCTTTTTAATTTCATAACAATCATGTCATGTACCTCTCTCTGCCTTTGACTTTTTGGAAAAACAGTTGTGTTGTCACGTAACATACCTGGAACTTGTTAGTTATGTATTAGACCTACGTTTTAGAGGACGACTTTCGAGGCTGATGATAAATAAATTAACCTATGACACCTCGTTAGGTTGTTTTATAATTTTCGACAATAGTTTTTGTTTAGTTGTAACTTCTAGATCTGAACCTCTTTGTCAACGCACTGGAGAACTCTCTGGAACGCTTGTGGAATAATACAAAATGTGTTTAGGTACGAGAAAATCTTCTTGTGGAACAATACACACGCATTGGGTAGCACATTTCTAAATTCAGAATAGCTTAGGACTACGTTACATACGATTTAAAACTAAACATCCGAGCACGAATTATATTTACCAGAAGAACTGAAACTAGACAACAGAAATAAAAAATAAAAATTATTTTTTTTTTTAATTTGGAACATGGTGAAATGTATGTTTTTTCAGTTTGACAAAGATTATTATGTAAAGACATTAAGGGCTAATTTTTCAATCATCAGTTAACTCTTAACTGTAGAATAAAATTGACATTTGACAGTTTGTAGTAAGTACGGAAGAATTGTCATATATTCAAAGTTATTCCTCAGTTAAGAGTTAAGTGATGATGGAAAAATCGGTTCTAAGTATTTTTTTTATGAGATAAGCCTGTAAACGGGCAGACGGATCACCGGATGGTAAGCAATCGGCGTCGCCCATGGACACTCGAAACACCAAAGGCGTTACAAGTGCATTACCGGCCTTTTGGGAATTAGGAGTTTGAGGATTGTGGGGGATTCTGGGATTGGGGAGACTAGGGAAAGGGGAATTGGGCCTCCGGTAACCTCACTCACATGACGAAACACATCGCAAGCGTTGTTTCACGTCTGTTTTCTGTGAGGCCGTGGTGTCAGTCTGGTCGAGCCGTCCCATTCGTGCCGAAGCATGGCTCTCCCACACTCGTATACCTTATATAATATTTATATATATATAAAGTATACCTATTAATTAATATTGTCTGTAAACTATTGACGTCACTTATTTTGTTACAATTTTGATTACTAACTACTTAAACGTCTCAATTTTAATAACGTAATTATTTTTTATTTTGCCTTAAAATACGGGACCTCACATCTCGAATCTAACACAATCTGTAATGAATGACTCCAAATATGTAAGAAACAATTCTCCTGATGTGGATATGTCAGTGGATTTAGCATAATTAATAATTTCCCGACACGTTTCAATTTTACTTTTATAAGCGGTATATATGGCATACGTGTGTAAATGAGTGACATTGTAGAAATTTTCATAATTATGTACACAGTTGCTGCATTTTTGTACAGTCAATTAATGTGAAAATTGCTAGGGTTGGCGATTAGTCTGCAAGAAGTCTCATATTCTCTAATACCCTACCCCGGTCATTTGATAATATCCATCCTCACCGTAAAAAGGACTATCCTGGTTAACATGAATGCTCCAGAGTAGACTTCGAAAATAAAATTTTCATAAGTGTTTTGCAACTTACAGCTTGACATCAAATACTATGGTGATAAAATATAAATTACATAACATCATAACATCACGCCTTTTATCCCCGAAGAGGTAGGCAGAGGTATACATTATGCCACTGTACAACGTAACACCCACTTTTCACTATTTATGTTATGAGTCCCATGTAATAGGGGGTGAGCCTATTGCCATATACCGGGCACAATCTTTGCCCGACCCGGGAATCGAACCCAAGACCCCTTGCCCGGCAGTCGCAATTGCGACCACTCGGCCAACAAGGCAGTCTCAATTTATAATTCTATGGGTAATAAATAGTATATAACAAGATGTGAATGTCTTGGTGGCCCAGAGGCTTAAGACGCCCGCTTCTCATGCATGAGAGTGCGGTACGGTTCCCAAGTTTACCTAGACGCCTAGTGGTGTCTAAATGTTTGTCAGTACAATCAGTGAAGGAAAACATCGTGAGGAAACCTGGGTTTATAATTTCTTCGTGCGAAAAGAGGCCTTTGGTCAGCAGTGGCCTATTTGTAGGCCGTTAATGATAAGAACATTAAAACTTCGTATTTAGGTATATAAGATACATTACGTGTACCCACCATCTTCAGGCTCCCTCAAATATGTTTGCAGGGTGAGTCTTAGAAAATGCCTCATCTGGTGCTAATCAAATTTCAGAGTGATTCTGTCCATTTGCCTCACCGAACCAGTACCAAAAGTTGAATATTTTATAACCCCATGGTCTAAACAGAAATTTGACTCACATTACCCTGTTTTTGAAAGGGTCACGAGATCTCATCAGCAATTCGACACAAGGTGTGTCGAATTTCTGTTTAGCATATTATATGAGTATTTGTATCGTATCCTGGCTAATGTTTTATGATGTGAATTTCTGAATAACAACTATAAAAATACACCTGATTTATAAAACACAATTTAAACACGATTATAAATCTATATCTATATATATAAAAGAAAGTCGTGTTAGTTACACTATTTATAACTCAAGAACGCCTCAATCAATTTAGATGAAAATTGGCAAGGAGGTACCTTAGAACCAGGACACGGACATAGGATACTTTTTAAACAATACTTTTTTTTTTACTTTTTACCGAAAATCACGAACGGAAACGGGAGGGAAATGGGATTGCGCGTACGAAGGCAGAAGCTAGTTTGATATAATAATAGAAAAATACATAAATATACCTGAGAAACGTAATTTAGAAAGCAAAAGTGAACGTGTTTACCATAACAATCAGGCAAAGAGACAGCCCTAAGAAAAAAAGTGTTTTCATGCACACTATTTACCAAAATGACAAATTAACTCTCTCGGAACATTTACTTTCGATCAAGTTTAAATAAGTAGATCATACTGGTCCTCGTATCCTTTACCGGTATTGTCAGTCTGCGGTACGAAGCCGCACTTACAACCATGGACGTCATCAAGTTTAAGGTGAATGGAGTCGAGCACACAGGTTAGAAATCGCATATAATTTAATTATGTAGTTCAGGTTTTTGATATTCACCCATTTTCATCATCATCATCATAAGCAATAGCCAAAAGACGCCCACTGCTGGACAAAAGCCTCTCCTTTAGACCGCCACGTCGAATACTAATTTCCCATACTTTTGATAATAACTCTTTTTGATTGAGATTTGCTTGCATATTTATTATTATAGTAACTACGTGGACTTTCTTCTACTTCTTCTACTCCAAGACATAGCTATTCCAGCGAAGCAATTCTAAATTCCAACTCAGTCATACTCTGAGATGACTAGTGTATCAGATCCTTTAAATATTTATTACAATTGTGTACCACTACTTCTTTCTTTGTATTGGCTTTTGGACAGATAAAATATAATCTTTGAAGACGATGATGTACAGATAGTTATATTTTAATCCGGTGGTGATAATCTGCATTAGTTTGTTGCTGGAGTCGCAGGTGAAGATAGCCAAAACCAGTGACCCCGGCACGTGTCACAATGGGGTGGTCAGTTTCTAGTCACAAGGGCCAAGAGGAGTCATGTGAAGATTTACAATTCCTTCATTTATTATTACTTTTCTCATCACAGTATCCGGCAGCGAGGTGGGCTCAGACGTTATGTTGTTGGACTACCTCCGCAACTACCTCCAGCTGCGTGGTACCAAGTACAGTTGCCGCGAGGGTGGGTGCGGAGCCTGCATGATCACGGCTGCCAAAACTCCTGGAGCTCCATACTTGGCTGTCAATGCAGTAAGTAAAAATACTTGAGCAGACTTCTAAAATTCAATAACTTTAGTATTAAACCAGGAAGTGGTTCACACTGTGATCAGTTTTTTATTCGAGTTGTTCGAATGATTTATTCTCAAATGGCATAGCTTCAAATTTTGTGGATGAGGTTCATAGACTAGTAATGGAATGTTGATGGCTATAACATGGTTTCGGGTCTGCAGCATAAAACCGAAGTTTTAATGATTTTACTTTTATAACTAAGCCTATTTTTTTAGTGTCTCCAATCGCTCGGATCTTGTCACGGATGGGATATCGTGACTATTGAGGGTTTGGGCAACAAAAAGGATGGCTACCACCCTCTGCAGACGACGCTCGCTGAGAACAATGGAACTCAATGTGGATACTGTACTCCAGGATGGGTGATGGCCATGCATGGGTACGGAATTCATAATAATATGATCAACTTTTATTTGACTGATATGTTCGAGATGAAGAGAAAAATATCTAGATAACAATAAACCTCAAAAATCAGAAAGTAATGTTGTCTAGTTGCTATAATCTGATGATTCTTGGGTAGACAAACTCGACTAATTTTGTAGGAGGATTATTACTAAAGTAGTTGGATTGCCAAGATGAAAGTGCTCTTCAATCTGCTAAAGTTTCAGGAAAAGTTAACAACTAACACCTACAGTAAACGACATTAGGTTATTCAACTATTCGGTGATTCGATTTAATAAAAAAAAAACTTTTATGTCATTAACCTTCAAAGAAAGATGGAGATTGTCAATTGAACCTGTATACATATATACATATATAGGCGCGATTATTTTACCATTGGCTCAACCGATTTTGATGCCGCTTTCAAAAATGGTTTACCTTAGAAGAAGTTTATAGTATATTAATCAACCGATTCTATTTATTATTTTTATTATTATTTTACTTTCAGTAAAATATTACTAATTTATCTTTCAGTCTCATGGAAAGCAACAGTCATCTGACGATGTTAGAGATAGAAAAGTCACTTTCTAGCAATCTTTGTCGTTGCACTGGCTACAGACCTATCTTGGATTCTTTCAAGAAGTTTGCAGTAGATGCTCCTACCGAAGACAAGATTAAAAGTATTAAGGATTTGAGTATTTGTAACAAATCCAACAACTGCTGTCGAAGCTTTGCCAAAGAAAATGATTGGTGTATGGTGGAGGATGATGTGTCTGCTGGAAAGATGATGGAATTAAAATTAAAAGATGGTAAAACATGGTACACACCCACGACTCTTAATGAGGTTTTAAAATTAGTGGAGGAGAATTTGGAATCATACATGTTGGTCGGTGGGAACACATCTAAAGGTAAAAACAATTCAATTAAACTGTAAAATTTATAACCAAAAATTTTCTTTATTACATTTGCTTCACTTCATACAAGTTTTAGATCTAAAGGACCAATGTATCGAGAATTGGCTTCATAATTATTACCATAAATAACATTCTTCTTCAAAACAAAAAATAACTTTAATATAAAAATATATCTTTGGTATTTCAGGTGCGTATCCCATATTGGATTATGCAAATGCATTGATAGATGTGAACCACGTACAAGAGCTAAAATCTAACGACTTTGACCAGAACCTTAGAGTTGGAGCAGGTCTTACAATGACAGAATTGATGGACATCTTCAAAACTAGTGCTGCGCAAGAGAACTTCAGCTATTTATCCATATTGTATGACCATGTGGATCTAGTTGCTCATATACCGTTACGAAATGTAAGTGTTTCAATGAGTCTTTTTTTTTGAGGAGGGAAAATCATCCCGTCCTTACTCCTGTTTCGAGGTGGAGCCCAGTAACACGTTATGTTGTCCGTAGCTCCGAGTATGCCCTGCCGCGGCCCATCTGTGATGGCGTCACGCCGCACGCACCGTTTTGTCTAGTTCTGATCAGGCGGTGATTTACCTTTGCCTCAATTTACCTCGCCGTCTGCTGAATGAATCTATGTTTCAAAATTAGACCAAAAACGAGGCTTTGAAACTTTCTTCATCTATAAATAAACTTTGTAAAAATTGTTCGGATATACTATTCTAAACTGGTTGTTATATTTTAGGTAGCAACAGTTGCTGGAAACTTGATGATCAAACACACTTACAATTCATACCAATCTGACATGTATCTGATCTTCTATACCGTTGGTGCTCAATTAACAATTGGTATGTAACCACATAACATAACATCACGCCTTTTATCCCCGAAGGGGTAGGCAGAGGTGCACATTATACCACTGTACAATATAACACCCACTTTTCACTATTTATGTTATGAGTCCCATGTAATAGGGGGTGAGCCTATTGCCATATACCGGGCACAATTCCAGACTCCGTGCTACTACTGAGAATATTTAAAAACCCCAGTAATACTTTGCCCGACCCGGGAATCGAACCCGAGACCCCTTGCCCGGCAGTCGCACTTACGACCACTCGGCCAAAGAGGCAGGTATGTAACCATTCACAAATATGCATTGAACTTTGTGCAGTTTAATGTTACTGTTACTTAAATCAATAAATATATAAACATAATACATTAATATCGTATTTCAGTGGATTACCATGGAAAGAAACAGACAGTCACGATGAATAAATTTTTGGAAATAGACATGAAAGGAAAAGTGATCGTGGACATCTGCTCCCACCATTAAGTAAATCGCATAAACTTTACACTTACAAGGCAAGTTATTTAAAATGTTATGTTATCTTATGTTAAAATAAATGAATTGAAAATGCAGAAAAGACCAAAAAATAAATAAATATATTTGTTTTAGCTGATGCCCAGAGCTCAGAGTTCTCACGCCATTGTGAACGCCGGTTTCCTTTTCAAACTGAATTCATCAAACGTGGTAGAAGAAGCCACCATCGTTTATGGAGCTCTTTCGGAGAAATTTGAAAAAGCCGTGTCCACTGAGAGGTACCTTATTGGTAGGGACTTGTTTAGTAATGATACCTTGCAAGGAGCTTTGAAAGTTTTAGATGGAGAAATGATCGTAGAAGATCACCCACCAGAACCATCCATTGAATATAGAAGACATATCGCTAAGGCACTCTTCTTCAAGGTACGTTAATGTTAAGGTATCAAAATATTGTCTATACTATCTTTAAACTCTTTTAAACAAGTAATATAGTTTCAATAACATAAGCACCATCGATTGATAAATATATATTTCATTGCTATTTTATTAATTGCCTAATATTTCCATCTTATCAATATCTTTCATTTTTCAGGCTCTCCTGAATCTAGCTCCATCTAGACCACCACGATCTGATTCAGCTATTATAGATTTGCATTTGACCAGACAATGCTCGAAAGCAAAACAGGTCTTCTCTACTGATACCTCATTGTGGCCGGTGAATAAGCCGATGCCAAAGCTTGAAGCAAAGGTACCTAATAACACGTGAATGTAAAGAAAAAATCATTACATCTACACACCCACTTCACATAATTACATAACTTTTTATTCCAGATTCAATGTGCAGGAGAAGCCATATATACTGACGATATGCCATCCTTCCACAATGAAGTGTTTGGTTCATTTGTACTGAGTACTGTGGGCCTTGGAACTATTCTCAAAATGGATCCTAGTGAAGCCTTGGTAAGATTATCTATACTGAAAAACTGAAAAACAATCTGTCTCAGTACATAACATATATTTTAAATGTAATTTCATTTCAGGCATTACCTGGTGTATTAGCTTTCTATACATATAAAGACATTCCCGGGTTGAACTCTTTCACACCCACAGATGGGCAAGGTGGACTTACGTCAGCAAACGAGGAAATTTTATGTGAAGGTGATGTTAAATATAACGGCCAGCCAATTGGTATCATTGTAGCAGAAACTCAAAACTTAGCAGATAGAGCTGCAAGGCTGGTGAAAGTTAAATACACTAACATTTGTACTCCTATTACGGACATCAAAGTAGCTAAAGAAGATAGCACGAGGAACACTCTATTCACTTCTGCTGATGCCACAACGACTGGCTCTGATGTCCACAAGATTATAACTGGCAGTAACGTTGTACACGGACAATATCATTTCCCAATGGAGACCATGGTCTCTGTCGTTAGACCTACGGAAGAAGGATTGGAGGTACATTTGGCATCACAGTGGATGGATGGTGCACATACTATGATTTCGAGGGCTTTGAAAATAGACCAAAACAAGTAGGTATTATTTATAACTTATTAATAACCTTTTTGTAGCTGAAGTTATAGGTTGTTTTTAATAATGTATCATACAATCATACTGACACGTTTTTCTTCTAGAATTGATGTCTACATTCGCCGAGTTGGCGGTTCTTATGGACTAAAGATTTCGCGTTGCATTCAGTCTGCTGTTGCGTGCAGTCTTATCGCTCAAAAACTGAACCGCCCATGCAGGTTCATTCAACCATTGATTACTAATCTGAAAGCTTTCGGTAAAAGGATGCCCAACGTAACTGATTATGAGGTGAATTCAATGTATAATTTATTAAAATATTATAAATCAATAAATTCTTACAATGTTTAGTAATACTATAATGAAATAACTATCATTACAGGTTGCGGTCAACAGTTCTGGAATTTTACAATATGTAAACCTGCTCGCCTATACAGACAATGGTTACAAAATAAATGAGCCTATTGCATTCTACGCAGCTGATGTCTATTTCAACTGCTACGATGGCACCAAATTTAATTATAAGTCCTATAACACAATTACTGATACAGCTAAAAATACTTACTGTAGAGCGCCAGGTACAGTTTTGTGAATAAGAATAAAAGTAAAAATTATTTTTCTAACATATCTATGTGGAAACTATTTGATTGACATTGTTTTTCTTGTACAAACAGGTACATTAGAAGCCATCGCAAATATTGAGAATATATGGAGAGAATTTCATATGAACTTTCTTTGGATCCAATTGCTCTCCGTCTTGCCAATTTGAACACAAATTACACTGAGTTGGCTGAAACAGTAGAAGCATTAAAAACAAGCGCTGAATATACTAGTCGCAGAGCAGCAGTCGATTCCTTTAATACAAAGAATAAGTGGAAGAAACGAGGACTGAGATGGGCTTTCTGTAGATTCCCTCCAGTAGGTGGTTTGTATGCTGACGTAAATCTCTCAGTTTACCATTCCGACGGCACTATTGTTATTACTCATGGAGGTATTGAAATGGGTCAAGGTATTAACACTAAAGCCGCTCAAGTAGCAGCCTATTTGCTGAATGTACCAGTAGAATTGATTGAAATTAAAGGAAACAACAGCATCATTGCACCTAACAGTTTCGCAAGTGGAGGAAGTATTACGACTGAGGGTGTGATTGTCGGGTTAAGAAGATGTATTGAGCAGCTGCAGGCCAGATTAGAACCTATCAAAGCCACGATGACTGACCCAACCTGGTTACAGTTGATAACTGCAGCATTTGCTGCTAATGTGGATCTTCAAGTCCACGGATATTGCAGTTCTTCAGATGCACAAGCATATGAAATGTTTAGTGCGGCATGTTGTGAAGTAGAAGTTGACGTTCTAACCGGAGAATATGAAATTTTGAGAGTAGATATAATGCAAGATATTGGTATAAGTATGAATCCTGATATTGATATCGGACAAGTAAGTAATAATTAAATTTATATTTTTAGTGGTGTTTATGTTGAAACTGATTCTAAAATAATTATAACCCTTATTTGTTTAGATTGAAGGAGCTTTCATGATGGCTTCTGGATACTGGACTTGTGAGAAATTGGTTTATGACCCAGAAAACGGTGCGCTGCTCACAGACAGATCTTGGGACTACCATCTTCCTGAGGCCAGAGATATACCTCAAGATTTTAGAGTTACCCTCAAGAATTCTTACAGCCACGACTACATTCTGGGATCCAAGGGTAAGTTTTGCAATAATTTTTGAGACCTCCAAATTGATTATAATCAAATTAATAATGAAAAGGATACGAAACATTAAAAAACCTTCAAAAGTAATAAATTATAATGATAATTGTTAACAGGTATCGGAGAGCCACCGGCGTGTCTGTCAGTGGTTGTACCATTTGCACTTAGAGAAGCCATTGTGCAAGCAAGACAAGAATCTGGTATACCAACCACGGAATGGTTTGATATTGGTAAGTAATTTAGAACAGTTCAGGAACGAATTCATTATCTTAGAACAAAAATTATATTAGGTACAAAACGAATACCTTTGTTACATTTAATGTAAATCGAGTCTGATTGTTTTACCAATTTTGATTTCGGTAGGCACCAAGAATTTACATTTACACAAGATGATATAACTGTACCTTTCTCAGGTTAGGAGGTTAAGTGTGGTTGCACCGCTTTCTCTCACTCATTTATAGACAGAATTATTTGTTAAAAACTATAAAACATTTTGCTGGACATAAAAATCAAAACTCTTGAAGAAGTAGAGGGTCCAACGTATACTAATACTTAAATTTCTGTTTTGCAGAAGGCCCATTCTCCACGGAAAAGATATGCATGGCGATGAAGACCAACGTGAATGACTTTAAAATTGTCTAAGGTGCGATGAAGAAATGACAAATGGATGATAATTATATAAGTTTATCATTGGTTACTTCACTCATGTATGACACAGTGAATGGAGTGGAAAATATTCTTAGCAGTGATAAAAAATTACATACAGCTATTTTGCTTTTTCAGATATGAGAACATTAATAAGGTTTATCTGATTTCTTTATTAAAAAATCATTTTCAAAGCTTTTTTCTTAGTTCTTAGTTAGAGGTCAGTAGATTTTTGCAATTTCGTTTGTTTTTTTGCACCATCAATTTATTACTTGGTTTTTTAACGGTTTTATCTTTGTTACCTTTTGGGGTTTTGTTGGTTTTACTTTTTGTTTTTCCATAATATTTAATCGTTTTGTATTCCTTATTAAAAAGTGATATTTGGTTAAGTTTATTAAAATGGTTGGCTTCTATTTTTGTTTTCATTTGATATCCCTTAATTTGTAAACAAAACTTATATAGATAATTAGATATTATATTTATATATTTTTATTAAAGAAAGTCGTGTGAGTTACACTATTTATAACTCAAGAACATCTAGATCGATTTGACTGTAAATTAGTGGAGAGACAGTTTAAAACCAGGAAATGGATATAACATACTTTTCAACAAGTATTTTCCGAAAATCCTACGGTAACGAGAAAATATGGAATGCCGCGTATAAAGTCGCGAGCAGAAGCTAGTTTTCTATACTACTTCTACAAGAAATGCTGTATCGCAAAATTAAACTATGTACACAGTCACTTAATAACTCAATACAACATTGGCAGTCTATTTACGCCTCCGGGCGATCACGCACCGTCAACATTATAGAAGCATGTTGACTTAGGGCACTTCCTAACGACCACAATACTGGCCATCGCACACGTACTGCCACTAATTGTGAGGATTATTGCCCGAAATGTCTTCCCTTTGTCAATTGGCTTTAGGATACGCCTTTTGTTTGAATTGTAAAGATATCTCAATTTAGTAGTGCTTTGTAATTCAGTGTTTGTAATTAATTCAGTGGTTACAATGTAACGTTAAACATACGTTTTCTAAAGTGATATAAACAAAGGATTTGTTATGATATACAACAATTTCCAAAACGAAGCACAACTCGTCTTAGGCAAGTATTAAACTATCGATATGTTACTGAAGCTCATTTGAAAGAATTCTTAAACAAGTTAATCATCAATATTCTAGACATAAAGAAAAGCTCTACTAGTTTCAAGCCACAGAGGGGTTCTTCCTCATGAGCAGCGTGCGCGGTCGCGACAATGTCGCGCAGCCTACTGGCTACCGTTGGCGTTCGCATAGGTCTTGCTACTTCCGCTTCTAGCCCTTTTCTCAGTATATTCACGTGAGTATCCCGTAATTTTTAGTTAATTTAATATGTCTCACGATAGCTATTATAAAAATAAAGCCTTAAGTAATACCTAAATTATACTTATTTTTTTATGGCTTAAGCCGGTAAACAAGCAGACGGATCACCTGATGGTAAGCAATCGGCGTCACCCATAGTCACCTGGAACACCCAAGTCGTTATAAGTGCGTTACTGGTCTTTTGGGGATTAGGAGCTTAAGGATTGTTGAGGATTTAGGGATTGGGGAGATTGGGGAAGGGGGGAGGGGGCCTCCACTCACACGACGAAACACAACGCTTTTCATCGCGCTTCACGTCGATTTTCATTACCTACACCTTTAAATCCATATACAAATCATAACTACATCAAACAATAAACATTTACATTAAAAAAGAGCAGCTAAGGAAACCAGCAAAAATGCCTTTACCTAATAAAATAAGATCAAGTATTCCAAGCTATTAGAGGCAGCTTAAGGAATCCTCTTGAGTGAAGTTGCCCTCCGACCTCCCGGGCACTCCCGACTCATCTGTCGCTGCATTCTCGAGGCCTCCCGACCGACACTCACTGTGCACTCTGCGTTCTTCACGCTTTTATATCAATATTGTTGAAAGACTTAGATATTGTTGGTGTTTGTCGTAAGGTTTAAAGACGACGTGTGTTTTTGTTGTTTGTGTCTGTTTTGATTGGCTAATCAAATTGTTTAAGATTGTGCACGTGATTGGCGAAGTATGAAGTATGTATTAAATGATATGATGGATTTGGTAGAATACCAGAAATTTGCTATTTTAAAAGTACGCTTAACCGACGAGCATGCATGAAAAGACTGATGACTTTTGATGAAGCGAAAGAGATGTAAGAGTCGTAGCAATTGGTTTACCATAGTCTCTGCCTACCCCATGGAAGACAGGCGAGGTTATGTATGTATGAAGTTTAACATTATTTTTATCTGACTATTTTGAGACGAAACACTGAAACAAACTTAAAATTCAGATTAAGGAAGTAAGACATTTATTTTGACAGAAATTTTTACATAAAATCTTTTTAAGATTCATGGGACATTTCAAACACACAAAAAATTACAAACTTTTTCAAAAACTCTAATTAACTCGTCGAGTACCGGTTTTATAGACACAATTAAAGAACAATAGGTCGCGGTCACCGGTGACCGCTTGGTGTTTGACAGTACTAGCTTGTGTATCCATTCTGATGTATCACCCAAACGGCAATTCACGTGCACCCAGATGAGACGCGCTACCCAATATTACCCAGTAATTCCAGAAAGGCTGATCCAGACGTATTTCCTTGCCATTACTAACGGACCATGCAATTCGCTCGAAGCCTCTGGGACTTGTGAGGCTTCGGCTTTGAGGAGGGAATCCCAAAGAGATGTTGGATCATTTGCTCTTCATATTCCCCCGTATCTTCTGAACGGAATTTAGGTGTAAATTGGCCGTATTTTGGGTGATTTTAATAGTACTTACAGATAGGTTTTTCAATATACTTTTAATGTGGTGTCTAAAATTGGGTTTTGGTAGGCAATTAAATCTATTAACGCTATAGTATGCTTCCTACTTAAAGGTAATATTAACAGCATGTTATCATGATTACCCATTTATAAATTTATTTATTTAATAATAATTTTATGCACAACACACAGAAAATACAGGAACACACATAAATTGGAAGTACATAGGAACTGCATATTTCTGTAGAAATCTCTTCCTGTAGTCCTTTGACAAGAAAAACAGTAAGAACTACTATTGTAATTAACTAAAATTCGCGGGTTACTCACGTAAATATACGGAGAAAAGCTCTACTAGTTTCGAACCACATAGGGGTTCTTCCTCGCGTCGCGCAGCCTACTGGCTACATCAGTACTACTAGTACTATAGTGATACTACTGTATCACTATAAGTTATTGTAATAGATGTTTGATTTAGTGAATTCGTCTGTTCTCAGGAAGCATTTATATCAAGCGATCTAGTATAACGGTTTTCAGTAGCAAATTCAATACAGGATATTTGTGTTACGTCTTCAATAGCACTAATTAAAAATGTAATCACTCTAAAATTATAGTAAAGATGCAAGCTGCATCTGTATACCAGTGACATACATTAAGTCATTAAAATTGTAAGCAAAATGGATCGCCACGTCTCTCGGAGTGCAGTTTTCTTAAATCATCGTCCCCTTTTCATTGAGGCTGGCTTTCAGAGCACGTGCGGCCCATCTCCGTGTTGAGCCACTAAGTATGCAATAGAAATGTATCTATATATACTCATAGGTAAGACTCATTAACATTATTTTGTCATAGATTTATTACTGCTAAAACAGAGGGTTCGTGGTCTTCTTGTTGGTGCAAAGTGTATCGAGTAAAATTGTAGCCAAAATGACTAAAACTAGTCATTTCATTAAGAACATTGTTGGGGAGAGTTTTTGGACTGTTTAAATGATGATGCTGATTAAAGGTCTAGGTACTGGTTTATTCGACGGAAGGTAGGTGTGCCTTTACAAATATGCGGCGCGCAACGCGTACAGTGCTCACAGCTGATCGAGTGGAAAAGAACGGGGCGCGATCCTCGTCCTCGTACATGTTGCTCCCCGCGCAGCGCTGTTCCCCCTCTGATGCCACCGCCAGTGCCGCCTCCATCGACGTCATCGAGATGTACGAGACGTTTCCGAACAAAAATCTTACTGAAATTTACTCACGGTTGTTTCTAATGCCTAAAATGCCTCCATGCCTAAAATATTCTCAATGTGATTACTTTACAGTTTATCAAAATAACTTCAACATTGATGATGACACGAAAATAAAAATAACAAACACAAAACCATTCCACCTCAACCAATTTTTAAAATTGCTATCATCCCATCCGCAAATTCCATGGCCCGAACAGACCAACATGCAAATGTTCTAACATGAACTAACGAGGCACTCGACTCAGTTCTAACGAGTGCTATTCGACCAGCTCTGTCACCCCCGCATTAGTCATCACTCACTTTTACCCTTCATTCTCTTCATTTTTCAGTTGTAGAACTGAAATCTCAGTAGTGGAACGTAGCCGAAATAAAAGAAGTAATAGGTTTTTATAATAACTATCGTGAGACCTAAATTAACTAAAGTTCTTGGGTTACTCACGTGAATATACTGAAAAAAGCTCTACTACTTTCGAACCACAGAGGGGTTCTTCTTCATAAGCAGTTTTTAGTTAATTTATGTAAAATGTTCACAGTTATTTTTAAGAGATTTAGTTTATTAGCTCGTTCTTCTTCGTACAAATCTACATTTTGGTCATATTGCCCAATAAAAAAAATAAATATTGACGTTCATCATTCCAATGTGACAAGTCCAAATACAAAAAAAAATTTAGCTAAATTTAAATCCTCGATTTGTTGTAACTAAAATATTACTGATAATTATAAAGCATTTAAAAAAAAATTAACTGACTCAGACAGATAAAATCAGAAGAACCTCATTCTAAGTGACTTAACTGAAAGATGGCCGCCGTAGCTGTTAATAATATCTTCAATTAAAAAAGGTAGTCCTTGACATAATTGGCGAGCACGTTATTCTCAATATTACCCTTAAAGAGATTAATTGGACATAATTTTGCCCTTATTAACGCGTCAAAGGGAGTTTTAATGAAGAAATAAGTGATTGCAGAGACCTTTATTGTCTTATATTAAGTGACGATGTTTTATGCACCTTTTATAAAATTTACATCTGTATAGAGTGGTGTTCTAAGGAACAAAATGGGACGTGCATCTGTTTCCCTTCAATTGTGTCTGTGGTAAAGAAAATGTACCAAAATAGAAATAGTTTTATTTTAAACTTGATATAAATAGTTCTAAATTTTTTTTCAACCTAGGAACAAACATAGTACTTAGTTACTTTGTCATGACAAAAGAGTGTCTTAAAGATCAGAATTGCCTAAAAAATTACATTAGGGAATCATCAAACTAAAAATCACTCAACAACATAGAAAAACGAGCACCACTGAACTTTTAAACTCTTGAACCGAATTATCGTTTAAAATGTCATATTGAACCGTTAACCAGATGGCAAGTACCATACCATTAATGTTAACCAGCTGGTTCCTTCAGCTCCTGCAGTTCCACATTTCATATACTTACTACCAGTTTCAAAAAGTCAGTTAGAAAACTTTATACAGATTTTGGAAGCGGAAAATTTGGGCTCTGGTAGAACTAAATCGGTTTTAGTGCAAGAGTTTAAGTTGAACTGTAAGTTTGCATGTAGTTATGTTACGACTCGTAGAGCTTAGCTTGTAGCGGTCGGTTGAACATGTTTTTCATTGCTATGGAAGTCGTTCAAAAAGAGGATTCTTACTTTTTCGGTGGAAACTGGTTGAGGTTAGTTTTGAAAGCAGTTTAATCCGTCAAACACTGCGAGGACACCAGTGTCCGCATACCTATTGTTCTTTAATTGTGTCTATAATGACGATACTCAAAGGGTTAATAAATATTTACATTAGGCCGTTTTTAGAGTAATGATATATGTTTTAAGGTTATAAAATACTATAGTTATGTTAACTTATGTGTTGAAAAATCTTGTTGAGTGTGGTGGGAGATCAATGCTTCAGCACGAATGGGCCGGCTAGACCAGAGTAATACCACGGCCGAGCAGAAAACCGACGTGAAACAACGCTTGCGTCGTGTTTCGTCGTGTGAGTAAGGTTTCCGGAACCTATTACCCCGCCTCTCCAGTCTCCCCAGACCCGGAATGCCTCACAATCCTCAAATTCCTCATTCCCAAAAGGCCGGTAACGCCTCTGGTGTTTCAGGTGATCATTTAATTCGACAAATGCAAAAATGTACACCTTTTTGTATCAGATTGAACCTTTAGAAAGTAAACCTTTAACATAACATAACATCACGCCTTTTATCCCCGAAGGGGTAGGCAGAGGTGCACATTACGGCACTTAATGCCACTGTAGGTACAATTTAACACCCACTTTTCACTATTTATGTTATGAGTCCCATGTAATAGGGGGTGAGCCTATTGCCATATACCGGGCACAATTCCAGACTCCGTGCTACCACTGAGAATTTTTTAAATCCCAGTAGTACCTTGTCCGACCCGGGAATCGAACCCGAGACCCCTTGCCCGGCAGTCGCACTTGCGACCACTCGACCAATGAGGCAGTCTTTCAGTAAAGTATTCCTATAACTTAACATAAATTCACATTTAACTCACAAAAGAATAACAAAGTATGCTCCAGTAACACACACTACAACAACGTCCCACATCACACATGCTCTTACTATGACAGGAAGCTAATTAGTGTGCAACCCACTAATTGTGTACAACCTCACTTTGTGTGCTTAGACCTGCAAGCTGACGTGTGCAACTTCACATTCTGCAGGATTGTCATCTCATAAATGCTGATAATACTGAGAAGATTAGTAGGTACATTATAGTAGCTCCTGCTTGGTATATTATTACGCAAACACACCAAATGAACTAAAAATTGCGGGTTACTCACTTGAATATACCGAGAAAAGATTTACAAGTGAGCCACAAAGGGGATCTTTCTCATGAGCAGCGTGCACGGTCACTGCAATGTCGCTAGTATTTTTTAATATGTCTTATGTTAGCTAATATAAAAAGCATACAAACCAATTAAGGTAATGCTCATATTATGTGAATTACCTAGATAAATATCTAGGTAATTCACATTCATATCATAGACTCAAAAGAATTTAATTAAAGCACCGGTTTCATCACCCAGGTGGGTAAAAATATTGATATTGAAGGACTATTGTTTATCTCCCAACACAGTTGCGTTTGCAAGATTACACCTTTGAGTCCGGATTTGCAAGTGCAACAGTTGATCTATTTAACATCTTAGCGAAACTACCAACTCTGCTTTATACAGCAAAGTTTTTACAAAAAACAGAATCACTTTATTATTTTCTTTCCTAAATCTTAACTTCAAGGAAAAGACGAATCACCTATTGACTGGCAAACTGATGAGTTATCTCGTTTTCTCGCTTAACTTAGCGACCGCTAACTTTACGACCTTTGAATATTCATTCGAGAGCTGACACAGTAACTTAAGACCACTTTTTTACGTCACGGTTAAGTAGCTTAAGTTACTCTTAAGTTATACGAAACCCAAGGAGAAGTAGTCCTGTGGAATATTTTTTGGAGAAATGATATTGTCTTGTTTGACTGAAATGATAAGATGATGTGTTTTTATAAAGACGGTAAGTATATTTCTTACTTAGATGTATTATGCGATAAAATATACAAGAATTCATGTCACTGATATGAAGTGGAAAATGACTATTATAATACAGTTTATACATTTTTTATTCTGAAATCTGTTAATCAGTTAAAAATCTTCTGAAAGGGCAACCTCCATTCACTCCATATAAAAGCACTTCAGTAGTGTATATGAATATGTAAATTTCTATATGAACTAACGATAATAATGGGGTACTCGAATACCTAAGTTTGGTATCTAGAAGGTTACCACACTTCTAGCACTATGTATCTACATAAAAACATAGGTGTTCATTAGGTATTGCACATTATGCCACTGTACAATGTAACACCAAATGAACTAAAAATTGCGGGTTACTCACTTGAATATACCGAGAAAAGATTTACAAGTGAGCCACAAAGGGGATCTTTCTCATGAGCAGCGTGCACGGTCACTGCAATGTCGCTAGTATTTTTTAATATGTCTTATGTTAGCTAATATAAAAAGCATACAAACCAATTAAGGTAATGCTCATATTATGTGAATTACCTAGATAAATATCTAGGTAATTCACATTCATATCATAGACTCAAAAGAATTTAATTAAAGCACCGGTTTCATCACCCAGGTGGGTAAAAATATTGATATTGAAGGACTATTGTTTATCTCCCAACACAGTTGCGTTTGCAAGATTACACCTTTGAGTCCGGATTTGCAAGTGCAACAGTTGATCTATTTAACATCTTAGCGAAACTACCAACTCTGCTTTATACAGCAAAGTTTTTACAAAAAACAGAATCACTTTATTATTTTCTTTCCTAAATCTTAACTTCAAGGAAAAGACGAATCACCTATTGACTGGCAAACTGATGAGTTATCTCGTTTTCCCGCTTAACTTAGCGACCGCTAACTTTACGACCTTTGAATATTCATTCGAGAGCTGACACAGTAACTTAAGACCACTTTTTTACGTCACGGTTAAGTAGCTTAAGTTACTCTTAAGTTATACGAAACCCAAGGAGAAGTAGTCCTGTGGAATATTTTTTGGAGAAATGATATTGTCTTGTTTGAATGAAATGATAAGATGATGTGTTTTTATAAAGACGGTAAGTATATTTCTTACTTAGATGTATTATGCGATAAAATATACAAGAATTCATGTCACTGATATGAAGTGGAAAATGACTATTATAATACAGTTTATACTTTTTTTTTTCTGAAATCTGTTAATCAGTTAAAAATCTTCTGAAAGGGCAACCTCCATTCACTCCATATAAAAGCACTTCAGTAGTGTATGTAAATATGTTAATTTCTATATGAACTACCGAAAATGATGGGGTACTCGAATACCTAAGTTTGGTATCCAGAAGGTTACCACACTTCTAGCACTATGTATCTACATAAAAACATACACGCCTTTTATCCCCGAAGGGGTAGGCAAAGGTGTTCATTAGGTATTGCGCATTATGCCACTGTACAATGTAACACCCACTTTTCACTATTTATGTTATGAGTCTCATGTAGGAGGTGAGCCTATTGCCATATACCGGACACATTTCCAGTCTTCGTGCTAGTACTGAGAATTTTTAAAAACCCCGTAATTCTTTGCCCGACCTGGGAATCGAACCTGAGACCCTTTGTCCCGGCAGTTGCATTTGCGACCACATGGCCAACGAGGCAGTCATAACATCTTTATATGGTCCTGTATTCTTCAGCTGTTCCACGTAATTTCAAAATCCAAACACATTCTAAAATACGGAGATCAACATAATATAATATGTTGTGGTGTACCACTGTATACTCATGAATAAAAAGATGCAATCCTAGCCGGATACTGGCGGTTATTGCCAAACAGGTTGCCTTTGTAGCTGCTATTTTAGCTCGATAAGCTTGGACTGAGCTGGGATTGGATTTAAAATATACTGTTTTTGAACTAAGAAGGAAATAATGACTGCTTCATTGGCCGAGTGATCGCAAGAGTGAATGCTGGGCAAGGGGTCCCGATTCCCGGGTCGGGCAAAGAAATACTGGGATTTTTAAAAATCGCAGTAGTAGCACGGAGTCTGGAATTGTGCCCGGTATATGGCATTATGCTCACCCTCTATTACATGGGACTCGTAACATAAATAGTGAAAAGTGGGTGTTACATTGTACAGTAGCATTAAGTGCCGTAATGTGCACCTCTGCCTACCCCTTCGAGGGTAAAAGGCGTGACGTTATGTTATGTTATTTTACCCACATAATGGTTAGTCTTACTTATGATTATAAATGCGAAAGTTTATTATGATGTATGTGTGTGTGTGTGTTTGATACTCTTTCATGTCAAAACAATTGAATGGATTGGAATGAAATTTGGAACAGCAGTAGATTGCTGCGTAGACGACTACACGGTTGGCGCGGTGGCTGGGCTACAGGCTGCCGCGCAACGTGTCGCGATTTCGATTCCCGCACGGATCTGCTCTTTGTGTGATGTACAAATTGTTTTTCCGGGTCTGGATGTCATGTATATGTGAACTTGTATGTTTGTAAACGCAAACACGACACAGGAGAAAGTCCTAGTGCGTGTAGTATGGCAACATAAAAAAAATTTGTCTGGAGTAACAGATAGGCTACTTTATATCCCACAAGAACGCGAGCAAAGTCACTGGCAGTAGCTAGTGTTATACATATAAATCTTTCAGTAGTTACTTATTTTAGTTATTTCATTGTGAAGTTAACTCATTCGTTGAGAAACTAACTGTTGCTTGACTTTCGCATGAAATAAATGTAATTCTTACTAGTGAGTGGTACACTAAATATTTATTTATAGTCTGTTGTTATGAACACATATGATTTTTATGTACAAACACATGGGATATGAGACAAGAGAAAATCTGAAAGATGAACTCTCCGGACCAAATTGGGCAAAAGCTTTGGAATCTACGAATAGATAATTATCTGAAAAAAGGCTTATAATACACTAATAAAAATAACTAAAGATACTAAAATAGTAATGAAATAAAATCAATAAAATCCTTTTAATAACGTTAAGTAACGATAAATATCTTATTTCCAGAATGCTTAGGTCTATTTTTAGTCAACTAATAATAGAAAGGGCTATTTTCATACGTCTCCAGCCAGACTTCATGTCCTCAATATTTAGATCCAAATTTAATATTGGGACTATAAAATATCGATTAGGGTAGTTACACACAGATCTACAAAAATATCTTTTGTCAACATTTTTGTAGGTATAATTAATATTAGATTTGTGGTGTTGATTTGATTGTCTCATTAATAGAGTAGGTAGTCATAAGACACTACAGCAAAAGGTCATGAATTTGATTCCCGAGTGGGGGGGGGTTAAACCAAGAAAGAAGCGATGGAGACAATCCTTTGTGACCATGATAAAATAGATAACATACTCCAAAAAGTGTTATAAAAATATAATGTATATCAACAAAAGAACTTAACAAATCGATCTAAGTCCCTAAGTATTGATGAAACAAACTGAACACAATAAAATTGGCTAGAAAACAAATAAACTATTCAGAGAAAGTTTCCCAATCAGTTGGACATTGAACCCAATAGACCTACTTCTAGTAAGAATGAAAATATCTCGTAGTCTGACCTCCATTTCTTTAAATCAATGTAACCTAATATAAAACTTTTGTTACTGTGACTGATTGACTGACAGGCAACACAAGCGCAAGCTATCAGTGAATTACGGATGGGGCCCAATAGGGCTGATGCCGTTCGGAGTCGCGGAGAACCTAACGGGTTACCGGGGCTCCGGCTCGAAGTGTCAAATCAAAGCGTTTATTGCAACTAAGTGTACAGATGATGGTTATAGAATGATTACAGTGCTTAATACTTAGCGGCCTTTTACAGACATTGCAACATTTTTAGTGCAGGAGTAGGAACGGGGTGGTTTTTAGTCAGTAAGAATCTGACACTCCCTACCACCACATCCAGGTGGGAGAAGTCATTCGATGACTTTCCCCCTTAAAAAAAGCTATCAGTGAATTGGAAAAGCAAGGGATCTGTTTAAGGTTTTTGGGGCTAATAATAAAAGTCGCACCAGAAAAGAATTTTATCAACATCAACATCTTGTATTACACGACTAGGTTATGAACCACCTATACATATACATAGTAAGTTTGACATAATCATAATCTACACTCTTGCCAGATTCTTTTTTTACTATATTAGAAAGCAAACGAAAAGAACCGCCTGATGGTAAGCGATCAGCTCCGCCGGTGGACACCCGCAATACAAGAGAAGTCACAAGTGTATTGCCGGCCTTCTAAAAACAAATATACTCCTTTTTAGAAGATGAGGTGACAACAGACCGCCTCGCTGGCCGAGTGGTCGCAAGTGCGACTGCCGGGCAAGGGGTCTCGGGTTCGATTCCCAGGTCGGGCAAAGTATTACTAGGATTTTTAAAAGGCTCACCCCCTTTGGGGTGTGTGTACCAACATGTATTACATGTTGTTGTTCACTTGAGTGAAAAGTGGATGTTACATTGTACATAATGTGCACCTGTGCCTACCCCTCCGGGAATAAAAGGCATGATGTTATGAGTTTACAATCATAATTAAAAAGTTAAGCCTTATGAGAGAGCACTGCTGCCTTACTCAAATGTGTAGTTCTTTGGTGACCTCTTGTAACATCCACAGGAAATCTTGTTGGTTTCTTACTTAACTTTACGGGGTACGAAAATTAAATCACATAACTAAATTTATACGTGAACAAAGTCATCGGCAAAGGCTAGTGTCTTGTTATAATAACAGAGCCACCGTAAATATTCCATCGATCTAAAAACTTGGACCAGTAAACAAGATAACGAGATATTTTAAGACCCCATCAAAATACGGGCAAGTAACTCGGTCAAGTAATATTTTCAGATACTACAAAATGTAGATAAAAGCTAAAGCGAATGGATATGGCTTGCATTATATTGAAGTAGAGTGTTAAGAAAATATTTTGACTATTCTAGGAAAGTACGACTGAATTTCAGCCACCAAATGTTTTAGTGTTTTGAGAGAAAAGGAAAAGCAATCGGGTAATCGATGGATCACCTGATGGTAAACGATTAGCATCGCCTATGTACACCCTGTAATAATCAGAGAAGTTATTGTGGTTGCCTGCCTGACTGCCTCGTTGGCCGAGTGGTCGCAAGTGCTACTGCCGGACAAGGGGTCTCGGGTTCGATTCCCGGGTCGGACAAAGTATTATTGGGTTTTGAAAAATCTCAGTAGTAGCACGGAGTCTGGAATTGTGCCCGGTATATGGCAATAGGCTCACTTCCTATTACATGGGACTCATAACTTAAATTGTGAAATGTGGTCGTTACATTGTACAGCGGCAGTAACGTAATGTGCGCCTCTGCTTACCCCTTCGGGGATGAAAAGGCGTGATGTTATGTTATGTATTTTTTTTTGGTCAGGTTTTGTCTTTCGACTAATATAAACCCATTTAAACGTTTTTCCTTAAATATCCTGTATATACCAAAATATTATAAATTTTTTTTAAGATATGATCTTTTTGACTTTCCTCCGATCACATCAACCTGTCCATTTCCCAAATTATATTCCAAACAGATTAATTAAACTTCCATTATGACAGTATACATTCAAAATGTTTTTGTTTCCATGTTCAGATGTAAACAACGAAATAAAATGATGGAGACGTAGTTAAGAAAATAGAATTATGTGAGACAATTGTTTGTAGGCAGGAAATTGAACCGTGACCCTCGTCGTACTGCGATGGAATCGAGGTTCGCTATAGATTTATATTCATGCTTCTTGTTTGTGTGGAGCTACTGGTTCATATAATTGTGGGATGTGGAATAGAAGTACAAATTGGGATGATAGGTTTGGACTACTTTTTACTGTGCTTAAAGTTAATGTTCTAGCATATCTTCGAAGTAATTATATCTACTAGTAATTTTACAATAATTTTGATAAAGTATTATTAAAATCTTTTGGGGATAAGTCGGTAAACGAGCAGACGGATCACCTGATGGTATCTAAGCAATATCCGCCCATGTAATGTAAAAATGTAATGTAATGTAATGGACACAGGGAACACCAGAAGCTTTACAAGTGCGTTACCAGTCTTTTGGTGATTAAGAATTTCAGGAATGTTTGGGGAGATAGGGAAATGAGGGGATAGTTGGGCCTCCGGTAACCTTACTCACACGACGAAACATAACGCAAGCGTTGTTTCACGTCGGTTTTCTGCTCGGCCGTGGTACCACTCCGGTCGAGCCGGTACATTCGTGCCGAAGCATGGCTCTCCTACAATTACAGGTGTTTGCAAATATCTCAGTTACAGGTCTGAGTCTGGTACTATGCTTAATCAACGTTACCAAGGACATCATCGATTAATAGAACTTGTAACATAACTGGAGGAAAGTTTATGTACAGCTATGTTCTATTTAACTTACTAGCACTTACTTTCTCATGTTTTATTCTCGACTTCTATCACTGTAGACAAGCATACCTTCCTTACATTCTACTACAAACTAAAAACGTAAAAGTACAGAGATAAGCTCTACTAGTTTCGAACCACAGTGGGGTTTTTCCACATGTGCAGCGTGCGCGGTCCCGGCGATGTCGTACAGGCTACAGTAGGCAGTACTTTCACGTGAGTAACCCGCGATTTTTAGTTAATTTATTATGTCTCATGATAGTTATTATAAAAAAAACATATAAAATCATCCTACAATCATATCATCATCATCAACTATACAATCCTATAAATGCCCGCTGCTGAGCAAAGCCTATAAATGCCCGCTGCTGAGCAAAGCCTCTTCTCACACGGAGAAGGTTTGAGCATTAATCACCACGCTTGCTCAATGCGGGTTGGCGATTACAAACTTATAATTAGAAATTATAAGCCCAGGTTTCCTCACGATGTTTTCCTTCACCGTTAATCAGTGGTGTCTGAATAATCTTAGAAAGTACATATAACTCGGAAAAAGTCACATTGGTACTTGCCGTTGGTAGGTTTCGAACCCGCATTCTCATGCATGAGATGCCAGCGTCTTAAACCTCCGGGCCACCACGACTACATCATATAAGACCACCATAAAACAAATTCGCACTATCTAAACCTCTAATCAGTTAGTTACAAAATCTTTGAACTTTAACTTTAGACACCAAATATGTCAAAAAATATAATTAAAAAGCTATAAAATAACAAAAACTGATCAGTGACCTTCTGTGCAAAGGAATAGAGTTCACCACATGCATATTAATCATCAGAAATGATTCTGAACAATGGATGATTTTTATAGTTAACAACTAAAATGATAATAAAATAATAATTTATGGACAAACTTACATCAATAAAGAGTTTCGTTTGTATTAGCATAATGTTTGATACGTTTTATTGGGTTAGTTTGTTTATAGCAGGTAAAATAATTTGACTAATGTCATGTTGGTAATTAAAGGCGCATATCTTCACTGACATACAGACAGACGGACGGATATTAAAATTTTTGACGTTTCGAAAGTGCCATAGAAAGCATCTTTACTAATATTATAAATCGAAAAGTGAGTTTGTTTGTTGGTTCCACTTTCGCGCCGTAACTACTAAACTGATTGCTTTACATTTTTACAGACGTGAAGTTAGAAGTCTGGATTAAATAATAGGGTACTTTTTATCCCGGAAAAATTTGATATTCTCGAGGGAAAACGAAATTATTGGTATAGAT
The DNA here is from genome assembly GCA_902850265.1 of Spodoptera littoralis. Classification (NCBI taxonomy): domain Eukaryota; kingdom Metazoa; phylum Arthropoda; class Insecta; order Lepidoptera; family Noctuidae; genus Spodoptera; species Spodoptera littoralis. The sequence continues at coordinate 14,058,232 of LR824545.2, forward strand.
GGCGCTGTGTCTTGGTATATGTCACATAGGCTACTTTTTATCCTTTTGTGACGCGAGCGAAGCCGCGGGTAAAAGCTAGTTATTGAAATAAATGCTTTGACTTTAACTTTGGTAAGTTTATTTTTTCTGTTGTAACCACGAAAGCTTTATACACAGCATCTTCGGCATTTAATATTCATACAAATTAGTCATAAATTCACATTTTTACATAACATCACATCTTTTATCCCCGGAGGGGTAGGCAAAGATGCACATTGCGGCACTTAATGCTACTGTACAATGTTTCACTATTTATGTTATGAGTGCTATTGCCATATACGCGCATCCTTACACTTCACATCCTTATTTTAATTCGGCACTGAAAATCTCCATAATACTTTCAAGAATCAATATTCAATATATCACAAAAACATGCTACGACCGCCAATATCTATTTAACAATTAATATCTTACAAGCTTGGGAACACGTATTTCATCTCCCAACTTGATATTATCCTTCAAAAACTGGCCAAGTGTGAGTTCAACTCGCAAATGTAGAGAAGGGTTCTGTATCATTATTACCTACAACTAAAAGCAAAAATACATATTTTACTGTATGGTGCCCCACATCTTCAAACATTAAACAGCCACTGACAATCCATTGCTGGACTTTTGCACCTCCTCAAGAACATAATGAGATTTTAGAACGTTACATCACGCCTTTTATCCCCGAAGGGGTAGACAGAGGTGCACACAAAGTAACACCCACTTTTCACTATTTATGTTATGAGGCCCATGTAATAGGGGGTAAGCCTATTGCCATATACCGGGCACATTTCCAGACTCCGTGCTACTACTGAGATTTTTTTAAAGCCCAGTAATACTTTGTCCGACCCGGAAATCGAACCCGAGACCCATTGCCCGGTAGTCGCACTTGCGACCACTCGGCCATCGAGGCAGTCAGGAGATTTTATAATTATTATAATCGTTTAGCAGGAGAGTTGAAGATCACAGCTTAAAAGGTTAAGATTCACCGGTCTCTGTCAAATGGGTAGACAGAAGTTGTCGTTTAATGAAACCCACACATTTACGTATAATGAACGATGTATTTAGCTCTGCAGTCACAACACGGCTTATTCCACTCCCTCTGAACCCTAAAAACTTTATGTTATAAGGAAAATTTTCACAATAACTTTGTAAAGTAACATTCTGGGTACAAAAGGGCACAATATACGGACGGGGATACAAAAGAAACTAATATGGAATGCTATCAAAATTATGTACGGGCCATTTTATGTGCTACAATTGTAAAGTTTTTATCGTAAAACTGTTGTTTTTCTGTACCTTATTCTAAGATTAGATAGGTTTATTGTAAAAGGTACTGTGGACGATTGTATTTAGAGTTGGTTTTATAATTTATAATGTAACCTTGGGTTTTATTTAGGCCAGGTCTTATTCTCTTTTCGTCAAGTATTTTAATAGGTCATGATAAATGATATCAGTACATATTTATTTGTCAGAACAACGTTTTTTTATGGGATAACCCGGTAAACGAGCAGACGGATCACCTGATGGTAAGAAATCGGCGTTGCCCATGGACACCTGGAACACCAAAGGCGTTACAAGTGCGTTACCGGCCTTTTGGGAATAGGAATTTAAAGATGCAGGGATTGGGAAAAGGGTGTTGGTAATTGGGCCTCCGGTAACCTCACTCACACGACGAAACACAACGCAAGCGTTGTTTCACGTCGGTCTTCTGTGAACTGTCTATGAACGGCGACAGTTTCATTGGATGCAGGTCGTTTCCAACTCCATAATCACTGCTTATAGTTCCTAGCAGTTTACTAAGGAAGCACTAACACATTTTAATCTCCACAAAACTAACCACAGATGTACTAAAACAACCGTACAACAAGGAAATAACAACAGCAAACAATTAACAATTAACAACTTCCAGGTTAGGTCGCTAACTACTCTCTTTCAGTCTAGACTACACCAAAACAATAATAGTCTAAGTCTAGGAACATTATCTAATAGTAGTTATGCAAATGACACCATTTTAACTCGAAACGGTCTTATTCAATGGCCTTTCGATCTTCTAAAGTCGTTGAAAATAATTCTGCTCCTATTTTGAATTCTGAATTGTAATTGGCTGTTGATGAAAAGGTGAAGGATCAATTTGAAGCGAGTCAATCTGAACGTTGCCCACACACTTGGATTGTCTCCTGTGTCGTGGGTACGTTTACAAACATACAAGTTCACATACACATGACACCCAGACCCGAAACAACGATCTGTGGATAGATCTAAGAGTTGTTCCGTGCGTGGATCGAACCCGCGACACGTTGCGCGGCAGTCAGTTGGCCAACCGCCGCGCCAACGGTGCAGTCAAATTTTCTTATTTTAATATTATTTTCTATTTTAATCAGGTGTTAGTGTATAGGATAGAATTTGTAATAGAACACATTTTTAAACTTGAACAGCCACCTAGTATGAGGTGAAAGTGCGCGTAGAAATTATAAGTGACTGGAAACATGGTTGTTAGTGTTTTCTGTCTATCTACATATATTGGTTCCTGCTGGCTGGTGATCCAACCATTTGCAAGTCAGTAAATTTGGAGCTTTATTAAAGTGAATAAATGGATTACTGAGGTTATTTTCAATTTATGTTTATCCAAATACCAATCAATTTGGTATCAGCCATCTAACTATACCTGTTGAATACACAACACAATTTAAGTAAATTGTAACTACAACTTCATAAAAGAACAAAACAGTCAAACAAACAAATCTTGGAGCACTAAACTAAAGAAAAACAAAAATTGTTAAAATGAACACGAAAAACCAATAAAACTTGAAACAGCGAAACTTATGTAAATTCGGCAACCGCTATGAATAAACCTTAAGAAAATAACTATAAAATACATTTTCCAACGAAATTGCCTTTAAACATCCTCAGCATAGAAATAATGTAAGGACTTTGCAAGGACCAAAATAGTTGTAACACCTGACGTGTGTATCACTACGCATGCGTGAAAACTTCGCCCGCCTTCTTTCGTAGTTGTGTGTCAGTGTCGTATGGGCTCCGCCGCGTATCAACCGTGTGGCGTATCAATCGTCAGTTCCCCGCGTATCAATCGTACGAATCGTAGTGTCGTGATTTCGGATGATAGTGGAGTTTGATTGATTGAGTGATGTGTGATGAGTGAAAAAGGTAAGTTGTAATTTATTATTTATTTCCTAATTCATAAAGTTTATATTTGTTTGTTTACGTCTGATTATTGTTGATAGAATAATTTGTTATTAAATTCGAAGGCGCCTTTTTAATTGTTCAGTGTATCATGAGCGCCCATGTTTTAACGATGTTCAAACTTTACTGTTGTTGTTCGTTAATTTTAGGGATGAATAAAATAATTGTTATTCATAGCATTGGGTATACAATTAAATTGTTAACTTCAGAATGTTATTGAAAATGAACGAGCAGTATAAATATTTTGTTATTTGGAAGGTTGTTATTCTATTAATCTACGTTTTTTAATGTAAGTAGGTTTACACTTTTTACTAATTTCCACTACAACACGTTGTCGATAATGAAAGGTAATTTTATCTTATACTGAAGTTGGTGTAAATAGTACAATCTCCATATACTTTGAAAAGCGATAAGGATGCCTTGACTGTAAAAATGATGGGTAGAACTTAGGCACAATTTCGATTGAATCAAAGTCTAATTTGTTCTTCTTATTGGTCTTGTTTCTTTGGTCATCCCTTATTTGTATCTAACCGCCGTACTCAGAGGCATTTAATGCTTAAAATTCAATACTTAAGCATTGTTTTCAGAAAAAAAAATCGTTAGTAACGAATAGTCATAGGAAAATATGTTGCAGTAAAATCATAAATAAAATGTCACAAAACAAAACCTCTAATTAAATTAAATAAAAACTATTTAAAGCCAATAAAGAACATGTCATTCATCATTGTTCAGACACGTTTGCAACAAAATGGTGTCCGAATTTAAATTTGAAAATGGAATAATAGAATATTAATATTCATTTTATAAACGGTTGACATGGGCTTTGTGGTTAGTCTAGCATTTTGACGCGGGCCTATGTAAATTTGAAAAAAGAATACAATTTGTATCAAAGAAATTTTCTATTGAACGGAAAATATTGCTTCTAAAGAAAAGTTTAAGGAAAATTAAATATCTTTTCCTCGTTTTTGTTTCGAGTATATTTTTTATTATTCCAACCACGTAATTTAAATGTCAGAATTTATAACAGAGCTACTGTCACTGAATTAGAATTCAGTACAGTCGACACTTGATATGAATAAAATTGTAAATTAGAAACAACAATATTTTATAGAAATAACATTTTTATTTTGTCTGCCCTGAGTGATCGTAGGTACGTACCACCCTCTATGGTCGATTAGAAGGCTAAAATTGTACGCTGTGTATGATTAGAAATTAGTAAAATAATATAAGTTTATATTTTAAACCATCGATTTTTTTTCCTAACTTAGGTATGTATGAATTGTGTAATGTTGAGCATTCATTTTTACTACAGACTCTGCACTTGTATATTCTTTATACCATTACTGAGAATTCCTAGAGTGATACCACGGCTTTACAGAAAACCGACGTGAAACAACGCTTGCGTTGTGATTCGTCATGTGATTGATGTTACCCTTCTCCATTCTCCCCAATCCCTGAAACTGAAGTTCAGGAGTAGGAATGGGGTAGTTTTTAGTCAGTAAGAGTCTTACACTCCCTCCCGCCTCACCCAGGCGGGAGCAGTCATTCGATGATTTTTACCCCTAAAAAAACCCCTGTATCTCCAACAATCCTCAAATTCCTAATCCTCAAAAGGCCGGTAACGCATTTGTTATGGGCGACACCAATTGCTTACCACCAGGTGTTCTGTCTGCTCATTTACTGGCTTATCCCATAAAAAAATAATTACCTGGCCTAGCCCAAGAGTTAAACCTGAATCTCATACTCTTCTTCTTTCCAAACTATATTACTTTCAAATACATACCTATTAATAATTATGTGATTAGTCAATCTGAACCCTGATACTTGGCTGTCAAGCCCTGACATCTGATTATTGATTGACATTCAATTTAGTTCATTATCAAGGTCGTACATATTCAATTACACAAACAAACACCGACTGAATGTATTCTTCAATGGTAATTCAATGGTCAGTCATTCAATTGTTTGATGTTTTATTTTAAAAATAGCTTTTGGTAATATTTTCGTGGAAGTTGACGCGCCAATGATACACTTGATGTTGTAGAACAAAAATGGCTACTTGATTGTAGATATGCCTTAAGTTTGTTTGCTTTATTACTGATAGTAAAATGTGAAAAAAGCATTTTATATTCCTATATTATGCTGCTATATGGTATGGAATACATATATGATGTTCCCTTTGTCAATGCCTAACTCCAAGCATGCGTATAACTTAATTAACATTTCTGTATAGTTTTTTAATTGTAGTTATATAATTAATTTCATTTATAAGCTTATAAGGTCTGATGGGACTGACATGTGTACATTTGTAAAAAGTCCCTAAATAAAATGAAGAAAAATATTCAATGTTCCCGTGTGGGTTAGACTATGATATAATTTTGAACTCACTAGGAAATCAGACTCCCCATTTGATAGTATAACGTCATCCAGAAACTTTAATTTTAGGTCGAAAAATCGCATAAAATTTATTGATATTAGCTTAATCCCACAACAGTTGCTTTGTGAGCTCTCAGAGATCTCGCCACCATAACTAAATATCTGACAAACATAGCAAACCAAAATCTTGGTATAAAAATTTTCAAATACATTTTTACAGTACATTGAACCCTTTCAAAACAGGTAATGCTTTACGCTAGTAATGAGATAATGGTTCTGCGCCAGCCTCCCCGTAATTGGGCAGTGGTTTACTTAGGCACAACACGGCGTTTACTTGTTAAACATTCAATTAGCCATTTGCCTAGAGCTCATTGGAGTTTAACTTGAAGATAGGTTAACATTAAGTACTACATACGAGTTTATATCAAACTATGCTAAACCAGTATAAACTGACCGTCGATTGTACGGAAAGATCACACAAAATGGGTCCATGTTAACTGGATATTTACGTGTGTACATACTTACTAAACATCAGATCATGGTCTGCTATTACTATAGTGTCAGAATAATCCATCATTGATTTCAAAATCGTTGATTTCGATAAGTTTGTTACTCTACTACTTAAAGTAATGGCGTCAACTACTGACTCACCATTGAAAGTAAAGTAATGACAGATACTTCAGATTGCATATAACACTGATAAATATTTCGTAAAATAAATTATCATTAACATATGGCATGTATTAATGTTCAAATTTAGTAGTACCTAGTTTTTCGAAAACTATTTCTACTACAAAGTTTTATAATAATAGCAATATAACTGTGTCATTCTTCTACAATTCCATTGATCGATAAATGATCGACTATTATGAATATACTTAGTAGATTAGGAACTTTTAGCAAAAGGACAATGCGATGGCGTTGGGATGACAACAATTATAAAATTAGCAGACTTGAAGCCCTGGTCTATCATCCCATGTTAAGTGATTAGTAGCTATAATCATTTTTCGTAAGTTCAAGTAAGAGGTAGTTGTAATAGGTCCAAATGAAAAATGTTTAAACTTGAGACCATTTCTTATGCGTTGATACTTTCAGTAGGCTAGTTGGAAGCGATTCCCTTAGATGTATTATGGATACCAAACTTATCTACTTAACTGAATAGTTTTAAAAATTATATGACAAGAGCATGAACCAAGCTTACATGGAGAACTAATATGAATATTAAAAAACCACTAACCTTTTGTCCTGACTAAACTTCATCTGATTTCGACCAATTTAACTTGTTTATACGCCATGTGAATTTGCCTTCTAAACAGTTTTCTACTGGCAGACAAAGTTTATTACATAACATAACATCACACCTTTTATCCCCGAAGGGTTAGGCAGAGGTGCACACAGAAGTAACTACTAACTATTTATGTTATGAGTCCCATATAATAGGGGGTGAGTCTATTACCATATACCGGGCATATTTCCAGACTTCGTGCTACTACTGAGATTTTTGAAAAACCCAGTAATACTTTGCCCGACCTGGAAATCGAACCCGAGACCCCTTGCCCGGCAGTCGCAAATGCGACCAGTTGGCCAACGAGGCAGGTACAAAGTTTATGCTAATATTGATTTCGTAAACAAAAACATGATTAGATTAAAAAGCATATTCTTGTATGTTTTTGAGTGCTCATTAATACCTATTTTCAAGTAATTAAATGTAATACCTAGATTATAATTTCATAATTGTGGTATAATATTAATTACTAAATCTTTTGAAGCTCATTCAAATACCAAACAGTAGCTATTTAATTAGTTTTTCAAACAAATTAATTAGTAATTTAATTAAGACTCAATACGTTTCGTAATTACACACATTTCTGTGCTGAGACGTTTAATCTATTTTAGTATTTGTGTCAATATACAAGAAAATGTCTCCATTTTAGATATTTCGATGTTATACAAGACATAAGTCTTTGTCAATATGGTACAGAGTGACAGAAATAGAATTATTAACTCATGTTTAGCGTTAATTATGTTACATTTAAATAATTTCCGAGCTTCCATTGTTAGCTGTACGATAATTTGTAATTTAATAATCCTGTCCGTTAATTAATACTAACTGAGCTCGCGACTTCGTCCACGTGGAATAGTGATTCATAGCTCCTCCCCCGTAGTTGATAAAATGATAATAATTATGTAGCCTATATGTTGACTCGACCTGTTAGTAATATTCATGCAAAATTTGAAGTAAATAATACCTCTACATGGAACACTTTTTGAATTTATCCCGGACACACGTACAGACAAACAGACAAAAATTCTAAAAACCATATTTTTGGTTTTGGTACCGACTGTAGATTACAAGCATTCTTTTAAAAATATATTCAGTGTACAGTTTTCACTTTCCTACGATTTTATATGTATAGATTGTAGGATTTAAATACATGTATTTAGTTTAACCTATGGTCCTCTATTCTTTGGTAGATAAAAATTACATCTAAAATCGCTTAATAATATTTAACGGTGCGTACACTTGCAGAGATGTTGTTGAGGTTGGAGCGCGAAGAGAAAGGAATCACTTTAGGTTACGTTAGGTTTAGAACTTTTGTGTTTACAATAAAACAATTGACGAACCCTTTCTCTTATGTTAGTAATTGTACTCACTCATTGAATGTTGTATCGGTATTTATAGAAACAAAACTTGTACGTCAGTCATTTTAAGACTGTAAAAATATTTAGTTTTGACTACAGATTGAAAAACCCGATGGGAGACATTGTTTTGTTATACATAAATGAAAGAGCTTATAATCTAACTATTGTCAATATCTTATACAAACACTTTTGATCACTGGCCTTACATAAGTACCTTTATAGATAGTTCATAGAAAGGACCTTATTTCACACAGGGCGGGGGTTCAATCCCAAAGCTACTACTAAGAAACTTGTAATCGAAAATTCCAGTATAACTTTGCTGAGCCTAAGGAATGCAGTCAGGGCCTCGTCTTCGATTCGGATAAAGTTATTTTGTGTTCATGTTTTGCGTTATATTCCTAGGTTGGGTAAAGTGTTATCGGCATATATCGGGCACAGAATCCGTGCTACTACTCGTGCTATTTTGGCAGTTGCACTTGCGACCACTCGGCCAACGAGGCAGCATAACATAACATAACATCACGCCTTTTATCCCCAAAAGGGTAGGCAGAGGTGCACATTATACCACTACAATGTAGCACCCACTTTTCACTATTTATGTTATGAGTCCCATGTAATAGGGGGTGAGCCTATTGCCATATACCGGTCACAATTCCAGACTCCGTGCTACTATTGAGATTTTTTTTAAAACCTAGTAATACTTTGCCCGACCCGTGATTCGAACCCGAGACCTCATGCCCGGCAGTCGCACTTGCGACCACTCGATCAACGTGGCAGCACGATATGGTATAAATAACCTATTTAAAAAAAACGCATACAAGAGGAATAATTGAAAACACAACATAAATTCACGTCATCACAAGCTCACTCACAAAGGAACAATCATTATTCAAAAAAGTCTCAACAAATAAAATGACATGTTCGTTAAAAAACAACACTAATTAAAATAAATGAGACGCCCGGGTACCCTTTACAGGGTTTTACAAAGGGTTTTTAATCATGCACCCTGATAATCTGGGTGTGACCCGGGTAATGACAATTATAATGAACGCTTTCGAGTATTATTGGCCGGACATCGGGGATGAAATTCATCCTTTGACCTGTTATGGTTGACTGGGTAAAGTTTATGGAAAAACAAGTGCGGGAGAGCCATGCTTCGGCACGAATGGGCCGGCTCGACGGGAGTGATACCACGGCTGAGCAGAAAACCGACGTGAGATAACGCTTACGTTGTGTTTCGTCATGTAAGTGATATTACCGGAGGCTTAAATAAGAGGAGAAATTGCATACAGTACTAGAACTAGTTTTAATTTTCCTCCATTTCAGTAGATGGCGTTAGGTCCTCTATTCTGATGCATTTTTATGAACTTCCAATCCTTCACTTTGTATTTGTGATATTAGTGTTGAATACAATTATAGAGCTCTATAAACACAAACTCCTTGACTGAATATTGGTGTTGCATTGTTCTCACATAATTGAACCAACGAAACAATGTAACCAAGAAGTTGTATTGTGAATCTGATTGAAAAAGAGTAAGTAACCTATGGAGTTATTTGCTCGATGTTCTCCGTAGGAACCTATATTTTGGAACGAGCAAATAGCTTCACTAGAGGACTGACCGACAGACGGACATTTTTTCTTTAATATTTTGTTTTGATATTAAAAAGTGACTTCTTGGTCTAAGTGAAATAAATGATTTTAACTTTGACAAAAAGTCAACAACTTTATCACGGACCGACTGTATTTTACGACAACACTATCTAGTTCAAAATGTTACGAAGACAACATACGATGCTAGTTTACCCTATAATATTACCTTGTTCTTTATCAATAAGGAACTAATACACGAAAAACAAAAGGTCCAAATGCCGTCCCTTATCCCAATAGACCACAACCATAATTTGATGTAAGCGAAAAATCCGCACGAGTCGAAAATCAGCAGAAAATCCCGACAAAATAGTATGGACCATACTCTATATTACTTTTACATGTAAAGCTACATAATACAATTTCCTGTATATGCAAATCTTAGACAATAATACGGATGGTATTCTTTGACTCTTAGACCCTGGAGAGCCGAAAATCGCTTTATATTTTTATGGTAATGATCTCCACGGACCCTCAGACCGATAAAGGGTAAGTCCATCCTAACATCGTCTCTGAGGAAATTCCCCTTTACTGGCATTGGTTAATGTTTCATATTAGAACGATTTTGTGTTTATGTTTTTGTTGAAATTATAGTTTTTGTTACAAATATTTTGGATTGAGTATTAGCGTGGTGGAGAGGAAAAAGCTGAAAGAGGCCTTTGTGTCACAGGATATGCTGAGCACTAGTAAGGATAACTGATGTATTATTTTATAAGTTAGATTAATGTAGCTGAATGTCTAGTTTTCAGCAATAAAGGCTTATTATATTACACTACGATTACTTATTTCACATGTACACTTAACTTACATTTAAATTGAAATAATTTTAATCCAATTCTAATTACCCAATTGAGTAAGCACATAAATAGAGAGAATCGAACTTGTATTTTTGAGTATCATTGAGTTACCTCGCGTGAGTGAGGTTACCAGAGGCCCGGCCAACAATCTCCCCAATCCCTTCCCCAATCTCCCTCTGAATCTCCAACATTCCTCAAACTCCTAATCTTCAAATGTCCAGTAACGCACTTGCAACGCTTCTGGTGTTCCAGGTGTCCATAGGCGACGCCGATTGCTTACCATCAGGTGATCCGCCTGGTAGTTTACCGGCTTATCTTATGAAAAAAAAAAACATTATGACGATGTATTAAATACAAAATAGAATCCAAAAATATAATATTTCCAACTTGTAATTTTCAGTACGAAAAAAATCTCTGCCTATTTCAGTTTGTTTAGGTCTGAAATCTTGGCTTAAGCACCGATACCTTTTGCTATTTTAGGGATAAACTATTGTTATTATTGTTTATTTAGGTTTAATTAACTATGAATTTACTAGACGACAAGCATTGCTTAGCCTACGGTATCTGTGTAAATTGAAAAACAAAAACCGAGTTGTTTATTTTTTTTTATAATGTTCAATGAAAGAGGTTTAGTTCTGTTTGATAAAATTAATTTTCGTCTCGAAGTATAATGGTTGTCTTGAGAATACAATAGTTTTACAAACAAATAAAAAGTTTAAAACAAATAATAACTAGTCAACCTTTATTCCATACTGAAAGCGCATACGAACTCATGGTACATTATCAACACATCACGTCATGTAATTCTCGAAGAGGTTTTTCTCGTCGAGTGATATATGCGATGCGAATAGTGCCTACAAGTTTACGTGTAGTATTTCAATTCATGTTCCATAAAAAAAAATTAAATAATGACATCCTTTTTTATTTTTACTTTATATATCGAAAGTACTCATGGCAAGTTGTTTTGACATGCGACGAAAACAAAATAAACACGCTGTATAGAGAACTTCTTCTCGCAATTTGTACGGTTAGGTGGTACGATTTTCGTCTACTTTATTGTCATTCTCATGGTGTTTATGGTCAGACCACATCAATAACCTACTGATGCAGACGATATTGAGTCAACACAAGATAATTTGTGCACTCAGAATTAAAACTTAGTAGTCCATACACGAAATCTTAGCTTATTATACTTATAAGGTCGCGGAGAACCTAACGGGTAACCGGGGCTCCGGCTCGACGTGCAGGAGAAGGAACGGGGTGGTTTTTAGTCAGTAAGGGTCTGACACTCCCTCCCGCCTCATCCAGGCGGGAGCAGTCATTCGATGATTTTCCCCGCTTAAAAAAATATACTTATAAGGATACTTCACACACTTATTGCACCTAATATATTAAAATACACATAAATACAGGTATCGAAACACACAACATCTTTTCACATATTGTTCCCAAAATAGAACACATAGCTACCTTCCCTATATCATGTTCCCAAATTACAACAATTAAATTGATTCCTAATTGTCTTCAACCCATCTCCAGCCCCTGCATAACTATTCAATAGTCAAGTAAATGATCTAAGGGATTCCTAAACAGGGGCCATTGTTCGGGACCTGCGTCTATGTATAACTATTTACGAGACCCTAACCTCTTCATGTAGTAGACCTTGGAGTGGTTTTAAATACCTTTCTTAATCTTTTATCTTATATGAAAATGTAAAAAAGGGGTTTTATAATAATTATTTGTATGTGTTTGCAATAGTTGTTCTTTTTTTTTTAACATGGGCCGAAGTTTGACCACTATCTCGCCTGGTGGTAAGCGATGATGCGGTCTACGATGAGGCACGAGTTTGAAGTATATGTTCGAATATGTAAAAGAGAGATTTTCACAAACTACTTTTTAAAAGAGTAATGAATGGAGTTTCTTCCTCGTCCTTCTTCACTCGAATTTACTTTTTAAAATGAGCATCTAGCTTCACTGACGGAAAGACAGACTATATGATTTATTTATTTTTATTTATTTTATTTACACTTTATTGTATACCATAAAAACATACATAAAAAAACAAACATAAAAGAATGTGCACAATGGGCGGTCTTATCGCAGAATGCGATTTCTTCCAGACAACCTTTGGATGGAGCCAGTATTCAGGAGTTTGAAAAAGGGGGTCGTCTAGTGTACAATAATTAAAACAATACATACAATATAATACTATCTATACCTACAAACCAAATAAATAATAATATAAAATGAAAATAGATATAACTACAATACATAAGTGAGTGTGTGTGTAGATGTGTCTGTGTGTGCACGCGCGCGTGTGTGAGTGTGTGTGTGTGTGTGTGTGTGTGTTTATGTGTTTCCATGCTAGGTAGGAATTTTTTAAAATAATGACTAAAGAGAGAGGTAATGTTCTTTAACTAGATTTTTAAACTGAGGTAGAGTTTGAGCACGCCTCACCTTAATCGGCAAGGCATTCCACAACCGAGCCGCTTTAATAGTGAAGGATAATTCCTTCACTATTAAAGCGGCTCGGTTGTGGACTCCACTTCCTTTTTTGGTAATCCAAAAAAGGAAGTGGAGTGCAAACTAATATTTAAATTAAGATTGTCTGATTTATTTTATATTTGTTGACGTTTCAAAAGTAGTTTTCTACTTTTAAATATTTAACTTAAACTACATATTTTATGATATGGTTTAATTTAAATAAATGCTTTGTGTTTGAGTTTGAGTTTGAAGTGCGTAAAGTTTCAAATAGTTTAAACACTTGCTTAAAACCGTAAAATTGTACTTATTATCTGTAAGATTTTGTTAAGCCCTAAGCATGAGCTTTTCGCTCATGATTATATCAATTTATCAACAGCATTACTTAATTTAGGCATGACAGAGTATGGAAATAATCAATATGCCATAATGACAATATGCTGACCCCGTAGGTACTACATGGGACTCATAACATAAATAGTAAAAAGTTACATTGTACAGTAGCATTAAGTGCCTCAATGTCACTGCCTACCCCTTCAAAGATAAAATGCGTGATGTTATTTATGTATGTAGGTATGTACTAATGAGATTAAAAGCAATTGATAGTTATGTTTTGTTCAAAACTGAGATATGGTTAAAGCTCGTATAAAATTCTATTATCATGTTACATTAGAAAAATAGTAATGACGTTTAAAATTAACCTGTAGATATAACCTCCATTAGATTAAGGCCTATTTATACCTTCATATAGGAGGCCTGTGTCAAATGCATTAGACCTTGTTAGGCACACCTATGTTCTGAGGCGACACACTGCTAGACCGAATCTAATGCTGTTACCTGGGACTGAGCTTAGCACTGAATGTTCTGCATAACTTTGGACATTTTGTGTATAAGACATAACATAACATCACGCCTTTTATCCTCGAAGGGGTAGGCAGAGGTGCGCATTATACCACTGTACAATGTAACACCCACTTTTCACTATTTATGTTATGACTCCAATGTAATAGGGGGTGAGTCTATTGCCATATTTTCAGTTTCAAACTCCGTACTACTACTGAGATTTTTTTTTATAAAATCCAATAATTTGTGTATAAGACAGACGGATAAATGATCACGGGAAATGTTTTGTCGTAGTTAATAGATCATCATCATTTTTGTCACAGATTTTGTTCAGAGTCAAAATTTAAGTTTAATTAACTCTTATTTCACGAATCTTGTCTAACTTAACACATTAAAATATGCTATAGGAGTCACTGATGACCGCCGTTCGTGGAGCATTCGCCTTCAACAGTTATTCTATTGGCAGTCAAAGACTTAACTAGAGGACAAATGGCTTCACTAGAGGACTGACCTACAGACTGACATTTTTTCTTATTATTTAATATTTCAATATTTTGTTATGACGTTCAAAAGTTTCCTGATCTAATTGAAATAAATGATTTTGACTTGACTTTGACTTTGACTTTAAAGATGTTTTAATATTATAACACAAATTCCTGCATGGATTGCAAAACGGGACTAATGCAGGTACATTCCTGATAGCCATTTTGTATAACAATAGTCATGATATTTTTGTTTTATTTAATTATAGAAAACAATTTGTTGTACAAACAAAGAAACAATATTTATAATATTGAGAACAGACAAAGGTCGTGTACTCCGAGTAGAAGTTTTCAAAGAAATCATTCGTTTAATTTAAAATTTTCATTAAATTTAATTAATACCAAATAAAAAGTTTACTTATTTAATTAAATTTCGTTCTTAAAATTCTGTCGGTTTCTGAGAAATGGAAAGTTAAATAAAAGTGTTCATCTTTGTTACTATTTGTAGACTTGATTGATCTTTTTATACTGTAGGTATTAGCTTTTACCCGCGGCTTCGCTCGCGTCAAAAAAGGAAAAAAGTAGCCTGTGTCGTAATAACATACCAATACATACAGCGCCATCTATACCAATACTTTAGTTTTCCCTCGGAAATATCACATTTTTTATCCTTTATCCTATTATTTAATCCGGACTTCTAACTTTACGTCTGCAAAAATTCAAAGCAATCGGTTCAGTAGTTACGGCGTGAAAGCGGAACAAACAAACAAACTCACTTTCCGATTTATAATATTAGTAAGGATACTGTAGGGGTGTCCTGAAACTCGTAAATATCTACTATACAGATTTTATTTTATAAACAACCTTGGCCTCTAGTGATTAATTAATTAATTTCTGTATTTATTACATTCTAATGCCAACCTGTGGACAGTGTAGGTTGCATTATTGCCCAAAATGTATCTTGTGTAAACTATGTAGTTAGTAAGACTACAATATATCCGTTTACTGTTCCTCTTAATAAAATAAAATATGGAAGTAACGCCAGAGGACACTTACATTTAGCATCTTTTTCACCACCTTAGTAAAAGTCCCCGTAACTACTTATGTATGTGGCACATAGTTCTAAGTTAGTTCCGAATTGAAAGATTTTTTTCTGTATATGTAACTATACCTACACTTTAAATAGAAAAACCTTTTCTCATTGCACTTACTTTACTAATACACTGTATATATTTCTTCTTGGCCTTTTTGTGCCGTGCACACTTTTACCATTTACTGTTGTAACTGTTATTCTTGTTTTATTTTTTTGCGGTGCAAATAAACATTTTTTCTTTCTTTCTTTCTATATGCTCGTATTCGTTAATATTTTAAATATAGTTAGAAAATCACAGCGTTTCCCATCTGACTACTCTAAAACGACACTCAAACAAAGTCAGCGGTCATAGTCTTTTCGAAGAATGTATGTATATTATATGTGATACAATTACATAGACTGCCTCGTTGGTTAAGTGGTCGCCAGTCTAACTGCGGGGCAAAGGGTTTCGGGTTAAATTCCTGGGTCGGGCAAAGTATAACTAAGTTTAATAAAAAATCTCAGTAGTAGCACTGAGTTTGGAATAGGCTCACCCACTCTTACATGGGACTCATAACGTAGGTGATGAAAAGTGGGTGTTACACAGGATATTAAGTGCCGTAATGTGCATCTCTGCCTACCCCTTCCGGGATAAATAGGCCCGATGATGTTATGTTACAATTACACAGTTATACATATAGTATGAATGAAGGCGTGGCTCATCAAATGTCAATAAAATTACTATGTAAGGAAGTTTCGGGCCTGCGCAAACATAACTACTTGTAAATTGTTCCGTGTCACATCTGAGAGGCCTTGATTGTTACGTAAAGATACAATAGTTATTAGATAGGCATGTAGTTGTTTATTTAAGTGCTAGATTACACAGGGTTTTACACAGGGTGGATGTAAAAGTAACGCTCCCGAAACGCTGACAAAAAGAAATTGATTTGACAATTTTAATCATTTTTGTTTTCTCGTTATTTATGAAGCATCAGCCTTGAGCATTTGATTACAACTATTATTACATAAAAGAAATATTTAAACCCCTTACTATTATAAAAATAAATGAATGTCGAGGTGATCTGGAGATTTGAGAAGTGGGCTCATGCATGAGCGTGTGGTAACCTACCAACGGCAAGTACCTATTTGACTTTTTCCAAGTTAAATGTACTTTCTAAGATTATTTAGACATCACCCACTGAGAAACGGTGAAGGAAATCATCATTAGGAAAGCTGGACTCATAACGTAACATCACTTTTTTATCCCCGATGGGGTAGGCAGAGGTGTACATTATGCCACTTTACAATGTAACACCCACTTTTCACTGCTTATGTTATGAGTCCCATGTAATAGGGGGTAAGCCTATTGCCATATACCACAGTTCCACACTCTGTACTACTACTGAGATTTTTTTTTAAAAACCCAGTAATTCTTTGCCCGACCCGGGTATCGAACCCGAGACCCCTTGCCCGGCAGTCACACTTGCGACCACTCGGCCAACGAGGCATTGAACAAGCGCGGTGATTAATGCTCAAACCTTTTCCGTGTGAGAAGAGGCTTTGTTCAGCAGTGGGCATCTACAGGCTGTTGATGATATTGATAATAATAATAAAGCTTGTTTATTACAATCACCTGTCGCCGGCTTTTGGGAAAGTTCCGTTTACACTCTGTAGAGTGAGGAGCACTTACTTTGCTATCATCATTATAACACTCCAGTTACGTTATCCTGATCATTGATCATCACCTCGTTTCTCGTTGCTCTTCTCACGTGTCATAAGCACTAAGCGACTACACAATGTTTGATAAAGACAGGACAGCTGCGCTCTCTGATAAATTTGAACCTTTTTGCTACGATGTGCAATCCATCTGCAGAGGGGAACATTGTGGCATAACTACTTACTGTCTAGCAGATAGAAAGAAGATAGGATTCAGGTTTAACTCTTGGGCTAGGCTAGGTATTATATTTATGTGATAAGCCGGCAAAAGGGCAGACGGATCACCTGATGTTAAGCAATCGTCGTCGCCCATGGACACCTGGAACACCAGAAGCGTTACATGTGCGTTACCGGCCTTTTGAGGATTAGGAGTTTGTGGATGGTTGGGGATTCATGGATTGGAGAGGTTGGGATGGAGAGAGGAGGGGGTAATTGGGCCTCTGGTAACCTCACTCGCATGACGAAACACAACGCAAGCGTTGCTTCACATCAGCTTCATCATTTCATGATAATAATCATGTTCTTCATATTGATATAGGTACACTGAAATTTAGCAGAGAGCGCTATCAATTTAAAAAAGTAAATAAAATTCAAAATTAAACAATACAAAATCCAATCTCAAAGTATTTAAACGTAAAACAAGGAATGATTACATTAATTATTTATTTACGATTTTGCATCAGCACGGCACTCGAACCTTATACCTCATTATTTATGCAGTACCTTTTGAATATTCAGCAATATTGTTGGAGATAAAAGATTTCGAAAATGGTCTGATCACATTATTATTGAAATGGGTACATATTGTATTATCTTATAAATGTGGTGGGGTCGGTAAGACCCGGGTTCGGTTTCTGGGTTAAGTAGGCTTTTAGGCTCCGATCCCTGGTTGAGTAAAGTGATATTAAGGTTTGGTGTAGTCATGTAATAAAGTAACATTTAATTATTGGGGCTTAGAACTGAAAACATAGGTCTCGTAACAATTTCAAGAGTGAACATGGCTTTGATTATCACGTCAGGTAAATTCATCTCCAGCCTATAGGTGGCTACTGCTGACCGAAGGCCTCTTCTTACACGGAGAAGGTTTGAGCATAAATCACAACGCTTGCTCAATGCGGGTTGATGATTTCAAACTTATAATTTGAATCCCAGGTTTCCTCACAATGTTTTCCTTCACCGTTTCCTTCCTTTTTTGTCAGTATCTTATACTATTATATAAAGCGGAAGAGTTTGTTGTTGTTTGTTTGTTTGAACACGCTAATCTCCGTAACTACAAGTCTGATTTGAATAATTATTTTTGTGTTGGATAGCGCATTTATCGAGAATGGCTATAGGCTATAAAACATCACGCTACGACCAATAGGAGCTGAGCAGAGCGTGTAACACCGCGCGGAAGTAGCTAGTTGTACAAATAATTAGATAGTACATAACTCGGAAAACGTCACATTGGTACTAGGGGTGGGTACCTAAATTACATACAACCTATCGAGTTTATGATTTTTTAAAATAACCTAGTAAATTCTACCTAGTGTGTGGATAACTAAAGGTACTGTAACACATTCTAATTTCAAGCATAAAATCATGCTTCAATTGAGCACTTGTCAATTAGTAGCATGTGTGTCGGATGTTGCTCGCATTAGCATGCTCATTTCGGGCATGCTCGCAAATAGATAGTTTGCATAATTGGCACAAGTTCCTTTGAAGCCTAGTACTTGAAATGATACGAAGTACTTCAGAGCGAGACAATTTATTTGTGTCAATACAAACAATCTAATGACTTGCCGGTAACGAAACCATAGCTTGAATTTAAATCGGACAACGCCATCTATCGAGCTATGGGACAACACAATAAATAGTAATATGGCATTGGCAGATTGCATCTTTTAGAAAGATTATTTCTATACTGAACAGACAGACTTTAGATTTGTAAACATTTTGAAACACGCTTTTTAACGCATGTGTAATTGTGTAACATTGTATAAAATCACTAAATATTTCTAAAATATCTACCAAAATATAATAATTAGTACCTATGTATGTTATAATCATTGGTGCCTACAAACTTAATGTTTGATCTACCCACGCTTTACTTAGTTTTGTACCACAAAATGTATGTAATTAAACATTTAATTACATTTACATTCAAAGAACTCGATACCTTTATGTATGTGTGTAATGAGAAGCAAAATTTAATTAGATTAACTTATTATACTTTAATTAATGATGTTGCCTGGTTGATACTTCGTTCACTATATCGTAATTACGTAATGATTTCTGAACTTTTCCAGCCAAACATAAACTGAAAAGCTCAATAATTACACCACTAAATTTCAAACCTTTAACAAAAGAGCGTATTAATTTTTAAAAGGCCGGTAACGCAGATGTGTCTTCTGTTGTGTTGTGGGTGCGCCACCCGTGTAGAGCTACTCGCTTACCATCAGGTGAAGCGTCTGCTCGTTTGCCTCCTAAGTCAACGTCAAAATCAAAATCATTTATTTTAATTAGACCAGGAAGGCACTTTTGAACATTAAAAATTAAATTTAAATATTCTATAATAAGAAAAATGGCAGTCTGTAGGTCAGTCCTCTAGTGAAGCTATTTGCTCCTTCCAAAGTGTAGATTCCTATGCAGTAGAACGAGCAAGAAACTCTATAGATTATTTTTTTTTTGGTAACATTCCATAAAATATAAAATAAAAAGCAAACAAAGTATGTACTAGGTCCAATCCATTAATTTTAGCAATGTCGCTTGTTATCTAATGACTTATTTTTTTTATGCCATAAGCTGGTAAACGTGCAGATGGATCACCTGATGGTAAGCAATCGGCGTCGCCCATGGACACCTGGAACACCGGAGGCGTTACAAGTGCGTTACCGGCTTTTTGGGGATTAGAAGTTTGAGAATCATTGGGGATTCAGGAATTGGGGAGATTGGAGAAGGGGAGGGTAATTGGGACTCTGGTAATCTCACTCACACAACGAAACACAGTGCAAGCGTTGCTTCACGTCGGTTTTCTGTGAGGCCGTGGTATCACTCCGGTCGAGCCTATGAATGAGATGTGACATTACTAAGTTTATTTTGAATTCTAAGCAACCTATCTAGTTATGAAAATAAATTTGTTGTTTCAATGAAAATTGGAAGCCGTACCTACAATAACTAAGCCACAAAGCTATTAATACATAGAGCTAAAAAATAAATAGAAAATCTATTTATACAACTCTGCTTGTCCATTCAAAATAACAAGCGTGTCTTAAATAATATTGTTAGTACAAGTTTCGTGTTTCACTAAATAAACATTGTAATTTTATAATCTGAAACATCTTAGAAACTAATCATTACTCAAATAATCCGAATCATGTTCGTGTATAAAACCCATTAGTTTGACTCTAAGTTAATTTCAGTTTCCTGATCTTGATGTAAAATTATATTTATAATGAAAAATCATTTTGTTTACCTTGGTTATGATATTTTGGTAACTGGTATAAATCATTAAGTTAACTGAGAATAACTCATTCTATCTTTTAGGCAATGGAATTGTAAATAAGATATCCATATTTTAGTGGTGTTACTAAAAAATATTTATTATTTCTCACTTTTACATGGCCCCCTAATGGAATGATTGAAGGTAAACTTATAATTGGGTACTTGCTTTAATCAAAAAGTAAGCTATTTCGACTGTTCAATACAATAACATATTTCAAAATATTCACACTCTCATTAATTGATTTTATGACTAACTTAATTTAACAAATAATTATAATATGCTGTTTGACGCAAAAAAACGTGATGTCACAATACGCAATCTCAGACAAAATTCATAGAAAACTAGGTTTTTGACAGTTCGAAAAAAGTATTGAATTTGACAAGTTTGCAAGTACCGAATTGTATCAGAAAAAAAATATTTAACACGTTGTAAGGAGACAACGCAAACGCAGTTCTTTTACTCGACTCTCATTTGTTTCAAAACATCAGAACGTTCACACATTCCAAAATTATCGGTAGCCCATAAAATAAATTGAACCCCAAAACAATTCCACTACAGACATAACATAAATAAAAAACAAGAACAACAACAAATAATGATTAAAATAGCTAAAAAAACCCAATCAACATGGCGGCAAATTAAATTCACCCAATATGTCTTTTTCTAGTAACCATTTAATTTGATTAAACTCTGCAGGATTCAACTTAACGACCGCGATTGGCTTCGAACTCCAACTAATTTCATTAATTGCTAAAATTTTCCTGAACAAGCATAAATATTTAAAGTTATCCTACTTTGTACACGGTCAGCAGAGACTGTAATAAACAGTGTTCGGGTTTAGCAAACATATTTTTGTTTATTTCTTGTGTTATTGAGGATTTGAAGTTTATTCTTGTTTATTGGTGTTGCCGATTTATGATTGGGGACTGTTCATTATCCTATCATTGTTTATTGACGGGGCTTACATTTGAAATGTAATTTACCACATTATTGAAGAATGTAGTGTATATGAAATATGTTTTTAGAGGGCTTACAATTTGATAATCATGTTTTTAAATGTATCGTGGTGGCCCGGAAGTTAAGGGTCGAAACCTACCAACAACAAGTACGAACATGTGGCATTTTCCAAATTATACCTCTATGTACTTTCTAAGATTGTTTAGACATCACTGACAAACGGAAAAAGAAAACATCGTGAGGAAACCCGGACTTATAACTTCTAGTTGTAAGTTTAAAATCGAAAACCCTCAATGAGCAAGCATGGTAATTAATGTCCAAACCCTTTCCGTGCGAGAAGAGGCTTTGCTCAAGAGTGGGTATTTATAGGCTGTTGATGTATGAAGTATTTTTAAATATTACAAGTCCTAAAAGACGTGTGTCCTCTCGAACAGCTTACGAAATAGTGCTTCTAATATTATAGGCCTAATATTATATTTTTATGGTCTTATCAAGCCAATAAAGGCTTTTAAAAAATTATTATGTACCTAATAGTTCTTCTCCTAATTTTGTTAAAAATGAGAACCCTAAGGAAAAATAAAATGGTTTATAAGAAAGAAACATCTCCTTCGGAAAATGATGATGTTTTTTTAGCTTTTTTGTCCCATTATCTTGGGATCAGCACGGAGACTTAACCAGGTTTAATGTTATGACCACGTGGACATAAAAAAGTAAATTATATTTCTGAAAATCATATCCTAAATAAAACATAAACAACATGATATCCGCTTATCATACAAGCAAAAAATAAATCCAAGCATTACAAGGAAAATGTATAAAATACAGAATTTCCCGTTTCATATTTAAGAGCCTAGGAGAACCCAAAAAAGGGATTTGACCTCACACCCGAATGAATAACATCAAAAACGTTACGATATCTCATTTAAAACATATAATTTAAACGTAAGCCCAAATAAATCGATTACGACGGAAAAAAACGTTGCTTCTCGATTATTTCAGGAATCGTTTTGTGGCGCAATTAAACTTTTAAAAGGTAAAGTTGGGAAGTACGTTTTATTTTTATGTTTCGATTGAAAGGATTGTTTGTATTTTAGTTAGAGAATGTCTGGCTGGTTGAGTAGAAAGTATAATTACTTATACTAAAGCATAATATGACAGTAACCTATAAGACCTTTGTAGTTTGATCCATGGTTGCTTATAGGTCGACGTGCTCCATCGTAGACCGCATTATGGCTTACCACCAGGCGAGATAGTGGTCAAACGTCGGCCCAGCAAATATAAAAAAAATACCTGGGAACCTACGACCATGGATCTATGTTAATGAATGTGGATGTTCTGTTATTAGGTACATCATTTTTTGTAAATCATTAACAGAAGATATGTATAATTAAGCACATACCAACGGCAAGTACCAATGTGACATTTCCGAATTATATATAGGTACTTTCTAAGATTACTTAGACGCCACTGACAAACGGTGAAGGAAAACATCGTGAGGAAACTTGGATTTATAATTTGTAATTATAAGTCTGAATTGCCAACCCGCAATGAGCAAGCGTGTGCTTCATGCTCAAACCTTTTACGTGTGAGAAGAGGCCTTTGCTCAGTAGTGTGCATTTATAGGCTGTTGATATAATTATGATGATGATGATGTACCTATGTATTTCTTTACTTAATCATATATGCAGGGTTTTTTTAAGGAGAGAAAAGCATCGAATGATTGTCAGACTCTTACTGACTAAAAACCACTCTGTTCCTACTCCTGCACTTCGAGCTGGAGCCCCGGTAACCCGTTAAGTTCTCTGCGGCTATATGCAGAGTACTACTTAAAAACCAGCGTTGGATTTTTTTAAGGGGGGAAAATCATCGAATTTCTGCTCCCATCTGGGTGAGGCGGGAGGGAGCGTCAGACTCTTACTGGCTAAAAACCACCCCGTTCCTTCTCCTGCACGTCGAGCCGAAGCCCCGGTTACCCTTTATGCTCTCCGCGACCACCAGCGTTGGATAGGAACGCTCAACTATATGCTGAGGTGGAGATCCTTTTGGCATGGGACGCGCACTTCAATATTATATCTCGCTTTTTTTTCATGTTTAATTTCTGTTATTATTGTATTTTATATATTTTGTTATACTTTGTTGTTTATTGTTTTTTCTTTACTATTTAAAGTGTTTTTTATTTTTTTGGTTTTATTTTTATTTTGTATAATCTAGGTTTTTTGTGTGCCTATACAACTGAACTGTTGCTTCAAAACTGAGTTCCTAACAGTAACTTGACAAAAGAACTTGTTTAGTACATACTCTATAAGTAAGCAATTCATCATTACGAACTACATTTATGTATTTTACACGTTCGCACTTTTAATATTTCGCCTTTGACCTCATCAATCACAGCTTTATTGATCCTGAGAAAGCCTATTAGGTGCCTCCTTCCTCATCCGAAGTACCTTCCCGCTAACGTAATACTTGTACTTAAGTTAGCAATAAGTACCGCCAGCTAAGTTATTTTGGTATACGAGTATGAAAATAAGTAATTGTTTTAGTACAAATAATGCAGTATTGTTATATTATGTATCTTTAGATTTTGTTTAACTCAGTAGTCGACCATTCAGGTAAATAGTAGTGATTAAGAGATTTCCTATTCCTAGATGTATTTATCTACTGGGTACTTTTATAAAATTATACTATTAAAATTGATATATTAAAAGTTGTCAAAAAAAAAACAAATGGAGAGATCAATGAAAGTTACTGATGTGTGTGAATTGACTAATCATTATTATCCTACCGTAGAACAGCATAGCAATATGTATGCAATAATGACAAAAAAGAAATTAATTCCCCAACACGAATCACCATAATCTTTTTACAGTATTCAGTTTTTGGCATCCACAAAATGAGAAACACTGGGGGTACCCGAAAATTCATTTAACCGGCCGGTCCCCAGACGATCAAACGGGTCCATCCCCAGTATAATTACTTGTACGAGGTCCAAAACATTTTTTTAGGAGCATAAATAAATGACAGTATTTTAATTACTCTTTATTGATAGCAATTATCTCGATTATACGGAGGTTAATTAAAAAATGCTGTACTGAAGCTCGAGTGTTAGTAGTAATTGGATTATTTGGATGTGGGCACATTTTATGTATGCATGTAGGTTCGAACCTATATGTATTTGTGAACGTATGGTTTTTAATCAATTTATGGTATTGGACTTTTTAGAATGAATTGAAAAAAATGTACATTCATTTAAGTTACATATGGGCCGTGTATTAAATAATTTCTGTTCTTATCTGCGTAACTATAAATACAAGTAGAAATCCTAATCACAGGGTGTTAATTTCAGTATTGAGGTCAGTCAAAATATTTGTTAAGGCTTTTTAGATTACATTCCTAGTTGTAACATTTACATTATATTACATTCCTAGTTTATTTTACATAATATAAAATCACGCCTTTTATCCTCGAAGGGGTAGGCAGAGGTGCACATTATACCACTGTACAATGTAACACCCACTTTTCACTATTTCTGTTATGAGTCCCATGTAATAGAGGGTGAGCCTATTGCCATGTACCTGGCACAGTTCCAGACTCCGTGCTACTACTGAGATTTTTTTAAAAAACCCAGTATTACTTTGCCCTACTCGGGAATCGAACCCGAGACTCCTTACCCGGCAGTCGCAATTGCGACCACTTGGCCAATGAGGCAGTAATTCATTGCAGGCAGGCATTTCTAGTTATTGCACACTTTATTTGTACGAGTGTGAAATATTATTCACAAATCGATTATTTAAAAATAAAATCAAAATGACTAATATTTTCTGCTTATCTCTATACAACGAAGAGGCTTAAAGTTACCGAAGATATTTGTAACAGGGCAAAGATTTACCTAAATATAATGATGTTTTAGAAGCGAACAAAAGTTTTAACGCTTTATATACAAAATGTAAGCCGAAACTTGTACACAATAATATTAAAACTTCAAGGGAGCTGAAGTTTCAGGCCGTATTGAGTGTGTTCTACTGAAACAATAGACTTCAGGAGTTCAGGAATGGACAGTGATAAGATAATACTTGTATTGTAGGGTAAGGATACCCGATTCTTAAACATGATTGTAGAAACTTTTCAACATAAGTGATATTACAGTTCTCATGGGGTAAGATTATCCCTTCCAAGAAGGTGTTATCAAGTACTTTTTTCCAAGGTATATAAGAGTTCTATTAAATAAATATAGACACACATAGCACTTTTTACTTAGCTACGTGAATTTTTTTTTTTCAAAGAACATTGTTTCGCTCTAGGATTTATAATTGAAAACATACCAACGGTAATATAGGATTTTCTCCTGTGTCGTGGGTGCATTTACAAACATACAAGTTCACATACACATCATACCCAGCCCAAAAAAAAACAATTTGTGGATCACAAGCCCCATGTGCCCCATGCGAGAATCAAACCCGCTACATGTTGCACGGCAACCGGTTGCCCAGCCACCGCGCCAACCGTGCAGTTAATTGACTGAGGTTTTCGAAGAACTCTATAACTCCTTACTAGACTTGGAAATCACCGTTAATACTATAAACTATGTTTATAAAAATGAGAGAAGTAGTGAATACTGGTAAATATAACATGCTATACATAATGTATTAGATATAGAAATGGCTCCATTAATGGAAAATCGACTGGAAGGTGCCAGAAAGCTGCAATCTAGCCGAGAAATCCTCATATTTCGAGCTGACCTTTCTAGAACTAGTATTTTGGAGTGAGCTCCAACGTAGCGCCTTTGAATTCCCGAGGCCAAGTAACTGCAACCAGACCTCTGAGGTTCTCCAGGGAAATTAGATTTTCACACAAGATTGTATCAGAGTACAGGTGGTGGTTCTTGTCAATCCAATTGATTTATTTTCTCACGATCTTAGCTATACGGCGGGTTTAATTTGAGTAGCAGGTCGTGTGATATTGTAACGTCTGGATATTGAAATTTAAGAAAGGTACCTCTAAAAATATTTAACTGACCTATTCATGGACGACCTTAAAGCTATTAAAAATGGTTATCTCAGTTTTTGTGAGTCTTTAAAGTCTGTGTGAAAGTGTGTAATGAAATGGTTTGTTTTTATTTCATTTATGTGCCTTTTCTTCTTTTTCTGTTATTGTAACTGTTTGATCCTCTTTGATTTCTCTTTGTGTGTGTGTTAATGTAATTGGTGTAAAGCCGTGTTAACATCACAATAAATTAATAAATAAATTTATTTATCTACTCTTTACTATAGAAATTATACTAAATGTGTATTCGATATTTGAGTTGTACCTACCTAATTAAAGGTCGTTTTTTTTTCAGTCTATAAATTATATGACAATAATTACTAATTAATTTTACTATCTAACACATTTTAGCTAAATACAGAATATATATGTAAAACCTCTTACTAATTGTATATTTCTTAAAATATAAATATTTACTTCACTCATCCAAAGAATTAAACTCAAAATATCGACTTTACAACTACTCAATTCACCGAGGCAGCCACCACTAATCTCCATCATAACAGGCTTTGGCTAGCTTGACAACCAATAACATAAAAAACGATTCACAAGGAGTGCCTATAGACGACATAAACTTAAATGGAGAGGAGGCCATCGATCACCCGACTCCGAGAAAAAATCCTTCAGAACAAAATAACATTACATTGCGTGTTTTGAACCGATCAGCCCTTTGTATTTGTTCGAAACGACGCAATGTACGTTGAAGTAAACAAAATTTCGTCTTTCATCGAGTTTCCTTTGTGGAGCCTGTATGCTAAATAAGTGAGGCGTTACATTGGGTATCCATTTTACTAGTTCAATCATTCTGAAATAAACTTTCCCTGTTGGAAACAAGGCCATACTGTTACGCGTTCCTTTAAATATTTTGAGCTTCGAACAAATTTTCTTTTTTCTTTGTGCGAAAGTAAGAAACGTCTGGATACTGAGCTTTTCGGAAAAAAGAATTTGTTTTATAAAGCATTTCATATCCACTTTTCATTAATAATTTGGGCATATATTAGGGGCATATATTTTTATGAAATAAGGTCTATTTACACAGTCATGCTGAGGCCTAGCCTGAAGCGAAGACCTTTAGGGATCTGGGCTGTTTGGGAAATCACTTTAATATTAAAATATGCTTCACAGTAAGAATTTCCTTACATAATGGAGGCTTTAACATAAATCAGTAGCACCTGGAACAAATGTCTAGGAATTTGGTTTGGTGTGGGAGTTGAACTAACTTAACAGGGCAAGTACAAGCAATTATTGGATAACACAACATTGCGCTTACTCTGTACGGAGTATGTTCCACAAGTAATGTTCGCGTACAAGGCCCGTGTAACAGAGGGCCGTACACCAAACACAAGATATTGTTTCAGCAGTAATTACTGCTTCACATAGTCTTATTTATTACTTATTACAAACAGGTTTAAATACTAAAATCCAGCTTTTTGTCTAAGAATTTTTTTAGTAGCTATAATAGTAATCACAAATTTACTTGCATATTATTGTTTTTAAGAAAGTTCGACTAGTTTCCAGCCTCCAAGGGACTCATAAACGAGTCGCGGAAGACTTAACGGGTTGCCGGAGCTCCGCCTCGTAGTGCAGGAGTAGGATCGGAGTGGTTTTTAGTCAGTGAGAGTCTGACAATCCCTCTCGCCTCACCCGGGCGGGAGAACACAGTGGATGATATTCCACCCTCAAAAAAAGGGACTCATAAATACGTAATATTTGTTTTTAGTCTTCTCATTGTAATTAAATAAAAAAAAATCAATATGTCCGTCAACAAATCCAATTCAAACAAAAACAATTAGTGAGATAATAAGAACATTGTTAACTCTTATTAACTCGTCGAGTACCGGTTTTATAGACACAATTAAAGAACAATAGGTCGCGGTCACCGGTGACCGCTTGGTGTTTGACAGTTTAAATAACATTTTGTATACATTCTAATTCTAGTCTAGCTTACTTG
Organism: Spodoptera littoralis; assembly: GCA_902850265.1. Classification (NCBI taxonomy): domain Eukaryota; kingdom Metazoa; phylum Arthropoda; class Insecta; order Lepidoptera; family Noctuidae; genus Spodoptera; species Spodoptera littoralis. The sequence goes on from LR824545.2 coordinate 14,086,950, forward strand.
TAGCTAAAAACGTTTCTAGGTCTAAACATAGTGATAGAATTGAAGCGTGAATTGTTTATCACGCGTTCTGTCACGGCGCTGCTCGATATCTGTCTGTGCACGACGCGACGCCGTGACACGCTACAAACGACTGTGTCGAGTCCACGTGCTAGAATTGTTACAATTTTTTTTTTATATTTATACCTTTTATTTCTACCTTTTTAGATACCTATGATTATTTTGAGAAATTTTCGGTTTATTAGGGTAGTGATACGTGAGTTTATCCGGTTCAAGGACGTGTTATTACTTCTAATTTATAATAGGCAATACACTCCATAGGGCTTACAATTATCACACGATATAAAAAGTTAAAATACATGGTGTGTATGCGTTTTCACACCTGTATAACTATACTTTCAATTCCGATAGTTCGAAAATAACATGATTTTCAAATATAGCTGAAAAATGCTATCGTTTTACGATAACAACTTAACACCATCGACTAATACAATTCCACGTATTTTGTATCCAAATAACATCCTTTTAAACACTACATTCCACGAAGTTTACCTTTACACGGAAGCGGTAAAAACAGGTGCGTCTCACTATATCGGTTTACCGATTAATCGACACTACTTTACCACTTAATTAAGCCTCTATTGATCCTGTACTGCAATAATCAGCCATTAATGAGGTTTTGTGTAGCAAAAGAGGATTAAATGCTTTCATAGCGGGCTGGGGTAAAAATTTATCGTTTGCGGTTTGGTGGTAAAATATTATGTCTATTTTTTATTTGCGGTTCCAAGTGCGGCTCTGTGCAATTATATGTATTTTGATTTTATTGCTATTTTCTTTTTTAATACAATTTTAGAAATTATATTTTTATTAATAAATATTGGCGTTTATTTACGTACGTGACATGCTGAACAGTCAGATATCGTTTATTGACGCTATTTGTTATTTTATAAGTTGACTCAATAATTTTTATTTTTACAGGTAAACCTGGATGTTTGTTTGTGAACTATGCTTGGTAAGGTAAGATGTAGTGATGACATCATTATCATAAGAAAATATGATATCAATAATCAATATCATATCTCCTATTAATATTATAACTATTCCTGTTCCGACTGCCTCGTTGGCCGAGTGGTTGCAATTGCTACTGCAGGGCAAGGGGTCTCGGGTTCGATTCCCGGGTCGGTCAAAGTATTACTGGGTTTAAAAATTCTCAGTAATAGTACGGAGTCTGGAACTGTGCCCGGTATATGACAATAGGCTCACCCCCTATTACATGGGACTCATAACATAAATACATAGTGAAAAGTGGGTGTTACATTGTACAGTGCTATAATGTGCACCTCTGCCTACCCCTTCGTGGATGAAAGGCGTGAGTTATGTTATGTCTATTCCTTTTCATTGCTCCAGATTATTATTCTTCTTTATAATTTTATCTAATACTTTCACGTTTCCAACCCAGGATCACATAGACCAAACTGTCGTATCCAATACAAAACGCATAAGCAACAATCTTGCCAAGTTCGGCGGCTATGCAGGCGGTGTACCGGCCCGCTAAGCTTCACAGTTCACTTACCTACGCTTTGATTTTCCGCATGGCAGCCATCGCTTCGAATAAACCACAGACAGAGACAGCTATAGAGCCTATTTTATTAGGCTGATACTTCATCATTGGGCTATGTAACATGGCCCGAATTTTGTCATAGTATTTTTTATTTTAAAAAGGCGATAAAGCCGTTTTGTATTACTAAACGAAAAGTATTAAATTTGAATTATTTATAGAATGACAAAGTTACAACGTAACATTAATTTGAAATGTCATAATTGTGACGTCATTTCTATGTAAACATTATGCATAGAAGTGACGTAGGTACGTAAGTCTTGGGGTCTCCTCAAATTATCGTCTTATGTTGACAAAACTATCAATATAAATAAAAATGTATTGCTGTTCGTTAGTCTTACTAAAATTCGGAAACGGCTGGATCGATTTGGCTAATTTTGATCTTGAATTATTTGTAGAAGTCCAGGGAAGGTTTGAAAGGTAAGAAAAAAATTGAGGCGATACAAAGATTGCCGGGTCAGCTAGTGATAAATATAATATGTCTAGAGTTATTTTATCCATTATCTACCTGGCGAACTATACAGGGTGTAAATGAACGCTTCCGAAGAATATAAGAATAAATGATAATCTGAAATAAGTTTCCTAAACTTTTATTTTCATAAAATTAAGGAATTTAATGTAAGTCAAATTTGTGTAGTAATAGTAGTTGTCATTAACTGCTTACGGCTAATGTCGCATGAATACGTTAACCAAAACGATTAAAATAATTGTAAAAACTATTATTTTGTAAAGATATTTCCTTTTACATTTCCTATAACCTGTTAGTTCAGTACCAGTATTTGGGGTATGAAAATAAATGGAAACATGTAGAAACTTGTGTGTTCCGGAACATTCCAAGTTTTAAGTACGTACTGGCAACAGACCAAGAGGTAATTAGGTAGCCACAAAACATTAGCCCGAGTTAATGAGTCTCGTTTAGTTATAGCCAGGGCTCATTCCGACTGTATTTCTATTAATTAATCTTAAAATGAAAGTGATTTTTATCAATTACAGAACTAGGGTTATACCTATCTATTAGCGCAACATTAGTTAACATAGGTATGTTTGTAGGTACAAACATTCCATTCTTATAGAGAATTATTCCGAGAATCAGTACCTAGTGGCTTGTCCAGTTCGAATTAGTTGTTTGTTTTATGTTTGTTATTGATATTATGTATTTATGTTTGTATCTGTATTTATATTTACCATAATATTTGGTTGTGTGCCATTTGCCAAATAAATGCTTTTTCTTTCTTTCTTACAATTACAAACTCCAATGTGTTCTAGCAGTCTTTTTTACTTTCATAATATTATACAGTTATAATAGAGGTAGAATATAGTTTAAACTGTCAAACACCAAGCGGTCACCGGTGACCGCGACCTATTGTTCTTTAATTGTGTCTATAAAACCGGTAATCGAAGAGTTAATATCCATATAACAGTGCTGCAAGCGTTCAAAGGCTATGGTATCCACTTACCATCAGGTGGGCCATATGCTTCTTTGCCACCGTGCGTCGTGGTATAAAAACCAGCTAACAGCAGCAGTCAGTACTGAATACTTGTGTGTTATATGCTTAGTTTTTTTAATAGATAAAGTGATTCTTAAGGAAGGTTTATATTTATAATACATGTGTATTGCATCCGTTCGAAACCGGGGTGGGTCGCTAGTCATAAATAAAATAAACCTTTATGTTACCACATCAAAGTATGTTACTTAATGATACCTATGACATTGATGAACATAATAAAATCAAAATACTTAAAAGCGCCTGAGCAGAATTGACATTTTAAGCTGATTAAGCGCTTGAAGCAGTGTAATCTCTCTTAATTGCTGGTAATAAACATGTTACACTGGTGTATTAAGCGCTTTATAAATGCGCTTAATTTATAAATGACTGCTCGTATTATATAAGTTGAATGTCTGTGTAGCCAAAAGTACACACTTACACACACACACACGTTAATTCTCTTGTTATTGTTTTGTACAATATCTTTAGAGTTACAATACTCAGATGTAGCTTTTTCGGTGACGACGACCATGATGCTAAAGTCAAAGTTGATGATAATGAACTGACTGCATGGTTGGCGCGGTGGTTGGGCAACTGGATGCCGCGCAACGTGTTGCGGGGTCTCGATTCCCGCACGGAACTCTTTGAGTAATTCACAGGTTGTTGTTAAGGGTCTGGATGACGTGTGTATGTGAACTTGTATGTTTGTAAACGCACCCACTACACAGGAGACATTACTAGAGTGAGGCAACTTTTTTTTTATCAAAGTATTTATTTCAATTAATCCTTAATTAGGCACTTTTGAAACGTCAAAAATTTAATAGTCCGTCCGTCTGTCTGTCAGTGAAGCTAGGTGCTCGATCCAAAGTATAGTTTCAAATGTAGAAGAACGAGCAAGAAACTCCATCGTTGCTCTTTTTACATTTTTTTTTTTACTGATTCATTGATACATTATCTGATCCTTTACTTATTGTATATATGTGAGAATGATGTACCTAACGACAACACAACGTCAAAAATAATTGGCGCTACGGAAACAACTCCTGATTTAATAAAATATCTATGAGCTATAGCTATAGCTAGTCTTAACTATTGTAAGGTTGGGTGTTTGGATGAGTGTAATGAAACCAACGAGCTCCGAGAATACACTGAATATATTGAATATAGGATGCTTAATATATATCTTACGACTACTACACCACACCTTCCCCTTTATTAAAAAATAATAATAAAATACATGATTATTATTATTTTTGAAAATAACATAATTTTTGAATATAACTGTTCATTTGTATACTAATATACCTTATATACCTTATATACCTTACCTCTATATACCTTATATACCTTACCTCTATATACCTTATATACCTTATATACCTGCGCAGGGTATATTTAATTACATAATGCACGCATACAATATTATGTATAGAATAAGTGCAATATAAGCATAGACATGATTAAAATAACAATACGATTACATTTTTGAAATAGTAAAACTTAAATTCTACAAAAAAATAAAAAAAATATTTAAGGAAAAAAATTAGTCAATTTTATAAGGTTTAGTTCTGTTTTTATGCACTACATATTCCTTTCCGTCTTTTAAGATATTCACATTACAATCCAAATCTTCAAGTACTTCGTAAGGTCCCAAATATATAGGATCCATTTTACTATCGGATGTATTCCTTAGTAATAATAAATCACCCCTTTTATAATATACTGGGTTTTTGGTAGAATCATAATAGTGCTTTCTCTTAAGCTTAGACTTAATTAAATTATTATGTCCATCCTTTTGCGCTAATTGGAGTCTATATTTTAACTCAAGAGCATAATTATCATGAGCATATAAAGGATCTACGATATGACCTTCTAAATTTGTAGGTAATATACAGCGTTTACCAAAAACTAACTCGTGCGGTGTGTACTTGGTTTCCGTATGTACTGCATTATTATAACAAAAACACCAATACGGTAACCAAGCACTCCACGCATTTGGTTGATTTTCACAATTAATTCTTAGATACGCACCCATTGTTTTATGGTTGTTTTCCAATGCCCCAATGCTTTGGTGATGGTAAGCTGTAGAAGAAATTTGATTGATTTTTAAGATTTGGCATATCTCTTTCATGGTACTTGATATAAATTCTGACCCACGATCGGTTGCTATTTCTCTCGGTATGCCATATCTTAAAATAAAATTCTCTACAAATGCGCGAGCTACACTTACCGTATCTTTGTTGCGTAAAGGGTACGCCTCTGTGAATTTCGATAATTCGCATTGTAAGGTCAAAATGTATTTGTAACCATTTATGTCAGGTGGCAACGGTCCTACAATGTCTAAATATACCTTTTCTAATGCTGAATTTGCAGTCGTTGTGACTTGCATAGGTTGCTTAACATGTGTAGAATACTTTTGTTTCTTACACTGCTGACACTTAGAGACATAATCAGCGACATCTTTTTCCATACTTGGCCAGAAGTAATACTTCTTTATGTTATTCGTCATCCGCCTAATACCCGCGTGGCCACTTGTGGGTAATAGGTGGAAGTCGTTTAAGATCACGCGCCTATTATCTAAATTATCTATCCTTTGAACGTTACCAACTACACAAATACGTGGTCCGGACCACATTTCGTACTTTTTTATTTCATTTATAAGTCCATTAATAAAATCTTCATTATAATCATTTCTTAAGATGCATATCTCATTAATAAAAAACTTCTTGCATAAACATAACAAGTCTCTCACCAATTCGACTCGCGTAATTGGAGATCGAGATATTGTCTGTAAATAAATTGAGGACTTACTGGGCACATACATCAAATGTTTAAACTTTTCCACTATAACACCTTTTTTTACTAAATCATTTGCTTGTCTAGAGTTTATCAAACATAGTTCGATAATATTCCTGGGCTTTTTAATTATTTCCACCACTCTCGGTTGTACAGGCCTCGAGTGTGTGTCCATATTATCCACCGATGGTACATTATCGCTCTTGTTATCATTTGTATTCAACTGACGCAATTGCCTTCTAGTCATTACACTAACTACTTGTTCATTCATTGATTTTAAATCTTCAGATGTAATTATTATTCGCGATAGCGCATCCGCCACAGAATTTGATTTACCTTTTAAATATTCAATTGTAAAATTGAATTCTTCTATTTGTAGTCTAAATTTTAATAATCTACTTGATGGATCCCTCATTGAAAATAAATAAACTAAAGGTCGATGGTCGGTCTGTATCTTAAACCGCTTTCCGTATAAATAAGGTCGAAAATATTTAACACTCCAAACTATTGCTAAGAGCTCCTTCTCAATAGTAGGGTAATTAATTTCAGCTTTATTTAAACCACGACTTGCATAAGCTACTGGCCGACCATCTCCGTTGCATAAAACCGATCCTATAGCTTTACCTGATGCATCGGTTTGTAATATAAATGTATTGCTATCTGAAAAATCTGGGTACTGCAGAACAGGCGGGGTCGTTAGGGCTGATTTTAACGTTTTGAAGGATTGCTCACATTCTTTTGACCACTCAAACTTAACATTTTTGCGACACAATTTATTTAACGGAAACGCAAACTCCGCGAAATTCCTAATAAACCTTCTATAATAATTGGCAAATGCTACGAACCGCTGCAGTTCATCAATATTCTGTGGTCTTGGATAATTTTCGACCACTTTTATCTTATCTGGGTCTGGTAAAATACCTCCTGCAGACACTATATGACCTAAATAAAGAACTTCCTTTTGCAAAAATGAACACTTAGAAGGATTCAATTTTAAATTTACTTTACGTAATCTAGAGAAAACATCCATTAAATTTTGATTATGACTATTCAAATTTCTACCCATTACTACCAGATCGTCTTGATAAATTAAACATTTATCGTAATTAAGTCCAGACATTGCAATAGTCATCATTCTGCTAAAACTACTGGGACTAGACTTAAGTCCCATTGGCATTCGGGTCATTTGGTACTGATTATTACCAGTGGTAAATGCCGTATATGGTCTGCAATTTTCCTTTAATGAAATTTGAAAAAATCCTTGATATAAATCTAAATGAGTAAAGTACATTGCTCCTGACAAAGAGTCTAGTATCTCGGTGATGTTGGGCAAAGGGAATTTATCGTCTTGTATGTTATCATTTAGCTTACGATAATCAATTACGACACGCCACTTTTTATTACCGGATGCATCGCACTTTTTGGGTACTAGCAGCAATGGGCTTGACCATGCACTTCGAGATGGCTCAATTATACCGTCGTTTAACATACTTTTAATTTGTTTTTGCAGTTCAGGTTTTTGAGCGTACGGCAACCTGTAAGGTTTTGTATAAATGGGACTAGTATGCGGTTTCATGTCAATTGTTTGCTCGTATACGGGGGTAGTGGATAATTTGTCCCCTGGTAAATGAAAAATATCAGGGAATTTAGCACAAATTTGCTCTATTGATATTTGTTCCTCAGTATTTAATTGTTTTAAATTTAATAAGGAAAATAAAGTTTTCACCCTTTCCGAATGAACTGCAGATTTACTAAATTGACAAATATAATATTCACTTAAATAATTAGCTCTAACTGGAAACCAATTCAATTTAACGTCTGTGTCACGAGTATTTAAAATACGAATAGGCATTTTTCCATTTACTGGTTTGCTTATACTGCTCGCTAAATAAACTCCATCACTTAATTGCTGATTTTTCACGACACACGCATCTTTTAATTCTGTATCAATATAATGTGTGGATTCGCTACGCCTTGGTATAATTAAATAGTTCCTATTGTAATTTGGCTGATTATTCTCAAATGATATTGTTAATAGTTCATTGTTGTTAACAAATAATTGTAAAGTGTCATTTTCAAAGTTTAAAATAGCTTTATATTGTGACAAAAAGTCTTGACCAACAATGCCATCTGTCTTACACGGTAATTTTTTAAATACTATGAACTTATGAGGAAAATCATACTCGTTATAATTAAGTATTAAATGCACATAACCCTCAGAGTACAAAGATCCACCTATACCTTTCACGCTAACTCTTTCTTTATGGTAAGGAATGTGTAACCGCTCTAAACATTCCAAACTTATTCCCGATATAGATGCGCCGGTGTCTATTAGCAAGCTATGTTTATAATTACAAATGTTAAAAGACACTTTATTTAAATTGTTACAAGAAAGGATTATATGATTAGTCACGAAAAAAATGATTAAGTGACTCATTATTCGAAGTGCCTGTTGTTGCTATCTGGCTATTCTCTGTTATAATGTTGACATTCCTTTGCGATCTGATACCCCTGACTCTGCCGCAGTTACTACGCGATGATTTGTTCGCTCCGCGATAACGATTGCCATAATTACTACGGTAGTTATTATTATTATAGCCATACGGTACCTGCTGCTGTAGACCTCGATGCCCACGTGAATGGTGTGCTGCAAATCTACGTTGACCGCGAAACCCTCTGTGAGGTCTCTGAACCTGGTATTGCTGTCTATACGTACCCATGATTTCTGATGAACCACTAGGAATAGGTGCCTCTTCATCTTGGGCCGCCTGGATTGCCTCTGTCAAAGAAGTAAAATTACGCGCGGCAATTACGGTACTCAGACGACGGTCCCTCAAACCATCAGCAAACCGTTTGATTGCTAACTTCTCGTTTATGGGTTTTAGTAAATCATATTTCTCTGACTCACTGTCGGCTTGAGATAATGTCAAATTTACAAAAAGATCTGATATTTCTTTCCCATAATCGGTTACTGTTCTATTATTTTGCTTACAGTATTGCAGTTTTGTTTGTATAGCGACAAAACTTTTTTGTGGTAGTAACAATTTTCGCATATCCTTTATAAGCTCAGTAACTGTCTCGTATTTTGATGATAATAACAATTTTGCACGCTGGGATAACCTGCTTTTCAACACAAACTGAATTAACTTAGTTTTACATGTTGGTTTTTCTAGCACAGAATTATAGTACTCGATACTTTCGATCAGCTGTTTTGTGTTATCAATGCTGTCATCCATGACAGACAATAAATGCAACGCAGTTTTAAGATCAAATGAATCCGTAGTCATGATTTCTATCGAGGGAGTGCCCTCGCCCGCTGTAGTACAAAAGGAAATTACTTCTAAAAATAGGCTATCAAACTCTCTACAAATCCTTGTAATTAAATTAATCTCAGAACTTGCAATAGATTTTAACTTTTCTTTATATAGTTCTAAAAACTTATTGTACTTTATTAAAATATTATCTGCCTCTTTTCTTTTCGTCTCTAATATTTTTCCTTGTCGACGGCTGGGACCAATTTTTATTAAATAGTTTCTTACAGATTTTAACTCATTTAGTATCAGACTTAATTCTTCAGCCATAACAGGTTAACAAAACATTTAACGCAAACTGCGACTAACGTAAACTCAGCGAGGATACACATAATAATTTTACTTAACATTATACTCTTATAATAAACAAACCTGTACTAACATGTTGTAGCTCTTAACATAAAACGTTACTGTCTCTATTTACTTAATAGTACGCCACTGATATTGAACCGATCACATCACTACACTACACTAGCACTCTACACATATTTTCGGACGACACCGACACTACACTACAGCTTACGACGTTGAGAAGGCTCTGTCGTGAAGATACCATCTGCGTATTGTCACCTTCCCAGCTATACATCAAATTCCTTGGACTTGTCAGTTTGTGGCATAGCAGTCAAGTGTGCCTGTTGTCTGCGTAGGATACTGGTGTATCGTTTTAACGTCATTTCATTCACACAACGCTGTATCTTCTTCTTGTGGCAATGGTTATACAGCTTGTATGTTACCAGCAGCAATCCAATCACTAAAACGGTGCAAATAACCACCAGAATTGCATTAGTGGTCTCATGAAGTTGCTGCGCACGAGCCGTATTGCTACCGACTCCAGCTGTCTGGGCAATCACCACTTGTTCTTTGACTTCTTTGGAACTAGAACCGCCCATTTTTCACCAACAACGACGAACAAAGATGCGTAACAATAAGACGTGTTGTATACGCCGTGAGCTCCGATGTTATTCTATTCATTTTAAAGACGCCTGTAACTTTCCACTTATTGTTTAGAATAATTTGCCCGTATATGGAGCACACGCGCTCGGCCCCGTGCCGTGCTATGGTCCTGTCACGGTCGCCATGTAAGGTTGGGTGTTTGGATGAGTGTAATGAAACCAACGAGCTCCGAGAATACACTGAATATATTGAATATAGGATGCTTAATATATATCTTACGACTACTACACCACACTATCTGTAGGACAATCATTCCAGCAAAATCATTCATCTAAGCTGATTCAAAGACTTTAATGATAATTAAGATGAGAGATCATTTTATTTTCTCACAAGCATTCATTCATAGTCCATCATCTTTTTTTTTTCATAAATTAACAGCACAAAAAATGTGTTAAACCATTCTGTACCTAAGACCCAAAATTCTTCGCCACAATTTCAGGGCAGTGATCATCCCCGCTGAAATAAAGCCCGCCATTGTCACGTCTAGACAATTTCTAACCAAATTCAAAGTGGTCGGCGATAAACGCCTTAAACATTCGCAATACCTACGAAAATTATATTACAATAAGAAACCTAGATAACTTGGGTCAAACTTACATCTAAACTCGACCTTATTTGCATAGAACTTACATAAGACCGTTTGTAATTTAAACATTTTCAAATTTTACTTTTTACTTCGCCACAGAAGTTTTAGAACTTGGACATTTTCTGATAAATGTAATTTTTTTGCTACAAAAAGGTTGGGCTTAGTTTTGACGACTATAATTTTAATTTAGATTTTTGACAATTTTCGTTGTAATATTCTAAAGTATAAATTTTGAAGGTTTCTTTGGTTATCGTCTCTAAAAAACTACGATAATATGGTTGGATAGAATAGTATTAGGTGTTTAAGCAATTTTTTAGCCTTATTACTTACTAGCCTTATTAATAGGTAGTCTATTACATAGGTTCATAACTTAAAAGTGGAAAGTGGGTGTTACATGGTACAGTCAGCATCAAAAATTGATGATTACATTTAAATTTTCAAAATCACTGTACATTATATCACCCATAAATCGCTTAACAAGAGAGGGCGCTAGTATTGAATGAACATCTTTAAAGTTCAAAAACTGAACACTACTCGTCAAAGGTCACTGAACACCATTTTGTACAGTGGCATTAAGTGCCGTAATGTGCACCTCTGCATACGCCTTCAGGGATAAAAGGCTTGATGTAATGTGTTGTTAGCTTTAGAGTCTAGATTTGCGTCGAAAACCTGCAAATATGGTAACTATCAACATCAGCCAATCTGAAAAAACATCACTCATTTTTTTAAATGTTCCGTCGAATCGTTTTAATTTCCAAAGCATATCTCATAGACTATCAAAGTCAAATACTCTAGACTTTGACTCGTCGAATTGAAATGAAACAAAGTGCACTCTACTCTGCAGTCGGGGAATTGAAGAAAAATAGAGTGTATGAGGTCCCCTCGATCTAGAACGGAAAGAAAAATAGTATTGGAATATTCTCGATGAACCTTGCACATCTACCTGTGGGAGTCGCCTTCGCAATCCTTTTTATTCCCAAAGACTCAAAATTTAAACTGTTCGTTTTATATTTTGTTTGTAACGTTTTATCGGTTAACGCAAGGATATTCGTAAAGGTACTTTTTTCATCATGTGTTCAATCGACTACAAAAAAAGAGGTACTCAGATTGACCCGTATGGATGTTTGTTTGTGGCTATTATCTCGTAATTGGCAGGACAGATTTTGATGTGGTTTTCAGAAAAGTGTTTGTTACACATAGGAGAACGTTTTAGTATATTAATTAACCGATTTCAAAAAAGAGGGAATTGAAGTCGGTTTTTTAAACGTATTTCATAATAATTATATTTTGTAGCTTTTTAAACGTGGTTAATTATTGGGTTGTAAAAATAAGCCTTTCGTTTAGTACTGAAATAACTTATACAATAACCTATACAATAACAGTCAACATGACCAATATGTGGGTGCAAGTACTTACGACTATCTCTCTTGGACGGTAAAGGAGTTCTAGTGGTTCATGATCCTGCTACACCTAAACGTGGATAAACAAACCAGTATCAAAAAATAATCACAAAACTCCGTCCAAGTACTATCATAAAAACACTTAAACTCAACTTTTAAACTCCATAAAGGGGATTATAATCTTACAGTAACTTATTGCTTATCCTAGACATAATCCCAACTCATATTCAGGGCTTACCAAAATATTTTCGAAACACATAAACTCCAGTCTTGGTCCCCGTATTTCCCCGGAGGTTCTTGTGGATATATTTTTTCACCGATTTACAAGCTGGAAGGTTATGGCCCACAAATTCGGTCGGGTCTGGCTAGCCGTGCAAATCTCCGGACCCCTTACATTTTGCATGAGTTGACTCTGATCATCTAATGGGACGATTTTCGGCCGTGTTTTGACGCCGACATCTTTGAAGGCAATCCAATAAAGTGAGTTTACTTTGGCGAGAGATTTCAGTTTATTTATTTAAGTGAGCGTATTAATTTTTAATGAGATGTTTCGAGAAAATCTCTTTTCGTTATGTCAGTGAATAATTTTGAACATTTTTTATAAACATAATAATCGTTTGTGTTTAAATTTAAAAATAAACGCAATGGATTTAAACACCACATATTATTCAAATTAGGTACCAAAATAAATTCACAGCTAGACATCACGGAGCATAACTTTACATAAAAAGTGATATTATGTTATTCAAAGGGACGTTCCTAAACAATCCAGCGTGCTGTCAGAGCGCAAACGAGCTTAGAAAATGGACGCAAAAGAAACGCCTACGCCGGTCCGTTTTATATTATGCAAATAATATATTATGTCGGGTTAATCCATTTAAATCAGTGAGACTCGACAAATGCCGGCCCTGGAGCCAAATATGTTTTATCTTGTTTATTCAGCGCCTAATAACACGAAAAATTATACCTTTATTTTGTTTTCAGTAATATAATATTTTTTGCAAAGCTCAGATTATGTAAACGTTACACTGTAACTTTTCTGGTATAATTTTACTCTTAATTTAACTTGTGAATTGCGGAGGCTACATTTCAACATTGTTGTGGCATTTATCTTCGTTACTGTCACCCGTGTGTGTGAGAATGCAAGCATTTACCGGAGTATGAATCATCTCAAATATACACTGCCATTCTCGCCATATAAGGTACCAGCATTGTAATGTAGGAAATAAGCCTGTAAGGAAAATTTCAACATTGTGCTTCAGTACAGATTCAACGATTTGACAGTCATTTTCGTGGCCAACTACCACATTTCAATGATAAATAGATAGATAACTAACCAGACGTAACTATGTAAAACCAAGAAATCTCCGTACTGTTCCAAAAACAATAACTAGCGAAAAACTATTCTATCCCGAGCTTCGAAACTTAATACAGATAAGTAAAGCTACATAAAATAACGACGGGTTTGACCTTGACAAAATTAGTGACTCCAATTAGAGAGAAACTTAGGGCTCTGTATCAAACCTCAATCAGTTGGCGATATCTATCAAGTTGGGCTCGACCACTACAATGGCAGGTGATTGTAACTCCATTATTATTGTTCCCTGTTCCGGACTTTGATAATCTAGTTTTAAGTTTCGGGGCTAAAGATTTTTGCTATACAATAATAGCAATATTAATTACTTTTACTTTTACCTCCGTTAGCAGTTTATACATTACACAATATACATAAAGTAGTTTCTGGTCGTACGTATAAATTTCACCGATCACAAACTCATTTTCTCCACAACCGCTGTTAACAATAAAGCATTCTACACACGTAGCTGAACCAAAACGAAAGTTAAATGAAAATTTCCAATTAAAACTAAACTATGGTTTAGTATAGTTCAAATTAAACTATGTTTTTTTAACCAATAAGTTTTAGTTTAATGCTTTTACTAGTATCCTCTGAAACTTGTTAACTGGACAAAGATTGAAATTTACGGGTCATGGAGTCTGTGAACGGTCAACGCTTACAGCTCGCTGAGCCGACTAAGTTGTGAGGACTGTTGTTATCATATGTTCAGGGGTAAGCAGAGTTCATAGTTGTGTGTGGAAATACTGCTCTGTTGAAATTGAGAAGAGGGTTAAGTGTCTAGTTTATATTGTTTTGTGGAGTAATTCTTTTACAAACTACGTTTAAAAACCCGACTTGAGCCCGACTAATTAATATATTTGAAATCAGTTAATTAATGTACTTAAACCTTATCCTATATATAGCAAACCCTTTTCTGAAAACCGCATCAAGTCGGTTCTGCCAACCGCGAGATAATCACGCACATACATACATACAGGTGAAATTGAGAATCTCCGTTTTTTTTTTTGAGAAGTCGGTCAAATTTTGTTCGAAGTTTCTCATATTCTTCATGAATGTCCAGCATAGAGTTATGGCATTTGAAGACAGCTGATGAGATCATACATCTTGAGTGGAAATATGTTCCAATATTTTCATTACTATCGGAAAGATAAAAAACTTAAAAACAATGACATTGAAAGAGATTGTGTAACTTAAATTTTAGTTTTTTTTACATAACCGTTTAACAATTTTTCAACACTTAAAATCATGAATAGAACATACACAGCATCAATTCAATTTCTTACTGACGATGACGTAAATAATAGGTATATGTGTGGATATACGTATGTAGAGGTATGTATAATTTTACTACAGGGAGGAAAATTCATAAATAATTCAATGTACCGTGGGAAATGGTGTAGAAGGATGATAAGTGCGTTGCTAAATGCCATGGACTACTGACGTATCTACAGACAAATTCAATGTATGTATATGTATGTAGAATAAAAGAATATGATAAATGTTTGTTTTATCACTTACGTTTCACGCGATAAACCTGTAAATTGATATTCGAGATCATAAGCGAAAATAAAAAATAAATGATGTATGTATATTTTTTTGTTTTCCAATGTAAGTCGACACAGGAATCACATTGGAAGTAATTTTATTTTGAAATAAATATCATTAACCCATATTTTTAATCGGAAATAATGTTTTTATAATAATTATCGTGAGACATAGGTACTGAATTAACTCATAACATAATATTATGAGTCCCATGTAATAGGGGGTGAGCCTATTGCTATATACCGGGCATAATTCCAGACTCCGTACTGAGAATTTATCAAAACTCAGTAGTACTTTGCCCAACCCGGAAATCGAACCTGATACCCCTTGCCCAGCAGTCGGACTTGTGACCACTCGGCCAAAGAGGCAATTAACGAGTTTAAAAACAACAAAAACAAAATAAACTGACAATATTCCTACATGCTACCCGCTGTCACTGGCCCCACAAATATGATAAAAGATACTCATACTGTAAACAGTGTACGCGTGACGTTATTTCCAACAGTATAATTTACTCTCATTTCACAACTCGTCCCCTTTACCCCTAAAATTCTAATTAACTTGTTATATTGGCTAATATATTACAATCTACGAGTTTTGTGAATGTTGCCAGGGTACATTATTAATACCACAAATACAGTGATACGGTTTGAGAAGAAAATGTAATTAGTCTTTGTGTTCTGACGTTTATTAAAGGTAATTATATTGTCTCTTAAGTCTTAGATTTTAATTATAGATGGTGACAATATGGCATGGAACTATTGACAAAGGCTGTTTAGCTAGAACTCAATAATCACGATTAGGTACTAATCCTTTCAGTTAATCAAATTCCTGTTCTGAAGAAATTTCACAGAGTGTAGAAATATTATGAAGATTATGACAACCGATGGTCTAGGAGTAGACTGTCACTGTTATCGTTGATGGTGATACAATCCTTTTTGCAGCTTACCACCTACCACATACATTTCTGCACTACCTATAGGATGACTGGCAGAGAATGCCGTTAGATTTAGATCCTCCTTATATGCAATTGTCTAAAATGACTAACGAAAAGCACAAATGGCTACTAACCTATCTTATCAATAGAGCTATTCATAAACAAATTCAACAACACTCCTCACACGAAATTGCAGACCAAAATAGGACACCAGAAAAAAGCGACTAAATCCCCTCTGAGCACACTAAGCCAGTGGTCTCCGAAACTCCTTGAAACATTTCATCCGCTCAGTTAGTTTCTGTGGAGACTATTAAGGCACCTTTGATACAGGCCCAAGTTTTCGCACAAACATGAAACGTGCTTCGGATACTATGACGGGTGTGGTCGTAATATTAGCGGGGTACACTTTAATTGACCCTTCATACTTTGGGAAATGCAAGAGGGTGTTCGGTGACAAAAGGGGATCTCAGATATATTTAGAGTTGTGGCACTTTAGGGACTTAAAAGGTTGCCTATGGGTATCTTGTTACTTTAGTCTTTAGGCCCGTAAAGTCGTAGAAGTCTATTTCTGAATGAGTGATTATCACTGTACTTGTATAATTTATATTTATACTTATTCAAATATTATAGACTAGTAGATGCCCGCGATTTCGTCCGCATGGAATAGTGACTTTGGATAGTACTTCACAGCTCCTCTCAGCCCAGGTTCAAAGCTTCCAGCTCAGGTGATAGCGTGATAATATGTAGCCTATATATTGACCTGGTCTGTTTGTAATATTCATGCAAAATTTGAAGTAAATGTATGCAGTACTTTTTGAGTTTAGCCCTGACATACATACAGACAAACAGACAAAAATTCCAAAAACTATATTTTTGGCTTCGGTATCGATTGTAGATCACGACCGGTATCGATTGTATAGATAATATTATGTATAATTATATTAAAACTTTCGTGAGACATACTAATTAATTATTATGTTTTCGGTTTACTCACGTAATATTTGATGAGGAACTCGACTAGTTTCAACTAAGCCATGCTACAACCTCATATTCATGAGCAGCAATTCGTGACCCGCGAAGCGGCGACGCTGCTACTGGCTGCTTGAGTCAGTCAGAATAATTAGATAATATGTTTTATATCATAGACATAATCCGTAAAGCCCAACAACGTAACTGAACTCGTCACTGAGGTCCAGGTAGTTCGTCCAAATAAACCAAATATAGAACAAAATTAATATTTCATAAACAGAATTTTCTTCTCTATTGAAATAGAATCGGGACAGATCAAAGCAGATAATAGCTAAACCACATTGTAGAACAAAGCGATCGTTTCTTCAAAGAAAAGTAAAGAGAGTGCACTCACTGAAACGTATGATGTTCATAGCAACTCCGGATATTTGAGGTTTTCATTATATTCATCTCTTTTCCCTGTTCATTGCTGCGTTTTCTTTAATTAAGTAAATTTCGTGTCTTCGTTAACAAGCATTGTATGAGTTCCTTTAATCAATTGGCGTTTACGTATGAATAATTCAAAGACACGTTTTTGTTATTTTATGCCCGTTTTCATCAACCCCTCTTTAATTTTAAGGAATATCTTAAGATAGGTGGCACTTAACGACATTTTAGTTAACACCAACCTATAAGTGACACCGAAAAGTACAGGGGTTAGTTAAGGTGCTCCCCAACGCTAAGAAACTTTTAATTAAGAGATAACTTAGGGGTGGTTAGTGAAAACAGCCCAAGTTTCATGATTTTATATCTTAGCAAGATATATTAAGCTGAATCTACATGTCATGTAAAAAGGCTGGAACTATTAACAATACATATCATTTTTAAGGTAAATTACGACTGTAAAGTTGGCGCGTTGGCTGGGCAACTAAGGCTGTCGTGCAACGCGTTGTGGGTACGATTCCCTCACCGGCAACTCTTTGTGTGATTCACAGATTGTTGTTCCGGGTCTGGGTGTGATGTGTATGTAAACTTGTATGTTTGTAAACGCACCCACGATACAGAAAAAATCGTAGCGAGGAACAACTTAAAAAAAAATAAATAAAAAAAAGATAGACCCCTACAAGCAAAAGCAAAGCATATAGCCCCTTGTAAGCAAAGCATAGTCAAACTCTAAATTAAACTTTGTAATCCCAGTACCATCTGGTTACTAAAGTTATTGTTTAAACTATAATAAAGACTATGAAATATATTAAAACAAGCCTAAATACCTAAACTAGATAGTAAAATGATGACGTATTTATATCTTACCCAAATCCAACGCTTCCATATTTAGCTGAACAAACTCGTAAACTTAACAATAGAATTGAAATCGTAAAACTTAAACAATAGAATCTATTTTTGTAATGTTTCGAATGATGTCAGTAGGGTCTTAATATTGTTCATAGATAATTTGAGGTGATTTGACAAGTTAGGCTACTGATCGAGTAGTTTTATGTCACTCGCACCTACCTCAGTTCAATTTGGGCTCTTATCAAGTAACTCGGAAAAGAAATTACGAATCTGTCGCAAGAAAAAATTTTTTTAGATTTTTTTTCCGTTTACAATCAAAATATTCCATAAACACGTGACAACTGTTTTATCTATATTTGTACACCCAAATGATCAAACAATTCCCAAATCGAATGTCTAGACAACCCCAACAGTTACGTCATTAAAAAAGTAATATTCAAGTTCAATGACCAGCCAGAACAAATACGCTCATATTTACACTGAGACCCGACCGTATCGCACCTGTGTACTACAAAACTTCAAAGAAAGCCAACAAATCAGATTAAAATCCGTACACAGAAGTTTCTTCATACATAATGTTACCTAAAAGCAGTTTCAGATTAACGATTTATACGCGCGTATTAGCTCGGTTTTTGAAAGCAAAGCTCTTGATACACGCGCAAATCACACGTGTGTTGATTGATGCCCTTAAAAGCGCGAGAATGCAATAATCCATTCTCATCCTCTAATCCAAACTACAAAAGGTCGGTGTTCTGACATTCCGTGTGTCCATGATCAGCGTCGAATGCTTAACTTCAGGTGACATATATAATAGTTTCTTAAACACTTTTCTGAAAAACGACCGTATACGCGCAGAAATATACGCCAGTCTAAAACCACCCTAAAAAGTTTGGGATCTCTATATGGGATGAGAAAGTAAAGCAAGGTAATAAAGTAGATTTAGATACACGGGAACGAGGTTTGGGATCCAATAATTTGGAAAGTAGATTACGAGATATATTGTCTGAAATGCTAGACTCTGTGACTTTTGGTATATGTTGTAGGTGGGCTGGAGGTGAAACTGTGGTCAGTGGAATTTTGTGCTTTATTGTTCGGGTGTTAGAGGCTAAGATTGTGGTTGAACTCATGTGTGATTTTGTTGTGACATTGGAAGTAATGTTTCATATTTGGATGTTTTAAGCTATTACTTTCGTTTGAATCAACATAGTAGATTTTTAAGAGTAGTTATTACCAGAAGAATAATACATACAGAAATCGATATATCATGAACTCTGGACAAAGGACAAAGTCTTAATAGCCTAAACAATGATCAACGAAAGTTCTATATACCATCACTTCCTACTGAAAAACGTTCTCCATAATGTATATAACAGACAAGCACACCAAGAATCACACGGAAACACTCACTACCAAAAGTTGGAACAATCCACAAAATTGTGCAGAATCAACGGAATATTTCCTTAGAAACGCCACTCGAAAGAGCAAACCGTCGATATTTTCATAAAATTTTATCTTTTCACAAACATTTAGCTGACAAACGAATCGTATATTCAAAGAGAGTGTATGAGTAACAAGTGAACAAGTTGCAGGTTTCTGTCGACCCTCATCATGTCCCTGTATCAAACGAATCGCATTGTCTGAACCGCTGCGCTGGAAAATGCTGAAACTACTGAATTTGTAGTTCATACACACATTAGCTACGTGTTGTTA
This sequence comes from Spodoptera littoralis, assembly GCA_902850265.1. Classification (NCBI taxonomy): domain Eukaryota; kingdom Metazoa; phylum Arthropoda; class Insecta; order Lepidoptera; family Noctuidae; genus Spodoptera; species Spodoptera littoralis. Next base: position 14,106,889 of record LR824545.2, read on the forward strand.
CACTTTGTGAAGTTTGATTAATTTTGAACATGTTCTGCTATCTGCTATCTGATTCAGGAGTTTGCTGTTTGTGTATGGGACTAGGTTTTGGGGAGGCTTGCTGAACATGTTTTTGGGATTCACGATTTTTTTAAACTGCAATTGCCTCAAGTAGAACAAGTAGTTGCTCATTAGATTCTTGGAACACCAATTATAATAGTAATAAATCGCTCAACATCCTCAAACTTCATAAGCTATATGTTAATCACCACAGTCTACCAAAATTTACAAGTCAATTTCAGTCTACAAATTGATAAACTGCTGGAAATAGAAGCGATGTCGAAAATAATCTCGTACTCTGTGCATCCTCAACCGAGTTTAATTTTAATAACTAGATGTACCGTATTCGCGGCACACGTTAATTTATTACTAACCCGCGACTCCGCTCGCGCTCAATTTACTTTGATTTTCATGAATTTATTCAACAGTTTGGGGTCTTATATTGTGAATATTATAAAGTTAAGGAGCCGGAACGATGTTATGGGATACACAACATTTAAACTACTATATTATGAAGATTTTACTCAACAACGCTTGGTAGGAAACATAAATAAATTGTGTGAATAAGCAAGTAGGTTATTGAAAATCAAATTCACTGGTACAAATGAAACCGCAAGTACTGATTGTGTTACCAAAAAGCGAATAGACAAATTCATTTATAAATTAAACAAACAAATTGTTTAATCACTTAAATGCGGTCTACCGTAAACCGCTCTCAAACAGAATAATAAACAAGGCGACTGGACGTGGTACAACAAAAACAAAACACGGTCGTATCATTTAACGTGTGCAATTAGTAGCAGTCGCCACAATTTGTACTTTTTGCCAGGCAGTTGCTCGTCATGACGTCACTGCAACTACCACCGCCGCCCAATTCTGGTCGCGTCACGTTCGACAAAGCCGCAATTAGCGACCGAACTGACCATCACCCTCTATTTGTAAAATTTTATCGACGGCTTTACAATACCAGTTTTGTCGTACTGAATTTTTCCTGAACGGACGTTGCGGAAGGGCGAAAGCTTTTCTCACTTTGAAGTTGTTTTTATCGAGTAGGATTTTACAGAAAAAAAGAGTAAAATATAACATCACGCCTTTTATCCCCGAAGGGGTAGGCAGAGGTGGACATTGCCTACGGCACTTAACGCCACTGTCCAATGTAACACCCACTTTTCACTATTTATGTTATGAGTCCCATGTAATAGGGGGTGAGCCTATTCCCATATACCGGGCACATTTCCAGACTCCTTGCAACTACTGAGATTTGTTAAAACCTAGTAATAATTTGCCCGACGCGGGAATCGAAACTGAGACCCCTTGCCCTGCAATCGCACTTGTGACCACTCGGCCAATGAGGCAGGTAAAAAATAGACAAAATTTCATTTGGTGACTTATATGAACTCTAAAAATTATCAAAATAAGAGTAAAACCTAACATCAAATGTAGCAATCGGTTCTTGTAACATTATCCTGGCGTTAACTAGCATTGCAAAGCTACATATATTTAAGACATAATTATTATTAGATCCAATATCAATGTTTCTGATCCTAACAACGATTGGACCAATGTGCCAAAACTAAAAATCCATTAATATTAAACAGCAATGACCGTAAAAATAAAACTGCTCTTTCAAAAACCCAGGAAATGTACTCTAGGAAGTAGTTTTGAGATCTCAAATTGAAGATTTCGAATGCAACATGATAGTGCTACGTGCCTCCAGTAATGCACGTACAATGGTTACTGCCTGGCATTCTGCCCATCCCCTCGACATTATTATATCTTTATAATACTAAGGAAACGCACTTACATAGAAATATTCGAAAAACGTGTTTTTTCGGATCATCTTTTTTTTAATTTTGGTTCATTTTGGATAAAGAAGTAGCAGAAAAATAACCCCTATTTGTATTTAACTGAATAGGTTTCTTTGTAAAAATATGAAAATTAAATTGGTTGCTAGGTATGTCATTTTAGCTTCACGTTTATCTTATCTGGCTTATCTCGGGAACCAAACATTTCTGACCCATCTAAATGATATATATTTAGGGCCGATTTTTCCAACGCTAGATACATTTTAACTAGGAACAACTTTGAACATTTGACAATTCGTACAATAACTGTAGAATTAAATTGACATTTGACAACTTTTGGTATGGAAGAATTGGGTACTTTCCTTAATCAAAAATAAATTATTTCGACTGTTCAATACAATGAAATATGAAAAAATGATCACATTTTCATTAATTGATTTTATGACCAACTTAATTTTAGTAATTTTCCAGCAAATTTTTAAGAAAGAAGTATGCTGTTTGCAAAAAAACGTGACGTCACAATACACAATGTCTCGTACAAAATTCATAGAAAGCTGTCGTTTTTTGATAGTTCGAAAAAAGTATTGAATTTGTCCAATTGTCAAATATTCAATGTTATTCCTCAGTTAAAAATTATCTGGCATTGGAAAAACCGGGCCATAGACAACATCTTGAGAAGTAGACATTACATAACATGTATCTAAAATATCATTCAAAAGTAACACAAGATATACAGCAATTTCTCAGCCAATGATGTACTAAGTACAAAACATTGAAGTATAATTTGTTACAATATTTTTTAAACATACTTTCTAAGAGATATTACAAGCCACTTTTGATAAACATCGTTTGCATGTAAAAGCTAACTTAAGTCTTAACCTAAGTTTGAAGATGGATCACCTAAATATATCTTAGGTACTTATTCTAATAAAATAAAAATTCAAGTAGTATGTAAAAGGCTGAGAGACTAATGGAAAATATTCTAATTTATTTACTGCTTCGAGTTTGGAATGTATAATAATATACTATACTACAAGTTACATTGACAAATTGCTTGTTTTTCGATAAAGTATCGATAAATTGTGCCTGGTATATGGAGCAATAGACTCATTCCCTATTACATGGGACTAGTAACATAAATGGTGAAAAGTGGGTGTTACATTGTACAGTGGCATTAAGTGCCGTAATGTGCACTTCTGCCTAGCCCTTCGGGGAAAAAAGGCGTGATGTTAAGTTATCTGTGTGGTACTTGCCGCTCATAACTTTCGATGCACTCTCATGCATGAGAAGCGTTTTAATCCTCCACGCCACCACGATATTACCACCACCACCATTACCATAGTTTTAAGAATATTGAGAAAATAGACTCCCAATACTTAAATATTGAATACAAACAAACAAACTTTATATAAAATCGTTCAGAAGTCTAGTTAAAGAATCGTTTCTCAAAAAGCGACGCTGTTTATCTCACAAACAGATCTTTGCCTCGTCTCAGAATAAACTAGAAATAACTTTTCCTTTTCATGTATCGATAAGGAAGCAAATCGATTTTGCATTTAGAATAATCGCTGTTTGATATTGCTATTTTATTCGTATGTTCTTGTTTTTTCTTTTTATTTTATTTATTTATTTATCAGTTTAAGTAAAATTTTATTCTACGTTTGTACGTGTGTGTGCATTTTGTATAGGGTGGGATTTACAATCAGATTCTAGAGAAAGAATAACATGTCCAGTTTTTTATACTCAAGTGTTGGTATTTTGGTCAGTTTATTCTTTTTGAAATAAGTTTTAACTCTATAGATCGTTGGATCATTTTATTACAACTATTATAGGTTCTATTAGTTAAACACTGCGATATTGAACAAGATACTCATGCAAATTCTACAAAAGTGCCAATCTGCATGATTATGTAAGAAGATTATAATTTCAATCTAATTTCTTTGTTTACCGTGATCTTACACAGACGAAGCGTTAGGCTGTTCGCTAATTATACCAATATCCCTTTTACGATGTATTCATAATACCGGCCGGCCGGCGATGGGGGCTTGATGGCATCAACAGAAAGGGCCCGGAATTAACAGACACGTCCGGGGTAAAATGGAAATAGTTAATTGAGACACCCTTTTGAGATAAGCTTAATTATTTGCTTTAATTGGATCACTGATGAATTTTCATTTAACAAGACTTTAGTTATTTCTTAAACGTAATAGCCCGGTTGTCTCGTTGTTTAAATGGGAGGTTTCTGCGTCGACACACACACAGGTAGGAACGTAGGTATTACAAAATATAACAACGGTTGAATAAAGTACTTTCTATAAAAATACTATTGAATAGGGTAGTAGACAGAATATGAAAATTAAAATTATAATTAGACCGTCAATGAAAAAATATATTAGACATATATTTTTTATTTTGTCGTATAAGAAAACAATACTTAGACAAAACGGAGTTAAGTTTAGAAGTGGGAGATCGTTACGTCACGTTACCCTATAAAATGCAGTAAATCGTGACGTCACACGATATTTCAAATCAAATATCGTCGAATGTATTTTATTTTGTAAGAAAAGAAAAAATCCGTGTCAAATGTTTTAAAATAATCTACTAGAGTAATATTTAGGATACTACCCTATTGATCTTCTCATTTCCACTGTCCTTACTATTGTAACTGTAGGTAAGAGCGGTTAAAGTATGTGGATTGGCTTCGGAGAAAAATCGTGGTATTTTTATGGAATAGGAAGCAATCGAGCAGACGGATCACCTGATGGTAAGCGATACTATTATAACCATAGTTAAGAGCGATTAAAGTATGTGTATTGGCTTCAAAGAAAAATCATGGTCTTTTTATGGAATAGGAAGGAGACGGGTCACCTGATATGGACGCTGCTCGCAAAACCAAAGGAGTCACAAGAGCGTTGCTAGTCTTTTAAAAAGGAACAAGCTCTTTTTTTGAACGAAAGAAAATATGCAGGTTTTGGCCTAAAACAGTGACAATTTTGATATGCAATACATCTCTGTCTACCCCTGCATGGATAAAGCGTGGTGTTACATTACATTACGTTTACATAGGGTTGATCGATCAGCCGTAACTGCGTTATGTGTCGCGGTTTCCTTATAATAATAATATGTTCGTGTTTATTATACATCCATGCTCGCATTCAAGGGACGTGTCTTAGAATTTTGGAATTCCTGGTAGCCAAGAAATACATTATTAATATTTTTATAATGAATTATGACAGTTGTTACCTCGACTTAAACAATAATCAGATGGTTCTACTTTTGCCATTTGTTTAACATTGTTTATTGGTTAAAATTAGACATTAGGGCATTAGACAAAAATTACGTAACACTATCCTGCTGTGAAATTGTACCCATGTCCTTGAGTGTAGTAATCGTGATTGTCAGACAACACAATTTATGAACCCAAACCTGGCAAAGAAAGCAAGAATTTAAACACCCCAAAACCCATAGAAAATATAACCACTAACAATAGTTGACAAATCTCAATCATTCCCTAGGATTTACTTGTACCAATTTACCACATTACCTGTTCACCCACGTAAGACGAAAGCGTGAATACCATTAGTGCTGCTCAAGTATGTAGTTAAGCATAATCCCCGAAAAGTTATCAAGTCGACATATCTCCGTATTATTGTGCATAACTTGTACGTTACTTGTAAATTGGAACATCAAAGTTTCTGTCCCTTACTAAGGACGCTTTAAGGCTTTTGGTTCTGTGAAAATTTTACGCCTTATACGACCATGTTTTTTTGAAATCGTTACACTATACTATGTTTTTGTCCCGTCTCGTAGGTGCGTTAACAAATATACACGTAGAACAACAATTTATTAATCACACAAAGAGTTGCTTCGAGCGGGAATCGGACCTGTGACACGTTGCGCTGCATCCACTTGCTTAGCCACCGCACCAACCGTGCCGTCTATAAGGCCACCAGCCACCAGGAATAGGTATACCTAGGTATTTCTTTTCAGAGTAGTCAGTTAGGAAATGTTGATCTCATCGTTCGCTTAAGAAATTGACGTGTAAAAGTGCTGCCTTGTAACCTATTTGCAGAAATAAATTCACTAGTTTCATTTGTATTTCTTTAAACAAATATTTTGAACTCGGTGATTTACTTCAAGTCCTTGTATAACTTTTGTATAGTCATCAAAGAGCCGAATTTGCTAAATAATGTCATGAGTCAACCAAGAAGATCGAGAGAAATTATGAAAATCTGATGTGATGTTGATTTATTAATTTTAGTAGATCATAAATAGACGCGTTCTTATTAGAATCACAATCATCACAACCAATACTATTACACCACTTATTCTCAATATAAACATATCCAGCATCTGCTCTCCATTTCATGAGCGACATAACTCAACAGATCCCAAAGAGGGGATTTAGGGGGAAAACGCACCCAGTCATGGAGATCAAATAAATATCGCACTGGTGTGAATATTTTTCTATAGCTCCCCCCTATATCTACGAAAAGGGTGGGATAAGTGAAGAAAATAGATAATTTATGTAATGCTATGATAGACGTCATTTCACACACAAATCTTGTTCATTGACACATGGGTCGGAATGAAATGTCATGAAATAAATGCTCGCGCCACTTCAAGTTACGGACGGTCATATTTGTTAAAAATGTCGTTGTGTTTTTGGATATTTATGTCTAGAAGTCGTTGTGGTGTTTTGTTGGGTTGGTTGTCGACTTTCATAGTTTATTTATTGATTATTTTTTTTATTAAAGCTACTTTAACATCTTAAACTGTCAAACACCGCGAGGACACCGGTGACCGCGACCTATTGTTCTTTAATTGTGTCTATAATGACAGTACTCAAACGGTTAACTATAGCGTGTTTTCTTATAACTGTATCAAAATTATATAAATTAACTAATTAATTTAAATTCAAAAGAATACATTACTAAGGTATAGAGTAACGGTTTGACATAACTACACACACATACACACTTTGACAAATTCAAGATTTTAGCGGCATCCTCAGAGATAATGCTATTTTTCAAACAGGTAAAGACAAATAAACTCAATATCGTCGAAATCTTAAACAACACCAATGGTAAGGGCTCGTCTCAAATTCATCCCACCATAATGTTTCAGATAATAGCTTTTATAAGTTGAGCGTAACTTCTAAATACGTTTACAACAAGGACGCTGTGGGCGGCGTGAAAGCTGGTATACAAATAAACTGTGTTCCAAACCCGTTGGAGTACTGCAAGACTGTTGGAAGTATTACATTAACATTTTCTGCGCTGTGGTCCCGTATTGTTGATGTGCATTTTTAATTTCCGTTGCTATCGTTGTGAGAATACTTCTTATGTGTAGTAAAAGTTTGTGGTTGAAGATGGTTTATGGGTGAAATGTAGAATTTTTTTGGTATTCTATAGTTGAAAGCATTAGTGAGCTCTTGAAAGAATCAATAATATCTTTTTTCTTCAGTAGAATGTGATTTATGATTTCACTTTTTTGACATTCGCGTTTTTTGTTAGAATGTTTTTGATATTTCATATTAAAGAATAAAGACTATTTTACCATTTTCCAATGTTTGCAAAAAATGCTATTAAAAACCATTTTATTCTCAAATGCCATCTCAAAATGTATTAAAAATTTTAATGCAATAAATTGTATCCATCTGGACGCAACGTCTATGTAGTTAAATTGTCATTAGTTCAAATCAAACGCTCGAAGTAACGAATAATTGTTCATGCGTAAGTTAAAAATGTTATTCATATTATATTAAAATACTTCACATTATATAATATTTTCAAGTTTGATTAATTTTTTAAAATATTTGATTGACACTAACTTAAAAATATTTACTATACCAAATACTAACGTAGTGTAGTGTTAACGACACATTTATAATTTCAGAGTCCAGTGTATTGTTAAGATATTTTGTAAAACAGAACAATACTTCTTGTGATTAATTTTACAATATTTAATGTCACAATATTAGGTCACACCATAAAAAATAATATCAAATATCTAGTCCATACACGCTCAACATTTTTCGTTTTTACGAATACGAAAAAATAAATGTTCTATAACCTAAAATATAGCTCAAGTAATGGCTCTAGTAAATGGAATGAGGAAAATATCTGGAAACGCAGGACCGGGCCTTATTGAATGATATTATATTATAAATCCCAATGGACCAGATCTCTCACGATTCTCCGTCGATATTGATTTGAGGCGACTTCGGAATGGATCTTCGTATGGAAATGTTGGGAGCCCCTGTTATAATGAAACGTCCGATGTGTTGCTTATCTGCGAAGCTGGCAGAGGTTAGGGTTAGAATGGAGATACGCGCCTGTACATGGTACAATAGTCCCAAAACTTTATTGATGTATATTCTCGTGGCGTTTTAGGGTATAATGAAGATGTACCCTGTTTGGTGTAAGGATCAGTTTTCGGAGAATCTTTAACTGTACTACAATTTGTTCGTAACGGATGGTTTTATGCTTTGAATAGTTAAATATTTTAAACGATTGTGTGGTCCTAACCCCTCTGTGATTCGAAACTAGAAGAAGTTTTCTCGGTATATTCACGTGAGTCACCCGCGATTTTTAATTGATTTGATTGTGTGGTCTTTATTTTGCCAAGTTCATCCTGATTGCTAGTGAATTAGAATTATTGCTGTTAGTATTCCGTACTTTATGCTTCAAGCACAAATATTCATCGGCGGACTTAATGTAATTCCCTCTTATTAAAGATCTTTTTAAATGTCTCGAGACTGATTGCAAAATATATAGAAACGGTAACGTCTGTCAAACTAATGAGGTCATTTGAAGTCAAGGTAGATTAATAAAATATGAAAGCCAATTAATTAATGTCTCACAGAGATACTTCATTGATTGATTGATAGAGAAGAGATGTTCTTGACTTTCTGTCTATTCGAATTTGTGTAAGTGTATTTGACTTTGTCATCGTTAGAAGTTGATTACCAAAATACAAAATCAATTATAACTTACTTAAAATTTTACTTAATCTCTTGCATTTCCTAGAAATGTAATCAAAAGTAATCACTCTTCAGAGACCCCTGGAGGCTATAGGGTGTTTATTAGGAAATATTACCGGCTTACCGAACGAAACAAAATTTGCCAGTAAAGAAAATATTTTAATAGATTTACAAATCCAATTATTTCACATCAGTGGTAATATTTCAATTGAGGAAAAATAAATAAAAACATTATTCAATTTCTTGGTGTTTCTTTCTTTGAGATTCATATTCAATGACGGGTCTCTGTGTTTCCTTGAATACTTAATATTAAGTGCAATGTAATGTTAGCAATTTATTTCTAAGCCACATTTTCTTATCATTATCTTACGCCTGAATACTGGAAGGCTATTCAATTTTAAATTGTACTTAAATATCGTGTCATTTGTGTTATTTTCCTAAGAATGTATGGTGACAAAACTATATTTGACTTTTGAGTGAAGTTTGATAATTTTAGCGATAGAATAAGTGAACAACAACAAAAAAGTGAAAAGAATTCAATTGAATCAAAAACGGAGCCGCGGAGAGCCTAACGGGTTGCCGGGGCTCTGGCTCGAAGAGCAGGTAGTTTTTAGTCAGTTAGTGTCTGACACTACCTCTCGGCTAACCCAAGGCGGGAGAAGTCATTGAATGATTTACCAACTCAAAAAAAAAACAGGTAACACAAAAACATATTCCTTTAGTACTTTCATTGCTGTCAAGTGCTGTCAGTTTGTTATTAAAAATATGAATACTAAAAATCACACTTTGCAACCCAGAGATTTCATGCATTTGTAAACTTGTTATAACACATTAGCATTGATTTACACATTAGAAATTCTATAAAAAAAAACCAGTGAAATAACTTAAATACTCAAATCAGAAGTAACTACAACATAAAATAAAAACTATAATAGTTCCGTTCGAGTTCACGCCTAACTTACACAAGTTCCCAATAATATAACAGAAGTCGACACAACGCGAGACATTGCCACATCCATCAACTAACAAAAACTACGCTCCTTGACATCCTAGAACCATCTTCCCGTATACCGCCTCAAATTCATCAAGCGATGCCTTAACTTCGTAGCTCACTCTTATTGTAAGGAAATAAGGTTTAAGTTTGGTTAGCAAGTGGGAAATGGGACAGATGTGACGGAATTAGATGTACTGGAAGTGTCTTTAAGTGACTTGAATTTCGCTATGCGTTTATTGGTGCTAACATTTTAATATAATTTTTTGAATTTATAGATTTGTGTAAACGAAATTATAGAATTTTTTGTATAACTAATGTTTCATCAATTATAAATTATAAGATTGTAATTAAACTATAGTTACCATATACTATAGTTAACATACACTGTATAATTTTTAATTTCTTTTATAAATGTTCAGAATAATAATTTTTAGGAATAGAATTAATACGGAATTATATTTTGAAATGCAAATATATACCCATAAATTGTTTTTAGACGTAAACTTCTTTAAATTCACAAAGAACTGCATCGTAATTTATCATGCGGTTGTAAAAAATGAATTTGCAGTAACAATTTGACTAAACATATTTCGTTTTAAATCTGTGCTGTAGACTTGAAACTATTTATCATTTGGCAGTGCAATACATTTAGCGAGATGCTTTATTTTAAAACCTATATTTATTCCTTCTGTTAGCTATTATAAATTATTTTTTATTATTCTGAAGCATAGTTCAAAAAGATTCATAATATTAAGATTAAGTAGGTCTTATAATGTGCCTGAAAATTAATTGCTCTCATAAAATTTTACCTACATCAAACTCTTTTTATACTTAAATTTAGAGTGTTATCGCATTATAGACTCTGTGATTATAGCGTTAAGGCTGTTAGGCTTTTAAAGTTTTAGTGTAAAATAATAATTACAAAATTAAAATTGCTTTAAGAGAGTGTTTTCGTAATTATGAAATATTAAATTGTTTGTAAATAATGTTTACATGTAAGTTAGTTTTTAGTTACATCAATTAGTAATTATGATGAATTCCACGTAACACAACTCAAGACTACGTTATTGGTTGAGTAGCCGCCTGTTCAATTGCTGAGCAAAAATAAAGTGGATTTTTTTTTATTTTGAGGGGGGAAAATCATACAGTGACTTTTCCCGCCCGGGTAAGACGAGAGGGAGTGTCAGACTCTTCCTGACTAAAAACCACTCCCTTCCTACTCCTGCACTTCAAGCCGGAGCCCCGGCAATCCGTTAAGTCCTCCGCGGCTCCGTATCGGCATCAGCCCTATTGGGCCCCATCTGTGGTGGTCTGATGGCTCCTTGAGGCGCGTACGGAACGCGACGCGCCGTACACTCGGATCTGGTTCTGGAAGTGGATACTAAAAGAGTATTATCTAACTATCGCACGGTTTTACCCGCAGCTCCTATTGATTGTAGTTGTGATGTGTTATAAGGTATATAACCTTTCTCGATAAATGAACTATCTAACATAAAAATATTTTTTCTAATCGGTCCAGTAGTTCCTGAGATTTATTATGAAGTGATAAGAGTTATGTTATAACTAGGTTCTAACTATAACATTTAAATATATAATATCAGTTGCAAATTAATCCAAAGACATGTAAATTACAAGGCACTTCTAGTAACATTAAGTCTGTGTAAAATAAAGTGTATTAGAGCTGGGTTGAAGGCGCTCTTACAGCAGGAAATGTGTCTCATCGATTAGCACGTTAGTGCGGGTTCGGTGCCTGCGTGAGTACCACCCTTTGAACCTGATGTAACAGCCTGCCATTTTTAACAGACACTTTTTTGGAAAGATAATTTTAGACGGATTGGGGTAGAATATTTTTTGTTGGACGATTTTTGTTGCATAGTAAATTAACCTGCCTCGTCTTACAACGTGGATCTAATGGCCAGGAAGGCATGACTACTGTGAAGCATGGCGTTTTAGACCTCACAGTCAATGAAATTGGTATTAATAGACTTTTCGATGTAAAAATATTTAATTGTCCATTACGTTTATACCTCGTATTCTTTAGGGTTTAGTAGGTAGTGTTGATATTGAAACGAATTAAAAAAATATATTCATTAGATTACTACATTGTGAGCGAACGGAGCAAAACAAAAAAAAGTCTAAACATAGACAATATAAAAAAAAATATAAAAGAAACCAGTCGAGTTCCTCGTCAAATAATTACGCGAGTAAGCTGAAAACATAATAATTTATTTAATATAAAAGCTACCACAGAGTAAACTTATTATGAGTGTTTATGTTAATGATTGCTTACAATTTTATATTTCAACAGGTAGAAATGCACATATGAGGTACGCTAGTAACAGAATTATCTACAACATTTCGCTTAACCAGTGAATCGAACTTAATCAGCATAGGACTACTTACGCGCCTCTGAAGTCACTCTTAGTAGTATTTATAACAGTCTGAAATTTACAACAGCTACTGCCTCTGCCTGCACTACAAATGGCAATGAAACACGATTTTACGTTTTTCAAATTGATACTTTTTAAACGATTTCATTCATTTTCACGCTGAACTGACTGTCCAACTACGAGTTAAATATTGTGATCGACTTTTCGTTCAATTTCCGTAATTCAATTATGTGGAAATTTTGTACAACACTATTTCACTTTCAATGTATCGATGAAAATAAAAATGAACCTATATTAGTAACTAGCTACTTCTGCGCGGTTTCACTCGCTCTGCTCGGCACCTATTAATTGTAGCGTAATATTTTATAGCCTATAGCCTTCCTCGATAAATGGGTTATCCAACACAGAAATAATTTTCCAAATCGGACCAGTACTTTCGGAGATTAGTGCGTTCAAACGAATAAACAAAAAAACAAACTCTTCAGCTTTATAACATTAGTATAGATTAAATTAGATATCTTCGTAATTTGAAAGAGTTTCATGTACGGTACATATTTTAATTAAAGTTGTGTTTGTAATTCTCTATTCGTATTTATCCATCTCGTAATATGCTCAGATAACAAGAGGCTATACTTTCCATATGGAGTCACGGAGAACCTAACGGGTTCCCGGGGCTCCGGCTCGAAGTAAAGGAGTAGAAACGGGGTGGTTTTTAGTCAGTAAGAGTCTGACACTCCCAAGCAGGAGAAGTCATTCAATGATTTTCCCCCTTCATAGAAAAAAAATTTCCATATATATTTTAAAAGACAAAGTGATGATACTTTATTAACTTAATGCACATTAAGTGCCGTAATGTGCACCTATGCCTACCCCTTCGGGGATAAAAGGCGTGATTTTATTAATGCAACCTGAGTTATCACTTCGCGGTTCAAAGTATACGATACGATTAATATACATAGGTATGTTTGCAACGAATTGCCAATAACGAGGTTTTACTAAAAAACTGACAAACGTCCATATACACACTCACACAAACATTCACATTCATAATATACTAGTCATATAAAATACGATCTCATTTCCCATTAAGCACTACATCTTAAATGCATCTAACTTTGGGATCTAGACTAGAAATTTCAGTGTCCAGACTATGGTATAATCTGCTGAGTTATGTGAGCATATTAAACGTACGCTTTGCATATTAACGAGTCGTATGAAGACTGGTAATAGGTACCTTGAATACGAATATCAAATAACTTTAATGATAGTTGGTTCTTATGTTATAAGGATTGTTTTGGTATATCTTCATCATATAAGCTTTATTAATGTTATGTCATAGTTATTTGTATAATTATCATGGTGGCCCGGAGTTTTAGGACGGTTCTCATACATGAAGTAGTTTCGAAACCTACCAACGGCAAGTACCAATGTGATTTTTTCTGAATTATATCTACATTCTAAGATTATTTAGACACCACTGACGAACGTTGAAGGAAAACATTGTCAGAAAATCTGGGCTTATAATTTCTAATTATGAGTTTGAAATCGCCAACACGCATTGAGCAAGCGTGGGGATTAATGCTCAAACTTCCTCCGTGTAAGAAGAGGCCTGTGGTCAGCAGAGGCCACTTATAGGCTGTTGATATAATGCTTTTGTGTTGTCGTGTCGTTAATTCATTAATTTGTTTAAATTGGTCTTAAAGGTTGTTAGAGGCCCGATCCCTCCATCTTCATAACCCTTAATTCTCATCTCCCAACAGTCCAGCAACGCACTTCCATCAGTTCCATCTTTTCTGATTTTGCAGGTGTCCATGGGTGGTGCCGATTGCTTACCATCAATTCGTAATTCGTCTGCTCGTTTGCCGCCTCCATAAAACAACTATACACAGACAACCCAAATACATTTTTTTACAAATTTAACTCTTTGAGTACTGTCATTATAGACACAATTAAAGAACAATAGGTTGCGGTCACCGGTGACCGCTTGGTGTTTGACAGTTTAACTTGATAGTCAAATCACTATCTATCAGTCTGCTTATCGTATATAATTGGCTGATACAAATATACCATTTAAAGGCTGATCGAACATCGTTACAACGTAAAACTTCTACTTTGGAGAACTCTATCAAAACTTTTAGTCTAGACTGGAAACTTAGTATAGCTAAGTGCTTATTATCACCTAAGGTTATCGACTAGAAATATGGGTTTCAGAAACTATCTTGTGCAAATCAAACTATTCATAAAGGGCTTGAACAAGACTTTGTTGGTATGTAAATTGTAGACCAATTTTATTGTTCTTTAGAGAGCATGGTAGAAGTTAGAAGGCGGTGATTGTTATAATTATAAACATTAAATCTAATTTTGTTAACAGCTCTAATTGTAGGTACATACGTATTCAAAGTCAAAGTTAAAGTCAAAATCATTTATTTCAATTAGACCAGGATGGCACTTTTGAACGTCAAACAACAAAAATTTATAAGTGAACCTAGTTGCTCATTCCAAGGCGTAGATTCCTATGGAGAAGAACGAAACTCCATAGGTTACTCTTTTTCAATCAGGTTTACAATACAATTCTCTAGTTACATAGTTTTATTGATTCGATTATGTGAGAACAATGCAACACCTAAATCCAGTCAGAAAGACTGAAAAAGAAAATAACCTTGAAGATAATAAAATAAAATGATATAGTCTGGAGCTGACCAGTTCCAATCGACGGTGCCCGTTCACGATCATTTGGCGAACCCCAGCACCGCCCAACTCAACCATTTTGTAGGGAATCGAGCGATCCAATGCACGTGCCACCGCCAACGAGATCTTTGAGTAAGCATGACAACTCCACGCTGACATAAATGCATTCTACTAGGCTAATTTGATTTAATTACATTACATTACATTCCTCAAACTATTTGATTTGCAAATTGATTTATTGATTGATATTGAAGAATAAATAATCCATTGCTTTGTTTATAGTTTTGTAAATAAAAACAACAGCGTAACTTTAGTGTAAAGCTGTTGCTCACGACTTCGTCCGCGTTGAATATGACTCCTGGGGGCCTAAAAAGGTAACATTGGGTGAATCATTTCTAATATGACAGATTTGATGAATTGTTAGAGAATCACCTAAGTCACCATAAAATGGTAACAATAAAATATGAAACATCTTCAATTCATTTCATAACTGAATCATATTAGATGCCGATGTTGCTACATAAGAAATATATAGAGAGAAACCGAACCGTAACTTTACCGGTTTTGTTTATCTTGTGTTTTATTATAACTTGAAGTAAAAATTTCGATCCTGAATGTTTTTTAATTATAAGATTTTCTCATATCTATCACGAAACTAGAAAATTCATTAAAATACAGTGTAAAAACTACATACAGTATTTGATTTTGTTTTTCTTATTTTCTTTTTGCTGGCAATGACTCGTGTTCATACGTCACGTCAGTCAGTCACTGTCAGAATAACAGTAAATTTAAACAAATTTGTTAAAAAATTAAACTCTTTAACTTTTCATTGGGAAATAAGTAACAGTAAATAGAGTTCGAGATTTAATGGAATTCGAGAAGTAAATTGATACAGAAAAGGGCTCTTCCCTTACCAAGGCGAAGATTGAATTGGATTTTATCTATTAAGAAATAATACACGTTAAAAGGTAAATATAATTATTTATTACTAGCTTATTTGTATACTAATACTAATTATTAATACCGAGCCAGACACTCAACAACGGCACTACGCCCAAAAACATTGTCGCCTCGGAATACCGTGGAAAGGTATCGAAGTACTCAAATCTTGCGGCGATGTTTAAGTATTGGTTCATAGCAAGATACACCACAGCAGGACAAGTGCAATTGCATGTATTTGTGTTAACTGAAACAATGACAATGTTGTTTTATTGTAGCTTACCAGAAACCAGGCAATGACAGTAGCTTTAATATGATAAGTAAGGTAAAATTTGCAACTTAGAAAAATTTTATTTCATTTATCATGTTTCAATTTCAGATGTTCGATATTTTTTTGGACAAGCCTGCCACAACCTTCCCAAATCGCTGCGACTCCTGTAAGCCAGGATCTACAGTAGATGACACCAGAACACTGAAGTCCGGCGCGTCCCAGGGACATAATTAACTGTCTTGGATCCCGCTACGAAATCAGATTCTGATTTATCAGAAGATATTATAAGAGGAGAAGAATAGTTTGCACTTCCCTCGGTTACTTTTAGTTAGTGATTATGAAATAAATGTTTTAAAATTAGTGACTTTATTTTATTGCTGTGAATGATATCGCTATCAATTGAAATATCTCTCCTCTCTCTCTCTCTCTCTTCATGTTCCAAAAGGCTGTACTATGGCTATAGACCTAAAAAACTAAGGCAAATAAAAACAACAAAAATTTCAAATTGTCAGATACGTGCTGACCAAAATCTATTTATTTATAAGTCCGTTTAGAGAATTAGTATTAGTTCTTGCACTCTGTATAGGCGTATCCTGAAACACAATTTTAATCATTAATATTTACTATATGTCATCATCATCATCAACAGCCTATAAATGCCCGCTGCTGAGCAAAGCCTCTTCTCACCAGGAGAAGGTTTGAGCATTAATCATCACGCTTGCTTACTATATGTACAGGATCACAATTTATAGTTTTATTTTATAACTTCAGTGTAAAACTTGTTGAAAAGACATACTGACAATGAAATAACCCAAGGTATATGAAGATACAACTTCAATCATGCCTATTAGTAATATACGATCCAGAAGCGTTAAGTATTAGTGCACTTAATACCTTAAACAGAAATAAATGCATGATTATTTCTTGAAAGAATTTAAGGGATAATTGCAACTTGGTTGTATAACTACTTTAAGTAATGAATAGTTTGTTGGCTACTTATCTTGCACACAGTGCTTATTCCACCACGTCGAGAGGCTAAATACGCTTCCAACTCTTGGGATTATTTTGCGACATACGCTATTATTTACGCAAAACAATTCAACATATTCAGGCTCCGGTATTTCAAAAAAAAACTTGCATTTCCTGGAGAGTCTCACTTCGCCGACGATATGAAAACCATTCTAAAACACGTGCCTGCTCCAAAAAGTTTTCAGAAAGGCCTAAATCTCCCATTTTTCATTAATTTATTAATAATATAAACTAGATGAACTGTGAAATGTTGCCTTTGAGTAACATCTGACAAATCTGCTTATTTGACGTATAGGAATTCACTCTTTGCAAACCGTTTTACGAATTTCCTTTGAAAAGTGTCATATTAGAGGAATTGCATATATGAAACACTTTCAGTTCATATTATGATTCATCAAAATGTTGTCTTTTTAGGACATGACATATGTCACATATTATGATTCAGATATGAAACATACAATGTTACCTTTTTAGCCCCCCTGTTTTATCCTATTACGGAAACATTTAATCGGGATAAAAAGTATCCTACCACCTAAGTCCATACCCTCCGTGTATACGAAATTTCATTAATAATACGCTACCTGTATCAGCGTGATTGACGGACTAGCATCCGAACATAGAAATTTTCACATATATATTATAATAGTTAAAAATACTACAGAATAAAAAGTAGGTTGTAAAATGTTTGCCTATGCAATCGGAAAGAAAAAAATCCTTTCAATTCAATAAATAGAATAAACACTATTAAGTATCTGAGTACGAAAACCACCAAATAAAATTCAGAATTCAGACATAACTTTAATTACTTCACTACACAATTTAAGATATTTTAACTTGGAAATGAGCTCGAAGGTTTCTCCTAAGGGACGCATTCGGTATTACATTTCAGTGGTGTTTCAGTATTTTATGTGTTTAAACCCTGAAAAGCCTGTAAAGCTGTAAAATGTTTGAGATGGTAACTAATTACTTGGTAACTAAAGGTAACGGTTTCTCTGTAGGAACGTGATATTCATTTAACGAGGTTGGTTCATTTTATGATTCAAGTTTTCTTATAGGTACCTTATTTTATTATAGTTTGGCAAGTTCGGTAATTAATTAGCGAATTAATTTTTATGTTTTCAACTTACTCATAGAATTATGTGACTGGGAACTCGACTAGTTTCTAGCCATGCTAGAGGCTTTCATGAGTAGCATTCCGCGACCCCGAACGCTGCTGCATTTAGTATGTCTCAGGAAAGATATAATATAATTAGCGAATGTTTAATAATTTTGAGTTTTTAGTGAGTAGCTTAAATTGATACTGATTCCTCGGAAGATATGTTTGTGACGATTATTGTGAGCGAAATCATGGTGTAGACAAACAATGTCACAAAAATGGAAAGTTGACAGAGCCTAACTTGATGAGACCGATGGAGACTCTGCTTAGATAGAGGGGTAATAAGTACAGTAAGTAAAATGTATTAAGCATCGAAAGCATTCGCAACCAAATAGGATTATAAAAGACACCTCAATTTAACGATTAATAAGAATTCTTCAAACTCCTGGGAGCATGTAACAAGAGAGATTGGAGAATACATAAGATACTAATTCACTTAATATTCTTATATGTATATTAAATGGTATCATTAAGCAGATGATTATTAATTAATTCCTTACAGGGGACTTGCGTTATCAAGACGTTTTCCTTTTAATGTCTTCCCTTTCTTTCCCATTCCTTCCCTTTCTTTCCTTCCCATTCCATTCCGTTTCTTCTGTCCCACCTTTCTTTGAGTAATTTATGACAAAAACCGCTCATAAGCCTTCTGTAATTTATAAATTAAACGTAAGAATGCTTTCTGTTTATTCCTATCTTCTGCTGTTTGAAATTTCTTCTCATTTCGAAATTAGTATTTATTAGAAACGGAATGATAATTTCTTGTCCTCTGGGTCTTTTTATGTATTTTATATACATTTTGAATGGACTCTGTGTCGTCATTAATTTGTTTTAAGACCAGAATATTGTATTTAATTTTTGGTTTGTAAACCAATTCATATTTTTTGTTTTGTAACTAGTTTCTAACTAGTGTGGCTGTCGTGGTGGCTCGGAGGTTAAGGCGCCCGCTTCTCTTGCATGAGTGTGCGAGTTGGAAACCTACCAACGGCAAGTAACAATGTGACTTATTCTGAGCTATATGCACTTTCTAAGATTATTTAGACACCACTGACTAATGGTGAAAACATCGTGAGGAAACCCTGACTAATATTTTTTTATTAAAGGCATGAAATCTTCAACCCGCAATGGACTTTTTCTCGTATACTTACACCATGCACTATAATAACATAACATAACATAACATAACATAACATCACGCCTATTATCCTCGAAGGGGTAGGCAGAGGTGCACATTATACCACTGTACAATGTAACACCCACTTTTCACTATTTATGTTAAGAGTCCCATGTAATAGGGGGTGAGCCTATTGCCATATACCGGGCACAGTTCCAGACTCCGTGCTACTACTGAGATTTTTTTAAAAACCCAGTAATACTTTGCCCGACCCGGGAATCGAACCCGAGACCCCTTGCCATATTTTATAATAACATCTTCCTAAATTATCACACTTATTGCAAACAATAAACAACCTTATTGAATACTGGCCATATAAACAAACTCGTATAAAATCCCATACACATACTCATAAAAACTAAATGTGGTTTAGGAATATTTTGTGTTGTCCGTGAATTTGGGGATGTGCAAATGTTGTCCTGATATTTTGAAGGTGACCAAAAATTTATTTATTTTTAGATCCGTAATTGGGCCTCCAGTAACCTCACTCACACGACGAAACACAACGTAAGCGTTGTTTCACGTCGGGTTTCTGTGAGGCCGTGTATCACTCCGGTCGAAACGGCTCATGCGTGCCGAAGCATGGCTCTACCACACTAAAAAACGGCAAAATAAATATAAACAACTTAATTTATTAACTACCTAGGTTACTCAAGTGAATTGTAAGAGGACACATTAAACATTATTTCTGTTAATAAAATAAATGCAACTACGGAACACAAAACCCTTACTTTTGAATAATACGCGCAGAATTTATAAAGTTCTCAATATCCTGAGATTTCTCAGTTTACCATCGCAGGTGTGATCCATAAACAGGCAACTTCAATACACGAATACAAGACTATCTCATAAGGACGCAACTTGCTTGTTATTGTTACTCATAACTCACGCCATTTTGAACTTTATTGCTTCAGTATAAGTGAAGACGGTTGCATTTTATTGAAGTTGTGAATTTTGTGATATTGGTTTTCTTGATGATAATGTTTAAAGCTATTTGTTTTTGTTAGTGATTAAAGAAAGTATTGTGTATTAACTTCGACACAGAACTGAAGTTATTAATGGTTCTTTATTAGACATTTAAACGAAATATTGTCGAAGTCTACTTAGACATTAAAATACGGTGAAAGAAAACATAGCGAAGAAGCCTAATCTTATAATATCAATTTAAATATAAGTTAGAACGACTAATCCGACTTGAGCAAGCGGAGTGAATAATGCTCATACCATTTCAATGTAAGAAGAGGCATTTGCCTGCTTATTTCAATAGTGACAACATGATTCGTCTTTGTATCAATAATTGACAGTTTCATTTCACTTCTTGGAACGAAAATATTCATCACACTTAACACGTTGAATGCTTTGGGGGTCTTTGGTGACGGACATTAGATGAGGATCCGACTTCAACGATGTTTAATTGGCAGTCAAAATCCTTAATATCAGTTTCGATATTCCTAACCTATTACATTGACACATATATTATGAAATATTCCAGTAATTTCTTAAAAAGCACAAATAGAATTGAATGTTACATTTATGTCGTAGTAACGATATATATGATTCCCCGAATAGATAGTCAAAGGGTCATTGAGGACGAACCTATTGCCAAAAACCGGACACATTGTTGTTTATGAACCCTCATGGTATAGGCTCGTGTTATCACGGGTCACTGAAAATATTGAAAATGGAAACTTTCAATAACATTTTAGTATTCTGGGAATAGGTCTATCCATTTTAATATAGCAAGTGTAGTATGTTTCATATATGTTTTTTTTTATATTATAATTTGTGAGACATACTAAATTAACTAAAAATCGCTGGCTACTCTCGTGAATATACTGACAAAAGCTCTACTACTTTAGAACTACAGAGGGCCTACCGCCGTAGGCTGCGCGACGTCGCCGCGACCGCGCACGCTGCTCATGAGGAAGAACCCCTCTGTGGTTCGTAACTAGTAGAGCTTTTCTCAGTATATTCACGTGAGTAACCCGCGATTTTTAGTTAACATAGGTACTAAATTAATTAATATGTTTTTCGGCTTACTCACGTAATTATTTTACGAGGAACTCGCCTAGTTTCAAGCCATGCCAGAGGCTCATATTCATGAGCAACATTGCGCGACCTGGGACGCGGATATAATTATCTACGTTTTTTTTTATATCCTGAAGAGGTAAGCAGCATCATTTTTCGTTAAGAAATCCTACTTCAAAATTCGTATCACATCGAATTTTAGTGTACAATGTTAATTTCTGAATAATCTGCATTGGCTTATTGGAACTATAACCATCGGCTGACTCGGTCCTTCTGCTATGCTGGAAGTAGATTGCCATCAATCGTCTGATGTAAAACTCATTGAAGGAGATTTAAGTTCAGCAATCATGGACGTCTATTGGCTGATACGATAATGTTAATCTGAAATCATGTATCTATTAAATTTTAAATTACATACATGTTAGTTTCAGTACAGCAGTACCTACAAACGTGCAACATAATGTTTGTGCACACGATAGCACATCAAGCTATGCAAAACCATAATAAGTTGACCGCTGAATGTAGGGACAGATCATAGAAAGCGAGACTATGATAAACTAGTTATGTATATGTGTGTAGCTATAACAGAGACATTGTATTTTAGTGGTACACACTGGTGATGTTTACGATATTATACAGGGTGATGTTACGGGGTGTGGAATTGAGACGGAGGTGGTTTTATTGTTCAATTGTTACTATACTGCTGTTCCAATCTCTGGCAGTTATTGTGTCGACGTGACGTTATATTTGTGTGTTTCTAGGAAGTGGGATCAGTGCATGTTGTTTGTGTTGTCTTTGTACTATGGATAAATTATGAAAAGTTTTTTTGTTCTTTAAATAAAACGTTTCTTCACGCTAGGATTTTCTCCTATAGTTTAACAAATAATACATTGATCTGAAAAAAAAAATCTACAGAATAATTATATTGCAACTAGCAAACCCGGCGAAGTCCGTTTCGCCATCAGATGGCTTCAGTTTATGTAACATTTCGTTTGGTGATTAAAAGATGAAGAAATTTCTTTTCCTGAATTTTCTTTGCTATAAACCTCACGGAGCCCTTTCCAACGCATGCAAAACCGTGGAAATCTGTTCGTGCGTTCTGAAGTTATAGCGTCAGGAAGGAAAACCCGACTTATTTTTATATTGTAAAAGATTACATCATCATCATCAAAATCGAAAAGCCTATAACTGCCCACTGTTGAGCTAAACCTCTTCTCACATGGAGAGTTTGAGCATTAATCACCACGCTTGCTCAATGCGGGTTGGCAATTTCAAACCTATAATAAATGAGATATTATAAGCCCAGGTTTCCTCACAACGTTTTCCTTCACCGTTTATCAGTGGTGTCTAAATAATCTTAGAAAGTACATTATAAATCGGAAAAGTAACATTGATACTTGCCGTTGGTAGGTTTGGAACTCGCACTCTCATGCATGCGAAGCGAGTGTCTTAAACCTCCGGCCCACTACAACATATCAGAATGTCCCAATTACATCCTAATTTAAGCAATTACTTGTTCGGAAATTAGAAACTAAACACTAACAGGATGCCCTAATATAATTATGGTATGAGTAGTACCTATATTAACTTTAAGAATCAATTTTGTAAAACCACGCAAGTTAAACATCTCATCAAAAGATAACCGAATCCCAACAACTTAATAACACAACTTAAAAATAATTATCTCAAATCTAGACTTAAAATCTATGACCTGAAATCATAGATTAGCGTATAACTAGTCTATCGCTAGGCAACAAGTAACCTGACTTCCTCTATTAACTCGTCTGTGAACTCGGAAGTCACCGACATATTTAATCTACATGCCCTAGTAGAGGCAGCTCTTCAAAGTATACTAATCTATTTATGTAATTTTACACTTTATGCTGTTTGTGATTAGGTTAAAAATGTATTTAGAAAAATAATTGTCCAGGGTAAGTCCATGTGCTAGTGTGTGTATAAAGATTTCTGAACTAGTAATTGTTATTCGTTTGTATTTGTAAGTTACAATATCATAGAGGTATCTTTTTCTTAGTTGTTTGAGACTATTAGCAGATTTGTTCCTTGCTATTTATCGAGCAATATTAATATACGGCAAGCCATAGTAGTTTCTGATGCTATAAGAATAAAGCTCTTTTTAAAAGAGTGCTAGAGAAGTATCATCGTTGGTTTTGTTTTTCAACAAATTCATCTCAAGATATCAGGTAGGTATGGGATTTGTGGTTCGATTCATAGTTTTAGAAAATTGGAATTAGATATTTAGATTAGAAAATTTTCATTGTTTTTATCTGGAGTGCGTCGGTCTTCAGGGATACGCTCCTATACACAAGATTTACAATACAACATTAGAAAAAACATATAGCCGAATCGATAACTTCTTACTCATGGAATGGATAAATATCCATTCCATGAGTAAGAAAACACTAAACAATTGTATAGGTAAAGACAGAATTTTAGAATATTTTGTTTACAAATTATCTTTCGGTTTCCTCTTACTTAAAATACATACTTCAACAACAAGCTGTAAGCGATATAAAGCAGAGAATGGAAATCTTTACTGAACTTTGTTTATTAATGTAAGGCACCCAAAGTTTCAGATTTCGAGGTTAACTACTGGTAATTTGTGAAAAAACTGTGGACAACTTTTGCTCGGCCGAGTAATCGATCGGGAACTAATGATTTTAGCTTGAATACACTTCTATAAGACTTTGTTGATACCTAAATGTTTATTGAGCCAACTGAACTATAACATATAATTAAATAGGGTTTAATAATAGGTCCAATATTTTTATATTCTTCTTCTTTTTATTTATTTATTTATTTAATTATGTCTTCTCAAAATAACTTATTGCCTAAAAAATTTTATTTTTGGTGTATATTTGTATTGTATATATACCATTACCTGACTGCCTTATTGGCCGAGTGGTCGCAAGTACGACTGCTGAGCAAGGGGTCTCGGGTTCGATTCCCTGGTAAGGCAAAGTACTACAGGGTTTTGCAAAAAAAATCTCAGTAGTAGCATGGAGTCTGGGAATGTGCACGGGACTCATAACATAAATAATGAAAAGTGGGTGTTACATTGTACAATGGCCTTAAGCACAGCAATGCACCTCTGCCTACCCCTTCGAGAATAAAAGGCGTGATGTTATGTTATGTTATGTTAGATATCATTACCAAGAAATCAAACAACTCCATTCTGTTCCCCTCATATTATTTTGTAATAAACTTCAAAGAATTTCGATACAATATCTTCTACAATCTAAAATTAACAACAACGTTAAGCGTACATTCTTTAGCATATTATTAAAAACTGGCGAACACAAGTACATTGTGTTAAGTACAAAAAGAAGATAAATTATAGAACTATAATAAAATATAGACTTAAACGGTTCTTTTAGACCCGCTTCTATCGTAAAGAGTCGGTTAGGGTTGCCTGCCAGCTCCATGTAAGGGATGCTAGGCAGTATGGCACCGATTTCTTCCCCTTTAAAAATTTTTTTAATAAATTGAAAATCTCGCACAAACCTAAGCCACGTTGTGGAGTTTTCGGTATACGCTCTTTTGTGGATATTGTTTAAGATTTCTTTTTTGTTATATCTCAGAATAGCTTTGTTTTTGTCCGTGTTTGTGTTCATTCGATTTGATTAAAAGCATTGGTTCTCGTCGATTTCATAGAAGAATATTTCGGTATTCCTTTGTTGTTTTTTGCTGTATTATATACAGCAATGGATATAGAGATGGTGCTCCCAATCTAACTTTATCAATCATATGCATTATGCAAAATTTTTGATGAAAACTCTTGACTGGACTCCGCCACCCCGCAGTGCTACCGCAGTGTAAGGATATCTACTATAAATGTCTTCTTAACTGGTGATGATGATACGTCGTAACTACTTAAAATACATAACATCATCACCATCACCAACAGCCTAGAAGTGTCCACTGCTGACCAAGAGCCTCTTCTTACATGGAGAAGGTTTGACGGTTAATGGCCACGCTTGCTCAATACGGATTGGCAATTTCAAACTTATAATTAGAAAATATAAACTTAGGTTTCCTCACGATGCTTTCCTTCACAGTTTGTCAGTGGTGTCTAAATAATGTTAGAAAGTACATGTAACTCGGAAAAAGTCACATTGGTACTTGCCGTTGGTAGGTTTCGAAATCGCACCCTAATGCATGAGAAGTCTTAAGCCTACGGGCCTTTACGACTTATCTATCAACATGTCTTTTAATTCAAATAACCATAAGTGCCTATCAGTACACTACTCTACATTTGATACCGAGTAACTAATAGAACAAATTAAACAGCTCATGTATTATTTACCAAGCACCCCTATCCGTGACACTCCTGTTTTATTTATACAACATGTGCTGTCCCTATGTGCACACCCTGTATAACATATACAATACACCCTGTATACAAAGCCTGGCCACAACACTGTTTTTTGTGACCGCCATATTTGCTAGCGTTACGTAAAATATTGAAAAGCGGACGCGAAAACTGACTGTATATATAATATGTTGTAGTAATTTAAAATGATGTAAAGCCAATTTGTTGTTCTCTGATGTTTTGTATATACTATATTGTGTCTTAGTTTAAAGTTAATCGGTTTAAAATTGTTACAGTTAGTCTCAAAAAGGAAAGTATAAGGCGATATCTAGAGTATTCATAATCGGTAAATACGCGCAAAAAGAATGACGATTGTAAATATGAAACGTATGTATGAGATGTGCTAAAATCGTATCAGTTCTCATTTCATTGTTTCTGCCTTCGCCCATTAAGAGACATTTTATGTGTCCATGTTTGTTTGATCGATTCTTACATACCTCTATCGCTTCATCAACTGTTTATTTGTTTGTACATTTATAATACAAATCATTATAGAAATTTAGAGAGGAAACTCACTAAACAGAACTACCAAATTTTAAACGAAATAACTTCCGTTGATTGCCACCCATTCAACATTTAACAAAAAGTATTCCAGTATCTGCTTAACGTTCACACAGGATCACAAACAATAAATTAGCAGAGCAGTTTCAATAACCCTCTTTCCACCTTGTCATGGTCGGGTAAAAATATTACCGTCCGTGGCTTTACAAGAGGCTATTTTTATGTAAGTGTAAGGTCGATGACATAACAAAGGGTGTTATCATCAAGTAGAGTGGATAACTTGAAAATATTACAGTGAATTGTTTACTTCAACGTTTACACGGGTGTTAGCTGAAGATACGGGTTGGTAGATATGAACCAGTTTTATTTTAGTGGCTAATCTTTCTCAATGAAATTATCGCGATGAATGAATGATTTAAACATTGCTCATTTCGTCTCAATGAATAACGTAATACCGAAAGAATTAAATAGGAGAAAGCATGAATCTCCAAGCGTAAAGTTTTGTGTTTACATTTCCGGAATAAAACCATTCCGACTCCCAAATTTGAAGTTCCCTTAATTTCAATCAGAATCAATTCAGCGTGCAGGTGTAACAGACAGACAAACGCTCGCATTCATAATATTTATTTCGCACTCGCCATTGAGGAAAGATGTCATAAATTTCGCGATTACCTCCAAAGAAATACGACTTTCAATATAATTTAAGCTCAAGAAAACCTCTCTGAATTTCAGGCAAGTCTTAACAGTTTCACAAAATATGATTTTCACAGTCCGATGGATACAAATTTGAAAGGAGGTCCCGAAAATGCGAGCTTGCTATTTATCATTGTTGGCTTATTAAATAAAGTTATTGATAACACTTCTAAGACGGGGCTTTCGAGAGACGCGTCTGTCTTATATTTTATTTGAAGAATGGCTCTGATTTCTTGAGTCGTGATGTTTTCGGATCACTGTTGATTTTCAGAACAGGAATACAAAAGTCAAACAATTTTAACGAGAGATTCTCGTCTAATGAATATTACCGAGCGATACTTTTATCAATATTTGTCATTAGGTATCAATGATTGGAAGACGCGGAAGTAACGAGGTGTTTTGAGATTGATTTACCAATCCTGGTTAATGATAAATGATGACGAGGAAGGTAGGAAGGAACAAGGACAAAAGCAATTTGCCCCTAAGACAACGTTAACAGAGCGAGACGTGTCTAATGAACATCAAATTAATGATACGTGAATACATGTACACGTAGTACAGTCGGTGTACTCATATACACAGTCACGTGGTGCGCGTAATAGATTTCACATTGTAGGAGCTTCCGCTTCGTTGAAGATTTTCACGTCGCTGAAACTTCAGTGCGACTGAAGCTTAAAGCGAAATAATTTAACGAAATAAAAAATTACGAGCCCATTTCAGTGACATTAAACGGTAAATACTGGGACATAACAAATAATAACTTCCACAATGAATAGGGCAGACGATATTAAAACCCGAACACGTAATTTATAAGGAGTTATTCAATAGAAAAATATTCGTCGGCTCGGTTTTTACGAGAATCTGCTATAGGTACATTTCACAGGCAGACAATACGTCTTGGGTATTATTTCTAGGTTGACATTTCAAGCGAAATGAAAATACTTACGAAGGTCAGGTGTTGTCACTTGGGGGTAAGGAAACTTGAATTGAAGAATTCCACTTTGTTATGATTCGTGAAGGTTGCGGGGAACTCATAATTTAATGTCAACTTGCTAGTATTATCTAGAATGCGACAGAAATACATTGCCTGGATCGTTGCTCTTGTGATTTAGCGCTACTGTTAAAGACAAGTTAGCTGAGAATCGAGGTAGACATGTCTACATAAGTGTTCATTCAGTCTCGGAGTCAAGCAAAGCTATGCATAGGTTTCAATATACCAGTAATAGGTATATGGGTCTTTGTATAACAATATATACAATGTTTAAGAAATATTTAAAAATATTCAATCCAATTGTAAAGATAAATTAAGAGAATATTAACATTACGAAGAAAACTAAATTATAACATTCATACAAACATCTCGACTCACGCAAAAACCAAAAAAATATTTGTTCCAATATGAAAACCACTAGATCATCCTCGGCATCCTTCAAAAAACATTTTCCTCGACCATCAATTCTACTCTTAACGAATTAATTACAAACCACAGAGTTTATCTCCTCAATTTCCCTTTTACAGAGTACTTTCAAAATATCTTACGGTCTCTAAAAGCTTTATTTTTTCATCAGTACATTCATTAGCATAACTGCGTTGCTTCTGGTTAATCTTGGGCCTCTTGCTCAATGTCGGCTAAATGAAAATTTTATGGTCCATCGCTAATCTGCAGTCATTATGATAAAACCTAGCTATCTGTAAAACTGGGGGTTCCAACCCTGCTTTTTTAAAACTGCACACCGTTTATGTTCTCCATAAAATATTTAATTACTAGTCACATTAGCTTTTTAAGGTCTTATATTTTTCTATAAATAGTTTTCTAAGGCTTTCTTCTGATCTTGGCTTTATAAGTGCCTTTGTTTACAATTATGACATTTATTTTGCAAAACAGATTAAAAATGGTCAGCATTTTTCAAACCGGATCATTTACAAGCGCAACATTTCCTGGTAGGGACGACAGTTAGGAAATTACTACAAAAAAGAAGAAACAGTGAAACAAATTCAGAATTTACATTATTTTCTAAAAGTCGAATCGTTTAGACAGTTAATATTTTGCTCCATAAAATCATAATACAATGTAGAGGTAGATATGATTATTTGTATAATATTAAACTCATATGACTGTAGATTTATATATATTCTCCTTTTTTTACTTACAATAAATAGGTCTTAAAAATGTTCTGTTTCATTTACACTTGCGTAGATCGTATCTTTTATACCTCTATGACTTACTAACATACCAACTTTAAAAATTACTTCTTTCACTTTCTCATGCAACTTCTAGCACATTCCTATGTCAAGGTCATCCAAGACAACTCTTCAAACATATTTACCATTGAAAATATTAATCAAACATTTGTAATTCGTGTTGTCTGAATATTAAAACGACTATCGGACAACTTGACAGTGAAGCTTCATGAATTATTTAACAATAGACGAACGACTTTTGTTATTAAAGGCTCAAGATGGAAAGTTTAATTTTTAAAATTGACGCTAAATTGGATTTTGCTATAACGGGTTCAATTAAAAACGCAATTGGAAGCCAACTAAGCAATTAATTATTGAGGAATTGTAATTAAGAAGATGAAAGAATCGAGAGGTCAAAGAGTGACAATGATAAATACTCTTTAGTACGTACTCAACCTGTTTTTGACAATTATTTAGTTACTTATAAAAATTGAATTGGCAGTCTACGGTAGAACTATGAGCCTCCTCTACAGAAGAGGGTTTCCTAATCAACCGGGTCCAAGACAGTATAAAAAGTTCAGGTTTATCAGTGAGTACTAGTGCTCTGTCTTTGACAAACGTGGGAGTGTGTAATTGTGCTAGAACCATGCTTTGGCACAAATGGGCTGGCTCGGTCATTCATTCCAGTATGATACAACAGCCTCATAGAAAACCGACGTAAAACAACGCTTGCGTTGTGTTTCATCGTGTGAGTGAGGTTACCATAGGCCTAATTATCCCTCCTCCTTTCCGCAATCACCCCAATCCCTGAATCTCCAACGATCCTTAAATTCTTAATCCCCAAAAGGCCGGTTACGCACTTGTAACGCCTCTGGTGTTCCGGAGGTCCATAACCGACGCTGATTGCTTATCATCAGGTGATCCATTTGCTCGTTTACCGTCTTATCTCATTATAAAAAATGTATAGTCTCTTAGTTGGCTCTTATGATACCCGCGAGGAGAGCAACGGTTGTGAGAAACACATTCCACTCTATTACAACTTACCCTCGCAATTAGCAGTTGGCAGTTACTCCATTCATTGCAATCTGCAAATCTTAGCAGTCGTGAGAGATTGGTGCATTAGATGTTCATTTGTTATTAACTAGACGAAATAATTGGCGAATGTGCTCGAGTGGGCTGGCCCCGACCAATTCTTGCTCTGATATAATTGGATAACCTAGTTAGTTGTAGATTGCTTAGCAGGTTAGTCTCAGTATCATTTGAAATTTAAGGCAATAAGTCATTTTAAATCTCAGTTTTAGATGGTTGCAAAAACTTTCCTAAATTATTACTTTGTTCTTAAATGGTACACTTATAATGTAACGTACATTTCACAGCGTAAATTGAAATGTTTGTTTCTATGTTTCACGCCAGGTGGCACCACCTATTACAGTTCCCAGAATATTGTACTCACTACGATTTATTATTTAGCGCTCAACTTCTTTGCAAAGTCGTTCCATACTGTCTAAGAAAGTAACAAAATGTAAATAAACCACTTTAATTCTTTACTCACATTAAATTATTCAAACGAATCTTAGCTGGTATAAAACTTTAAATGCATTTTGATAGATTAAATTTTCTAAAGTTATTAAAATTGATGTAGCAACAAATCCAATCAAAGTTTTGAATGAAAGCAGTCAATCACTCGAGCCTAGAAAATGGAATAAGACGGGTTTCATTTGTGCAGCAAATATAAAGAGAAGTCGGTGTACCAACAGGTGCAAACAAAGTTGTTATATAAATCTCCGGCGCCGTGATTTACCGTACAACTTCGGGTCCAACGTTCAATGCTACAGCAGAATGTATGGCAGTTCAGACTTCTGTCTTTTTTTATCGTTTCGTTTGCGAACTGCGGGTAATTGGAAAGAGAATTTCTAAAGAAGAGTTGTTGGGAATTATCGTTATTTATGACCTTTGGAAATGTCTTCTTGACGACGAGAGGACTTGGTTTTGACTTTTGTGTAAGTCGGAGTTCATAGACGTAAGTTATGCTGTTTGTTGGCTGGGACAGATTGAGATTTTTTGACTGTATTATATTATTTGTATATTAACTTTCCTACAGGCAAGTATAGATTTACCTTTACAGAATGTCTGTCTATCTAGTATAATACCAGACATTCGAAATCTAATTTTCATTTTTATAAAGGTAACAGTAATCAGTTGGTTTACCTACCCCTCCTTTAACCTAAATTTCCAAACCTGTCACATTTAAAATCGCTACCTTTAGAAATCTTCTAAATAATAATTTATCTTTGTAACAAATCTTGAACAAAAATCGTAAAACCATTTTAGATGGTACCTGTAGCTGATTATAATTGATCAAATCAAGTAGAGGCACGCCAGGCTCCGGACAAACTTGGGTAGGCAGGTCATTAACTCGACCTCACCTAATGAATTTCAAGAACTATTAAATTTTCACTGATTGAAGATTAGAATTGAACCGATTTATTTCAACTTTTTCAATGTGGAAACTTTAATTATTTGAGCGTTTTGATTTAATTGCGCTTGGAGTACTCAAGCGTTAAGATTTTCAAAGTTTCGGGGTAGTCCCCTGTTTTAAGTAAGAATTTAATTTTGAGAGGGTTTCTCTAATAAATCATTTTGTGCAATGTAAAGTAGTAAAGTGGTACTCTAACGTATTTAGGAGTTACATGAAATAGAAATTACATCGATTAGAAAAGCAGTATTGTCACTTGTCTCTTTATTTTAACTTTTATAGGGTATTCGTTTTCAAAAGAGTATAACTACAAGAGTATACATTTTTTTATGGATAATAATCATCGAATTTGTTATCCCGCCTCAGTGAGGCGGAAGGGAGTGTCAGACTCTTACTGACTGAAAATCACCCCGTTCCTACTCCTGTGCTTCGATGCGGAGACCCGATAACCTTTTACGTTTTTCGCCGCGCTGTATCGGCATCAACCCTATTGGACCCCATCAGTGGTGGTCGGCTCTTTGAGGCGCCCGCGGAACGCGACGCACCGTACGCTCGCTAATGCTAGTGAAATCACGGAACAATTATTGAATATTGGTACATCTTAAACATCTTAAACTGTAAACCAAACACACGCAACTCAAATACATTTCAACGCAACGCCACAAGTACCACATAGTGAGTGCTACTTCAAACATTGCGTTCTACACAAAAAGTACATTAAAACTAAGAAAGTGCCACAAAAGAGGTTTAAAACAAAAAGATCGACAGCCACTAAATCTTGGAGTAAGTAGAGCGATACCTGAACAAAGTTTGGCTGTAATGGTAGTTGGTGATGTTGGTGGCAAATGTTTGGTTCGGTATTGGGCTTAACATTGGATTAGGGTTTAAGAAAGATTTAGGGAGTAGTGTCTTGTATCGCTTTTCGAGAAAATACTAAGCACTAAGTTTGTTACACAAGTAACTGTACCTACTTTTGATACGTATGTAGACGTGATACTGTATTTTTGTTTAATTCTTTTTAATTGATATTTTACTTGATTTTCAAACGTCAATAACACAATAGCCAAGAAAATATTCGAAACTTAATTCTATTTGAACGCAAAA
Source organism: Spodoptera littoralis (assembly GCA_902850265.1). Taxonomy (NCBI): domain Eukaryota; kingdom Metazoa; phylum Arthropoda; class Insecta; order Lepidoptera; family Noctuidae; genus Spodoptera; species Spodoptera littoralis. Next base: position 14,139,729 of record LR824545.2, read on the forward strand.
TAATCTTTTTTTTTCTTTTTTTATCAGATATTTAAACCAATGTCATTTTATTAATGAAATCCACACTAAAATTTTAAATTAAGAATCTCGTTTAAACGAAAAGTTTACTTTACATTATTTAAAATACATTCCTAGAATCGAATTATTCTACATATTTTACAGACAATATCTTCTAAAGAATACCTACCGTTTCCCGCTCCACAGCATGAAGTCGAAAACCTTCACTCTTCTCCAGTCAAAATTAAACCCAAAATATAATAACAGACAACAAGCAGCTTTACGTGAAAATGGAACCAATTAGAGGTCTTAATTCGCTACCTCTCCGGCCAACTATACACTAAATGTACTTGTGAAAGGTTAACTAAGTTTAAATAATTCAGTTTTGATACTCAACTGTTTGGCTAACTTGAATGGCTCTTCGTGTCTCTTATTTGAGATTTGGTTTGTAGACATGCTAATATCATCTAGGTTGAAAATTATATTGTTGTGCTTGCTGTTTTCGATTTTTAAAGTAATTGGTTAATAAATGTAGTAGTTGTATTTCTTTTCATAGTAATGTGTAAATATAAATAAAAAAAATACCAATCCGAATCGATCCAGCTAATTGCAAGATAATTAAGAAAGACATAGATACTAGTCAAACTGGGAACCTAATTCCTTTTTTGGAATCAGACTTCCAATAGGGAAGGTATCAAGAAATTGCACAGCCACAGGCGAGAATTCCGCCAATATGAAACAGCTCATCCAGCTTTACATCATAAATATTCAACCAAACCTCAAACGAGGCAACAGCCTACAAAATTTCAAAGACTGAAATAATAAAACGGTGAAAGTTTCAGGGGCGATCGGCTATAAATCTAGTTTTAAACCATTTTCGGTTAGTGTCAGTACCAAGTTATCGTATATTGAGCTATTTTATAGGTGTTAAAGTATCGAACGACAGCTTTACTGTGCTTCGATGTTATTTAGAGGCGATTTTGAGTGACATTTCAGTTTATGGATGGTTGTGATAAAATGATGTTTTAAAGTACCGCAGACACTTTTATCACCATTCAATGTCTTGTTATTGGGTTATTTTATAGCTGGGTGTTTGTAATGACAACTGGGGATGTTTGTACAGTTAAACCGATGATACCTAATACTCATTATATTGATTGCTTCGATTCGAATGTCAAATTTTATCGTGTCTACGATGAATGAATTTGTTCTACGATGAATTTGTTTTTTATTGTGATACATTATTTTGTTTACTTGAATGTTTTAAATAACTCTTTGAGCCTATTCATTATAACGCTGAAACATATAGTTTGAAGATCGTCATTCCAACATTTAGAAGACTATTCTGTAAAAATATCACTACAAATTACTATTTTTGTTTTAAATTAAGCAACACCGAGGATGAATACCAGAATACATTGTTAATCTCCATTATCCGTCCAATTTCATTCTGACGGAATGGTTACTATGATAAGTGAACAATCAACACTCCGCAATGCAAAACTTCAATTTTGAATTCATGAATAGTTGAAACTCAATTTTCTCTTCTAAAAAATGTGTGTAAATATAAAAGTAACCTCAGCAATGAAATTTATATTAAAATTGTGTAATTCTCATAAAAAGAACTAATTACACGTTGTTATGAGCAAACCAGGTGGCGCTGCGAGCGTTTAACATCCATCAACGCGTGCAGACGGCGAGTTATTAAATTCAAGTGCAAAAAACCGGTGATGGATAGCAAATTGTGCTCTTGTGTAAATGAATTCGTATTATTGTCAAGATCGTTCTATTTACATACTTTGTAATATTCATAAAACCTTCTTTTTAAGTAATAACGATCGTCGAAATCAAACTGAAGTTATTGATGGTCAATAAAATTTTATGATATGGAAAGAATAAGAGGATAATATGATTACTTCTGATCAAATTATATACTAACTAAGATGTAGACACTTTCTATAAATTATTCATAGCATAATCATATTCAAAAGTGGTTTACCTTTCATTTTATAAATCACAGTTATAAGGAAAAATCTATTGCAATAATATGGATACTATTCCATAACAGAAGACTGAGAATGGTACCGAAGACCACACACTCAGAAACCAAACGTAAAACCTTGAGACCAATGAAGTAACAAACTTTAACGTAACTATATTTCCGATGTAACATTTAACCTAAAAGGTCAAACGCCATTGATTTTATTGACAACTCACGTACCTAAATGTTGAATAACTAAATTATATGTTGAAGATTCCGTGATTATAGAGCAGAATATAAATAGCCGAACTGAAACTTCTGTCTGACAAGTCCCTAATCTATACTAATATTATAAAGAGGAAAGATTTGTATTTTTGTATTTTTGTATGTTTGTAATGAATAAACTCAAAAACTACTGAACCGATTGCAATAATTTTTTCACCATTCGAAAGCTGCATTATTCAGAAGTAACATAGGCTATATAATATCACGCTAGGTCCTATAGTTGTGGAGCAGTAACCAAAAATGTTTTAAAAACGGGGGAAAAGTATCGTTTCTGAGGCCTTCCGTGGCGTGCGCTGAGCATATAGTCAAAGTTATACAAAAATGTTCTATAGATGAATTGTTCATCTTAACATTATTTTTAAAAAAGTCCGCGAGAGCATATGTCTACCTTTTATAGTTTACCCATAACAATCGTTTTAATGAATGGTTCAATCCTTATAAAAGTTTGCTCTAGATAACTTTTGAATTGTTCAATCGGTTACCTTAAGACGCGACATCGACAACGGAGGGCAGGTCGCTAAAAAAAAACTGAGAATAAATATAAATAAAACGTAAAACTATGTAAAAAATCTTAAGTCCCCCCGTGCGAAGCCGGGACGGGCCGCTAGTGTGAAAATAAAAACGACATTTCACGATCAGAAGTTATATAACAACTTTTCATTTTGTTATTAGTACACCTACTTTTCGTTATCTTAATAAATCGGTCTATTTTGAAGATTTTTTAAGTGTTATGAAGCTTTTCTTTTTGTTATGAAGCTTTTCTTAATTTTGAAGATTTTCTTCGGCACATATGAGCCGGCTTGATCGGAGTGACACCACGGTCTCACGTAAAACGTCGTATGAGTGAGGTTAGCGGAGGCCCAATTACTCCCCTCGACAAATCTTTCTCCCCACAACCTCCTCAATCCCCTAATTCCCAACAATCCTCAAATTTGTAATCCCCAATAGGCCGATAATGCACATATAATACCTCTGGTGTTTCAGGTGTCCATGGGCGACGCCGATTACTCACCATCAGGTGATGAAAACAAAATCAAGATGCTATTACTTTAAGTCGTTACCTATGAAAAAATCTAACACTGTTATGACTAAAAATACATCCTATGATTTAGAGGTCACCAGCTACCAACCACTAGACAACCAACAAAGCAGATTAGTTAACAACAGTAAACTATCTCTTAAAACTTAAGCATACAACCGCAAGATCAGCAACTATTCACTCTCAAGTATTATTAATGGATTTAACAGCAATGTCAACATAAATTTGCAACCAACTATGGACCAAGGACACTGGAAACTTGGTTAATCAGTGTTGGACACTACGAAAACCGCTGACACAAAGTTTCAGACACAAAAACACAGCGACACTCAAGTTGCTGAGACTTCGCTACAAAAGTGGAAGTGGATTAAATCGATATTCGATTTTGTGTGAGAAACTGTGTCTGTTGCAGATTGGCTATTGTTTTAGAAAATACTGCCAATTTTCTATGACGTTCTGTTAATTGGTAAATCTTTGTTTAAAATTGTTTCGGATCTAGTTTTTCGTTTAATTAGAATGCTTATCGAATTCTAATTTGGTATTTCTGAATACACTTGCCATAGAATCTACGAGTGGGTGTATCTGTTTTACCGTCAAAAACATTCTGGATATTTTTGTAATCTTTAATAGCAACAATCAGGTTAACATTATTTTATCTATCTTTTACTTCAAGTAGTCTCACTCCCTATAACATGGGACTCATACCATAAATAGTAAAAAATGGGTTTTACATCGTATAGTGGCATTAAGTGTCGTAATGTGCACCTCTGCCTACCCCTTCGGGAATAAAAGGTGTAAAGTTATGTTATATTTACTTCAAGCAGAAACAAATAATATTTGGAGTTTGATCAAAAAAGTACATTGAAAAATAGGAAGTACCAATAAACCACTGACTCTATTTGAAATGTAGTCTTAACAAGAACACTTGTGCGTAATTACTTTAGTAACAAAAATCTTTTGAAACCCAACCTCCTTGATTTCCCGCAACCCCCTTTTAGCACCAAAGCGATGCTACACTTTGTAACAACAGCACATGTTCTAAACAAGTCAGAAACAGGGAACAGTAACAAACCGCGACATGTTGGAATTACTACCTGCCATTGTACTACGTGGGTTGAATATGTTAACGCACTTTCAAACGCATTTCGATTTAAAATTTCGTTGTTCGAAAACGTGTCCTATGTGTACTGTGTACGGTACTTTGTTAATTCTTCTTGTTTCTTTCTTTTTTTTACTTTCGTTGTTTCCAAATTTAATCTCGATTGATTTGTGGGTCTGAAATCAGATTTGTCTATGCCTAAACGAATTTGTTTTGTAGGTTATCGCATATTCAATGATCGATATTTTTCTGTGTCTTAGAACTGTGAGTTCTGTGATGATTAATTTTCTATTCGACCCAACGAGTTTCCTCTGACATATTCGTAATGATCATCATCAACAGCACTTTATGGTTAGCTGTTGGGCTCCCACTACTTAAAAGAGTTGGGCATAATCGCCACGTCCAGCAGAGGGGTGAAGATCACAGTTTAAATAAAAGATTGAGGTTTCTTTGAGAGCGCTGCTGGTAAATCTCAGCTAAATGTGTAAACGACCCATACAATAACCACGCAAAGAGTAGGAGGGCAAATTATCTGTCGTTAATCCACGACTTGGCACATATCCATCATATTTTTTTTTGTATTAAGTACATCTAATTTATCTTCTTCAATTGCATTAAACAAGAAAATAGCTTCCGTCAATATTTGTAGCGTTTTCACGTCTGTCTACTGCCCCTTTGAATAAATAATCTGCATAGACTAAGAGACAGACTCAATAAAAATAATCTTTTTTCTTAGAAAAGGACAAGTTGAAGAAATCTAAAAACGTTTATATTGTTGCATAAACGACATTTATAATCGTTTTACGTAAAAAAATTGCATGTTTCATTACCTACTTGTGTCGTGTGTGGAATATTCTTATTTTATTTCAAAGAAATAATAATAAGAAACAGTATGATAGGTTATATCTTTCTTCTTCCCTTGCGTATAGCTTCCCTTACATTACCAAAAAGGTTGCTAGAGTCTAATTCCCCAAACGTTTAAAAAAGTCATGAGTTTTTACTAACTTTCACTGGCTACTGAACTATGATAATTTATTTATGTTGTTCAATGGTCCTTCAGAGTTGTACTACAGTGACGTCACAGCCATTCAGTAAACTGTCGATAAACAACTATAAATGGGTAAAGGGTTTTCTACTAGTAAACACAATTAGTTGTCAAGGATGTACCTGTGTTGAATTTTTTATTTTACTACTTTTTTTTTATTCTATGATTAATTTCTTGACTCGCAATTCTCTTGTTACTTGATTTTGTGCGCTGACTATTCGTAAGTCATCAGGTGAACAATAAGCATGATTGTTGCCTGTTCCGTTCGCTTTAAAAAAAGGTGTCAATATTTCAACTAAGACAAACTAAAAGTTAGATATTACGATTATTTTCTATCAGTGAAATGATCAAATAAATAAGTAAGTATTCAAATAAGTATCTGGGAGAGAAAAGTAACATGAAATCCAGAATTATTTGGCATATAGAAAGCTCTTTATTGTCACAGAACAGTACTCAGAATCAGACTTAAAACAGTGTTAGTACATAAAGGGTCCAAAGGCGGTCTTATCTATGACAATGATATCTTGTAGGCAACCTTTGGATGGACACAATACTGATACTAATGGAATGGACAGCCTAGATTCTTTTTCTTTTAATGGGATAAGTCGGTAAACGAGCAAACAGATCACCTGATGGTATGCAAACGGCGTCGCCCTAGAACACCAGAGCCGTTACATGTGCGTTGTCGGCCTTTTGGGACCAGGAATTTGCACACGACGAAACACAACGCAAGTAATTTTTGACGTCGGTCTACCGTGAGGCCGTGGTATCACTTCGATTGAGCTGGCCCATTCCTGCCGAAGCATGGCTCTCCACACTTAATTTGTATACTTAGTGGTATCGACTCACCACAACAATAACGAATTGGCTTTCCATCGGTAGCTTAGCCCAAAGTATTAAAATTTTTCATTTATTGTAGATGTAAATTAACCTTCAAAATCATTGTGTTAGGAAAATTCACTCAGCAGTTTTTGAGTTCATCGTAAGAATTAATGCCATGATGACAAAAGCAAATCGCAGTAAATCACGATGCGGAACTTTGTTTTACAATAACCTAAAGAATGTTGACCACTATTTAAGGCAAACAAACTTGATTTGAAGTATGGTAAAAAAGAAAGAAAATGAAGAATGAAGGAGTGTAACACCAGTGACGTGATCGCAAAGTGGTTCCACTTCTAATGCAAATTTTGCGCGAGAATGTTGCCATCCGGACTACTTATGTGCACTGACATTTCATTTTCTCTTACTTCCAGTAGATGCTGTGTATACTATGTTCGGTTAATAAGGATTCTACTATTCTACTACTAATAATAATTCGGTAATTTAAATTTTTTGTCGATACAATTGTAGAATTTGAAGTCAAAGTTAAAAATTTATTTATTTAGATTTTGTTTATTTCCAGTAGAGATTTTCAATCGTTTTTATTATTATTAATTTAGCTACACTATTATAATACCAAATTACTTTTTATGTCATTATCAATTGCATATTTTGGTTGATTTAATTTCATACATAAAGTAAAAGACAACTCTAACATCATGATCTTATAAAATGCATGTAAAAATCCTGTTACAGGAAGATGTCTACGACAATTGTTGCCAAATTTTTAGGCGTTCTAACGGATGACCTTGAGATCGATTCTTGATTGATTTAGGTATGCTGAGAGGGTGACAGACACAGATTTAGCTATATTTGGATGGCTCAATCCTTTAGCGATAGTAAATGGATATATCTGATGATTTTTTAAATGATAAAACGAAAACACAATGTACACAGGGATAGAACACAAAAGTTCCCTGATCTCGTCCACTCAACACGAAATGAAGAAAATCTCACACGCAAAAATTACTCCTATTTCTATCGCAATAACGAAGCTTTTCGCAAACGGAGCACGCAGATGACAAACAGACATAATTGTAATTGTAATATTATTAATGGCGGCTGTACGTGACGTCACAATTGTCATGTGTTTTAGTTGGTTAGTTAGCCAGGTTGGTGATGATTCTTTTGTTGTTTCTTCGGATGAAAATCATGGCTTTTCTATATTTTTTTTCCAATAAATCTTGTAATGCAAGCAATTTTCTTGATTTAAGGTCACTTCTTTTGAGCTAGATTCATAATTTTCTGAGTTACAATATTTAAATAATACCTCCACTATAAAAATACTATTCGCTGGACTTTAGCTCCATAAAATAGGACAGCTTTATGGGTAAGCCTAAAGTCATGAGCTTGTTTTCTCAAGCCTGAACCAATAAATAAATAGTTGCACCTAATTTTCTCCCTCCAGCAACCCCTAAACTTTCTCATACTTTACTTTACTTTATGTAATTTTCTTAACTATATAAAATCTTAATGTGATGTTAAAGTCACCATGATCGTCATGTTAAAGTTTTCGTATTTTTACCCACAAGAACCGAACGACTGCCTCGCACCTACCTTATAAACGATAAAAATAATTCTGCAATGTACTATACCTTACAGACTTACACTGACGTTATGAAAAATAGACTTGGCTTGGAAATATTTATTATTATAAATAAAAATAGTAACGCAGACGTCTCAGTATCAAATAAAGGGTTGCCTTTTCAAAGTGTGTGACAAATTGTGACTAAAGTGAGGACTAGCTGTTTCATTACAGAGGCTCCTCGGCGAATAAAGTATGAGTTATGTGTCGTATGTATCTGTGAAGTGGGCCACTTGGTAATATATTATTTGTATTTTTCTATGATATACTGCTTTGATAGTGTCATGAATATTTGTTGGGTGTTTAAATACCGTTTAAGGGAATGTCAGAATGTTTGTGAAGAGATCTGTCTGTTGTTTTTGTGATTTAGTGATTATAATGCGACTTTTGTAGCGTAAATAGGAAGGGAATTCGAAAATTTTAAACATGTGCAAAACTAGAGGAGTTCAAAGTTCGTTGCTGGTCATTGCGGAGCCGAAAGCGAAGCCGAAAGTTGGTTCACGCCCGTGTTTTTGTATTGCCAATCACTCTGAAGAAAACGGCTTATCCGTGGCGAAGCAAAGCTTTGCTTGCGATAGCTATTCCACATGATATAATTTTGTTATTCTTGAAAAATTTTTTGCAACTTATGGTCAAAATTAGTACAAACTTAGAGTTACAGGAGAAAATCAAAAAGCTCCTTAAGCTAAGGATACACTAGCGGACAACTTAATGTCCAAAGACATGCATTAGCGATATGTATATACGTGTCGCAGGCGATTAGTCCCTTAGTGTATCCTTGACTTTACTATAGCTAGACAAAAATAAAACAACACCTCTAACTTCACATACCAAAACCACTTGACAGGATTACACATTGATAACAATGTATCATCCACACATGTATGTAATGACGTCACACGCAGGTGTAACCCCTTGTTAACGCCCTCATTTATTTACGACGCTCCTAATGCTGCCGGGTTTAGGCGATAAGAAGGGTGCAGCCTAGTTGGAATATAAATACCTACTTAATTAGATATCTCATGGGCTCAGGCTGTTTTAGATAATTCGTTAATTATCCTGCAACATATAGATAATTATAGTTATGTAGTTAAACTTGAATTTATTTGAGGATTTCTAAAAAAATTAACATAGCATCACGCCTTTTACCTCTGAAGGGGTAGGCAGAGGTGCACATTTACGTACAATGTGACACCCACATTTTGCTATTTATGTTACGAGTCCCATGTAATAGGGAGTGAGCCTATTGCCATATACCGGGCACAGTTTCAGTTTCCTTACTACCACTGAAATTTCCTTTAAAACCCAGTAATACTTTGCCTGACCCGGAAATTGAGGCCGAGACTTACTGCTTGGCAGTAGCACTTGCAACGACTCGGCTAACGAGGCAGTCCTATTAAGAATACTCTTTGATGCAATATTTGAAAAATACTGCAATTCGCAACATTAGAACCGAGTGTTAGTTCGTCCCTCGCGCCGACTGCTTGTGCGAACTTAATAACATTTTACCGCTTGTGACACGCTCAATTCACGTGCATTCGGTGTGCACGCCGGCCGCCGCGACCGCGACCGCCCGGCTGCACTACCTGGATCTTATCTGCGATTATCTAACTAGCGTCCAAGTGTTAGATGCAAAACCGGTATGGCACATAATATGAGCGTGCCACCGCGCACCGGTACTCCCATCATAACACATGAGAATGAAACTCTTTTAGATAATAATTCATGTATAGATATTTTAGACAATGAGAGTGAATCTGATATTGATGTAGACCAGTTTAGACCGGAAAAAAGGCAAAGAGAAGGTAGTACTGAAGAAGACGAGGGATGGACAGAAGTTAAAGGAAAGAAAAAATCACGTCACGGTAGCAATAATTCTTTGATGGAACAAACAAATTATGAAGTATATATATCTAGTAAGGAACGGCTCCCTAAACAATTTGGAATGGCACGAATTTTAAAAGAATTAAATATACGAAAGGTTTGCCAAGTGAAATATCTGAGCCCTTTTAAAATACGCCTACAATTCGAAAATGAATCTGCTGCCCAGAGCCTCTTCGCTTGTGAGAAGATTTTAGAGAAAGGTTGGCGATTACAGAAAGCCATGGAATTATCTGTCTGCTATGGTTTGATTAAAAATGTTGACATGGACCTCTCGGATGACGAAATTCTACAAAATATATCTTCTTCTACTAAACTGCTTTCATTTAAAAGACTCAATCGTCGGAACAGAAATGAAGGTGGATGGTGCCCGAGTGAAACACTTAGATTATGCTTCGAAGGTGATCATTTACCAACAACTGTGCGTGTCTGTGACATTAACATTAAAGTGTTTCCGTACATTCATCAGGTGTCACAATGCTCCCAATGTTGGAGACTAGGTCATACACGTAAGATGTGCCCTTTCAAAAATTTAATTTGTCCAAAATGTGGTGCTCAGCATGAAAATTGTGATTCCACTTTATTCACATGCGTGAATTGTCGTGGTAATCACATTTCCATGAGTAAAATCTGTCCAGCGTATAAAAAAGAAAGGAGGCTCAGGGAAATTATGGCTGAATTCGGATGCACCTATAGGAAGGCTATAGATTTATATGTTCCACCTGAAAGCCCCATCTCCGTTGAAAATATTGTCATACAAGCTTCTTTTTCACCTAAACGTAATGAACCTTTCCCACAACTTCATATTAACCCCACTCCTTCCAAAATCAACAGTAATTCTTCTTGTCGTCCTTCTTACGCTGAAGCAGTTCAGACCAAGGCTATTATTCACGAAATTAAAACCCCGATGAAAGATGGTCATCGTATTCAAAAACCCGTCACAAATCCCAATAAATACGAAAGGAAACCCAGCAATGACGACTGGACATTTCCGAAATCAGATTCAGGTAGTAAAGTCACTTACACTTCATCTGAAGATGGAGACAAACAGAACGATCAATGCCCGTCCTTTAATGAATTGTGGGTCAGAATAAAAGAGATCATCTTTCTCAAACAGCATAATATATCACAAAAAATTAAATCTATTTTACAATTGTGCATAGAATGGTTCATGTTAATATCCGTAAGTTTTGTCTCAGATTGGCCGTGGATAAAAACATTGTTTAATTTTATAAATTCTTGTAGTGATGGCTAATAATACGAATATATCAGTAAAATTAAATATTTTGCAATGGAATGCTCAAAGTTTGAAACCTAAATTGCTTTCTTTTAATGAAATTTTATGGCAAGAGAAAATCCATATTGCTGTCCTTAGTGAGACATGGTTAGAACCAGAAACTAGTTTTAAAGTAAATGGTTACGATTGTTATCGCGCGGACAGGGATGACTCATACGGCGGTGTAGCTATCCTTGTTCACAAATCTATTAAAACGCAACAAAAACTGGTTTCCGCTCAAAATTGTGGTATTGAAATATTGTGTATTCAACTATTTAATTGTGAACCAATTCAAAACATTGTTGCAATTTATTGTCCACCTAGAATAACTACTTCACTTCAAGATTGGAGTAACCTTTTATCGGTATGGCCATCTAAAACTTTAATTTTGGGTGATTTTAATGCCCATCACATTAGCTGGTCGTATAAAACCGATCACAGGGGAAATCTAATTCATGATTCGTTGTTGGATAATAACTTGTTTGTTTTGAATGACGGGTCACATACGCGAGTCCGCTTAGTGGATAACTACGTACAACAATCGTCTCCCGATATTTCTCTTGTTTCTACGGATATAGCTCACAATTTTAATTGGATTGTTTTGAAGGAAAGTTTAGGGAGCGATCATTTAATCATTAAGATATCAACCTATACGAAAACTTATCTACCTTCATTAAAAAAACGAAATTTTCGAAAAGCTGATTGGACATCTTATAAAAAATATTTGGAACAACAATTTTGTAATTATACGTTATCTCTTGACCTTCAAAAATCTTATGACTCTTTTTTAAATATTGTAAATAACGCAGCTATTCAATTCATTCCATTAATCAAATTTAACCAGAACCCGACTACAAAATTTGTTCCGAAGGCATATTGGTCTACAGAACTTTCACACGCTGTAGCTCAACGTAGATTGGCCTTATCTAAATTCAGGCGTAACCCTACCCCCCAAAACCTTGAAGTACTTAAGAATAAGATACATTCGGCACAGAGCCTAATTCGGCAGGCCAAGGGAAAGGATTGGCAAAATTTTTGCACATCAATTGACACACTACATCAGCTAGTGAAATGTGGCTCAAAATGCGATGGCTAAAGGGTGTTCGTTCTCCTAGACGTCATGTAGATTCCCAAACCGCCACTAATCTACTAAATACCTTAGCTCCGGATTATGTGTCACCTTTCAACCCAATAATCTCCCATAGTAACCACATACTGGAATGTGATATCTCTATTCAGGAATTAAATAAGTGTATTAAATCTAAGGATACATCTCCTGGATATGATGACATATCATATTCTATGATTAAAAATTTACCTGACGTGGGTAAATCAGTTTTGCTTAATTTATTTAACCAATTCTTTTCTCATGGTTTTGTTCCATCTCAGTGGCGAGACATTTGTATTGTACCCATCCCAAAACCTGGTCGTCATGACCCTAGTCAGGTAGCTTCCTTACGACCGATTTCCTTGTTGTCTTGCATCTGCAAAATATTTCACTACATATTACTTAGGAGATTGGAATGGTTTATTGAAAAAGAAAATGTGTTTTCCGAAAATACAGTGGGTTTTCGGAGAAATAGGTCTTGTGTAGATGGTTTGAGTTGTTTAATATCTACAATACAAACTGGTTTCTCCGAGGGCTATACAACTATTAGCTGTTTCTTAGATTTAGATAGTGCTTACAATAATGTTAACAATTATATTTTAATTAAAGTTTTGGATAGTCTTCGAGTTGGAACTTTAATTTGTAATTATCTGTGGAATTTTTTACATAGGAGAATTCTAAAAATTAAAACCGGTGATTTTTTTTTGAGTAGATTTACCGGTAGTGGGTTAGCACAGGGTGATCCACTATCGCCATTGTTATTTAACATAATAACCGCCAAAATTTGTAATTGTTTGCAAAACCACATCTCCATATGTCAGTATGCTGATGATTTTGCAATTTATGCTTTATGTTCGTCGGTTAACGAGGGACAACACAAAATGCAATTTGCCCTGAATCTTATCAATGACATGTTAACAGATATTGGTCTAGATATTTCAACTCAAAAGAGTAAAATCTGTTTATTTACCAGAAAATTTCGGTTACCTATTATTAACATTAATTTAAACGGCACATCATTGGAGTTGGTGGATAATGTAAAATATCTAGGGTTATGGTTAGATCGAGGTCTTCGGTGGAAGAAGCATATTGATGAGATATGTCAACGAGTCTTTAGACTATTGAATATTTTTAAAGTTTTGGTAGGACCTGGTTGGGGTGTTCATCCAAAACACTTGCGACGACTATACATATCCCTCATTCGTAGTCGGTTGGACTATGGCAGCTTTTTGCTGGACAATAGTGCTGACACACATCTGTCAAAATTAGACAGATTACAAAACACTTGTCTGAGATTGATAGGCGGGTTTATCAGAACTACTCCGATTCACGTGATGGAGTCCGAATTAGCGTTGCCTCCCCTATTCGTCCGCCGTAGATATTTGGCTGGTAAGTTTTATTTAAGGTCCAGGTGTTTTGACTATCCATTAATTAATATATTGGACAAGTTACAGAGCTTTTGCAGTAATCAGTATTGGAGAAACAAAAAACAACCTTTGCTCGTTACTACACATGATATCCTGAAAAAGGAACCTCTATACAGAAGTAATACTGTGAACATGTTCTCCATGGATACTTGGGTCAGCAATATGGACATATCAAATATCGTAAAACTGGTTCTGGATTCTGTAAATAAACCTAAACGCTGTTTTAATCCTCGCCAATTGAGATCTCTTTGCTATAAATCACTTAATTCATTATATCACAGTTTTCATGCTATTTATACCGATGGTTCAAGAAACGAGAGTAATTATGGTTCAGCTTTTTATGACTTTCAATCAGGCGTGTCATGTAGATTCCAAATTACAGCAAAAATATCCATCATGCATTTGGAACTAATTGCTATAGCAGAAGCCTTATCTTATATAGAATCTTTGGAGGGCAATCGATTTGTTATTTTTACGGATTCAAAAAGTGCCCTGCTTCACCTTATAAAATGCACTACACCATACAGGGGTTTGCCTTTGGCTTATACCATATTAAAAACTATTTTTAAAATCGTAGCCAAAAATATTACAATAGTACTGCAATGGATTCCGTCTCATGTTGGACTGGAGGGTAATGAGATTGTGGACTGTCTAGCAAATGAAGCTGGATCTGACGGGGAGCCTTTTGCGTGTTTACCGTGGCATACTGAACTTTTACCTTTGGTTAGAGAGAGATGTTCACAGACTTGGTCAGAGTACTTCGACTGTAGGTCTCTAACTAAGGGAATTTGGTACAAAACCATCCAGCCCTCACTTACTCGTGGCCTCTGGTTCAACATGAGCACTATGAGTCGAGCAGAGATTGTGACGGCTTTGAGACTCCGTTCCGGCCACATCCCACTCAACAGTTTCGCGTTCATGATGCGAAAAGTTAATTCACCCAATTGTGCGGTTTGTGGAGTCGTAGAAGACGTGCATCATATACTGGCGGAGTGTGGTCGTATTGGGGTTCAAAGACGGCAGGCGTTTGATGTGAACAATCAAAATGTAGGGTATTATAATAGCATTCTAGCTTCACCATTGTCGGATGAAGCTAGAACTTTGTTTAATATTATAATTATAGGCTTAAGGTGGCGGGTAGGTTAGATCTTTCCTATTATTATGTTTTGTTAGTGGTAAAAACTATTTAGTGTTTAGTATCTATTGTATACAATCATCGGGGTGTCATTTTCTTTACAGAAAAAACCCTGAAAATTAAATAAAGATTAAAAAAAAAAAAAAACATTAGAACCGACCTCAAAGCACCAACAAACACATAAAAGCGTCGTTACAACACCAAAAATCACAGCACCCAGCACCATTAATTCCCTGCCTACAACGTCACCTTTCATTGTTCCCCATCAATTCAACAGTTACCGTTACACTCACCTCTACACTCAAACAATCAAACTTTAGAACCTAATTTGGAACTTTAAAGTCTCCTTTTAAACCCATTTATAACGTCCAAACTAATTACGGAACTGTAAAACTACGCCTCCGTGTGTCAGTATAAATTGGCTAAGATAAATGAGTTCTGCCGAGCTCCCTAGCTTAATGGCGTGATCTATCATCTATCACGGGTGTTCAAGACCTGGTGGCTATCCACTTAATGGTCTTAAGTTTTTCTGAAATTTTTGTTTAGTTGTTGCATCTGCATACAGTTAGTGCTGAGTTGTTCTGCTAGAAGCAATGCAATGCATTTTATTCCTATTTGTCTTGTTAAGAGCTGATATATATCTATTAGGTGTATGACTGTATTTTTGATTTTAACTTGTATCTGGTATAACGGACATGCATTAGCAAGAAAAAATACATATGGATCTAAATACAGCCGTAGATTAATACAAATCTTATTATCGACCTAGTGTCAATGAGGTCATTAAACAAATTCAATGGTACAAATACTTTCCATAGTTACCGAAGATTTATTAGAGGAAAAATCAACGTTCTTCTTGTTTGATTTCAATAAAAGCTTTTTATTATGCTCCCTAAAGATTGATTCTCATTTATGTCTCATTAATTCCTATTATCACCTAAATGACCGCGAGTAAATCAATAGTGTCGAAAATTGAGTTCGCCAGTTTCATGATGAAGAGAATTATGGTAATGTTTCGTCCCGGGATTTGACGGATCTCGGCCTCTCCGGACAATTTATTGCTTATTGTTGTGCACACACAAAGCACAGGGAATTTCTGCTGGATCAACGTGTATAATTGATGAGGTAATTTTTTTGGGAATCATCAAAAATCAGACAATTCACCGAGGGATATGAATTGAAAATGCCTCGCAAATGTTTTAGGTGAAAGCGTATTTAACGTACAAAATTGAATTGTTTGCAGAAATATTCCATAGTACTAAAATAAAAAGTTAACGAAAGTTTGTTCAGTAAACAGAGAAGGAAATAACAGAGCATCTGCCAAAAACAAGACGTGCTCCATAGTCCATTAAAACACGAACTCAGATAACAAACACATTTTTCTGCTGACGACACAACAATTTAGATTTTGATCGCAAGAACATTCTAGAAACGCGTTATCACGTGAAATGCTAATAAGAAAGCTGTCACTGTGTCACTCATACTGCTTTCATGTGAGTGAACTTAATTAGAGTTTAATGGTGTCTAAAATGGGTGAGCAGAATTGGTAGTGTCAGTCATTATGGTGGGAGCGTGCCATATGAATTTGCCGCGATATTTGCTGAACGTTCAGGGTTATTGAAAGAATTAAGTTTTCAATCTTTCAGTCTTGAAGGCTTTTGTAATAACCCTTTATTATATTTAAGTTGAATGTTTCAACATGAATGATAGATGTTCAGATTAAACTTAATAACAATTTCAGCATATGAATTTTATTACATCTAAAATAAAGCTACAATAAACTTTAGTCTCTGAGTAATCACGCGGACTAACTTATCCAAGATCTTACTTAATGTTTGAGTCGCTTGTGTTTCATCAAATTACTTTCCCATCTAGTCCTTCGATCACAGAACACTTAAGGAACCAGCAATTAAAGCAGCGCCTAGCGGTAACTTAACGATAATCTATCATCCCGATAACCACTCCTGATTTTTCTCGAATCAATCATTTTAAATTGACTTGGAGAATTATAAAAAAGATTGCAGATGAGTGCCTCAATTGACGTCCTTGAGGATTGATTGATGAGTTCAGTCCTGAGATCTGTGGCTACAAATGAGATTTGTTCATTTACATTATCAAACTTGATTTTGTTATTTGGTTTATTGTCTTGGATATCGGTTCGGTTTGACACGTAAATCTAAAAATAAAATCACTAATTTTGTGATCAATTATAACATCATAAAATAAACGTTCCTAATTCCCAACATCTTACAAGGGAAAATTGTAAGAATAGTAGAACGCAAGCTGGCTCAGAGATAATAAATCGTCTTACCCATTACAGAATAAAATCTTTAATCTTCCCCAGCTCTGAATAATAACTCGATTTAGTAAAACATTAATCAAGTTTTTTTCTTGGTTGCAGATGCGACGCGTCAACTAGCACAAATGGACGCGAGGAGGGCGCGGCAGAATGACAGTGAAGGCTCACGGCTCCGACCCGGGCACTGAAGCCACGATGAGCACGACGCTGCTGCCGTACCATAACAACTCACACTACACGACATACCTCTACCCTTCAAAAAGGCCACCTGATGTTAGGAATACGACAGTGAAACTGGAAGTCAGGGATGCTAACGCTAGCGGTGATTTTATGAGGCTAGTGGAAGACTTTAGTGATTACTTCTATGGAAACACGTCCCATGACTTTAGTACCAACTCGAGCCTAGACTTGGCCGACGTGTATGGCTATTCAAACTGTAGTTTTAATGGTACATTCAATATATCATGTTTTAATAGACAAGTGGATGATTCGGAGCAGAATCTTTGGGCGTTGTTGCTGTTGATATTTCCTTTTTTCACGTTGTTTGGGAATGTGTTAGTGATTATGAGTGTAGTGCGCGAGCGGACGCTGCAGACTGTGACGAATTATTTTATAGTGAGTTTGGCCGTGGCGGACCTACTGTGGCGGTCGTCGTGATGCCGTTCGGAGTTTATTACTTGGTGAGTCCTAGCTTACGTTTCTCTTAATACTCTTTGGATGTACTGGAAATAGGACTATTTTTAATTCATATTTCATCTTGTCGTTTCAACGAAGGAGTCATTATGATAATTTGTGTGTATACTCAGTGAGTTTGCTTATGGTAAAATTACAAACAGATATTTTATATCTTTTTCGATTTATGAAATTGATAATTACAATAATTGATGATGTCATGGCATCGCAAATTGGGTTTTTAATTTGCAAGAGTGCAAAGTTATACTTAAATTTTCACACTTAAGTTTATGAATGGAGATGCAGCTGATGCTGTTTTCTATACACGTCATAAACTATCACAGTTGCCCTCATTCTGAAAGAACAGAAAATATTTGCTGTCTTTTATAGTAATTTTACTACATTATATAAAATTTAAGAATACCGGTGTATCATAATGGCAGAAATAAAACATACGTGGGACATAATTTTGCCTTTCCATTTAAAGTTAGTACCAGATTGTACCCAAAATAAAAGCTTTAAAGTTCATTGCAACTCTAAAACAACGTAAAACTCGACACGTAGCAACAAAATTCACTAACGCAAGTAATGCAACTGTCTTGCATAATACGTAAACTGTTTTCAACACAAAGTATCAAGTTGGAATCCCCTGGAATGCCGACCCAGAAGGCAGTCGCTAGTTTCCAGGCAGTTCCAGCCAGCTAACTACTAAACAAAAGGATTAAATGAAATTGTGACTAGTTGTACGTTGTACCAACATTTGTCGCAGTTAAGTCCATGGAATTAAAGAAGAGTGTCGACATTTTGAGATAAGTGGATTGCTCGTTACTTTTAGGTGCTCTGTTATAAGCACTAGGTATTTTTAGGGTATTTGTAACTTGTCTTTTTTACTGGGTTGATGAAATGTCTGTCGTGTGTCATTGGAGCTTGTAATCTGGTATGATCTTATGTCTCTAAAAGAATGTTATGACTACAATGTCACCTTAAAATATCAAAATGATTGTCATAAAGTTACATACCGATTCGATTTATGGATCAAATACACCAGCGGGTGTACTGTTTAAAAAACACACCACATAATGTAGTCTCTGCATCCCAAAACACAACTAGAGCGTAAAGATAAGTAAAGTAACAACCAAAAACATCCTAAATTCCCACTAAACTTGGAACTATAACTATAAGACACATTTTCGATCCGAAATAAGACATGTACAATAAAAAGATAGTCCACAATTTTAGAGCTACCCTCACACATGATCTGTTTTATGTGATACACCCCCGATACAGACGGTGAGACGTAAAATTTTTAGGGTGCCACATGAATTTCAGTTCGCCATAAAATCTATAATAAAATTATATTTCGTGATAGACGATTGAGTTTTTTGCAGTTGCTATTGCTATTTTCTTTGACTAAAGTTGTTTTATTACGGCTTAAGTAATAGAAATTGGAGGATTTGTTTTGATGGCTTCTAATATATTTTATGTCGTCGTTTATAACAAAAGAGTTGATTGTAATGGATATACCTCTCGTTTATTTCTTGAATCCTTGCTCCCAATCGATTTCCAATCACAATTTTATTCAGTGTTGAAGGAATCGGTCAATCGTCGAGTTTGTCGAATGTCGATTGGTTTTATTCGGTGTCAGTCAGTGTGGTTTGGATCGCGATGCATTTGATATGAATGTCTTTCGTCGACGTGGCTCAGAATGTCAGTTCAGTTACAGCTTCTATCTCGAAGTTTTTATGGTCACTTTGATGCTTTGGACTTTACAGCTGAAGATAAGATAAGACTCCAATGCTTGCAATGTCTTCGAGTCAATAATAGATTCTAGTGTTATTCCTTCCTTAAATTCGTTACTCTACAATTCTAAAATTGTCGGTTTAAAGTATGTCATTCATTAACATGATAAGTCGACTTATTCTGATAGAGAATAATAATATTAGTATTACTGTAAGATATAGTATTGCAGGCGGTCCACATGTAAACTTTATAGCTAAGCACCGCAGCTACAAATCGGATTTAAGTCCATGTTAAACAAAAACATCCAAATTAAAAAGTATCTCCTAATTTTCAGACACTAAAACTTTGAAAGTAAAGCCTGAGGCTAAACCTACGAAATAATAAGTATAAAGTAGACAGTTGAAATACTTTGGGACAACAGTTAAAATAGGACTTACATCTAAAATTCTTGCTTTGTATAATCTTCTGTCAGTTACCCTTTCTCTTTGGGAAATATTTGGATTAAGCGCGCACAGGAGGGCTGAGGACCCAGTGAAGCCCGGAGTTGCAGACAATCTAGTGGGTTATCGAGGCTCCGATTCGAAGCAGCAAGAACGGAGTAATTTTCCAATTAGTATGACTTTGACACTGTTTCACGCCTTACACAAAACGGGAGAGACTGCACCGTTTGGCGCGGTGGCGGCTGCTGCGGAGTATGTCGCGGGTTCGACACGGAACAACTCTTTGTGTGATCCACAGATAGTTATTCCAGGTCTGAATGTCATGTGTATGTGAACTTTTATGTTTGCACCCACGACACAGGCGAAAGTTTTTTTTTAAATAAGTTGGCATCGCATAATTTTTCCTCTCAAAAAATGTATTTACCTACTCTATATGAATCTTGTGACACCTATCATTATTCATTCGACTGCTGTCTTCAATGTCCTTTGTACCCTTTACTGATACAGCAACATGTTTTTCTATCAATCAGTGTGAATCTTTCTCAGAATTTGTTTAGTCACGTGTGACCTATTTCGTCTTTTTTGTCTTTATGTTTGTTGTCGTGCATTTTGTGTTCTTTTGATGTTGTTTTTATTGTAGTGTCAGGTTATTTTACTGTCTCTGGGTTTCTCTTCTTGTACATGGAAGTATGTATGTTAATAATGAATTGTGGGGACATATCTTTGTCTATTTTCTTTTCTTGTTTGGTATGTATAAAGGAATAGTTAGTATAATTATGTATGATATTATTGACGAATAATTCAACTTTGATCAAACAAAATTTTAAGGATGAATTTCCAGAAAAAACTTATACTTTCTAAAACGAAGAACTTATACAAAATTGTGTTCAAATTGAAAGTTTAATTAAGAAAGATTTTAGAAATATTTCTGCGACTTAGAACAGATAATTTTTGAAGATTGGTAGAAAAGGGTCGCCGCAAAACTTTAGTTTATCACCCTGCTTTAAATTGTAACGTAAAATTATTGAAAATCTCCTTTTTAGTTCTTAAATAAATTATAGTCGGCATTGAATCATTCATTTACTACATTTGTAGGTATTTATAAAGAGTTGATATAAAATAGCATTCATTTAATTAACCGACTTCAAAAAAAAAAGGGGATTGAAATCGGTTTTTTTAAACGTAACAAGTGAAACAAGTTAAACAAGTGAAACAAGTATAAAACTAATAACTTGTCATAATTTTGTTAATTCCAAGTATCAAGAAAAGTAATGACTGCCTCGTTGGCCAAGTGACTGTCCGGGTCGGGCAAAGTACTACCTACTGAGTTTTTGAAAAAAAAATCTCAGTGAGCACAGAGTCTGGAATTATGCCCGATATGGCAATAGACTCACCACCTATTACATGGGACTCATAACGTAAATAGTGAAAAGTGGGTGTTACATTGTGCAGTGGCATTAAGTGTCATAATGTGCACCTCTGTCTTCCCCTTCGGGGATAAAAGGCATGATGTTATGTTATGTTAGAAAAGCAATGACGAAATGAACCCTCTCCCTACCCCATTTGCGGACCAATACAGCCAAAAACTGTTCGGATAGAACAATTTTCTCTGTAGGGGTTGTTAATGGCACTTTATTGGGAACCGATTTGCTGTTGTAACAACGAAACGATTCAAATGACTTAAACTTTGTTCAGTTAATGCTGGGAGTGCTGCTTCAATCAATAAGTACAGTATAGATACATAACTGTACTTATTGATTGAAGCATATAGCATATAGCACTATGTAATTATTACGTTTAGATTTACTATGGTGCTCCACTACTCTCTTTAGCTAAAGTATCTATCTTTACGGATAAATGAAATAGAAGTATCTGTTCGTAATATTAAAATAACCACTTTTTACTACATACATATGAATATACACACGAAGCACATACCTAAATAACATTTTTACGATTTGTTTCTGTCTGTCTGTCTGTTTTTGACTTTTATTGGCAGTTAGCTGATGCAATAAGGAATAACATAGGCTACTTTTATTTTGGAAAATTGTAACAAAGTTGTCCTAAAATTCATATTCTACGCAGACGAAGTTTAACTATGTTATTAAACTTTTATTTCCAAATTCAGTATAACACTGTTCTTGGCGAGAGTTGCCAAACATTATGCCCCATTTAAGTGAATATAAAGTGTCTACAAATGCACGTCCCTTTAAGTCATTTATGAACAAAATTAAATCGAACATGAAGATGTGCAAATATCGTTACAACACCGTCATCAACATATTTCCTTCAACATTTTGGCAAATAAAAAACAAACTACATAAAAGAAACTGTTTCCTCCATTAGCCCTTAAAACT
Organism: Spodoptera littoralis; assembly: GCA_902850265.1. Taxonomy (NCBI): domain Eukaryota; kingdom Metazoa; phylum Arthropoda; class Insecta; order Lepidoptera; family Noctuidae; genus Spodoptera; species Spodoptera littoralis. The sequence continues at coordinate 14,161,974 of LR824545.2, forward strand.
AGTTCGGAAAACCCATCGGTAACGTAACTACGTAATGTCCAATATACATGTATAGCTATTTTTCTCTCGTAGTTCACATCAAGCTATGCAAAACCAGTATAAACTGACCGTTGTACATATGGAAAGATCAAACACTGCGAGACCAGGATAAATTGGTGGTTAGCTTGATGTGTGGCCATGTTACACAGGCAGTTTCTGAGCATAAAACAAAATATTCAAATAACAAAGTACAAAGCATACCTTTTGTATCCTCATAATCAAATGGGGAGTATGTAAAAACTTCTTTGTAAGATTATACTTACCTCTTTTTATGTGAAGGGGTAGGCAGGGGTTGGTAAAGAAGGTAAAAGGACAGAAGTAAGAGTTTAGATGTAGGCTTTTTTTGTGGATAAGTCGTTGAATGAGCAGACGGATCACCTGATAGTAACAACAGTTACAAGTGCGTTATCGGCCTTTTGAGGATTAGGAGTTTGAGGATCGTTGGGGATTTAGGGATTATTGGGCTAATTGGGCCTTCGGTAACCTCACTCACACGACGAAACACAATGCAAGCGTTGTTTCACGTCGTCTTCTGTGAGGCCGTGGTATCACTCCGGTCGAGCCGGCCCATTGGTGCCGAAGCATGGCTCTCCCACACTTATAACGTAATACAAATATTACCATTGCTGTTCGATAATCTTACTAGTAGTATTATAAATGTAAAACTTTGTAAGTGTGTGTGTGTTTGTTACTCAATCGCGTCAAAATGGCAGAAGCGATAGGGATGAAATTTGGAGAAGGGGTAGATCATTATTTACCCCATCTAGACCATTGTCTAGACACTTACACATAGGTTACTTTAATCCAAACTTGTTATATATCCAATGTTATTACACGTAGGTTGGAGATTATAGCTTACAACTCCATAGTCTCCACAGTCAAACCATTGCAACGGTTCTGTGGGGCTCAGATTATAAGAATTTTGTGAAATAATAAATGATAATAAAAAAAAGGTTTAAGTTTATCAGATTAAAAATTTAGTTCCGTAGTCCTTACGGCACCGAGAGAAGAGCTACTTACCAATTAAAAGGATGGGAAGAAAACTTAGCATATCCATCCGATCTTAATTACTCATCCATGTGAAAAAGGAATGCAATCTCCCTAATCCCCGTGGTAACCTATGGTAACAAATTGCCGACCACAAGCCACAACCCATGTCCACCGTCAATAAACGACGAGGCATTATCAAAGGCTGATGGATTATATCTGCTGATCCCCTTCCATTGAACGTCAGGTAAATAAAACGATATTAATGACGGATACTAACGATGACGTGGAGAAATAAAGGAAAGAGATGAAATTGATTTGTTTAACGTAATGTCATGTTTGGTGTAGTCAATGGTATGGACAGGTTATTCTGTTAGGCTATCTAGTGAGGGAGAGCCATGCTTCGGCACGACGGAAACCGACGTGAAGCAACGTTTGCGTTGTGTTTCGTCGTGTGAATGAGGTTACCGGAGGCCCATTTACTCCTCCTCTTCCTTAATCCCTAAATCCCCAACGATACTCAAACTCCTAATCCCCAAAAGGCCGGTAACGCTCTTGTAACGCCTCTGGTGTTACAGATGTCCATGGGTGACGCCGCGCCGATTGCTTACCATTAGGTGATCCGTCTGCTCGTTTATCGACTTATGCAATAAAAAAAATGTCTGTCCCCCTAGCCGTTTAACTTGTGGTGTTATGTACGTAGATCTGCGAGACACAGGGTATTTTCTATTGTGTCCTATATACTGGCAGTCAAGAGGTTAAGCATCGACAACCTTTAGCGTAGAAGAAACTAAAAGCCGATTTTTTCAATGCCAGTTAAATCTCATCAAACGAATAAGTTTGAATTGGCAATACTTCTATACTTAAAACTGTCAACTGTCAATTTTGTTCTACATTTAGGAATTAACTGTTGATTGAAAAATCGGTCTTAAACAAAGTGTAGAGGTATTTATGGAAATTAATTCCTTGACCAACGTGACTGACTTATCTACGACCTTAATAAATCTTCAATTTATTCTTTGATTCATTTTTAAAGCAATATTTAGAATTTAGGTAAACTGGACACAGACGGCACCGTCTTATTTTAATTTACAGTTATTACACAACTCCAAAAAAGAAGGTTCTCATGTTGACCTGTATATGTATGTAGGTTTCTAACGCGATTATCTCGCGATTGGCTGAACTGATTTCGATGCAGTTTTCAGAAAAGTGTTTGTTACACTTCGGGGAAGGTATATTTATTAAACGATTTCTAAAAACAAGGAGGTTGATGTCAGGTTTTTTAAACGTAGTCTTTAAAATAATTACTTTTGTATTTTTATCAGCAAATGGTTGATGGGACAATTTCACTTATATCGAGCTCTTGTTGCAATTTATAAGATAGAATGAAGTTCAATTTGTTGCGAACCAATTGACGAAATTCAATACTCGGCTCTCCGGAAAATTTCTGGAATAACGCAGTGGCAATTTGCTAACGAGTAGATAGTATGTGTCCTTGTTTGGATGGAGTACTACAAATACATTTTGTAACACATACAAAATAATACCACCTACAATAAATTAACATATTTTATTAAATTTATGTATAATAAAAGCCTAAAAATACACCTTTATGTTAGTGAATTCATTATTCTGATACATTGGACGTTGCTGATCAACGTATAGGACATTCCGCGGTCGCATCGCTGTCCGCAACCGAACGCTGCCTTACCACAAACAATAATATAATTATTGCTACAATTACTTGTATCTATTGTTCCTGTAAGGTATGTAATAATAAATGTCACATAACTTCCTTAAAATCTATGAAATTTTAATAGAAGCATAGCAAACAAATCCATAAGAATAGTGAAAACGACCTTTTACAACAAGTGGTTTCAGTGCTTTCAGTTTTCATATTTTTTTTACCATAATTTTTGCTAGTAACGAAAGTAACATTTATATCATGCATGTAGCTTAGTATGGCTTCGTTGGCTGAGTGGTCGCAAGTGCGACTGCAGGGCAACGAGTCTCGGGTTCGATTCCTGGGTCGAGCAAAGTATTACTGGGTTTTAAAAAAAATCTCAGTAGGAGCACGGAGACTGGAATTGTAGTATATGGCAATAGGCTCAACCCCCATTATATGGGACTCATAACACAAATATTGAAATGTGGGCGTTACATTGTACAGTGTAATTAAGTGTCATAACGTGCACCTCTGCCTATTCCTTCGTGATTTTATGTAATATAGCTTAGTTAATTCCTCCTTTAACAAACCTACATTTAAAACACAAATTTAAATAAATTTCAGTATTCATTCGTTAAGTCATATGCTCTTGAATAATAACAAAAAGTACACATGGAAATCAAATTATGTACTGTACCACAGTTAACGAACATACAAACAGACGTATCATGTGTTATGACAGAGAAATTTCAAAATTATCTTCAAGACCAAACCAGTACAATTTATGTTCTATTGTCTAAATTCCAAAGTCTAATTTTAATTGGAGATTGTGGAAATATTTTAACACAGCCACCTGAAATATCTACCTTATTTCTGTTAGGATGGGGTTGAAATTTTATTAGCAGTGTTTTGTCATACCATAAATCGGAATCTGATTAGGAGAGACCGGATTTTCGGACGTGTGGTTGCTATGGTGGAGTCCAATCTGAAATTGTTTATTGTTATGGTTAGTTTGTGGCCGGCTTTAGGCGTTTTGCTGGCGTAGGATATGGGAACGTAAGCCTAACTTTATTGCCCTGGGTTTTAGTATCGAAGTTAACGGTGGGAAAGATCTATGATTAAATTACTGATTAGTTTTACCTTTTGCTACTGTGGGAGATACAAAATTAAACGTGTGAATCAGGTTACACAAAATATTTTTATTTTGATTAATTTAGAATATATTTTTGTGTTATAAAAAAAATAATGTATATTTAATTAATATAATACTTACACGATTGTATTATCTGAATAAATTCCCCGTCTCCCGAATCCCCGAATCCTCCACAATCGTCAAATTCCCAATTCCCAAAAGGCCGGTAACGCAGTTGTAACGCCTTGGTGTTTCGAGTGTCCATGGGCGACGCTGATTGCTTACCATCAGGTGATCCGTCTGGTCGTTTACCGGCTTATATTATAAAAAAAATGGATTGATAATTTTCTAACATAGAAATTAGTAAAACTTATCATACATTTCAATAACATCATAATTCTCACGTTCGTACCTATAAAACAAAATTATTCACACAACGAGTACAATGACCTATTAAAAGCCCTTCACACCTATTCATTACACCTATGTACTTCACAAAATATATTTTCAAAAATCCTCTTGTACTTAATTGATTAATCAGGTTGAATGAGCATAAAATGGGTACATAGGCTCTGGGAAAATGTCAAGGAACAGTGTTCTACATAAGTGATAAAGCCCTTCTTCGTACAGACGAGAATTATCGGCTATAATTACGTTAGACGGGAATCAAAGTGCCTATTATAGTCTGAGTATCTCCTCTGGAAATTAGGTAGGTATGTCCTGGTTCTTTATTGAGATATGTGATTCGTTTCTGTTTAAGAATATACATTATATTGGCAGTACTGAGTGACACAGGTCTCAAATGAATGGAATAAATTTAGCACCATCAATTAATTGCTTTATCTCAACTTTGCACCCTGAATTGCAGACTTCCTATAATAACTAATCGTGAGATATACTGAATTAACTATTAATGACGAGTTACTCATGTAAATGTTCTGAGAAAAGCTCTACTAGTTTCGAGTCACAGAGGGACTTTCCCTTATGAACAGCGTGCGTGGTCACGGCAATGTCGCACAATCTACTGGCTAGTGACCCCCTTTGTGACCCGAAACTGTAGTATTTAGTATATACGTAAGTAAATCGTAATTTTTAGTTGATTTCGGTTTTCTTTTCTTAAGTGGTGCAGGCTTAGCAAAGAAAATATTTGATTCGGAGTGATGTCTTTATCAGATGTCTGTATCTTGAAATTCTTTTACTACAATATTTTTTAATATCTTCTAACAATACAACGAAAATACCTAATACATACTAATGTTACATGCAATAGTGCTGATGGCAGACTTAGTGAACCACTACAAAGTCAAAGCATTTATTTCCAATTAATCTTTAATTAGGCACTTTTGAAACGTCAATAATTCAATTGTCCTTCCGTCTGTCTGTCAGTGACTAACTTAGTACTTGACAGCACGATTGAAGCGATGGCTGGGCAACCGGCTACCGTGCAACGTGTCGCGGGTTCGATTCGCGCACAGGACCACTCTCTGTGTAATCCACAAATCGTTGTTTCAGGTCTAGGTGTCATGTGTACGTGATCTAGTATGTTTGTAAACGCACACACGACACAGGAAATAATCCTAGTACTGTAGGGCAACGTTTTTTTAAAGATAGAGAAATGAAGCTAGGCGCAGTTAAAGTACTAGGTAATTAAAAAGTACCATTCATTACCCAACAAGCCACAAAGTATAGTACCGAGTTTCCTACCCAGCGGAGCATAAATAAAACCTTTGATAGTTCCCTAATTAGCATACTCCTGCCCATCTCCTGCATCAGGGCTTTTAATATAAACTTCATTAAAATAGTTGCCATCTCATTATTTTTCGTCGTCCGCGCCTGAAAATTTAATTATGCATCAGTCTCGCATCTTTTCTAGATTTTCTATGATATATTTTTTTTTGTTAAAAAATACGCTAGCGAAAATATTGTGAGGGATTAACTAGTTACTTCTGTTTTTTAAAGTTGATAATAAAATATTGTTTTAAGGAAAAGTTTTAAGTTTTACGCTGAACACTGTTTTGTTACCTTACCTACTTACTTATCTTACTCTTACGTAGTCTAAAATACTGTGTAATACTAGTTACAGCTAGCAGATAATTTTTAAGTTGGCTGGTAGAGAATGCCATCCGGCATTAAGCCCGCCATTGTGTACACATAAAGTGTTAAAATAAATAAATAAATAATTAAGTGTCTCATTAAGTTAGTACAACTTTTCAGAATATCATTTCTGACCTCTATAATATTGAAAATACTCTACCAAGTTTATTTATTAAGTAAGTACATGAGAGGAAATTTAAATTCTAATAAAACCTAGACACTCCTCTAAAATACAACCGGTCACTATAAGCTGTTGCCAAAGTCCGAACTTCGGCATAAATTCAACATTCTAGTGATTAACAAACAGACTTCAGAGAACTTGGGGTGCTACCTAATTAGCGCTCCCTTTCACACCGCCTTTGCCAGAATGAGACGACGACATTGCATTTAAAGTTACTTTCGTAAACAAGAATTTGATACTTTATTAATTAGGCCTTTGAGTTGCAGTCAGCTAAAGACTGTAGATGCTGTCTAAGTTAATTTTATACTTTTTATTAAGCTGAATAATTCTATTTTATATTTTAAGTAGCTTGTTTTATCACTTGAGTAACTGCAAAATGCCTATGTCTGTCGAACATAGAAATATTGCGTTTAATTCTCAATTTTACCAAAGGTTCTTCTAAAACTCTTTCATTTTAAAACTTTTACCACGATAAGGATTGGTCGACTCATATGTTTGTTACTTGTGCTTGAGCTGAGGTAAATATCTTTACTATAAAATATATATTTGTATCAATAGTTTCGATCCCTATCAACAACAGCCTATAAATGCCCACTGCTGAGCAAAGCCTCTTCTCACACGGAGAAGGTTAGAGCATTAATCGCCACGCTTGCTCAATGCGGGTTGGCGATTTCAAACTTATAATTAGAAATTATAAGTCCAGGTTTCCTCACGATGTTTTTCCTTCACCGTTCGTTTGTCAGTGGTGTCTAAATAATCTTAGAAAGTACATATAACTCGGAAAAAGTCATATTGGTACTTGCCGTTGGTAGGTTTCGAACCCGCGCCCTCATGCATGAGAAGTGGGCGTCTTAAACCTCCGGGCCACCACGACATCATATCGATTCGATCCCTATTTCAATAGAATATACAAAAAATACCCCAAAAAGTCTATGTACCGATCACCTCCATCTCAACTCTTTCACGATAAAACACATAAAATAATATACTTAGGTACATTGAATATCAATTTTAATCAATCAATCATTCTTAACTTACTTTGACAAAATAATATAAAATCCACAACACAACAAAAGATGTTCAAGTTACAACTAAGTATAAAGATAAGTTGCTTAAGTGAATCTTTTCAGACTTAAGTTGCACAGTTCAACGTTTTTGTACAACTGACATGTTAAAGGTGACTTTTGTTAACAAAGAACTAAGTATTATGTTCATGTAGGACTTTATTAAGATAAATGCGTAAACATGCTATACTTGGCAACTTAAGTAATCAATTTTGTATTCACATTTTAAAGTAATTGTAATTAATGATGCGTGTTCTGAGTTAGTTGATGTAACTTGCTTTTATTATTTATCAACATTTGTAAATGTCTTTTATTCTTAAAGCTGAAAGGTTTCACATACCATTGTAGCCACTTAATACATTTAATGCCGTGTAAAAGAATATTTTTCCAGATGATAGACTCATAGTGGAAGTAAAACTAGTAGTGGTGACCTGGAGGTCAAATATTTCCGTGAGGCCGTGGTATCACAGAAAAGCGACGTGAAACAACGTTTGCTTTTTGTTTCGCCCTGTGAATGAGGTCATCGGAGGTCAAATCCTTCCCCCCCCCCCAGCCATAATCTCCAAATCCCTAAACTCCAAAAGGCAGGCAACGCACATGAAACTCCTCTAGTGTTGCGGGTGTTTAAGAGCGACGCTGATTTCGCCCACAAAAGAAAAAAGAAAAGGCTTACCTACCTAATATTTTTTAATCCAAATAAGCGGTTTTATCAATTTCTTAGTATTCATAGTCATTGCTTTAAAATCCTAGTCATTATAAAAAGTACATACATTTTGTCACGTTAATGTTACTAATAATTACCATTGATTTTTTCTAAGCTTCAAAACCTACATCAGGTCTTTTAGGCAATAATTACTATCATTATTTAGAATCGAAAATACCATTAAGTTATGTCTAGTTATATATTGTAGTCTGAATAAATAAAAGAAGTAAGTATGGTAAATTACGTTTCTGTATTTTTTGTCTAATTTATAAACATAGCATACTTTTGAAAAATGTTCCTTTCATAAATAAATAAACTGTTTTTTTTTATTTGGTATATGAAATTTATTGATAAGAATTTAAATTAAAGAAATATACACAACTTAAAATATAAATAACTAAAAACTAAAATATCAACTTACACCTTAAAAAAATAACAATAAAAATGTTATCTTAAGGCATCAAAAATAAAAATTATCGTCAATAAATAAATTGTTGACTTTCTTAGTCTTCACAATACCAGGTATTTCATAATATCTAGAACCTAATTTGAAGACATAACCATATAAAACAATGTACATTGCAGCTTATCAGCAATCTAGTTTTAGGTTAGACCTAAAAATAGACATAGGACCAAAATGAGCGATAAAAAATGTCGTATAACTAATACTTTTTGCCTTTAACGAGGCTCCGTTCAGCTGAAACTGGCGATGTGGGCGAAGCTCGCATACTCTTCTTACTTACGGTATTTGACCTTTCAAAGTTGTTGAAATAATTTCATAATATATCTTGATGAGATAAAATTTATGATCAAATTATAACAACGTCGTTTTAACCGGTCACAGAAAAACTGGAGAAGTGTCGTGTTTTATTCTGTATGTACTCTTCGGTTCAACAGTGGACGTATTAACTGTCGATGATAATAATGATGAAACTATGCGTTAAAAAAGAATTGTTGAGGTTGAATATAGCTTGTTACATATAATGGAGAATATAATTGGCAGTGATATATGTTCATGGCTGCCTCGTTAGCCGAGTGGTCGCAAGTGCGACTGGGCAAGAGGTCTCTGGTTCGATTCCCGGGTCAGACAAAGTCCTACTGGGTTTTTAAAAAAATCTCAGTGGTAGCACAGAGTTTAGAATTGTGCCCGGTATACGGTAATAGGCCACCTCCTATTACATGGGACACATAAACATAAATAGTGAAAAGTGGGTATTACATTGTACAGTGGCATTAAGTGCCGTAATGTGCACTTCTGCTTTCGGAGGCAAAATCAGAGGAGTTACAATGGAGCCTACCATATTATGTTTGCTCACCAACCGGCGTTAGTATAAACTACTCGTTCTTCATCCAATAGGAAAATCGCTAGTGTAACACCATTGGACGTTCAATATTTGACAGCTCCTATGATGGGACAAAAATCGTCTTCTTACGTTTAAAAAATAAAAACGTTAGCTCCAATTGCATTACAACTTTTAGATGAGTGGGGATTGGGTATTCATTGTGTCCTTTTTTTTGCCAACTAATATTCTTAAAGCCACGTGCGTTACCAGCCAATCCTATCAACCATCCACATGACCGAAAATCTAATGATCGAATCAAAAACCCCACGGTCAGCATTTATATTTACTGCTTATCCAACGAGTAGGAGACTAGATAAATGTAACGTCAACTGCAAGATATTTCAGTACAGTCCAATAAACTGGCTCGCGTAACTTCAAGCTTCGTATTTCAGAGCCCGCACAGGGACATCCAGTTACATTATAACGAACTAGGGTACTGTGTTAGTGTTTTTGATATGTATGTAGTTTCTAGCGTTCTGTGGATATAATAAAATGGTTGTATGTCTTTTAATTCACAAAGGCAGGAGCTTATATACAATCGTATAATAACAACACTAGTTTTTTACCAGTTAATCAGGTACGTTATGAGTCCAATCTAAAAGAGATCAGCCTATTACTCCATATCGGATACAATTCTAGACTCCTATTGGTCTATTGGTCTTGGGATATACACAAATCATAATCATGATCATCAACAACAACATATAAGTGACCACTGCTGAGCAAAGGCCTTGAGCATCAATCACCACGCTGGGTTGGCAATTTCAAACTATAAGTTTGAAATTATAAGTCCAGATTTCCACAAGATGTTTTGGAGTTTAGGGATTTGGAGATTATGGCTGGGGGGGGGGGAAGGATTTGACCTCCGATGACCTTATTCACAGGGCAAAACAAAAAGTAAACGTTGTTCCACGTCGCTTTTCTGTGAGGCCGTGGTATCACTCCGGTCGAATCAGTCCATTCGTACCAAAGCATGGCACGAATACTTACACATCTAAAGATTTAATATAATAATATTTACGAATCTACAAAGTCGACAGTGACTTGTCAATTTCAAAACGAGAAATCTTTGTAAGTACCGACAATCTTTGTATCACAATTGACAAAAGACGACTTCGAAATAGATTTTTCGATAACACAAAGGAGATAGGTATAGATATTTTTACTCAGTATTTTACAGTCCATCGGAGTAAAAAATTCGCTGGTCACATCCATTATGATGTCAGTATAACAATAATAATTTTAGTGACGTCGTAAAAACTCCATTTGGCGACAATGTTACGTGGAGCATTCAGATGGAAAATGTTGTGGGACATGGTACGGGAGTGATGTACCCTCTGCCTGTTGCTAGTTCTATGTGGGGACCGATAATTTATTTATACGGAAAATAATACATGAATTTATTTGTTGTATGTGTATATTTATTAGTGTCTATTGAAGTGTTGCCATGTTGATAAAAATTATGTTTAAGCGTGTGTAAAACTGTTTCGAACTAAGTTTTAGTGACACATTTAATACAATTTTGTTACTAAAACTGACAATTGAATAATTATTTTGTGTCTGCCTCATTGGCCAAGTGATCGCAAGTGCGACTGCCAGGCAGGGGATCTCGGGTTCGATTCCCGGGTCGGGCAAAGTATTATTGGGTTTTTCAGTAGTGCCACGGAGCCTGGAAATGTGCCCGGTATATGGCAATAGGCTCACCCCCTATTACATACATATATGGGACTCGTAACATAAATATTGAAAAGTGGGTGTTACATTGTACAGTGGCATTAAGTGTCATAAAGTGCACCTCTGCCTACCCCTTCCGGGATAAAATCGTGATGTTTGTGTCTAAGTAAACGAACTTGTACTATGTATAGGACTCGTAAATTAATTGATTAAAACATATGACTTTTAAATGAAAACAATTATTTGGCCAAAACTACATCACATGTATATAACGATCTATATAAGATAAACTTCTGATTAACGTTAACTAATTTTACTATACTACCTATATATATGTATTTCCACTGAAACACAAAGTTAATAGCAGACAGAGTACACCATTTTTTACGTTTAAAACGTTACACAAAAGTTATCATAAAACATTTTTATCAACCCGCTGAAATATACGAATGCTCTCAGTTTCAATAAAAATTGATTTATAATATACGCCTTTGTTACGTTATCTGGGCGTATAAAGTCGGGCGGTGACGGAAGCGAGTGAAACGATTAATTCTATCGTTGTTTTTCTATAGATATTCCAATATTATGAGGGTATAACCACCATTTGAATGAGTTTCGAGTAAAAAAGGGAAAGATTTATGTATATCGAGTATTTAATTTTATACGGTCAACAATTGTTTTTATTTGGTTTTATATACAGCGGAGTTTTTATTATCAAAACAAATATAGACTGCTCTTAATGAAAATTATGAGGTAAATTTTTATTTTCAACTGCCTATTTAAAACTGCCTCGTTGGACGAGTGGTCGGAAGTGCAACTGCCGGGGTCTCGAGTTCGATTCTCGAGACGGGCAAAGTATTATTGGGTTTATAAAAAATTCTCAGTAGTAGCACGGAGTCTGGAATTGTGCCCGGTATATGGTAATAGGCTCACCCCCTATTACATGGGACTCATAACATAAATAGTGAAAAGTGGGTGTTACATTGTACAGTGGCATAATGTGCACCTCTGCCTACCCCTTCGGAGAGAAAAGGCGTGATGTTATATTATGTATTTAAAACGAATAATACACGACTCGATCTAAGGTTGATCTAGAGAGTCTGTTTGGTCACTTAGATTTACTTCAGAAATCGTGTTTAGCAATTTTGTCTCTATATTTTTTCCTTGATCTAACCTTTCTAGTTTTAAGACCTTATATAGAAAATAGACATTAAATTATTCTTAAGAACAACAGACATATTACATCTACAAACATGTTCTAACTCACTCAATTAAACAATTACCTTTAAAGAGCTCTGACTTCGAGCCGCTTCGTCACTTCGAGCAATTCGCTAGCTTTGCATCTGGCGACACTTGCAATACTTGCAACTTGCTAGCTAGTGGCCAGTGCCAGGCAAACGTCAGGCGATTTGCAATGCAAAATGTAAATGTTTGCGTCTCCTGCAGTTATGCGGGTGCTGCAAACCCTTCTTGTTGCCTTAACACTATTTCCTTTTAAATGAGTAATGGGTGGACTTTGGAAGTTCACGGAAATTGTATATTGTTAGTGTAAACGAGAGGTAGGTCGTGTATTGGTTTAGTGTGTTGTTCGTATTGTTATAGTTGTTGTGTTTAAATTCACCGTGCACATAGGTAATGGTAAAGATAAAAGTTAATGAAAATTAGACGATGTTTCTCTCTCCACTTTTATCGATATAGCGTCCATTTTGCTTTGCCTAGATCCACAATATTATTCAATCAAGCAAGTGACTGTCATAAGATACAGTAAAATCTTCGTTAGTCCTCAGAAAGCCTATTCGATGGCAAATTTTATAGCTAAAATAATACTAAATAAAGCGTACAAAAGGACCAAGAAATGAAGACACATTAAAAAATTGGGCTCGTCCGGGATTTGAACCCGGGACCTCTCGCACCCTAAGCGAAAATCATACCCCTAGACCAACGAGCCAGCTGATATATTACATGAAATATACGTATACATACAATATAAGATTACCTTTCACTACTCAAACCGATACGACGGTAATAAAAGTATTTAGATAGTAGTTAATCTTGATATTATAGACATAGTTACAAGTGTTAGCTATTGGGTAATACATATTATTATTGTGTATTTATTATACGGAGTAAATGGAATGTAGAACATTGTCAAATCCAAGAGGAAACAAGATATACCTCTAGTAAATGATTTAATTATGTAGACTACTTATAGATATGAAGCAGAAATTAGCTGAACAATCTTAACGGTTTTCTAATAAACCTAGATTGCAGATGCCTTAGTCTATATACAGAAATAATAATTTATATAGCTATATCCATCTATTATTTCTTCTCCTAGTTATAGGAAGCAAAGCAGCGTATGTCTATCTTGGCTCCAGGGTCATCATACGTTTCGTAGAAATCTCAGATAGGACAAACGGTCAATAACTTACAGAGTAACGATAACCGCAAATAGTTGTATACGTACTTATTTCATATAATTACATTACTTCAATTAACCTTACACCATATGTGTAAATAGACATACCAACGCACCGTTTAATAACTAATGGATTAGGTGCGTATAAGTAGATATTTACATTATAATGTAGCAGTGAACAAAAATATGAAAATCAAAGTAATCTCTACAAACCTTCTTATATTGAGGAGGACCATAGTACAGCAGGAGACTAACGTGTTGTTGATGATGATGCTGATATTTTTCGTCTGTTGATAGTTTCTTGGTAATCCCCTGGTAGTCTTTTGGCTATCTGCGAAACGTCACAATTCATGGTAAATGTCTCATCCACAGTTTCAAATGCTCGAAGCGCTTCGCACCAAGCTTCCTTGTGCGTACTGCTAAGGAGTGGAATTCTTTGCCAGAGTCTGTGTTATCTAAAGGATATCAACTATGTGTACAAGGCCCGAGTGAATAAATTGCTTATGGGTCGACGTGCTCCATCGTAGACTGCATCATCGCTTACCACCAGGTGGTCAAACGTCGGCCCAACAAAAAAGCGATTGCATTTTTAGACCAGAGAGACAGCGATCCAAGACTAAAGACTACATATACCTTTTAAGACATCTAATGCGGTGCTTAGGGACGTTTATGATCGACTATAATATCAAATATAGATCTGGCACACCCAAGTAAGTCACGCTACATAGCAATTTGATGAGTGGTCTAGAGTATAACACCTTTGTAGCTATTTCGTAGAAAATCTGAAACAAAAAACCTATCCCGTCACGGTTAATCGCCGATGGGGGTGACAGAAGTACACATAAGTATACTATACAATGAAACCATTTTTCATCGGTTGTGTTATGAGTCCTATTTAATACGTGTACCATGAATTCTTGTCAATTTTCCAGAGGATTGGGTCCTTGCTGAAAAATTCAGGTTAGACTCTTTTTGTAAAAAGTTGGGTTCAGAAATTCAATGGTATATTTGCTTAGTCGTGACATCGAACTCGAAGCCTTGTTCTTGCCAATCGCACAAGCAACTGTGAACGTGATTATGTAATACATTTTATCTTTATGTAATACTACTTAACAACTTTGAGTGAAAGGCACGTTCACTGTTCGTGAACGTATGTTTTAGCAATTATATCAGCTGGCTCGTTGGTCTAGGGGTATGATTTTCGCTTAGGGTGCGAGAGGTCCCGGGTTCAAATCCCGGACGAGCCCAATTTTTTTATTCAATGCCAAGTTTTTCAGGAATTTTAAACTTTTATATGAAATTATCTGTTTAACAAATTCATCGACTATAATTTTTAACTGAATTTAAACCTTATCTTTGTTAGCTGAAAACGTTTTTAATAGGAAATTGCCATATACCGGATATAAATGAAGACTTAATGCGAGTACCTATTGAGAAATTTTCGAAAAATAAACTAATTACTTTTCGACCAGTAAGCAGGCGTTTCTTAAAATAATCTTGAATATATTCATTGATTTTTAGTTTGATTATTAGTCCATAGTTTTATAATAGATCGCATCCAACAACCAATCTCGTATGCAAACTGCCTTATCTTCAATCCTCCATATAATATTTACCTTTGTAAGATCTTCGTCGGAACCCATCGTCTCAATATTTGTACCGATTCAGATCCACTATTCAGTATTACGAGTATTTGCTGTTATTATGTCTTTCAAATTATATTTGTATCTGTTGTTTGAACTGTTATAATATAACGTAATATTGGATTTCTTGTTTTGATACACAGGATAGGTATAGATCCACATACCCGTAATAGCTACCTATGTGATATGGTTATTAGAAAGGTGAAATATGTTATGAAGTTTATAAAGGAAGCCAGTAGTGGCTGTATGATGATATTTTGTACCATTGCAATGCTCGTAGAAGTAAGATTAATTACAGATGGTGTAATGGAATACGATCAGGGTAGACTAGAAGCAGTCACAAGTACCTATATATGTACGGTCGACAATTACGAAAACTGATTAACCAATCATGTTCAATAATAAGTAAGGTGTTTGAAATGACGGCTACATGTCAAAACCCTGAAATTTTATACAATTCTGTACCATTATTAGGCAGTATTTTTCAAAATTGATAGTTGAAAAATTTCCCAGTCCAAAATTATTTTAATGAAATAGATACTCGATTTTTAATTAGTTAGATTTAACGACCCTAATATACTTTAGTTTAATAGACCCGACCACAATCGGACCAACAGAGATCTGAAAACTAAACTGAACTGAACTTGATATTGAATCTTGTAATATCAACTAACCGTCGAAACCCGAAATTGAGAGTAACCAAAGCTATAATAGAATAGTTATGGACTTAAGTTTACGTTGAGTCGTTATGATAACCACAAACGCTATTGCAGAGATTCATATAACATTAACTTCGATTTATAGTTGTATTACACTAAGATTTTTTTAAATATAAGCTTTGGGTAATACTTATATAGAGTTCCGATTTCAGAAGGCTTATTTCATGATGCTGTCGCTATACCTCTAGATATTTGGGAAAAAGGTAGAACCAGTAATTAACAATGAATGCTTATCAAGCTTCTACCAGACGTTTCGCCTGATAAAATAGTAGAAATCATACCATAGGAAAGAAACGTGGCCCAAATGATACTATGCTAAAAGAAACATCATTTATTATTTTAGGATGAAATGTGTTATATGTATTTTATGGCCTAGACTAGAAAGACGTAGGTACAGAGTAAGGCTTACTTTCAATTCAGTCATCCCAGTAAGATGAAAATATAAACAACAAAGTCAAAGTCAAAATCATTTATTTCGTTTAGACCAGCAAGGCACTTTTGAACGTCAACAAAAAATTAAATTGAAGCTCATTCTAAAGTGTAGATTCCTATGGAGAAGAACGAGCAAGAAACTCCATGGGTTACTCTTTTTCAATACGGTTCACAACACAATTCTCTAGTCACACAGTTTTGTTGGTTCGATTGTGTGAGAACAATGTAACACTAAAATCCAGTCAAAGAGATTGAAAAAGAAAACAACCTTAAGGATAATCATACAACCTCACAGATTTCACAACAATATGTCATGACACCTGACATCCCTCACACCTCGAACGACGATGTTACAAAGATCATAAATGTGATGCTACTATCAAAGGTGAAGCAGTAAGCGATACGTATCAAATATTTGCTTCACATCTCAATATGTACTGAAATACGCCATATTGAGAGATACGTGTTTGTACGTATGAACTACTCGTATTTGTTGAACGTTGAATGCTGCACTCTAAGAAAGATGTTCCCGAGTGCAACTTGTGATAATGTTGTGAATATTTTTGAGACATTTCCTTTCGTATTATGTTATGTGTATTGCAGTTTGTAATGTTTTGGGAATTTTGTTTTTAGAACTATGTTTGATTGGTTATGGATAAAGGTTGAAAGGATTTCATCGCGCTATCCAGTAGAATATAGTTAATGCAAAATTAATAATTAAATTCATGAAAATATTCATAACGAAAACTGAAAAACAGTTTGTGCTCCTTATACCACCTATACATAAAAGTGATTAACATTAATAAAAGAAATATTAAGATTAAACCAAAATGTCGTGTCTACAAAAATCTTACTATTTTTGGATTTTATTACATTATTTATTTACTATAACACATCAGTATGTGAAACTGTATATATAACTAACAGTGTATCTTTCAAAAAACCTTTACAGAACCAAACGAACTTGTCATAAAATTGGGCTCGTCCGGGATTTGAACCCGGGACCTCTCGCACCCTAAGCGAAAATCATACCCCTAGACCAACGAGCCAGCTGACACATAGACTGAATTTGAATACCGCAATATTTTACCATTCACTTGTCTTAGTTATTGAGATAGTTATGTGACGTAACGATTATATATATTATATAGAATGTTACGTAGCTATATGACGTTGTATCTTCAAAATCATAATATTTATGATACCCTTTTGACTTTATCTATATTATGATGTACCTAGGTAATAAGTAGCATTATTGGAGTTTAATAATTTTATAATTCTCAGGCCTTACTCTGTCAAACACCGAGCGGTCACCGGTGAACGCAACCTATTGTTCTTTAATTGTGTCTATAATGACGGTACTCAAAGAGTTAAACAGACGAACTTCATTTCAACTGCAGTGCGGATGTAGTTTGAATGCAGTAGTGTCACGACTGCAATTGAACTGCAATCCAAACGTGCAATCCGATTGCAGTTCTATTGCAGTCATGACGAAACAGTTGCAAACCAAACGAGCAGTCCGATTGCAGTTCTATTGCAGTCGTGTCAACTGCGTTCAAATTGCATCCAAATTGCAATTTGCGGTTGAATAGTAATGAAATGCCGTCCGTCTGTTTAGAGTCATACTGAAGCTGAAATCTTACCTATTCATGTGCTTGTCACAGGTAACTAAAGTTCCTCTGTCTATTCTACTAATAACAGAGTACTTGATCATACGCAAACGTACCAAAGTTACCAATAACTCGTGTAAAATGAGAGTAATTACAAAGCAATCAATCTTTATCAGTATTCCACAGGGGATTGAATACTTATCGAGCTGAATTTGCACCCTTGTGCCTTGTGACATACCTAATGTCGCGTCACAAAACGTTTTTACATGGATTTGTGTTCAACCTATACGGTTGAATAACCAGTGGTAGTTATAAAATAATAGACACATTACACCAACAACCATGAATAAAAAAAAAATCAAAAGCTAAAAAAATAAAAGCAAATTGAGTAATGTTGTTGTAAAAAAATTGGGCTCGTCCGGGATTTGAACCCGGGACCTCTCGCACCCTAAGCGAAAATCATACCCCTAGACCAACGAGCCAGCTGATTTCATACACAAAATGAGAGAGTGTATACAACATTAACAGTAAGTTAATCCTTTCACTTAAGATTTATTATGAATTAATAATCGAAATGTTTAGATTAAAGATGAAACAACGCAAAGTATTCTATGCTTCGTAGTTTTGTCAGGTGAGTGAGGTCATTGGTAGAAATGTTCGAAAACCCCTCCCCCTTACCCCCTTTTAAAAAACAGGCCAAGTCGCTAGTTAAATTTTATTTCTATATTATTTTTCCTACTCACTTCACATGGGCCTTCATAATACATATTACACAAATAAGTACATATATAAAAAAAAAAAATTTATAGATTTTGTTATATTTCCAGTTCTATCTATCTATGAAAGTAATAAAAAACGCTAACGGTCCTTTCAATTGATTAGATAACATAGTTTTATTAATACGTTCAATACAATAATCTTATATCACAGTACATTTTACACGTCATCGCTGCCAAGAAATCCCTCAAAAAGTTTGGGCTCGTCCGGGATTCGAACCCGGGGCCTCTCGCACCCAAAGCGAGAATCATACCCCTAGACCAACGAGCCCCATGGTAAATTACTTGAAATGGGCTACCATAAAGCACCATGTTGACATTTCACAGTAAATCAATTAGAATGGAATGGACATAAATATTATTGCAACGCAGCACTTACTTTCAACACCAAAACACGTTTTGTGACGTCATCAAGAATGCGGAATGCGTATACGCATGTATGTAGGTCACCTTTCACTACGTTTATTCGATAGTGAGCTAGATTTTTTGTTTATAAATCAGTTGGCTCGTTGGTCTAGGGGTATGATTTTCGCTTAGGGTGCGAGAGGTCCCGGGTTCAAATCCCGGACGAGCCCAAATTTTTTGGAAATTTCAATTGCAATATTTATTTGTAGGTTATTTACTATATATTTGTACAGGGTTTCTAATGTGAAACTACATTAGAAAACATGTTATACTTTGAACCTGTACAGAAGATTTTTCAAATGTTACCTTGTTTAATGTTTTATCAGAATTAAATAAATAGATTTGTGAAACATAGGTATTTATGGCTTGTAATAAATTACGGCTACTGTAACGCCGTCAGATATTGATGCAGATAACAAATGCAATAATTCAAACAGATAAGTTTTAGATATTGTATTAATTTCGTGTTAATTTTATTGCCTCGTTGTTGTATAATGTTATTTGTATTATCATAGTTAAATAGTTACAAGTGTGACTGTCCAACAAGAGGTTTAGGTTCGATTTAGTCTAAAATTATTTATTATTGACATTTATAATGACATGATGTAGTTGATATTATTATGACGCGATATAACGTCTATACAGGTTATAAGTTTGCATGCTATGTATCTTTAGCAAAACAAGTATGCTCTGATTTTATTGTTACACCTATAATACCATGTTTTAATGCAAATAAATGAATTTGAATTTGAAAAATATTATTGATGCCTTTTTGGTTTTTAGAACGGAATTTGGAATTACATGTGACGACTAACTCTCTATAACATGGGATTCATAATATATTTGGTGATAAATGGGTCTCACATTGTTTTTGTCAAAGTCAAAGCATTGGTTTCAATAATTCCTGAATTAGACACTTTTTTTAATTGTCCGTCCGTCTGTCTGTCAGTGAAGCTAGGTGCTATTCCAAAGTATAGTTCCGAATGGAAAAAAAATGTTTACAGTCTCATTGATAGATTGACTCCTGAAATAAAAAAAAGCTATAAATGATTGCTTCTAACATGGTGCCCACATAAATACACTTACAATTTGAAATAGTGCTACAATAGAAATAGAAATCTTTAATGAATTTTTTCAAGTAAAACCTTTGTGTACCGTTATCCTTTCGGAAATAAAAGGTGTCTAGTCCTATGTTTGGAGATTACAGAATACTCCTGGACAGGTATACTGCTTCTTTAATCCAGCAATGAATTGTCACTAATTGTTGATAATAATGAAGATGATAATTTTGTATTCAACAAACTAACACATCATCAACACTCTGTTCTCTTCCACTGCTGGAAATAGACCTCTCCAATGACACGCCACTGGCACTGAGCTCGATCTTCAGCTATACGCATCCAACCACTACCAGCCACCTTGCGGATATCCTCACTCCACCTAGCTGGAGGGCGTCATACACTACGTTTGCCTTTTTTTGAGAATGGAAAATTATCTAATGACTTCTCCCACCCGGGTGGGGCGAGAGGCGGTGTCAGACTTTTACTGACTAAAAACCACCCCGTTCCTACTCCTGCACTTCGAGCCGGAGCCCCGGCAACCCGTTAAGTCTTCTGCGGCTCCGTATCGGCATCAGCCCTGTTGGGACCCATCTGTGGTGGTCTGATGGCTCCTTGCACGCGGAAAGCGACGCGCCGTGCGCTCGGGACAATACGTTTGCGTAGACGCGGTCTCCTCTTAACTATCATATACTAAATATTATTGTGGAAATTCTCCCACAAAACATTAGCTAGATGATATGTAGATGTCATTGAAATACAAGGTAACATAGAATTAGTAGGAAATCACGTCGATTGTTGACACAAATGTGCTGGATTGGTTCATGCGTGTACCGTACAGTAACTGATGCCTATTTGCTTAGTAACTTCAATGTTTGTTTTATTGAGTGCCTGAATATAGTAGCTGTATTAGGTAATGTTTTCCAATGTAACACAGTATAGGCCTTGTTAGATTAAAATAATGTATGTGTGACATACAAGTTGTTGATATTTGATAAGAACAATGGTATCTTGTAAGGTGGTCCTTTTGGCTAGTTATTCTTTTTTCTATTGTTTTAATAACTTTAAGTAGGTATATTTTGAAAGCAACAATATAATAAAAGGTATTTTTACTCTTTTTTTATTTATTTGTTCTTTTAGTCCTAGTTAGAAAAAAATTAAGAGTCAAAGTGTCAAAACTGCGACTGCCGAGTAAGAGGTCTCAGATTTGATTTCTGGGTACCGAAAAATATGGATTTCTTTCAGTTTTAAAAAAAAATCTCAATATTTACGGAGTCTGGACATTTATAATAAGTGGTGAAAATTGGATGTTATCTTCTTACTCCTTTAACTGTATTTCTTTGGTGAATAGAAAGCTTTGGGTACAAATTTGTTCTTTATCTTGCTATAGTTTGCCATTCTCTTGTATTTGCAAGTGAAAGGTATACCTACGTCAACGTGTGCTTATGTTATCGTTATAGACGTACGATTTGGTAATGATATCAGTTGGCTCGTTGGTCTAGGGGTATGATTTTCGCTTAGGGTGCGAGAGGTCCCGGGTTCAAATCCCGGACGAGCCCAAACTTTTTAATTACAGGTGAAAAAAATTGGTTTATTTTGTTTAAATTCGGTGTTTTTATACGCATTAATGCTAAAGTTAGAGAAATATATTTTGATAAAAATATTTGAAGACTGTGAAGTGTGAACTCATAGAGAATTCACGGCTAATATTATTCGGATTTGATTCTCCGTTTGCATTAAGTGGTGCTAATATTATATTCGTAAAAATAAATACATTTCATTTGATTCCATTTTTTTAACTATTTGTTGCTCTGAAGTTTTGTGGAATATAAGTCAGTAGGATTGTTGATTCGGTCTACCTATGATTTCCGGTAAGGGATAAATCAGTTACAAGTTCGAATCCTGGACGCGTCAAACTTTTCTACGGTGGCTTTTTAATGAGTTTAAAAGGTTGAAATAAAGGAGTTTTATTTGATAAAGGATGTACTCATTTGACTTTTATTGATGTGTTTCTACAAATTCGTTTTGTGAGGAACAAAGTTTTTGGTTAAAATGAGAAAGAAAGTTCAAACACATTGTTTTCCTACAAGCGGTCGAATTTAATTATGATTTATTTTTGTTGTTTTGTACTTTCTTAAAACGTTTATTTTGTGTGTTTTTTTACGATTATAATCTGTAGATACAGCCAGTAATTTCAATTCTCGTACTATAAATTCTATTATTATTATTATATAAAATTATAATTCTATAATTAACACCCACTTTTCACTATTTATGTTATGCGTCCCATGTAATAGGGGGTGAGTATGTTGCCATATATCGGGCACATTTCCAGACTATTGAGAATTAAAAAATAACTATTATAGTAATTTTGTGTGACCTGGGAATCGAATCCGAACTGTGACCTCTTATTCAGTTTAATTTATTAATCTACCTCAGTTATGGAATTCAGTCAGTTGTAATTAGTCAGTTCACCTACATACGTTTGAATGCGCATTATAGTCCATTAGTCATTAGTTCTGCTTATTAATTGTATTATGTTAATTAGTGTAAGCTTAATTACACATATATCACGCCAGATTTGTGTATTATAATAATAATAATATTAATAATCATTTATTTCAGACCATGTCCATATAAGAATATATGTCCATATAAGAATATATAACAAGAGTTAGTAACATTTAAGTTAAAAACTACTAAAGAACTTATTGCAATTAAAATTTCTATATTGCAACTGCCTCGTTGGCTGAGTGGTCACATGTGCGACTGCCGGCCAAGGGGTTTCCGGTTCGATTCCTGGGTCGTGCAAAGAATTACTGGACTTTTTCAAAAAATCTCAGTAATAACACGGAGTCTGGAACTGTGCCCGGTATATGGCAATAGGCTTACCCCCTATTACATGGGACTCATAACATAAATAGTGAAAAGTGGGTGTTACATTGTACAGTGGCATTAAGTGCCGTAATGTGCACCTCTGCCTACCCCTTGGTTAAAAGGCGTGATGTTATGTTATGCAATTAAAATTATCTTTCTGATAGCTCCATCCGCAAATGTCGTGAATAAATAATATAATGTAGCATATTAAATTTTCTTTATTTACAGGACAAAACGTCGGGTTGTGTCCAAAAATGGGTAATGTTGTAAAAAAATGACAAAATGGATGACGGAGCTAGCGTTAAAATATGACTGAATATTAAAAATATTTACAATAAATTGCAAATATGTTATATCGCCTTATTAAATGGAAGCTACGCGTTTTTTTGTAATAATATAAAGGGCCTACACCTACGTATTCAACATTAGTATACAAGCTAATTAATTACCTATTTATGACACCCCTTACACAACTAAAAATAAACTAAAACTAATCAAAATCAACTGAACTTCAATTGCAAACTAAAAATAGTAAACAAATACAGATCAGACAGAGCAGTGACCGGATCATTATCCGAATTATCCGAGTATTTGAAAACTTAATGAAAATCGAATCGGCAAACGGTTCCCAGCTCAGAGCTAACATCAGACACTAATTAGTGGATAGTGATTAAACAGATTTAGAGGGCAATTGTCGGGTGTACGGTCAAACGAACAACTAGGTGTCTAGTACGAGTTCGACACGTTACGGCATCTAGCCTTCTGATTGGTTTGTGAATTTGGATCTGGCCAATCAGAGCGCCGTGTCCATCGTGTTAGCGTAAAATAAAAGCACTCTGGGTGTGGGACTTCATCGCTAGGCTTGTTCCATGTAGGATTGGTTTTGTTCAACGAGACTTTAGTTTGGCAGATTAAATCGTTAGGCCATGTCAGTTCCAATGCACGGGTTGAGGTGGTTGATTTCAGGTCCATAAATATTATACATTGAGTGTTATATTTTTATCGAGTCAGATAATAGGGTAGACGACTAATTTTTATTTTAATGTCCGTCTGGTAGATTATTTAAAAACATTAGACACGTATTTTTTATTTTCTCACAGAAACGAATAGTTTCGAAGATATATTGATTTGAAATGTCGCGTGACGTCACTTCTCAGTACATTTTATACTAAGAAATGACGTTTTAGCCCCCACTCCTAAACTTTGATTCGTTTTATCTAAGTATTGTTTTATTATACGACAAAATAAAAAAATACGTGTCTAATATTTTTTCATTACCTAACTTACGGACTAATTATATTTTTAATTTTCATACCCTGTCATCATCCCCATTGTGAGAAAGCCATGCTTCGGTACGTATGAGCCGGTTCGACCGGAATGAAACCACGCCCTCACAGAAAACTGACGTGAAACAACGCTTGCGTTTCATAAACTGTGGTAGAATTTGGAAGATAATGTGACACAAATTAATAACATTAAATCTTAGCTTTCTCCAGTCGTCGTGACAGAAGACGAGAATAAACTCGCTCAGTATCAAAGTGTAACCAAATAATATAGGACATGTTTAATACTTAGGTAGTAACATAAAATGTATGTAAATACTGTTACCATTTGCTTGCCAACTGGATCTGGCTGTAGCCATTGTTTTCGAAAAACAGGTCAACAAAACAAAATCGTTTTATTTTGCTGACTACAAGTCATTCTTTGTCATACGAATTCATAGATAGTACGTTTCTAGTATATTAACTAAAATCGGGGGTTACTCACATAAATATACTGAGAAAAGCTCTACTAGTTTCGATCCACAGAGAGGTTCTTCCTCATGAGTAGCATGCGCGGTAGCGGCGCGGGTAGTGGGTTCGATTTCGGGTTCGGCACAAAGTCAGTGTCGCATATAACGCTTACTGTGTCACACTCCAGACCGGAGACGCTGTGGATCGACGTAGACTCTAAGCTCGGCTTCCACGCTGCTCATGAGGAAGAACCCCACTGTGGTTCGAAACTAGTAGAGCTTTTCTCAGTATATTCACGTGAGTAACCCGCGATTTTAGTTAATTTAGTATGTCTCACGATACTTATTATAAAAACACGTTTCTAGTATATGTTTGAAATAAACCATGTCCTAATTCCATAACAGTATAAAATGTGTGACGTCATACCTTTCAATCCCTGAAGCGATAAGAGAGGCACGTATTCACTGTAAAGCCATTAACATCACGGGTTTCTTAAAAAAAAGAGGATAAACCTATTGCAATAATATTACATATACTGTTGTTATATGATTTTGCCCCACCTGGCAATTGAAACCAAAGTAACAGTAGATATTAGAAAATTTATAAATGAAATAAGGTAGCTACTATAGTATTATTTAATGTCAAACAAAAATGTTCACCTCATAACTCAACTTTGACCAAATTCTTCTGAATTTACGTACTTGTCCATAACCACGTAACTTTATTCAGCAAAACATACAAATTGTAGAAGCTGAAAGAACGCGTTCAACCATTTGTACTCCTGAACCGAATGCCTGAAGGCAGGTCTTTGATCTGAAATATCGTTTTACAGTACTGAAACAAATTACATGATTCAATTCCGTTACAAACAAATCAATGTTTCAATTGAATTTTACAGCAGTTTTATTTTGTTTAGTTATATTTAGGCAAAAAATAAGAGAACATTTTAGCTCCTCATGTAGATAAGTTAAGAGGAACTCGTTGATTGAGTAATTGCGAAGAGATTGCCGAAAAAAGTATCAGGTCCGAACCTCATCTTGGGTCCTAATATATATTAAGTATATGTACATTAAGTAGTATTTAAACAACCCTTAAAGCAAGATTTCCAAACACCCATTTAAATAAAGCTTAAGACGTTTGAGACAAAAAAGAATACCAAATAGCGAACACAATAACAAAAACGATTCAAGCATTTAAAACACCCATAAATACAAGTCAGAGATCAATAAACACTGGATATGAAACCGATTACAGTTCTCCATAGCGTGATGAACAAACATACGTCTGCGGATCGACAATCTATTCCAATGATTGACGTTCCATGTGACGCCGGCGATACCAATAGCTTGCACATTCCATTTACTTGGGCACGAACTATCGTCTGTGTCGTTGGTGTGTTGCCTTCCTTGGCTTTCTATTTTTCTTGACAGTTTAGATTTATTCAATAGGTTTTTTGATTCCCAAAGAGTTGAAAATGTAGAAAGAGGTGCACCAAATACAATGTAACACCCACTTTCCAAGTTTTGTACTACAACTGAACAGAGATTTTATAAATCGAAAACAGTCCAATAAATACATTTCTTAACCGAGAATTCGAACCTTACAAACCTTTTGCTGTCTCTCTCAAAAGTTCGGCAAGTCATCAGTCATGTTTACAATTACCTATTCAAATAATCTGCCAAGAATAGGCGGCTGGTTACAATATTAAGTTTGAAGTAAAAGAAAATATGGGAGAGCCATGCTTCGACACGAATGGGCCGGCTCGACCGGAGTGATACCACAGCTTCACAGAAAACCGACGTGATGCAACGCTTGCGTTGTGTTTCGTCGTGTGAGTGAGGTTACCGGAGGCCCAATTACCCTCCCCTTCCCCAGTCTCCCCAATCCCTGAATCCCCAACGATCCTCAAACTCCTAATCCCCAAAAAGCCGGTAACGTACTTGTAACGCCTCTGGTGTTCCAGGTGTCCATGGGCGACGCCGATTGCTTACCATCAGGTGATCCGTCTGCTCGTTTACCGGTTTATGTCATAAAAAAAAACTTCTACCTACCAATATCAAATCTTCCCTTCTATATCACATCTACATAAATAAATCGTACCTACTTAGGCTCTGGAGTGAATAAGAAAACATTTTAATTGAAAAACTTGCGCCCTCATTAGAGGGCTCTTAATTAATTATTTATTGTGCCTCCCGTTGAATTGTTAAACCCCAGTTTTTACGTTCCTATTCTACGTAAGAATAAAAAATATATTTTTATTCAATCTCATTTTTCGGTCATTCGCTTCTTGTTCTAAGAATTTTATTTTAAGACGAAAGTTTGGCTAGTGAAATAGTCGAAATTATCAAGACTTACATAACATCACGCCTTTTTTTATCCCCGAAGGGGTAGACAGAGGTGCACATTATGCCACTGTACAATGTAACACCCACTTTTCACTATTTATGTTATAAGTCCCATGTAATAGGGGGTGAGCCTATTGCCATATCCTGGGCACAGTTCCAGACTCCGTGCTACTACTGAGATTTTTTTAAAAACCCAATAGTACTTTGTCCGACCCGGGAATCGAACCCGAGACCCCTTACCCGGCAGTTGTGCTTGCGACCACTTGGCCAACGAGGCAATTATCAAGACTTATGGCCCAGTATAGGGCAATAGGCTCACCCCTGTTACATGGGACTAATAACATAACACTGCTTCCACACCTTAAAGATTCAACGATAATTAAATTTTGTGTGATATAATTTTGTTGTATTCAGTAACATTTTGTATGCGGTTTATATATTTATGTGCATTCATACGTTCCCGTGTATGTCTGAGAATGTTGCTTTGAAGTCCTTGCCTCCAAGTATGCTCATATGGCGTGGTATGCTGTAAAACATTTTCATAAACTTCATTTTATTATTTTCAGATTAGCTTTTTATGATATTTTTAAAACGATGTATTAGTACTTGTAATATTAGTATCACAGATTAGTAGGTACTCTAATAATAATAAATTTAAAGGATCATGAAATGCATTATTTTTTCGACTGAGCTGTCGAATTCGACACATTTTTGCAATCACTTTTACCAGTTTCAATTCACTTACTTGATGAACAAAACCATCTTGAACAATTAGGTTATTGTTCGAGAGGTCCTGGGTATAATAAAAATATCATTTTGTGCTCAACACGCAAGCTTGCAGGCTTTAATAGGAGTAAAGTTTACACGAGTGGATTTTGTCGAGTGTGCTAACTTGCCGACAAGGAGGGAAATCTTTCTCATTGTGTTCCACGCTTTACTTCGTTTTTTTTTCTTTTTACATGTAATGTTCCCGTCATACCTTAGAAGCAGTTTTTAAAAGGCTCGAAGCTCTATTGTGTTTTTTCTTTGTTTGCACATGTTAAGTGTATGTGGTTGTATGAGTTTTGTTTACATAATCTTCATGATGATCGCGAATTATAATGTGGAGGTTTTAATAGACATGTGTTGCTTACCTAATGTTATTTTTTGTTTTGTTCGATGAGCGAAAAGATGTGGATCTTACAGATTATTTGTAACTTTAAGTGTGGGAGCGCCATGCTTCGGCTCGACCGGGTGTGATCCCACGACCGTACAGAAATCCGACATGAGACAACGCATGCGTTTTTTTGTTGTGTGTTGTCAATTAAAAACATTACTTCTTTAAAACCATCAAGTAAAACCTACTCATAAACCGTCGAATAAAAATTTACATACACGAAATACTCTAGTGCGTATGTCGGGTGTTATTATCCCCGACGGTACCCTGACTAACTTGATACTCTAAACTAATTGAGACACATTGTCACCGGGAAACTTGAACACTTTACGATATGGGATCTAGAGAAACTGCGGACTTTACAGCGGACAGATGGATGGATTAGGTAAGATGTTTCGAACTCTGTTTTAGAGCAGGACCAAAGGTTTGGTTATGCTGATAACTAATATTGTGAAGATTACAGTTGAATCTGAGAATAGTTTGTTGTATACAACAAAGTATTCTCAGTCAGATATAATAATTTGTTGTATACAACAAACTATTCTCTACGCTATAGCGTAGGAATCGAATCTACTGTGGCAAATAATAAACCTTATATTTGAATGAGTGCTAATTTAATTGAGATGAACTCGCTCCTGGTAATAGCTGAAAAATGTTTTTTAGTAGTGGCTTTACGGCCAAGTTCTATAATCTATCTATCTCTAGATTTACGTACTGAGATAGAATTTTGACACATTTTGTATGAAGCTCATGTCAAAATTCTATCTCAGTAACCATATCTACAGATCATACCTAGGTATAAAAAATGGTCGTTTAACAATGATAAAATTAAATATATATGAACCTAACCTAACACAGACAAATACTTTGGTTTAATAATACCCCAAACGGTGTGCAATACATGAAAAAATATAATTATAAAGGTAAGTCAATCATATTTTGTAACCGATCACTACATCGGTATTACATCGAAAACTGATTTCGATAAATTGACAAAATCATTTAAATTAATACGGCTGATCCTTCTGAACCCAATTAGTAAATTGCTTAATTTATTTGATAAATAACTTTAAACACTTATTAATTTTAAATAAGCCGGTTTCAGCTGAAACAAATAGTTTCAGCTTACAGTTACGTATAAATTGATTACGGGAAGACCAATTTATTTTTGATCCGACGCTATTATTACTTTCAAGAAGCTTTATTATAAAATTGTAAACAGTTATCTTAGATTTCAGATGTTCAGGGCACTGAAATAGATAGCTTTGCTGAAATATGTTTATTTCAATCTTTCTTATTTGATGTCTACAAATATCAGATTCTTTTATGTTGTCAATCAGTCTGATCTCTTGAAGTACGGATGTCTTTCCTTGTAAGAAATCTTCTTTATGTTATTTATAGTTTAGAAATATTTTATTCGGCTAACAATGGACATTATTACTGGACTGGGTTAATTTAATACGATGTCAGGTAATTGAATGTTTTCTGTTTACATTTGGTCAGTAAGAAAAATTAGCTTGAATAGTTATTTTGACAACATAATGTTAGGTTAGTTAAACTTGATGTTTGGGCAGTAAAACAACAGTTTTTGAAATATTTGTATATACTTAGTTTGTAGAAGTAATGCGTACGCGTTGTTTTGATGACCAAAATATGCTTTTTAACTCGTCGAGTACCGTATTTATAGACACAATTAAAGAACAATAGGTTGCGGTCACCGGTGACCGTTTGGTGTTTGACAGTTTAAAATATACACTTCATCTGTCAGAATTTTTATTATTAGGTAGATTGGTAACGACAGCACGGTAGGCGCTGTGGCTAGGCAACCGGCTGCCGCACAACGTGTAACGGGTTTAATACTCGCACAGAGCAACTATTTGTGTGATCTACGAATTGCTATTTCGCATTTGGGTGTCATGGTATCATGTGTATGTGATATTGTATTTTTGTAAGCGCACTTACGATACAGGAGAAAATCCTAGTGTGGGGCAACGTTTTAAATAAATTTAAAAAAAATAGCGATATTGGACTCCAAAATTGTCTAAACTGCGAGCAGGATAGCAGAATGATTTAAAGTTTCGATAGTCCTTTTAAGACCCCTTATTAAGGACCTAAATTGAAGTACCTACAATGAGACCATTAATTTCCACCAAAGGTCAGGTAGGCAAGGAAGGTATGTAATCATTTTAGCCTACTATAAACATCAGGTAATTACTACCATGTATCTATCGGTCAAGGTAACGAAACAGTAATTGCTCACTTGCAAATGACCTTGGATCAATACGAAAGTGTAGCAATAAATCTGAAAGCATTTTAATATCGATCCTGAAACCATAAATCTTCTGAACCGCGAAAGCAAGGGCATAAGGAAGTTCCTCGCATAAATCTGTCAGCAACACTTGATTGCACGACTGTACTTGACTGCTAACAGCTTCGGCCTTTTATTGTACAGTGGTGCACGCAAGTTTTGGATTAAATGGCCTGATGGTAATTATATGGGGTTTAATGGTATAAAACGTAAATTGGTTAATGTTCAGTTTTAGGATGGTGGTGGCCTTGGGAGATAAAATTTATGGACTGTGAAGTTATTACGCAGATTTGGACTAGCTTGCTCGTTATTTGAAAATCTGTTCTAGAAATCAGCAGTTTTAGAAACCAATGCTATACTGAAAAAGACTGGTGAAGTTTCTGTTGTAGTGATTTATGAAGGGACTTAAATAAAATTTGTTAAAATTGGTGAACCTATTAAACGGCATTGTATGCATTTAGTATTTTGACATTGAATTGTTTAACATTATAGTTAATACTATATTTTAACATTTTGATGCAAATAATATTGTTACTTCTAATTGCTGCCATGCCATGTACCAATAATTTGTGATTCAATTTACTTGACATTATTATAATTAATAATTATTACTTAACTATTTCTACTATTTTTATTTTATAAAGGTTACCAACTTAATATTTCTACAACAGCAATGGTAGTGCATATGCATAGATAAATGACATTCTATTCTATTCTATTCTATAACGTTACGATATTTCTATCACAAATCTAATCGGACATACTTCTATTACCGACCACAAATTTTACTATTATTGTTATAATAGAAACTATAGTATTAAGGAGATACATCAATCAACAATAAACAGCTAGAGTAATTATCGCAGATATTTATCGATAGCTTGCGGCGTGTAAGCTTAGAGATAATCTCTGAGCTATTAATTAACAATAGTTAAGATTTCTCCGTTATATCAAATATGTATATGTATAGACACTCTATTGTGTTTGTAAATGTAAACCTTATTTTGTTTGTAGTACAGTTTAATTTTGAATGTTTGTTTTACTTGGGTATTGTACTGTTGTAAATAAAATGGTTTTTGTTTTTGTGTAACCTGTTTTAGTTCAAAAGTAGAACAATCAGGTTTTTTCAAATATGTGTCTTTGTACCAACTACGAGAGCTTTATTTGTATTGCAGAAAATACATAAGTTGTATATTTAGACTAGTGTATGGTGAAACGTATGACCTTTCAAGCTACCAATAGCCACGATAAATATTTGTATGACAATCGAAACCAATGGCTATCAATGATCTCTGAAACAAAACAAGAATTATTTACCCAAAAAAGACAGACAAATACAGACAAGAAGTTCTACTAGTTTCGAACCACAGAGGGGTCTGTGGTTCGAAACTAGTAGAACTTTTCTCAGTATTTTCATGTGAGTAACCCCCGATTTTTAGTTAATCTATAGGTATTTTTAATTACAAAATGAATTTCCAGTAATTTAACCTTGTATGTATACAACCGCGTACCTCGCAGCCCACATATTTATAATTTCTCCGTACTTGAGAGAACAACAAAAATTAATTTACCTTACAATTAAAACCTTTACCGGTACCGAGGCAATAGTTTACTCAGACTCGGATAGAACGATTAACAACCGCAACATGTTTCACATAAACCAACATAAACTAGTTTCCCCGAACACTTTCCTATTCTAATTAATTTTCTTGCGGGATCACGCCCCTCCCCCCTCTTACTAATGCAGCTAGAATCCCGACAAATGCTATTGTTTCGCAATTGCCATCGATTACTCGTTAATCCTTGTGGCGACAATTAAAATGGGATTTCAAGTATTTTATTTTATTGAGGGAGTTAAAATTAGAATATTTTTTGATTAAGGTGGCCTTGTCGTTTGAATAGTTTATAAGGATGGGTGCCCAACAAAGCCTCGATTCTCAAATAGAGCAAAGCATTAAGCAGTGAAAGTATCGCGTATAGAACGATAGGCTAACTGTATCAATTAGGCTATTACGTAAATGTCAATTCAAACTTTTGAAGTGAACTCGATCGCATTCTTGCCTGTCATTGGTCAAGATTATTTTCATAACCAATGCCATGGTTACGAGTAAACGTCGATTTTTCGAATCAAAACTGGCTAATTCAAAGTGAGTTTAATATATGCGATAAGTCGATAAACGAGCTGACAGATCACTCGATGGTGAGCAATCGGCGTCGCCCAATGGACTCCTGGAACACCAGAGGCGATACAAGTGCGTTCCTGGGCTTTTGAGGATTAGGAATTTGAGGAACGTTGGGGATTCAAGGATTGGGGATGATTAGACTGCCGGTAACCTCACTCACGCGATGAAACACAAAGCAAGCGTTGTTTCACGTCGGTTTTCTGTGAGGATGGATTAAAGATTATTTTGTAAAATTAACACAGGCTATCATTCTCACACCTTAGTCATACTCCAATCATAGTAATAGATACATTGGTACGAGAACTACCTTACAGTTGATTGCAATAGTGATCTAATACACCCATTCATTACTAACTAAAACTAAGCGGACTAGTAGACTAATATAATTGTTTCTCTATACATATCGATTGGTTTGAAATACATTCAATGGATTAGCTCTAAATGTGATTTTGTATGCTAATGGGAATATAATTGCTGGTGTTTTTAAAAGTATATAAAATTATTTATAGTTTGGTGTTCTAAAAGTAAGGTCGTTTGGTATTTTAGTATTTATTTATTGAGTTTATACGTTGGCTGAATGAATCATTAAAAATAGTCTATAAATTATTATCTCTAATCAGAATATATTTTTATATGATTTACTAGCGACCCGTCCCGGCTTCGCACGGGGGGACTTAAGATTTTTTACATAGTTTTACGTTTTATTTATATTTATTCTCAGTTTTTTTTTAGCGACCTGCCCTCCGTTGTCGATGTCGCGTCTTAAGGTAACCGATTGAACAATTCAAAAGTTATCTAGAGCAAACTTTTATAAGGATTGAACCATTCATTAAAACGATTGTTATGGGTAAACTATAAAAGGTAGACATATGCTCTCGCGGACTTTTTTAAAAATAATGTTAAGATAAACAATTCATCTATAGAACATTTTTGTATAACTTTAACTATATGCTCAGCGCACGCCACGGAAGGCCTCAGAAACGATACTTTTCCCCCGTTTTTAAAACATTTTTGGTTACTGCTCCACAACTATAGGACCTAGCGTGATATTATATAGCCTATGTTACTTCTGAATAATGCAGCTTTCGAATGGTGAAAAAATTATTGCAATCGGTTCAGTAGTTTTTGAGTTTATTCATTACAAACATACAAAAATACAAATCTTTCCTCTTTATAATATTATTATATATTATATTATATAGTATAGTATATAGTATTATAGTATAGAAGTATAGATGAAGAGAAAAATTGTCAGGAATCATTAAGAATACTTTAATAATCTTACCTTAACGACTGCCGGGCAAGGTCAAGGTCTCGTGTTCGATTCCTGGGTCGGGTAAAGTATTATTGGGTTATTAAAAAAAAATCTCAGTAACAGCATGGAGTCTGGAATTGTGCCCGGTATATGGCAATAGGCTCACCCCCTATTACATGGGACTCATAACATAAATGGTGATAAGTGGGTGTTACGTTACATTGTACAGTGGCATAATGTGCACCTCTGCCTACCCTTCGTGGATAAAAGGCGTGATGTTATGTTATGTAAAACTTTATAACTGCTGAAATATTCCATGGGCTTTCATTACAACATCAGGGTCATCAAATTTTTGAAATCAACAAAAAATCAATCTACATTACACTTCGACTTATCATGCTATTACCCTATTCACACTTCCTAATTGCGGTACAATCTACCCCTAAAACAAATGGGGGTGAAACTGCACCTTGATTCATTTTTAATAGTACTGCGTGTTGTTAAATTGCTCGTTGAATGCTTATATTATGGCCGTATAGTATGAAAGCGGAACAGGCTGTATAAGCCCGGGAAGCAGTTAGGAGGTTAACTGTTTGGCTAGGAGTTATGTGCCTGAGATGGTATTAGGCTGAACGTGATTCTTGGTGTTTCTTGTTTCAAGGGAAATACTTTTATTTATTTATTTATTTCTAAAAAACCTTACCTAAACTATCATGACAGGTTTCTCCATTGCGCTAGCTAGGCCTTAAACTAAATCTATGTAACGTCCAATTATAACAAAATCTTAAAGTAAAAAAAAAAAACAAAAATGAACAAATTCTTGGCTAAACTAAACTCAATAATCGAAAATACAAATAAAAAAGAAATTTTACAAAACAAAGAAAAAAAACAATTACTTATTTAAATTTAACAATCCTATACACATCATACAACACACCTAACCTCTAGTAGGTTAGTAGGTTATGTTATCTTCCAATCTGATGTGTGTTTGGAGTTCATGATGATACTAGATAATTATCGATCTTATGTTATTGACAATTTTTTTCTTCTCTTATTATATCTTGTGATTTATTTCGTTGCGGGAACCAAGACAGTTATTCATGTCTCTGGGACGCGCCGGACTTCAATGTTCTGTAGTTTTCATGGTTGTATCTACTATATATCTTAGCTTACAGCAGTTGAAGTGGTTTCTGGAGGTTGTAGCGGACTTATTCCAAACAAAATACAATTAGTTATTACTCTCAAAGAAATAGCTATCAACTATTTTCTAGCCTCCAGTGACATGATTAATATTTTACTTTATCTTTTTATTCATTTTTTCCTCTACTACATGTTACCACAATAATACTTCTTGTAAGTATATTTATTTTAGAACTGTAAACAGTAACTGTTATACAATTGTCGCGGAGGCCTGGAGGTTTAAGACGCTCGCTTATCATTCACGACGGTGCGGGTTCGAAACCTACCAACGGCAAGTACCAATGTGACTTTTCCGAGTTATATTACTTTATAGAGCATTTAGACATCAGTGAAAAATGGTGAAGAAAAAACATCGTGAGCCATCGTGATCCAATTACAAATTTGTAATTAGAACTATCTAATTACAAATTTGAAATCGCGTGGTGAATAATGCCGTGTGAGAATAGGCCTTTGGTCAGCAGCGGGCATTTATAAGCTGTTAATGATGATGATGATGAAACAATAACTACATCGTTGTACTGAGTACCTAACTCCTTTTCTTTTCCATACTATACCAATGTGAAATATTTAATTAACGCCTTCCATTTACGAATTTGAATTCTCGTTCTACAGATAAACACATAACAAAATATTCAGTAGGTGGTAATAGTAATACCATAAACAAGACTTCTGTCAGTGACTTTGTTTAGTAGTTTCGTTCCATACACAACAAATAACAGAGCCTAAATAGTCGGTCTATTTACGTGTATTTTCTATTATCTCAGTACGATCCAACAGCTGATTTACAAGACGAAAAGTATTTAGTCTACAGAAACAAATGAGTACCAGGCCTTCATCAGTTAAGTGGAGTACTCAGTTCTCGAGCTAGGTACCAATGTTCAATGCTAATGTCTGTACGTGGAACAACTAGAGGTAGAGCCGTTCGGTACGTATAACACGTCTTACCCACTTTTACCTACCTCTTAATAGCAGATCGTTACGCTAGATTGCGAATACAAACTAGGGTTGTTCTCCTGTCGATGCGTGTATGTGTATCTTCGGATTTATTTTTTATCAGACTCGTATTCAGAAATATAAAATACGTATGTGGTAAATGGCTGCAGGTATGAACGTTTCTACTTAGTTTTTTAAATATTTTCTTTATTAAGTTTTTTTGTCTGTCTTCTGTTAAAATATGTCTTAAAGGAATTCTTATAACACTTTGATTTACGAACTTTAAGCAAATAAGCATGGTACTGAGATTAATAGATACAATTAATCGAAAATATCTTCAATTAATTCGCAACGGGCACGCGTAAAGTATTGGTGAATATATGACGCCGAAGAGATACACCAGAATCATGTCATTTAAGTTTCACTGGTTTTACCTACTCCAATGGGAGACAGCATATTCTTACTGTACAAACGGCCTAGCTGGAACGATCCAATATTATCGATAGATTAATATTATAATACCTCGATAGAATGAACAGACAACACTAGCCAGCATAGTGCAGGAGCGGCGGTCGACGTACCTACGATAATGTTAACGTTAATCACGGGATCCCCGCGCCGTAATGAAGTTTCTTGTTAACTTTACTAAACACAACCTCTTGCACGCTCATGTCAACCTGGTACTTCGAACGGGAATCACATAATAGTATCGGGAGAAACTTTTATTTAGCTCTTAGCTTTTTCACGATGCCAATTTTCAGTTGCTTCTGGTAATGACATAATGGAAACTTCGTCACCAATTACCAATACAATTGTGACCATTTTTATTTTGTAAAACCAAAGATACAGTAGAAACAGTAGTTTTCTTTCCCATATAGGTACTTTATTTCGTAAACAATCAACACTGCAATCTCATCCAAAGATATTTTTAACGTCAGCAAAAGTTCCATTCTGATTACTTATTAACTAGAAGATGATTATAGTTTTTTCGGTACAATAACTAAGATCGTGAGTCTTCAAGAGTGTCGTGGTGGCCCGGAGGTTGAAGACACCGGAGGTTGCTTCTCATGCACGAGGGTGCAGGTTCGAAACTTACCAACGGCAAGTACCAATGTGACTTTTTCCGAGTTAAATGTACTTTCTAAGATTATTTAGACACCACTGACCAACGGTGAAGGAAAACATCGTGAGGAAACCTGGGCTTATAATTTCTAATTATAAGTTTGAAATCGCCAACCCGCATTGAGCAAGCGTGGTGATTATTGCTCTAACCTTCTCCATGTGAGAAGAGGCTTTGCTCAGCAGTGGGCATTTATAAGCTGTTGATGAACTAAGATCGGACATAAGATAAAATATTAAGAAAGGTGACACATTTCTTTGTACTCCCACACAAGGTCCAAGTGTCCCAAACGAGTAACATTCATTAATTACAAGAGGCGTGTGAAGCTGACAGTCACGGAGCATCGTACTTATGTTACTCATTCAACACTTTTTGGGACCAAACCAAATGAAGACAGGCAGTGGAAGTGAGGAGCTTGTTGAAAGGTTAGAAGTAATTGAGACAGCTTTACTTTATGTAGGTCAAACAACTTACAGATATACCTTTTTTTTGAGGGGGGAAAATCATCCAATGACTTCTCCCGCCCGGGTGAGGCGAGAGGGAGTGTCAGACTCTTACTGACTAAAAACCACCCCGTTCCTACTCCTGCACTTCGAGCCGGAGCCCCGGCAACCCGTTAAGTCTTCCGTGGCTCCGTATTGGCATTAGCCTTGTTGGGCCCCATCCGTGGTGGTCTGATGGCTCTTTGAGGCGCGCGCGGAACGCGACGCGCCGTACGCTCGGGCCTTGTACTGGTCGGGCGGCGAGTCACCCGTGCTCGCCGTCCAGGCAGATATACCTATGGTTTAGAATAATGCATCCTAAATCGTAAAGTTATGTAAATACAGTCAAAAATAAAATTAGTTAACTACGCATCCGGCTGCTGTGCAACTTTGCAGTCACAGGTTCGGTTACCGCAGGTAATAAGTGGCAATAACAACATTTTCCATTGTTAAATTGTTATTCAAGGCCTGGATGTATGTGGAATTCTACTTTAAAAAATACTTATGTACGGCAAGGTTTAAAAAATGTTCAACATTCTGATATCGCGAGCACAAGAAATATTCGTCGCATCATCGACATAATCCTTCCACCACAGAAACCGCACAAGTGCAATAAAAACCCCGACAGCTCACGTGTAACCTCGACGATAACATAATTAAACGGTAACACACTAAACTGCCTCCTAACAATTTGTGAGCTTTGCCCAAATCTGTCAAGTTTACCCATAAGCGCACTATTACTGGGCCACGTTTTGGCAACATGTGGTCGGGGTAAATTGATTTTATGCTACAAGTTTGACACCTTGTGTTTGTCCTTAAGATGTTTGGATCAAAGTGTGGGCAAAGTTTGGGGGCACTTGCGTGAAATTATATTGGTTGGCTAATATGTGTGTTGGGTAACTGTCCCGCTGAGATTCTTGAACACTTCTCTATCCCAAATATTCTATTTATTGCAAAGAAAGAATTTTGCGTTGTCGGTTTTTGGGACCGATATATCTACTGACCACTTCCAGATGAATAAAACTTTTCTAACTAATCTCATACGTTTGGATTGATTTTGAACGTGACTAAGTTTTATTGTATGCCGATATAAATGTATCTAGTAAAAATAAGATAACGTTCTTAGAATACACTAGGTTACTAGACATTCTGTTATTATTATATTTTTTCACGGCCTTCATAACAGTGTCTTATCTTGTCTTCTATTATTACACTCTTAAGTGATTATGTCCTAATCCGATGTCAGACTAGCTCACAGTTAGCCCAGAATATTATGAACTAGCTATAGAAATATAACGATACTAGTTCCAAAGAGACTTTAATTATTACAACACGGTAACAGTCATGTTATCAATTCTCGGGTACACGGAGGTGCAAGGTGGAGATATCAAAAATCAAACGCGATATAAAGCTATATCATATAAAGGGCCAGGGTTTAAATCCTGGTTACAGATAAAGTTTACAATTTATGATCTGCCGCCCACCTGCTAGACAAAGTCTGTGACATAGTGAATGCGATACGAATTCCATTTTTTGATAATTAACTATGTTATTAGTGTATTCTGATGAGCTGCCTTAACCAGTCATTGGAAAAAAAAATCGAATAAGTGACTGTCATTTGTTGACATGTTCAAAAATCGCAACCATAACAAAAAGAATCGTTTATATGTGAACATATAAACTCCATACTAAGTAATTTCTTCTATCAAATTCTGATCGCTCACTCATTCTTTTTTCAAGAAAAACTACTACCTAATATTAAAATTGCTGGCTATAAAAATTCTCAACTCACTAATTAAAATTAATATTAAAAAGTTGAAGCAATATAAAATGTTTGAACAGGGAATGCATTTAAAAATTCTTCTCTTGGCATATTATTATCACAAATACGGTGAAGATATAAATTAAACAAAATCATGTATCCAGTGCTGGGCACACAGTATCGAGCTACGTTCGAGGGCAAATTAAACAAGCTTCGATTCGTGAACAAACAATTACGTACACCCGCCCATCAGCGTACACCACAATCCCAAAACTCAATTTCAACCCTATCACTCAGACTTTAGGATGAAAATCCAATAAAGAAATCTGATAGATAGGATACCTTAATGTACTGTCAGTACAACCTTCACCCGCGGCTCTGCCTGATATCTAGTACAGTTTATCTACTACTGAATATAGGCCAACTCTATTGGTTTGCAGTGTGTAATATTTTTTGCTGCAGAACGTAGACTTTGGCAATAGGGATGATGACAGGGTATGAACATAAAAAATATAATTAGGTCGTCAGTTAGGTTAGTTATTTTGTCGTATAAGAAAACAATACTTAGATAAAACGATTCAAACTTTAGGAGTGGGAGCTAGCTACGTCATTTTAGAGTATAAATCGTACTAAAAATTACATGCGATATTTTCAAATCAATATATCCTCGAAACTCTTTGTTTCTGTAATAAAATAAAAATACGTGTCTACCAGACGGACATTACAGTAAAAAAATTTCATCTACTATTGGTAGATAATAATTAGGTAAGTCATACTATAATTTGTATAGTGCTTAGATTTGTAGTGAAACAGGCTTTCAATAATTGTCTCGTAGGTTTAGCGAGTTTTGAATTCGATTTGGAGTAGAAAACTATTTGTCATTATCAATATATTATCGGCCCTAACACGGCTGAATAAAGTTTCCTGCAATGACTTCCAGTTAAAAGCTACTTGGATCTAAACCTAGAAAATTATTATTGTAAAGTAGGTACCTAACCATTTAGTATCTAGGTCTTGAATAATTTTTTTATACTTGACAGGTTAACGTTTGGCCACTATCTCGCCTGGTGGTCAGCGATGATGCGGCCGACAATGGAGCACGTCTACCTATGAGCAACCTGTATACTGCAAAATGTTTTAACAGTTTTCCAATTACCCTCCCCTTCCCCAATCTCCCCACTCCCTGAATCCCCAACGATCCTCAAACTCCTAATCCCCAAATGGCCCGTAACGCACTTGTAACACCTCTGGTGTTCCAGGCGTCCATTGGGCGACGCCGATTGCTTTCCATCATGTGAACCGTCTGCTCGTTTACCGGCTTATGCCATAAAAAATCAGAACTACACTACACTTACTTCAACTTTTACCATCACTAAAAATTTCAGCTCAAAAACCCTAATAAATATTTATGTCAAACCTTCAATCGAACCCCACATCAAAGAAAAAACATGTTCAGTCCGGAGTGCAATAACAATGCAATAAAAACCAATTACTTTATACAAACACATAAAGGACAGAGGGGACTTGTTTACGTCATAAATAGAAGCCTGAATCGGAAATCGAACCGAGGACCGTTATCTGCTTACTGGTTACTTCTTGAGATGGGGGTGCAACGAGGGATAAATTTTCAGAAAAAAAACCTCAAATTTCTTTTTTGGAATATATTGAGCTAGAATGTTGTCCAGCAGTAGATATGATCATGATACTATTGGCCAAATACCGCTAATAACCAGAGGGTTGGTCTCTTTCTCGGTCAGAGGTTAAGTATTCCCATACAACGTGGCAATGCTTGGCAGCATTGCCACGTGGGAAAATACCCAGAAGGCTGGCGCCATTGATGGCGCTATTGATGTCGACGCAGACGAGTTCTTTGATGCTCTCTGTAAATAGTAATTTTTAGTTTTCATTTAATTAACGTCGCGGGTCGTCGACGTCGCCGGCGCCGCGACCGCGCACGCTGCTCATAAGGAAAAACTCCTCTGTGGTTCGAAACTAGTAGAGCTTTTCTCAGTATATTCACGTGAGTAACCCGCGATTTTAGTTAATTTAGTACGTCTCACGATAGTTATTACAAAAACATAGTTTTAGTCTGTCTTAAGTTGTACATATGATTTTTTTCCTTTCTTTATATCATTCAAATTATAACACCTTTTAGTATTTTGTACAAGTTAGATAATTATATATTTACCTCTATAGTTCATCTCTATACAACAATGTATAGAGATAAACTATAAAAACCAAAATACTTAAACGCCACCCAATTATAAGCCGCGCATAAGTATGTATAGTTATGTCACTATAAATTCTTTGC
Organism: Spodoptera littoralis; assembly: GCA_902850265.1. Taxonomy (NCBI): domain Eukaryota; kingdom Metazoa; phylum Arthropoda; class Insecta; order Lepidoptera; family Noctuidae; genus Spodoptera; species Spodoptera littoralis. Next base: position 14,203,584 of record LR824545.2, read on the forward strand.
ATAATGACAGAGATGGCACGATATTTATCTAAGTACTTCTTAATATAAGTAGCCTTTCACTATTCCAACGTTCGATCCTTAAATATTTAAAACGAGTGTAAGATTAAATCTAGTGCCATGGACGCAATGAACCAAGTTGTCAATTATTCAGTTAATAAATTTTCATATAATTGATAGCTAATAAAACAAATCAAACTAACAATAATTCACGGATATTATATGAATAAATTAGTGCATCAACTAATCCACTAATGATTGTTTTCAATGAATAATTACTATTCAAATCATAATTGATGAACAAACAAATTAGAAACTATCGCTGATCGTGCAAACTGATTGGATGTCGCATTAACTGATTGATAATAATAATTCATTGTTATGTAACACTAGCCTCTGCTAGCGGCTTCGCCTGCGTCGCCTATAAAAAGTGGCCAATGTATTATTTAAGACCATAATGTAACTAATGTTCCAAATTTCATCTCAATGAATTCAGCCGCTTTAACGTGAAGGAGCAACGAACAAACATGCAAATTTTCGCATTATTATATGTCAGGTATGATGACAGGGTATCAAAATTAAAAATGTAATTAATCCTTCAGTTATGTAGTGAAAAAATATTCGTAGTATTAGTCACTGCACAATGTAACACTCACATTTCACTATTTATGTCATGAGTGCCATGTAATAGGAGGTGAGCCTCTTGCCACAATTCCAGGCTCAGTGCTACTACTGAGAATTAAAAAAAAAACAGATATACTTAGCCCAACTCGAACTAAATCCGAGACCATGCCCGGCAGTCGCACTTGTGACCACTTGGCCAACGTGGCAGTAAGCTTATACAATAAATAGACAATGACAATTTAGTCAATGGTACCCGGTACGTACCGAGCCTATTGACAAGAGTGAGGGTCGCGTGTGCAAGTAGGTCAATCTACTGCTAACTACGGATCTGTTTAAGTGGAGCCTTCGATTGTTAGCAGTCCCTTCTGTTCTGACAAATCGTATTATCAATCATTTTGTTACGAGAAATTGCTGAAGAGCTGTTTCTTTTTCGCTCAGTATTTGGCAATAAAGTATGTAATACTTATAGTTCAGTTCGTTGAGTGTGCTGATGATAAATGATCTTAATTTTGTTATGTATAGCGTTGTAATTAATAATGCTCTGTGTGTCCAATCTTTCAATCTATATGATTGAGTTTTGGTTTTGTATCATTCATAATTGTGCCTTGATTATCAAGATTGATAATCTGTTTTGATTAAGAGGTTAAGATGCCCGCTTCTCATGCATGATAGTGCGGGTTCGAAACCTATAAACGGCAAGTACCATTGTTACTTTTCCGAGTTATATGTACTTTCTAATATTATTTAGATACCGCTGACAAACGATGAAGTAAAACAGGACTTATAATTTCTAATTATATAGCAAGTGTGGTGATTATAGCTCAAACCTTCTCCGTGTGAGAAAAGGTTTTGGTCAGTAGTGGGCACTTATAGCCTGTTGATGTTTGACGTAATCTGTTTTGAGTGCATTGATTTTTATCTCATTCTCAATCTAATACTTCCAACTTCTGAATATTGTTAGCCAAAGATTTCATTTTGGCTTAAGATAGATAAGAAGCAAACCAACTTATTATAAGTAAAAAAAAATGTCCCACACTAGGATTTTCTCCTGTATCGTGGGTTCATTTACAAACATACAAGTTCACATACACATGACACCCAGACCCGGAACAACAATCTGTGGATCACACAAAGAATTGTTCCGTGCGGGAATCGAACCCGCGGCGTGCCGCGGCTGCCGCGCATCGTGATGCGCGGCAGCCAGTTACCCAGCCACCTCACCAACCGTACAATCTACTCAACTACAATCACTATACCTCTAAAATACCCACAAACAAAACATAAAGCAGTAGCTTGTATAAATTACATCAAAGACAAAGCATTTCATTTGCAACCCACGTGTCACAGTGGCACACTGCACCAAGTTGTACTAGGAATACATAAAAAGCAAGTAAACCCACTTGAATCCAACCTCGGTGCGTTTATGTCCAAATCTGTCTCAACTAGGTCACTTGAAACAGGGATATAGAGAAGCAGGGTCGGATTAGACATTTACAAGTCTAAATCTTGCTATGGGCCCCGTGTAAATGGGCTCCCGAAGATTCAAACTCAAAATGGATATAACGTTGGTGATACATTTGCCTTAAACCGGTGATTTGTGATAAAGTCACTCCTTTTAATCCCCGAAAAGATAGAAAAAGCTGCATACTATTAATTGTAAATTTGATTTATTGTTTTTCATCAGTTGCTCACTAAATGTCACGCATTATATGGGTCACCCTCGCATTACATTAAAGACTACAGAAGAGATTATTATTGAGAAAAAATTAACAACATTTTGTACAGCCTTGTGCGCGAACTCAAAATTGCAGGCTTAGCAGTGTCAGATTCAGAAATATTAGGTAGCAGATTAAAGGTGCAATAGAAATTTTGACTGCCTACGGGCTCCGTGTATGTTTAATTCGGCCCTGGATACCAGGGTGCATACTTATGTGTTTACGACTCTAAGGGGGGCTGTATCTCTTGTTTATGGGGGAGACAGGTATAAACTTGATGTTGTACTAAATAAGATTGGTTTATGGGGCTTAATGTTGTGGAAACAGCATGGTAATGCGGTATGTTATGTGTAAAGGAATTCTAATTGTCAGGAGAAATGCTGCAGGTAGCAATGACTATTGAATTTAATGTGATAGTTAGGTGTGCCAGTGTCGTAAAGTTTGGGTTTTTACGTTTATCATTCCAACGGTCACTGTTGCCATTGTAGTTGGAAAGGCTCCGGCTTATCAGTGAACGCTGTTGCTTGATTGCTGTCAAAAATGTATAACGTAGACCATTTACAATTAAGGCTATACACTCAAACATTATGCATTCTATTTAACAGATTGTGAAACTGATTGAAAAAGAGTATCTTGCCTATAGAGTTTCTTGCTCGTTCTTCTCCATAGGAATCTACACCTTGGAATGAGCAAATCGCTTCACTTTTAAATGTTTATTGTCGACTTTCAATAGTACATTCTTAGTCTAATTGAATTAAACGATTTCGACTTTGACTTTAAAAAGATTATCTATCCCAGATATTACTTAGTTCAAAATAAGTAAAGAAAGAAATTAATATTTTTTAATTTTTCTACCTAATTTTTTTTATGGCATAAGCCGGGCAGACGGATCACCTGATGGTAAGCAATCGGCGTCGTCCATGGACACCAGGAACACCAGAGGCGTTACAAGTGCGTTACCGGATTTTTTGGGAATAGGAGTTTGAGGATCGTTGGGGATTCAGGGATTGGGGAGATTGGGGAAGGGGAGGGCAATTGGGCCTCCGGTAACCTCACTCACTCGACGAAACACAACGTAAGCGTTGCTTCACGTCGGTTTTCTGTGAGGCCGTGGTATCACTCCGGTTGAGCCGTCCAATTCGTGCCGAAGCATGGCTCTCCCACACTTGTTATAGTAGAATGTATGTATCTACATGTAAACAATATTCTACTACTTTTGATAAGAAAAATAAACAAAAAAAAAAAATTATTATTAAAAAAACAAAATACCCGACTGCACACTAAAAAAAGAGTAAAACAAGCCCCACAATAATATTGATCAATCAAATGCTAAAAACTAATTATGTAATACCGTTTAAACAATACCTATATTAAAATACACTACAATATGTGTTCGTAATCGATAGTTAAATAAACAGAAACTTATTTTGAATACAAATTTACTGAATATAATTTATAAATGTTGATGGAATGCATCGCAGGCGGGGACCAACAGAGGCTTATTTATAGTCATTTCGGTTGTGCACCATTTAGCAGAATTTTCGTTGGTGGCGGTCAAGGTGGTCCCCGCCTGCGATGCTTTCCATCAACATTTATAAATTATATTCAGTAAATTTGTATTCAAAATAAGTTTCTGTTTATTTAACTATCGATTACGAACACATATTGTAGTGTATTTTAATATAGGTATTGTTTAAACGGTATTACATAATTAGTTTTTAGCATTTGATTGATCAATATTATTGTGGGGCTTGTTTACTCTTTTTTTAGTGTGCAGTCGGGTATTTTGTTTTTTTAATAATACTTTTTTTATTTATAACTTTTTAGCTGTTTTTATTTAACGAAAATGTTGTAGATGTAGAGACTATGTATATGTAAGTACCATTTTAAATTATTTCGACGACATTTGGCTTTAGATTACGAGTGATGTTACTCCGCAACATAAATTTACCGCCAATCTGGGCTGTTGGTAGTGAAGAAGAAAAAGAACCGCGCGCGCACCGCGCCGCGCGCCGCATGCCAGGCCACGCCCTATCTTTTTGCTTGCTAACGCATGAGTTGCTTTGCGTTGACGCAGAATTAACATGTTCCCGTGGGAATTTTGAGAAAAAACGTATCCTATATTAATTACTCCCGTGATTGAAATGAATCTAATGATACCGCATACATATTTTTTTAAAGGGAAATTTAGAAAAAATATTATTATGTCTTTATCCCGTGGGACTTTTAGGATAAAATGTATCCTATGACACTCCCGTAATCAAGACAAATCTAACGATACCTCATACATCAAAATCCATCAAGCCGTTTAGGCTACAGGTGGTCACAAAGGAAAAGACATACATACATACTTACATACACTCGAAAAACATTACCCTCCTTCTTTGGCAGTCGGGTAAAAATAATGATTGATATTAAACTGTCAAACACCAAGCGGTCACCGGTGACCGCAACCTATTGTTCTTTAATTGTGTCTATACATACGGTACTCGACGAGTTAATAAAATGCTTGGTTGAAATATTGTTTTCGGTAAACGTAATCCGTTTGATCTAAATCATAAATAACAAAATATCACAAGTTGTTATATTTGATAAGTGTTTGCTCAACTAATCCAAGGGATTTACTCTATCTTAATTTATAACTAACTGTTTATAGTTATTTTGGATTATCTATAGTTATATGATACGTAAATTTAGACATTTAGATAGCTGGCTCGTTGGTCTAGGGGTATGATTTTCGCTTAGGGTGCGAGAGGTCCCGGGTTCAAATCCCGGACGAGCCCAAAGTTTTTTGTTATGTAAAATTTTCCAACAGAAATATCCTCTATTAAATATCATAATTCGATGGTAATTTGGCATGGACTACTATAATTGTTTATAGCTCCGAAGTTAATATTCGAAGCGTGATATTTTAATGATGAAAATAATTTGATTGGTCGATTATATTGGATAATGAGAAAAATAATAAAAGGTTCAAGTGGTGGCCGCTCATTAACAGCCACTTCGGCTCTTTATGTGTTTATTTTCAGGTTTTACGCGTTACAGCTGAAAAAATAATACCTCTATTATTATAGCTAGCAGAGTTTTGACCTTCTCAAATAATAGGTAATAACAAAATTGTTGTGATCAGATTATAATCTTAGGGCCGATTTATCAACCAATAGATCATTCTTAACTGTAGAATTAAATTGTCATTTGACAGTTTTTAATATGGCATAATTCTCAAATATAGAAAGTTATAAAAAACTAAGTATTTAAAAATCAGCCCTCAGTTCATACATACATACATACAATACATACACACATACATAACATCACGCTTTTTATCCCCGAAGGGGTAGGCAGAGGTGCACATTATGCCACTGTACAATGTAAACCCACTTTTCACTATTTATATTATGAGTCCCGTATAATAGCGGGTAAGCCTATAGCCATATACCGGGCACAATTCCAGACTCCCTGCTACTACTGATTTTTTTTTTAATACCCAGTAATACTTTGCCCGATCCGGGAATCGAACCCGAGACCCCTTGCCCGGCAATCGAACTTGCGACCACTCGGCCAACTAGATAGTCATCAGCCGTTAGTTTGTTAACAAAAATGTTACTGTATAATTATACTAAGCGGCAAAATGTATGAAAAAGTATAGGAGAAAAATAGTCTCCAAGGTCACATTCTCATAAGGTAATCTTGTTAGAGTATTATAAAAGAGCAGTAACAAACCTGAAATAAAATTACTTTCATTACACTTTAAAATAAAATTCCCAGTACTTACCTAACCCAAGCAAAATTTTCATCTCTGTAAATGATGGTACTTTACATACAGCGTCTCTATTACCTACACAAAACAACATGATTTCAGAGACCATGAAACCCAAATGAAACAATGTAACCAACAATTGTATTGTGAACCTGATTGAAAAAGAGTAACCTATGGAGTTTCTTGTTCGTTCTTCTCCATAGAAATCTACACTTTGGAATGAGCAAATAGCTTCAATAGAGGACTGACCTACAGACTGTTTTTTTTTAATTTTTCAATATTTTGTTGTTGACGTTCAAAGTGTTTTCCGGGTCTAATTGAAATAAATGATTTTTATTTCTTATATTTATTTCTCCTCTCGCAGGGCTGCAGGAAGAAATCCCATAAGGGATATGCAGTACCTATGTACCTCTGTTTTGTTATATATATATATATATATTTTTCTTCTGTGTATTGTCTATGTGGTGTACATGAATAAATTAGTAAATAAATAAATAAATAATAAATGATTTTGACTTTGACTTTGACTTCAAATATAATAATCAGGCAACAATTTGTTGCACTGATACATCATGAACAGCCCGTAAGAGTCAACTGCTGCACTATAGACCTCCTCTACGAAAAAGGGATTTGTCATAATCTACACATTTAGCAAACGGGTAGGATATCGCAGTTTAAAAAGGATCAGGTTTTTCAGAGAATGCTGCAGCTCAGTCTCTATTAAATATGAAAAAAAAAGAAAATAAAACATTTATTACGCCACGACACCCAAATAGACGTAAATATGGGTGCAAAGAAGAAGGCTACGGTGCGTTGCTGCGCAAAAGGCCGGAGCTCAGCTTAATACTGTGGCTTAATATGCAGTTAGTTTCATTGTTGATTCTTCTGGCACCTGCGTGAAGAGAAGGGAGTAAGGGTATGGTAAAATACGGCATACGGTGTACGGTATACGATACCCCCACTACTTGTACGTACAAGCTTAAGGCTCCGTAAACGCAAACAAAATAAAATTAAACGCCGAGTTTTTATTTGATAAGATGTGATGTGGTAGGTTACTGTGTGCCGGAAAATTTTAGGGAAAAATGTGACTGAAGTGCAAGTAGAAGTTTAGTGGTACAAACATTTTTTTATTAGTGGCCGAGTGGTCGCAAGTGCAACTGCAGGGCAAGGGGTCGCGGGTTCGATTCCCGGGTCGGGCAAAGTATTACTGAGTTTTTTAAAATCTCTGTAATAGCACGGAGTTTGGAAATGTGCCCGGTATATGGCAATAGGCTCACCTCCTATTACATGGGACTCATAACATAAATAGTGAAAAGTCGCACTTGCGACCACTCGGCAATGAGACAGTCAATTTCGATTCGATTTGAAAAAGTTCGATTACTTTAAACGAAAAAAAAGTTAGTACTAAAGCCTCAATATTAGTATAATACTTACCTTCTTTTCAGTTTTGATACAAATATAAAATAACCAAAAATATGTAAAACTATATTTAATTTACTTTCGCTATAATCAGGATATTATGTTTATTACGTTACTTTATTTAATTACCCACTCAATTATAAAAATATCGGTTTCAGAACGAAACCAACTTTATTGTTTTTATAATATAGCGTTATAAAGTAAACTGAGGATGCTATAAAAGTTATTATATTATTAAAAGCATTCGCATGTTTTAATTATAATTGCACAAAGTTCAACTTTAAATAGAAATTAATATTATTTTATTGTTATGTGAAAAAAAACATTTATTAACATGAACAATAATATATGTACGTTGACTGGTTGACATAGTGTAGTCATGGGTTTCTATAGATTTTTATAGGTTTTCTATAGGTTATTCCTCCAATTGTTTTTTCTAACATTATTTCCCTGGTGGAGTAGTCTTAAGCAAGACGAACTAAGAGATCTCAAGTTCGATTTCCAGCTTTTAAGACTGTTTTCAGTATTAATGAAAACTCAATAGTCCTCAGTAACTATGTATAGTCATAGACACGATATTACATGAAAATAAATTGTACTGATATCTGGATTGAAGCCTGCATCGGTTATTCTATTAGGTATGAGCATCTCTGCATACCACTTTGACGACAAAAAACAAGATGTCATATTATGAACATAGACACAATCCTCAAAGTGATATTTGAGTATCGATAAACCTATAAACATTAGCCCATCTCTATTTTGAGCCTATCAACATAATTCGGTATTTTCCCTAGAGCTGGCAGTCACATCCGTTGTATGCTGGAGATTAATGCCGGTTCAATTAGCGTGGTTAATTATTGACTATACGAGTACGTGTGGGGGCTGCATTTCCGGCTCTTATTAGATCAGTTCAATACTTCGTGGGGGTTCATTATGTTTTATAGAGATAGACTATACAGCCTTATCTGTCTTATCAATAGAAAAAGGAGCTACACATACAAATTTGTTGTTTGTGCATAAAAATGTTCATGTTGGTCTAGCTAATGGTCTTCCTGCAGGAGTAGTCAGGTATAAAAGGAGCGAGTGCATATGATTTTGCCAAGTGTAAAACAAAGTTCATATAGGCGACTTGTAAGGCTTGATATTAAAATGTTTGTCGGTAATCTTGCATTAAAATACGATAATTACTTAATAACTGCGTCGCAAGGGTATCTGCCGGGCAAGGGGTCTCGGTTTCGATTCCCGGGTCAGGCAAAGTATTATTGGGTTTTAAAAAAAATCTCAGTAATAGCACGGAGTCTGGAATTGAGCCTGGTATATGGCAATAGGCTCACCCTTATTACATGGGACTCATAAAATAAATAGTCAAAATTGGGTGTTATAATGTACAATGGCATAATGTGCACCTCTACCTACCCCTTCGGGGATAAAAGGCGTGATGTTATGATGTAAATACTTTATAAATAATCAGCAGCGTGTAGATTCAATTGTAATCCATAAAGCTAAATTTAAACTCCAACACATATTTGTATGTCTTAGCATAGACAAAACGCACTGCGTATCTTTAATATCTATGGTTTTTTGTTACCCATGTTTTACAAATATTAATTGATTGATTAGTTTTTCGTACTTAGTTTTTCCAATCATTAAACCAAGTCCAGCACACACCCAGCAACCTACTACATAGCAGCCGGGAGTTTGTGTGAAAATTGAATTGTTTTGTTTAACACCCTCACTAGGGGAGCACATCACATACGGAACCCCTTCGAGGGAGCCATACATATATGTATTACGTATTTATTTGTGGAGCCATTTCAATTGCTGATCGAACCACCAGGAAAATGGAGAAGACTTGAGAGAGAAGTCTCTCGATATACGTGGTTTGATGAATTCTATTGATCTCTAACTGTAGACGTAAACAAACGTATGTTTATATGCATCAGTATATTAACATACTTTTCCTTGAAGCGTCATTATGTAATTTAGTGATTTGGCTGGTATAAATGGGACAAATTGCTGTCACAAAAACGCAGGATTGTGTCAATTGACACATCCATTCATTTAATTAGATAAAGTTTAATTTTGTAAGTTTCCATTGCATTGCAATCGATATAGTAAGTCTAAGATTTTTACAAAACCAAATGTTTGACTTAAGTAATGGTACACAATTAAAGAACAATTGGTTGCGGTCACCGGTGTCCTCGCGGTGTATGACAGTTTAAATAAATCCATTCACAGTCATATTATAGCATTTACTACTAGTAAAAACATGAATGAAAAGTATATTGAACAATAAAACCACCAAATAGTTAACTTCAAACATTTGAAAAATAGTTTAAGCAGAATAATTCGAGTGCTACCTCGCCACTTGTTCCTCGAAACGCTTTATTTCTACAACTGGCTGAAGCAAAATTTTTCCAAAAGAGTGGCGGGAACATTTTCTTTTCTTTTCCTTAAAATAAAATCACAAACACTTCCTTTGGTTATGAGCCATAAAACGTTTAATCATTTTAATTTATTTTACGACCCCCGACTTGAACTGATTTTTTAATGCCAATTATGTGACCTGTTATATATTAGCCTTGATATTTATTGTTTTCGGAAATTTCGTCGGCTTTTTTGTTTACCTAATGAAGGTAATTGAGTCGTTGCGTTGGTGTAATTTTTAAACATCACGGAGCTTTTAATTTGTAGACGTGTATAGAGGTTGAAATTGTTTTAATCGGGAACTGATGACTGTTTTTACCGACCATCCCTGAACCGTCTTTTAACTAAACGTTTCTTTAGCGCTAAGACTCTCACATGAACTGTTAGGTATCAATTATAGGTTGGTAAAAACAAAATATCGTTTAAAGTTACCTATCTTACCTTAAGGGTTCCTCAATTTTATGAGAAGTTCTTTGTATTGAAATCCTAATTCCTGGGACAGAGTCTAATTCTGATGCTGATAAAGAGTATTAACAATAGTCATCACTATTCTCTATTAAGTCAGTCTGGTAATCCTCCCTAAGAACAACCTCTATGAAGATTGCATGCCTCATATTTATATCATAATCCTCTATATTACCACAAACTCTCTTAAAAATATCTCGTTTTTTTATACTTGGCGTCTTTTTATGAGCAACAGTATACGGTGACATTCCCTTTTTATAGCTCCAAAATAGGTCATTATGTCACTACTAAGGAGGTTATAGAGGGTCCACATTGAGAGGGAAACACTCTTTATTGGCAAAAGACATGGAACAATTCTGATACGATTTTATTGATAAAATTGGTTTCTCCCTTAGATAAGGTTGATTTTCTGGTCGGAGGGCGAATCCCGTTCTGATATTTTTCCGTCTTATCCAGTTTTTTGTCGCCTTATTTGCGATGGATAAAGATCACTGTAAAATCTCTCCGGGTGTGTTTGTCAAAAATTACCTCAAAGTACAATGCTTTTTTAATATGAGTAGGTATAATCTGATGTTACGATTGTCTTTAGGTATTTATATGACGTTGGTTGCTTGTTTGCTAATCTATCATCATGATCAACGTCATCAGCCTATTTTAGTCTACTATTGAACATAGGCTTCTCCAATGGTACGCCACTGAGCACTACTAATGCCTAGTCTATCTCAAAGCTGATCTCATAAATTATTATTATTTCACATTCCCCACACTCTAGTAACATACTCTCACATCGAAAGAGGGTTAACAACAACAATATTTTCTATTCCTTCCTCCCGGAATGAATCAATTTAATCCATAAAACGAAAAGCATGGCAGGCAAACAAAGGGTGAGCTTCGTAAATTCAATTTGAACGCCAATAATCGTATTAATCTGATTCCGGCCATGTTTGATTTCCTACTGAAGCTCAGACATGCTACTCCTGACAATGATTTTGTGTATAATGCTTTCTGCTTCTTATTTATTTTCACGCTGTAATGGAATTCTTAATATATTTAATTGATGAAAATTGTTAGGTTACTGGTAAATGTTTTTTTTACAATACTCAACACTGCCTCTTTTCATACCATACCATGTCATATTAACTATGAAAATGGACATTTGGATTATTGAAAGTAAAATAAGAATTCTGTAAGAGACCACCTCTAATGATCAAGATCCTATGACAAAGTTCTTTCGAAGTATATTCTACTGCGTAAATAAGAAACAAAACAATCGATCAAAGGCTTACTCAATAAATGGAGTATCGTTCGAATCGGCAGTCATTAACGGGAGTGCCGACAATGTTTCCAATTTACTAGATTGCTAAAATTTAAACTCGCGGTCGGTTGAAAATAAATCGGAATTGTTTAGCCAACTTTTGGCAAGATTTCATGTAATTTTGGGCAGTTGGACGAAGATTGGAAGCTGTATAGGGTAGATGTGATTTAGACCGGTTCCCAAATATTATTTTGGTAAATTTCTCTCTTGTTATCCAATTTTGTTTTCCTGAATCTCGGTTGGGTTTTGAAAATCTGTGCATGTTATGAAACGACAAGATTTTTAGCTGTATGAAGCAACAGTCAGCATTTTAAGATATGAATCAACATGTTTATGGATTTGGTTAAATAAATAAATATGCTACTCTTTATCGGCAACAATCATGTCAATTTTTATACCAAACTTTTTTCTGCAAAATAAAATAAGGGTAAAGAAATTTTTCACCAAGTCGGTGCAGAATTTGTAGACAGTTGACATCTGTAGAACGCCTTCTCTGCCGCTTCTGGAAGCTGAATTAATGCCAAAACATCGCCGAACACTGATTTATTTTGTCTGACAAGAAGAAAACTTTAAATGCCCATAAAATTTTGTACATTTCGGTTTCTGGATTTTATCTTACATTTCTTGGAAAAATTGTATTCAAAAGTATTTATGTTGTGGAAGAACTAATTTAGTTAGGGTTTTTTGTCATTCAGATATTACAACAAACACGTAGACCTACCATAATACAAGAAACATTGATGGAATATGAAGAAACATGTATATTTGTTTGTTTTTAGTAAACAAACAGAGAGTTGTCTATCCCCATCGCACCTCAGTTTATAGCGTCCCTGTCAATCCGTCATTTCCCCAAATCTTCCGTTTGCATGTAACCCACTAGTAATTGGGTCACGCCTGTTAAGACTAATCGTCGAATTAAATCTAGTTTAATTGCAATCTTACCGAAACGCCAACAAGACAGATTACGAACGTAAACTTGATGGTAAACGTTAAGATTTGAATTGGTAATTGGTTTCATTGTTTAAATTATTCATTTGTGACTACTGGGTTATGGTTTGATGGTGTTTGGATGAAGAGTTTAGTGTTAGATGTGCGTTGATCCGTCTAATTTGTGAACTGTCTGCTAAATTAATTCCAAGTTTGTGTGTGCTTGTTAATTCAATAAATGCTCTGTGAAGTGACGTCGTGTGAGCAACTTAATCTGTTTAAGAATTGAGGGTTGATTTACTAATCATTTTGTGATGGATTCAAAAATTTTCTTCATTTTGTTTAAGCGTTTAAAAACGTTGATTATATGATTGTCTATGTTATTTTTTAGTACATAATTCAGTGACAAAACGGAATATGTTTAATAATTCATTGATAACGTAGCTAGCAAAATATAGGTTTTACTAACTAATGGAGGGTTTACCATTTAAATAAAGTGATCAATATAAAAAAAAACACTAGACGAACAGATGTTTAACATTAGAAATCTAACCAAAAAAATTGTCCGCCATCTTATTGCAATGTACACAGGTTTTTATCGAACATGCCTCAAGACTTAAATGGATATTACGGGAATCGATCTTGGATCCATTACCCACACCACGGCTAGGGAATGTAAATGTACGGGGAGTTGGTTGTGGCGGGAACGCGCGCCATCTTGGATTGACGGAGAGAAAATTTGTTAATGGAATTGTGGTTAGCTGTGTGTCTAGTACTATGTTTGTTATATTAATAGGTACTTGGATTAATTTAATTACGGGAACTTGCATAGATTAAGACATAAAAATACTAAAGGTCCTTTAGAACAAATGTCGGCGAATTAAATAGACATTCTATTTTCTTGTTGTGATTGTGATAGTATGTAACATATTTTGACTCTGAATTTAATATAACAATAAAAAAAAATTGCGCAATAAATTTTAAGTAATTATTACACTTGAACTTTAATGAAGATAGCTCAGAATAATTGATAATAGAACAAGATAGTACATAAGTTTCTAAAATGTAACTATCACTACGCTCAACGTGTCCAGCCAAAATACTATTCCGTATGTTCCACAATACCTCTATGATCGCAATAAGAATTCGCCAACGGAACCCTCAAAAAATCATCTCGAATCCATCGAGATAGAATAAAGAGGGATTTTATATTCGCCTGAAAGCCCCTAAATACAAGTTCAGAATAAAAGTTATATCTAACATCTACATTTTATTTTCTTAAGATAAAATATGAGATGAGGTCGCTATTATCTAAGCTGAGCTGGGTATTCATGAAAGGAACAGTAAGAGAGTAACCAAGCTTTACGACTATGCTTTCCTAAAAGATCTGGCAGAGACGTTCTTATAAACAACAAGTTTAGATTAATTATTTAGAAAAAAAAATGTCCCAATCCATATTTCTGGTGGTCTTTGAGACTTAGAGACCTGATTTAAGAAGGTTTTACGTTTCACAAACGTTTTGCAATACTACCCGGGAGTCGAACCCGAGACCCCTTGCCCGGCAGTCGCAATTGCGACCACTCGGCCAATGAGGCAGTCTAACTAAATGTATTAAATTAATACCTATCATTTGGTTTCCACGTGGCTACAATTATTATATAATTTATGATAATCATAGGCAAAAACAATATAAAATGAAATCAATTCATACTAAGAAGTCAAGGCTATTATTTTCACAGAATAATTATTGTGATTTGAAATAACTAGAAGGTGTGTCAGTCTGGTTACTTTTTGAAACACAGATTATAGTGTTTACGGTTTTAATAAATAAATTATTAGTCATTAGGTTCTGCGACTCAGAAAGAGAGAAAAACTGCCTCATTGACCGAGTGGTCGCAAGTGTGACTGCCGGGCAATGGGTCTCGGGTTCGATTCCCGGGTCGGGCAAAGTATTACTGGATTTTTAAAAATTCTCAGTAATAGCACGGAGTCTCGAATTGTGTCCAGTGTATGGCAATAGGCTCATCCCCTATTACATGGGACTCATAACATAAATAGTGAAAAGTGGGTGTTACATTCTACAGTGGCATTAAGTGCCGTAATGTGCACCTCTGCCTTCGGGGATAAAAGGCGTGATGTTATATTAAGTTCTGTAGTCATTAGGTAGCGTTGAACCTTTCCAGGGCAAGTCTAGACTTAATGATATTGTTTTAAAATTTTAGAAAAGTCAAAAGAAACCCAATAGTACCTATACATATTTGTCCGATCTGGGAATAAGCCTCTATGCTCAATAATCGCACTTTACAGCGAGGTTTTCAATATTTTTAGTTACAAAAGTATAATAGAACATTTCATAGTATATATTCACTAAATGACAGCCACAAAGATAATTATTTTACATGCGGCAAATCGACCACAAATACCAATACGCTGTGTTTTGCGGTGCGGTGTAAATCATTGACAAAAATAAATTGTGTGTGTGCCGTATGGGACAATTATATTGTAGTAATTATTTGGTTTTAGAATCGTCGCAATTTATTGTAGCATAAATGAAAACTGACTGTCGAACGGTAGGGCAGAATTTATCAAATTTTAGAATTTCTTATTTCAGTAAGATCTCTATAAATATATGTCCTCAATTCGTAACTTTAAGGTACCTATGTCATTTTAGTGCATTAAGATATCTATTATTTAACCTATCTATAGGAAAATTTCTCAATAATAACACTGGATTAGACTGGATTCTGGAATTGAGCATGTACCGGTGATGAGGATATATGGCAACAGCCGCGCCCAAAATTACACCACTACCTATCCATTTAAGGATTAAAAGGTGTGACAGTTTGATTATGAAATTAGTTCAATATCTTCACTCAGACACAAACCCAGGCATAACTTTACAGACAGACACACACTGTGAATTAAAGAAAACAAGGAAGGGTTAAAATAAAGTAAGATAGACCGCGTGTGATTCAAACATATAGCGGCTATAGAAAAATACAAACGTACCAGCTCGGGGCTAAGCAGAATTTATGATGGCATGTGTCGAGAGCTGCACCGTATTCAGGGATGATACACGATAGATATGAGAAAAATAAGTTACTTTATGAATGACGTCACAATTTTAGCAGGTCTATGACTGGTCTGTTTATCTACGAGACTGATTCTTAATTGGTTATTTAATGTATTGAACGACTGGAGACAAAATTAAATAAATTCTCAAATTCACCATTCGACACTATGATTTGGATCCAACACCTAGCTTCAGTGACAGACAGACTGATGGACAAATCAATTTTCACGTATTAAACTGCCTAATTAAAGATTAACATAAGAATAAATGCTTTCGTTCTAACTTTAAAATTATTTACGTCGATTTTAATTAATTACGTCATCAAAACATGTTTGACACACAAGTTGAATGCAAATATAGGTAGAGGATTTTATATAAAAAACCAAACAAAATGTACTAATTGTTCAATCACCAGCTTCATGGTTAGATAAATCTATCCTATATTTTTAACATAATTTACATTAATCCCAAAATTCTATATTGCAAAGTAAATATCATCCTAAAATGTTTGCAAAAATACTATGCCACAAAATACCATTTCTCACAGCCCTAGAGATCTGGTAAAGCGTGACTTATCTAGCCTAGAAGTGAGCGGCAAGCAAACAGGCTGTTGGCCTCTCATTCAGGCTCCAGCCTATTGCGGCCGACACTTATTTTGCAGAAAACACTCTTTACACTAGCTTCGTAAACTTGTTACTTATCTGAAGAATCTGCATTTGAATTCAGTTGAATGTGTTGATTTTGATTGGGTTGAAAAATTATGTAAGTCGTAGGATTAAATTTAGATTTACATAAAAATAATGAGACTTACCGCCGTACTCAGAGTCATTTATTGACCACTTAACCCAGTCCTTAGCAATAGGGTAGATGACTATTTTTAATTTTAATGTCCGTCTGGTTTAGATTATTTTAAAACATTACACACGTATTTTTTATTTTTTTAAAGAAACAAATATTTTCGACGATATTATATTGATTTGAAATGTCGCGTGACGTCACTTTTATGTACATTTTATACGTAGAAATGACGTTTTATCCCCCACTCCTAAACTTTGATTCGTTATATCTAAGTATCATTTTATTATACATCAAAATAAAAAATACGTGTCTAATATATTTTCATTACCTAACTGACGCACTAATTAGATTTTTAATTTTCATACCCTATCATCATCATCTCTATTGTTAGTATTATTTTAAAACGACATAATATGTCAGTCTATGATAACAAAGATGACTGAATGGTAGTTATGAAGGTTAAATATCTTCACTTAAAAACACTACTAGCGCTTTCCCGACCCCTTTACTTCGATGAAGAACTGTTTTCAAGACTGGCTTAATAAGCTTGAAAATGGAACAAACGATGAAAGTATCACTTCAAACTCTTTGTTAAATCATACTTCTGTTTGTCGTTTCAAATTCTTATTATTTTTTGTATTTTGAAAAATAGATCAAATAACTATGACTTTGCGTTGTCTATGTTTAATTAACACATTACATTTTACTATCCCTTTGAAGAACAACAAGCCTGACATTACAATTATTACTATGTATGACAACTCGAAAACTTGTCGAAAATATTGTTCTATTCAAATGGGCGTCTCACTTGAGGCTAATAAAATGATGTTGTCGAAGAGGCCAGTCCTTGATCCAGTTAGAGTTATGGGCCCAAAAACAAGTAAAGTTCAACAATAAAATTAATTCAGCGCACTCAAATCTGTGTGTTATGTTCACAAAACGAGTATTTGGCTTCGTTTGCATAAAGATGTTATTGTTTAGCGTTTGGAAATTGCTTCCATTGAAATTTTGTTGGGAAACTCAAATGCAGATTATTTTCGAATTGAAATTTTGTAATCAGTCTATAAGTGTTTTGTTATTGGGCAATTGTTTCTTTATAAAAGTGGAAGCCATCTTGGAATGTTTTAATCAATACCCTTGCTAAGTTGATAATTTGTTCTGTTCAAAATAACTGGACAAGTATAGCATTATAAGTATTAAAAGTTCGTTAAGTTATTTAATCCAACTACATATTATGAAAAGACACATTAGTAGATACAAGGTTTCTATTATTGTGAACATACTTATTCTCTTATTCTTAGATGGTAAGTTAAAAAGGGGCGGTCAACGCTGCTATAATACCTGTTTACTATATACCTGTTCAAAATATTACGAAGATAACTAAACCCATTAAATTGCAACGATACCTACCTATCGAGAAAGAGCCGTGACTTTTTCCGGAATATTCCGGAAAATTTTAAAGGTGCAAAATTTTCCGGTTCGGTAATGGAGTTTGGGCTGTCTACTAACAATTTATGCGGTGGCTTAGTGTCTACTTCTGGTGCAGGAAATGTGTGTCACTCTAAAGCTGTTCTGATGCGAGAAAATATTTTCCTGCGACCATGTTTATTTTTGGTGGCACACTGATTTTTGGTTGTACTAATTTTAATGTCTTTATGGCAAGTTTTTCAAAGAGAGATTTGGAATACACATAGTTTCACAAAAATAACAAAATGTTTGTGTTTTGATTTATTGTTCTGCATAAAATAGATTAAGCTATAAAGATTCCTGCATCTGGCTAGAAATAAAATCTACATATTCACTATACTATATAGACAGAAAACGTAATACTCAATAGTAACATTTGTTGCGTGTTAGTCTATTTAGAGCGTATTTTAAAATGTTAATATTAAGTGTGCCGGCTCGACCGGAGTAATACCTCGTCCTCACAGAAAATCGACGAGAAACAACGCTTGCATTGTGTTTCGTCGAGTGAGTCCAATTGGGTAATTGGGCTTCCTGTCACATCACTCCCCCTCCTCAATTTTTTCCAATTCCCGAAACCCAGATATTTCTAACCCCCACTTTTAACGCCTCTGGTGTTGCGGGTGTCCATGGGCAGCGCCGATTGCTTCATCAGGTGATCCATCTCCTCGATCTTATCCTATACAAAAATCAACAACTTATATTATGTATATAAGAGTGTAAAAGAGTACTGCTAAAGAGTGGAATTCCTTGCCAGAGTCTGTATTTCCTGAAGGGTATAACCTGGGAGTCTTCAAGGCCCGAGTGAATAGGTTGCTTATGGGACGACGTGCTCCATCGTAGACCGCATCATCGTTCATCATCAGGCGAGATAGTGGTCAAACGTCGCCCCATTAAATATAAAAAAAAATCTCAATATAAAAACACCATTGTTGTTTAAAACCTCAAAGTACTGTTTGAACAATGTTTCTCGGTTCGATGACAGTCTGAAGTAAGTAATTGTGTGATTTCGTTTGTTTTGCTCTTTTTACCGTTTCTCTGTGTGTCTGTTTGTTGTTGATAGTGATGAAATGTTGACTGTGTTACAATCACTTCTGATCATAAAGTGTTTGAAGTGTTGGGGAGGGTTTTGATGTTCTGTTGTAGTATTTGTAGGAAAGCTTTATTCTCTTGTTCATGTTGATTCTTAGTCGGACGGGGATGGGAAGATGAAAGGAAATTTTTGCTTGAATGCCTAATGCTTAGTGACAACAACAAGTATTTTTTTTTAAGGGGGGAAAATCATCGAATGACTGCTCCCGCCTGGGTGAGGCGGAAGGGAATGTCAGACTCTTACTGACTAAAAACCACCCCGTTCCTTCTCCTGCACGTCGAGCCGGTTACCCGTTAGGTTCTCCGAGACACAACAACAAGTATAGCTAGTGTAGGACATTTCAGTATCTTATGTTTTTTTTTCTAATGAAATAATCTTTACTGTAAGTCCTGTAGCTCTCGTAAATATATGTAGCTAGTTCGAGTACGAACTTTACGTGATTTTACGATGACAGTTTAAGTGATTTTATGAATGTGAAATGTTAATTACTTAGTCATTTCTGTCAAAATAACAAACTTTTGCATGCTACGTTTTTATGTTAGCGAAACATGTTGAGTTATTGTAATATTAACACTAATATAACTATGTTTTACGCAAATAAATGATTTACTTACTGCTTACTTCAATTCTCATATGATTAAATAATACCAAATTTCCAGATTCCTGATCTAGAATTTTGACCTACAACAACATTAAAAACAAATAAACCTATAACCCAGTCTAGACATCTTTCCCCAAGAGTCTAATATTCAAACCGAGTTGCTAGGTTGTCTGAAATGTCAATTATAAAAACAGGAGTCGAATTCACGGCCTCGCGTGCCTGTACATACTACACCGGTATTATAGCCAGCTCTGCCGAAACGGAGTGGCTTGTTGACATCAATTCTACACACTTGATAGATAATAATGTCGTGCTTGGAGTAAAAAATGCCAAGTCATGATTTTTGGCTGTGGAACAACGCCTGTACTTAGCCATGTTGTGAATACATTTTTTTGGAGTATGAATTTATTAAAGTTTGGCATAATTCTATCCTGCAAGATAACGCATACTTCTACTCATCTTATTTGAGTTGTAGTCAAAACTTTCGTCATAATGATTTTGTCTTCCTCGATGGCCAAGTAGCCACAAGTGCGACTACCGAGGAAGGGCTTCTAGTTCAATTCCCAGGACGGGAAGAGTATTGCCGAGTTTAAAAAAAAATCTCAGGAGTAGCACGGAGTCTGGAATTGTGCCCGGTATATGGCAATAGGCTCACCCCAGATTACATGGGACTCATAACCTAAATAGTGAAATATGGGTGTTACATTGTACAGTGGCATTAAGTGCCGTAATGTGCACCTCTGTCTACCCCTTAGGGATAGAAGGCGTGACGACGAGATTTAATTATTTGTGCATACTACTAAGATTAGTTCCTCCTACGAGAAAGCACAAGCACATTTGTCTTGAAGTCATTGTAACATTATCGTTATTACTTTTAAGATATCCAAATAATTCAAAGTCATAAAGATGTGTGAATTCATTCAGAGAGAACTGTTCCCCATTACTTGAGGTTATTACCCTTATTTCTCCAAAGAAGTAGGCAGAAGTAACAAAGCTAGTCCAAAGCATTGTCTATAACAAAATAACTGCCTTGTTTATCTATAACTGCACACCATGACTTCGTCCTACTTGCTGAGCTTCTGAAGTTCTATACAATAACAAGAAAGTAAGAAAACAAACAAACTATCCGGGAACACAACGTTTTTATTATTTTTTCCTTCCCTGGTCTACAAGCTCGTTCATTATATAAAAACTGATTATTGTTGTTTACGGTGTACGCTGTTTTGGTTGGTGAAGATATTAAAGATAGCGACGAAAGCAAATAGTTACAACTATTTTTATTAAAAGTTATATTAGTGAAAACCATTTTCCGTATAGGCGTATTACTATGAATAGGAACGGGAACGAGTTTTGTAGCTATTATGAAATAAGACCTCAAGAGAAAAGCTTCAATTTGAGTCAGAGATCAAACCAAACAAAGAATTATGATGCCTTACCAAATTACCAACTGCAATCTAATAGTATACTCGTATAAAAAACTGTATTGGACATACTGATTTGAGATCCAAATGATGAAGGTCGCAACAACTCGCCTTTAATTAAAGTGTTGTTACAATTATAAATCTCCATATCAAAGTTCAAACTCATTAATCAGCTCATTCGTGAAACTGCTCGAAAACCAAGAAAATAACGGAACAATCTGGATAGAAACTAAATACAAATAAATTTAAAAGTTTGTTCTCGAGCGTACTACAGAAAATATAACAGTCAGAGTCAGACAATTTAAACCTCTATATCTAGCTGGGTACACAAACGTATGCAATAACACGAAGTTGTCATAACAAGGAACAACAGTGCAACAACTTTATAGGAATCTGTTATTAAATTTCTTGACGGAGTGCTTTTTATTGGGGCCGAATACTTTCTCTTAGGTAGCTCGCCGGCCATCTTTGTTGAATTAGGGCTTGTACACGACACACCGCTATCGTACCGTCATCATATCGCCGCCGCCGCACCGCTATGTTTTTCTCCCGCGCGTGCAACATGCCCATGCCATTTGATTTTAACATATTATTGTTCTACAATTGACTGCCTCGTTGGCCGAGTGGTCGCAAGTGCGACTGCCGGGCAAGGGGTCTCGGGTTCGATTCGCGGGTCGGGCAAAGTATTACTGGGTTTTTAAAAATCTCAGTAGTAACACGGAGTCTGGAAATGTGCCCGGTATATAGCAATATTCTCACCCCCTATTACATGTGACTCATAAAAGGCGTGATATTATGTTATTGTTCTACAATTGTCAGTATATACATTGCTAGATACGAACAAACGGATTTTTAGAGCTAGTAGAATCAAGTGGCGCGGACGCGGCGCGTGGTCGCGTTGTATACACAGCATTGCATCATGGTGACGGTACAGTGGCGGCTCGGCATCGGCAGTATCGTGTAAACGATCCCTTACAACCTCGCCTACCTAAGCACACTTATATGGGTTAAATTATAAAACGTGATTATTGCTTTTGTTTATGACTTTTGTTTTGTTTTTCTTTATGTAAGTACCTTTGGCGTGATTTTGTACCTTTCGTTACCTTTAACTTGATTTTCCGGCTCGCTTTCTGTTTTTAGAAGGTTTTTCAAAATAACTTTAGGGTATGAAAGAAAAATAAAATATAGTAGATAGATAAGCAAACTATGTACCTCTACTTACCTAACTATTAATTTATCACTTTACACGTTTTTTGCATAGTTTAATAGTACTTAAAAGTAATCAGACTTTACTCTGGGCATTCATAATTAAGTAACTAGGTACTTAAATTAGTAATGAGGCCAGCTTTGATTAAAAACTAATTAATTATGACTCGTTTTATAATGAGACGATGTCAAACTTGGACGTTTAATAAAAATTTACAACAAAAATCTTTGTTTTATATTGTTATTTTACCTTTATTCTCAAACACAGCTGAACAATTTGCAACGTGGTCTTTATTTGTTTATACATCATCGATCGGATACCATCATTGCAAAGTATAATACATCATCATTGCAATGCCCCAGAAGAAGGGCAAAGTAGAATTCCGGTGGGTGTCACAAGAACCGACTAAATGGCAAAATATTAAACAGACGGGGACAGCAGAGCTATTTGATCATCGATTCATGGTAGATCTTCGCCATTCACACGTATGAAGAGCTTTGCATCAAGCTTCCTTGTGCGTCCTGCTGGAGTGGAATTCTTTGCCAGTCTGTATTTTCTGAAGGATGGGTGTCTTCAAGGCCCGAGTGAATACGTTGCTTATGGGACGACGTGCTCCATCGTAGACCGCATCATCGCTTACCACCAGGCGTGTTAGTGGTTAAACGTCAGAAAAAATAAAAAAACGCGGTTCTCTTTTTACTAAGATCGATGACTAATCTTACTTCTTTATCAAGGCAAGAAACACATAAGCATCTATTTTCCGAAACACACAACACGTGGATCGCAAGTAGAACGTCTTCGGAGTTACAGCGAACTTTTAATTATTTTATAATTTATACGCGGGGAAGTTCTCGATTGAGTTGTAAGCAAGGATTCAAACCTTGTTCCCGTACTTTGTTATTAAATCATAATTTATGTGTGACTACCGTGTGCCTGAGCATATTAGAGAAGATAAATAAAATGTGTTTTATGATACTTTTAGTTAAATTAATTATTATGTTTTCGGCTTACTCGAATAACTCATATTCATGAGCAGCATTCCGTGACCCACAACGCGGCGACTGTCGCGCTGTTACTGGCTGCTCGACTCTGTGGCGGTACTTGCCCAACGCACCTTCTGTTGTGATTCACGCGCACTTTCCTCTATTTGTGGCATCGGCGGCAGCGCGCGCGACCCTATTGGCACACTTGACTCGTTCGCCGGTGGCTGTGTAGGTTGGGTAAAACCAGGGTATGTCTCACGAAAGTTTTAATATAAATACTTTAAGTTAAGATTAAATACTTGTTAACGTAAGTTCGAACGGATGGGATCGAAATAACATCGTAATGGTGTTGAAGGTGTCCGTGGATGACGTTAATCACTTACCATCAGAGATCTGTCTGCTCTTTTTCCTGCTATTTCATAAAACTAAACTTGATTTGGCACACACTGATAACATTGTTTTGATAATTTAAAAACACTGAAATTTAGGAACTTTCAGCTTAGTAGTGACACAAATTTGCGACAGTTCATCAATCAAATGAGTCTTAAATGATCACTGTCTTTAATACAAAATGTCATAGCATCCAGTCAACCAATATTTGATACCAGATTTCATTACTTACACACTAATACCCATTAAATTAAAGAGAATTTCTTTAGATCTTTATTCGGATTTTGGTACAGTAAAGCTAGAATGGTACATGGTAAATATTCAGTCGGTTTTGATGAGACCGAGCCGCCACAGACTAGCTTTAATGAAGTCTAGGCTTATAGGTACTCCCACTACTCCCAGACTTTGCTTTGGAACAATAAAACGAAGATGAAACCTTACTATATTTATCTTTCATTCCGCAACTTTATAGTGAGAGGGGCGGAAATTAATAATTCTTTTACTTTATTCCATTCTAGTGTCAACTTAAGGAACTGGGAGGAATTGAGGTTTTGGTCTATTTTTACTGGTAAGTTCTTACTTCTTTAAGATGTTTGTGAAAGGAGTCGCTGAAAGAGTAAGTTTTAAGTTAGTTATTCTCTTTATTTTGAGATTTAAATACTTTTTTAATGTTGATAGAATGTTTTTGGTATAAAAATGGTTCTATAAGCAGCAGCCTACATATACAGCCTACATAATATACGATGTGCTAAAAATGCTGGGCAAGTGAAAATCATAATGAGTTTATTTACAGATTACTGATTTCTATATTCATTCTATAGACGTTCTATAGACTGCCTCATTGGCCAAGTGGTCGCAAGGGTGACTGCTGGGCAAGGGGTCTCGGGTTCGATTCCCGGGTCGGGCAAAGTGTTACTGGGTTTGTAAAAACCTCAGTAGTAGCACGGAGTCTGGAAATGTTCCCGGTATATGGCAATAGGCTCACCCCCTATTACATGGGACTCATAACATAAATAGTGAAAAGTGGGTGTTACATTGTACAGTGGCATTAAATGCCATAACGTACACCTCTGCCTACCCCCCTCGGGGATAAAAGGCGTGATGTTATGTTATGTTATGTTATGTTCTATAGACGTGTGTGACACTCTGTGAATGTTTAACGTGTTTAGCATGACAGTGATTACATGTGCACGATAAACACAAGTAACATGACCTAAGAGATGTGAGACTCACACAACTACTACTACAACTACTCTACACAGATAAAAATGCTTATATAACACACAAATAAACTATATGAGACATCTCCATACTTTAGTCGTTAAAACCAGATAAAACTGGTTTATAGCCCGTCAGCCTTTATGGTACAAATTAACTACTAAACGAGGAATATTTAAATTGGGGAAGAATTAGTACGTTGTAAAGGGTATGTCATAAAATTTTACATCAGTACACAATATAACTTCATACACTCTTATCTTGCAGGTGGTAGGTAGCCCCACACAGAGATCATGTTTCAGTAAAGAAAGAAACTTTAAATAAATACATTGATTCATCGTCTAGTTGTTTAAATTATTGTACTTGTCATACGTCTTTGATTGGAAAAAATGGTTTAAATTCCTCAATTTTTTCAAGTTTTCAGCAATATCATTGGGTACCTATGTTGTTACCGTTCCTAGAAAATACTAAATCCCTAGTGCTGTTCTCATGACGTTTCAAGAAATAGTAATTATTTAAGTGTGGGAGAGGCATGCTTCGTCACGAATGGGCTGACTTGACCGGAATAAACCACGGCCAAGCAGAAAACTGACGTGAAACAACGCTTCCATTATTGTTTCGTCGTGTAAGTGAGGGTACCGTTACCGGAGGTTACCCTAATTACGAAGGGGGGGAGGCTTCACATTTTTGCTTACCATCAGGTGATCCGTCTGCTCGTTTACCGGCTTTTTCTTCTTTCTTATCCCATAAGAATATATTATGAATACATACCTAATTATCTAAACAACACATTTCACTTCACATCAAAATGTAATAATAATATTTTTTTACTACTATGTAGAACAGGCCTTACATTATAATGAGTGTCACTAACCGTACATAAAGTTAGGCAGTTTCAATAAAAACATGTAGTAATGTAACAAACATACATTCACACGACTTTTATAGATCGTCAACGTTACGTAGCAAATTAACTGGCTCACTAAAAACGCACCTTCTGTAATTTTGAGTTTAATTTCTGTCATAAAGACTGTTTTGTTGTATGTACGGTCATAATGTGGAATTATTTATGTTTAAAGAAGATAAAAATGTTTATGTATCTTTAAGTTATTTATATGGTGTTAGTACAATACCTATTAATATAAATATATATAACCTCGCGAGACTATATTACCTACTTGCATCATTTGACATTGCAGGAAAAGCCCTCCTTCGGCTCATCTCTTCTTATAGCTCTCTGTGGCCAATCCTTTTCATAATCCTTTGCTCTGTGGGACGACCATGGCTAAAAATGAATAGATAAATAACCATTTAACACAATTCTTGTTCTACGACTTCAAAATTGTCATAATTTGGGTGATTTTTCTTGTAGAGTAAAGTTAGGTTAAGATAGGTTCATTAATTTGTTATATTTAGATTAAGTTGAGCAAGCGTGGTGATTGTTGTTCATTTCGTCTTCCGTCCGTTTACGAGAAGAGGCCTTTTTTCAACAATAAGATAATTGCAGAATGATGATAATGACAATGATTTTAAAATGACATAAATACTTGTACTAACTGCTTCATTAATTTTTAAGAGCTACGAGTGTAAGTGTGGGAGAATCATGCTTTGGCACAAACGGGCCGGTTCAAAGGAGCAATACCACGGCCTCACTGAAAACCGACGCCATTTTGTCGTGTGAGTGAGACCGGAGGCCTAATTACCCTCACCCCTTGCCCAATTTCCCCCATCCCTGAATCCCCAAAAATCCTCAGATCCCCAAAAGATACTTATAACGCCTCTGGTATTCCAGGTACCCATTAAGTGACCCGTCTGCTCATTTTTCATTTATTCCATAAAAAAAACCGAACGCAGTGTTGCATATAAACAGTAAACACATCTTTTAGTTTAATTCAAAATACTGACGTACATCTCTGCGTTTCATACTCATCATACTCTGAAAATCGTAACATTGCCTTCGTAAACCCAGCTTTATGTATGTAGATGCGCTGTTATGTACACTTTATACCCTTCAACCCTAATATTGCTAAGCTTCGTTACATCTATTTACTTTTATAACTCGTTATGTATAAAGTTATCTACATTTCGTATTTATAATCATGTTTGTGAGTACCGGTTGGTTGAGTTTAACCTAAAACATAAACCGACTTGTATGTTTTGTTAATGATTTCATTTAGGTACCTTAGGTAGGTACTATGTTCCTCAATATGTCTGCCAAGTATGTGAATTTTGATCTTTAGTTAATGTTCAAGGTAATAATTATGGTCTTTCATACTAATGTCGATGATATTGACTCTTGTCTATTATCCAATTGTTAATGGTATGAGTGTTTAAAAAATCAATTATAATAGAAAACTGAGGATATCATGTTACTTGAAAGATTGAACCACAGAATATAACAAAATTATAGATAATGTAAAGTTAATTGAGAGACCACCCACGACCACTAACCTGTCTATAAGAGTTTGTATAACAATAACTTTTTGTGACATTTTTTATACAAACATGAACACAAACTTCAAATGATTTCGGTATTTTCACAAACAATTTGTGGAATCCATTATTATTCTAGTTGAAGGCTTTTTTCAGCGCCGCCGAGTGCTATGTAAAACCGGCATAATTTCAGTCTGAACCGTTTCAGAGCTAACAAAATCGCACAATTTTTATTTTACAGTGTTTTCAAGCTAATTTGGGGAATTGGCTTCTGAGAATGAGTTTCAGGCGTTTTACGCTGAAACTGTAAAGACAACATTTTCATTGCTTTTATATGGTAAACAAGATATTTTCCTTTTAGATTTTGACAATGTGTCAGTCTTTGTTATGAATGTATTTACTATTAACGCAATGTACATAACGAATGACTTTTTCTTTCGTTTCAACCTTTTGTTGTTTTCTCTAAGTTGGAAAATGCCTATTACTTTCAGAAGGGGTAGACATAATAATAATTAAGTATTTTTTTATTGATTTCTTTTAAACATTTGCTAATAAATTAAATTTAATAGACTTGCGAGACTATGCAGAAAATTAAACAAAACAATTAAAATTCGAAAATGAAATTAACAACAGGTCATTATCTATCTACTATAGCATGGCTCTCAGCAGTATGTTCTTAGACAGTATTTCCCCAGCCGCCAAAATACTGTCTAATTAAATTCCCAAGTAATCCTTCTAAGACATAACAAGTTTAACGCATGTATTTACCAGTCCACTGCTCTCAATGAAACGGCTTTCATTGCAGTTCCAATTAATGTGATGCTCGGACATTTACTACAGCGGCGTGGCAATCTCAGAGGCAGTACATTTTATTGCATCTATTACGTTTAATGCACTGAACTGAGAGAATGGTCGAAGGCTCTGTTAATGGTTCTATGCGAAGGGACTACGATTTAAAACACAATTTGTCGATTTCTCTGGTGTTTGATTGTTACTTTTTTGTTTTGATGTTGATTTGTAGAATTACACATAGAAATAGGATAATTATAATTTATGGGGAAAATGCACTTTTGATGCATACAGTATGATGATATGATGACTGCCTCGTTGGCCGAGTGGTCGTAAGTGCGACTGCTGGGCAAGGGGTCTCGGGTTCGATTCCCGGGTCGGGCAAAGTATTACTGGGTTTTTAAATATTCTCAGTAGTAGCACGGAGTCTGGAATTGTGTCCGGTATATGGCAATAGGCTCACCCCCTATTACATGGGACTCATAACAAATATAGTGAAAAGTGGGTGTTATATTGTACAGTGGTATAATGTGCACCTCTGCCAACCTTTTCGGGGATAAAAGGCCTGGTGTTATGTTTATCACGGAGAAACAGATATTATTAAATACGAAGTCTACATTTGATTAATGTTATATGACTTTTAAGCTTAGTTAAATATACCTCGTGTAGTATTTTGAGTGACCAAAAACTTTTACAAGTAAGCGTACCATTAACATTTCAATACACCAACAACTGAGTTTTACCTAAAAAATAAACTTAAAAGTGTACAAAAAAAATATGTATTTGTAAATGTGTAAGAACCCACTGTCTCGTACATACCTTACAATGTTTTCCGATTCATTGATCCTAATGTGATAAATATAGCTCACGTATAAATAAATTCATGTGCCAACATCCATAGCGGAGAATATACACAAAACCTACTTTATTTTGTCGCTGACATACTGCATAATTTTCTTAGAAAGAATCGTATCGAATCTACACTTTGGAACGAGCAACTAGCTTCACTGACGGACTGACTGACAGACTATTATTTATTTTGTACTAGCTTCTGCCCGCGACTTCGTACGCGCAATCCCGATATTTCCCAGTACCCGTTTTTGATTTTCGGTAAAAAGTAAAAAAAAGAATTGGGTAAAAAGTATCCTATGTCCGTCTCCTGGTTTTAAGCTACCTCCCCACCAATTTTCATCCAAATCGATTTAGCCATTCTTGAGTTATAAATAGTGTAACTAACACGACTTTCTTTTATATATATAGATTTGTTGACGTTTCAAAAGTACTAGATTACGGATTAATAGAAATAAATGCTTTGACTTTAACTTCGAAAAATCACACTTTACGCCAGTTTATATTTTTTATTTTCTATTAATGTATTATATAGTAATACTTTCAAATACTAATATATCTTTCTTTTTTTTTCAGGTATGTAAGCGTTGACTTTCTAAAAAAAACCTGTAACATATTTAGGTAAGTTAACTGTGTTATTTTGTAACAAAAACGGATTTGTAACATACATAGTATTGGACAGAGAACAAATCTTAAGGTGTATCGTCGTAACTTAATAAAAAATGGACGAATCCGATTCTGTCCTGCAAAATTTGATAACGTGTGTGTCATGGGTACAATTACTAAGTTATGACGGTATTTTAGACCAATATGTTGCAGACAGAGGGTTGTTTTATGAGATCTATTGTTTGGTTTTTATGTGTTGTTGTTAACTGATAAACATATATGAAAAAAATATTTATTCACATACACGAGTCGGGCAAATAATATATCGGTACTCGGAAATATTAATTTCCTCTTCAATGAATATAAATATGTAGACCTACAGTAAAATATTATCCTTACACATTACACGAGCTACCACCATGTATTGTTTAGAATTTTCCGTTCGAAGGAAAAATAAGCGTTACATTTTTCCCACACACCGATCAACTTCGAAAGAGGAGCCCATAAATTTTACACACAAACACGACACGCCTTCTGCTCAGCCGTAAATAAATCCAGCCACAGCTCACCGATTTTCAGACAAAAAGGACGAAGATAAAAAAGTGATTAAAAAAAGTCGCATCGGCTCCGGCCGCGTGAAACCTGTCAGTCGCATAAAGTCATGTTTTCGCGTTTCGGCATTCTGTTCGCGGGTGGACTATCTCACGGCGACTGACGGCCGCAGCCGCTAAACATATAACGTTGTTTGTATAGGTATTTAAAAATACAAAACCTTTTTCTGACAGTACTGCCTATATCTAAACGATGTTACTTTTTATTGGACAACTGACGTAGATATACGTGTTTGTGCGGTATTTTTTTGCCGTCAAAGCCTCCGTTGTAGCCACCAATGAATTGGATATTTGAACCGTGACAACGCTTTTTCTGGTAATGGTAGGATTTGTGAATAAAATTGAGGGTTTTGTTCAGACATTAATATATTACCTACACAATTAATCTGAAATTTGAAAGTATTTTTTAATATCTATCTAATTTTTTTTATGTGTATCATGAACATAAATGATGGAACTGTATATTTAACAAAGGATTGCTGTATATATAATGTAATCTATTGAACATCATTGTCTCAGTGTTGTCTAGTTTAGGTATTTATAACCTCACCTTTAAATACAATGTTAAAGTTACGTTAATACTTACCATCTAATTTTTTAAATAGTTCTCGTACCCCACACGAGTTAACACCAAACAAATTAACACTATCAATTTATTCAGCTCATCACATTACTTCATACAATATTAAACATAAAGCCTTTTATGACATTAACACGTAATATTCCATCTTTGTGAGGTGTCACGCTCAGGCTTACAGTCCGGTCACGTTAGCACGCTTGTGACGCGCGACCGCTTACCGACTCGCGATTCTGCGACCCTGGAACCGGATTAAGTCTGACAGTGAGTGCGCCGCTTTATGTAGGCTTACGAAGTAAGTGTACTTAAGATTGAGTTTTCCTTTTTATTAGAAAAAGCTGCTTCATTAAATATTAACTTGAACATATTTTTATTAAAATGCACTTTAAAATGTATTAAGAAAGTTGGAAGGAAAATTTTATGTGCAACAGTTTTGGAAGGATTTCTTCTAGATTTGGCTAGATCTGAGATAGATTTGGCACCGATATCTAGGAACGATGTCTATTTGAGGAAGTTTCTATGCAAACACTTGTAGTAGTAAAATTTCAAAACAATTTTGTTATCATTTTTATAGTTCTGTTTTTAGAAGTTGGTAGAAAAGCACATTCAATTTAGTGACATAAAAATAAATTTAATAACACTGGCAATATTCTCAATAGGCAAAAAACTTCTTGTTGTTTGAAGTTAAACAAAGATAAACATTTTCTAGATTAACTAAGAATCGCGGGTTGCCCACGTGAAAGTGCTGAGAAAAGCTCTACTAGTTTCGAACCACAGAAGGGTTCTTCCTCATGAGCAGCGTGCGCGGTCGCAGCGATGTCACGCAGCCTACACAGACATCGATTATCGACGATAGTTATTATAAAACATATTCTAAATAAAAAGGAGATACTTACTCAATATGGTTAATAAAGTAAGATTAACGGTAACGTATGTATTATATAATAGTAACAACCCAACCCATTTCTACATTATGATATTATTTTTCCTATAAATTGCAGAACGAGCCGGTTTATGAGCCGTTCACAAATGTAATTTATACTGATAGCACCTTCAAACTCAATTTATTTATTAAAAAGGGCCCATGTGTTTTACCCTAACGTACCCATATAAAACCTGAGCAATAATTCCCAACAACATAATTACATTACCTTACCTTACGTAAAATTTGTAATCAGAAAGTCAAATCGTAAATAAAAAATAAAGGCAAATAGCTGGGAAAATGTCGATAAATTATATCGAGTATCGTCGTTTAGTGATGGCCTATAAACATCGACGTTTAACTGCTGAGTACACGCTATAAATTCACGCTCACTGCAATGGGGGGTAGGCTGGTTTTTGATGACCATTAACAATTTGGAGATTTATAATGTCAATGCTGTTGTCATGTTTTTGAGAAAGGGTGATTTGTTTGATCTATGTTGGTGATAGATCAAGTTAAATTGGTGATTAGGTTTAAGATGTAAATCTACCATGTTAGTTTTGTTGATCAGAGATCGAGTTTACATACCATAAATGCGTCTTTACTACTTTTTCATATCACAACTTTAACAATACAAAACATATACCTGTATAAGTATAATACTATGTACATAATATTGAACATCACATAATATCGTCTACAACTTGCCTCACAATCCATCAAGATAGTTTCACAGTATCTTTCAGGACAATAAAATAAATTCCCATATTATTTCAGTTCAATGGATTTTACGTGACGCGAGTGCAAATGGACTGATTTGGTTTATCTTTACGCTACCATTGTTTTGAGGGATGAGCAGGACTTATCGGGGACTGTATTGAAAATGGTGGTATTTATACTGTTTAGTGTAAAATTCCATTTCCATACGATACGTATAATAAATTTGTCCAATTTTAGATAGCTATGTAATCAGTACTTGTCGTTTCAGCAATTAAGCGTTACTCTCCCTTAATGCTGCTATGCGTTATAATTTTAAAAACCAAATATATATTCGGAAAAGCTGTTATCACAACAAGGAATAAAAGTATATCTTAGGAGTACCTTTTTTTTCTTTTTTAAGGGATAGAATGATCCCTCCCGCATCAGAAGGCGGGAGAAATTTCAGACTCTTTCTGACTCAAAACTACTTTGTTCCTACACCTACACTTTGATTCGGAGCCCCGGTAACATTTTACGTTCCCTGCTTCAGCCCTATTGGCATAGTAGAAAGAACACAGTAGGTTATCTAAGGCCGCCCGCCGAGTTATTAGCCTACTCTTGCGTTGATCCCCAGGGTTGTCACTTTTACTTTTAGTTAATATTTTCGAACAAGCAGCACTTGATCTAAATTTATGAAATGAAAAGCATATTATGATTGAATATTTTATCAATTTATAAATTTAGTAAAAATTAAAAGCTTATAAAAAGATTATTAACTTCTTAAAATAAACTTTAGCTCTATACATAGTATTCAGAAAGTAAATTTGGGAATACATTTATATGGAAAATTGCGACTCTGCTACGCTCTTAACAAATCATATAAACTGTGAAATAAACAATACAATACCACATTTTCTTATAATATTTAAGTATAGTAGGTAATTACATTTCTGGTTGAGTAGGAACTATGAAGAATGATAAGAGTAAGAATAAGTAAGTAGGTATCTCATCATCAAGTACCTACAAATTATATTATGCTAGAAAAAGTGACTAGCTTACCTTTCCTGTTCAATAGGTACCTAATCTGAACAGAGACAGTTCTGGAATCGATTAATTATTAAGACACCCAAACACACAGCAATACGTTCTTCTACGATTATCAGACATTTTTTATTTCATTGAACAGTGCCGAAAAGCCGTGAAGCGCGCGCAATCCGCGTACAGTGTCAGCCCTGCCTGGCGCACTGAGAAACGGGTCGAGATTTTGTTATAGTGTGCGTGCGTCGACGCATAGATACTATGGCGCACACATATAAGCCGCGCGCGGAGCATTTGTATGAAGATAACCTACTTTGTTCTTTATACTATGCTATTGGACCCCATTCGTGGTAGTCTGATGGCCCTTTGAGGTGCGCGCAAAACGCGACACGCCGTACGCTTTGATCTGACTCTGGTCGGGAACCAGCTACCCATGCTTGCCATCTACCGCTGGCCCGTGCTTACGATGACCCCCGACATCCTTCGCGTTGGCTAGGTTGTGAGGAGTTTGCTCATCTCTTAGGTCAACTTAGGACTAGACTCACGATTACTTTCAACTAGTTTTCAGTATCCCCATCCAAAGCCTAACATGTCCAAATAAGACACATTCTAACATAATAACATAGCAAAAATAATTCACCCACAAAATAGTAATAACGAAAACAAAATAGTGATTCAAAGCGATGCCTCACAAGTCCTCGCATCTTTGATGTCGGTCATTCGATATTTGGGCCATTCAATACACCGCCACTCATTATTTCGAGCCACAAAAGATAATGTATATAAAGATACAAAGGTACCAATATATAGATATGAAAGTAGTGTAATCGATATACTCGTTACTACTTTCAATAGGGAAGATGTTGAAGCACCTATCATGTGTTTTGGAGTAGGTATTGTGAATATGTGACTTCTGTAGGACCTTATAGTTTGTCTTTGGTATATTGTTGTTGAGTAGACTGTGTTCAAACTGGCTTTTAATTAGGTATCTACCTCTATAAAACTAGTTCGTAATTTGACCAAAACTTTTCCATCTCTTATGAAAGTACGATATTTGGATTTCAAAAAATTGATGGGCGTAATGTTATGGTGTGATATACCAGACGGCAAACTAGAAGCAGTGCCCTTATCTTTTGTATCATTTAAATATCATAATTTATAGCATAGCATGCTTTGTTACCCAAAAATGATAAATATGGTTAATACATATTTAACGTACATACACTGCACGTATATATAAACTTTAATAACCACCACATAAACGACTATATAAGATAAACAAAAAGCAAAAGTGTCATTTCGTTTTATTCAAATACATCTCCGAGCACCATTAGCAGTACTTTCTCATGTACTAACATCATATTTCATTCGCGCAGCGGGAAAATGGCGAATTCTTTTTTCAAACGAATATGTCATTTCTTGCTTAGTATTCAAGGCGCGCGGACGTGTGGCGCTGTCGCGTGGCCACCGATAGTTTTTATTTATTCGATACTTTGGAACTTTTGTAACGATTTTTGTGTATTGGGGCTGTTACGAAGTTCCTGGGCCTTATTTTGAAGTTTTTCTTATTGAATTTTGTTCTCTGGAAAAGTTTTCAAAGATTTTTCGAATTGATAAGAAAGTTAAATATAAGTAGTATACCTAACAAGATATAACATATACATTTTATATTAAAAACAAAGTCAATGTCAAAATCATTTATTTCAATTCGACGAGGAAGGCACTTATGAACGTCAACAAAAGAATTCAAGATTGACGCTATTTGCTGTTTCCAAAGCGCAAATTCCTATGGAGAAGAACGAGCAAGAAACTCCATAGATTACTCTTTTCCTATCAGGTTCACAATACAATTCTCCAGTTACATACATAATGAAAACTGTGTACGTTTCTGAAAAGAATCAAAACAAATAGAATGATATTTAATACTTCAAATATCAACATATCACGATCAAATAAATAGCCGATCGAAATAAAACTTCATTCAATAACTCCATCACAGTCAAATCGTGACAGTTTTCTATATTTGTATTCCCCCTGCTTCGGCTGTCACACACAACTCAATGGGTGACATATCAAACTGCATTACCAGTATTACTTAAACTCTTTTCATTCATACTTCCTTTGCTACGAGGGGTCAAGTTATATTGGTAATTGTAATGTAACAACAAAATGTCAATTCTTTTTCAATACATTTTCGACTTTATTGCAAACAATATAACGTTGAAGATCGATCAGAGAATAACAGTTTGGGGGGTAGTTTGAAGTGCTTTTGTCCATATCAAATTGTATTTTCTCAACTTTAGTTATTATGTCGTAAAACGATCCAAACATTTTATGGAACCCCCTTTCAAAAGATATTCTTTATCTTGTAACTTGTGTCGGCCATATTTTTGTATTGTACGACTAGTATTAAGTACAGTGAAGTTGTGTAAGCAGATAGTATCAGAATGAAATAAAGTGCGTGATTTAGGCAAAGAATCTTTCGGATTAGTCCTGATTTTGAGACAGATTGCTAAAGGCAGTGTGAGCGTTTAGCTCTAAGGAAATAAAAGATTTCGGAATATTACTGGTAGTATAATTTTGTAATAAACAGAACTACTGGGTGTATTATAAACATTTAACTTTACGCCTATATTATGAAAATTCACAATATAACTAACTTTCATAAAATTTCAATTATATTTTCTCCAATCCCATTCACCACATCAAAACTCAATCCATTGTTCATTTTCCGTAATTATTTTCGTTGACATGAAAACATGAAAATCGAGATCTCGTATCAATCGAGTTGGAGCTCTCGATTAATATCGAGTCGATACTGAGGGCGCGACGTTTGTTCGTCATTTGTTACTGAGCCCCTTTGTAACAGATAGCTCTGTGAGCTCTGTGACTGACAGACAATTTCGTAAAAAGGCTGCATCGATTTTGAACACATTTTCACCGCAAATAATGTAGAATTCAATAATAAAATAATGTGTACCTACACTCTTACATTGGAGTGTATGGTCCGTAGTAGACTGAAACTGCCTGATAACGATATACTCAAAATAATGATTTTTATTCTCCGAAGAACAGTATGGACAGAAATGTACTATATGATCGGTAATCATTAGATGAGGCCCGTGTTCCACAGTGAACGTTTTGTAGCCGATAAAATGATAATCATCATCATCATCAACAGCCTTTAAATGCCCACTGCTGAGCAAAACTTCTTCTCACACGGAAAAGGTTTGAGCATTAATCACCACGCTTGCTCAATGCGGGTTGGCGATTTCAAACTTATAATTAAAAATTATAAGCCCAGGTTTCCTTACGATGTTTTCCTTCACCGTTTGTCAGTGGTGTCTAAATAATCTTAGAAAGTACATATAACTCGGAAAAGTCACATTGGCACTTGCCGTTGGTAGGTTTCGAACCCTCATTGTATGAGAAGCGGGAGTCTTAAATCTCTGGGGCACCTCGGCCATATGATAGTAATGACGATCAAATGGCACAATAACCTAATAATTCATTACCTGACCTATAAATCGCATCCGAGACTTCTTCCTCGTTATTTGCGACTACTTGATAAACAAAGCAGTTAAATATTATACTTATATTTAAAAGCCAAAGTTTAATAGCTATGTTTACGACTATAGATCTCAAGATTGTACGCAATTCCTGAATGCTGTGAGTGTAGTGAACAGGTTTCTCTTTATTTAGTGGTCATAAGAGAAGAAAAGATCATTTGAAATGTCCCATACAGCAACTAAGGTAACCACTCGTTATATAGAGGAAGTTTAAACATAAACATTTACAAGTACCAAAGCATATTACTTACCTTTCCTAAATTTAAAGTAACTCTTAAGCTAAGGTACATCTATCTTGTGTCACTGTACAAGTGTCACCAGACTTAACATCATTTTTAGTTTTCACCAATTTATAAGTGACACCTAATGGTACAAGTAAGGGGTTAGTTTATTTGATTCTTCACGCTAAGTTAAGGTATTGTTTTGATCCCTAAACTGTTAGTGTTGTACCTGTTGGTTGGTGAAACTGATCATAATATATTATGTATTATTTCTTAAGTACACACTAAAAATCTGTAGTCACGTGCTTTATTGGCTCTTAAATTCCTCTTTACATTAAATCTAAAAGGAAATAAAAACGAAGTTATAGTTTTCTAAAGACATCTAGTTAAAGGCTCCCTAGTTTCAGACAGATCTAAGACCTAGAAGAAGTTCGAAAGGAATCTTAGCCTTTGGGGATAGTTGGTAGAATATTTATTGCCACCTTTAGCCCATTTCCTGGCCATATTTTAGTTACAAACGGTAACTGGTGACAGAAATTGGTAGACATAGCCGTTCCTTTAAAACCATTGGTTTAAGTATTTTACCTTTAGTTCTTTTGAAGTTTAAGACTCAGAATGTAAAGGTAGATTGAAAATAGATTGGTTTTACTTACAACGTGCTTTACGTCTATCATCAAGTACAGAAAAGATTGCTTAATCAGACCACCACGGGTGGACTTGACAGGTTACTGGTGCTCCGGCTCGAAGTGCAGGAGTAGGAACGGGGTAGTTTTTAGTCAGACACTTCCTCACGCCTCACCCAGGCGGGAGCACTCATTCGATGATTATCCCTCCTTAAAAAAAAACATTTTGTTTCATTATTGTCAGTCTCATCATCTCATATCGTTTACAACCAGATATGTTAGTGGCCAACGTACAAATTGTGAACAAAAGATATATCATAAAAACTGTCTTCATCAGTCTACAACACGTTCTTATTTCTATCAAAATAACGTATCATTTACTTATACGGTAACTACCCTATATTTTCAATAGTACAGTGAGCACAATTGAAGTTTCTAACAAAATCTTGTACAAATAAATTGAAAACTGTACTATATACGAGGTGCTTGAATCCGTTTACTTAAATCCAAATGCGTCTTTATTCCAGAGTGTTCTACTGTATAAGATCCCATCACAAGAGAGACGTAATACCCAGTGTAAGGTGAGCTATTAACACATAAAGGCTTAGTTTGAAGAGGGGTCGAGTTACACTGGACTCTTTGGCTCTAAGCAATAATTTCAATTGTTTGTATTACTGGATTCAATTACGACGTTTTCTCAGTGTTTTGTTAGAATATTGCAGTTTGCTGTAGTCTTGCAATGAATATTACGATAGCAACCGTTTAAAATAGTTGTCAGTGGAGGATAGTCAAAGAAACAAAGAAGATGTTTGAATACTACAAACGAACAAACCATTTGTGATAAATTAATAATTGTTTAATTTCTTTGTAGTACAGACAGAAGACAATGTGGTGAAACTAGTTTTAGAAGATCAGCTATAAGTAAAAGATGTAGCCAGAAATATAATCTACAGCAGTATGTGGATATAGGTACACAGGTGAAACATTTAGGTTTTGCCTACTGTAGAAAATCAATATCAAAGTCAAAGTCAAGTTCAAAGCATTTATTGCAATTAAGTACACAGATGACACTATAATAATTCTGTAACCATCATAGGTATAATTGCCGTCGAGTTTAAGAATGTAATCCTTCCTTAACAAATTGTTAGCTGGACGTGAAGATTCCCTCTTAGAAGAAGTCTTGAAGCATGAAATAGTTTTATCCAAAATATTTTTCTGGTTAAGAAAAATATAAAAGAGAAAGAACAATTAATTTCATTTTATTACATCACAACACGCAAATTAAACGTGAGCATAGTGCGCTTCCAACTTATAATACTAAAAACAAAATATTTTTCCACAAAATGAGCTCGGAGCGAACATGAAATCCAGCACTTAAAGCTATTATCTTAATGCAAGATAGTTTTAAGCACACGGCATTTCTACTTCGGAGACTTGAGATCTCCTTTCACATTAAGAGAATTAAAATTTTCGTTTCCAAGAAATATTCAAAACTGCTATCGCTGGGGAAATTCGATTTTATGGCCGAAAATATCTTCTAGATTTGACTTGAATTTTTAAAAAAGTAACGAAGACTGAAAAAAAAAATCATCAATACCTTTAACTAGTATAAAAGTCTTTTACTTAAAGTATCTGCAATCCAATGAAAAACTGTAGCACTGGCTTATAAAGTCGTAACGATTCATGGCGTAGCAGTTTGCTACGACAGCGCGATTGTGCAAAGTATTTATTAAAGGCGTGGATAAAGATAAAGATATAGATAGATATATTCATTTATTTCCCTGAAATACGGTGGTTTACAGATTTTATA
Organism: Spodoptera littoralis; assembly: GCA_902850265.1. NCBI lineage: Eukaryota > Metazoa > Arthropoda > Insecta > Lepidoptera > Noctuidae > Spodoptera > Spodoptera littoralis. Next base: position 14,243,231 of record LR824545.2, read on the forward strand.
GCACAACAATAGTTCTTCATATCCCGCCTATAAATTAGCATGCAAATATTTTAACAAAACTAAACCATAATTTCCAACGATGAGTTCTAAGTTAGAACAAAAATAATCAAATCACAACCTTTGCTAATTATTCCAAATTAAAACAAGACCAATTAAGTTACAATTTACAATAAACACGCCGATTTAAAATAAAAAATAAACTATAATGTTAGTAGGTTAAGTTGTTTTTTTAGGAATTGACAAAGCATTAATATATAATTAATTAATAAATTAAATTCTCAAATTGAAAGTAATTAAATTAAAAATGTCAAAAATGTAAATTTAATGGTGTCAATGAATGAATTACAGTGTCAATAAAGTAAATTTCAGATGTCAATAAATCAATTACAATGTCAATAACTGAAATCAAAAAAAAGTTGTTATACTATGACTAAAAATATGGTAAAAATAATGTATTTCATTTAATAACAATTTAAACATAATATATAAGAAATAAAAATACAGTTTTTGGTGTTTACTTGTCCTAATTTCACAAACACAAGAATATCCAGCTGATATTTTTATTCCCATACATCAACAATACAGCTCATTATTTATTCACAGCGATGGAAGGAATTCCCATTAAATTCCCATAGTCTTGTGCTCGTCTACGGCATTCCATGGTGTGTTATGGTGTCAAATATCGAGATATTAAGCCCCACCTGGTGCTTTGACGTTTATGGGGGAACAAAATTAATGGTGTTTTAAACACCATCCATCTTTACGGTGTACGAGGTAAAAATGTATTTTGTTTTGCCACTTCTTTTGATACTTTTTATCTTCTTTAAGAGTTCTTCTTCTTGGTTTTGGGGCCGAGGTACATAACTTATTATCATTCAAGACTTATAACTTTTGATCCGTTAATCAGGATATGTAATGTGTTCGTTCATTTTAATGTTTTTTCTGTGGAAAAAATAAATAAAACCATCAAATTGAATTTCGAACGTGAAAACATTGCCAGTAACTATTAACGACCACTAAACATGTAATTATCTATCCTCATTTAGGGTAAAACAAACAATAAATCGTGTAGGTAAAATGAAATAAACCTTCCTCGTTTTTACACCCTCAATAATTACAGTAAGCCTCTTAAGTAAGTATTATCCCCTAAGATATTCTCGAAGCCCAAAATTGACAGGAGAAGGTAATCAGAAGCTGAGCTTCGGCCGTAAGCTTCGCATTAAGGAAAAATATTGCTTCCGCGAAGTTATCGATTACTACTTTCATTTTAACTGCGGAAGCAATAATAATAAAACCATTACATCGACATAGTTTTTATTAGCAGGAAATTGTGATAGTTCAGTAATAATTAAAGTGCTTGCAGTTCAAATGTTTTCTAGCGATAAAGAAAATGGAGGCGATGAAAGCGGTTAATAGCTCTTATTATTGTTGTGAGTGCACAAAACGTCCATGTCTATGTTTGGTTTCTATAAATACTGTTTAAGTGATTTTGGTCCTATTTTTATGTTACTGTGGACTGTCTTATTGTTTGAGTTGCAAAAATTCAGTTAAAGAATCAAGTCAAGTATTAATTATTTGATATTGTTCAGTTTGTCAAATATTTCAGTGATATCAACGAGTCATGGGATAAAATATAAAAAAAAAACATACTAATGTATCATAGATTCCTACTGTATACTTTCTATACATAACATATAACATAACGCCTTTTATCGCCGAAGGGGTAGGCAGGGGTGCGCATTACGGAACTTTAAGCCACTGTACAATGTAACACCCACTTATAACTATTTATGTTATGCGTCCCATGTAATAGGGGGTGAGTCTAATGCCATAAACCGGGCACAACTCCAGACTTCGTGCTACAACTGAGATTTATTTAAAAACCCAGCAATACTTTGCCCAACCCGGGAATCGAGCTTGAGACAAGGTTCGAATCACACACTTGCGACCACTCGGTCAACGAGGCGTTCTACTACCTACTATACCTATATGTTATTATCTTCGGGGAATAGACAGTAGTCTTATATTTTGTTATTACGATTCTATTCTAGTTATACTGTGTGTAACTAGGGATTTGTGCCGGGGTTAATGTCGCCAAACCTTTTCCCTATTAGGAGGACCAAATAATCTGTGTATGTGTGGGTTATTTTGTATGCTGAAGACACAAAACTGTCTCATTTGTATAAATAGAAACACTAGCGCTGTTTTTTCCTTTGGGAAATTATTGCGTGAAAAATCTATCGAAATACATTTATTTATTTATTTCTGTGTATGATTGTGAGTGATTGTTATGTCAATTTAATTGGATGTTAAAGGACTACCATTTATAAAAGTCATCTACATTTTTTTGGGATAGTATTTGATGTTGTTAATCTATCAATTAGGTGATGAAAAAATATTAGACACAATTTATTTTATTTTGTTGTATCATAATATGATACTTAGATAAAATGAATCAAATTTTTAGCCTCCACTCCTTGGGGGCTAAAACGTCATTTCTACGTATAAAATGTACATAGAAGTGACGTCATGCGATATTTCAAATGAATATATCGTCAAAATATTCGTTTCTGTAAAAAAATAAAAATTACGTGTGTAATGTTTTAAAATAATCTACCAGACAGACATTAAAATAAAAATTAGTCATCTACCCTATTGGAATAGACAAATTCGCATCGAGATCACAAGTAAGTCCCACTCCTAGTTTCAAGATTAAGTTTCTGAAGATATGTTTAAGAGACATTAGAATATTTGAGTTTATTAATCCGCAAGGAGTCAACTAGCTCAAACATTACTGATGACAATAAAGTGGACAATGGCACTGAACAATAAGTAAATCTAAAATGCAAAATGACTAATAAATCATCAACAGCCTGTTTTCGTCCACTGCTGGACATAAGCCTCTCCAATGGCACGCCACTGAGCTCGGACTTCAGCTCCACGCATCCAACCACTACCAGCCATTTTACGTATACCGTCACTCCACCTAGCTGGAGGGCGCCCTACACTACGTTTGCCTAGACGTGGTCTCCACTCCAGAACACGTCTACTCCAGCGATCATCGGTTCTTCGACAAATGTGACCGGCCCCTGCCATTTCAGCTTGCTAATCCTTTGGGCTACATCGGTAACTTTAGTTCTCTGTCGGATCACCTCGTTACGGATCCTATCCTTCAGAGATACTCCGAGCATAGTCCGACTAATAGATATAATGATAATAATCATAAAAACATGTAACAGAATTCACCTAGCACTTCAATTCCTAACTAACCTGGCGAATATCCAAGAGAATCAGTAAAAACAAAACAAATACGTACATATGAAGCCAATCCATCTCTCAGACCAATCTATTATCTTCCCACAAAATATCACAGTGGCTTCATATCTTCAGTATCTAAGATAAATGCTCCTCTTGCGAACCAAGTGGCGTGCACTTTAGGTTGGAGTTGGGAACTACTTCATTGTGTGAATCGCGAAATATCTTAAACGGCGTCTTCGGAACGGATGCGTGACTTGATTGCTTTGATGACAGGGGTGGCTAACTGGGTACGAGGGTTTGTTAGGGATTTTTATGTATTCGTTAATGAGTTATTTTTATTGTTAACATCAATTTTATTTGTGTTTAAGTTTATGCTTGAAATTTTGCAAAAGAGATGAAGGAACGTTTTTTTTAAGGGGGGAAAATCATAGAATGACTGCTACCACTTGGGTGAGGCGGGAGGGAGTGTCAGACACTTACTGACTAAAAACCACCCCGTTCCTACTCCTGCACGTCGAGCTGGAGCCCCGGTAATCCGTTAGGTTCTCCGCGACATGAATGGACGATAGTATCGAATAATGATTAAGTGTTTAAATGTATTCTTTATTTCAATTGTATATTTATTGAGTAGTGTAAGTTCTATTCATATAAATAAATAATTCAGTTAAAAACCCACAGTGAGCTTTAAAATATAGCACCCACGGCACAAGAGACAATTTGAGTGTGGTGGAGCCAATGTAAAATAAACCTTGCAGCTCACTACGATTCTTTCGTGAAAACAAGATAAAAAACATCCAATCACTAATTTTATAAATAAACCTAAAATGAACAGATCTCACGTTTATAAGAAATAACAAGACATTTTTAAACAGTCCCTCTAGATTTTTAACATAAATTCCATGTTACCAAAGCATTGCTTTGACTTCACTTATGATGACAAAATAATAAACATATATACAAAATATTGACAACAACAAAAAAACAAGGCTCCCTCCGAAATATCCCAAAAATGATAAGGCAGTCTTGTGAAATTCCATATTTGACCATCCCTGAAGTCCGCGGTGCCTTCCGCATTCAGAGCCTTTGTTCAAATTCCTTTTCAGCCACTGAAAGAACCTTTATCTTTCGTCTTCTGAAATTTCTGCACGCGACACTGTTTCAGCCTGAAGAGTTGCTTTGTTGATTACTTTCATGTGACCATGACTTTAATTAAACATTGTTTTTCAATGAATTGTATGAGAAAAGTTTTTCAACTTCGTTTTATTTCATGGAATAGCGTTTATAGTTCTCTAGTGATTTGCTTTAGCTTCGAATGGATGTTATTCGTTGTGTTTTTTCTTTAGTGTATTGCGGGTTTTTGACCTTCTATTTGTACCATTGAGAACTGTCGGTGGACGATGTAATTCGGTACCTTCTTTTTCGTAGGTATGAATTCGATATTATACGTGTCTGTGTTTTTAATATCTACTCATTCGACTGTACCTAGTAGAACCACCACTTAAGGAAAAAAGTTAAAAAATATCTTAAAAAGTTTGACTAAAAGAAACAAACCGTAAATTTAGCTAATAAGAAACATAAAATATAACAATTATAATCACAACGTACAGCCAATAAATAATTCACTTAAAAAACACATCGGCCCTCCTAATTAGGACTAATTTAAATAAATAAGCGATAAACCCCGCCATTTTGTGTGGCGGCCATCTTGCCGGGAGCTGTGTGACATTCCTGGAAATAGGAGGGTCGAATTTTATGTGCAATACTAACAATTAAAGAACGTATTAAATTAAAAGATATAAAATACAAGAATGGGGCCAATGAGATCTCTAAATACATTTTGAGAAATTTATTTTATACGGTGCTAATTTTACTGTTTAAATTCTGAGTCAGTTTTGTTACTATTGAATAAAATAGTTGTAAACTTGAATATTTTATACAATAACTATTTAGTTAATAGAGTAATCAAATAATTTAGTAATTACTATTCAAGAAACATCTCTTGTTTCGTTTATTTATTGTAGCCATTTATTAAGATAATACTTGATACAACTTCAAACTTATTTAAATTAATACATTTTACGAACTTACATTAAATACTTAACATACAGTTATTAAAAATACTTAACATACCGAAGCGTATACAAATCTATAAAAAAGAATACGTGTTATTATATTATATTATTGGCTCAAGTATGTAAGTTTATTTAATTAGTTTACCTGCAAGTAGCTAATGTATACATATTATAATTATGCATGGTTTAAAATATGAATGATCAATATTTATGTATGATTTTTTGGTGAATACGTATTTATGTACTATTATGATCAATTATTTATAATGTATAATCACTATTTTATGATATTATTAGTATTATTTGTTGATATTTTGTTGTCCAAGCTATCCAAGGTCGGAAAAGGTAATTCCATGATTAACTATTTCGTAAACCGTTCTGTTAAGCAATAACAAGCCTAAATAAACGAAACATGATTCAAATCGATTTGTTATTAATTAATTGTGTCAAGTTTCGACATCACTTGTTAAAATTAATATTTACGCTCTTAATTCTAAAGGGAAATTCTAAAAATAAACAATAAATAGGCCACTTGGACCCGAAAATAGAACTTTATATCCGCCCTAATTACCTTAGCACCCACACGACAAGCGATATATTTTTAGAAAATATTGACAATTAGGATGAAAAACAAAGCAAAACGACAAATAAGTTCGTGAAAAGTTAACCCTTATCACACGGGCCGCTGTCACCCACATAATGCTTCGCGTAATCGAATTAATTACGCCAAATAAAGCCGGACATTCATGGCGCGACGCGTGCGACAGAGACACGCGACACGCCCGAGAGTTACATTATTCATAACGCATTGTGGTATTGACAATTACTTGTATAGCGTAGGGTCCTATTCAGCCTGTATCGGTTTTCATTGCCTGTGAATAGGAACGTGTTCGGGGTTTTGTCAAGAACTGGTAGGCATTAGGTCGTATGTTTTTATAGCATCGATCGCTTCTGTAACTAATGGTTGTATTCTTGAAGCGTAACTTTTTACTCGTACCTTATAAAAAGGTCTCTTTCAAGTACTTAAGTAAGTTATGTGTCGCGGCGATAGCTTTATCAAATTTCTGAATAGGTAAAAGCATTCTGAGCATCAAACATTAGTCTTCTATTTATTATATTCACATTAAACTTAGTTCTTAATTTAAATTTAAGCTAGCTGTTTAAAAATGCCTGAGATGTGTTCAAAGCCAATAAGTTTATCTAATCAAATCCATTGTAGTGGTTACTTTCTTACTTGATTACTGTTACTTTTTGTTTTATTTCTAGTATTTTGAAAATGTCGTATGTAGAATAGCCGTCTTTTTCCAAAGATCTCTATTCAAAGGGACTCATAAATCCTTTTACTCGCAGGTAATAAAAGGTAAGAATAATTGGATTGTTTAGAAACAGTCTTATCTGCGAGTTAGATCTATTACTCTGTACCCTTCCTAGTTTTAGTGCTCTTGAGACCCCTGTGTGGTTGTCTGGGGAAGTGGGTCAGAAAGTGTGAATGTAGTTAGTGTATAAGTAGGTATTATAAAATTAAGATAAGTTTTTCGTATAGAACTCTGGTCTGATAGTTGATTTTGTGTGCGAGGTGTGTTTGGTGTTAATAGGGTAGATGACTAATTTGTATTTTAATGTCCGTCTGGTAGATTATTTTAAAACATTACACACGTATTTTTTATTTTTGTACAGATACGAATACTTTCGACGATATATTGATTTGAAATGTCGCATGACGTCACTTCTATGTACATTTTATACGCAGAAATGACGTTTTAGCCCCCACTCCTAAACTTTGATTCGTTGTATTTAAGTATAATTTTATTATACTACAAAATAAAAGAATACGTGTCTAATATTTTTTAATTACCTAAATGACGCACTAATTACATTTTTCATTTTCATACCCTGTCATCATCCCTATTCTCAGAGTTTTAACATCTCAAATTCAACATGGCTACCGAATATCTGGCTGCATAACCTACCTTCTACTGTTTAAGGGGCATTACATGATTTCAAAAGTTTATCAAAATTGACTTGTAGGATGTAACAGCAGAACATATTTTTGTGCATAACATAATCTGAGTCAAATAGAAGGAAGTAACTTAACCTAATATCATGCTTTTTATCGACGAATGGGTAGGCAGAGTGTACAACGTAACACCCAATTTTCACTATTTATGTCATGAGTCCCATGTAATTGGGGGTGAGCCTTGGACTCCGTGCTACTACTGAGAATTAAAAAAAACCCAGTACTATTACCCGACCCGGAAATCGTACTCGAGACCCCTTGCCCGGCAGTCGCATTTTCGACCACTCAGCCAACGAGGCAGTCGTAATTAAATCAGCCTATAGATAAACCAACAGACAATAAATTATAAAAAACAGCCTCAGTCAGAGTTAATTACAAGCATTAATCATTAAAATCATCACTCAGCGTAGACTTGACAATGCAAATCATTGCTCACCTGTTGATTGTAATGAGTGCTCATTAATTCAAGTTGTATTATCTAATCTGTCCCATCTATTGCTGTCAACTGACTGCGGCCGTGCAGTTATGTCGTGTCTATTTGTTACTGTCTAAGCGTAATAAGGTTGTAATAGAGGTATAATGTGTACTGAAATTTAGGGTTAAAGAATGTTAATCTATTGAATCTTGTGGACTGTGTTTTAACGGAGTCTTCTAAGATTATTGTACTAAAATATGTTACTTCCTTGCAACTGTTACCTCGTTGGCCGAGTGGTCGAAAATGCGACTGCCGGGCAAGGGGTCTCGAGTTTGATTTCCGGGTTGGGCAAAGTAGTACTGGGTTTTAATTTTTAATTCTCAGTAAGTAGCACGGTGTGCAGAATTGTGAATTGTAAATGGCTAATCCCCTATTACATGGGACTCTAACAAAAATAGTGAAAAGTGGGTGTTGTGAAAAATTGTAGGTACATTGGCATTAAATACCATACTGGTACTATTGGTAGGAAATTTCTCAATAAAGCTCAATGTTTGGCAATGATTTTAGCTCAGATTACTGAGCTCGATACGAGAGACCTGACCGAATTGTTACTCAGCAATCGCGCTGACGACCACTTGGCCAAAATAGTAGGTAGGTAATAAATAAATTGTGTAGTAAGTATCTCAAAATAAAATAAGTTTAAATCTTTCTGTATCGCAATTTCGCAAATTGTCACACTACATAAACAAGTATTTTTGTATAACATCACACGGTTCTTTATTCTTTAAAACAAAAGAATCGGCGGCCATTATAATTAATGCCATTTTTTACCGTCTTCCAGCTAAAATGGTAATTTCTTACGGATTGCTACTAAATTAGCTCGAGGGAAGACCTCGCCGTATTAATTACGGGGCCACTTCACTAAATTAAGACTTTTTAGTATTCCGTATTAATTGAGAATAAGAAATATCTATTTGTATTTGTATTTTATATTTGTTAGACTGTTTATTTTACTGTGATAGTTGACATCTTACTTGCCAAACTCAGATCAGTTAGAAACAATTTATTTCATTTATTTATTTAAATGGAACGGTACAAAAAACCACTCAATAAATATGCAATTAAAAGAAAGAATACATTTACAATAATACAATAAAATATTAAAACACCTTTTGTATCGCAAGACGCATCCTTTATATAGTTTTATTTATCACTCCGACTTCATTAATTATACCGAAAAGAAACCGTACTTCCAGTTTCTTCCACTCACAGATTCGATGCCAAAACTCATGTAACATCTAGATTTTACCTGTGTTGCATAACTGAGAAACAACTGGGTGGATGTCCCACCATGTTACATACTTATATATATCCCTTTGAGAAATAAAGCACCAGAAACATGATGTGATGTAATACTTCGAGTTTTAAGCACTCTGATGCAGTAAACAGAATATGAAATGTGAACAAAATTTTATTTAAATAAAGTACCTATAATGCGTAATACCCAACTTGGAGAGAAAAATATAATAAGTAAAGAACAAAATAAGCCAGAAAATAAAAAAAATGCCTTGATTTTTGATACTTCAAAGTTAAAAGTCATGTCAATAGCAATAAAACATAAAAAGTGCAAATAAAAATTGAGTTTTATAGCTGTAAATAAAAAAGATAACATAAAACGAAAATTAAACTACTAATGTGCAAAGCCGAGCCGATTTATGTAATCGTCTTACATTGGTACTTTACGAATACTGTCTAGCATACCTAAGTTCTTATCAAATGGTATTTTCGAATCGAATGCTACTTTTTTATACTTAAAAGCCTTTGATTTATTCGTGTATTTGTAATCTTTTTCTTAGGGTGAATATATCCCAACTCCTAACTATTGAGTAATATACTAGAAAATTAAACTAGAAAATGAATATCTTGATGATGCCAATGTCATAAAGTTCGAAATTGTAATCAATAATGCAGCATCTACTCACGTGGATTGACGTGACTTACAGGTTAACCTTAGTGAAAGACCCATTAATCGAATATAATTGCTCGTCGAAATCACCATCCAAATGCCTTATTACCTGGGGGTAATTTTGTCACTGTTTATATTCACGTTTTATAGCTAAGTATCATACATAAAGCTAGCTAAGTATCTTGTATAGTACATACATACAGTAAATCATAGATATATTTTATTATACAAAATTCCCATTTATAGTCAAGCGTTTAAAATGATGCCAAAACTATAGTCACTATTTCAGTTCGGATCCCTTCCCGGTATAAATTGTATTAACCCTACAAAATTGTCATGTCAGTCGTGAGAAAGAAATATGGGTGTAATTAGCAACCTCTCCGTCTAGTCGGGTTACCTTTGTTATGGTAATAACATTAGATACTTCGAGTATTAATTGTGTCACGTATGTAGCTAACGTTCGATAGTTGTACTTACATATCGTGCCATCTCTGTCATTTTACAAAGAAAGTGTGGCGACAGAACTATACTTAGGCAGGACCTAAAAATGAGTGGCGTTTCAAAATCCGAGGCGATGAGGTGAATGTGCGCTAATGTTAATATTCAATTAAGTCTTTGACATCAAATAGAAAATTATAAAAAGACAAATATTCAATATTAATTCACACTAAATTAAAAAAGAGACAATAACTTAAAGCATAAAGTTTAAAGTTATTTTTTCGAGCACTGTATAACGCCTTCTTTTAAATATACTTACATGTTATTATTTCATAACATATCATCGTCATAAAATCAGCCTTTTATCCCCGAAGGGGTAGGCAGAGGTGCACATTATGCCACTGTACAATGTAACACCCACTTTTCACTATTTATGTTATGAGTCCCCTGCAATAGGGGGTGAGTCTATTGCCATATAACGGGCACAATTCCAGACTCCGTGCTACTAATTCGATTTTTTTTTAAAAACCCTGTAATTCTTTGTCCGACCCGGCAATCGAACCCGAGACCCCTTGCCCTTGCGACCACTCGGCCAATGAGGCAGGCATGAAATAAAGTTATTATTTCAGTAAGTTTTGATTAAACAAAACATTCTTAAAGAAAGTAGCTCTAGTTCTTATTCATACTCCTACGTCCACACGAAAGGGCTACCGGTTTCAAAATATATAGGGGATCTTAATATACATCATATAGGGTCAGGGCTTAGTTTCGCAAGGGTATCGGGCACTTCCGGGGCATTATAGCCTGAAATATGTAGCCTCGAGTCTCGGCCTGGCACGGTCTATAATTGCAGGAGTAAATTTAATTAGGAAATGTACATGTAACTGATGCGAATGACATATATTTTAGAGGATCACATAATTTTATATGGTGTAGTTATTACTTCCCTACTATACCCCCTTGTGTCCAGTTACTGTTTATAATTTAAAAGTGACTGACTCGTTTTCACTTAAGATAATACTGCCATTGGAAATGTAAGAAAAAATCATACTATGTATACTTACACAAACAAGTGTGGGAGAGCCATGCTTCGGCACGAATGGGTTGGTTCGACCGGAGTGATACTGTGGCGACGCATGCCACATGTCAACGGATGACGTCATAAGAATCCTACATCGCACATGCAAAGTTTACAAGCGAATAAACACGGATAGAAAATCCCAACGAACAACTGTTGGGCAGAAAGCCCGCCAGGTACGATCACCTCGCCTGGTCGGAGGATCCTCCTTTTCCGATCTTAGGGAACTATACTCTCTGTTCCCTAAAGTGGTGACCCCGACGTGATTGGAAACAACCTTCACTTCACGGAGCAGATTAGCACCGTCATCCGTATCGCCATCCCTCTCATTCATCACTTCTCCGCTGAGCGGTAATCAAGTCGCAGCCAACCAGCATCCTCGGCCTCATCAGGGACCACCATCGCCTGCAACGAAGTCGTGCAGCCTGGTTCTTCCCTACGGCCTCACCAGCGTCTAGGCACAGCACTTCTGCACACGGTCTGAAGGACACCTCCTCCCGTCAACGCAGATGCCAGCCACTACGCACCTACACTCGCAGCATCTCTTCCCCGACTCACCGTGGGACACTGCGAACTCATCTCTCCGACTCACTGGAGTATCGCCCTGCCACATGTCAACGGATGACGTCACAAGAATCCTACATCGCACATGCAAAGTTTACAAGCGAATAAACACGGATAGAAAATCCCAACGAACAACTGTTGGGCAGAAAGCCCGCCAGGCACGATCACCTCGCCTGGTCGGAGGATCCTCCTTTTCCGATCTTAGGGAACTATACTCTCTGTTCCCTAAAATACCACAGCCTCACAGAAAACCAACGTGAAACAACGCTTGCGTTTTGTTTCGTCGTGTGAGTGAGGTTCCCGGAGGCCCAATTACACACACCCCTCCACAGTCTACCCAATCATTAAATCCCCCACAATCCTCAAATTCCACATTCCCAAAAGGCCGGTAACGCATTTATAACACATACAGTGTTTTAGCTGTCCATGGTCGGCGCTCACCCGACTCACTGGGCACTCAGCGGCACGGTTCCGACCCACTGGAACTAGGGACGTTCTACACTGGCTCTGGCACCGCTCATCTCAAGCATCGACAGCAGTCTCAGCGGAATCGACCTCCGGTCTTGGGAGGGAGTGATGTGGCGACGCATGCCACATGTCAACGGATGACGTCATAAGAATCCTACATCGCACATGCAAAGTTTACAAGCGAATAAACACGGATAGAAAATCCCAACGAACAACTGTTGGGCAGAAAGCCCGCCAGGTACGATCACCTCGCCTGGTCGGAGGATCCTCCTTTTCCGATCTTAGGGAACTATACTCTCTGTTCCCTAAAATACCACAGCCTCACAGAAAACCAACGTGAAACAACGCTTGCGTTTTGTTTCGTCGTGTGAGTGAGGTTCCCGGAGGCCCAATTACACACACCCCTCCACAGTCTACCCAATCATTAAATCCCCCACAATCCTCAAATTCCACATTCCCAAAAGGCCGGTAACGCCATAGTATAAAGAACAAAGTAGGTTATCTTCATACAAATGCTCCGCGCGCGGCTTATATGTGTGCGCCATAGTATCTATGCGTCGACGCACACACACTTTAACAAAATCTCGACCCGTTTCTCAGTGCGCCAGGCAGGGCTAACACTGCACGAGGTTCGCGCGCGCATCACTTTTCGGCACTGTTAAATGAAATAAAAAATGTCTGATAACCGTAGAAGAACGTATTGCTGTGTGTTCGGGTGTCTTAATAACTAATCGATTCCAGAACTGTCTCTGTTCAGATTACCTATTGAACAGGAAAGGTAAGCTAGTCACTTTTTCTAGCATAATATAATTTGTAGGTACTTGATGATGAGATACCTACTTACTTATTCTTACTCTTATCATTCTTCATAGTTCCTACTCAACCAGAAATGTAATTACCTACTATACTTAAATATTATAAGAAAATGTGGTATTGTATTGTTTATTTCACAGTTTATCTGATTTGTTAAGAGCGTGGCCGTGTCGCATTTTTCCATATAAATGTATTCCCAAATTTACTTTCTGAATACTATGTATAGAGCTAAAGTTTATTTTAACTTGTCGAGTACCGGTTTTATAGACACAATTAAAGAACAATAGGTCGCGGTCACCGGTGACCGCTTGGTGTTTGACAGATTAAGAAGTTAATAATCTTTTTATAAGCTCTTTATTTTTACTAAATTTATAAATTGATAAAATATTCAATCATAATATGCTTTTCATATCATAAATTTAGATCAAGTGCTGCTTGTTCGAAAATATTAACTAAAAGTAAAAGTGACAACCCTGGGGATCAACGCAAGAGTAGGCTAATAACTCGGCGGGCGGCCTTAGATAACCTACTGTGTTCTTTATACTATGGTAACGCATTTATAACACATACAGTGTTTTAGCTGTCCATGGTCGGCGCCGACTGCTTACCATCAGGTGGTCCGTCTGCTCGTTTACTGGCTTATAGTATAAACAAAATCGCTTTCACTAAAAATAATAGGTACTTCCATCGGAAAAAAATCAAGAAAAAATATAATATACTTACACAAAATAATATTTTTCTAAAATATATTTTTATATTGAGAACATACAGCCGTGAGTTTTTCTTAGTACATTTTGTTCATTAGTTCAAGGTTCATTTATTTCGCACACACATTCCTACGAACACTTAGATACTGCCCACCCACTGACGTAGGACGTCCAATTGGTTGACGACATTTCCTTCACACAAGTAATTAAATCATAGGATTAATTGATTAATTGGATTAATTAGAGACAGTGATTTGTAATGGTGATATAATCATTGGATGATTGTGATAAGGGTTTTAATCGTAAGGGTGTTAATCGCAAGGGTAATTACGTATTCTATGTTGTTGGCTTGTGCCGCAATTATTGGGAACTTTAATTAATGGTGTGTTGGCAATGTATGTAGGTGTTTAGATATTTTATTTATTTATGTATGAAGTAATTTTATAGTTGATTTTATGTAATTACTGTGTTTATCAGATTTTATATTCACTTTATAGAAATATTCTTACCAGTCAAATAGGTATACTTCTAAAAATATTTCTTACACGCACGTTATTATGTTGATCGTAAGTGCGACTTCCCATCTACGTTATATTATGGTTCCTAGTTGTATCGTAAGTTCATACGATCATACCTATGTTAGAATATCTTATCATAGTCAGCCCTGGACAATAGAAACACAAGTCTCTTACATTACTTTGCAACATCGATCGTTACAAACGTCCATACATTACAACTTTATCAATCACAATTCAATCCCACCTTTGTTTTACAATCAGTACATCGTCCATGACCATCAATACAGTTCCACCGTCCCTCTGACCGTCAATATTGTCCCATCATCCTCGTCATCCATCGACATGTCCCACGTCACAACCGTCCGTGTCATTGTGACGTAGGTAAGTGTCATAACTCAATGACGTCACCGTAATATCGTCAAACTCGATTTGTCAGTCTGTGGCTTGTTTACATGTATGTATGTGTGTTTGTTAAATGAGTGGTTTAGTGAGTGAGAATCTGTGAGTAGTTGAAAAATAGGGCATCCAGATCAGAGATCTGGATACCCTATTTTTCACATTTTAATCTTCAACTAACATATTATTTTAATCTGTTTCTTGATCATAATATTCAGCGGTTAAATTAAATGTTACTGTGAAAACTTCATTTAAACTCAAACAAAAAATCAGACCAGAACTAATATCAACTTGTCTGTGTGGGAATTGAACCCACGACACTTCGTCTTTGTAGTTGAAGAACGTGTTATAATATTGCACTCAGTTGTGACCAGGGTCTTAACCATTAAGCCAAACATGTCGTTGAATATGTAACAAAATAGCGAACCGCTTCATGCACTTTGTTTACATTAATGAGATGTATATTGTATGACATCATTCATTCGATGCGCTGCCATATATGCAACATGAAAGATTTCTCACTAACACAATTCTTGATGATGTTTTGCCACTTATTGACATATTCCCCCCCTTTCACAGCGTTCAAATAAAAACACTGTGGAAAATTTATAGCATGCTGCATCCAAGGATCATCATAAATCTCCCAATCTTCTATAACACCTCCACATGAAAAACATGCTGCTTTATCATATGGATTATTTCCGTAATAAAAGAATCCAGCATCAGCCATTTCCATCACTAATCTTTTCTTTGAATTATTCGTCCCCCAGTAATAATTAAAGGATAATTCACGTATTTTGTATGCATTATACATATCATATCGAGGTTTATATTCAGTTTGAAACATATTTTATTTATTTAGTACTAGTTCTTGATGCTAATAATTATAAACATAAAATGACATAGCTTTAATGCTGCAAGCAATTTATAAACGTGATTGTACAGGATTGGGAGAGATAGTAAACATATTATAAAAAATTAAACAAGTTTTTTTTATTTCATAAAAATTTTATTATCACGGCACCATTTATTTAAACACAATATATTTTTTAAAGCACATACAGAGTTATGATAAATACAATTATACAAATCTTGCGAATGTTTATATTGATCATATAAATGTACTAAACTAGAACAACCCTTATCTTCTAAATTAAATATATTACTATTACTATTTTCTAAAATATGCTTTAACCATAAAACTTTTTCTGAACCTTTAACATAAACACATTTATCTCTTAATATATCGGAAACCAAAGTCTGGTAATTGGAATAAGGTACAAATCCTTCACTCCAGTATATATTTTTGTTACGTTGAATCCAAAGAACTACCTTCTTTTCAGATTCCGTTAAATTTTTAAATGGAAATGGTGGCTTAACTAAAAACACTTGTAGTTTTTTGTTACACAATATAGCGATTTCTTTTAATATAAATTCATCTGCTTCTGTTCTAAATCCTTGAATATCAACAACAGCAATCATGATAATCTGCGCACAATGTTACTGAGAGGTTTGTATTCCACAAGTCGATCGTTAATAATCAAACAATATGCAGTTGTCTTATCTGGTATTGGTGTGGAACATTCAACTTCTAACCGCACGTCCACTGGACCGGTTTTTAAACTATCGTTTTGTCTTGAGCAATCTAAGATGAAAAGGGGAGCCTTTTCTTTAAAATCTGTTAGATCTAGCAATGGGTCAACAGGACTGTTGTAATACGACTGACGAAATTTCACATACATTTCATATAATATACTGTACTTGTTCTCAGAAAACTTTAAACTCAAAGGTTCGTAGGGATAATATTGCGAATTCAAAAAGAGTGTTACGTTGGTCACTTCACAATGATCGAATAGTGAACTGTCTTTAGTCCTATTATTTCTCCTATTAGTTTGCAAGCAAAATATAACATATCTAGGCTTTTCCAATTGTGAAGCTGTTTTAACTGACCAAGAATGCTTTGTAGTTTTAGGTAGCAAGGGATACTCATATAAATCCCAATTTCTAAAAGCCATCTGAATAGGTTTATCTCTTTCTAAATGTTTTAAAAGTGTTAGTCGTTCTCGATCTGACACTTTTATATGTGGCACTCTCCATTGGACTCTTTGTATATCTATTTGAAAATTAACAACATCATCAGTGAGAATAACACTATTTAAGTTAGAGTTGCTTCTACTCAAAATAAGTTCGTGTTTACAATTTATCACAATTTTATTGTAATCTTCTGCAAACCCTAAAATCTTATTCAATGGTATCACAGCACTAAAATGTCCGTCATTTTGGAATCCCGCTAAGTTCCAGCCCCATAAGGCTGCAACTTTATTTTCTGCTTCATTTAATGAAATGTATGATTTTATTGTTGACGTAATTCCTGAATTTTTAATACGGTCTATTTCGATACCATTCATTTCGTATCTGATGTCTTGAAACAAAGACATAACAGGGTTATTAGTGAACGTAACAGTTTTCTTGATCGGATTCCCATCTTTACCGAACAGCCTTGCCTGTCCTTCGATGTAAATTGAACTGGCTGATGGTAGCACGTATATATCTTGCTGATGTATGGGGATTCTGATTTCATCGTTTTCTCTAAAGCTGTTATTGTAGGGATTGTATGAATGGATTTCATAACTTTCAATCGAACTGTCGAAATGCGGTAATTCAGTAATCTGTAGCATATTCATACTTTAAAACCCAGAGCTTTAAGAAAATCTTTATTTGCTTTAGTCAGTTTCTTAATTTTTGTATTACGTCTTTGCGCCTTAGCGGTCGCAGAAGAAATAAACCGATTTATTTTTACTGGAGTGCTTTTATAATATACAATCATTTTGTTTTTCTTAAGTGCAGACGTAACTGAATATATTCTTCTTCGAAGTTAATACAGTGACCAAATTGATCAACAATTTTAACAGATATGGATGAAATTATATTTTTGTTCACTGGAAAGTAAATAACGTTTTGTGGTATCTCTATATAACCATGACTTAGAGCAGTATCTGATACAAATTCATGAATAAAATGTGTTGGTAATCCATTGCAGTATGAACCGTACACAAGATCACATTCAATTTTGATCACAGACAGATTACTAGTTTTAACTGAAATATCTGGTCTTGAATTAAATACTGAAAAGTATAGTAAACCGCACTCGTATTGATCAGATAAATGAAGAGGTGGTTGAAAATACGAGACCAGTTCTGATTTATTTCCAGAGATGGTAACCGTAGTAGACATGCTTATATACTGGACTGTTATGAAAGATCCTGTTCATTTTATTGCTTCGTTGACCAAAAATTGTTTAAGAAGTGTAAACAAAGATGTCCACAGTTGAAGAGGTGATCACGTTGTATATTGTCATAATTATATTGAATGTTAGAACCTACATATTTTACAAATTCCTTTGGTGGCTTAAGATTCCCGTAACTGTCGAAATACTCAACATAATCATTATATTTTGCATAGGCTACCCAATGAGAACCAGGATTTTTAGAACTATCTAAATTAATAACTCCACATTCTTTTTTATATGGATATTTAGGGAGCTCATCTCTCATAAAGACACCTCTAAAATAAGGAATTCTATTTCCATACTTTAAAATGTCAAAGTTAGTTAAGGCCCGTTTGGGTAGCCGATATCTTAGTTTTTTTCTTTTAATACGAAAATTCCAAGACCACTTTTATGTGGTTTAAGGTGTAGTCCTTTCCCAATACATAGAGCTTCCATTTTTTCATTATGTCTCCTCGATTCCTCATACAGCTTTTTAGCCATTTTAAATTCATTTATGGTTTTAGCAATACCAGCTGCACCGCCTGCTAAAGCTCCCGCCGCTGATAATCCCGCAAAAATAGGAATCAGAGGTAGTACTCCCCCAGTTTTTGGAATAGGAATAACGCGAGGGAGCTTAATCGATGAATCATTAGCCAATTCTCTGGTAGCGGCAATAGCTAATTCTATAGCCATTTTCTTGGTCTTAGGTTTTAATTTTTTTATGTGTCTTTTTGCTTTTGTAATAACAGTTTTTAATTTGCTTTTTAATCCTTTTCCCGATGTAACTTTGGGAGAACGCTTTTTGATCAAACCAGAACCAGTTTTAATTTTTGCCGACATAGCCTTACTTACTAAGCGTGCCGCGAGTTTTTCGCCTGTACTGGCATCGGAAGCAACCGCTCGTTGTTTTGCCATTTTTAACAAAATTAAATCAGCCTTATGTCGATCCTTTAAGTCTGATGACTTGTGATATGCAATATCGTGATCTTTGCAATATTCGTCCAACTTATTTATACCGTTATCTCTTTGTGCAAGTCTTTTTATTAATTTAGTACCAGGACCACAGTAATTATATCCTGGTAAATGTAATTCAAATGGTAAATGATTAATAAGCCAATTGAGAAGACTGCTCTCTCCAAAACACATTATAAGACTGATGGTTCCGGTTTGAATAATTTAATAAATAGTTATGTGATTCGAGTTTGTTGTTAATATTATTTTATTTATAATATAACATTCGATTTATCAATCCAACTGCTTTCAGCTGAAGACAAACCTAGCCATTTTACTAAAACCCTACTACCTTTTCTTCTGAGAACTTTCTCGACTAGATATACATTGGGATGTTTTGTTTTTTGAAGTTCTTGTGTATAAAATGCACCTAAAATAGGCTGACCTCTGATAGTATCTTCGATTAAGTAAGTTATAGGAGTTGTATTTTGTATTTTACGGATTTTAAATATTTCTGTTGACCAGTTGGGAGTATAACCTTTTTCAAATGTTCCTTTGTATTTACTGATACGCACATAATCACCTACTTTGTACTTGGTTTTTAAATTATCATTTTTTAGCAACTTTAAATACCTTTCTAATATCGTTTTTTTATTATTATTGTCCACATTAGCAGGGATTTCATTAATAGTGCGATGGTGAGTGTGATTGTATTTGTAAATAACATCATTGAGGGTATTATTTACCCAATTGTAATTGCCTTTTAAACTAAATTCCTTATAGACTTTGGATTTCAATGTCCTGATAAATCGTTCAACTATTGAAGCCTTTTTTGTTGAGAAGGTTGAATAATGGTTAATATGATACGATGTCATAAGCTTCTGAAATTTGTTATTATAAAATTCTGTTCCATTATCCGTTTGCAGATTTTTAGGAACACGCCCTTTATCCAACAAAGTTTTGAAAGAGTTATACACATTTTCTTTGGTTTTACTTCTCATAGGAAAGGCCCAAGCATATTTCGAAAATGTATCAATAACGGCAAGAATATATCTGTAATTTTTATTTTCTTTTGAAATTGATTGCATATCAATTAAGTCTGCTTGCCACAAGTCATCTATATCTTTCATGATAACATGTCTTCGTGGATAGTTCACCCTCGCATTTTTATGAATTTCATTTACCACGTCAACTTTGCTCATGTTCACAATTCAGTATACTTGTCTTGAACTCAGCTATTATACTGAATAAAAATCATATTATTATGACTATTTATTATTTAATTATATCAGCTTCTTTTAATTCTTCGATTATTGATAAAATTTCATTATCATGGTTTGTATTACCAGCATCACGGGAAGCAATTAATAGTTGCAATCTGTCAACCAATTCGTTAGGATCATCCCAATATACTAAGTCAGTATTATTTTTGTATTTCTTTAGCGTTGGTAAGCTTCCTCCAAATTTAGTAACAATATTACTGTTTAACGATTCAGAAAACAATGGTCTAATTATTTCACGATATTTTATACCTTTATCGCCTCTAATTTGTCCATTAGGATTGAAATCTCTCTTATGTGCATTTGTATAATGCAACATATCCTTGTAGACAAGTTTATCTTTGCTCGATATTAGTTTCAAATCTGGTTTTCTTCGAAGTAAAAGTTCTTTTAAACCAGGGGTTAAATTGTAGGTTTTATCACCAATTTTAATTAAAATGACATTATCATCATTCACACTATCTATTTTAGAAAATGAAACTATTGAATTACCCATTAGTAATTTTTTGTTTGCACTTCTTATTCCAAATGGTATATTTACCCCTTCATAAATATCATGGATATCATAACCCTCTAATGATATTTCTAAATCTTCTAATAATTCCTTCTGGGGAGACTTTTTAACGAACTGCACAGAATTCGGTTCTGGATTGTAGCATTCTTCAAACTTTGTAGATGAGCTAGTATTACTGTCACTCAATTGCATGTCTTCTAAATTAGAGTGTGTATTTTCTAAATTTTGTGTTTTTTCTATTGTTTTATTCGAATCAACTAGGGTTTTAAGAGGATCTGTGACAGGTTTTAGCATTTTATCAATTGACAAATTCATTGAGTGTTCCTGATCCTTCATTTGTTTTATTTTATTCTTTATGGAGTTTATAGACTTCATTAATTCTATTTTAATATTTTTCTCCATGTTATAATTATCTATTATAACAACTGCATTCAGCTAAGGAACAAATTATACTGAATTTGATTTTATATGGAAATTACTTATATGCACATGTAAACAGTCAGTCAAATTTAAAAAACATGTCAAAATTCTGTCTGTACCTTCCATTATTTAATGACGATTCTTTATTAATCAGCAGAAAATTATAAGGTTTACTCCAAACAGTTTGACAAATATTTCTGAACTCTTTCCATTGTAAATCAGAACTAACATGCTCTTCATAAATATGCTTTAAATTTACATCATCTTGTTTGAATATAATAAGAAAATTAACATTGTCACGTAACAGTTGCTTTGGAATTTTAGAATAGGTTTGAGACAAATAGAAACAATCTATTTGTTTATGCCTACCCATACAGAAATAATTGCGAATATTTATTTGATTTTCACAAGCAACATCATCAAATATAAATACAGAATTTGTTAAGGCTTCACTCGGAGAAATTACATCGTTGTTATTATTGAACTCGTAAAAGTTAATCTGTGGTACCCTTTTTAATACTTCGATCAAGAAACGGTATTTTGGTTGAAAAGAAGTTTTAGAGTAAAGATAAAGATTTTTAAATTTGAGCCCATTTTCATGCAGCAGCAAACTGATCATAACATTCGTTTTACCACAGTTTGATGGGCCACATATTATACAGCGAATAGTATTTGGCAGTAAAGCGCTATGTCTGATGTGGTGAACAGAGTCACTTAATCTTATATTATTAACATTGAGAGATATGGGTTGTTTGATCAACTTCATATTGTATATTAATCTTATTTCCACCTAACGTACACTTATATACTCGTTACTACATGAACCTCATGATAGAATAAGCATGAACTTACAATTTGATGATAACGTTTAGGAAGTTGAATACGTTTGAATAAAAGTCAATTTGTTTAAGAAATATCATTTTATTATAAATGTTCATCATAGCGTATACATTCACTCATAATAGTAGCGTAATATATTCATTTATAGTACATTACTTATTCTTAAAGAATTATTCATACATCATTTCTATACACATTACATACATGAAAGTAGCATAAATTTATTTATAATTATCACTAATAAAATTAATAGATACTAATACGTGTACATAGTTATAGATTACGTATCACTGGAATAATCTAAAAACATAGAATCACAATGACCCCAGGGTAATGTGTGAATTTGATCTTGTAGTACTTGAATTTTATCATCGTTTCTATCTAAAACTTGTTTATCTACTTGTTGGGAGTATAAAACATGTTTAATTGATTTTATCATATTCATTTTACATCTTAGCGCTTTATCGGTCAACAGAACATTGCTGTAATCATCCAATTTTAGATTATTTGTGATAGATTTGGAAACACCTTTAGCTTTTTTAATTTGAGTTTTGAGACTGTTTATAAAATATAATTTAGCTCGTAGACCGACAAATTCTATAATTAAATCATCACCCATCTCATGTTTCCATAATCCGGGAACTTTTGCATTAGTTTGTGGTATGTGATAAGGATTATTGACTGCAAAATTACTAGTATCAAACTTGGTAAGATCATCATGCATATCTTGATAAAAATCAGTTGTATATATTAAATATAACAAACTATCAGTATCCGTATAGCATAACTTTGCATTATTTCCATATTTTTTCTTTATAAAATCATAATGAAACTGGTATAAGTGTTGCTTAGAATATTCCAAAACTGTGAATCCGATATAAATCGGTCTATCTAAAACAACTTTTTCATGATATAATTCTACAGCTATAAAATTATCTGAAAATATTGATACACTTTTTAAGTTTGGTTTAGCTAACAATTTTTCAGCATCAAGATGTTTGTTTGTTTTATTGGTGGTATCTCTCCATTTTGTTACTAATTTAACATCAGCTTGCTTGCGCTTATTTTCAATAGTTTTTCCGAAAATCGCATTATTCAATAATTTAAAAAAGTCCTTTTCAAATACAGTTTTGGAATTTTGACGAAGTCTAGTATTGAGATCGATGTAATTTTTGAGAAAACATTCTTGTCTAAAGCTAAGTATGCAATGAATCTTTTTTAAAATCAGACCATTCTTTAAACACTCTTTTAAGTGCACGTAATGAATCACATAATGATGCTTATCATAAAGATTCGCAATCAATTTTGCTGATTTTCCATAAGGTGGTACTAATTTTTCAACTGCAAAAGGTAAATCTTTATGTTTGTTATGTAAATAGTTCGGATAAATCAGGTCAACTTCCAAAATATAACCGTAATCATTATCATCAGAGATAGTAATTACATCAAAGTTGCTAATTTCTTCGAGAGTTAAAAATTTGAATTCTGAGATAGGAAGTTTCTTCATCATAGCATAGCCATACAGATTATTACAATCAAGGTATATTAAATAACTGCTTGGTTCTGACTCGTTAAAATGTGGTAAGTATTTATTATTTGCTTCAGCATGACGTCGAGAACACTGTGCCAGCCCACCGCGAATTCCTTTTTCTAATAACTCATACATTTGCAAGTCACTTATTAACTCCAGTTCAGTGTCAGTATATAGAAGCATTGCATCCCAGCTTAAGCTCGGTGAAGTAACATAATAAGCTGGATCTAACTTATAGTAATGTAAGCTTGTTTCTCTAAACTTTTCGAATATGTCACATAGTAAAAGCACATCACATTTTATGTATAAATCTGTATATTCACCAAGAGATTTAACGTTAAAAACATTCCAAACTGTTTGAGCGTGTAAATATTCTTCATCAGTTATATGCTTCTTACACAAACTGTTATAGAAATGATACTTTGATGGAAGTTGCGTCTCATCAAATTTGGACCAAGAATCGATATAATCATAAGGATAAACACCCTTTTTTCTCATTAGATCAAATTTTCTTTTATCGCTAAACTCTCTTGATAAGTTTAAAAAATCGTTTTCTGATAAACTATCACTCAATGCATCTAAGCTAGAACTAAGAAATTGAAAAGAATCAATAAATTTTATCTGAATAGGATGATTATATTTTTCTGTCTTTATTACTTTCGTTATTGAGAGGTATTTTTCTTTAGTTTTCGGTATTATGTTAATAGTACCTTCATATTTTGCTAACTCTTGAATGAATAAATGTGAGTCATACCCAGACAAATTATGAAAGACGACAGGAATGAATGAACAAACTCTATACATCAAATTACAATGGGAGTGCGCTGCCCCACGGTACTCTGAGGTAATATGATCATGATCTCGGACTTTGTCATTAAGCAATAGTTGTTTACATATGTGACATGTATTCGAGTTCTGATAATTCATCTCTTGCTCAGTTGTTAATGGAGTCATAGACTTTTTATTACTTAAAATTCTATGTATACGTTTAGCGTCTCTTATTAAATATTTAACAAATACTTCCGCACAATCTGTACCTCTGTATGAGACATACTTATTTAATTCATTATTATGTGCACAACAGATATAATAAGCAAAACATGAAGGTTGATGTGTCTTTAGTTTCCGAGTGTTTAAAGAGTTACTTTCATTACAGTCAATTAACATACATTCGAAGTCAGCATAAATGATGAAATTAATTTTCTGCTGCCTCTCAAAATGTTTAAATTTCAATATAGATTTTTTTTCAGGCAAAATAGACAATATCTTAGAACAGTTATGAGACTTGTATCTTGTTTCGCTACTGAAAAATTGTAAACATGCATCACATAAATAAACTTTACCTTTATAATGAGTTACTTGACGTCGTACAAGACGTATAAGATCTTTAATTAAACAATAGTGTCCAACAGTATTGTTTTCAATATATAGTAAATTAAAATGATGTTCTCTCTTATGCTTCGATGCATAAAGAGGTCCAGTTACAATATTATTTTGCAAACCATATATATTTACACTCATATTTGGATTGTTTTTCTCAAACTGTTTAATATCATTCATTGTGGGTGGGAATGACATTCCTTCTATATTTAAAACCGAAGAATAATGAGGATATGAACTTGTTCTGCACACGTTATTTTTCGCTGGATATAATCCAGCAACTATACTCCATAGAAAACAACAATCATCTTCATTTTTTATATTAATGCAACTTCTAGAATGTTTAATAGCTGGTGGTAAATCTATATAAGATCCACCCCTCATAGGTGAATACTTATTTATATTAATTTCGAGATGACTCATAGAAACAAACGTCCAACCAGATTGACAGTGTTGGAACTCTGTTAATTTCTCGTTCAATGCATTCATTACTTTAGTTAATAATTCATTCAAATCAGTGTTTTTATAAATAATATTGTACTTGGTATTAAATGACTTTAGCTGCTTTTCTTCTAAAGTTGGTAGCATAAAATATGCAAACAATTCGAAATTAACTTTTATGCAGTTGTGTTTATTTAGTGACATAGTAATCAATTCTACTATATTGGTTTGGTGATCACTCAGGAACGCCTCTAGACCGAGGTACTCGTCTTCCTGAGTGACATTCAATCTGTATGTCATTATTCTGTTATTGAATGCTGTCGCAATAATATGAATATTTGCGAACTTGGTATTCAATAAACAGTTTGCTTTGTGTATATTAGTTCTCATATGATAGGAATACTGATTTTCTGGAATTAATATTTTACATTTGTCACAGTTTATTTTTCTAGATCTTGACTTATTAGTGAGGTGTGAAGAAGCTGTGAAACAAAGAAAAAAAAACAATGATAATAATTATAAAATATAATGAAATAACCAAAAATACATTGAATTACCCTATGAATTAAAGCTAATGCTGGGATAAATATTATTATATTGTATATAGAGATATACCTATGCATCATGTACCTAATATAAAAATGTGTACAGGAATAATAAATTGATTAACAATAGGTTAAATCGTTAAGTTTCGTAGGATCCTAAGTACGACAGCGAACAATTTTTAAAATCTTTTTGGGTCGCTAAGATGAACTCTTTTATATGGCGCCAAGACTCCTTATCTTCATCCAGTTTAGTTTTTATAGTAGTAATAGCATGCCGCCATCTATTTATCGGCATAATTTTTTTTATTTCTTCGACATCATATATTTTTAACTCGACGTAATATTTTCCTTCTTTCGTCTCACTAATTTGCCGTGAATAGCCCTTCCGCAGCCTTTTCGTAAAATAAGAATGTATAGGTGGGACATTACCCGCTTTGGTAGAGCTCATAGCACATTCATTCTTGTCAACGTCTTCGTCACCGAATAAGTCATTGGCCGTAACGCATGCTGGCGGAGAAATTGGGGAGATAGTTGGTTTGGACTTTTTCGAACTAGATCCTTCACTCGACTTGCCGGGTCGCTCTCTCTTCATTTTCTTGTCCTCCGACTTCCCCTTCGGCTTCACCTCCGCTTCAGAATCGTCGCTGGAGAGAAAGAGATCGTTGGCGAGTAGCTTCGACCTGTGTATAAATAATATATTATTAGTGCACTGTACTCGATAATTTTATTTTCTACATATGTAGAGGTATAGGTGTTTATGTTAATTAGGTTTCGTTATATCTCTAAATATTTCTATGTATAAAATATTAAAAATTATAAAAATATATGAACAACAAATACAATGCTTGGTATAGGTACAGACACATAGTCCTAACGTCAAACTAGAATATTCTATCTATGCTACAGAGATAAGACATAATGATCAGATTAACTAAATGTATGTCACAGTTAGACTTGAAACGTTACGAGAATGGAACCCTCGACTGTCCAATCTTTCATAAGCAGTCATAATTATCATTGTGTTATAGTTGAAATAAATTTAAATAATTATGTAACTGGTACTTAGTTTTCATTTTTTTTCAACACAAATTAGCATATTTGATCTGTGCAGGAATCGAACCTGCATCACAATATTGGCGGTCAACATTCGAATACTTGAATATATCAACTAATACATTGCTCTGACCATTTAATAGTTATTTAAATGATTATGAATAGATACTTACATTCTTGATAGGTGTTTAGACAGGTAGCTTGATCAGGAGCTCAGAGAGTTGATCCGTTGTAGAGAGGATTCGTTCCAGAGAGGAATTGTACCGGAGACTAATTTGCTATGCGTTTTTATAGGTCTAAAATCACATCATTCAATCCAAATTTGTAAAACTGCATACTTGCAAAAATTGCATACACGAGCGTACAAATCTGAGCGGTTAAGGTTTTAATCTTAGAGTTATTATATAAGATGGCTTTTACCCATGGTCCGCGTTAGTTTTAAATTATCCCACGGGAACTTAATACTGAGATAAAAAATCCTATGTCATATTCCAGGTTATGGTCTATCTGTATGCCAAGTTTCATCCAAATCGGTTAAGTAGTTTTAGAGTTTATTCGTTACAAACATACAAAAATACAAATCTTTCCTCTATATAATATTAGTGTAGATTATTATATGTATAGATAGATAATGTAGACGAATGATGAATATAGATACTTACTTAAATAAACAATAGGGGAATTTCATATTTAGAAAAAAAGTTTAAAGATTGTTGTTTTTTACTGAATGTTTTTGACGTCAGGCGACGGTACAAACGCTGCGGTTTGCACGCTCGCATGCAACTTCTAGACATATGGAGAAAGAGAGATATGACTAGTCAGAATCTCATATTTCGGTATGTAAAAATAAGCTTGTATTTATCTTATAATTTTTTCACAATTACTATGATAACTTATTTGTTTTTATGAAATATAGAAGAATTTGAACTATTGTATGAAAACGTAAAACGTGTCGATGCTCACTAATTGTAGGTACCTACTAATAATCAGATCGATTAAGTAAATCTTGTGTTTTATTCCAGCATAGAGGTACATCTAAGCTATTAAAAAAATAAATTAATAACAAAAAACTATTTATTTTTAATCTTTATAATAATAATAGCAGGTAAAACCAGGCTTAATAACTGTATGTCGATATTGATCAATTGTTATGTATGATCCGTCTCCTTAAAAAGAATTCAGCTACGTTGCAAATTCGCTAACGCTGATATACTATTAACATACCATGATTTTGCTTGCCAAATCATTTTAATAAAATGTATGAAAACAATAACCGTGAACAAAAATACAGTAGTATTATTTTGTCGATATATATTTTCGATAAACAATAAAATGTTAGGCGTCGGAATGTCTGCGGTTTCAATTTCACCATACCATTTTTGTATAGATATTAACATCTAACAAAATGTACGATATTGAACTCTATGTATTAAAAGAAGTAATTAAATTTAAAAATATAAAAGGGGGATATAATAAATTGAAATCCATTTCATCTTTGAATCTGATGGTGAAGACTGAATCAGACTGATATAATTGTGGAATGTCGGTAAGTGTTACTTTAATACATTCACTAACAATTTAAAAATGTATTAATATTAACAATAGTAGTAAGTAGCATCATAGCATTAATTATTTCCACATAAGCCTTTATTTCAATCGTAACGTTTGTAGTGTAACTTAAATTAATATTGTATTGTTATTTCAGGACTCGGAGGATCTCTTCAATTTTGTTCCCATGAATCAACCAGTCCAACAAACCACTGGACAGAAGACGCTGGGTCTCGCTCGCAAGAGATCAAAAACAGATCAGACATTCTATCAATTTATAAAGAAGCCTGTTTCTCGTGGAACGAAAATAAAAAAATAGAAATCTATGATACAGACAGTTTTCAAAAATCCGAACAGTCGATGTGTAATTGTGAGGCTGATGTGTGTGTTCAACATGTTGTGAAAACTATATTATACGATGATATATACCAGTACAGAGAATTAATTGCCAAAATTCAGGATGACATCGAACCAAGAGTATAGATTTAATAATTTAAAATGTATAGACGTCACCGTTTACCACTTATGTATGTTTAATTTTCTAAAAAAGTTTATGTAAATAATTATAAGTGTACCTATGTAGTAATGAATAGATATCAACTATAAAAATATCAAAGATTGTATATTTAAAATAAAATAATTCAAAATAACATTTTTTTATTAACTCATTCTTATACATGTAATAAATAGCCACTGCACTACGTACCTAGGTATATAAGGCAGCGCAATGGACAATAGCGAGAGCATTCCATATTATCATATTCAATAAGTATGATCTTTTTATGAATATTACTGCCATGCCTGCTATCTTAAAATAATATGTGAATAGAAGATTAAAATGTGGAAAATAGGGTATCCAGATCTCTGATCTGGATGCCCTATTTTCCAACTACTTCTGTGTCACGTGAAAATGTATAATTATACTATAACTGGCTGACCAGGCAAACTTCGTGCCACCTATAATATTTATTTTTCACCTTTCATACCTTCCATGGACTTCCACAAACATTTCAAAACTAAAATAATCCAAATCGCTTTAGCCGTTCTCGATTTTTAGCGAGAGTAACGAACATCAATTCATTTTTATATACAAAGATATTGTAAAGTTGAGTTTGTTTGTGTGAACGCACTTTTGTGTTGGAGACTTAATTTATTGTAGAAGGCAATAGGCTAACTCTCTTTTTTTAATTTTGTGTTATTTTTGTATCTGTATGCGTCTACTGTCAAATAAATACTTTTTCTTTGGTGATCTCACGCTGTGGTCAACAAGCACTGGCCGCGGGGTGAATCATGCAGTAGAAGCTAGTGTATATGTGTAAGGAAATAGGTTTTCTTTAATTTTGAATTGATTGACTGTAAATTGTCAAATAGTCTGTGGTTCGTTTAGACGTCAGTATTATAAGAATTTGGTGTAAAACAATATGTGGAAGAATAAACATTAAATGTTGTCTCTTCATTTTAAGAAGCAACACATTGGTTTTATTAAATTCTAAATCATAAGATTTACTCTTATACAATTATGTATAGTTATAGTCAGTTAATATAAGGTTCTAAAGTGCACGTCCAAAATTACTTGTTGCACAACGCTGCATGGCATGTGGCTTCCTTAGGGAATGTTAGGAGTAGGTACTAAGAGAGGATTTTACAAAATTCCTTCGGGAATAGAATGAAACAGGATTTTAAGTGCTTACAAAATTGAGGGCAAGAGCTCGCATATTGTATGTATAAATTATTGAGTAAATAGATTACTGGATGCACCCCTACTACGTGGGACTCATAACGTAACTGTAAAAGTTACTACTGCTAGGTAATATGCACTTCTGCCTACCCCTTTAGGCATTCTTTTCCTTTTTTATATACGGTGCCCCATTCTAGGATTTTCTCCTGTGTCGTAGCTGCGTTTACAAACATACAAGTTCACATATACATGAGACCCGAGTCTAGATCCGAAACAACAATTTGTTGATCACACAAAAAGTTGTTCCATGCGGGAATCGAGCCATTTACATGTTGGGCAGCTAGCAGCCCATGCGTCAATGATCACTCGTGTAGAATAAAGATGTCTTTGACTAAAGGTTGACTCCGAACAGTTCTCAGAACTCTTCTATCGAAATTTGTTATACCTTCCACCTACTGTATATAATGGATATTTTGTATCAGATGTTTTACTAGTACCTACTTTTTACATAGCTAATAACAATATTGTGGGCTTAAATTTCTCGTTTATTAAAATTATTGAAGTCAAAGTCTTGACCATCAAATTATTATTAAATAAAATAAAAATTGTCAGTTAGTCTTCTAGTGACCCTCAGGGACGTCATCGGCGATGGCGACCTCTCGCATTCAGCCCTAGTGAGGGCCATGATGCGGAGCGAGGGGGACTGGGATGTCGTCTCCTCCTTTTGCGAAGCAGTCATGCTAGCTAAGAAGGAGGCGGGACGCGTGAGGCAGCGAAACGCTGCCTCCTCGCAACCCAGCCATCGCGAAGGACACTCCGGGCGTCGGGGATCGCGGGATAATCTCCGTACGCGCGAGCCTGCGAACATAGTATAAAGAACAAAGTAGGTTATCTTCATACAAATGCTCCGCGCGCGGCTTATATGTGTGCTCCATAGTATCTATGCGTCGACGCACGCACACTTTAACAAAATCTCGACCCGTTTCTCAGTGCGCCAGGCAGGGCTAACACTGCACGAGGTTCGCGCGCGCTTCACGGCTTTTCGGCACTGTTCAATGAAATAAAAAATGTCTGATAATCGTAGAAGAACGTATTGCTGTGTGTTTGGGTGTCTTAATAATTAATTGATTCCAGAACTGTCTCTGTTCAGATTAGGTACCTATTGAACAGGAAAGGTAAGCTAGTCACTTTTTCTAGCATAATATAATTTGTAGGTACTTGATGATGAGATACCTACTTACTTATTCTTACTCTTATCATTCTTCATAGTTCCTACTCAACCAGAAATGTAATTACCTACTATACTTAAATATTATAAGAAAATGTGGTATTGTATTGTTTATTTCACAGTTTATCTGATTTGTTAAGAACGTAGCCGAGTCACATTTTTCCATATAAATGTATTCCCAAATTTACTTTCTGAATACTATGTATAGAGCTAAAGTTTATTTTAAGAAGTTAATAATCTTTTTATAAGCTTTTTATTTTTACTAAATTTATAAATTGATAAAATATTCAATCATAATATGCTTTTCTTTTCATAAATTTAGATCAAGTGCTGCTTGTTCGAAAATATTAACTAAAAGTAAAAGTGACAACCCTGGGGATCAACGCAAGAGTAGGCTAATAACTCGGCGGGCGGCCTTAGACAACCTACTGTATATGTTTATACATACTGTGCTGCGAACGGCGAGCATGGGTGGCTCCGCGTCCGACCAGAAACAGACCCGAGCGTACGGCGCCGAACGTTCCGCGCGCGCCTCAAAGAGCCATCAGACCACTACGGATGGGGCCCAACAGGAGTGATGGCGATTCGAAGTCACGATGAACCTAACGCGTTACCGGGGCTCCGGCTCGACGTGCAGGAGAAGGAACCGCCTCACCCAGCCGGGAGCAATCATTCGATGATTTTCCCCTCTTAAAAAAAGTTTTCTAGTGAAGCTATTTGCTTATTCTAAAATATAGGTTCCTATGGAGAAGAACGTGGGCTCGCTGCCATTGCAGCGGTAAGTCCCCTCTTTGAGG
The DNA here is from genome assembly GCA_902850265.1 of Spodoptera littoralis. Taxonomy (NCBI): domain Eukaryota; kingdom Metazoa; phylum Arthropoda; class Insecta; order Lepidoptera; family Noctuidae; genus Spodoptera; species Spodoptera littoralis. The sequence goes on from LR824545.2 coordinate 14,275,415, forward strand.
AGTGGCTTGAGAGACGCTACGGCGTCCTCACCTACCGCCTGACGCAGGTCCTCACCGGACATGGAAGTTTCGGGAGGTACCTGTGTCTGATGGGGCGGGAGGAAACGCCCGGGTGTCATCACTGCGAGGACCACCCTGAGGACACGGTGGAACACACTGTTGCGGAATGCCCTGCGTGGGCTGAGCACCGCCGTGCCCTCAGGGAAGTGATCGGCGATGGAGACCTCTCGCGTCCGGGCCTAGTTCAGGCCATGATGCGGAGCGAGGGGGACTGGGATGCCGTCTCCTCCTTTTGCGAAGCAGTCATGCTGGCTAAGGAGGAGGCGGGACGCGTGAGGCAGTGAAGCGCTGCCTCCTCGCAACCCAGCCATCGCGAAGGACACACCGGGCGTCGGGGATCGCGGGACGATCTCCGGCCACCGTAAGCGCGGGCCTGCGGACGGCGAGCATGGGTGGCTCCCCGTCCGACCAGAAACAGACCCGAGCGTACGGCGCGTCGCGTTCCGCGCGCGCCTCAAAGAGCCATCAGACCACCACAGATGGGGCCCAATAGGGCCGATGCCGATTCGGAGTCGCGGAGAACCTAACGGGTAACCGGGGCTCCGGCTCGACGTGCAGGAGAAGGAACGGGGTGGTTTTTAGTCAGTAAGAGTCTGACACTCCCTTCCGCCTCACCCAGGCGGGAGCAGTCATTCGATGATTTTCCCCCCTTAAAAAAAAAAAAAAAATGGAGAAGAACGAGCAAGAGTGTTAGTGAAAATAAATGTCAAGAAGCATACAAAGCAAAAATCTTACGTTTTACTTACTGTAAATGTATACTAGCTTATTAAAATATAAACAACATAAAATGAAATTTAAAACATGAGAATTATAGCAAACTGGATAAAAGACAGCAAAAAAGTCGAAAATGACTTGGTGCAGACGCCCTAGGCTACAAAGTGAACCAATTAGCGCCTAGCCCGACACTGTCTGTACCTACGGACGAACGGACAGACTTACATTCGTATTAAATATACAGTTTTTATACCAGGCCATTTAATGGAGATTTATATAAGTTAATGTAAGTTCCAGTTGAAATGTATTACAATGTTTTCTATTTTTAACCGACTTCAAAAAAGGAGGAGGTTATTGTATCAAATTCTGCGTGATTAATAATAAACTATTTTTTTAATTATTATGTCAGTAGGAAATGTTTATGAAATAGCGCCACCCATGAACACCCACAACGCCAGAGGACTCACAGGATCGTTGCCGGCCTTTTAAACAGGAATACCCTCTTTTCTTGAAGGTTTGAAGGTCGTACCTGTAGCTTAGATTAATTATTCTTCTTTTATATTATAAGAATTTCATCACTGGTGAAATATGTATGTAACATCAGAATATTATAACGCTTACTTTTAACAAAACTATTTCTCTGTATTTTCCTTCGTTAGTCTTTATAAACTTCCAAACTTGTAACAGACACAGACGACAACAGCTTCAACTTAAAAACTGTCTCCATTCACAACTGTACGAAATCTGTTCACAGTTCACTGTAAAACTCTACAAGACCTAGTACCAAGCCTTACTAAAGAAAAGCATAAATACTTCAAGTGTAAACTCTGGTGGCTGTAAAATTTTAAATGAGTAGGTCAACAGGTGGTTTCAAATACCAGCTTATAAAGGTTTGTGTACTGTATAGCTGTGTACTTTAATACACAGTATGTTGGTTTGTGTACTTTAAGACACAGTGTGTACCTTTGTTGTTGAAGAGAAATGAAAGAACAACATTGTTGTGGTATTTATAGGGTGAAGATAATGTGGTGGAGGGATAGGGAAATGTGGGGAACTTAACTTTTCTCAGAAAATGTAGGTTTGGGATTTTTTACTGTAGTGTGTTCTTTCTTTTGCCATAAGAACCATGTTCGATGAGAATGGCACGTGTGAGCAATCCTGGTGTAAACAGAGTTAATTTAAAGTCAAAGTCAAAATCATTTATTTCAATTAGGCCAGAATGGCACTTTTGAACGTCAACAAAAACAAAAATTTAAAGTGAAGCTATTTGCTCATTCAAGGCGTAGATTCCTATGGAAAAGAACGAGCAAGAAACTCCATAGGTTACTCTTTTTCAATCAGATTCACAATACAATTTACTAGTTACATAGTTTTGCTGTTTGGATTGTGCGAGAACAATGTATCCTAAACCAGCTTCTACCTGTGGCATCGCCCGCTTATCCGTGACATTAAAGTAGCGTATTTCAGATCATAATCTACCCTTGTTCCAAGTTCCATCCCGATCCCTTCTGCTGTTTTGAGAGGAGGAGGAGGAAAGGAGGTTCTCAATAACTTTCGCTTTTATAATAGTAGCAATATGAAGAATGTACATATTTTCATATACTTAATATTACATTGTACAGTGGCATAATGTGCACCTCTGCCTACCCCTTCAGGGGTTAAAGACGTGATGTTATATATCATCAACAGCCTATAAATGCCCACTGCTGAGCAAACCCTCTTCTCATGCTCAATGCGGGTTAGCGATTATAAACTTAGAATTAGAAATTATAAGCCCAGGTTTCTCACGATGTTTTCCTTCACCGTTTGTCAGTGGTGTCTAGATAATCTTAGAAAGTACATATAAATCGGAAAAAGTCTCATTGGTACTTGCCGTTGGTAGGTTTCGAACCCGCATTCTCATGCATGAGAAGCCAGCGTCTGAAACCTCCGGGCCACTACGACATTTATATATATATGTACATATACTTAATATTGTGTTGTATGTATTAAAGCATAAATTTCCAACACTAAACCAATTATGCCTTACGCTTAATTATATGTTTTTATTGTTACAGGTAAGCAAAAATATGCCAGCGCTGGTCTTGTCTTCAGGTATTTTATATACTTCTTGTAATACCAGGAATTAGATATCCCTTCTGTAATTTTCGGACCAAAAAAGGTACCAAAAACTCAAAAGAATATATTCAAATCATTCGAGAACGAAAAATACTATCGCAACTGAATTCCTAGAAAATATCGTCCAATTTCAGTAATGTGATGTATAAGTATTGGATTTTCTGAGAACATCTTATTTAGGTATATGATTGAATGGACTAGATCTAGTTTTTGGAAAAACAATGACTTATGGGGATAAAATGTAATTCATTTTCAGTAAAATATAATTACCTACAGGTAAGCAATTTTGACTCTTATAAGTCAATATTATTTTTTTAAACTTTGCCTTACACAAGGATTTTTATTATGGTGTCGTCGGTGTGTTTATAAAAATGCAAATACACATACATATTAAACCCAGAACAACAATTTGCGGACTACAAATTATTGCTCCGAGCGGAAATCAAATCCACAACACGTTGCGCAGCGACCACTTGCTCAGCAGCTGGCAATGCGTCAAATACGCAAAAAAATAATTAACGTGCATTGAATTTAAACTTACACTTTTAATGTTTTTTTTATAAATTATTATTTTGCCTAAAATTCCCTATTTTATACCGACTTCAAAAAAAGGAGGAGGTACTGTGTTCGGCTGATTGTTTTTTTTTGTTAGTTCGCCGATTACTTATAAGGTTTTAATGAATATTTTTTTGTAGAACTTATGACGCCGACTTCTAGTTTAGAAGTCTATCTAGTTAGAAGAAATCAGTGGGTGGGTAACCTATGAGTACTAATAATAGTTTTTTTTGTTATTAGTTTTTGGTTTTTTGAAGTCGGTTCTTTTAAAACACTACACCCAACCAAACAAAACAATATTCTTTCCCAGCCCACACTTTAAATACCACATCCCATAATTCGTTTAAAAACCACAAGATAATAAAAATATAAGTACTTATAATAGTCGAGGCAGTGAGTGAGCTAAGTGTATGCTCTAGAGACACGCGTCGCAATTTCCTGACTCCTTTGTACTGGCTCAGGAAGCCGGCCTCAGTTTCACTGGTAGGCTGTGACTGGCTGTGTGGCTTTAATAGAACAACTTAGGGCTTTATGTCTAATATAGATTTGTGTTTCAAGAGTTTTAGTTTTTGTAAGGGTGTTTTTGTGGTTGTTTATTTAGGTAAAGGAATTGGGTAGTTTCCAGGGTTTCTAAATTTAAAAAAAACTAATTAGTTCGTCACTTACATAATGAAAAAATATTAGACAAGTATTTTTTTATTTCCGACATTAATAAAAAAACATACAAGTTCACATACACATGACACCCATACCCGGAACAACAATCTTTAGATCACACAAAAATTTGTACCGTTCAGGAATAAAACCCGCGACACATTGAACGGCAGTCAGTTGCCCAACTACCGCACCATTTATCTATGTATATATACAGTAATTTATCTCTTATTTGTTGTTATCTCAATTTCACTACTAGCATAAATTCTTAACTGAAAAATCAACCTTACCACCTACGAAATAAAGACGTTCCAATATTCAAACGATTATTCCCAACTTGTTATGACTTATGACCTTTCACTTGCAAAGCTGTAGTATAATCTAACACGAGTATTATGGTTTCATACGAGTATTTTAGTCAGTTGAACGAACCAATAAATTGGATCCGATATGAAGGACGGGTGGTGACGTGACCGACTCCACAGTGGCTATCCAACAAAAAATGGATGACCGATTTTTTGTCAAGCATCGGATATAGATTTATAAATATTTTGTATTGGAATATTAATGGCTTACTTGTACAATATGGGTATAATTAAGTTGTATGTTGTACGTTTTTGTTCACCTTGTTAAGTTAAAGCAAGCGTGATGATACATATTGGAACTGAGTTGTGAAAATACAACCAATAATTGTGGCATCAATGAGGTCAAATTCTTAAATATATCAATTCTTATAGTATTATGGCTGGCAATTAATTTAAATCAATTCTTTAATTATAAAATCTCGGTGAATTTTAATATTTTTACAATAATATTACTGTTTATTTTGATTTGGCAACACAACCATACTAAACATACGAAACAAACTCCGAAGCGTGTATCCGAAAAGACTTCGAAAATCAAAATCATTGCGGGTAAGTAGAAAATATCATTGAACTTTAATGTCAGTGAATTTGTGAATGCATTATAGAAAAAAAAACTTGAATAATTTTGTATTAATTAAGAAATGTTTATAATTTACGTTTCTATTTGGTGTAAAATGGAATCAAAATGAAACCAACTGTCGACGTAAGTATTCATTATAATTATTATTTTTATATTGTTGTAAAAGTATACAAATAAAATTGAAATAGGTTCATTGTCACAATAATTAGATCGTTTTGATGGTAGATTAACAATGTTAGAATCAGCTGTAAATAGATTGGATAAGGTTTGTTATTCTTTAAATTTGGTTTTAAAATTAGTTGTAAGTCATTCGTTTGAATGCTATTATTGTTCATAGAATCAATTAGTTTTCTTTTGTGTGGTCCGTATGTCTATTATTTTTATTTATGTCTAGTGTTGTTGTTAGTTTACCTCAGGTCCGCTTTTTATGGTATAAACCGGTAAACAAGAAGACGGATCACTTGATGGTAAGCAACCGGCGTAGTCAATGGGCACTCGGAACACCAGAAACGTTATAAGTGCGTTATCGGCCTTTTGAGGATTAGGAATTTGAGTATTGTTGGGGATTCAGGGATTGGGGAGATTGGTGAGGGGGGGGGATAATTGGGCCTCCAGTAACCTCCCTCACACGACGAAACGCAACGCAAACAAGATTTGTGTAGTCATCAGTTAGGTAGATATTATTAGATAAATATTGTGTCTATAAAAATAATGTTCAGGTAAAACATTAGTCATAATATTGTTTAGACATCTAATCTAGTGATTAAATATGTTATTTTCGTAAAAAACGAAACATAAAATGATTCGTATTCGCATAAAACAAAAGCGCCAATTTCCGATACAACGATTAACAACAACAAAAAATACATAGCGAAATGAAAAAGCGTTCAAAGTTAATCTTAATTGCATCTGTATAGTGCCGTTCAGTTGAGCGATCCCGTGGGAATAGTCCCATCCGGGATCCCGGGATGCCGGGATCGTTGGACATCACTGTTTAGTTATTAATCTACTATCGATTGGGAACTGACAGGGTTCTTGAAAAATGAACGGGTTTCAGCTGTTTATTAACGCGTGTTCCTACTTATGTTCAATTTGTTTTTTTAATAAGTTTGTCAGTTAAGTAATTGCTAACATCGACTGTTAAAGATCAATATCATTGGCATAAAAGGAGTGTTGTTTTAAGTACTGGGTTTCGTACAGCAGTATAACGGAATTATAGATATTAATTTCCAAAGATCAAGACGTAATAAAATTATATTATATTAACATCAATCAACATGTTTATTTTTGTAGACACAATTTTATATATCACATGATTATATTTTACTCCTACTACCTAACTTTATAAATCTCAATCCAGCTGTCTGATATAATCACGGCATACAACACATTACCGGTTATGAACTTATTCTCACACATAATGTCATAACAGCTAAGTCAGGCCCATAACGTACATTATTTTCATGTACTACAGTATGTACAGATAACTGCACATCAAGCTATAAAAAACCAGTATAAACTGACCTTCAAATTTGCGGAAAGATCATACAAAATGAGGTCATGATGAACTGGATATCTGTACCTCAATGTGTTGTCGTGTGTACCTATATGATCAGCTGTTTGATCCCCGCCGAGACATTGTGTGACAACGTGTCAAAACAGTCGGCTTACCTACTTACTCTACTTACCACCTCGGTGAAAAGGGTAAAAATGAAGGTATTTACTCACTCCCTGTTCAATTTGAGATGTTCGGAGGGACAAATCCATTAATAATACTCCGGTTCTTGAGAAGATTAGTGAATGGTATGAACATCTCTCGTTCTGGTATCCAAAAGGATAGACAGAGGTTTTTTTTATATACATTGGTATATACTTTCTTCTAAATGATTTTCGAGTGACAGAATAAAGTTATCTTGAATTTGGATATTTAGAAACAGGCATAAGTCTACGGAATAAAACGTTATTTTTAATATATGGCTATCATCGTCTATGCGTATCGTCATAAAGAAAGATTAGACTTAAAAAAACACTGGGTTGTTTTACTTACGACTGTTTTATTTTAACCTTGTATAAGTTAAAAACTTAACTTGATAAAGAGAAAAAGGAAACAAGACGTGACACCCGAGTAACTTCACAAGATTTCTCACGTCGTTTGTCAACAACTTAAAACTTAACAAAAGTGAGACGTCCAAAACTGTGAACATGAGTGCGGCGAGGTCGCGCACTAAATCCCTTACTACACATACGTCCTTATTCCGGCCGGCCTAACCTTGGCCGCATGTAGCAGACATTTGGTCGGTAACGTGGTTGGCCAGAACATGCTTTCGCTTTTTGCTAAGCCTGTCCCGGTACGTAGAATACGAAGACTACGTACGTAGTTCAGAGTTATGCCACCAGCGAAATGTACTTAGGTACAAAAACCACTTTATCATGGTCTAGCTTTGTACGATCTTTTCGCACATTCGAATGTCAGTTTATACTGGTTTTGTGTAGCTTGATGTGTTGTTCTGAGTGCAACTTGTGACTTAGTTCGGCTTTCTCAACTTGCTGTTTGGTCTTGTGATCTTTAAATTATGTTGTGTGACTATGTGAGTCGCGTAAGTATTTGTTTGTGTTTTCAATGCTTAGTTAGTGCAGCTTCTTGTTAGCCATCTGGGGCCCTTGTGTTAATGCATTTTGTTTCCTAAAATGTTTGTCTCGATGGTATAGTATTGTTTACCTGTGATGAACAATACTTGTATTATTTGCCAGTGCTAGCATTTAAGTCTGAAATTGTTCTTAGAGATAAAAAGGTTCGGTCAATATTACAATGATTTGTTAATAACATAACTACTTAAAACTGACTGAGATGAAAGTAATTTGTTTATGTATACCACTTCAGCCAGGTATAGTGTAAAGAATGAAAGTGGATGTTTTATTGATATTTGATTTAAACTTCATGGCAACGTGAAGTACAAGTTAATTGGTTTTCAGTTCGTTATCAATATCGAGTCCTACAGTACGATTAGGTTCATACCCATGTTAGATATTCGTGATCAATTAAATATCATCTTGCCAATCAGTAGTTCTCGTAGAAATGATCGTGACAGTGCGAGCTGTTGGTAATCAGGTCAACAAGGCAATTAGAGTACTAACACATCCAGACGATGCAGCCTCTAATTAGAGACCGCCTGATAAGGAAGTAGTTACGGCTGTAGATGAGCGAGTGAATGAATGATTTGAAGGCGTGAATGTCACTAGTAACTCTATTCAAGTATAATGCGTTTCAATTAGAGTGGTTCTGATAGTTATTCTATACCTTTACCCTATAGTTTAAATTCGTTTAAGATTTTAGCAGTATCTCTCATAAGAGGCGCTAGTCTGCATCGTGCCTTTTGAAATAATGGATTAAGTAAATAAATACAAATAATATACAAATTTAGTTCAGTCTCTATTTTAGCATTCATTAAATGATGCCAAAGGAATGTTATCTATTACTTACATTAAATAAGATAAACTACTAAAATCATTAAAATTATAAAAACAATTCTTAATTCGTCCTTGTTAATAATATCTGCCACTTCCAGGTACGATGTATAGTGTGTCGATTAGTTTTCTGCTGCGCCGATTGTCGATGGAGGCATGAGAAAGTAGCTCACAACCTCACGTACGACTGCCCCATCTGTCGAGGGTACCAGTTCCTCTGCAAACCTCAACAACTTAATCAAGATTTCATAGAACACTTAACTAAAGAACACACTCCATTACATTGTAAAAAGTGCAACAAAATGTTCAATAATATGGAAGATTTCTTAAACATAGACAAGTGTACAAGCATATCCGAGCTAGTTGGACAAGAAAACGAAGCAGGGAGTTCACAAATGGAAAAACTAGATGAAAAATTCGATTCAATTTATGAGAAAGTTAATAAATATGGGGAAAACATCGAAGGGATAATAGCAGTTAATAAGAATACCAAGACAGCTGTAATAACACCAATAGTTAGAAAGAAAAATATAGTCGATTATGAATCTAGTGGCAGTGAAGATGAAGATAAAATTGGAATAATGACTCCTCATCCGACAATTGTTTCCAAGACTCCAAAACTGAGAAGGCAAAGAACAGCTACTCCTCACACAAAAAAGCTATTAACTATGATGAAGCAGAAGGTTGTGGAAGAATATGAGGAGACTATTGGTGATGAATATGATGGGTCACCGGCTAATAAACATACGCCGGTGAGAACAGAGAATAATGAAGGTAACAGAAGTAAAACTAATATAATGACTTTGATTGTTTGGTGATCTTATTTGTGTAACTTGAATAATGTTTTAGTTCCAGACCTTGAAAAGGAAATGACGACCCCTACATCCCACTTGCCGCACCTCATCAAGTTAACTCAGATAGTTACAACCAGCACGCCTACTCACGCCGCCTGTAACGGCTGGCCATTATTTGCTGATCAGGGAGCTGACTCTCCACTCTCAGAGATTGAGACCACCGAGAGTGCAGCCCAGAGCATGAATGAGGTATAATAAGTCCTTAGTAATATTATTAAAAAATCCTTTTCACTCCTCCAATTTAAACGTGTTACATTCACTGTAGTTATATTGATCATGTTAATATTCGCTTCATAATGACGCTTAAATGTGAAAGAACTTCATTAGTAAGGTAAATTAGGTTTCAATTTATTTCAGTAAAATAAATGCTTTTCGTGTAATATTATTCACATAATTTTTAAATACTCATATACTCATTATCTTCTACAAATTCATTACAGCCATCAAAGTCAGATTCGGATGCTGTCCCACCAAAGTTGAAGAGTATCATAGTGACTGGCAGCAAAACTCGTGTTGGGAGTCAAGATAGTACAGAGAAACATGTCACCTTTCAAGATTCACACGAGGGCTCCATGAAAACAAAGAAAGTTAAGTTCGCTGATGACACCGTCTTCGAACAACCCAAGGTTAAACGAGGTGAGAATAAATTAAATACATTGTACTCTAAGTAGAATATGTATTGTCTAGAATGTGAATCGATAATATTTCACACGAAATGTAAAAGTCAAATAAGTTGGTGCAATATTACTATCTCCAAGTTGTTGTCAGTTTGAATGTTCAGCTGATACTTCGGTGAATGCTCTCTTCATCGCAATAACTTTTAACATTTCGCCAAAGACGAAAGTTTCGAATATTACAGAAATTATTCTTATGCGTGTTTTCAACTTTTCAGTGTTCAGAAAACCAAAGAGAATGCTAACACCTGGGCCACAGAAACCGAGATATTGTTACAACCCTCGCTTCCAAGCATTAGTCAATCGGTTTGAAAACCAAGGCATAATCATGGCGAGGACTCCGAAGATGAGGGAGAAGAATACTAACAATCAGGAAAACACGCCGCCTGTCGGGGAGCCTTCAACCATGCCCGCTCGTGCCATAAACTTTAAAGAAGACAGTCCCCAAATCGAATCAGAATACTCAAAAGAATCGAATGAATTATTCAGAACATGTATCGATACTCCAGAAGTAGGCATGAACGCAATATCAACATTAACAACGAACATAGCCGGGACGCTACAAAACTGCCTTTCATCAGTTTTAATGAACACGGAGGAAGAAACGGAAATTCAGTTTAAGTTTGTTATAACGAAAAGGAAAGTTAGTGTCAAGAGGCTCGTGGAGGAATGTGAGGGCAAGCCAAGTGAAGAGTCGGACGCAATCGATAAGAATCAGGATTCGATTAAAGAGAACATTTGGTCGAGCGTTGCTAAAGCAGTGAAAAATGCGTTATGGGGTGAGCAGACACCTAATGTCGGTGAGTATGCTATTGAGGACTTTTCTAACATTAACTTCTTGTATGATAATCTGCAGTTATTAGTACTGTGTGAATGTAATACTTTACATTCACACAGTACTAATGTTAGAATGGCATAATTTATTATTGAATCCTTTAAAAAACTACATTTCCAAAGACAACTAACACTAAAGATTTAAACATAAACCACGATGATATTACGTAGATGAAATTTTCCACCAATTTTGATATTGCTTAAAATTTTCCAATAATTACGTTCTAAAATCAACGTATTAACTCACCCTCGCTGCGAGCGGCAAACACTGAGCGCAAATATTGACAACCTCATCATGTTCGCGATCAAAACTTCTTAACTTCAATGTTAATTGGGAAATAGACCTTATTTTATGGGCTATAAAATTCAATTATTGTCTAAGTTAGGATTTAAACGGCTTGAAGGGGTATTAAAGAATTTCGGGCCAGTATCGGGTCGAATTAGCAGCAGGAGCAAGAAGTATGACATTTGAATGTTGCGATTTAAAGTTTTAATTAAACACGATTCTGCTTTTGTTTCATCATTTGATTTAACTTTAACGTTTAACTCAAAATGGCGTAGAAGAATTTTAATTCAGGAGAAATTGATTCGTGTTATTTATAGTACGAGTACTGAATGTTAATGTTTACGGATCCGTTTAAATTCTTCTACTTCTGTTCATTTTCAAATTATACACCTGTCCGTTTATTTTGATCAGCAGCTAACAATAATATTGTTGTCATTTCCTTTATTAGTGTACGGAAATAAACTTCCTTTAAACGTAAGAATCCTTTGTCAGAAGAAAGCAACAACAACGAATTGTTGGCAATTTACGTATAAATTCCTTGTCTATTTCATACTGATTCGGATATAAAAGGCGGATACGAGCTGTCTGTCCTTTTATAAATAAAAATGTCAAGCAATCAAAATGGGACCTTTGTACCTTTACATCAGGGTTTTAATTCCCATAAGGTTGAAGACATCGCGATGTTATGAACTGTCCTAACCATAATATAAATAGTTATTAGTATTTTAATTTAATGTTGCTATGAGTGTTCGATATCAAAAACTTCCTTCTTAAATGTAAATATTATGGTGAATATTTATCCAAATTTGATATCACTCGGACTTACTTAAATATTTGTTAACACTTTAACACTTTTCTCATACGAATAAAATACTACATGTTACACGATTCGCACTAAGTAATACCAATATTGTATTAACTTGTAACATTGTCGATAGTACATTATACCTTCCGATTGCTAACCGAGGCGTGCGACCAAACATGATATTGTTACATTTACACGACCACGCACTAATAGAGGCCATGTTATATCGTGGATGGATTTGGCATGATGTGTTACTGGTTATTAAGAGGGAAATAATAGACAAAATCTTATTGTAGTGACTCAGGGTAAGGGTGGGCAGAAGACTAGTAGTTAAACAATTTCTTAGATGATTGTATCGTTCGTGTATTTAAAGATACTCGATTCAATACTTAATAAAGTTTTTTAATACCGTAATATGTATGGTTTTCCCCAAAACTGAAGAATGTTCTGTTTTATTTTCTTTTCAGTTTCATGCCTTACTCAATACAATCTTCTTTTATTCCTTTAATATAAACAAAAATTCTTTGAAATATATCCGTCCGACCCAAGTTTTATTGCCACCTCCCAAACTGAACGACTGGATATCGTCCAAAAACTTTATAGGAATGCCAGAAAGAATATTTCTAAGTAAAAAAATTGGTATCTACGAACGGATAGAATTCAAATCGTAAATTTTGCAACGGTCCGTAATTCCGTTCCGTGTCAAGTGCCAGGCAATATTGCATTTTTCTATTCATGAGAAGGCTCGCTTCAATCATATTGCGAGGCGGCGCTTTATCATTTTTTTTCTTGCGTTCTCAAATCGTTTTTCTTTTTAAATTTATTACTTTCCGCTCTTCTGCTTTGGGAACTGTTGCTTACAATTTCTTTGTAGCTCGACTTTTTATATTAATGATGAGGGTGTAATTATGTCATTTTGTCGTTCAGATCAAAATAAATCTGACTATGGCTTGACTAATATTTTAATACAATTTTATACAACTGTAGTTTATCTCATTCGATTATTTCTTCCTACAAGTCTTCTTTATTTACACCATTTCCTCGTTTAGTTATATCTAAAACATAATCTCCATCTTTTCCAGTTGCAACAACACCACACAGATCCTTCTCATTAAACTCATCATCTTCGTCAGCAAAACGCAAATGTGATGAGCTCTCTGACACTGAAAGTCCTATGAACTACAAGAGGCACAAATATGAAGGAAGGATCAGGGGCAGACCACCTTTGAGAAGCAAGACTAGTGTCGCCAGCTTAAGGAGCACCATGTCAGCTGAACAAAAATCATTGTTCAATGATGTCACTACAAATGTTGATGAAAATATGAATTTGAGTTTTTAATCTCTTTATTAATTTTGAGAAATATTGTAAGTTTCAGATTTAAAATGTATAAAGATATTCATTTCAACTTTTTGATGGATTTTAAATTGTTATTAGTTTCCGTGTGTTCTCTTATTAAGTAATATGATTTCATGTGATTTGCTTATTGCAGTGATTAAAGGTAAGGTTAAGTATGTTTCAATAAAGATTAAAATCTTTTGTTATAATCATTCAACGGGTATAAATTGTATAATAATAATTCATCGTCTTTCATAAAATTTGTTCTTATCAAACAAAAACGACAATTGCCTAATCCCCGTAAACCTGACATTACTCAACCGACTTACTCTTATTATCCCCACATAATATTACTACAAACCACTACATGAGCATAAATCACCAAAATTACCAACACACATGTAAGCAACCGTAAGATAACTTAATAACCCTGCAATAACACCGCGGGTACGAATGACCACGCACTATTCGGTTTCGCAATATCCGAAACCCTTCGACGGCGGACGTGAGTCGAATTCGGTACAGAACAACCCTAATGCTATCGTTTAGCTGGAATCAATCAAGCTGGTTTCTGCTCGATAAATGCCGAGCTGATCGGGACGGGTTATGATTTCAATTGTTAGTTGTCCAACTAAATTGGGAAGTTAGTGTTGCACTGTCGCGATTTGGATTTTGTAGTTGTTTATCGAGTGGGGTGGGTTCAGTTATATTGTTAGGTATTGGGTAACTTAAGTTCAATTTATTATTATTATCAAATTAATGAACTTTGCTTTGCCTCTTTGTATTGATTTTATTGACAGCGTTTACAGTGTATTAAACATTTTAAGTGTCAATAAATTGCTTCTATGTCCAATAATTAATTTGGTGGCTAGTAACTTATTTGAAAAATAAATTAAATATTGATTGATTTTTAATGTTCCTCTTTATCAAAGAAGTTCTAATAAATTATCTAACAAGGAATAAAAGTTCTGAAGTTTCAAAGTACTTCGTACGGCACATTAACCTACATCATTCCGTCAAGCATCTTCATTAAATTTCCGACTTTATTCCAAGTCAATAAAGTTTAATACTTGAAGAAACTGACCAGCTATCATCCATACTAAACTTCCTCATTGACCAACCATTCGTGATAGAACACATCAAACGTCTAAAGATGTTTTTAAAAAACTTTTATTTTCGTTGTAGTCTCTAATTAAATTGACCTTTTGTCGTCTTCGACTTATTGTTATGGTTCAAACGAATTTCTGTTACTAACTTTTTCTTATGAAAATAACATTCTAAAAATATTAAAACGAAACGTTCTTTGAATAAGTTTCTTCGGTACAGTACTTTAATAAGATTGATAAAAAAAATATTTTTGCCATCTGATTCATAAGCAGAAAAGTTATTTTGGAAAAATTAGCAAATAGTCACACACACACACACACACACACACACACACACACACACACCCTCACACACCCACCCTCACACTCACACACACACACACACACACATACACACCCTCAACACACACACACACCACACACACATACACGTAACTATATATAGTTATCATTTAAGTATATATTTATAACATAGTATTGCCTATTTTCATCTGTGATGTATTATATGTAGTCTGTAAATTTTATTGATTGTTTAATTTGTTTTTTATTGTTTTTCTTCTATTTTATTTTATTGTGCATCTACCACCCATTCCCAGATTCTTTTCAATGATTCCATCCAAAAGTTGTCTGAAACAAATCGCCGCGTGTGATAAGACCGCCCATTGTACTCAAATTACTATTGCAATGTTTACAAATTTATTTTCTGTGTATGCAATAAAGTATAAATAAATAAATAAATAGTCGGAATAAAATACAAGCACTTTTGCGACAGCAAAATTGGAAGACTTCAACGGTGGACATCTAATGGCTGACAATAATGATGACACCCCGACTTATCAAATTAGCCAATCCATATTAGACATACTCTAAGATTGGGTGGGTGGGTTTGAGATGCCCACTTCTCATGCATGAGGGTGCGGGTTCGAAACCTACCAACGGCAAGTACCAATGTGACTTTTTCCGAGTTATATGTACTTTTTAAGATTATTTAGACACCACTGACAAACGGTGAAGGAAAAACATGGTGAGGAAACCTGGACTTATAATTTCTAATAAATAAGTTTGAAATCGCCAACCCGCATTGAGCAAGCGTGGTGATTAATGCTCTAACCTTCTCCGTGTGAGAAGAGGCTTTGCTCAGCAGTGGGCATTTATAGGCTGTTGATGATGATTAGACATACTAATTACTATTCGTATACACATTTCACTCAGCAATGTCATCTAACAACAGTTATTGATACATTTGAAACGGACTTAATATAGATACTGACAATATGTCCAACGGACTGACAACTGCCAATCAGTACATATTGCATTAGCTGTCAATTAGCCTCAGTGAAGGGCACATCAAATAGAGTAGTGTTTGATTTGAGCTGATGATTAGCATAAAGTGTCTAACTGTACCTACCTATGTAGTGTTAGTATTAGGGACTAACTTGATGGTCAAGTGGGCAGAGGAGCAACTGCTACCCCTAAGTTACTCTTGAGCTACGCTTGAGTTTGCAAATTGTGCTTCAATTAAAGTAAAAACTTGGTAGAACATACATAACATTTTTATTAAATGATTTAACTTGCCCCGTCGTCTGTTTGGTTCAAATTAAGTAAATGGAATGTTACCCTCTTGCTGACGATTTTTTTTGAAGGGCGGAAAATCATCAAAATCTTACTCTTACTGACTAAAAACCACCCTGTTCTTTCTCCTGCACGTCGAGCCGGAGCCCCGGTTACCCGTTAGGTTCTCCGCGACCTCTTGCTGACGATAGATCGATCTGTTATTTAATACACACTCTTCTTCATGACCATGTTGATCATATTATTATAATCGGTTTTTTCTCACAACTACCTCCATTATGGATATCAAACGAAAGAGCTTGATTGGTAAAATAAGGCTTATTAAAATTTATTTATATTATAACTTTCGTGAGACATACCGAATTAATTATTAAGTTATTATGTTATTCGGCTTACTCTCGTAATTATTTGACGGGGAACTCAAAGGGTTGCAGAATGCTGCTCATGAATATGAGCCTCTAGCATGGCTTGAAACTAGTCGAGTTCCTCGTCAAATAATAACGCGAGTAAGCCGAGAAACCTAATAATTATTTTCTTAAAACTTATATCATATTATTTGGTAATAACTTATTTAGTATTAATTACTAATTAAGTATTTTCATTACTATTATTTATGTATTACTTGTTAATTAACTAATTGTTTAATCCTAGCTCCTCCTCCTGTAGGTCTGTTTATGTATGGATGCAGCCAAAACTTGGTTTTGATCATTGTGGATACAAAAGAAGTATGACCTAATATTATGTAAATACAAAATTTTACAAAATATAACATTCTATTCCTCCTATTCTTCTCTTACACACATAGGTATAACAATATTTCCGGTTTACAAAAGGCAAGTGAAAATACATCCGATATTGCATGAAAGGCCAGTAAAAATTCGACGCTTGTGCAAAGCACTGAGATTTACGTCGAGGCCCAACTTCGATACTATATGATCAACTTTATTCAACAAAATGTCGCCGCTATAAGTAGGCATTGATTTCCAAATAAGATCAGGGTTTTTGGAGGGAGATAGAAACGTATTTGTTTTAGTCTGATTTTGGAGTTCCATATTTGTGGAGATTAACATTTTAATATTAAGCTGTTTGAGTAAGTATTAGTGACAAAAAATAGTTTCGGTAATATGCACAAGGATGCCTAAAAGACCCTATAATATAAAATAGTATATAATTTGTACATCGTTTCTACACAGTGGTTTTTGTTAGTAATGTTTAGAGGTATATAGTGTTTAAAGTCCCTGTAATAGTTAGTGAGCAAAAGTAACATGATAAGTGTATGAAAGACCGACAGTGACATTGGGAAAAATCTTAAGAAAATATTTGCTCACATATCCAATTCTGTATCCAAATTTCAATCCCTTGCTTGACAAATATATATGCAACCCTTCTCGTATCCGAATAACCGCAACCATAACCGAATGCTGGCAGAATATCCGCACTCACAGCCCTAACCACAATATTCCGATCACGCCTTCGCCACGTGACAGTATTATTTCAAATTCAAAGGGTAAAAATGGAGGCTGTATTAAAAAGGATAGCCCTCTTGTAACACCAGCTTGCCATAGAGCGGTTCTACTCTACCACGATTGGCTGTCACACAGAGAACACTTATACAAACTTTTTTCTTTCACCCTCTTCAAATCTTATCCTATCGATTACAGAGTCCAAACTCGCTTGAAAGAACTTCTTAAGAAGTTTATGCAACCCGCTCCGGGAATAACGGCAGTTGAATATGAAAAAATCTTAAGTGATATGGCGGTGCGGTGGGGATTTAGAAGTTAGTAGCTCGCGCCATTTTAAACGTTGAATAAAACTTGTGTTTTGTATTCAAACTTTGTCCTAGACTCGGTCGCATCTGTTAGGAATAAAGAATTAAGGATTTGACTTCATTTTCTTGTTATGTTATCTTTTGTACTAGCAAAAATATTTTGTTTCATTTCCCGACCGTTGTTGTAACTGTTCTAGTTATATTTTGGGAAAGTTATGTCATTTTATGTATTCTTTTCACACATAAAAACAACAAATCTAAATCAACATCCTATAAAAGTAATACAATAAGCGTTGTAAGTTAATCTGGACGTTATTATAGAATATGAAGACGATAATTCATATTATTTTGTAATAAAATGTGAGGATAATCGGGAGCTGTGGCACAACATAAGCAATAGCGCACACAATCTATCAGTGATAATCCGTCGTCCACTCGGCGGTGACATACCCGGTCGTTGTAGACGAAAATGCCCGGACGGATATACGGGCCGGGAACTAGGGCTGCCACTGATCGGAATTACGCTGAGGCCTCGGATATGTTGGGGGTGTTTGGAAATTATTCTGTTACTTGTATACTACTTATGTTCTAAACGACTTCGTGTAAAATACTACGACGTCTCTCATTTTCTGAATAGAAAAGGTGAGTAGAGGAGGATGAGTAGCTTACAATTTGTTTAAGAAAAAGTACCTAGGTATTGCACAGTATGCATGGTGGATACTGGCACTCATAATCCTACTAATAATATAAATTCAAGAAAACTATATAACAATTATATGGTTTGTTTACTCCTTCAGGTCAAAACAGCTGAAGGAAACGGCATAAAATTTGGAACAGGGCTAAACTAATCCAAGATACTCTCAATAAAGAAAATTTTTATCAAACACCCATCAGTTTGTTCGACACAAAGCATACAAAATGCTTGAAAAACATGTTAGACAAGAGCTCAGCTCGCTATGATGTGTTTATCGGTCGGTATGCGTTTACTTAGGACCGGGTAGCTCTGCCTATACCACATACATTAATACGTATGTATGTGTGTATATCACTGGAACATCCTGTGGTTTACTGTTCGCAGTTAAAGGCCACTGGATGAGTTGACCCCGATCCTTCGTAACTGGGGGTCAACTTGGGTACAGCTCGAGAGTTTAAACGAAAGATTAAAAGGGTTAGCACTTGAACTCATGGTTTTATTGCCGATCAACGGTTATACGTAGGTACCGAGTTTCATTAATGTGGGTACACATAGTCGTAATGTATTTAGGACTTGCGTTACATTTTACTATGCCTATATAATTTTAGATATTTACTGATGGTTTATAGGTTGTTCCCAATCGACCGATTTGGAAGCCTTTTGGGATGTCTATGTTTAGTTGGGGAATTTGTTTGCTAGTACAATGATAGTAGAGGATTAGGATGGCATGTATAGTTGAGTGGTCTATTCTGTGTTAAGAAATAATCGAATAGAAATCTGAAACCTACCCAAAAATAACTCACCACATAACTCAAATTCCCGCCAAAATCCGTGGCGGCCATCTTTAAAAAGCGCGGCAAGAGGCAACCCTGTTAACCCGAACGAGCTGATAACCGTCCGATTATTCCGTAACCGAGTGTGTATGTCCCGATACTTTTGTGCAAGATCTCCTTTTGTTTTGGTATATTTTTCCTCGGCGCCCGTTTATAGCACATAAACTGAGTATGAGTGAGCGTCAATGGGAACCGCGTTTTTATCATATTACTCGATGTAAGCGGTTTGTTATCGAGAATAGAGAATGTTGTGTCTATTTCTGCTAGTTTATTTTCATGTTTTGGGTCCGTGTATGCGGGAATTTTCGTAGATAGGTAATTGGGCTATTTGGACAAGAGATTTTTGTGTCTGTTCGGGATCATTTTCGTACCAGGTGCTGTTACTGTGTATTACGGGACAATAATACTGGAGTACATGTGAAGAGACTATTCCGTTATATATTGTGTGCTCGGGAAGCTTAGGTTCAAATTAAACTAAATCCACGGCTTTGTGTAGCGATCTGAAGCGGAAGGTAACTTGTTGAAGTGTTGCACCTTGTTGCGTTCAGTATTCTCATCCAGAGAATTTCTTCGAAGAAGTAAACCATTATTAGGATTTTGTATTTGGAATGACTCCGTTAAATAAGATTCTGCTTATTGTGTTATTTGAGAATAGATTCAGTAACAATTCTATTTCATAACAAACAAAACGTAGATGTCACGTATGCTTACTCCTATTCAATAATTATAGATACAGTAAAGCACACCACAAAGACGTTCACATTGACATGGCGGTTTAATTAAACAAGAAACACTTACGGACCTCAATCAACTAATCCCTATTAATAAATAATTACTTATCTTTCAATATTAATAGACGTATCATAGAGGAAACAGATGCGGCATCAAATATAATCCGTGGGGCGCGCGTGCCCTCACGAAAACACATTACGGACAATCTAGTGTCATTTATAAAAGAACGAGGTCACATGCCTACCCACGATATTAGAAACGAAAGCAGCCTGGATGCGACATATTTCAGACGCTTGCAAACAAACTTTATGTCTCATCCATTATAATTTATTCTAGTGTTATGTAATGTTATGCATGTGATCTGCATTTTGTTTGGGAACGGGTAAACGTAGCATCATAGTTACATAGAGACTATCTATATCATAAGCTGAATATACAGTATGTCTGTTTGTGTCTGAAGTCCAAATGTAAATACTAAGTGGGTGAATTTGAACATACATAACATCACGCCTTTTATCCCCAAAGGGGTAGGCAGAGGTGCACATTACGGCACTTAATGCCACTGTAGAATGTAACACCCCCTTTCACTATTTATGTCATGAGTCCCATGTAATAGGGGGTGAGCCTATTGCCATATACCGGGCACATTTCCAAACTCCGTGCTACTACTGAATTTTTTTTAAAAACCCAGTAATACTTTGCCCGACCCGGGAATCGAACCCGAGACCTCTTGACCAGCAATCGCACTTGCGCCCACTCGGCCAACGAGGCAGTGGGTGAATTTGTTTTTGTAAAATTCCTAGGCCTTGCTAAAACCCTAGGGATGTGTCGTAAAAGGTGTTGCACCGTGGAAGCTCCGAGACAGGTCTCCGTGGTCACCGGGGTGGTTTTATTGAGGTAAATATTCCACAAAGTCAAAGTCAAAGTCAAAGCATTTATTTCAATTAAACCATAGTTTGGTACTTTTGAAACGTCAACAAATACAAAATAAATAATAGTCTGTCAGTCAGTCCGTCAGTGAAACTAGGTGAAGCTAGGTGCTCATTCCAAAAAGTAGATTCGAATGGAGAAGAACGAGCAAGAAACTCCATTCGTTACTCTTTTTAAAAAAAGTATGTTCTACAATGTCTCTGATACATATCACACTCCTTAGTCATTCTTTTCAAAACGCTAGGTGCCCATTTCAAGGTTTCCTCCCTCATAAATCTCTCTATCAGTGAAATGTTTTATAGGGCTGACTTTGCAGTTACAAAAATTATCAATTATATGGCGGACGCGCAAATCTTGCCAGACATTTTTGACTCACAATCCTATCAAAAATAATAGATATATAACATCAATTTATTAGGAAAACAGAGCCACATAGTTACCTAACATTATAAATGTGTGTTTTCTTTCCATTTCGTAGTGGTAGTAATGGCTGGTGCTTGAGAAAACACATCGGCTCCTGTCCGGCACAGCCCGTTTATAATGTGCAGTGAACGCCGGGCGTCGGGCGTCAGATGTTCACTTATTAAATCTATTTATTCTTCCCGATTTAGTATATAGTTCCTTGTTAGTTCTTGAAATTGTGAGGGAAATCGGTAAAGATTTTATTTTACATAACATAACATAAAATAACACCTTTTATCCCCGAAGGGGTAGGCAGAGGTGCACATTATGCCACTGTACAATGTAACGCCCACTTTTCAGTATTTATGATATGAGTCCTTGAGCCCATTGCCATATACCGGGCACAATTCCAGACTCCGTGCTACTACTAAGATTTTTTAAAAACTTAAAAATACTTTGCTCGACCCGGAAATCGAACCCGAGACCCCTTGCCCGGCAGTCGCACTTGCGACCATTTGGCCAACGAGGCAGATTTTATTTTAATGTTTAAGATAATTTACCCTACGCTTGATTTTTTCCTGCATATCCGGACTGATCTGTTACGTACAAATACTCGTTCCACAATAAATTCGTCCGTACTGTGCCAACTGTTCAGTCAAATTGTCTTGTGTTTTATGCTTTAAGGGTACCACCTACTAATAAAACCAACAACATATGTGCCACACAAAATCTAGCTCAAAAGTCACATACTACTCACACTGCATTCCCTAATTACGTAAACCACTCAAAGTATAAAACCAAATCGTGTCGTATCCGTGTCGTTAAGTTTAAAATGCACATACTACCTTAGAGAGGACAAACTAATAAAATAGGAGGACAAGACAGAGGTCAGAGGGCACACGTTATGTTCACCGGAAAAGGAAACGGGAGGTCGGAAGAGGGATGACGGAGTGCGGCCATTTTGGAAATTAACAAATAAGTTTGTAAGTTTTGTCAGTTTTATTACTAAACCTCTAATTGATGTTTCCTTTGACATTGATGTTGGAGTTTGTTTTCGATTTTGTAATTGATGAATTGTTATTTTATTATCTTAGTTTTTGTTAGTATTATTGGATATGTTATATGCTCATTGATCGTATTGCGCATAAGTGTAACTGCTTTACAAGATATTTTTTGTACGGGATAAGCCGTGAGGCAGTAACCGTGCATTTGGAAAGCCTCACTTACACGTCGAAACACAGCGCAAATATTGTTTCACGTCGGTTTTCTGTGAGGCCGTGGTATCACTCCGGTCGAGCCGGCCCACGAATTGGCCGGCTCGCAAGCATGGCTCTCCTACACTTAAACTGTTTTGTTTAATTTGAGACGTCTTACCATCATCATGTCATTGCGTCGAGTCCTTATTGGGATTGCAACTCCATAGATTGCACGTTTGGTGCGGTGACGGGGCAACCGGCTGCCGTGCAACGTGTCGCGGGTCTGGGTGTCATGTGTGTATGTGAACTTGTATGTTTGTTAACGCACCCACGACACAGGAGATAATCCTAGTGTGGGGCAACGTATAAAAAAAAGTTTTCAAGTCCTTCTAATGACTTAAACTTCAGTAAAATGAACATTATTTCAATAACAATACAGTAAAAAAAAAAATATTTAATATGCTTTTAGATTTATCATATTCCAAAATTTTAAAGCTATTTACCTAATATTAAGTGCTTAACATTATGACGTTATAACTGTTATAATAATTATATACCTTTCTTTACATAAGTTCTAAATACCACTAGAACAAAAACAACGTCATTATCAATATATAACAGTTACCCCCAACTCAGTCCACACACACAGACACGTGAAAATATCACTCTTACACACACACATGTAACTTTTCCAATTTGCCGTTCCCCGCAACCTGATCACATGGATCAGCGTCGTATCAATATCATGAATATTCATGCACAGGCATCGAACTGTGTACCAACTGCACGCCGATGTAAGCTTCGTAAATATGTGGTCAGTCGCGAAAGAATGAGCTGGGGCAGTGTGGAGTGTTTTTGAATGGTTTAATATTTTATAGAGTAGTTGAAAGGTGCTATGTGATTTTTCCATTCAGGTATTTTAATATAACCTCTTGGTACCAAAGAAACGGCGCCAGTAGCGTTTTGTTTTTTTTTTTATTCTTGGTATATATAACATAATATCACGCCTTTTATTCCCGCAGGGGTAGGCAGAGGTGCACTTTATGCCGCACTACAAAGTAACACCCACTTTTCACTATTTATGCTATGAGTCCTATGTAATAGGGGGTGAGGCTATTGCCATATAACGGGCACATTTTCAGGCTCCGTGCTGCTACTGAGATTTTTTTTAAACCTAGTAATACTTTGCCCGACCCGGGAATCGAACTTGCGAGCACTCGGCCAACGAGGCGGTATTTTAATATCGTAATAACATACTTATACCATTAACCATCACTTAGAACCCACAGGATGATATTAAAATTGTCTTATTAGAAAAACATTACCATCTGATTCGAAACGGGACGGCACATGATCTGTTGTCACTCGCTGCGTACTTGACACGCTGCATCACGTCGCTCGCATAAATCACGGAGCGTGACAGATGGTCACATTTGTTATAACACGCCCAAACCAAAGTGGAAATACGGTACCAATATCATACTGTAAACACGTTTTGTTTAATCTAAATTAAATATCAGACTGGGGGCGTTTATTTCTGAATTTGGGACATCCTTGTGATAAGGCGGTTGTAATCTTGGTGTGCAATCTGATTTCCCTGTGACTTCTATCTCGTTAAAGTATCGTGGTTTTCTTGTCTTTATATTAATTAGGCATAATATTATTATATTTGTTTGTATTAAAGTGAATGGACTTGGTGAAGGATATTTTGGAATAGGTAACTTAATTTAATGCAAATCTTGATTGTGTTATCTCAGTCTCTAACAGTCAAATTTGATTAAAAGGATTTCTGTAATATACCAGAAGAGTTGTTTTGCTTGTCAATTATCACTGATATACTTGATTTAAACTTTAGTGGGTTTTTTAGAACATAACATTTTAGCGCAGCAAAGATCACCTCTTCTTGAAACCCTTAAGGGTTAAAGTATTTTTCTTTTCATGGTTTATCGTCACCCTTATTGAATGTTCATCATCTCTACAATAGGGATGATGACAGGGTATGAAAATTAAAAATATAATTAGTCCGTAAGTTAGGTAATGAAAAAATATTAGACACGTATTTTTTTATTTTGTCGTATAATAAAACAATACTTGGATAAAACGAATCAAAGTTTAGGAGTGGGGGCTAAAACGTCATTTCTTAGTATAAAATGTACTGAGAAGTGACGTCACGCGACATTTCAAATCAATATATCTTCGAAACTATTCGTTTCTGTGAGAAAAGAAAAAATACGTGTCTAATGTTTTTAAATAATCTACCAGACGGACATTAAAATAAAAATTAGTCGTCTACCCTATTGGCGATCATAACATAAATAACAACATTATTGTTTTGTTCCAGGTAAACGGCTCGTGGGGTCTTCCAGCCTTTGTGTGCGACGTGTACATCGCGATGGACGTCACCTCCTCCACCTCCAGTATATTCAACCTCGTCGCCATATCTGTTGATAGGTTGGTACCTCATAGTATTATTTTTTTAATCATCGTTATTTTAGTCGATTTCATCTATGATATCAACAGTTCATTATATTCTACTGGTGTAGGCCTCTCCTTCATTATCCTATTCACCAAAGGAATACCATAATTTCTATACTCTAATAATGCTCTAAAAATCCAAGAGCTTCCAATTAGATATTTTCCTCTTCTTTTCAATCTGTTATGTAATCGCGGCAAGGCACATTTTTTAGAACAACGGTTTTACTAGTCAGTTCAGCTTTAAGGTTTTTATACAATTGCGATCAATTACTTTCTAAAACCTTCTTTCACCTGCAAACATCCATACTATTGATAAACACAAACAACAAAATTAAGTGAGCTCTCTACCTGTGTCCTGTTCCATCGCTCGGTGCTCTGGAATCAATTCCGCACATGTGCAGCCAATTGCTCTCTAACCGCATCGAATTGTGTCAGCTATGCTTGCTCACTGGGCTTCACTTCGATATACGAATGTGTTTCTTTCACAATGCACAATTCATATTTATATTGAACAATCTTTGTTTGGAATTTAATTGTTTTGACATGTAGGAACAAAATTATTTATAAGCTTATTTTTCTGCTGCCGGCTGAATCTTCGGCTTTAATCCTTTAGACGAAAGTAATCAAGAATGACGATCAAAATCTTCGGGCACAAAAGATTGATCATAAAGAGAAAAGAAACTATACATGTCTCAGAAACCACAACAGAAGTACAAAATTAAAGAAGACCAAACCAAATCTTTAATACACCTGCAAAAATTTTAACCTTCTTTATATCTTCCACCAGGTACATTGCAGTAACGCAGCCAATAAAATATGCGAAACACAAGAACAACAAACGAGTCTGGTTCACCATCGTCCTGGTCTGGCTGATTTCCGCAGCAATTGGTGCTCCCATAGTCCTGGGCCTCAATGACACGCCTGACAGAAACTTCGATGAGTGCCTCTTCAACAGCCAGAACTACGTCATCTACTCTTCTTTAGGCTCCTTCTACATCCCCTGCATCATGATGATGTTCCTCTATTATAATATTTTTAAGGTTAGTATCATCTTTTGTTGTGAAATTATCATGAATGCTTTACTCTTCAATTAGACTGAATTATATCATAACAAAATCAGTCGTGTCATTATTGTGACTGAGGTAACAATTTAAAACCTCGATTTTGTTATGTGAGTTTGCAGTAGTAACAGAATTAGAAAAAATAACTAGCATTTTGAAATAGTTTATACTCAAGCTTTGCTACAATCATACATTGCTAGTTTCAATTTAAATCACTCCAACAAAAACAACTTTAACAAAATCAACTCCATACAGAATGCATTTCCCTAGTCTCTTACTAAGCATTAACCACTTCATAACGAAGCAATAACAGCTCTATATCAACGTATATATGGTGGAAGATCACTTAGCATTAACAAGGTTACCATCCCAGTTTCAATTAGACCCGAAATATGTGACCTCCAAGTTGGAATTAGGTTTGATATTCGAGGCTGGTATTAAGTCCCATCTCAATTGGTTCGTCCAGACAAGCATAAATAATATATTCTGAGTGTTTAGCTCAAATTCCAAAGAGACAACCCGATGGGTTTAGGTCCTGGATTTGTCCAATAAGATTTTGGCTAAAATTGTGGTTTGAAATGAATGTGAGAAACCATTAGCTACTACTTCATTTACTAAAATTTATTAGACTAGGCGTTCAATGTACATGAAGTAAGTAGATTTTCTAAGAAATATTGTCATCCCAATAGTTGTGCAATCGATCGCTAATATGTCTCAGACATTTATAAGAATCCATAGAATGATTCCCTTCTGGTTGAATTTGTTTTAATAATTCAGTAAGTTTGCTTATTTGTAGTCTAGACGCCCACATGAAAATCAAGGATAGATATGAACTCAAGCATGATATTGATGAAACCTAAGTTTACCAACTAAATGATCTTGAAGTAATTACCAGCAAACTTCTATGTTAGCAAGACTATTCAACCAGTAAAATAAAGATAATCTCTTGATAAACGATTCCAAACACTACTGGGCAGATATCCAAAATTCAAAAAGCAACCGATGTTCTTCTAAGAGGAAAATTCAATAACATGGCACCGAAACTTAATAACTATTACTAAGCAACGAAGTTTTAAATATCCCATACCTAACCTATCGGTGTAGTAGCCAGCATGTGTTGTAGACACGTTTTGGCACAGCCTCGGTTTTGTTGTTCATGTTACAATATACATACATACTGTACAAGAGTACAGGGTGTTGTAACGGATTTTTGCAAACTGGCAAACTTTGTAGGTCGAACTCGTAACACGTGTGAGATTTTACGTCTGAATTCCCTGGAACAGGTAGAGATTTAGATTCCTTTATTATTTTTGTTTTCAACTGGAACTAGATAAACGTAAAACGTAGATAATGAATAGATTTTTGGAATGAAATCGAATTTAAATGTTCTTTTCTCTTTGGAACTACAAATAAAAAGTTGTTCAAAGTTTGTATTAGGTAGTTTACACCTACCTTCCAGGAAATTTCCAGGGAGTCAATAAAAACCTTTACTAATATCTAATTTATCCACATAGGCATTAAGAAACCGAGCAAAAAAGCAGAGAGCAGCAAAAAAGCCGCCAGTATCTGGTGACCCCAACACAGGAGCCACAACAGCGGTGGTGATAGAAAACGTGGCTCAAACTAGAAGGCTGGCAGAGACTGCACTACATGATGACAGACCAACTAATACTGGGTCTGGCAGCAATGAAGATGATCACGAAGACAGGTGAGAACCAAATTATTCAAAAATATCTACATTGTACACAGAAGTTTGGACTTTATTACAAAGACATATAAGAGTTTGTGCGATGTTTTTATTAAATTAGTTTTGTTGCTATTAATAACAGAAAAGTCTAAAGCAACTTGAACAAACTATATAATTGTAAGTCGTTTTGACGTTATTTGTTATACTACTAAACATAGGTACAGTACTAAGAAATTACTAAGAAAAGATTTAGCTTAGAAAGGGAATTTTGAGAGAATATTAAATGAATTTAGAGGCTTAAACATTGTTGTTACTAACCATTTAATAATTTGTAATTACATCATCTTTTGTGTGTAAGTAGTTATTGTAGAAATTAATATGGAAGCTCCTTCAAAATGAACATTGCTTCGCCACAGGGTTGTAGAGTTTAATATAATTATTTTCTTAAGTCGTGGAATAACCTGTAACACACGTGTGGAGGGTGGGGCGCTCTCGTTGAAGCTTCACATCTTAATTACAAAGGATCCTCTTTGTTTTGTTATTGTAATTTTGTCTTTATTTCTATCTACATACGACACTCGTGGACGTTGAACTTCAGCGCACCTGATTAAAGTTTAGCAATATACCTACATAATCTACGTTCATTATCTTAATAATATTATTTTAGTATCTTGTAATTATACGACTTTTGTTTTTCCAATAAGTAATGTACCTACTTACGAAATAATGTTCGTTTCTGTTGTGACATTGCTACCGATGTTGTTCATCTAGATAAAGAATTGACTTCAAAGATCAAAAGAATCAACAATACATTTGAAAATCGCCATCATTTCCCTACAGTATAAAGGCACCTATTGCTATCTGAAAATTGTCCGCTCAAAGTACTTGATGACAAAAAGGTATTCATAAAACGTTGATCTATTCTGTTGAAACGGTGGCTGGAAGATTTGATGAAATTTATGTCAGCTACAGAGCCAACGTACATTGCAATAAGGTTCATTTTACAATGACAGTTCCGTTTCAATTACAGCACCTTAATAATAAATTACGCTAGACTAGAATGTTCGTCGTAATTTGGAAAAACGTTTCTATTTATTTCAACGCTGATTCGAGCGGAACAGTGGGACTCAAAAGGTGCTTATTTACAAGAAATGGCGACAGACGACGAGAACAATTGTGTAATTTAAATAGTGTTTTATTGAGGACGGTGGAGGCTGTAGGAATATTACCAACCTCTGTCATAATAAATTACGAGTAGATACGCTTAAATTCTCATGATTTAGATATAAATTGATAACCTATTACATAGCATACCTACCGAGATTCTTCTATATAAATTTAAAATGTATAAAATACTTATAGTAGGTACTTTCTCTGTTACAATTTTTTTCTTTATTGATAACCATTGAGGTAACAAGATAACGACCTATCTAATGGAAAGGAGTTATCATAGCCATATGATCGTCTTAAACACCACATAAGAAGTATCATAATGTGAGGCGTGACGTTAAGTATCTAATTATGTTTTGGTGGTAATTTAAACTGTCAAACACCGCGAGGACACCGGTGACCGCAATCTATTGTTCTTTAATTGTGTCTATAATGATGGTACTCAAAGAGTTAATTAATATTTTCTATAATTTGGTCCTAAAACAGCTTTGACAAGAGGTCAGCGGATTTGGAGGCGGACGCGGACGAGTGCCACGTGATCCCGAACGACAAGTCAACCGAGTTCATGCTGGCTACTGTCACGGAGGAGACAGTCAAGTGAGTAGATTACTAAACCAAATGATGGTACTGTTGATGCGGCGGCTGGGCAATAGCCCCCGCGCGGAGCAACTGTTTGTGTGGTCCACAAATTATTGTTCCGGGTCTAAGTGTCTTGTTGATGTTACTGTGTGCCAGCGGTTAACGTAGCCGCTGGAAATATACGATGAAAGAAAACATCGTAAAGATATCTGGACTTATAATTCATATTATAAAATCACCTATCGGACTTCGGCAAGCGTGATTAATTATACACAATTCTTTTCCAGAAGAGAAGAGGTCTTACTACACTTTATGACATACCTGACATAACATCACGTCTTTTATCCTCGAAGGGGTAGGCAGAGGTGCACATTATGCCACTGTACAATGTAACACCTACTATTGACTATTTATGTCTGACATGTTAATAGAGGGTGAAGCCATTGCCATATACTAGGCACAATTCTAGGCTTCGTGCTACTATTGAGTAGTTTTTTTAAAAACCCAGTAATACCTTGTTCGACCCAGGAATCGAACCAGAGACCCCTTGCCCGACAGTCGCACCCGCAACCACTCGGCCAACGAGGCAGTTTATTACACTTTAAATAATTAATAATTTGGATTTTAATATAATTATACAGTAAACAATCCAAATCAACAATTTCCCAGGCTCAGTATTTATACAAAATATAAATTCCTTTGAAACTATAGGCCGTATTATGGCAAAGTCTAGAATTTGAATAATGGATCTTTGTCAGTTCGTTATTAATTCAGAAGTAAACACATTGGAAATAACTTGGAACACAATGATATTGATTACTTTAATTTAATTATGCAAAAAGCCTCAATGCCTTAGTAAAGTAAAGCAATTACTGCCTTGTGATGTAGACTGTAGAATCAACATACGAATAAATTATATTTTATTGTTATATTGTACGGCCTCTTTTGTCGAGGTTTTACACAGAGTTGTTTAGTGATATTACGGAATAGAAATCTTGTTTTTTCTATTTCATGGGTGATATTATCTTTTCTTCTTTCTTATATTGGATTGATTGCACATGCTAGTTAAAATTAGATGTTAATAATAATATGAATGTAATATCAAACAAAGAACTTATTATTAAGCATTTACTTGTAATCTAATTTAGGCTAGATTCGAAGTTAAAACTAAAATCTACGTAATATTAGCCTGCAAAAAACCTACATATTTAACATCACGCCTTTTATCGCCGAAAGCATAGGCAGAGGTGCACATTACGCAGTTAATGCTACTTGTACAATGTAACATCCACTTTTCACTAATTATGTTATGGGTCCAATGTAATAGGGGGCGACCTATTGCTATATACCGGGCACATTTCCAGACTTCGTGCTACTACTGAGATTTAAAAAAAACCCAATAATTCTTTGCCCGACCCAGAAATCAAATCCGAGACCCCTAGCCCGGCACTCGGCCAATGCAGCAGTCCTACAGTCCCATTAAAACCTTCGAATCACAAACGGTTCTATATTTTGACAAATACTGGAATAAAACAGAAAATACAATAACCACGATAACTGCTTTCATTTGAAATTCTTTTGAATCAGTTGAATTGTTGACGTTACTGGGGACAACAATAATGAATGGACTGCCGAGTAATTAATGGATCATCATTCTACTGATGACTGCAATCATTCAAAATGGTTGCGACACTCCACAAAATTATAGTGATTTTAATAATTTCTTTTGGCTTGTATTTAGTCTAAATGAATAACGTTTTTCGCTACAAATACACAATGATGTAGAAGAAAAACAATTATGAAATCGACTAGACTATGACAAAATAATAATTATTTGTGATTATTATTTATAATCACATAAAAAACTAGTTATTATATGTACAGACATCCATATTTTTTGTTTTCATCCAACAATTTCTCTTCCTTCTCCCAGCACACCAAAAAGAAACATCAAATCTCAAGCAACCCCAGACCCGAATGGCAACAACGACTCAGGGTATGCGCCTTCCAACCTTGAGGACACCATCAGGGAACACGTGTCACCTCCAGGGTCACCAGGCATGAAAGACGCCACGGTGCTGAAGAACATGGCATGCGATGGATCCAAGTGGAAGAAGAATGGGAAGACTTCTTCAAAGTTATCTACAGATTCAAGGTGAGAGATATCTACAGATTTGAGAATGAGTGAAATAGACAAGATTTCTGACCCCCCCCCCTCCCTTTCCCCAATCCCTGAATCCCAACAATCCTCATATTCCTAATCCCAAAAGCCGGTAACGCACTTGTAACGCCTCTGGTGTTCCAGGTGTCCATGGGCGACGCCGATTGCTTACCATTAGGTGATCCGTATGCTCGTTTACCGGATTATACCATAAAAAAAAATTGTTTCAAAAACGCGTTTTATAAAGTACCTACATATCTGTTTAAAACAAAAAATTATATCATCTACGTTACATACAACATTTGATTCATCAATGTAATCAAAACAATCTTGTCCCAGGAACGTGTCACTAGCACTCCGATCAGAAGAAGATGTCACAGCCAGCCAGTTCGACCTTCGAGACGGTTCCAGCTCCAAAAAAAAAGAAAAGCTAGCGCAGCAACTGCTCGCTTCACCATATACAAAGCAAATAAAGCCAGCAAGAAGAAAAGAGAGAAATCTTCTGCAAAGAAAGAAAGGAAGGCCACTAAGACATTGGCAATAGTTTTAGGTAAGGACCAATTTTATGACCATGTAATCCAAATCACCCTAAACATACTAGTTTTACCAAATCAAATGTTTGAGAACATGAATAAAACATAGTCATTTCTAGAGACATTTTGTGACAATCCACCTTTTAGTAAGATAAATATGTCTAGGACCAATAATGGCTTTTAACATATTCGAGAGAACTTACATTCATATCGAATTTTGATAGAACAATATCTTTAACTGTACATATGTTGGAGTTATTGACATCTCTAGAAGTACTAAGTAGACCAACTGCATCCATTATCTGTTGATTTCTGTTAAACATTCGACATCTTCTTACTAACTTCGATAATAATGACTAATACCTGTCGCTTCATTCTAGGTGTGTTCCTCTTCTGCTGGGCGCCATTCTTCACGTGTTCAGTCCTCGGTGCCATCTGCGACAAGATTGGTCTCTCCTTTGACCCTGGAGTGACGGTGTTCATCCTGACCACATGGCTGGGCTACATCAACTCGTTCCTCAACCCCGTCATCTACACCATCTTCAACCCTGAGTTCAGGAAGGCATTCAGGAAAATACTCCATTGCGGCACCTAGCCCGCAGACTATTTGGTCGTCTTCACTCAGTAGATCTCGCTTTGTTAGAAAGATTTTTGGATACAAATTATTGTTTTGGAAAGATGACAAAGAATATGTCTTTCAGTTTCAAAGCAGGTGGGCTGGAAGCTCTTATATTTTCAAATGTGACTTCGAATCTGTGTCTATCTTTAACTCACCAAAAAGCAGAAAAATTTCTTCAAACTACCTGCTTGTGAACTGCTGATCCTATGTGCCAAAGGCAACCGAAGTAACGTGTATCAAAAAATCTTCGACAAATGTTTACTCTTCTCTTACAATAAATATATTTCAGAGATCTACTGGACGACCAAATTGTACAAAGTACATTCGCATACAATGGTGTTTATACTTAATGTGATAAACCAATAAATATGTCGTGTGTTAGTCGTAGCAACATAGCATATCAAAATGTATTTAAAAAGTAATTTATAAAGTTGAAACTTATTGTAAAAATATATCGATATTGTATAGCTTGCTTACAGCTCACGATTTTCTAGTCATCAGTATTATATGCCAAAGATATTAGACGCGATATTAC
The DNA here is from genome assembly GCA_902850265.1 of Spodoptera littoralis. Lineage (NCBI taxonomy): Eukaryota > Metazoa > Arthropoda > Insecta > Lepidoptera > Noctuidae > Spodoptera > Spodoptera littoralis. Next base: position 14,308,768 of record LR824545.2, read on the forward strand.
TAAGCTTTAGTTATTTTAAGGTTGTGATTATTTTAATTTTCAATTTTATCGTTAATCGTTTTTCTTCATAGCATAATGTACAGTCGACAAGAAATTCTTAGTATTATTAAAATAATAATTAAATCAACTGTAACTATAGCACAAAGAAGACAATGTAGTGAAATAATTAAGAAACCAAAGATTTATTTCGAACTCATTAATGTGAATATTGTGTATAATAATGCGTAAATCTTTGTTATTGTTTGAGTGAAATCGCTCGAAAAATGTTTATGTAAAAGTTAACTGTAAGTGTTAAATTTTGTTTTTGACTACTCAGAAGTTTTCTCAGCATTATTTTTCTCTTGCCTTTTTCCGTCCACGCGTTTCTCCCAATATCTCACCCTTCCTAGTTACTTACTTCTAATAGATAATATAATAAATAGATAATGTTAGCTGTACGAATGACAACGTCGATGGAAGACAATGCACTGCGAGATTTGACAAGGTAGTTTGTAAATAACTTGCCAAATAATTTATATGAAAATGTTAGTAAAATTTTACTACACAAATAGTGATGGTTGAGTTAGAAATGTTGTGAACCTTCATGAAAATGGGCGAGCGTTGATAAAACCAAAAGTACCTATGTAAGCAAGTATCAACTAGTTTCATTTTGACAGAAAGTACAGTTGCGGCAAAATTATTGTAAAAATGTGTCATGTCATTGTCATAAAAAATGTCATATGATAAACGGGCTACTAGAGTTGCTATACTAGAGTTTTTTTAATTAAGTGTATTGCAACTTCTTACTCAATTATCACTTGTTTGTACAATATTTAACTCGATATATCATATCAAAACAATGTTTTCTAGTTAATAACTAGGTGATTATTTTGTAGGATAAATATTAAAACAAATATGAATGAAATGTACGTGGCAATCAATGATCTTCCAAAACAAAGTATTAATCAAATGCTTTTACTTTTAATAATTTAATTTATAATCATGTTGTAGTTGGAAATAATATTTTAATTTAAAAAAGTACCTGGAATCCTTGAATTGAGTATCTCAGAATTTATTCACATTCCATTTTAATTTATTCAATGAATAGTATATGTGTTATTGGACTTATTGATATAATCATTTTCCCTTTTTATCCTTACAGATAATCGACTTATAAAGAAGTATCATGACTGCATATTCACATAAAACGCAGTCTTCAGAGCATATTGTCTGAATAAACATAATGTTTGCGTGATAATTTATAATAAATTAATATATCTCAATAATTAATGATTCCAATATAATAAAAGAGCCTCACTTTATTTGCACAGTAATTTAAAAAATATTCTAGCAGAATTGATGTGATCTCAATAGGAATATTGTTTGCTCAATTTATTCTGTGCTATTGAATTATTCGAATTAAATCTTCAATTATGTCGTTCGTTACTTTCAATCTGTCTGTCACAGGCGAGAAATGTAAGATTGTAATATTTGGTACAGTCATATCCAAAAGTGTGAAATCAACACATTGTTTTTTTTTTAGCCCCAAAATATTCAAAAATTTTATTTTTATTTTAAAGTACCCTAAAGTTTAAAAATCTCATGGTATTGCAATATAAAAAAGAAATCCTTTTTCGTCTTTGTTGAAAAAACATTGATACCTAAAATTACTTTGTTGTGTCTGTGTCTTCAAGTAAACCCATATTAAAATGTATGTATGTATAATAAACAAAACTTGTACGTAAGTTGAAAATTGTATTTTGTTTTCATGCCACACGTGGGGATTAGAAAGAGTATAAAGTAATTTTAAGTTGCTCAACTTAATTCTTGTGTCTTTCGGCTCAATGTAAATTTGTTTAAGCAATACCTACTCATAAATAACGAAACAATAATATTAGATGTCTGTCTATTGTAATCTATTAGTAATAAATTGTAAAATTGTACATAAAAACAACAGGGTTCCTTATAAGAATCCGTATATTTAATCGTTTTATCATATTGTTAATTAAACAATTTAAATAAATTTAATGATATTATAACAATAAGACGTTTTGTCTATAGCGTATCTGTAACATAGATAGAAGGATATTTATAAATAATAAAATGTTATCCAAAGTCGGGCTTAATAGAACGTTTTAGTACTTGCAAAGTAGACGGTATTCTATTAAACCAATATCTATTTACTTTCAACAGTTCCCTTTATTGAAAGAATCTATACTACGTTGAACTGTAAATATTGCAATAAGTATTAGTCATTTAACATTTTTTTACTTTTGTGTTGATCTGTTTTTATTCGCTGTTTTGGGTGCAGTCTATAATAAAAGTGGGAAAATAATCAATTGACTAAACAAAAATTGATTAACAAAATTCAGTAACTTAATAAAATGTTTTAAATGAAAAGATAAATCTTACCGTGATCGATTTGAAATATACCAAATCACTCGTGTTGAAAAAAATTACATTATTAATTTATAATAAAAATCAAATAAAAAATAAATGTTAAATAAATATTTAATAATTGAAAGTGCTACTTTTGTTACCGACTGTACCCAAAGCATAAGATGTGTTTAGGACGCCATGGTCCTATGACGTAGCGTTTTATCTTTCTATGCGAGAAATGTGATGATGATTTAAATATATTCTGTTTTTACATACAGTCGTTTTATTTCATAAATACTTGTTGAATAGCAGCACTATTTAATGAATAATATTGCGACCAGTTATTAGAACGCATTATCATAATTATATAAAAAAAACGAATCTCTTATTATTTAATTAAAGTGATTTATTCGTCGTCAACTGACTCCAGAGTATGTGACTGGGGCAACAAACTAAAGAAAAACTAAACTTAATAATAACTCATAAGGTCTGTGATGAATTGACTATCTGACCTATGATATACGTAAAGACGAGTTAGTCTCCGTGGTATTAAAATCATCAATTGATCCTAAAACTTTGAAATCTAATTTTGTATTAAGTCCCTCGATACCGTCTGTGATTTGTCACAGTTCAAAACGCATGTTTTTATTTGACCTACAGTGAGGTCAAAATCAAAAAATAGTCTAGTATACCTCAGAGACACAGGGGCTAGGTCACAGAGTTCTAGGCTAAGCAGAATCAATTCCAGAATAAACTAGTTTGTATTATTTTTTTACCATGCTCGTCCCACTGGAGGGCAAAAACATTACCCTCCTTCCACTCGTCTCTTCTTATAGTTTTCTGTGGACATCCTTGTCATAGGCTCAAGTTCATCCCGCCATCTCCTTCTATGAGCCTACCGCGATGTCTATTGTATGATCTACAAATTATTTATTACTAGCTTTCACCCGCGGCTTCGCTCGCGTTACAATAGGATAAAAAGTAGCCTATGTGACACATATCAATACACACCGCGCCATCTATACCAATACTTTTGTTTTCCCTCGGGAATATCAATTATTATTTAATCTAGACTTCTAACTTTACGTCTGTAAAAATTCAAAGCAATTGGTTTAGTAGTTACGGCGTCAAAGCGGAACAAACAAACAAACAAATAACTCACTCTCCGATGTATAATATTAGTAAGGATTCCCGATTAACTAATAAAGCATACCTAAACCCAAAAACATAATTACATTATCTACCAACTACATGTATTTGTACTTAACACACCGACACCAACACAGGAAACTTCCAGTTTATGCACTTTTTTAAAGTTGCTTGTTAAAACCTGTTCAGGGGTGAAAGTATTAAGTTTTCACTTCGTATGACCAGACAACATACTATATGTAAGGATTTAGTTAGTAAGTAGTTCACATGCAGTTTTGCAAAGGCATTGTTTACTAAACTTTACCTTGTTAGTTTAGTTTACGTAAGAGTATATGCGGTTAACCACGATTTCCTGTCTTGCTTTAGAAATATACAAGTCATGTGATCACGAAATAGGAAAATACATTCGCATGCAATCCTTATTCTAACTTAAACTTTCCAAGGGTATCGTAAGATTTGACTAATCGCCATGACACATATGTCAAATAACAGCTCACGCACATAGATCATCGATGAAAACAAAACAACGGATGAGGTCACAAAATCACACATCGGACATATTATGAAGATTACATACGAATTTACACGGATAGAAAATCCCAACGAACAATTTCTTGTGTCGATGGGCGACGCCGATTGCTTACCATCAGGTAATACATCTGCCGTTTACCAGATTATTCCATAAAAAAGCCGATTAATAAAAAAACAGTTTCCACCTCCTTACCCCCACCTCTTTCACTCGACCTTTGAAGTCCACCCTGCAACATAATCTAGAAACTTACAAGTTATTTCAAAGAACTTATTTTTAGGCCACATTGATCAGTCGGCCGAGCTGAACAGTTTATTAACTTTTTCAGCTTCATTTAGTGAGGTCAGTGACCTTGGAGCGTCAAGTAATCACTCTCCGGTCTATTAATCGTTAATCTAATAGATTGATTACACTATCTGCTCGATATATTTAGTTTGTTGAGGGATTTCGGGATTGCTCGGAGGTACATGTTTATTGCTAGTAAATCGTTTGACTAGATTTAGAATCAGTTACATAAAGAGAGCTTCTTACATAATATAAGCTATTCTACGAAAAAGGAAATTAATGTATGGGAAAGCCAGACCGGAGTGATACCACGGCCTAACAGAAGACCGCCGTGAAATAACGCTTTTGTTGTATTTCGTCATGTGAGTGAGGTTCAGGAGGCCCAATGACTTCTCTACCCCGTTCCTAATTCCAACAATACTCAAATTCTTATCCCCAAAAGGCCGGTAACGCACTTGTAATGCCTCTGGTGTTCCAGGTGTCCATGGGTGACGCCGATTGCTTACCATCAAGTGGGCCGTCTGCTTGTTTACCGGTTTATCCCATAATAAAAAGGTTTTGGTTCTGTGGTCATCTTCTAGCCAGGAAACCATTTAATAGATGATGATGATGATGTTTCTCTTTGGCGGTAATTTACAGTACCTTATTTTTATTTTCATCAAAGTCCAGTAGCCATATAGAATTGACAAACCAAGAATGTTGGAATCAGAAACATAACCTAACACATTGCATACTTTGATACATGAATTTTATCCAATTTCTGAACTAACAAGACAGCCTCACACAAAAATAGCCTCAATATCACCTCGTAGCCACAATATCTCATAAACAGTTGATATATCTCATAGCTGGTAGGTCGTGGAGCTGCTATACGAAATGTATGTGATTGCAGGTGTATTACCAGGCAGTGTGTGGTGAGGCTAATACACCGCAGCATTGTACGGGACACAAAGCGGCTCGCACCAACACTACACTCTTATATTTCATGAGCTGTGAGGTATAAGATGAAGCGGGTATTTTTTTTATGCAATAGGAGGCAAACGAACAGACGGATCACCTGATGGTAAGTGATCAGCGCCGCCCATGGACACCCGCAACACCAGAGGAGTCACAGGTGCGTTGCCGGCCTTTTAAAAAGGAATACGCTCTTTTCTTGAAGGTTTGAAGGTCGTATCGGTTCGGAAATACCGCCGATACGTATACATGGTATACGGAAATTATTCAGTCTGTTGCCTGATTAAGATCTTAGTTATAAATAACCATTCAACACATATATTATTTTAGTTGTACTCTTTAATGTTTCTATATAACTAAACTAACGAAACAATGTAATTAATGATTCTTTTACAAATTATGTTTAAAAAACCGACTTCAAATCACTCTTTTTTTTAAGTTACGTGCTAAAACCTTCTCCTAAGTACAACAAACACTTTCGGAATTAGCCAATGGCGAGATAATCGCACACAAACATTCATACAGGTCAAATTAAGAACCTCCTTCTTTATTGAAGTTGTTTAAAAAGAGTAATCTGTAGTCTGTTGATTATTTCCCTTCATAGGAATCTACACCTTGGTATGAGCGAATAGCTTCACTAGAGAACTGACAGATAGAGGGACACTTTTAAATTTATTTATTTTTTACTTTAAAAAGTGCCTTCCTAATCTAATTGAAATAAATGATGATTTACTTTGACTTTAACTATAATAAATAGCAAAATAGTTTCTTTAATAACTTCTTTAATCTGTATAAATATTAGCATTCAGAAGCAATCTAGTCAAGAATGTGATAATATAACCCTTGTGGTTTTAAAGGGGAGACGGTAGTCGCTCATTTAGAACACTGAGGTTCAGGTAAATTACACTTAAGGATTAGAACTGAGCTCAAAAATCGAATGAGACAATTCCAGGAGAATGGAAAATAGAGTGGTTACTCTTTTCCATTTCATGTTTGAATCACACCATATTTCGCGGTGTTTTTGAAACCATAATTACGTTTTACTTCAAGATATAACTACTATTACTTGTACCATACCACACCACGGATAATGGTCGAGTTGTCTCGAATCCCGAAGTCAATTCCCGGCATATTGTCCGGGCAGAAAGGCCCGATCCGATCCCCCGGGACCCGCTAAATGTACTTTTACACAATTTTATTAGAAAATGTCTTCAAGTAGCTCTATTTAACTTTGGACTGATAGGTATACTTTGAAGAAGCAGACGTGCCTTTGAATTATAGTGTTTTTGTTTGAAACACACTTTTCCGAAAATAGGTCAGTAGAAGTTCACTGATATACCTACCTACTCTTTTGACGACAATATACAATTATGGTTAAAAAGTAGATTCATCATAAATCTTAGTACAATCAGATAAAGGCTCTTCCGATTCCAATTAAAAATAATTTAAGTAGGTATGTTCCTTCATCAGACATTTTACTATAATGTTGATAAAATAATTAGGTTAATGTGCTCCGTAAACAATCTAATAATTCAATTACAAGGGCTTTAAATTATCTTCATTCCAAACGTCGTAAAAGTTGCATTAAATTCCGCTTAGGAGTTCTTAAGTATCATCGCATAAACAAACAGAATGGGGTGTTTTTCTAAGAAAATGTTCGTTCTAATGTGTATTTTGAAATTAATGAAATAAAAATTACGATACCGATCGTTTTCGCCAGAAATAGACATTAGATATTCATCAAATTGTAAACAAAACAATAGAAAGTATAATTTACAAATAAAACCAAGTTGGAGTGACACTTGTCTAGCCCTCGGGTCGCCACCTGGGGACCTACGTCGGGCTTTTCGATATAGGATCGTAAAACGTACACACATTGCATAAAATATTACCGTTACTAAGGAGAAAATAGTCCAACAATCTTCACAAAATGAGGATTAAGTTACCAAACAAACTATTCAATCAAGAAGTGCTTCATTTATAATAACAAAGTATACTCCTGGTGCTCATAAAAAGCATTGCATTGTCACCACAGTCTCAACTCTCACAAATTTAACTTTCATCCACTTTCAATGAGCATTCGAAATAAAGCGCGCTTATTCAACGAGAAATGCAATTTAAAGTACTGCACAATTCCTTTCAACGATTCTTCAAGTCTCGTCCCAAGATAACAATCATATCCGATCTAACCGCATCCATTGCTGTCAGCTCGTCAAGAGATCTCGAAGCCGTTCTTAACGAACGCGCAACAGACAACGTGCCATAGTCTTCAGTCGCATTATGAGTTAAATGAGCAGAAGCGCCAGTTTCACAGAACGCTGATATAAAATGAAGGAGCCACAGAATAAACTCAGAGTTAAATCGCCCTGAGAATAAGTGAGCAAAGAATAAAATTAAGTTATAGTCGTGAATAAAATTGTTAGTTTTAGTTGGACGGTATTAAGTTGAAGTAGTGCCGGCCTTATACGCTCTTTTTCTTATTATAGCGGTTCGTTGACTAGTCTTGGTCTTGGTCTAGACAGTTACTTAACAGACATTCAAAGTATTAAAACTATAGTGTATTCGTACCGGGAATCCAAGTTTGTTAAATTGGAAATGTTTGTAAAGTTTTATATGGGATTCATACATTTGGAACTTGTATTGTACTTGTTTGTAGATAAAATAAGAAAAGCACAGTTTTATATCTTTGTGTTTTGTATTTAAATGATAAAAGGATGCTTTCATGTATTCTCCATATCGAGTTCTCACAGAGGAAATACAGGCGTAGGCACAGAACTTAATTCCACACAATGGTGTGGCCCGACAATGCACTTCTAACAAAGAGGTATGAAAGGGGCGCGTCTTCCCGCCTGATTTGAACCGAGGCGCCGGAGAATTGAGCCTTTTCTTCAGCGATGCAGATAATAATCACTATAATATTGAAGGCTTTGAAATTCAACTGCTTTTCTATAGAACTTTTCGTTTAGAACTAACTTATTGTTGCTCTTTTTGATTTTGATATTTAATGAAGTCATTACCTACATGCTATATTTTACTGGATCTTTTATAAACTTTAATAATTTCTTGTCAACCCCTTAGGACCAGTAGTATAGATATGCCACCTTTTCTATGTCAAAGATTTTTGAGAATAATAATTAATCTAATTATATTGGTATAACTTACATAACAGAAGAAGAAGACTTAATGTCAAATACCACAAAAGGGCTGATAATGATTATTAATTATGTATATTAAATATTAAAAATATTAAATATTATTATAAGTGTGGGAGAGCCATGCTTCGGCACGAATGGGTCGGCTCGACCGGAGTGATACCACGACCTCACAGAAAACCGACATGAAGCAAAGCTTGCGTTGTGTTTCGTCGTGTGAGTGGGGTTACCGGAGGCCCAGCTACCCTCCTCCCTTCCCCAATCTCCCCAATCCCCGTATCCCCAACAATCCTCAAACTTCTAATCCCCAAAAGGTCGGTAAAGCACTTGTAACGCTTCTGGTATTCCAGGTGTCCATGGGCGACGCCGATTGCTCACCATCAGGTGATCCGTCTGCTCGTTTACTGGCTTATGCCATAAAAAAATTGAGAAACTATAAAAAATGAAGTAAGTAAGGTTTATCTATAATAAACCCCTACAATACCTACACGTAAATCTGCAAATATTTAGTATTAGGGTAGCGTCCTACTGTTACGGCATATATCACGGGCATCAATTCGTTGCGTCCTACTCCGAGCCCCGGTGCTGAAATATTACGCAATGTTCGGGAACATTCTGAGGTCATATTTGGTACATTAACACCGACTGCCGTGTATGTGGTATGATGAATGTGACTATGATTTCCTAAGGAAGGGATTTGGTAGATTATTTGGACAGGGAAGCCTGTTATTCTATGGAGATAGATATGAAGTATTAGCTTTGGTGTTAATACGCATACATAATATGTCGTAACATCACGTCTTTTGTCCCCGAAAGGGTAGGCAGAGGTGCCCATTACAGAACTTAATGCCACTGCACAAACACCCATTTTTCAATATTCACTAAAGTTATAAGTCCCATGTAATAGGGGGTGAGCCTATTGCCATACATCGGGCACAATTCTCGATCCCGTGCTACTACTGAGATTTTTTTTTAATCCCAGTAATACGTTGTTCGATCCGAGAATCGAACCCGAGACTCCTTGCCCAGCAGTCGCACTTGCGACCACTCGGCCACCGAGGCAGTCAGTACCACACAAAACAAGAACAAAATTAAATGATAATACGTAACTCTAATCAGCATAAACAAAGCTTACTATACTGCAGCTGAATAAGATGAGCATAGAATTCCTTCACCTGTTGTAAGTCCCGATGAATAGTATAATCCGGGGTTGAATGCCGTATTATGCGAAAAATTCATTAGGCTTAAGTGGATGCCTGCCGTCTGTCGCCTTCATCGAGACGAGTTACACAGAATGCTGGGGAAAATGTGAGGAATAGGGACGTTTCGCTGCAAGTTGGGGAAAATTAATACTTTGTCTAGAAGAAGAATTTTTAGTTATTATCGTTAAGCAATAAGAAATGTTTTGGTAACTAAAATCTATGTTATATTAACTATATTGAATCTATAATAATAATGACAAATAGAGTAATATATAGGGTAATAGAAATACAGAGAAACAGGTTATCCTGCAATAGAAAAAATACACTAACTTATAAACATTGAGATTTATAAATAAAGAACCCAATATTATTTTCACATTTTACTCCTAAAAAACTCAGGTCTTAAGGTATTCGTACTTAAGTAATCACTCCTTCGATCCCTTTCAGCTGAACACTTTGATCCTCTCAATATGTTCCAATAAAAATAAATTTTGACTGGAGTTCAATAATGTCGACTTGTCACATCAAATCCTGCAGGTACGTACGCGCGACTGTTCATGATCGAATCAATTTTCTTCGTGTCAGATGCTAATTATATTGTGTTTGAACGCCACCTTTGAGAGAGGTGGAATATGACACATTTGATGGATTCTTTTTGAAAAAAATGTGTATTTTTAAGGCGCCTTCATTGAATGAGTAAACCTATGTGTGTATAGAGGTCATAAAGAGTTTTGGAGGAAAATTATTATGAGGGTTTTAGTTCTTTAGAATCGTGCTTTGACGGTTAGTAATAATTAAGTACAGTCGCCGGCAATGCGGTGACTGCAGTGATATTAAAAAGGTGATGAAAAAAGGAGTAATAATACTGCACCATATAAAGAATTTAAATTAAAAGCCTTTTAAAAAGACACTTTAATGAATATTAAAATGAATACACCAGTTATCACGCATTTCGCATGCATGACGTGACGTCAGTAACATTTAATATAACAATAACCGTAGCCAACACCATTCCTGCTCACACAACTCAAATAAATGTCATAATGAATGAGTAATGAGCTCGCATATCTATTTTTGGTCCCATTTTGTACCCAAGGGAGTTAATGGCTCATCAAATAAACTTTGTAAACTAAACTTTTGGGACGACGAAGGTTTTAATCGGTTTAAATGGGGAACTAATTATGAATATATTAATATTCGACTCTTTTATACGTCATTGTAATAAGCCTGGGCAATTGATGAAGTTATATCGAATCGGTACTTACCTTGGTGCGAATCTCGTGCAGAATTGAATACTTATAGGACTCAAAAAGTTTTTAAAGACTCACCCCCTATTAGATGGGCCTCATAACATAAATGGTAAAAAGTGGGTGTTACATTGTAGAGTGGCATTAAGTGCCGTAATGTGCACCTCTGCCTACCACTTCGGAGGTAAAAATGGCGTGATGTTATGTTACGTTCGAATTTTTTTTCAGTATCGCTTAGGAAACAAATCTAAGCATATTGTGTTCTCGTAAACACAGTTAAGAATACTGAAATCTCTGTAATGTGTATGTACTTAGTTAAAAAACTTCATCAACATAATTTTTCAAGTATAATAATATGTAGATAATTTGAACATAAAATTCACACAGAATGAAAGTAGGTGTCACATATGGTGACTAATAATTATCTGAACATATATTTTGCATATAAATACTTTGTATAAACACATAAACATGATATAGCTTAGTGTATTACTACACTACAAAGCAACAGGTATTTACACGACTTCAAAAAATCTTATCATGTAGCCGTTGGGTTCCATTAACCATTATAATGTAGACCGGATCCCTTAAGACCAACTTCATCTTGCATTTAATTCACCCGGGATCATCCCCGAATATATCTGTGCCATATTTTAAAAGGATCTCAAACACGTTGGATATTTTAAAAGCTTGATAAATTACAAAAAAAGGAAAGGTTAGGTTTGTCTGTATTTTTGTTGGTTGATATTTTTATTTGGGAAGGGACTGATGATAGTTTTGGATAGTGATATTGATAGTCATTTGAATTTGAACCGTTTCAAATTGGTTGTAAGTGAATAACTCAAATCTGCCTCATTGGCCGAGTGGTCGCAAGTGCGACTGCCGGGCAAGGGGTCTCGGGTTCGATTCCCGGGTCGGGCAAAGTATTACTGGGTTTTTAAAAAATCTCAGTAGTAGCACGGAGTCTGGAAAAATGTGCCCGGTATATAGCAATAGGCTCACCCCCTATTACATGGGACTCATAACATAAATAGTGAAAAGTGGGTGTTACATTGTACAGTGGCATTAAGTGCCGAAATGTGCACCTCTGCCTACCCCTTCGGGGATAAAAAGGCGTGATGTTATGTTATATGTTATGCAATGTACAAGTCAGTAACAAAATAAGTCGGAATGTGTCTAGATGAATTTTCAATGCAATCATTACCTTAAACTTAATTTTATATATAACTATAGACGGAGATCTGTAATGTGTATGAGTTGTAATGTGTTTGAGAATAAAATTGCATAAAGAAAATCCAATTTGGACATGGGTGACCCACAAAGTCAGGGCAGGAGGCTAGTATGCTTAGGTATATATTTAAATATTTTGGAAGGTTCGTTCCGTCCATTATGAATTCCAACTAAGGTCTTCCATAATTTATGAATATTTCTTTGGGAGCCCTCCGACCATTATCGAGACGAGAGGTCAATTTTGAAGGTTTGTGTGCCAAAAAGCCTATCGTTTGCTCTCCCAGAATTTTATATTTTGTTTAATGTACGTTTAGTTATTTTTTGAATGTAACTTTTCCTTGTGGAATGAGAAAAACCCGAAACTGGAATGGTGTGTTGGTGTTCAAATAAATGGACCTTTTTCCCGACGGTGAAGCCAAAATGTTCTGAAATATTTCAAACTTATCAAATTATTTAGTAAAACATAATATATTTAGCAACACGCATTGAAAGCCCCTCAAGAACTATAGCAATCTAAAAATATTTTCTATCAAAGTTATATCCGTAATCTGGATCGTCATAAGTTTTATAAAAGCGCAGTAAATAACGTCATAATCGGGAGTACCATCTATGAGTCTGTCATTGCGCGTTTGTCAGCTCGGATTAAATGCATTCGCAAGAACTATCGCAGATTACCGCCCAGTGAGCACGCGTTCTACAAGGACGTGAGAATAACATGCTAGTTTTTTAACACACTATTTTCTTCACACAAGGGCTTTAGTAGGTATCTAAAATTTTGATAATTTTGCTTTTTTACTGGATAAGCTGGTAAACGAGTAGATGGATCACCTGCTGGTAAGCAATCGGCGTCGCCCATGGACACCCGGAACACCAGAGGCATTATAAGTGCGTTACCGGCCTTTTGGGGATTCGGAGTTTAAGGATTGTTGGGGATTATGGGTAATTGAGCCTCCGGTAATCTTACTCAGATGACTCACATGACGCAAGCTTTGTTTCACGTCGGTTTTTTGTGAGGCCGTGATATCACTCCGGTCAAGCCGGCCTATTCGTGCCGAAGCATGGCTCGCCCATACTTAACGTAGGTATGTGTAATAGTACTTAATACTCTAAGACTATATTTTTTTCGGATACTCGGCTTTTCAATAAACTTAATTCTTTGAACTGCAATATTCAACCCTTTGTCAAGCGTAGAGATAATGATAAACCTGTCTTTTGTATCGGAGATCCATAGCCAAGTAGCGACTTCCCACGGGTAGTTGATGACATCAAATTCGAAAAAAGATTCGATGTCCATGCGTACTTTTGAAATACCATATCTGAATGATCGTCACTTTGTTTAACACATCTGTGCCGGGAGTGGTGCCATCTTGTGTTCACTCGGGCACAATTTATTCTTCCCGGGCGAGTCTACTATAAGTAGGATTCCCTGCGCTATGAGATCTACGATTATATAATCGGTTTTAGTTCTGAACAGGTTTTGGACAAATGCTTTTGTTAGAGAATTGTGAGAATGTTAAATTCATTTTTCATTGTATATATATCGGATTTTTTACGTTGAAACTACAGTTTTGTTTGCAGCAGGAGTCAGAATAGGCTGTTTTTTAGATATTAAGAGTTTGACAGTTGATACTCCTAGGTGGGATTCGATGATTTTCTCCCTCAAAATAAAACACAACACAAAAAGGAAAGTTTTTTTCCATTGTGTTTCATAATCTCATAGCAATAGGGTGCCTTGTCAATTTCTTCTGAGTATTTAGTTGCAGCATGTGCTAAACGGTTGAGGTGGCCCAGCGGTTTAAGACGCCCGCTTCTCATGCATGAGAGTGCAAGTTCCAAACCTATCAACGGCAAGGACCAATGTGACTTTTTCCGGGTTATATGTTCTTCCTAAGATTATTTAGACACCACCAACAAACGGTGACGGAAAACATCGTGAGCAAATCTGGGCTTATAATTTCTAATTATAAGTTTGAAATCGCCAACCCGCATTGAGCAAGCGTGGGGATTGATACACACACCTTCTCCGTGTGAGAAGAGGCCTTCGGTCAGCGGTGGCCACTTATAGGCTGTTGATGATACGCTAAGCAGCTTTATAGTTTTAGCAACAAACGTTTTCTTTTTCACGGCATTCCAACGAAATACAAACAGCCCCAAAAATTGCGTATCTCACCAAATCTAGAATCCCTCCGGGAACAACACGAGCTCCTTACTTTTCAATATCAATTACTGACCCTAAGGAAGGTCGTAGAGTTTCCTTGGGGAGGGCTAAACAACTTGGTTTGGTCAAGAGTACCAGTAAATTACTGAGGAAGTGAGGACTAACCGTTTATTTTGTTCCATGCAGAGAGAAGTTATTGAATAGCCAGCACTTCGTCTGTTTTTATAAGAATACAGAAGATGGAGGTAAACTATTTTTTTTCTTTAAATGATGATATGATGAATAAAAATACTACTAAAATAATTTACTTTAATGAGACATACTAAATTAATTATAGTGTTTTTCGGCTTACTAAGCAGAGTGACAGATTCACAAATAATTCGTCGTCTGTAGCGGATTGCTGGTCATGTATCATGTATAGCTCGTAAATAATTACATGATGGAAGCTGAAAAACATTAAATTAACGTATTTTTTTAAGTTTTCTTTCTCTCCAGATTTTGCCAAATTGGTATCGAGTTTCTGTAATATTACCTCTATTATCCATTCTTCAGTTTTAATTTGTGTTTAGTATCGTGTATTTCATCTTCAATATTTAGTTAAGTTCTAAGGACCGATTTTTCAATCATCAGTTAATGTTTAACTATAGAATAAAATTGACATTTGACAGTTGTTAGTGTGGTAGAATTGTCAAATATTTAAAGTTATTCCTCAATTAAAATTAAACTGAGCATTGAAAAATTGGCCCTAATTAGTTTTCTTTTTCTGAATGTATGTTAATAACATCAGATAATATGCTAAGGCTCATCAGAAAAAACTGCAAAACAAAACTAAAGCAGCAAATTGTCAAGCATCGTCACAACTCTGTAACTTTATTGCGGGCACGCATTTTTTCCAGAAATCCCGCAAATATAAGCGAAGCACGCTTCAGCCGTATACTGTTTAAAAAGACTCGTTTTTATTGCTTGCTGCGAAATATCATTAGGTATTTGTATAAACACAATAATATTATTGTGAAACAGTTGCGAAGTAAATGTCTGAGATCTGAATCTGAAAACAAGCCCCAAAATAATAAAAATGAAAATATATACGTATTAGGTATTTGCATGCACGTTCATTATACCTATACGTAAGTTATATGACAGATTTTTTTGTTTTTATGGAATAGGAGGCAAACGAGGAGACGGATCACCTGATGGTAAGCGGTCAGCGCCAGTGACAGGTGCGATGCTTTTTAAAAAGGAGTACGCTCTTTTCTTAAAGGCTTGAAGGTCGTATCGGTTCGGAAATACTGCCGACAACAGATCATTCCACGGTTGTGCTGTGTAATTAACTGTAATAAACGTTTTGATTCTGATTGTTTTGTGCTAAACACGTCTCACTACAATTGGTATACAGCTGAAAAGCTCTAGAACAAGTGTTTCGAATTGAATAATTCTTTTTGTATTAAATATTTCGTCAAACATCCCGCTACGATCAATAGGATATTTCATAACATCATACATAACATCATGCGTTTTATCCTCGAAGGGGTAGGCAGAGGTGCACATTATGCCACTGTACAATGTAACACCCACTTTTCACTATTTATGTTATGAGTCCCATGTAGTAGGAGGTGAGCCTATTGCCATATATCGGACACAATTCTAGACTCCGTGCTACTATTAAGATTTTTTCTTAAAAAACCCAGTAATACTTTGCCCAACCCGGGTATCGAACCCGAGACCCCTTACCCGGCAATCGCACTTGGGTATTTCATCAATTGAGGTAAGCATTTTGTGTGTTCCAACTTCATCGAGACTAACTGCCACCAATATTATTGATGAACATTAATAAAAAATATCCCACAAAGGTAAACGTTGCAAAAATGGCGCCAAATTACTGTGTGAACTTTATAGATCACACCTGGTGTTTACTGTAATACCACATGATAAATAAATCAACATTTAATGAACCTTTGACATGCAAATAGAACATTGCTTGTTTACATCCCCAAAGAGCAGAAAATTGATAAATAATTTTTATACTGTACAAATTGTAGGTACTATGCATTTAATAACTGCTGACAAATATGTATAGATATATAAAATTTGTATTTACGTTTTTAATGAACTGCTTCGTCAAAGAAAGAGGTTGATGACTGTGCGACAAAACAATTGTAAAACAGTATAACTTAATAGCGTAAGCTGTAGTGTTATATTATGTAAATTTTCTAAATACATTTTCTAAATTATTAAGTTTCTTAGGAAGTTTTCAGTGGCATTACAGACCACGAGAAAATTACATGGGACTCATGACAAAATTGCCTAAAATGAGTATCACATTTAATATTCTACTTCTGTATAAGACGTTATACTTGTTATATTATTACGATGACTACCTTTACATTAGAATACCCCACAAAATGTTCCAATAACCGCAGATTCCGCAAGGTATCCGTGAAGAGCCGCTAAGTGAAAGCTATCTCAGATATTCGACACAATAATGTGCTATAAACAAATTCCTAGGTTACCGACAAAGGGACATATAGATAGCTATATGAGTAGTGTATGATGTTATTGATCCATTTTTGTCTAAGAATAAGGTATAACTTAGGTATTTCTTAACTCGTCGAGTACCGGTTTTATAGACACAATTAAAGAACAATAGGTCGCGGTCACCGGTGACCGCTTGGTGTTTGACAGTTTAATGAAATCCGGACTATGTGTCATAAGTAGATCATGTGAGATGTAAATAAGTAAATATGATTGTAATAACATAAAAGGTATTAAAATTTATTTATTTATTTTTAGGGGTAAAATACAGTTTACATATTAAAATTATACATGAAAAGTCATACACTAAACAGTTACTTACAGTAAATATGTAATCCACACCATTACTCACAATTTGGTATAAACTGTATTAAAAAAAGCAGTAGTGACAGTGTTACGATAGTGTTATCTTAATTAAATTAAATTAAGTTTACTAAATAAGGTACAAAAACAGTAGGTACCTACTGTGCATACCTCATAATTAACTATTATTATATCCTAGCAATCAGAAATCCCACGGCCTGCTCTATATCAATAGTATTTTGCCATAAATCCTTTTGGAATTCTTTAAGAAGGAAACAGTGATAAGTTTTTTTATGGAATAAGCCGATAAACGAGCAGACGGATCACCATGCTAAGTAATCGGCGCCGCCCATGGACAACTGGAACACCAAGGTGTTACAAGTGCGTCACCGCCCTTTTTGGGATTATGAGTTTGAATTTGTTTACTGTAGATTTGGTGATAGGGGAGATTGGGGAGAGGGGTAACTGGGCCTCCGGTAACTTCACTCACAAGACGAAATACAACGACAATGTTATTTCTCGTCGGTTTTCTGTGAGGTCGTGGTATCATTTCGATTGAGCCGGCCAATTCGTGCCGAAGCATGGCTCTCCCACACTTGTAAATTGTAATAATATTATTTGCCAATACCCACTGTAAGTTTTCGCTTTACGACATTATAAAAACTTACATAAACAATGATGAACTTATCTAACCCTGAGAGTGAGCTGCGCGACGTCGCCGCGACCGCGCACGCTGCTCATGAAGAAGAACCCCTGTGTGGTTCGAAACTAGTAGAGCTTTTCTCAATATATTCACGTGCGTAACCAGCGATTGTAGTTCATTATCTAACCCTCATTCCAAAACCACACATCAGAGTTACATTCACCCTGCACCGCTCGAGTATTCAAGTAGTAAATAGCATTACCATTTGAACTGGCCAATTAGCGTTCAAAAATGACACTAACAAAGCGCATGTGATCTGTTATGCAGATTGCCCTGCATTTTTGAAGCGAACAAGGACGTTGCGGCCCTCGTGTACAACCGCGCAACTGTACAGGATTGCAGTTTTTTAGGTTTTTGAATGTTTTAAATGAGGTATATTGTTGGTGATTTAATAGTATGTATTTAGTTCTACAATTCTTAATATTTAGTGTTGCAGTAATATAATAATAGAATAGTTGGGTTTATGAAAATTGATCCTCCAAAGGATTTGAGTAATAGACAACTTACCAAATTTGTAAAGTTATTGGCGTTGAACTAACAAACAGAACCTTAACATTTTGAAAACCAAAACACAAGACACGGAACTGTATCAACACTAACATTGTTGACATGTAAAAAAACTTTTATTTACCAATAATATAAACTTAAATGAAATATCTCAATTTCAAACGTGATATATCAGCTAATCCGCCATTGCAGTTTCGCCGCCATGACACATGGCGCGCATCGTTATCAACGCGCGTACCACAAAGACAAATTAGCATAGCCAACGTGCGGATAATCGCGACCATCCCACCTGGAGGGTCGCGGGACGATACACGGTACACTTTTATACAATGTGACCACACTTCTTTGTACAAAACTCTTTTGTTTCAAAGTTAAGGGACTAGGATATGAATCGTACTTTTTTAGTTATCTAGAATTTTGTAATATTTATTTATTTATTCATATTGCACAATGTACATATAATATAAAGTATTACATACAACTAATTAAGTACATTGCCCTTTTAGGGCTTTGATTGTGGGTAATCTTGTATTAGAGAAAAACTATGTGTTTCTAATCTTATATCTTATACTATTACATAAAGCGGAAGAGTTTGTTTGTTTGTTTGAACGCGCTAATCTCCGTAACTACAAGTCTGATTTGAATAATTCTTTTTGTGTTGGATAGTGCATTTATTGAGTATGGCTATAGGCTATAAAATTGAGCAGAGCGTGTGAAACCGCGCGGGAGTAACTAGTAAGGGATAACATACAAACCCGCAAACTAACACAATACTCTCGCTAAAATACATTCCAGTTGAAAAAGCAACAACATTAAGTAATACTGTATTATTAAAATAAATACAAAATTGTCCATCACGCCAGTTAATTAGTCTGTGCAAACAAACTATGAACTCAATTAACTGTTATAATTAATATGAATTTTATTCACGTCTGGGGCGTGGTGGAAAAATGTCGTCCAACGCACGAAATAATGAAGAGAAAATATGTTACGTAATGAGTTTAGAGCACGGCTCGTGGAAAAATTAAGATAACTTTAATTATATTTTATGCAGAACATTCTTTTACAGAGGTTATTGTATTCTAGGATATTTTCTGAGCGGCATGGTTGCTGTTGCAAGTAGGTACTTCTAGATCTACTCGTTTCTATATTTTTTATAGACCAAGTGGTAATAGATGTCATTTTTTAATACATAGTGGTATTCTACCTATCATTCATATCTCACTGGTATATCTATCCTAGGTAGTATGGGTAAATAGATCTAGAAGCGAAATGAACTCTTTAAATCAAATACAGACAAGACAGTGTGTTCAGAATGGTCACTCATCTAAATACCAGACTCCGGCACAGATCAACAATACAGAAAGTAACTGGAACTTCCTCCTCGCACCATATTGTACAATGTACAACGTATCACAAAGGTCAATCTTTTGTAGGAACTAAGAAACTTCATCCAACATTTTTGTTGCGGACCAACTTCGAGATCCGACCCGTATTTATTTCATTTATGAAATAACTTTGAGCTGGCAATACTTAAAGTAAATATAAAGTTAGATGGCAACATTTATTCAAATGCTGTCTTGTGCTCTTCCTGCTGTTGAGCTCGCTTGTGATGATAAGATTCAGTTGACAATTATTATTCATGAATTGAATTTCTTAAAACGTTCTACTCATTTATAGGTGTTCTAATTTTTCAATCAACAGTTAATGCTTAACTGTGAATAAAATTGACAGTTGACAGTTTTTAGTATGGAAGAATACATTGTCAAATATTGAATGAGTTTTTTCTTCCTTAGCAGCCGAGTTGAAAGTTATTCCTCAGTCAGTCAATGATGGCCTGGTATGAAAAATTGGCTGTAATGTTTAATTACATAGTACGTTTGTTCAGCTGTCTCTAATTGGCAGACTGTTAGACGTTAGAGTTGATTACAATACCTCTAAAAAAAATTTGCTTCCGGATGCAATTTCAGGTAAATAAGTATGTCAATACTAAAGATGTAATTTTAGTATAAAATAGTTCATCAGTCACTACACTATAACAGGTATAGTATAAAGTTATATAAATAAGATCACAGTAACATTACTGGAATATCTGCCGTGCAGCAGACGCCACAACTATTTACTCGTGGCGACCAGGCAGTGCACAATGTCTTTGCTGCAAGAAATACTTCAAAATGTCCACAACAACGTCTGAAGAGTGGTATGTATAAGTAGTCTTTACTTAATAGCCATTGAAATAAGCAAGTCTTTTTCTATAAATTTTTAACAAACTGAGAAAATTGAAAAGTTGAATAAAATTGCTTTCATAGTATTTGACGTTTACATGTTAAAATAATGTGGTTCCACGTTGTTGTTGTTATTAATTGTAAAAAAAATAAATAAACCAAATAAAATAGGGCTTTGTTCAGATCCAACTTAAAACTGTTACATAATTTAAACTTGTTAACTTTACTTAGGTCTAGATTACCTATTACTGATTTTCTGGAGACCTGCTTGCCGTCGGCAACGGCCTCCTCCAACCTATCCATTCATGTACTTCTACTCTGTGCAATGTAACCACTGCCGCTTGCCTCATTATCCTTGTACATTTTTATTGGTTGCTACTTGTACATTAGTTAAATTTAAAATCAGCTGTATTAGTGGACGACAACAAAAAGTTTCTATCAACTGTGTAGGGTCCATCTGTAAGAGAAACAGTATTAACCAACAACGTTATTTGATTAATCTAGTACTGTATAAAACATCACTGCATACATACCTTCTCGGAACCACTTTGTAGAAGGAATGCCAGACTCCAGCCTGGCTGCGACGATTGCTTCTCTCAAAGCAAAGGCTACCACCACCGCCATACATATTGGAGGCTCACCTATATCTAGTGAATCAAATAATTTATTTTACCTATAAATTCTATATTAAATAATGAGTTGGTGAATAAAAATTATACGTAACGATTCATGAGATTAGTCATACTTACTTTTGGATCCAAAAATTAGATCGTTAGTGTAAGAATTCTTTCTAAAATAGACTCTCCAATCCTGAGGAATGTCCCTGGTCAGTGGTACATGGTAGTTCCACGTACGATCAGTCAGGAGTTCACCTGTCGGAGCATATATTAGATTCTCACAAGTCCAGAAACCAATGCCCGTCATAAACGCACCCTCCACCTAAACAAGGCAAAGTTAAGCTTATCAATATTAATATGTAGCATAAAACTTTGAAATCCTCAATCTTCTATTTTAAAATACTTACTTGACCAATGTCGATTTCTGGACTAACACTTTGTCCAACATCTTGATAAAGATCTACTCGCAATAGCTCAAACTCCCCTGTTAGCACATCTAATTCAACTTCTGCTAAAGTAACTCCGTAAATGTCATATGCAAACTTCTCATCGGTTCTCGTGTAACCATGAGCTTGTAGGTCCACGTTATCATTGTACGCTTTTGTAATCAACTCTTCCCATGTAGGATTATCCATCTGGTCTCTGATTGGTTTCAATCTATCCAAAAGTTGTTGACAAGCTTTTCTCACTCCTAACAATACATTTTGACTTATTACATTACCTCCAGATTCTGAAGCGTTTGGACCTATGACTGTATTATTTTCTTTAATTTGTATTTTTTCAATGGGGATATTTAACATGTATGCGGCTACTTGCATAGCTTTGGTATTAACTCCTTGTCCCATTTCTATGCCACCGTGTGTTATAGCTACTGATCCATCTCCACGGTATACCGACAGATTCACGGGCAGATTAACCCCGGCTATAGGTGTCCATCTCAGAAAAGAAAACCGCAGTCCACGCTTCTTCCATCTGTTGTCTACATTGAATTGATTTACCATTTTCCGACGTGTTGCATAGTCAGATTTGTCAATAACATAATTCACAACTTCATTCATGTCATTTGTGTACTTTGTATCCAGATTAGACATTCTCACATCTAATGGATCCAAATTCATCTCGTACGCAATTTGTTCCATGACAAATTCCGCCATTGCCACGTGTTCGAATGTGCCTGTAGTGTAAAACAGGTATAATCACCCAAAAATTACGACGGGAAAGTAGATATATAAGTATTTCTTATCACAAGTCTACATTAACTATATACAATGAAATAATTGTAATAAATGCCAACGTACCTGGTGCTCTCATCGCAATGTTCCTTGGTGCATCAGTGATGGTATTCATATTCTTATAAGACCAGCGGGATCTGTTGTAGGCATTATTGAACTGACCGATGCCTTGACGGTTCAACAACAACTCCTTAATCAAGTATCCGACATTTTCAATTAGTCTGAACTTTATGTACTGTATTGTTCCAGAACTGTTAACACCAGCCTGTTGGTATAAATATTTTATAGAATCTATATATATAAAAGAAAGTCGTGTTAGTTACACTATTTATAACTGAAGAACGCCTTAATCGATGAAAATTGGCAGGGAGGTAGCTTAGAACCAGGAGACGGACATAGGATACTTTTATAGAATACTTTTTTTTTACTTTTTACCGAAAATTACGAACGGGAACGGGGGGAAAATGGGGTTGCGCATACGAAGTCGCGGGCAGAAGCTAGTATATCATAAGATCAGAATGTCTTTTAAAAATATATATATTTTTTTACAAGTATCTATTGCATAAAAATAGGAAGCTATTGAATTCAAAAGTAAAGTTGTATCCATGCTATATAGCCACAGACATCAACATAATTTTACCTCAAAATCTGAATAGCTGGGAGTCCGCTTGCCAAGGGTCCGAGTGGTAGTCGTCAACGACTGAATAATTCGACAAGGTCTGTTGAGTTTTGTCGCAACCAAAGCAGCAGCTACTGCTCCTTGTACCCCGCGAGATAGTTTCAAACCGTATCCTCCTCCCACAAGGCGAGCGTGTACGTCGATACTACCAAAAGAAGTCACATTGGCGTGAAAATAAACAAAATTACATACACTTAGAAAATTCTTTTACACGTGCCCTCAATTTAAAAGACATTTGTTATTACTACCTCGTTGGCCGAGTAGTCGCGAGTGTGACTGCCGGGCAAGGGGTCCCGTAGGTATTCGATTCCTAGGTCAGGCAAAGTATTACTGGGTTTTAAATTCTTAGTAGTAGCACGGAGTCTGGAATTGTGCCCGGTATATAGCAATAGGCTCACCGCCTATTACATGGAACTCATAACATAAATAGTGAAAAGTGGGTGTTACATTGTACAATGGCATAATGTGCATCTCTGCCTATTCCTTCGGGTATAAAAGGCGGATGTTATGTAAGGTTATTTATTATGAACTTACCGATTTTGGTCTATATTCAAAGCCTTAGAAATCAATATCTGTACTCTTTCTATACTCTGTGTAGCGGAGTATACGTTAAGTCCTTCATCAGATGGTATTACAACTGTAGTCAAAGTTTCCATAGTGAAGTGATATTGACCGTTCATTGCATTACTTCCCTTTATAACTTGGACTACATCTTTTCCAGTTTCAGTTGCGTCAACTGTAGTATACAAACTTGTCCTACTTGAGTCATTAATTGTCTGTTTCATATCAAGTATCGGTTTTCTTACGTTAGTATAAGTAACTTTAACTAATTTAGCAGCTTTTTCGGCTATGAAACAGCTCTCAGCTACAACAATACCGATTGCCTGGTTGAAATAACTCACTGAAGTACTTGCAACTACTTCTTCGTTAACAGCATTGTATTTTTCAGACATTGATATGAAAAATGTATTTGTTCCTGGTATATCTTTTGCAGTATAAAATGCAATGACACCTGGGTGTGCCTATAAACATAAAAGGAAATATAATTATAGTGTTCAAATATGGATATAAATATCACACATCGTCCCTGTATCTTACCAAAGCTTCACTGGCGTCAATGGATGCAATATCTCCGATTGCAACTGTGCTTAGTGCGAAGGCACAGAATACTTCGTTAGGAAGATTCGGTATATCTTCTGTATAAAATGCCTCTCCCGCACATTGGATCTAAAAAAATCATGTAATGATTTACAAAGTAACATTTCCTTCTAATTTTATAGGTATTGAACTCACCAAAGCCTCTATCTTTGGGATAGGTTTTGTTAGGGGCCACATAGCAGGATTGGTGTCAAAGAATTGAGTAGCTCTAGATACAGGACGTGTATCAGGTAAGTTGACAGCTCCAGATTTATAGCGAGCATGGAGATTACTTCCTGGAGACAGTTTCAAAAGACCCTGAAATGATAATCTGTGTTAGTATAGAAAAACCTGAATAATCGTTGATCTTTTTATCATTGTTTCCATAATATTTATGGTTGTTTTCCATCCATTTCCATTTTGAATTAAAACCTTGTTACCTTATAAAATAATGCTAAAGCAGTCTTCTTTCTATATTCCACTGACGGAGCTGGTGGATTGTCTTCAACAATCAGTTCTTCTTCTAATACTCTCAATGCTGATGATAATGTTTTATTACTAAACAATTTCTTCCCAATAAGAAACTGTTCTGTCTTAGTAGCCCGATGAATGATGGAGATAAACATCTGTATACTATCCTAGCACATTTCACGACATTATCTGACCTCAATTTATATAAATATCCTGCATTGATCACTGCAATACTGTTTAAAGATCTTGGCATTATCTAAAATGTATGGACAAGTTTTAAAATTAAATGAGTGTATGTGAAAATTATAACTAAAATTTTAGAAACAATACGATATTTACTTTGAATGTAAACAAGTGACAGTCATCACACATTGGTGGCAACATCACGTTCCTAATGACTTTTCCTCTCATATTTATTTTGAGGAATTCTCGCATGGTTAGCGTATTTTTTTCATTCAAACCGGTCTCTGAAATATGGTAGGGAGATATATTACCTCAATTAAGTCAAAGATCATCTTCGCATTAAAAATGTTCTAAATATCCTATATCATGCTTACGTATAGTAACTTGAGCCCCGATAGTTTCTAAAAGCAAAAAAATATCCGACGGAAACCAGTGATGTTGGTACTGGATCATTAGGTTTCCTGCAATTGTTGCCACCTGAAAATAAATAAGGGTCCATTCTCTTAGTGATCTTATCTTAAAACATAAGTTCAATAAATTATAGATCACCGTCAATCGTACATTTCTCACAGCAACATGTGCAACTTTCTCAATATGATCGTGAATCTTTTGCAGATATCCAAAATATTCTTCTTTAGCTACAGTCTTCAGTATCTGCAAGAACTCTGTGAGTGTGGTCCCAGCGTTCACTATCAGGTTCTGGTCCAACATGTAGCCTTTCAACTCTTGGACTCCACTTATGTCTATGAGGACATGAGACTCGTCTGTAGGATAATATACTCCTGAAACATAATTGCTATGTTAAATATAAAACACCAAAATATAATAAATATATAATTAGAATAATAATAATAACACCAACCTCTTGCAGTATTCCCACACACAAGCATATAGGAGTCATCGCCTTCTTTTTCTAATATTGAAAATACATCTTTTACTTGTTGTACTCGATACCAAATTTTTTTATCTTTCAATTTGATTTTAATAATATCATCTTTGTGTGCTGGAAGATCTACGACGCACCATTCACTATCTTCACAATTACTTTTATCACATGTTTCTCCAGTTTTATTACAAATTTTGAGATCTTCTATGTCTTGGAGGTGGATCTGTCTTGGAGCATCTGCGGCAAATTTTTTAAAGGCTTGTAGTATCGGCCGGTAGCCGGTACAGCGGCAGATATTGCTGCCTAAAGATTTCTCAATGTCAAGCATTGAAATGTTAGGCTTTCCTTGAAGAAGACTGCAAATAATGTATTTAAGTTTATTACTGTAGTTTCTTATGAAGTCATAATGGAGATTGAAGTAAGCTTCTTATAAGATAGCTCCACTAACCTGTACATCGACATAACCCATCCCGGACTACAATATCCGCACTGGGTACCATTTTCGTCTGCCAATTTCTTCTGTAGCTCATGGTAACCTTTGAGTCTGTTTCCCAAACCCTCAATGGTGGTGATCTCCAGTCCATGGCATGATGTTATTGATATCAGGCACTATTAATGAATCAGTTTTTATTTAAATAAATCTGATCAGATTTTAACTTTGATAGATTGAAACATTAGACAGACAATTAAATACTAGAATGATATGACAGACAGAAAGGAGAATAGTAGATATCATACAATATCATATAACATAGTAGATATACATTTTTCACTGACTTCTTGGGCATCTGGTTTGACATACCGAGTTGACAGCGTAGGGTGTTCCAGCAGGTTGGTGTACGCTGACGATGCATGCTCCGCAGCCACCCTCGCGACACATGTACTTGGTGCCGCGCAGCCCTGCGTACAGCCGCAGGTAGTCCAGCAGCGTCACGTCCGAGCTCACCTCGCATCCCACTAGTAATTATTAGCCAAGAAAGTGCATAAGCTACTTAAAAGAGTAACGGAGTTTCTTACTCGTTCTTCTCCATTCGTACATTTTGGAATGATCATCTATTTAATGTATAGCTTCACTGACGGACAGACTGACATTTTTAACGTTTCAAAACTACCAAATTATGGTTTAATTGAAATAAATGCTTTGACATTGATAATGAGTTTTTTTTAAATGAGGGAAAATCATCGAATCTCTGCTCCTGCCTAGGTGAGGCGGGAGGGAGTGTCAGACTCTTACTGACTAAAATCCACCCCGTTCCTACACCTGTATTTAGAGCCGGAGTCCTGGTAACCCGTTAGGTTCTCCACGGCTCTGTATCGGCATCAGCCCTAATTGGGCCACATCCGTGGTGGTCTGATGGCTCTTTGAGGCGCGCGCGGAACGCGACGCGCCATACCATATCTATAATTATTTCGGGACCAAAATAATGTATAGGTACTTACCTGAATAATTTAATCCATTGATTTTAAATGAAATATTGTCCATGTCCTAGTATCGACTTGCTTCACTGAATTGTTGTAAAACAGTAATAAATTCGAATGTCTGAAGCCAGTTATGTATCAGTAGATTAGTATGGAAATTTTTGGCTAACACCAACTTGTATGTAGATTTTCGCTTGCCAAGACGCAATTTTAACCTTAGTAAACTATTGTTATAAATTAAAACCTATTAACAGGTCACAGTTACAATTCATCACATAGAACTTGTTCAGGAATAACTAAGTTCTAAAATGAATGCGGTATATTTACTACACGCAATCTGTTTTTACAGCCCCCGAATATAAATAGGTACAACATGGATATTCAAACAGTATCGCCAAAGCGAATGCAAAATATTTGACAGTAATGCTAATGATGCCGTGTCCGAGAGTGGCCGTTGCATTAATATTCCGAATTTGTTTAGCCTTCATATGAATATTCAGGGACTAGGCTGAGGTCATACCTGAGGTGCGCAGCCTGTATAGTTGACGGGTTGAAACAAACTTGGAGGGTTGAAAAAGGGATGAAATTCTAGAGAGAAACTATTATTTATTTATTAAAGGTTGTTTCCAAGAATTTGAAATATATGACATTCCTTATAATATACGTGAAGGCATGTCAGTGATATTAGTAGGCTCATAAAACAAAGGCGGAATTCGGAGGCTCGTCGATATATTCTTACATAAACATATTACATGGTATAATAACGTTGTGATACACATTTGATTATAGTACTTACACGAACTTTTTATTATTGTATCAGAACTAATCAACTCGTTTCCCAATACTGTAAATTTGTTTGTAAAATATAAATAAGTGTGGGAGAGCATGCTCGCTGCGTTGTGTTTCGTCGTATGAGTGAGGTTACCGGAGGCGCAATTACCACTCCCTTCCACTGTTCCCCAATCCCTGAATCCCCAACAATTCTCAAATTCCTAATTCCAAAGGCTGGTAACGTACTTGCAATGCCTCTGATGTTCCAGGTGTCCATGGGCGAAGCTGATTGCTTATTATCAGGTGATTAATGATCTGTTATCAAAGAACGTAAACAGTAAATCTCCTATTAAAGACAGTTTTCCTAGCGTTCATAAAAAAACAAATTTGGACCTAAAACAGTACCTGTGGAATTCCAAATTTAAGTTACAATACTTAGTAATGGTCAGTCTAAAATTCAATACAGAAATGAGGACCAAGTTTTGTAACATTTACCTATTCTAATACTTACTAAAAAGGTCACATTAATTCTATTTCAATTAACACTGGACTCATGAAATGTATCTCGGACTAGGAACATTGCGGGAGTAAGTGAGCTTGCTATTTATTTAGCGTCGGCTCCAACTTAATAAGTTTCTGAGCACTTGTTAGTCTGCCAGCTTGCTACAAGTAGGGTAACTGAGAGATAAAAGGTACAACTTGTTAAATTCTATTTTGAACATTATTCTCAAGGTCTTCGGTGAAAGTAGGACTTTTTTTCCAAATTCATCATCTTTCGCATTTAAAATATTTTTTCTTTCCTCGTTTAAGTAAATCTTTAAAAGAAACAAGGAAACTCGTATCAAAATTTAAAGGAATTTCAAAATCACGAATAAATTAAAATTTTAATGAGATAGCAATACCATGACTAGTTATACTTATTATACAAATATAGTCCTTGACAACTGCAAGATACATTTGTGTGATCCAAAAATTGTTGTTTCTGGTCTGGGTGTTACGTGTATCTGAATTTATATGTTTGTAAACGCACACACGACACAGGACAAATCCTAGAACGGGGCAACGTTAAAAGCAATAACAATATAATTTTATGCCTATTTTTATTACATTATGAACCTACAACGGAATGGCTTAGACTTGATGATAATGACTGCCAAGCACACAACACACATCATTACAGCGACGAGGGAATTCAGTTAATTTCCTATTAAGTATTAACAGAAGCTGTGTTTGTGCATATGGGAGTCAAGCGTTGGGATTATAAAGGTAAATGGGGACATAAAAGCATTAAATGATCTTTTGTAAGTAGGTCTCGGTGACTGTTGTTGCAGTTTAACAGTTGGTTTAAAAACACCCAGTGTCAAGGCTGTACTTAGACAAAAATATAGAAAGAAGTCTCAAAGAATGTACAATCTATAAAATGATCTTACATAATAATACACTGTACAGATTGTTGTTTTAAGTGAGAATGAAAGCATCGCTATTATATTAGGAAGATGAAAGCAGCTTCCTATTTCCCAGAACTAATTTTCAATTATCTGACAAATATCCCGGAGACGTATATAAACGTTTCTCTATAATTAAGAGATGATAAAGGAAAAGTAATAAAAGTGCGATCATCAAATCTCTTAGCAGATTAACCAACTGAATTAAAACGATTCCTCGGCTAACACGGCGCATTATAATGCTCTAAACGTTACTCGCTCTTCATAACAACGCAATTGTCAACTCTCAATCTTTAAAATAAAGTCTAATTCGCCTTCTACTTCTAAGTAAAGTGGCTTTTACAGTAAAAGAGCTTTTATTACACCAATATAAATGCTAGAGTCGCGTGCAAGTCGGGTGTAAACGTGAGTAAAGTTTTACTTTTATCCACAAAAAGGTAGTCTGAGAACACCGCCAAATACGTGAGGTATAAAACTTTAATAGGATGATGTTTGTTTTATGCGATCATTTTAATTTAGCATTCTTGGCTTGCGTGGACTATCTCTTTATAGGTGGTTTGTTTTTACGACAACTGCATGCATATTGTCTAATGTCCAGCACCTAGTTTACCAATAAAATTCCCAGTAAATTTTCTTTCATGGCCTGGTTTCGTATGCAAACGCAAACTTTATATTATTCACCTCAAAATAGAACATACTATTAATGTCTCTGGTAATTTAATGAAAGTCATATTATTCTAGGATGAAAAACATTTTTTGGCAGTAAGACACCAATCGTTTATTGTAACACCCATCCTTTAAATCCTACGCCGCGTAAAACAACTGTTATCTTAAATCCGCGAAACACAAAAAGATCCGTGAATGTAAAGTGCCATTGTCCTACTGACCCGGCACTTATAGTGGCATTTTGACGCGATCCCTCTTGGAAATTTACATAAAACTAACTCCTGTTTTCATCGTCCTGTTACGGTTGTGTCTGTTTGTAAACAAACTCCAAACTGCACCCCGATGAGGAAACTAATTGACATTATAAGAAGAAATGAAAACTGCAGTATAATAAACTTTATCTTTGGTCGTTATGGTAAAGTAAAGCAGTAGATATTAATTATTTCCTCAGAATTAAGACAAGAGCAGTTATTTCATTTATTCCTTATTATGCACTTTTAAAAAGTACAAATTGAATTGTCCGTCCGTCCGTCTGTCAGTGAAGCTAAGTGCTCATTCCCAAGCGTAGTTTCGAATGGAGAAGAACGAGCAAGAAACTCCATGTTAAGTAAGAACATTTAAAACAGAAGAATGTTTAAAAGTATTACAGACTATACACACACGACTATCTTTTAAAATATTATCAAGAATGAGAGCCATATTTCATGCCCCCCTCAAGAAATATTTTTCTATAACAAAACTAATTGTCACTTAACATTGTATAACAGTATGGTTAAGCTACTACCTTTAACTTGGTCGTGCCCCAGTATTGGATTGAGATCACGTGCCTCTGAGACTAACTCCCGATTCATTTAGGTTTTGCTCACAATGAGACTGAAAATCAAATAAATTTCAATCCGAGTCGACCTTGAGACGAGTCTTCGTTCAAATCAAATAATAAAGTCGGTCACAATACTGTGTTGGTTATGGAATCGAATATTTCACATTTTTATGATTTAGATTAATATAATAATTTTGGTAACATTACATAATTCTTTGTTGATTTATTTCTTATTCATTTACAGGTTAAAAATGTAATGCAATGTAATATAATGTAATGTGATGTGGTGTAAACATCATAATTTTTGAGTACTGTATGATATTATTACCGTGAGATTGTTCCGTTATAATTAAATTATTTCAATGTTGATACTTTGTACATTATTGTGTATTCTAAAAATTATATAGGGATTCTGAATCCAATTAAATATAAAATTCTGATATTGTATGTTGTATCATCTACCCTCTTAAAGCAATAAATGCTCTTTATGATTTACTGACTTTGTTTTCTTTTTTTATATATTTGATGAGCCGACATTTAACAAGTATCTCGCCTGGTGGTAAGCGACGATGCGGTCTACGATTGAGAACGTCGGTCTATATTCACTCAGGTCTTGAAGACGCCCAGGTAATACAGACTCTGGCAAAGAATTCCACTTCTCAGCAGAACGCATAAGGAAGCTTCCTTGTGGATGCGAAGTGCTTCGTGCGTGTGAGTGGGACATCTACCATGAATTGTCTTGTAGTACGATGATGGAAAGGACTAGGGGGAATCAAGTTGTACAATTCCCTCGCACACTCACCGAAATGTAGGTATCCGGTAGAAAACCGTAAGGCTTATTTTACGCAGCTGTGTTCGAGGCCTTGAAGCCGGACCTTTACAAGTGCATCATCGTTAATGAACCTCTTGGCTCGCCTCTCGATGTGCTCTAACGCGTTCAGCTGATATTTAGCCGAGCCGTCCCAAAGATGAGAACAGTACTATATACAGGACCAATAATAAAGAACAATTTTCATAATCAATCATTTGTTAGTCACGTCACTTCGGGCTCACGACCATACGTGGCCGTACGTGGATCGACGGTTATTCGCCACTCGCTTTCTTGACACGCCGTGCGCACATAGGTATCGGTCGACCTTTACAAACAGTACCTACAGTAGTATACAAGTCTTTTTTATATCATACCGAAGTCTTTTATCTCACCAGCAACACACCTGGAGCTTGATCATTATCATCAACAGTCTATAAATGCCCACTGCTGAGCAAAGCCTCTTCTCACACGGAGAAGGTTAGAGCATTAATCACCACGCTTGCTCAATGCGGGCTGGCGATTTCAAACTTATAATTAGAAATTATAAGCCGAGGTTTCCTCACGATGTTTTTCCTTCACCGTTTGTCAATAATGTCTAAATAATCTTAGAAAGTACATATAACTCGGAAAAAGTCACATTGGTACTTGCCGTTGGTAGGTTTCGAACCCGCACCCTCATGCATGAGAAGCAGGTGTCTTAAACCTCCGAGCCACCACGACTCAACTCTGGAGCTTGATATTCAAACAATTTTAATAGGTAAACTATATAAGGTAATCAAGACCACACAAAAAGCAACAAATGTTATTTGTACCATGGTACTAATTAACATCACACACATCACAAAATTAACATATCTTACACAGAAACTAAGCCAGATCCATTCTCAGAAACAATTATCAAAATTATATAATTACAACAGTTCAACTGACAATCAATTATTTCATAGATACATAGATACTTGATTGTATCAGTTTCAATTACCTGTCAGTTTCAGAATTGATGAAAGCATCTACAGATTTCCGGTTTAAACTAGTTGTGATGTAAGTACATTTCTGCTTACCTCATAGGATATCAATCAGTAGTATTATGATGTATAGAATTGACATGTTTCTTTGTTCTTGTTGTCATTATTCTTTATATTTTGTCTTTATTGTTTTGTATTACCTATATGTATAAGTATCTGTATTCTTTTTTTTTCTTTTCTTTTTTTAATTTTATATTATTATTGTATCTGTGTGCATACCTACAGCCAAATAAATTCTTTTTCTTTCGTTCTTACATATTAGACAACTATAGCAATGCAGGGTTAACATCTGTCAAATATAATATAAATTATTCTGTAAAATAAAGTTCATTAAAAATACAATTTATACAGAGAGCTATATTATAATTGAGTTACTAAGGTGATAACGTAAATAGGTTCTAATTGAAAGTAAAATAAAAATATATAAATAAAAAAAAATGCAAACAAATTCATCTCCGGCACAATTTAATGTATTATTTTACAATGCAATAATGCATTAACTGGTGACTAAACAGTCTAGTAATTAACATATAAACAACATTTACTAGTTTACTAATTGGCTAAATGACATAATTCCATATTTAATGGGAGTGACTGAACTGACTGAACGAAAAGTCCCCAAAACCATAGATGATAACACAGAAAAAATACATATTTGGATTATACAAAACATTGATTATGAGTTAAGTAATGCTTAATTTACCTAACTACGGCAAAGCCAAAAGGAGGGTTATGATTTTAAGCATCTAATTGAATTTGAAGTCTGCAGGATTTGTCGATGTTAATAAATGATTTCTTTCCACGGTATAGGGCCCATCTATAAAAAGAATACAATAAATGTTATATAGTATCTCAGAACTATAAACCGAATAAAATTAAAACATACGTGTCATACACACCCTCTTGATACCATTGTGTAGTTGGAATCCCCGACTCTAGTCTAGCTGCTACAATAGCTTCTCTCAAGGCAAATGCAACAACGACAGCCATACACATTGGTGGCTCTCCAATACCTTAACAGGAAAGACAATGCTATATATTGTTTACATCTATTTTCATTTCATTTTTGTGTACTACGAGTAACAAGGCTTTTAAACTTACACTTAGTGCCAAAAATAATATCCTCCGTGTAGGAATTCTTCCTAAAGTATACTCTCCAGTCTTGAGGAATATCCCTGGCTAGTGGTACGTGATAGTTCCAAGTACGATTAGTCAGGAGTTCACCTGTCGGAGCGTAGACCAAGTGTTCACACGTCCAATAACCCATGCCCATTATGAATGCTCCTTCCACCTAAACAAAAATTAAGTGACATACCTATTAATTTCTAACTTCATTAATATTGTACATATTTTCACCTGCAAACACTTACTTGACCAATGTCTATTTCCGGACTAACACTCTGCCCGACATCTTCACAGAGATCCACTCTCAGTAATTCAAACTCTCCTGTTAACACATCTAATTCCACTTCTGCTAACGTTACTCCATAAACATCATACGGATAATCCTCGTCCGTAGTCGTAAACCCATGAGCTTGTAGGTCCACGTTATCATTGTACGCTTTTGTAATTAAGTCTTCCCACGTAGGATTATCCATTTGATCTCTGATTGGTTGCAACCTGTTTAAAAGTTGTTTGCAAGCTCTTGACACTCCAACAATAACGTTATAATTCATAACGCTGCCACCAGATAAAAAAGAATTAGGAGCTATCACAGTATTGTTTTCTTTAACTAGAATTTTCTCAACAGGAATCTTCAGAAGATAAGCTGCAACTTGGACGGCTTTAGTATTGATTCCTTGTCCCATTTCAATAGCGCCATGTGTAATAACTACAGTGCCGTCTCCTCGAAAAACTGACAAATTGATACAAAAGTTTACTCCTCCGACGGGAGTCCAACGAAGAAAAGCGAACCTTAAACCTCTCTTTTTCCATCTGTTTGCTGCATTGAATTGATTGACAAGCTCTCGCCTTCTGACATAATCGGACCGTACAATAATGTTGTCCACCATTTCTCTCATATCATTTCTGTATTTGGCATCTAAGTTGGCGAGCCTGACATCTAAAGGATTTAGATTCATCTCATAAGAGATTTGCTCCATTACTAGTTCAGCCATGGCTATGTGTTCCAAAGTACCTATTAAGTCATAAAATACATACATCTTATAACAGTCACCAATATCTAACAAAACCATGAATTGCAAAAAAACCTATTGTTTTATAAAGAAAAATTCAAAATCAAATATAGTGGTGGTTGTGTTTAAGTAGTCTGGTAATAAAATTTCAACTTGCCTGGTGCTCTCGTCCATGTATTTTTAGCTGTATCCGTTATATTATCATAACATGTATAATTCCAGCGAGCCCTGTTGTAAGCGTTGTTAAATTGTCCAATACCAAACAAAATCAGCTGTTCGTTTGTTTTGTATCCATTATCTTCAAATATCCTAGAATTAATGTATTGAATTTCTCCCGAACTATTCACACCAGCCTGAAATCATAAGTTTTAAAATTTGATAATTATTGTTTTTTTCCATTTAATGCCCGAGACATCCTAGATTATTACATCGAAAACTTTGTCACTGATTTGGTTCACTCTTTTTATAATTCCTCTCTTTTCATCAAAATTTACAAAAATTATCACCTCAAAGTCTAAGTAGCAAGGCAGTCTCTTGCCTACGGCTCTCATGTTAGTAGTCAACGACTGGATGAATCGACATGGTCTATTGAGTTTCTTTACAGTTAGTGCAGCAGCAATGGCACCTTGAATACTACGAGATAATTTCAGCCCGTAGCCGCCACCAATACGTCGAGTATGTACATCAACGCTGCCAGAAAAATAGAACAATTTAAAATTAAACTTAACATTTCTGTTTATTTGTATTAAACCTAAAAATGTTAACTTACTTGTTTTGTTGCATGTTTAAAGCTCGTGAAATCATCAACTGTGCTCCTTCCATCCATTGTGATGCACAATACACATTAAGACCATCATCAGAAGGTAAAACCACCGTTGTCAGTGTTTCCATTGTAAAATGGTATTGAGAATAAATTGAATTAGCTCCTCTAATTACTCTCACTTCATCTGTACCTCTGTCAGTAGCTTCTACTTGAGCAAATAAAGTACTCCTACTTGAATCACCTATAGTCTGTCTTACATCTAAGACTGGCTCTCTAACATTTGTATATGTTGTTTTCACTAATTTAGCAGCTCTATCAGCAATGTAACGGGTTTCAGCTACTACTATACCGATTGGCTGATTGAAATACTTCACTGAAGTTGATGCCAAAACTTCTTCAGAATTTGAAAACAAAAATGAATCTATTGGTGTAAAAGAATTGATTCCAGGAATATCTTCTGCTGTGTAGAAAGCTATCACTCCAGGATAAGCCTGTAAAAACGTTTATGTGTCAAGATTGAATTTTCCGCTCTTACTGCATTATCTTATATTCAACTCTTACCAAGGCTTCGGTTGCATCGATGGACACGATATCGCCCACCCCTACTGTGCTAAGTGCTAGAGAACAAAAAACTTCATTCGGTATGTTGGGCCAGTCTTCGGTATAAAAAGCCTCTCCTGCACATTGAATCTACCAAAATAAATAAAATAAAATAACATTTAATAAATTATAAAATCACACTGAATCCTGCAAAGTTCACTTACCAAAGCTTCTACTTTCGCAATAGGTTGTGTCACTGGCCACACTGATCGGTTAGTTTCAAATATCTGAGTCGCCTTAGACACTGGGCGTGTATCGTGCAAATTGATAGCTCCAGATTTGTATCGGGTATTAAGATTCGTTTCCGGAGAAAGTGTCAGTAGACTCTGAAGAAAAACGAATTTTTATTCATTTTTCAGAAAATAAAACTACACTTTTTTACTATTTTAAAATGAAAATTCTTACTTTGTAAAATAAACCTATAGCAACGTTCTTTTTATATTCGACTGAAGGATCTGGTGGATTATATTCAACCACCAACTCTTGTTCCAATATTTTTATTGCTGATGCCAGTGTTTCATTGGTAAAAAGCTTCTTTCCGACCAAAAATTTTTCGGTGGCACTGGCGTGACTGTAGTTAGACTTAGCATTTGTTGGAGAGAGAGCTCCGAATACCATCCTTGCACATTTCACTACATTATCAGTTGATAAATTATACAAAAAACCCGCATTGACATAAGCATGTGAGTTCTGAGAGCGAGGCATAACCTGCAAGAACAACAACACATCAGTTTTTTTCTTTTTATTTAAGTACAGACAAAGCAACCTTTCTGGATAAGCATACGTACGTATTTATCTATTTTTTAAATTTACCTTAAACGTAACCAGATGCTTGCTGTTACATAAAGGTGGCATCATGATGTTCCAAATGACATATCCTCTCATATTGATTTTCAGAAATGCTGCATCGTCAGCGTCTGCTTTGCACTCATACTTTTCTCTAAAAGTAATTTAAATTGTATTTTTGGTCACATATTACAACAAAGTATATTAATAATTATGGAATACTAACGTATTGTAACTTGTGCTCCGATTGTTTCTAACAGTAAGTAGATATCCGAAGCGAACCAGTTGTGCTGATTCTTAATCATCAAGTTCCCTGCTATTGATGCCACCTGCAAATACAGTCATCACTATTACATTTATTTTTGGTACTAGTTTTATTTCATCTCCAATTTAGTTTTAAATACCATTAAAACTTACATTTCTTACAGCAACATGTGCAACTTTCTCAATATGATTATATATCGTCTGCAGATATCCAAAGTATTCTTCTTTAGCTACAGTTTTTAGTATCTGCAAGAACTCCGTGAGTGTGGTCCCAGCGTTCACAATCAAGTTCTGATCGAGTGTGTACCCTTTCAGCTCCTGGACTCCACTTATGTCTATGAGGACTTGAGGGGACTCATCTATGGGATATACTCCTGCAATAAAAATATCGTATTTGTTATGTAGTTCAAAAGTGTTATTTAAGAACTCGTGAGTATCATTAAAAACTCCAATAGACAAACCTCTTGCGGTATTCCCAGCTACCAGCATGTAGGACTCGTCACCTTTTTTTCCAAGTATCGTGAATATATCTTTGACTTTGTTTACTCGATACCAAAACCTTTTATCTTTTAATTTGATCTCAATGATATCATCTTTGTCAACTTGTTGATCTACAAAGCACCACTCACTATCCTCACAATTGCTTTTATCACAGTTTCTCCAGTTTTGTTACAGATTTTGAGATCTTCGATGTCTGGTAGCTTAAATTGTCTTGGAGCATCGGAGGCGAATTTTTTGAATGCTTCCAGAATAGGTCTATAACCAGTACAGCGGCAAACGTTGCTGGATAATGATTTCTCTATTTCCAACATTGTGATGTCAGGGTTGGATTGAAGCAAGCTGCATATAATACGCAAGTTTGTTATTTGTAGTTTACAGATGTTCTCCTATATTATACCTTTTCTTAAGACTTTTGTACACTATGAAAAGCTTATTGATTTTGATCCTGTTTTCTTACCTGTTCATCGACATAACCCAAGCCGGAGAGCAGTATCCACATTGAGAACCATGATCGTTTACCAATGTCGTCTGCAGTTCATGGTAGCCCTTTAGTCTGTTACCCAAACCCTCGATGGTGGTGATCTCCAGTCCATGGCATGATGTCACGGGTTTCATGCACTGTCAGAATGATTATGTATGACTGAATTAATAATTGTCCATCCGTCTAATAAAACGGAAATTGTTGACTATTCAAAATTTAATATAATTAAGAAAGTTAGGTACAAAAAATCGGTTACAGTTAGCATGGCTACTACGTTCAAAAGAAAATAAGGTTCGCATTAACTGACCGAGTTGACGGCATAAGTTGTGCCAGCAGGTTGGTGTACGCTGACGATGCATGCTCCGCAGCCACCCTCGCGACACATGTACTTGGTGCCGCGCAGCCCTGCGTACAGCCGCAGGTAGTCCAGCAGCGTCACGTCCGAGCTCACCTCGCATCCCACTAGTGTATGTTGGTGTGAATTAAATAAAAAGAATTATAGCCCTGTTAATGTTATGAACAGCTCCAAAGATTTAAATAATGAAACCACATAACAATTCTTAGGATTCGGATCACCTCAATTATGTATGAAATGAGTCTCATATCATAATTTACCACATGTCATAAAGTATACAAATTATAGTGATTGCTCAATTTAAAAAAATCTACCTGAATACTGCAATCCATTGATTTTAAACGTTATCTTCCCCATGTCTGTATGTCGACCTGCTCCAACAAAATCGTTCTAAACAATACCAATATAATTGATAGTTCCTCAACATAATTAATTGATTCTGCATTTCTAGTGCAAACTAGATATGCAATCGATGCCTGTAAATGAGACATTAAACTTTATTTTCGTTACATTCTGTCAATTCGGACAATATCACACTAATATTATAATTGTGTTTGGGTGTTTGTATATTTGTACGCTGAAACTACTGAACGGATTTGATGAAATTTTATATACAGGCAGTGTATAGGCTGACATAAGGTGATAGGATACTTTTTATCCTGATTAAATACTCCCATGGGATAAAACATATGTCGTGGTCGCCCGGAGGTTTAAGGCGCCCGCTTCTCATGCATGAGAGTGCGGGGTCAAAACCTACCAACGTCAAGTACCAATATTACGTTTTTCGACTTATATGTGCTCTCTAAGATTATCTAGATACCACTGACGCTTATAATTTCTAATTATAAGTTTGTAATCGCCAATCCGCATTGAGCGAGGGTGGTGATTAATGCTCAAACCTTCTCCGTGTGAGAAGAGGTTTTGCTCAGCAGTGGGCATTTATAGGGTGATGATGATGATGATGATGATGATCATGATGATGATGATAATGATGACGATGATGATGATTGGATAAACAGGAATCATATCTCCGTGGACGAAGTCGCGGGCAACAGCTAGTAAAATATAATGTTTAGGTCAATAGGTAGATTAGTGTGCGATTTAAAATTGCAGTTCAATTCTTTAACTTTGTCTTTTATACAAACCACAATAAGGGCAAAATAAAACATCTCATAATTTGATACAATAATAATTAATTTTATTCATAAAATATCAAAACGACAGTTATATGCAAAAATTAATATTGTTCAATTAAACTTAAAATCAGCAATATTAGTGGACGACAACAGCAAGTTTCGTTCGACTGTGTAAGGTCCTTCTGTAAAACAAAATAATAAAACGTATACATAATAATAAATAATAATTCGAACCAATCTATATTAATAATTTCGTCAAGGGGTACGGTAGACTCGGTCGAAACATTACTTGATTAACAAAACATAAAAATATCAATTTAGAGTTGACAACTTATATCCACAAAATTCGGATTATGGAGATTATTTCGTTTTATTAATTCATTTTAATGACACTGACAGACAAACTGCAGTCGCCATCTTGAGTAGACAATAAACG
The DNA here is from genome assembly GCA_902850265.1 of Spodoptera littoralis. NCBI lineage: Eukaryota > Metazoa > Arthropoda > Insecta > Lepidoptera > Noctuidae > Spodoptera > Spodoptera littoralis. The sequence continues at coordinate 14,348,921 of LR824545.2, forward strand.
TTCTGTTTCATACGTTAGCTCTCAAATACGCCTCGCCAATCAAGACGTTGTGGCAAAAAAGTATAAATTAACAAGAAATATGAAACAAAGTCACGGGTAACAGCTAGTAATAATTATATTACACTGAATACCGTTCTCCATAATTAGGTTTTATTTAGACATCACTTCGTACAATATAAGTACGTACTTCGACATTTAAAATATCATCTTGACTTTCTAAATCAAAACTCTTATAACTATTCTCCTTTATCTGAGCGATCTAATAATCTGTCATGTATTACTCACGTTCTTGGAACCACTGTGTGGTGGGAATGCCTGCTTCCAATCTGGCTGCGACGATAGCTTCCCGCATAGCCAAAGCCACTACTACTGCCATACATATCGGAGGCTCGCCAATACCTGTACAGATATTATTTATTTTGACTTTAACGTACTTTGATTATTATAAATATACCTAATGGCCGTTTCCACCAAATTCTCCTAAATTTTAAGAAACCCTTTAGCTATGATAGGTGACATTTAACGTCATTTTCATTTTCGTCAACCTGTAGTTGACGAAAGTAGTTTCAGTGCTACGTCAGGCTAAGTTTTTTTTTTATGAGATAAGCAGGTAATCGAGCATACGAATCACCTGATAAATCGGCGTCGCCCATTGCTTACCATTCATCGCCCATTGTTATCGGCTTTTTGGGGATTAGGAATTAGGATTGTTGGGGATTCAGGGATTGAGGAAGTAACTTTTAGTTAAGAGATGGTTAAGGGGTTGTGGGTGAAAACGGCCATAAGTGAATCAAACACTCATTATATCAGAAATATAATTATTTAAGATAGTCAATTCATTTGATGCCAACAACACAGCCAATGAAATAACATAAACAAAGAGGAGATTAAAATAAAATTCAAATGTAGCACCATTATAAATTAAGAACAGTTACAGTTGCGTAATGGAAGCAATGATAAGAGTTACCCAAGGACATAAATTCCCAAAGCTCTCGTAGACAATGGCCAGCCAATTACCATTTGTACACAATCGCGATGCTAATGTCCTAAATAAATTTCAAAAAATGCAATAATTAAGGGACTTCTAAGCAATATTTAAATACTGTTTTTTAAAATTACTGAATTCATTCAGCTTTCTTGTTCCATTTTCACCAACCGTAGATACCCAAAAAAACTGAACTCAATACTTCCACAAGATTAGTATGTAAATGTTATGAAATTCCGTTAAATAATTTACTTACACTTTGACCCGAAAACAGTATCTGCACTATAAGAATTCTTCCTAAAGTAGACTCTCCAATCTCGCGGTATATCTCTAGACAGCGGTACATAATAGTTCCACGACCTGTCTGTAAGGAGTTCTCCAGTCGAAGAATAAATTAGTTTCTCACTAGTCCAGTACCCTACGCCCATCATGAAAGCACCTTCCACCTAGAATATAATTACAGAATTACAAAATTAAAAAAGTACAAAAAATTCATGTCTAAAAAAGTATGAACTTACTTGACCAATATCAATTTCAGGACTGATACTTTGCCCAGCATCTTCGTAGAGATCTACCCTCAATAACTCAGACTGTCCAGTTAAAATATCTACTTCTACTTCAGCTAACGTTACTCCGTAAACCGGGAAAGGATACTCCTCATCAGTCCTTGTAAATCCATGAGCTTGCAAATCTACATTATTGTTATATGCTTTTGTTATCAGCTCTTCCCATGTGGGATTATCCATGGTATCTCTCACTGGTTTTAACCTCTCGAGAAGTTGCTGGCAAGCTCGTTTCACTCCCAATATAACATTCTGATTCATAATACTTCCTCCAGATAATGAACAGTTTGGTGCAATTACTGTGTTGTTCTCCTTCACTATAATTTTCTCAACAGGAATATTTAGCAAGTAAGCTGCAATTTGAATCGCCTTAGTATTGATTCCTTGTCCCATTTCTATGGCACCATGTGTTATAACTACAGAACCATCACCACGATACACTGATAAATTAATGTAAAGGTTAATGCCTCCTACTGGAGTCCACCGCAAAAGAGCGAACCTTAGACCCCGTTTCTTCCATCGGTTTTCAGTGTTGAATTTATTGACTGCTTCACGTCTTTTGGGATAATCGGCTTGTATCATTATATAATCAACCATTTCTTTGATGTCATTTGAGTATTGCGCATCTAAATTAGCTAGCCTGACATCTAAAGGATCTAGATTCATTTCGTAAGCTATTTGTTCCATCACCAATTCCGCCATTGCAACGTGTTCCAAAGTCCCTTTAAATTAAAAATAACAATTATTGTAAAATTATTTTTATGACAAACAGACAAATACTTATACACTGACCACTGACCTGGTGCTCTTGCCCATGTATTCTTAGCAGAATCAGTAGTAGAATCAAAGCTCGTATAATCCCAACGCGCCCTATTGTAAGCATTATTAAATTGGCCCACACCAAGTTGAGTAAATTGTTCGTTTGTCTTATATCCATTGTCTTCATATACTTTGTACTTGATGTATTGTATGGCTCCGGAGCTGTTTACACCCGCCTAATAGAATCAGAACATAATTATTATTGTTATACTTTCATATACCATATCTTGAATTTTTCCCACGTATAGAAGATAAACTTACCTCAAAATCGGAACAGGCTGGCAGTCTCTTTCCCAAGGCTCTCGTGTTAGTAGTCAACGACTGAATAAATCGACATGGTCTATTTAGTTTCTGTACTGTGAGAGCGGCAGCTATCGCTCCTTGGGTACTACGAGACAGTTTCAATCCATATGCTCCTCCACAACGACGGGTGTGCACATCAACCCTAATAATCAAAGAAGACTTACAATTTAAATACTTTTTTCTTTATTATTAGTTTTGAAAAGTAGAGAAAAGTAATGAAGGCGTTAATAATTACATTAAACTAAAAAAACAATCGTACGTACTGGTTTTGACTCAAATTCAAAGCTCTCGATATCATCAATTGCACACCTTCCATCCACTGTGTGGAACAGTATACATCCAGCCCTTCATCTGATGGCTTCACAACAGTGGTAACAGTTTCCATGACGTAATGGTATTGGGCATGTATCTCATTAAATCCTTTTATTACTTTTACCACATCTGTGCCAGTGTCTGTTGAAGCTACATTTGTATATTTTGTACTTCTACTAGTGTTATTTATAGTCTGCTTCACGTCTAGTAGTGGTTCTTTGACATTAGCATAAGTGGCGGTTACTAATTTAGCAGCTCTGTCAGCGATGTAACGAGTCTCACCTACCACTATGGCCATTGGTTGATTATAGTATTTGACTGTACCCTTGGCTAATACTTCTTCGTTAGCTGAATACAAAAATGAGTCAGGTGGAGTAAATGAGTTTATTCCTGGTATGTCATCCGCAGTGTAGACAGCTATTACTCCAGGGTACTCCTAAATAGTTTTATTTTATTTTAGTACATATACATTCATATAGTAGTCAAAAAACACACAACAAGGCATTAAAATCTTACCAATGCTTTACTGGCATCAATAGAAACAATGTCACCAAGCGCAACTGTAGTCAGAGCAAAGGCACAGAACACTTCATCTGGATATTTAGGCAAATCTTCAGTGTAAAAAGCTTCGCCTGCACATTGTATCTGCATAATTATGAGAACAAATTTAATATCTAAAATTATTGACCGGACCGATAAAAATCGAATATGACTATGATGATATGATATGATAAGAAATATCTGGGGAGGCTTATGTATAACGGTGGACGCCTTGAGGCTCATGTAATGATGATGATAAAAATCTGATATGTTGATATTTACCACCGCTTCAACTTTTGTTATAGGTTTATTAATGGGCCAGACTGTTGTGTTGGTATCAAACACTTGAGCGGCTCTGGAAACTGGACGCTCATCGTGTAAGTTCGTTGCGCCTGACTTGTAGCGAGTATTCAGATTTGTTTCAGGTGAGAGCGCTAGAAGACCCTGTGGAATATGAAATAGGCAAGATTTTTAGTAATTCATTAATAATCTATGAATCTATAAATGAAGTGTTTGTTTGATATGTAAAAATAAAATAATTCGAATTGTTACCGCACACAAAAATCAATGTAAATGGTCCGGACGACATGTTCATAAACTATTCAATGTAAAATTTTGTAATTCCAACTGTTTCAATGTGAACTATACACTGCGAATATGTTTCGTCACAATATTTTAGATCACATTTAAAAAGTAAACCTTACTTTGTAAAATAGTCCCAAAGCTGCTTTCTTCCTATACTCCACTGAGGGATCTGGAGGACTGTCTTCAACCACCAGTTCCTGCTCCATGATCTTAAGGGCTGATGTTAGCGTCTCATTAGTGAACAGCTTCTTTCCAGCTAAGAACTGTTCTGTGGCAGTCGCTCGGACGAATTTTGGCGAAAGACCTCCAAACACTATCCTTGCACTTTGTACTACATTGCCAGTTGTCAACTTGTATAAAAATCCTGAGTTGACCATAGCGCGAGCATTCTCAGCCCGTGGCATTATCTATAAGATGAACATCATTTATTCAAATTACCAGAAAGTACAATATATTTCATCATTCACATCTAATTTTAAAACAATGCTTTCAAAACTATTACTTGTCGTATTTAATTTGATATTAAATATTCCAATGATACTTAAGAGTATATTCAAGCATCTTTCATTGTCTGTTTCTATTTAACAATTTGTACTCAACAGAATTCAAAATTACTATATCAGTCATATTTTAATTGAATATTCTTTTGAGCATTCAAAAGATCTCATAAAGTTAGTAGATATTAACAATACTATGTTTGCTTTCTAGGTATTATAACTACGCGCGTATCTGCTTTCAATGTTTTACAAATTCGAGGTATTTATTTAATTGCTTACAGTTTATGGCTGCTTGCTAATGCTCCAAAATAGTAATTAAAATTTCTCAACGTGTGTTGTGAAATGGAGAAATATTTACGGCTTTACACCTTGTAAAGAACAACGACTTTACAATTATACTTCAAACAAACTGACCTTATAAGTGAAGATACGATGACTGTCATTGAGAGGTGGTAACATCACGTTACGTATGACAGACCCTGTCATATTCACTTTGAGAAACTCTTGCATCGTTAGCGTTTTCTTAATTAACAGGCTCTTCTCTGAAAAAATAACACAGTTTTTAGTTAGATCTTAGAACATACCCTAAATAGCATAGCTCATTGGTTTACTTTTCAACTAAAAAGACTTACGTATAGTGACTTGTGCCCCAATCATTTCCAAAAGCAAGAAAATGTCTGACGGGAACCCCTTGTGTTGGTTCTTCATCATAAGGTTGCCTGCAATCGTCGCCACCTACAAATACATTATACATGTCAGCCGGGAAGCTCTCAGGACTCCTAGCTATTCAAATAAGTCGGATCTAAATTACAAAACAGGCCAAATGCAAAGCAAACTTCTGTTAAGAGATTTTGTAAGAGTAACTTTTAGTTTGAATAAATAGAGAAAAACTATTTCTACTTGCATTTCTAACAGGAATGTGGGCAACTTTTTCGATATGATCGTAAATTTTCTGCAGGTAACCGAAGTATTCTTCTTTAGCTACAGTCTTCAGTATCGACAGGAACTCTGTGAGTGTGGTCCCGGCGTTCACTATCAGGTTTTGGTCAAGTTTGTATCCTTTTAGCTCCTGGACTCCACTTATGTCTACGATGACACGAGGATATTCATCAATGGGATATACTCCTGTAATAATGTTTATGCGTTAGTCCCCGTTCTAATAGAAGTATCTTACTTTATTATACCATCATTTACTACCTTATCTTACTTACCTCTTGCTGTGTTCCCACTTAGAAGCATATAAGAACTATCACCCTCCCTTTTCAATATTTTAAATATATCTTTGACTTTTTGAACTCTGAACCAAATCCTGTCATCTTTCAATTGAATTTCAATAACATCATTACCATCTTCTTGGTCTACAAAGCACCATTCATTATCATCACAGTTACTCTTGTTACAAGTTTCTCCAGTTTTCCTGCAGATTTTAAGGTCTTCAATATCCATAAGTTTAATTTGTCTGGGAGCATCTGCGGCGAAACTTTTGAAAGCTTCTAGAATGGGCCTGTAACCGGTGCAGCGGCAAGTCTGACTGCTTAGAGATTTTTCTACTTCCAGCATCGTAATATTTGGATTGGCTTGTAGGAGACTGAAATCGTAAAATAAAAATTTACCAATAGTCTCGAGATGAAGATTTCTTTTGTAATCCATGCTTCATAAAAAGCTAAGACAAAACATGCAAGGATAAAAGAGATCGAAGTAAAAAACAAAGAACAATAATAAGTTATTTAAATTTTTTTATAATCTTTGTTTTGTGTGCTAATTGCCAAATAAATGTTTTTTTCTTTATTTCTTTCTTTCTAATTAATTTACTTTTTAAATTAACGGTTATTTGTACAAGTGTTTATTGATAAAGAACCGCAGAATGCAAACAGACCAGCTATAATAATTTTGGCTACCTGTTTGTTCATATGGTATCTTATTCAATTCCGAAGTAAATTGTATATGAATGAGAACATCTATAAGTAATACTTATGTATGACTATACCTGTTCATTGCCATCACCCAGGATGGTGAGCAGTACCCACATTGGGAACCATTTTGCTCCGCCAGTGTCGTCTGAAGCTCATGGTAGCCTTTCTTCCTATTGCCCAACCCTTCGATGGTGGTGATCTCCCAACCATGGCATGCTGTGACTGGTTTTAGGCACTAAGAAAAAACATAAATATTTTACAAGACTATTACAATTTCTAAGTGAACTGTATATCTAAGGCGTATTTTTTATGTAACTTCATAATCCAACCATTAGAAAACTTGATGTTTGGAATCGTAATCGACTGCTGAAGTATCGCAAGTTCGACCCGAGGGCTGGGCTGTGTTTATTGTTTATCCATTACTAGCTTCTGCCCGCGACTTCGTACGCGCAATCCCGATATTTCCCGTTCCCGTTCTTGATTTTCGGTAAAAAGTAAAAAGAATTGGGTAAAAAGTATCCTATGTCCGTCTCCTGGTTCTAAGCTACCTCCCCACCAATTTTAACTAACACGACTAACTAACACGACTTTCTTTTATATATATAGATTACAATTGAGGTTGTGCCTGATGAAAAGACTCTTTATTACAAAGGCCTCATGGAAAATTTTGTCGATCTATACCTAAGTGCCTTGGGATAATCAAAGCATGACGTAATATATGAAAAACATATTACCGAATTGATGGCATAAGGTGCTGAGGAAGGTGAACAAGCGCTGACCACGCATCCTCCACAGCCGCCTTCTCGACACATGTACTTGGTGCCGCGGAGACCAATGTGCTCCCTCAGGTAGTCCAGCAGCATCACATCTGAACTCACGTCACATCCCACTGACGACAAAAATTATAGAATTAATATATTAGTAGAAATATTCTGGTTTTTATGTTGTTTTAATTGTAGTTGAATGTGCTCAATTTTAAGCTCAGAGAGAGCTTACTGCATGCTAATGGAGAGGCCTATATCCAATAGTGGTCGGAAACCAGCTGATGATAATGATAATAGCATTTTTTTTTATAAATCTAGGCTACATAATATAGGTATATATCATAAATGATTTCTTTAACAACCACGATCATGACTGACACAAATAAATAAGACTGGTTTACTTTTACTGATAATATTTTGAAATTTTAATAAAAATAATCAATTCGGTAATGTAAATACTGTCATTTGCCCAAATCTGATTTAAATTAATTGTAGCCCTTAAACTTAAAATTAAAAAGGCCATGCTAAAGAATGAAGTAACGAATCACGATTTTTAAAATAAATACGAGCTAATAAAATATTTTTTTTTAATATTTACCTGAATATTCCTCGCCATTAACTTTGAATTTTATTTTATCCATTGTCGACCACCCTGAGCGACACACCTTCCAGTAATAAACAGACTTCTTGCAGTTTCAGATATATAGATCTGTATGGACAATGACTTTCAAAATTAATTCATCGTGTAAATATCATAAAATAAACATTATTATGGAAAATGATGTCATTTTTGAAACATATTTTTTACTACCGTGGATAATAATTTAAAATAACATTAAATACATTTCATACATTACGTAAAACGAGTACTCATCAAGCTGTGTATTACATGTATAATTAAAATTTTATCGAAAAAATATACACTATGTTGAAGCTTCAGAGGTGCCAGACTGTCAAATAACAAAAAAGGATGTCCCTACAACATAATGAAATAGACTTGTTTAATATTACTCAAATGTTATTATTATCCCTTCTCTGTTGTTGCGGGTGTCCATGGGCGGCGCTGATCGTATACCATCAGGTGATCTATCAGCTCGTTTGTCCCTTATTCCATAAAAAAAGAAACCTCGTACTTCCACTCGTCGTGAAGACTTGAGTGTGTAAGTGTGTGTAAATCTCGTGGCCAGCAGATCAATTTATTCGAATTTGTATTAAAATTTCATACAGACTTACAGACACGGCCACTAAACATGATACTAGTCAAGTACTAATCTGCTGTTAGTATCTGTGATTAAGTAAACTTAGAAGCTCACTTTTCCACCACAGATAGGGCCCAGTAGGGCTGATGGCGATACGGAGCCGGGGAAGGCTTAACTGATTGCCGGGACTCCGGCTTAAAGTGCAGGAGTAGAAATGGGGTGGACTTTAGTCAGTACGAGTCTGACACTCCAACTTGTCTCACCCAGGGTGGGAGAAAATGTTGGATGATGTTCCCGGCACAAAAACATGGAACTTCTTACTTTTAGAAGCAGTAATGATGAAACCAGTACAATGCTTTTTTGTTTGTGTAGTATTATAGTAATCCAATGATGTCTAGTAAAAGAAATGGCGATATACAAAGACACATTGTTTCTTCATATAGATTAGGCCGCTTCACACTGGATATCGTATCATGACCGTATCTTTCCGAAGAGCAAACTATCGGTATGACAATAAACCTACCACACCATTATTTATATTTCATGTGCGCACGACTGTACCACTATTGTATAAACTCACGTTCACAAATACGTGACAACTGCTTTATATTAATAAAAATATGTAACATCACTACATAGTATAAAACGAAGTCGCTATCCGCCGTCTGTCTGTCCCTATGTATGCTTACATCTTTAAAACTACGCAACGGATTTTGATGCTGTTTTTTTTTAATAGATATAGTGATTTTTAAGGAAGGTTTATATGTACAATACATGCATATTGCACTCGTGCGAACCCGGGTCAGGTCGCTAGTATGAAAATTAAGGCAACTTAACGACACACCTTTCAGGCCTTGAAGGGGGTTAGCAGATGCGCAAATTTTATTCCACTGATTAAATTACGAGTCCTGTGAAGTCTCATGCAATTGGAAGTGTTCCTATATATTATCATATACTAGGCACAATTTGAGTTGAAGAAAGGGTCCAGAGTCTCAAAATTAGTCCGTCAGTTAGATATTGAAAAAATATTGGAAACGTATTTTTTTTATTTTCTCGTATTAAGTTGCAATACTTGTAAGATAAAATGGAGCTAAATTTAGGAGTGGGAGGTCTTTACGTCACGTGCTACAAAATGTGACACGCTGTGACGTCACCCGATGTTTCAAATTAATATATCTTCGAAAGTATTCAATTTAGTGAGAAAAGAACACATACGTGTCTAAAGTTTTAAATTAATGTACCAGACGGACATTAAAATAAAATTTAAGAAACTACCCTATTAAATACTGTATTATTATTAAGATTATTTTCCACTTTTTATTTTAATTAAGGCTAGCAAAATAAATTAGAATAAAGCACATTTTATAGTTGTGCCTGAACAAGAACAAAGGGCAAGATATTTGTATAAATACAGAAATAGTACAATTATGCCTACAGGACAATAAAATTTATCATTGAAGGTCTAGTAACATTTTAATATCGTCTGCGCCGGCATAGCCACTAAACTGTTTATTCCGCTAGGTGGAAATAATTACTAGGGACGTAAAACAATCATTTAAATACAGATAACAATGGTCATAGAAAATTAATGAAACGAGAGTTTTCTACGCTTTCCATAAAAGGGTAAATGAAGAAGAAGAAAGAAAGAAAATACATGTTTATGCTAACTAAATGCTTTGTCATTCTGAACAAACTAATTTACCTAGTTACGTTATTTATTTCATTGATTAATTGAAATCTATATAATTATGATACTATAAGTAGTACTAGAGTAGATGAACATTCTCGGCTCAATGTCATTTAAAGCCTAGTCCTTACAATGATACGAAGTACCTCAGAATGAGACAATTTATTTAACATAACATAACATAACATCACGCCTTGTACCCCTGATGGGGTAGGCAGAGATGTACATTACGGTACTTATTGTCACTGTACAATATAACACCCACTTTTCACTATTTCTGTTATGAGTCCCATGTAATAGGGGGTGAGCCTATGCATATACCGGGCACAATTCCAGACTCCGTGCTACTAATGAGATTTTTTGAAAAAGCCCAGTAATACTTTGCCCTACCCGGGGGAATCGAACCTGAGATCCCTTGCTCGGCAGTCGCAATTGCGTCCACTCGGCCAATGAGGCAGTCAATTTATTTACGTCAAACAAATCAACCTAATGTTTTGCCGGCAACGAAACCATTGAATTTAAATATGGGCAACGCCATCTATCGAGCTATGGTACAACTGTAATAAAATAGTAATTTTAATAGTAGTATGGCGTCGGCCGAGTGCGTCTTTGACCAAGATTACTTCTACATTGAACAGTAGAAAAGTCTTGTAATATTTTGTGAGGTATTTTAGATTTTAAAATATTCGCCGCTTTTAATATCATCTGCTCGCGCCGTACGCTCGGGTCTGTTTCTGGTCGGACGGGGAGCCACCCATGCTCGCCGTCCGCAGGCCCGCGCTTACGGTGGCCGGAGATCGTCCCGCGATCCCCGACGCCCGGTGTGTCCTTCGCGATGGCTGGGTTGCGAGGAGGCAGCGCTTCGCTGCCTCACGCGTCCCGCCTCCTCCTTAGCTAGCATGACTGCTTCGCAAAAGGAGGAGACGGCATCCCAATCCCCCTCGCTCCGCATCATGGCCTGCACTAGGCCCGGACGCGAGAGGTCGCCATCGCCGATCACTTCCCTGAGGCACGGCGGTGCTCAGCCCACGAAGGGCATTCTCCCACGTGTGTTCCACCGTGTCCTCAGGGCGGTCCTCGCAGTGATGACACCCGGGCGTTTCCTCCCGCCCCATCAGACACAGGTACCTCCCGAAACTGCCATGTCCGGTGAGGACCTGCGTCAGGCGGTAGGTGAGGACGCCGTAGCGTCTCTCAAGCCACTCCTCAAAGAGGGGACTTACCGCTGCGATGGCAGCGAGCCCAGCCCTCGGTTGCGACAGTCGTTGCTGCCATTCCGCCATGAGATCGCGCCGGAGCTCATCCCGCCACGCACTTATCTGGCGCGGCAGCGGAGTTTCGCCCCGGCGACGTGCCTCCGCGCGCATGCTGTGCACGCGCGCGAGCACCTTCGCCTCCAGATCCCACGGCGGTAATCCGGCAAGGAGGTTCGCCGACTCCCCAGAGATCGTGCGGTATCCGCGGATCATTCGGATCGCCATGACCCTCTGTGCCATGAGCAGCGTCCGAGCGGGACGCCGCAACAGGTTAGGCGCCCAAACAGGGGCGCCGTAGAGGGCCATGGACCGCACGACCCCGGCGTATAACCTCCGGCAGGAGGCGTTTGGCCCCCCGAGGTTGGGGAGGATGCGTTTAAACGCAGCCCCCGTCCTCTCCAACTTTGGAGCCAAACGTCGGAAGTGTTCTATGAAGTTCCACCGACTGTCGAGGACGAGTCCTAGGTACTTCATCGTCGTCTCGACGCCGATGGTAACTCCCTCCCGCCGTTATTTGGGACCCACCCGGAGGTGGCGCGTTCCCGCGGCCATGAAAACACATGGCCTCGGACTTGTGGAGCGCCACCTCGAGTCCCAACTGCCGGATTCTCTCAACGACTGTCGCAACCGCTGTCGCCATTAAGTCGGCCGCCGCCTGGTGTGACCTCCCGTGCGCCAGCACCAGCGTATCGTCGGCGTAGCATATAGTGCTAACGCCGTTCGGGAGGTCGGTGCGCAGCACCCAGTCATAGCCGATGTTCCACAGGAGCGGCCCCAGAACCGAACCCTGTGGAACACCGCGTGACATCTCTCGCCGGTTCCACTCGCCCCGGTGACCGGGGTAGCTGACGGACCTGTCCGTCAGGTAAGCCTCGATTACACGACGGAGGTAGGTAGGCACCCGATGATATCGGAGTGCCTCCAAGATGCAGCTCCAGGGCAGGGAGTTGAAGGCGTTGGCGATGTCCAGAGACACCGCCACTACGACCTTACCCCTGGACACTGCAGTCCCCGTCGTGAGGTCTCTAACGCGCATGATGGCGTCCACCGTGGAGCGCCCTCTGCGGAAGCCGAACTGGCCGTCCGACAAGTCCGGCCCAATGTCCGTCAGGTGCGCGACGAGGCGGTTCGAAATGATTCTTTCGAAGACTTTCCCCACCTCGTCGAGCAACACTATGGGCCGGTACGCGGACGGAGAGTCCGCAGGGCGCCCCGTCTTCCGCACGAGGACCAGTTTTCCCTGCTTTCCAGAGAAGCGGGAACTGGCCTCTCTCCAGACATGCGCTGTAGAGACCAATCAATCGAGGCCCGAGAGCCTCTGAGGCCAGGACCCATGCCTTGCCATGCAGGCCGTCGGGTCCCGGGGCGGTGTTCTTGGCGCCCATCCGGCGCACCGCCGCTCTCAATTCTGCCTCGGTCACCTCTGGGACGATGTCGTCGTCGTCGTCGCTGTAGCCCGCGTCGGGCACCGCAGGGGGCGGAGTCATATACGGAGGGGTGAACCCCTCCACAGTCGAGGGAACAGGGTGCCAATCACCTCCTCCAAGACTTCTTGCGCGGAGACTCTGGTGAGCGGGGGAGCCCAGGCGCGGAGCTTGTCGCGTACCATCCGGTACGGGCGTCCCCACGGATCTCTGTCCAGAGTCCCCAGCATCTCTCGGCGGGCCTCCTCCTTGGCCCGCAATATCTCCACCTTGAGGAGGGCCTTGGCCGCCCTGTATCCCTCGTACAACTCCGCCTCTCTCGCCTCCGCATTAGGAGGACGGATGCGGCGCCTGCGGTGCCTAGTGTACTGGCGTCGCGCAGCAGTGCACGCCTTGCGTAGAGCTGCTAGCTCTTGCGACCACCAGTACACCTGGCGCTTTTGTTGCCTCGACCGGATCCGGGGCATCGCCACGTCACAGATCCTGGACATGGCGTCCTGGAGCCACTTGGCCTCATCGTCTATGTCGGCAGGCCTGACCGGTGGTATCACCCAGGCCTGCACGATGGCGGCTTCCAGGAGCAGCTCCCGGTCCAGCTGTTTCAGCGCCCAACGCGGGCCACATGGGGCCTGTCTGACCGGCGGGTCTGCGGACTCGGCGGAGACGTCGAACCGGATATACCGGTGGTCGGAGTACGTCTCCACCTCCTCCATGACGCGCCAGCCAACAATACGCGGTGACAGAGCAGGGCTGGCGAACGATATGTCCACCACCGACTCGCCCTGCATCCGCACACACGTGGGGACAGAACCCCGGTTCAGGACGACTAGGCCTGTCTCAAGGGCCCAGTCTTCCACCATCCTACCCCGGACGTCGGTGAACCGGGAACCCCAAGCCAAGTTTTTGGCGTTGAAGTCCCCGAGGACGAGCACGGGGAGGGAACGGAACCCGACGACGACAGTGACCAACTCCCTCAAGGAGTTGTGGAACTCGGCGAGAGTTCGGTTCGGAGAGAAGTACACGCCCACCACAGCGAGCTCTCCGAACCGTGCTGCGACACAACCCCGGCCTCTTTGAGCAGCCTCAAGAGTCGGGGTACCGGCGGCGGCCGACGAGATGATGGTCACCGAGCCGTCCAGGTCCGCCACCCAGTGATCCCTGGGCAGGACAAAATACGGCTCGGAGACCACGGCGACATTGATCGACCACTGCGCCATGCTCTGGAGCAGGAGATCCTGAGCAGCGGCGCAGTGGTTGATGTTCGCCTGGAGGAGGCGGAATGGAGCCACTATTGACAGTCCATTCCGACCTCCTCAGTGGCGGCAGCGGCGACTGCCGACCGCAGCGGAAGCAACAGTCGCTGCGGTCCACCTCCGAGGTGCATTTGACACTCACGTGCTCCCCCACGTGACAGCGGTAGCACCTCAGAGGCCGGGTCTCGAGCAGCTTGACCTGCGCCGAGACCCATCCCACTAAGAGCCTTTTGCCCTCCTTTAATGTTTTGGCCGCTGTGACGGGCAGCTCACCACCACCGTGCGCAGCCCCGAGTTGTCCGGACGTATGGTGCCCACCCTGACCTGGTCAGCAGGGCACCCTCCCGTCCTGGCCACAGCGGCCACGACCTCACTCTCCGTGACGGAGTCGTCCAGGCCCAAAATCCTGACATCCAGGCATTTGGTGGGCCTGGACACGCGGGCCTCGTCCGCACCGAGGCACGCCCTAAGCCTCTCGGCCAGGGCGTCGGCCGATGGGCCGCTGGTCGCGCCGGGGACCTCCAAAAGACGGGCTCCGGTAGCGGTCACCTTGACCGCGAACCCGTCCGGGGCCCCGAACTCCGCAGGAGTCACCGCCCCCTTTAATTTGGCGAGGACGTCGCCATATGTGACGCCCCTATTGACCGCTTCAGGCTGTAGGGTGATGACCACAGCCGCGGTCTTAGGGGCGAGGAGCAGGGCAGCAGCGCGTTTCTCCCTGCGCTGCTGCTGCCGTCGTTGCCGCTGCGCCTTTTTTCGGCGCTTCCGGCCCTCCTTGGCGACTCTCCTCGCCTCGCCGGCGATTTGCCATCCGCCGCCATCCTCTGCTTGCGGGGCGGGTTCCGCCGCCGCCGCCGCAACCCCAGCCTGCCGGGCCGGAGTGCCCCTCCTCTTTTTGCGCCCAGCGGGCGCAGGCGCAGGCGCCGTCGGCGCAGCCGGGGTCTGCGCCGGCGGGGGCGCCGAGGCCCTCGCTGGGGCAGCCGGTCGCGCCTTTGCCGGCGGTTGGGAGCTGCAGCTAGCCTGACCCAAGGTCGAAGGCTTGGCCGCAGCGGCCGCGTACGACCGCGGGACCGCGGGGGCGACCTGACTCGTCGCGAGCGGGGGCCGCAAGAGCCTACCCTCCAGCACGTCGAAACGCGCCAGCTCTCGCCGCATCTCGGCCAGCTCAGAGCGCACGTTTCCCGCAGTGGGCACCGCACGTTGCTCCAAGGCCGCCTCCGTAATAGTGGCCGCCGCCGCCTTGAGGAGGCGGAGCCTAACCGGCTGGGATTTCCCCATCGCCAGCTTGTAGAGCTCCGCCGTAATGGCCTGTTCGAGGCCCCCGGAGCAGCTCTCGCTCTCAGAGCCGCGCTCGCCCTCCGATATCTCCACGCCGGACATCTCGGCCGCAGAGGACTCCGAACGGGCAGTGCTCGAAAGAGCCCTGCCCCCACCGCAGCCAGTTGCTCGGCTGACTCCGCGCAGGCAGCTGGTGCCGGTTTCCGGCGACCGCTGCCCTTGCCGCCCCTACCCCGCGCTGCCGTGGGACCTTGGGGGGAGGCGCCTCCCGAGCGCCGGAGGACGGGGACAAACTGTCCTCCTCCAGCCGGGGGCGTTTGAACGTCCCCGTCGCGCGGCGCGCGTGAGCCTTTCGAGCTCACGCTCAGCCGCTCCGCTAATGTTGTGTCGGACTCTGAGTCCGACCCCCTCCGACTGGACTCCCGTGTGTGGGGCCTGCTGGACGAGTCCAGCGCCTCACCACGAGTCCCGGAGCCAATTGGGCTCCCTTCTCCTGCTACTGCAGGCGAGCCAAGCTCACCCGCACTCTCCTCCTCCGGTTGTGTGGTTTTTATTTTATTATTCAATTCCATAAAGTTCCCACGAGTATGGGGGAAATATTCGGTCCACCCAGGCAGTGCCCCCTGTACCTGGGTAAGTGTTAATTTGTTTCCCAACTAGAGGTTCCACTGGTCCCCCAGCTGGGGGTGCGCTCGCGACTGACACTACTCCTCAGCCATGCATACTCTCGCCGCGCACCAGAACTTAGTATTAGAGGATTTTTTTATAGAGGTTATCTTCCTCGCGGCCCGGGCGACCAAGCCAAGACCCTCGTCCCGTTCAGAGTCACAAAACATGACCATGACCTCCTTACGGATTACGATATCAACGGCTGCAATCGGGGACAGCTTGTGTCCCGATGCTGCTCGCTGGCAGGGTGAGTGCACAACGAGCACCGCCCTTGCCCCTCCGCCACGCTCTCTGCTAAGTTCAGAGAGACAGGCGGAGAAACGCCCCACGGAAGCGCGGGCCATGAGCACACAGCCCGCCGCCTCCAGAACCCTATCGGGTTCGCCCGCCCAGTCCAGAAGTCTGCTGCGGGCGACAGTCACTCCAACCCTATCACCCCCGCTAGGGAGACTGTCGCCCGCACCCAGGGTGCACCACGGGGAGGTCTTCTGGCACCGCACCCCAGTAAATATGCATAGCTTTAGATCATCTGTGTTAACAAAACAGTCGCTATACATTGAATATTATTTAATTAATGTATAACAAATAGTAGGATTACAGTTACGTAAATTTTTATTTTATTTTTCTATTGTTTTTTAGATATTTATAAAAGTTATAGTTACAATAACCTACTATATATTTTCTGATTTTAAAAGAAACTCATTTATAATACATTACTGCCTCGTTGGCCGAGTGTTCGCAAGTGCGACTGAACGGCAAGGGTTCGATTCCCGGGTCAGTCAAGTATTACTGGGCTTTTTGAAAAAAATCCCAGTGGTAGCACGGCGTCTAGAATTGTGCCCGGTATATGGCAATAGCTTCACCTCCTATTACATGGGACTCATAACAATAACTCATAACATATATGTAGAGTGAAAAGTGGGTGTTACATTGTACAGTGGCACTATGTGCTGTAATGTGCACCTCTGCCTACACCTTCGAGGATAAAAAGCGTATTGTTATAAATAAAATAAATTGTAATACGTAAGTACATGGTCTGAATTAGTGTCCTGTATATGTGTATAAGAGTCTCACCCTCAGTTACATGGATTTCAAAATACAACTGGTTATATGTTAGCATTCCATTCAGGTTGTTAAAAGTTAAGTAAGAATAATATAATGTAACTTAAACTTACCGCTCCTTTAATCGCAACTTTCTTATGGAACAAGCCTGTCACAACCTCCCAAAACCGCTGCAACTCCTGTGAGCCAGGATCTACAGTAGATACATACAATACTCGAATCGCAACTATTATACCAATATAAGACGAAAGATAGAAAGGTGTACCTTCACTTAATTTATTTAAATAAACTGAGTAGTTTTTTCAGTAACCACCTATAAAACTTAGTACTGCTTGCGTAAATAAGATAACGGATAGTCACTTATATAAAAAACAATGTAAAAACTAATTACTTTCACTGACGATAAAGGCGTCGTGACGTAAACAGAGACCTTGTGACATATTTTATACTTTTTACTTGATATAATTATCTAGGAACTACAACATCACATATACATACAAACCTACATTTACATTTACATACGAACCTACTTTTTTTTAATGTTGCCCCACACTAGAATTTTCTCCAGTGTCGTGGGTGCGTTTACAAACATACAATTTCATATACACGTAACACCCAGACTCGGAACAACAATCTGGGGATCATACAAATAGTTGTTGTGTGCGGGAATCGAAACCGCGACACGTTGCGTGGCAACCAGTTGACACAGCCACCGCGTTAACCGTGCAGGCGTAAGTATACTTCATTCATGATATAAACACTTTCATTGATTAGTACAACTAAAACTATTCCACACGACGTTTGGGTAAATGGGCTGCGGTATTTTTATACGAATATGTTGAAGGGTCCCATTTCCATACATTATGTGGTGTATACTCAGTATTGTATATGTATGTTATACGAACATAAGCCAGGTAAGACAGGGCTCGCCCGACCTATATTCCACAAAATAAAGTGACCGAAGCAATTCATCAAGAGAACCTTACCTACTGGGCGTGGATGAGTGAGTAAATGGAGTATTCATTGTCCACATTGAGTAAATATTTTAGTTCTAGAGGTAGATTGTTTAGTTGTTCAACGACAGTTGAATTGTGGTATAGTTTCAGTTATGATTTTGTTGTATTAGTAAAATTCAAATTTTACATAATACTTATAAAAGTCACCGTTATTTTTAGTTTCTAATTATATCATTACTGAATTCAAATTCATTAACATTACCAACTCTTAAATCGGTGATTATAGCCTTTAAGTGTTATGTTAACTTATTCAATCTTTTTTGAGGACGTGAAAAATAAGATCGTCTTTAAACAAGATTGATCATGGTAAAATGTAAATTAACTTAGACAAAACAAGCATAAATTAAGTGGTGGTAGGAACAATAGCACACAATTATACCTACTATATGACTGGTACTCCATGGCCTATCACACTCAATGTGCCTTTACCTACCGACCCAACCCTTTTAGTCCCCGCATGACAGAATATGAAATTTTAATTAAAAAATATCTGGCAGAAAGCGCATGTAAGATGTGTGGACGTTATGCGAGGTATGTCGGCCTGTCGAGCTAATGGGAACCGTGTGATGGTGTCCTAGCGAGCGTTGCAATTACGAAACTATGCTTGTTATGAAACGTCAGCTTTTTCATTGTCATTCCTCCATTTACTACGTACTCATGGGATTGGATCTGAGTTGTTAGTCGCATTTTTGCATGGTACTTTGTTTTGCTTTGTGATCTTTATTTTAATTCTTGTCTAAATCTGTTGCTGACCATAACAGATTCATGGCCCATGTTGGGACTCTTTTAGTTTTTCTTGGTGTTCAATTAGTCATTTTATGGAAAACGAATATTATATTTTTCTTTAACAATATGTGGTTTATAGAGACTAACTTCGAAGATCTTTTATTGTATTGTTTTAAAACTGTGTGACAATATGCGCATTATATTTTGACATATCTTTGACATTATTCTGAATTTCTGAAACTGTACCTATATTGATTGTATTGATGATGGGTTCTTGACATTTACAAGCCTAAATTAATGAAATTCGGTTATAATTATTTTTTGTGTAAGTATGTGATTATGTTTTCATAATGTGAATTTGCTTGTCTCTTTTTTGTACCTATATTAATTTCAGACACAATGTAAATTGTTAAATGAATAAATAAATGAAATGAAATGATCAAATAAAGTGGTAAACATAGACCTTCATAGGTCTTGGGATGTTTCTGATAATTTCAATAAATGTGCCTAATCAATAGCACGAAAGGTACCTAATAATATAACATGAGTGTCAAACTGACTAAATATAATCACACCTATGTTTCTCTACATGTCCCTCGAGCATAAACAGCCGCGATACTGTATAGTTTAAAACTAATAGATCAAAGTGTATGTATTTGCATTTTAAAGTGAGAATACGCTGTCATTTCTCCAGGGAAGGTTTTGGATTGAAAATTTATGCGATAACCGTAAACTATATGTAAATATTACATGTATATAAGTAGGTGTTGCTAGGTGGTATCAGAAACTAGAAACGATATAATAAAATATAAACAGAGCTTGTTATTGGTTGGGGGGATAATCAGACCTCAGATCAAGTTCATTGACTAAGTTTTGGTAACTATATGTATTTAATTAATGATTTCAGTAAGTTAACGCATAATTTCTAGCAGTAGTTGGATACGTCTGCCTGACTGCCTCATTGGCCGAGTGGTCGCAAGTCCGATTGCTTGGCAAGAGGTCTCGGGTTGGATTTTCGGGTCGGACAAAGTATTTTTAAATTCTCAGTAGTAGCACGGAGTGTTATGGCAATAGGCTCACCCTGTTTAACTGTTTAAAAGTAGGTGTTACATTGTACAGTTGCATTAAGTAATGTGCACCTCTGCTACCCCATCGGGGATAAAAATTGTGATGATAATGATAATAGATACGAGGAGAAGAAGAATTATAGAGAAATATTAGAGAGGTCATCTGGCGAAAAACAAAAACGGCCTCATGATAAATTCCAACAACTTCATATCATTACAAGATGGAGTCTTGTAATAGCATATTTAGCACTTACGATTACTATTCATGGGATAACTTACTTTACAAACGTATAATAAAAACACGTAGCCTAAAAAATGCCATGCACTTTAAACCCAATACCGTTCTGAGTGTAGTTTCGAACCAAATTGCTGTAGATTTTATTGACACCGACTAAAACCCCGCAATATTTGGAGCCACGAAACTAACTATGAAGTCTGAATAGGGAGGCTGCTAGGGATGTTACTGGGATGTTACTTGGATGTTACTGGGATGTTACCGTAACTCGAACCGAATTCTATTTTGTACTATTTGTTTTCCTATCAAAAATCTTTGATGTTTTTTTTTGTAAGTTTCAATTGCTTCAAATTGTTTCTTAAAAAAGTACTTAAGTAACTCTAAAACCCCTAATTTTCGTGATGGAAACCACCCATAGTTGGGTATTTTCCTGGGTCAAAAATACATTATTTTGATTTTTCAACCCAATTAAATATTAAATTAACTAAATGATTTTAGTCCCGTAGTAGTAGGAACCCGTGACGTCGCCGCGACCGCGCACGGTGCTGAGGAAGAACCCCTCTGTGGTTCGAAACTAGTAGAGCTTTTCTCAGTATATTAGTAACACCATTATAGACCTTATTTCCGATGATTAGAGACTACTTTTGTATGAACAAATTTTGGAGATTTATATACAGTAATTAAAGAAGACTTTTGTTTAGTAGTAGACGTGTCCCGACACACTTCTTCCGCTTCATCTACTTTTATCAATCTCTTCATACATCCTCAGTGAATGAGAGTGCCTTTTACCCCTATTCAATGCTAAATAGTATCCAGATCCGAAATACCATATCCGTAACTTCACTTCCTAAAGTACCACAGCGAGTAAACTAACATACTCAATGCAAAACGTTTGTGAATGGACAGTTCACACGTGTAATACGCGCCGTCCCGCTACACTAGTGTGCGTGGACCACCGACGTACGGCCCTAGAGACCACGCTGCCATACAATATTCATGTTGTTTAGAACTTTCGCCTAGAGTTATACTGGACACAAACGTGGCTGTTAGTATTAGGTTATTTCAAAATGTGTTTGAAATTGTCGTTAACAGAATGTGGTTATTAAATTTAGTCTAATTGGCGGAGACATTGACTGACTTGTTAGTCGAGTCACAAATGCGGCTGCCAAACAAGAAATTTTGGATTTTGTATGAAGAAAAAAAACTCTTTTTTTTTACTAGTAGCGAAGTGAACTGCATCGGCGATAAATTGCAATAGGCACACCCCTTATTACACGGTTTACTTAAAATTATCAGCAAGAAAAACCGTTATATTTAAATCGTTATTTTTATAACCCCACATAGAAGGCAGGGTGTGAAAGTAGTGACTGCAGGGTTATCTGCAAACACACGTATCATTAAGAATTTTCACCTAACTTGTGTGTATATCTTTCTAACCCTGGTACGATCGAGTGGTTTTAGTTACAGATTATAAGATCTTATCATTCATATTTCCAACGTATGTACAGTTACTTTTCGAATTTATTTAGTGAGAAAAATTATCCACCGCAGTTTCCCTAAACAATGTTTACATAAGCCATTATAAAAATCTACCTAATAAAATAAACAATACCAAAACTTAAAGTAGCGACGACGATAAAACTTCTTCCTATACAAAGGCAAAAGTATTAAAAAGATACATTTGGTCATTCCCATATTCTCGTAGGGAGGGCTGAAACCCACACTTTAATTACTACATCAATTCTGCGTGAATTTTGCACGAGTTTCCCATACGTAAAATACCCGCCCATGATTCGGGTGACAAGGTCAAGAGTCAACTTCATCCTCGGAGGATATATTTAGTGCCAAAATTGTAAATATCCCTTGAAAATTGACCTATAGCACAATTAAAGGTATAAAAAGATATGATATGTTTCTAAAAATATAGGAACGAAGATTTAAGTTCGAAATGAAGGATTCCGAAATCCTGACCGGAGTAGTCAAACATAATAAATAATGAAATAATTAATACATTCAGCATTAGTAGGATCGATAAAAACGTTCAATAAGTTTATAACATAGACAATATTATTTAATTTTATTAGTTTTTAAACTACTTTTTGTGTTCTGTTTATCTTTGCGATAAAAATGCAAAGGTTTTCACGCTTGCACGCTCATTTAGAATAATATATGAGTACGACTGGGTTATTAGAACGTCATACATGTAATTAATTATTTGCCTTATTAAAACAGTATTTATCTTCATTCCTAGACAAGTTGACAAAACGTAACCTACCTTAACTTAACTACTTAAAGGAATCTCCCCACAAAAACAAGCTTATAATTCCATATTTCTTAATTTACCAAATCCAGCTCTAGGTAAGTCGGTAATAGACACAATTGGCTATAAACACCATCCCATAACGACCTGCCGACGTTCAAGTTAAGAATTAAGGTGATCCCGATCGTAGCTAGGATCCCTTGGGGACGCTCAATCGCGTTGAAATTGCACTTGGCTCCGATGCCAAGTATTAGGAATTAGGATAGACCTTTGAGCCGGTGCCTAGCTAAAGCCAGCTCGTTTGACCACTTCTTCCAGTCATTCAGGTGTTTGAAAGCTAAGGCTGGCTTTAATATTGATCTGTGGACATTTTTAAAGGCTTTGGACTGTTTTAAGTATATCCCTTTTTATAACATTGATATGTTTAATCCCTATATTCTAGTGGTTTCAAAAAGGTATTTTCATGTTTACAATTCTGTTAACAAACACTTTAATAAATATGAATCTAGCTTCATATCACTGACCTACGCTCTTTGAACATTCATTCCAATAATCCAACTCAACAAACAAACAAAGGGAAACTAAACAAACATCAAAAGATAAAGCAACTTCAAGAAATTGCATTCCTTCGCTGAAACAATGAAATAAACGCAGCAATACCGGGAGAGCTACAAAGAAACCAATTAATATCCACATTACAAGCATAAAAGCGCTAAGCGAGATAAGTATGACGTTTTACCCAGAATGGAATGTAGAATGGACATTATACCCATACCCAGCCCCTTTCCATTCTAGCCAGTTCCATTTCTACCCAGTGTTGACTGCAAAATCTTGCACAAAGCTAATTTAGAGGGCAGTGCTGTGCATCCCTCGTTATTTATAACGTCCACTGCTGCTAGTGTGGCGTGAATGATAAAATGGCAAGATATGGTAAGAAAAATGGACGACGAAGAAATGAATTTGTTTCTTTGACGTTGCATTTTGATAATATAATTTAAATTTGTTCCTGAAAGAAGATGATTTGAGAAAACACGTCTTAGCGTCGACTGTTAGACTACAATTATTTTTCTTTGAAGATTGTTGTTGAATATGTAGGTATGTACATTGGACATGTCAAAGAGATGATAAGAGATGTTATGTGCTTTTTTTGGGGGGGAAATCATCCAATATCTTCTCCTGCCTAGGTGAGGCGAGAGGAGTGTCAGACTCTTACTGACTGAAAACCACCCGTTCCTACTCCTGCTTTTCGAGCCAGAGCCCCGGCATCCTGTTAAGTCCTCCGCGGCTCGCGTATCGACATCAACCCTATTGGGCCCCATCTGTGGTGGTCAGATGGCTCTTTGAGGTGCGCGCCGTACGCTCAGGTCTGGTTCTGTTCGGGTGGCGGTCGCCATCCGCCATCCTTTTTTTTTAAACTTTGCCCCAAACTAGAATTTTCTCCTGTGTCGTGGGTGCATTTACAAACATACAAGTTCACATACACATGACACCCAGACCCAGAACAACAATCTGTGGATCACACAAAGAGTTGTTCCGTGTGGTAATCGACCCCGCGACACGTTGCGCGGCAACCAGTTGCCTAACCACAGCGCCAACCGTGTAGTCAACCTAATTAATAGTTTAGCAATACATTATCAATTTTATTTATTCCTAAAATTCACACAACAAAACAGTATTTGTTTTTTAATTAGCTTTTTCAATGGGTTACTGTCCCAATAAAAAATATTATCTATAATTAATTACTCTAGACACATCGTTGAAATTCTTGTTTAATGGTTTGTGCAACACTAGTTTAGGTATTCAACATTTTGTTTACTATCATAAACCAGCTGGTACTAGTTCCAACTACTGATTAACTTTTAGTGCTAAAAAAATTAAAGACTAATGTCTAAATACTCAAAGACCACTCAATTTTAGGTCGCGCTTAAGTATGGTTCTGTCGCTACAAATTGTTGTAAATGACAGAGATGGCACGATATGTAAGTACAACTTAAATTGAGTAACGTTTCATTATTCGTGCGTAACTTAAGTAAATAACATTTTAGTAATTTTTGTATTTCAATTACTTCGTGAATTTTGAATGTAAAGTAAACAAATATTATACATCACTAGTGACCCGCCCCGGCTTCGTAGGGGTGCAATATGCATGTATTATACATATAAACTTTCTTTAAGTATCACTCTATCTATTAAAAGAAACCGCATCAAAATCCGTTGTGTAGTTTTAAAGATGTAAGCATACATAGGGACAGACAGACGGCAG
This sequence comes from Spodoptera littoralis, assembly GCA_902850265.1. Lineage (NCBI taxonomy): Eukaryota > Metazoa > Arthropoda > Insecta > Lepidoptera > Noctuidae > Spodoptera > Spodoptera littoralis. The sequence goes on from LR824545.2 coordinate 14,373,597, forward strand.
ATAGCGACTTTGTTTTATACTATGTAGTGATACAACTAGACAGACTTGGAACCACATTATGAGAATCATATAAAGAAGGTACCTATTAGTCATTTGTTTATTTATTTTACAATATCTATGAAAGTAATTCGATGAATTTGAAGAATTTAACAGCGCGGCGGAGTATTCGGCGATCATACAAAAAAATATAATTGGAACATAGTATTTCTTCCTTTATTTGAAGTCGGTAAAAAGTGGGTGTTACATTGTACAGTGGCATTATGTGCCGTAATGCCGATACAATTCGGAAGTAAAAGGCGTGATGTTATGTTTTTTTTAATAATTCCTCAATTGATGTTTGATACTATGACAGTCGATGCCAAGTGAGAAGCTCTTAACGGGTTGCCGGGGCTCCAGATTGAAGTGCAGGAGTAGGAACGGTGTGATTTTTAGTCAGTAAGAGTATACTCCTTCTCGCCTCACTAAAGACGGAAAAAGTCATTGGATGATGGAAAAAGTATTTATGTAGTATCAAGACTCTTTAGTAATAATGATTGCTATAATTTTTTGTCAGGCATATCTCTTAAAGACTAAGTTTCCGTATATAAATAGTACAAGATCTTTTAAAAAGTGCCAATGTTAACAAACAGTTTCTTCGTAAGACAGTTTTAAATGTAGTTAAACCGAGTTAAACTTACTCTATATTTTTTCGTCTCGTCGACTTGAGTTTAACACAACAAACAACCGGGTTGGGTTCCGTATGTCAAGGGAACTGCATAAATTGGAATAATATTTCAGTTATGGAACCAAATATTATTATTAGGGAGGTACCTAAGGAAACACTGCAATGATATGCCTCAGAAACCTACCTATAACAGTAAGGATTATGCTAAGTAAGAACATAATAATATGTAGTAACTACGTAGATGATGTTACTCTGTAGTATCTGCTTACCCCATGGGCCAAAGTTTATATCTACCTATGTATATAGATAAGTACCTACCTGGTTTTATCCTAAGGGGAATGATTTAGGTATATTATGTTAGGTATAATAATAAAAGGGACATATTATATCCACCTCATATTTTAGTAGCTTATTACAAGGCTATCTGGAGCAGTACGATGGCCAGCGGCCACCCGCTCCGGACCTGTGCCTAAAAGCATGAGACTATAACACTTACACCGCAATATTTTAATATCTGAACCTTCCTATTTTTAGCGCCCATCGGGAACCCGGCCCCTTGGGCCCTCACTGCCCTCTCGACTGTACATTAGCATAAATTAAGCGAGAGGAAATTTCAGTGTCGACGCAAAAAATGTGTGAGTTAAAAATATGGCAATTTGGCTTAGCTTTAATTGCTTTGGGACCGAATTAATTGTAGCCGAGCGATGCTTTCTTGTTTACTTTTTTCTTTCTTCTTAAACTAAACTTGTAAGGGAAGGACTAGATGTTTGGAGAAGGGTTCCATTTTGTTTACTTTGTCGGCCGAAAGGTAATTGCGTTTGGACGTTTTTTGAGCGATGAATTTAATTTAATGTAGGCCCACCTACAAAGGTGCGGTTCACTTGAGTTCAGAAAATGGAAGCCAAGGTATAGCTATTTATTTATTATTTTTCATAGTAATTATGCCTTTTTTAAGGGGGTAAAGTCATCGAATGACTGTTCCCGATAATAATTATACTTGTGTCATTAATATTCATCAATTTATATAATAATTGAAGCTGGGGAGCTGATAACCAAGAGTATTGTGAATTAGTTTTATACTAGTACATAATCCTCTCAGTAGTTTGCTCACGATATTTAATCCAATATAATATAGCAGTAGGACATTATCAGTGATACGTATTTAGACATCAATCATGGTCGCCATTTATCATCTGTGACGTCACAACTGTACGACACGGTGAAAGTGCCTCGCTCGGGAAGTGCCGGCTTGCATACGTACCACGTGCTAGAGAAAAACTACGATTTATGATTATGAAACCTAAGTAGCTGTATTTTAGGTTCATTTGCAACTGTCACCGTTTTTGGCTATCTTATGAATATTATGTTTATAACTCGCTGTTTTTACCATAACGTACATGTAGTTATGAACACGTTCTGATGCTTAAAAATAAGTTTATTATAAACTTAACAAGACTGGCAAACTGTTTGCTTATAAAACCTATACCTACTGTTGCTGGATTGTATTATGTAACCAAGTTCATACTGTCCATATCAGCAACACATATTCAAACCACTGTTATTAATTTTAATCAATTTAATTTTGTACACATTTAAGTTTCTACCTACTTACTTATCCAGAAGCAAAAAGCACACTAGTTATCCAGATTAATCAATATGTATAACGCGAGGGAAGTATTCCGGGATCGCAGCACAAAAGGGAAGGAGGAAAAAAAGGAAAAATTTAAATTCAAAGGCGTACGTGTGATTTTTGTTAATTTCTTTTTCAAAATTATCCGGGTCGTTGGAATTAGCCCTCGTTAATGGATGCCCGATACTAATTAACATAGTTTAACAAGTTCAGACACATTGCCATGCAGAATTGGATTCGTGACATAAATAGGAAATCTACAGGAAAAACGAAGCTTTAGCTGCAAATAGAATAGAATACGGATAGTTTGTGAGTCTTCAATTAGTTCCACTAGAGTCTCTCAAGTTTTCCATTCCAACTCGTTGTTCTGCTTGCTTGCAAACACGTGTATCTATTAAACCTTTGCACCTACTTAATAGGGACTTAACTATGTAATCTTTTGGTGATCAAACTATATCGTATTGATTTTTCCAAAACAATATATTACATGGTGTTTTGTAAGCACGATCAGTACAACTAAATGGAGTCTCAATGATGCAGTCATACACCCAATAATGTAGCTGTTTATTCTCGAAAGGATTGACAGACATTTTCTACCATGCTTAGATATAAGGCACGGTACATATTTCACGTCACCGCTCGTAAATACCAGCCTAACGGAGAACATTGGAGTGTAAAGTCAGCCGCTGCAGCGCTGCACATCGCTCCCTGAGGCGCTATAACCGCTGCGGTCGCCTGCTAGATTACACTGCAGTCTCACTATGGTAGCAGTTTCGTTTAGTTGCTTTTTACATGATCATTATGTATGCAAATAATAGACATACTCAGAGCAACTTGTGTGTCGTAAAGACGGAAGAGTTTGTTAAATACATATGTATAATTGCTCTGTCTAACCCGGACCAGTTTGTAATGTATCAAAATATTCCTTTAGATAGAAATGCTTCAACGTTGCTTGGTAAATACGAGTATGTATGTCTCAGAAGCGACATCTCCTTACAAGCTCTGCTTTGCATGTTTAACAGAGGGCAGCAATGTTCTTCGACAATCAAACATTGACTCTTCTCTGCATCACTCAAAGATATGATTAGTACAAAATTGAGTCTACCTTTTATTCATTTGAGTGTAATTTAATAAATATTTTAATAAAATCTTTTAAACTACACACTGGATCCGCCAAACATTGAAATTATGACAAACCCTTCTTATATAAATCAAGCCCATAGATGATGAGTCTGTGTGTGTCCGGTATATGGCAATAGGCTCACCAACTATTACATGGGACACATAACATAAATAGTGAAAAGTGGGTGTTACATTGTACAGTGGCATTCATCATCATCAACAGCCTATAAATGCCCACTGCTGGGCAAAGCCTCTTCTCACACGGAGAAGGTTAGAGCATTAAGGTTAAGGTTAGAGCATAATTATATTATATCTGTCTTCAAAGTGACTGAGCCAGATCTTATACCAATCTTTGTTGCGCGTGACTTGCAAAAACTACCGCCAGTTACATTTGATCATGTGGATGTGACCAAATTATTAAAAGATCTGTTGATGATGCGTGGAGAAATCCATGAAATAAAAAGTAAATATGCAACAGTCACTCAACTGGACGAATTGAAACTGGAATTGGAATCAAACATGCCCAGATTATCATTGCTGTCGCGCAATATTAATGCGAAGAAAAGTGGAGGGTATTTGCTTGACAGTGGGCCGGTAGGATTATCACCGGCGGCGCCCGTGTACGGCGACGATAACTCGGTCATGAGTTGTGCGAGTTCGGAGTGCAGGCGCACTGAGTCACCAAAGTATCGGTCTCTCACTTGCGCTCACATTGAGGCGATAAAAACGGGTGCACCTGCACCGATTAACTATACACAAGTGGAAAACGAAATGTTGCCTGAGTCAGATGTTCGTCGTGCAGAAAACTGTCAATTAAAAATGTCTACTATGGCGGAGGTCGCAAGGAATGGTCAATGGAAAACGCCTAAAAAACCAACAAATGAGTGGACTTTAGTGCAAAAGCGGCGGTCTAAAAATCGTTTTACCAGTAAAATGGGCAAAGCGACCACAGAAGTGACGGAGAAATTTAAAGCAGCAGATGTTAAAATTCCTTTGTTTATATCGAACGTAAACAAAGACGTTGCGATAGACGACATATGCAAATATATTAAAAATAAAACTACGGAGACCGTCTCGCTTGAGAAAATAACAATGAAGAGGGTAAAACCATACAATGCCTTTAAACTGCTTGTTAACAGAAACAAACTGGATGTGTTCCTAGATGACCAGATATGGCCCGACGGCGTAACTTTTAGGCGTTTTATTCACTTCAAGAATAGAAGGGAAGGCAAAAATGACTCAATTTTTGGAAGTGAGGCAATTACAAAATCAAATAATGGATAGTATTTCAAAAATGAACATAATAACTTTCAATTGCAAAAATATCAAAAGGTCGGTGAACTGTGTGCATTCACTGTGCAAAACAGCTGATCTTGTTTTGCTGCAAGAAACGTGGCTATACCCACATGATTTGATATTTCTTGATGGTGTACATCACGAATTCAACTACACGGGAAAGTCATCAGTGGACACGTCGGCTGGCATGTGTAAAGGGAGACCCTACGGAGGGCTCGCCATACTGTGGCGTAAAACTGCATTTAGCAACGTGAGTGAGGTGCGAAGTACCAGTGATCGTATATGTGCAGTGAATGTAATAGTGAACAACAGGTGTTTTTTGGTTATAAACATGTATATGCCGACGGATTGTCGTGAAAATCTACCACTTTTTACGGAGTGTCTTAGCGAGATGTATTCTATTATACAAAGTAATAATTCTGAAGCAGTATATGTGTTGGGAGACTTCAACGCGCATCCGGGTGAGTCATTTTGCAATGAACTTATTAGCTTTTGTAGTGAGCAAGAATTATTATGCGCGGACTTTAAATACTTAGGCATATTATCAGAAACGTACACGTTCATTAGTGACTCGCATGGGTGTAAGCGCTGGCTCGACCACTGTCTTGTCACACAAGCGGCGGAAAAAACAATTGTAAATATTGAGGTTGTTTATGATACGTTTTGGTCAGATCACTTTCCCTTAAAAATAGAATGTGATGTGAATGTTGTTAGATTAAAAACTTGTGTAATTGAATCATCACTTAATGGTGTTCGATGGGGTGAAAGAAGCCCTGATGAAATAAAGGAGTACTCGCATATGTGCAACAGTAAATTGAAAAACATAGATTTTCCTGAAGATTTTGAGTTTTGTGCTGATAATTTTTGTAATGATATCAAGCATAGGTTATTGTTGGATTCGATGTATAAAGACATAGTATCTATATTAAGTAAATCAGCTATGTAAACCGAATGTCTAAAGTCATTATTACTAAAAATAAAGTTGTAAAAGGATGGAACAAGCATGTCAAAGATTTTCATACTCGGGCTAGGTCGAAGTTTAAATTGTGGATTTGGTATGGGGAACCCAGTAGTGGGCCTATCTATGAGGACATGATATTAAGTCGTAAAATATTTAAATCAAAATTGAAATGGGTCATTAAGAATCAAGAAAAAATTGCAATGGATATATTGGCCTCACTCCATTCTAAGAAATGTTTCTCGACTTTCTGGAAAGGAACTAAAAAGCTCAATGTCGCTCCTAGCTTACCATTTAGCGTGGAGGGTGAGAGTGACCACCTGGGATAGCTAATATATTTAAACAACAGTTTACTGTCAGCTCACCTCTTGAGTCTGTGGAAAGGGTGATTGATGCTGAGTCTTATCGGTCAGGAGCACCCTTTAAGTTTACGTGTACAGAAATAAAAACAGCCATTAAATGTATGAAGCGGGGAAAGTCTCCTGGGCATGATGGGCTCAGCATTGAGCATCTTCAAAATGCCGGTGTACACTTGCCAAGAGTATTGACCATGTTTTTAAATCTTTGTGTGGGCCATTCGCACCTTCCACAGGAGATGCTCGATACGTTGGTTGTACCTATTGTAAAAAACCGGACGGGAGACATAGCTGACAAAGGGAACTATAGGCCAATTTCATTGGCAACTGTAATAGCCAAAGTGTTTGACAGTGTGCTTGACGGGCACTTGAGTAACAGTACAAAACTACACGACACACAGTTCGGTTTTCGTGCGGGGCTGTCTACAGAGAGTGCAATATTAGCTTTAAAGCACACTGTGTTATACGGACAGAAGGACACCAGTGTACGCTTGTTTCCTAGATCTTTCCAAAGCATTCGACCTAGTTTCATATAACGTGTTATGGGAGAAGCTTCGGGGGGCGGGAGTTCCGGCTGCATTGGTGTCAATATTATCTGTCTGGTATGAAAAGCAAAAGAACTTTGTTAAATGGTCCAATGCATTATCTGAGCCATATAAACTGAAATGTGGTGTAAGGCAGGGGGGTCTGACTTCCCCGAGAATATTTAATATCTATATGAACAGCTTGCTTGTTGAGCTCAGCAGCACGCATGTCGGTTGTCATTTAGACGGAGTAAATTTAAATAATTTAAGTTACGCAGACGATATGGTGCTGCTGAGCCCCACAATCGGGGGAATAAGAAAGTTACTAACTATATGTGAAAGATATGCTAAACAGCATGGGCTGAAGTATAATCCCACGAAAAGTGAGCTATTGGTATTTAAGGGAAAAAATAAAAGTCCTTCATATGTCCCACACGTAAAACTGAACGGATTACTTCTGAATAGGGTATCACAATTCAAATATCTGGGCCATATTGTGACAGAGGATTTAAAAGATGATCTAGATATGGAAAGGGAGCGCAGGGCGCTGGCTGTTAGGGGAAACATGTTGGCGCGCAGGTTTGCTGGTTGTTCAGCACCAGTTAAAATAACACTTTTTAAGGCGTTTTGTCAAATATTTTACACCAGCAGTCTGTGGGCTAATCATACTCAAAAGGCGGACAGCGCACTGCGCATTCAATATAATAACGCCTTCAGGACGCTGTTGAGGCTTCCACCTTACTGTAGTGCGTCAGGTATGTTCGCGGATGCGCACACTGATGATTATTTCGCGATCATGCGCAAAAAAGTGGCATCAGTGTTGCGCAGACTGAGGGAGAGCAGCGACGGCGTTCTGAGGGTGTTTGCAGAAAGGCTAGAAGGGCCTACAATAGATAGATTTATCAAGCTGCATGTCAGACGTGGGGCCTGATAATGCTTCTAATAATAATCTGTTCTGTATTTGTATTTGTGTATGATTGTATTATTTTGTTATTGTAATTTTGTACTCGTGTGTTACTACTAACATAGTTTTTAAGTTTGTACTGTTTACTAACACTCTATGGGCCGTCGACGCCTGATAATAAAAGATTTTTATTATTATTTATTTTTATTATTAATCACCACGCTTGCTCAATGCGGGTTGGTGATTTCAAACTTATAATTAGAAATTATAAGCCCAGGTTTCCTCACGATGTTTTCCTTCTCCGTTTGTTAGTGGTGTCTAAATAATGTTAGAAAGTACATATAACTCGGAAAAACTCACATTGATACTTTCCAATGGTAGGTTTCGAACCCGCACCCTCATGCATGAGAAGCGGGCGTCTTAAACCTCCGGGCCACCACGACTTGACAGTGGCATTAAGTGCCGCAATGTGCACCTCTGCCTACTTCTTCGGGAATAAAAAGGCGTGATGTTATGTTATGTTATGCTATAAATGATGACTTACTATCCTACCAGCCTACCTCATGACAAAAATATGTATCCTATCACACATGACAAGTTACTAAAACTATTTATTTCTTAACCAGCAGTTATCTAACGTCCTTCACTTCTATGTGACTTAGTTGATACTTAAACTATCTTAAACCGTACAGTTGAATGACCAATGTGAGTCATGTGGTGGACGTTGCGAAACTTCCTAACTCCGGCCAAGTATTTAGATGAAGTTGAGCGAATAATCGGGACTGACTGGCTCTTGGCTTTAATTTTACTTGGGACTAGTTTTTGCGATATACCCGTGTCCGCTTAGGTCAACCGCGTGGATGATAACTATTCAATGAGCTGTTATTAGGTTCTTGAAAGACATTTCGGTACTTAGACAACTGAAATTGTGAACAAATTCAGATCAAAAGCAGAACTATCTCGGGTTGGATAAAATATTGTCATGCTTTCCAGTCTAAAAATTCTCAGCACTTAATAGCACGGGAAGTTGAATTGGTTTGTGGTGTACGGCATTGTTCAAATTGGAAACCGAGCTAGTAACTCAAAGCACAGTATACGCACGCTGAATACCTACCTTTCCAGAAAAGTCTTGTCTGACAAGCATAATAATTATGTCAAACCGTATTCATTTACTAAATAATGATCTACAGCACACAATAATAACTATTATTTATTATTTACATAATGTTTCCCATACCATAGACGCCACACAAATCAGTAGTTCGTTTAGACAAGCTAGCCATGGTGTTTCACAATATTGATTGAGCTGTGAGTAGTTTGTTAAATGGCATTACAATCGGAGCGCAGTTATTGGGTCAAACTGTGGACAACTAACTGGCCATTGTCTCTGATGTGATCGACCACTCTACACTTTGATCGTCGGTCTGCACCTGTATTGTAGGTAGCCGTCATAGTTGGTACCGTATCATGTTCTTTGATTCTATTTAATGTAACGTATATTATAACTTTCGCCTTTTCTATGAATTTATTACACGACTCCCAGGATGATAGAAACGAGCTTTGATAGTAATCAAAGCCAGGAAGCCAGAAAATCAGAAAGCCAGGAAGAACTAGGCACCTGGCTCCTTCAGTTTCTAGGTGTTTTTGTTTTACCTTAGCGAAAAGTAAGTTACATTTAACACATAAGACATTCTCTGGAACACCATTGTATGGGCAACTATTACAATATTAGGTCCGTGTACAATTATTATATTTTGGCTCTAAATCTTAACAGGTGCGTTGTTGCTACGTATAGCATTTCCTTTCAACAAAGGTACTCTTCATCTTATTGATGCCTTCCGCAACATGATAAGGCTAGCAACAACCCTGTTTGGAGTCCATTGGAAACATAATCACATTATGATAATGCGCATCTCATAATTACTGGGGCGACTGTACCAAAGTACCCCAAGATGTACCGCCTCGGAGAACATTTCCTTTATATTTTACAAAATTGTATCAATTTAAATAATGTTAAGGAGCTGTGTAAGTACTGCCTACGCCCAATGTTATGCTGGCTGTTCATTCAATGTGCATAATGTCGTCTGGATGTTTGATAATGTGATTGTATTTCTTTCATCTTTAATTTGTTGATAGCAATATTCGAATTGCTAAAGGACTAATGTTGTTTATACCTCTAGTAGTCGGTAATAATCTTGTTTTGGGTTTACTTGTGTATTTACACGTGTCGTCAGATCTTGGAGAGAATTATATTAGATACTATTACTAGAATGAAGTCTGGATCAACAATGAAAAAAGTAAGATCTCGTAGCCGTTAATACTACATTTAATATCCTTTTCGTATTGTCATTTACCATTCCGTCAGTTCAAGTACATTGGCATTTACAGACCAAAAAATTTATGTTAGTTGCTGTGCTGTCCTGTTTAAACTATCTGACTATTCATCAAGCAACGTAAAAGTCCTACTTATTCCAAAAGATGTAATCAATCAACAACCTGTAAATGGCTATTGCTGACCAAAGGCCTCTTCTTACACGGAGAAGGTTTGAGCATTAATCACCACGCTTACACAATGCTGGTTGTCGATTTCAAACTTATAATTAGAAATTATAAATCCAGGTTTCCTTACGATGTTTTCCTTCACCGTTTGTCAGTGGTGTCTGGATAATCTTAGAAAGTACATATAACTCGGAAAAAGTCACATTGACACTCGCCGTTGGTAGGTTTAGAACGCACTCTCATGTATGAGAAGCGGGAGTCTCAAACCTCCGGGCTACCACGACTTTATAAAAAATGTAAGTAGGTTTTCTATTGCTATTAATTTGGTAGACAATAACCCTTTAAACTCTTTTCAATTCCAACCACGAGATAAAGCGATAAAGCAGATGCCACAATGTCTTTAATTCATTCACGCATTACCTACGTCACGGTCTTATCATCACCATCTCGTTATCAAGTGGATTGTCACACGGTAATGTGGATTGGGTCTTAGGCGACGCCCTTAACGGTAATAGAACGATCAAATTACCAGCCACCTTATCTGTTACTCAATAACTTTGATAATGATTACACGCTGATCGTTGTTACATTTCCGCGATAACTGTAATTGTTGGGGATTACTTGGTGTGCACGGGGATTTGTAATGTAATTGATAATTGGATTGTATGAAAGATAAAGGATTAATAAATATTACCTATCATTGGGGATAGTGCAAAGCCCTGGAACTAGTATTGGATAATTCAGCGTATTTGACAAATGTAGCTAAGTCAGGATTTCGAGGTAATCCTTTGGTAATCCATCTAACTTTTACCCAGCTTACGATTTTATGCTCAGAAGATGCACTAGGTATGCGAGTACCATTCATTTAGTCAGCTAAATACCTAAAATTCTAAATGAATGAGGCAGTAAATAATCATTAATAATTGGTATTAATTATTATTAATTGCTGCACGGTTGGTGCGGTGGCTGGGCAACCGGCTGCGGTTCGATTCCCGCACAAAACAACACTTTGTGTGATCCACAAATTGTTGTTCCGGGTCTGGGTGTCATGTGTAAGTGAATTTGTATGTTTGTAAACGCACTCACGACACAGGAGAAAATCCTAGTGTGGAGCAACGTAATTAAAAAAAAATATGAATTACGTAATATTTTCATTAAAAAATAAATTCTACAGCAAAAATCAAATTGTTTACAGTCATCGACACCATTTGATTACAGCAACTATTTTAATACACACACGTTCAATAAGAACAATAATAATGACATTGTGAACATGCTCGGAGTCAGTTTTTGCTCGAAGGAATGCATCAACACGGCAATAAAGTTGATGAACGTGTGTGACCCAGATTTACAGTAGCTATAGTCGACTATTACTAGTGAAAGGCGACACCTACGTCATAACATCACAGCGTTGGTATGACTATTTCGTACAACTATCAGCTGGCTCGTTGGTCTAGGGGTATGATTTTCGCTTAGGGTGCGAGAGGTCCCGGGTTCAAATCCCGGACGAGCCCAATTCTTTTTGTAAATCCAAATATTTTTTTATACATTTTCCAACAAATACCAAATCATATTTGCGATCATTTCCTATTATTTGTCGATGTTTCGCGTACTTCCGGACCGCTCTTTCACTATAATGAGGGTCATTCAAGATTTTTTCTACATAGATGCTGATTTCAGGAACGATATGGGTTGAATTATATAACTATACATTGGTTGACATTCAGTCGCGAACCTACAGGAAATGTGGAGGTGCTGGGGGTATTGGGGGTGTCGGGGTGTGTTGGGGGTGTCAAATCCTACGTGTTGTATTGTGAGTGAACATTCGGATTTACTTGATTTTTATAATTTATCTTTCTTTGAGAGTTACGGAGTGATTCCGTGACGTGAAATTCAAACAGATCATTTACTACAAACATTATTTTATTTCCTTTTTCTTATTGTGGGTATAAGCAGTAGTAGTGTACCTAAGTATACATATATATTTATACCTAAGCCATTGAACTCACAAGAGAATATTATTAGATATTATGACGGGGAATTATTTCACAATAGAAATAATTTATTAAACCATATACTAATTCTCATAAAGACACAAAGAAATATGAACTAGTCATCAAACCATTATACTTCCACAATCAGTTAACACACAAAGACGGAACAACTTCCTTCCACGAGAAAACGTAAACGTAACGCAAACAATTAAGTTTGATCAACTGGCCGTACTTTCGGGGCCGCCTAGTAGCTAATTAATAAAATGACTGACTAAAATGTTGCCGACACGTTTCGGCTAAAGTACTAAAGGTCACGATATAGAGGTAATTGAGACCTCTATTATGGTATATTTACCTTGGCTTTAATTAAAGGGAGGAAAGGACCAGAGGTTCCTGAAGACATCTCCAAGATGCCGTCTTCGTGGAATGAACGATAGAAGATTGATTTAAAACGTAAAGTTTCTTTTAATTGACTGTAAATACATATATTTTTTGTTAAGCGGCGAAAATCATCGAATGACTTCTAACAGCCGAGTGAGGCGAAGGGGTGTGTCTCTTACTGACTATAAACCACCCCGTTCCTACTCCTGCACTTCAAGCCGGAGCCCTGGTAACCATTTACATTCTCCGATAGCCACTGCGGTATTATAATAATATATAATATATTATATTATACCCGATACTTAGACCGGACAGCGTCGTTCTTTGATAAACGTCTTCGGGATCAGTCTGTAATCTTTGCTTTTTTTTTAATAAAATAGGAGGCAAACAAGCAGACCGATGGTAAGCGATCAAGGATAACGCTCTTTTCTTGAAGTTTTAAAGGTTGTATCGGTTCAGAAATACCGTCGACGACAGATCACTCCACAGCTTAGTTGTGCGAGGCAGAAAGTTCGGAGAAAAGCGCAGTTGTGGCTCATAGGCGTAAAGCTATAAGGAAAAGTTATAATTATGTTAATAGCCACACAAGATGATTTGAACTCCTGTTTGATTGCCAAATCTGTATACAATAATACTCTTAATATTTCCACATACATGACGACGTGCTACTGTGGGAATACCCACAGTGGCTGCTATTGAATTTATTTGAGAAACTGCCCCATTGTCAATGATATCTATGGTTACTGGTTGCGACACTACTCCAGCAGTTGTATTGTCATTGAACTTTGTATATGCTCAGACAATAGGACAACGTAATCCTATGTTTCAAACTTATATAGATTTTAAACTATGTACTTATTTGTTGATAAACTCACACTATCTTCATATAGTAGACGAAATAGGAATTAGGGGGCCAGCCCTAATTCCTACTAGGGTGATTCCTTACACAAGTACTTCCATCACTTGACTTACTTTTGTTTAAGTTAGTTTTCAAGTAGAGTCAATAATGTATGGATGTCGTGGTGGCCCGGAGGTCTAAGACGCCCGTTTCTCATGCATTAGAGTGCGTTCGAAACCTACTACCAACGGCAAGTGCCAATGTCACTTTTTCCGAGTTATACATGTTCTTTATAAGATTATCTACAAGGAAAACATCGTGTGGAAACATGGGCCCATAATTTCTAATTTATAAGATTGAGATCGCTAACCCGTATTCAGGAAGCGTGGTGATTAATGCTCAAACCTTCTCCGTGCGAGAAGAGGTATTTGGTCAGCTGAGGGCAATTATAAGCTGGTCATGATGATGATGATAATGATGAATGTATGAATTGGAATTCGTAGGTCAACGTGCACGCGTTTGAACTTTTAAACTGTTCAACGAATATTTTTTTTGGGTCGAAAACAATACCTAAAGGTATCGGGAAAACGTACAAACTAACTTCATATTACTGGAAATCTGGATCGGTTTCAGAATCGGTTGAAAACAGCTTTTTTCTAACGCTGTAATATAATATTTTAAAACGAAATGACCAACGTTTTGTTTTAAATTTTTTTTTTCAGGGATTTTTATGAAATAGTGAAACCTGCGCACTGCAGATATAATACAAAGCTGTTAATACCGCAAAAATTTATGAAAATCGCTTCAGTAAGCTTCAATATAAACGTTAGCATTCACATACAACATGTTGGTACCTGAGTTATTTTATTTGGCTGTTGGAAATGCTTAGAGCGTCGATCGCGCGAAGTAATCGGGGAAAAAGTGCCAGTAACTGCTAATCTCGAAAATATTTTTATTCCGAGCGAAGCAAAGAGATTGCCACTACATGCGAGTGAATGCTTGCACTAGTATATTATATGCTTTATGTACAGTCTCGCGTTACTGGTAAATACGATGCAAGAGCAAAGTGATGACTACACTCTCATATTATTCACAACACTGCAACAGATGCGATGTAATTTCAGTAATATTTATTTATTCATTTTTTACTTAACTAGCGACCCGCCTCTGCTTCGCACGGCTGCAATATTCATGTATTATACATAAAAACCTTCCTTAATAATCACTCTATCTATAAAAAAGCCGCATCAAAATCCGTTGCGTAGTTTTAATGTAGTGATTGCACACACAGAAAATTAAGTAGGTATCCATTGTAATAGTAATTTGAGTACAATGGGCGGTCTTATCACACGCGGCGATTTCTTCCAGATAACCTTTGGATGAAATTATTGAAAAGAATCTGGGAATGGGTAGGTAGGTGTACAATGATGTAGAAGGGAAAAAACAAGAAAACAAAAATAGAAGACAAAAAATCAAATTAATAAATCAATAAAATTAACAAACTACATACTATTATAAGTAATAACTAGAATAAATGATATGAAATGGATATTAATAAAGTGTATCACTAGTTCTAGGGTTAAAAAACACATAACAACATAACATAACTTCACGCCTATTATCTCTGAAGGGGTAGGCAGAGGTGTACATTTATACGGCACTTAATGCTACTTTACAATGTAACACCCACTTTTTACTATTTATGTCATGAGTCCCATGTAATAGGGGGTGTGCCTATTGCCATATACCGGGCGCAACTCCAGATTCCATGCTACTACTGAGAATTTTAAAAACTCAGTAGTACTTTGCCCGACCCGGGAATTGAACCCGAGACCCCTTGTCCGGCAGTCACACTTGCAACCAGTCGGTCAACGAGGCAGTCAGGTTAAAAATAATGTTTGCATTTTTGTGTTATCGATCCCATGCACCTACTAAAACGTGAGCCTATGGCCGTAAACGTTAATATTATTGTCAAATAGATTCCAAACTGAATCCCAATACATTTACTTACACATAAAATTTATTTCCTTATGATTTGTATTCAGACAAACTAAAGACTAAAAGCATTACAGCATTAGTAAGTTAGCAAAGGAATACACAAACTACCGAAATACGGTCAGTCGTAACTAAGCTACAGCAGCGAGCCGTTGTGTAGCGTGTTGCAGCAACAAGCCGCTGTTTGCATACTAATATAATTGCAACAAGGACTAAGCTGGGCCAGGCTCCGTCTCAGCTCGTTCATGTTTATTGAACAGGTCTTCAGTGTTCAGACTAGACTATGTAAAATATAATCCACTGTAACTCCCTAAAAGGTAGGGAATAGGAATATTAATGATTTTGTTAGCAATAGTTTATAGTTGATATAGCTGCCAGGAAATAATGTTTAAAAGTAAGTGCAATTATTATTTAAAGTAATTGACAACTCAGTCGTCATGTACGAATCAGTATAAATTGTTTGAAATGAAAATCTGATATAATGAATTGAACTACCACATCAATACTATTAAACGTATAAAGACAGGACATACAAAAACATACTTATGTATAGTTCACAATTTACACTTACAAAATCACGTATATTGATCTTAACACAAAACATTCTTAACATACACACAACTGGGCTTCCTGCCTATAAATCGTTGTACCAAACGAAGTCACAAGAAAAATCAGTGATTGGCTTCAGCAAATGGATTACAACGAAACTGAAGGTTTACTTGCGTATATATCATAACCGACACACACATACATACACACACAAACACACATACACACACACACAAAATTCCGGAATATTAACCTAAGTAGTCCTTTTAACTTTCCCTTTATATTTTACTAGCTCCTGCCCGCGACTTCGTACGCGTAATCCCATTTTTTCCCGTCCCCGTTCGTGATTTTCGGTAAAAAGTAAAAAAAAAGTACCCTATGTCGGCCTCCTGGCTCTAAGCTACCTCCCTACCAATTTTCAGCCAAATCTATTCTGCCATTCTTGAGTTATAAGTGGTGTAACTAACACGACTTTCTTTTATATATATAGATTATTTTTGGTTTTGGATTACAGCTCCTTCCATTTCATTCATTCACTTTCATGACATTCACTTCATTATAGAGTAACATATAATGCGACTTCGTGACATACTCCAGGCCTGAATCACTGTTTTCCAAAATACAAGCTTATAGCTTAGTTTGGAGAGCAGTGTCAGTATCGATCGTAATTCACACTCGTTCATGTAATTGCCGCATTTCTGTAAATGTATTATTGTGAAATTTTTGTACAATAAACAATTTTTATTTATTTATTTATTTAAACAATGGTACAATTAAGGCCAGGAGCTCGCACACCGCATCGTTGCCTATTTATTACTAAGGACCTAATATTTTCGATACTGTACCCAAAATTCTCAGAGGACAGAAATCATTTAGGTTACATTGTTTTCGTCCCTCGCAGCCCTCCCCCTCCCAGAGGGTAGAATTGTCAAATATTTACTACACACATTACGACAAATATATGTCGCTATATTGCCGCGACGCAACAAATACTCCTTGCTGCTTCATTGTGCGACTGTTGACTTTTAAAATCAAATTAACTATACGCCAAAGTATATGTTTACTTCGAAATGTATTAAGGTAAGGCATTTGGAGTTTAATCAAACAAATAACTTCTTTCAAATTTGTGTAAATATGGGAATTGAGGCTACAAGAATTTAGATTTGATAACATGGTTAATGTTCTGTGTCATATATTTTATATCAGGATTTTTTTTTTGAGGATAACCGTGTCTGTAATTTTATGTAAATCCTAGACTTAGATGCTTGATTTATGAAAATTGGTTCATCTCTTATAACTTTGATATTAATAATCGTACACTTCTACTAAAATTTTCGTAGCAAAAACAAACATAATTTTATTAGATACTCTCAAAATATCTTAAGCAATTTCCAGTCAAAGGGACACGTGTCAGATTATGGAAATCATGATAAAGTGAATAAGGAAGAAGAGAAAATAAACTTCAGAATTGCTGAGAAATAAATAAATAAATGTTTTCAAATAATTATGGAGAAACATTACTTCCTTGAACTTAAAAACAAACGAGGTAAACTGGATTATCTTTGTCAAGCGTCCTTGTGCGTAGAGCTAAGGAGTGGAATTCTTTGCCAGGGTCTGTTTTCTGAAGGGTATAAACCTTGAAGGGTTCAAGGCCCGAGTGAATAGGTAGCTTATGTGCAGACGTGCTGGAACAAGTCTACCCTGCAGCCTAGTTTATTACCACCGGCTTACCATCAGGCCAGATAGTGGCCAAATGGCGGCCTATTAGATATAAAAAAATAATTAAATATAACACTTGAAAGCTCCTGAAGGATCCTAAAACAATTACAATGTTACAGCGATCGTTTGAAAGGTAAGTACATAATAATTCTAAGGAGAAAACATTACGCCGAAATGAGGCTCATTTATGCTTTTGTAATAATATAGGCCAGAGATAAATTTTGCTGGAAAATTCTTTAGAGCTTAACCATATACTAAACCTATGTTATAAAATGGAGATAGGTACTTGTTTCACTAACAACCTTCTAGTCCGTAAACATGGGTAAAGTATAAACCATCTCACGCCTGTTTATTTCATGTAGTACAACAATTACCATAACTGGAGAGAGCTTGGTACACTCCAAATACAAATTCAAGCTACTGTGCTTACTAATCTAGCACGGGCATATTTTTGACAATCAAAAATAAATTATCTAGTGGCAAAATTAGCACATCACTCATAATGCCTCTGCTAAATTCTTTTCTAAACGAGATCTCTGTAAATGAGTTACGATTCAAAATTTCATTAACGGCTCCACCAGTCAAGGTCGAGTTAAGCCATCCGTCAAGAGAATGAAACTTAAATAATAAAGTAGAAACAATCACTAATTATGGCTGGGAGATGGCTTTTCATAACTCCATTCTGTTATTGTGAAGTTCCACTAAACTTTGACAGAAGTCACCGTTACGTTACGAGATCATTATTATTATTATGAAAGCGCAAGGTGACGTCATAAACAAAATGGTTGCCGATTTCAATATGGCCGATGTGTCAATGTCAAATTTTTGAAGGTAACTTTGGGTTGTTGAGTGTAGTGTTTTTAGTGAAATGGCTCTGTTAGTAAGATTTCTATTGGATTAGTAAATGCGAAATATCTACGATTTGTTATTATTATAAAAATACTGATACTGTTTTATATATTTATGATACTTATTATTTTCTATTAAGTTATTTGATATTTCGAAACAAATGTTGGTTTCAGAGATTTGAAATAAGTACGTAATAGTGAATTTAACAAAAATAATAATATACCTACTTAAACAGTTTTAGGACAGTTTGACAATCCATATAGAATCGTTCGAGCAATGAATTCCTAAGAATAAGTATGTACATAAAAGTGGTAAGTAAGGAAAGCCCTCAATGAAAAACATAATGTCTATTTTCCGTGTTAATGCGCACGCTAAATCCTTCTTTACTGGGATGAACAGAAAATACATTTCACGTAAAAAATCAGTGCAAGGAGCCGCTTAAACGAAACTGCAAACAAATATAATAATTTACCGCGAATCGTATAGAATGTGTCGCACCCCCCGCGCCCCTACCCGCGCACGCTAAAGACACCGCGACCGTGGGATTAACATGGATGCGATTAATATTTTATTTAAATAATGTAAAAAGGGATAAAAACATGGCAAGTGTATTTTGAAGTGGACAACCGAGTTCTGCACTAGATTTTTTGGTATAAACGCCAACTCAAGGAGTTTTTGGAGTCTGGTAATAAATAGCTATGGCCACGTTTTTTATAGTGAAGAAAAAGACGAGTGGAATTTCCACTGGTTTATGTTCACCTCAATCTCTTTTTCGGTAAATCAAAAGCTATATATAAAACTATAGTTTGGAAAGAAATCTAAAAGAGGATCAGTATGAAGCTACTTCTACCTACTACAGACTACAATATTATTAGAAGACAAAAGTAATTGTAATTTTTATAGGGACCCCTAGATTCAGAGACCCCTTTTGAACCCTTCTTAGTGGGTGCTTACGAATTTACAACCGGAGAAAGGATTACTGAACACACATAACCGGATTTAGGCGTATCCATTTGTGAGCAAACGGACCTAAGATCGGCATTGTTTTCTTTTGTTTATGCTCAATGGTAATGGAGAATGATGTGAAACTTGAAGCTGGGTTTAGGCTTGAACTCAATGGTTTCAGCAGTACCTAGGTGACCTAGTTAGGGTACTAGCAGTATTCATGGAAGACTTTAAATGCTTAGGATTGAAAGGAAATCTCGTTTGCTGCTTTTCATAAAGTACCTTTAAGAAGTTTTAAAAGAATTTTTCTTTTTTTTCTAATCGTTCCTTTCGTTGTAGCAAGGAATTCTTATGATATTTGACGGTCGAAGTGAAGTTTTGATTTTCAAATACCAATAAATATTACGCAAGTACGACTAAAATAATTTCCTATATATCACTAACTGACAAAACGATATAAAGTTTAGTCCTACAACATATTTATTTATATATTTTATTTTACACTTATTGTACACCATAAAAACATACATAGAAAATAAACATAAATGAATGTGTACAATGGGCGGTCTTATCGCAGAATGCGATTTCTTCCAGACAACCTTTGGATGGAGCCAGTATTCAGGTACAACCCTACTGGTTAGGGTCGGTTTCCTAAATAAAGCCAAGCAATAAATAAAACAGTCTAATTGAAAGTTCTAATTTATATAGTACATACCCATAATCATTAATTATCGAGTTTGGACCCATGTTTGTCTCTAATTGAATTTACATACATGTAATATAACAATTTCTAAACACAACTAAACGACATAGATTACATACATCCAGTAAATGCAATGCCCATACAATATATGGAGTCCTAACTTTATTGTTCTAGTGCCATCAATAGAAAGGGTTCAGAACCGAGACTAGCTTGTGGAAACAACAAATACTTTATTAATTAAAGTGAAATAAAGAAAAACTGTGTTATAAAAGCGTTGTATTACTAAATAAGATGAAACTATATTCTCTTGGAACTTAGTAAACATTTCCTAGTTAATAAGAAGCTAAAGGATTATCAGGTATTATGCGAGCTCGTTATTACCACAGACTTACTCGCCTGAGGTACAAACTTATGCACTTTTAACTAAGGTATACTATTTCTATAGTCGCAAATATTGTAAGGTATTTTTATAACAACAATGGAACTAATATTTATTTCTGTCAAAATACCCACTGTTTAACGAAGTAACTCAACTGGTTTCAAGCTTCGCTATGGGCTCATAATTCGGGATTGGAAAATAAAATTAAAATATTTTTTTTATAAATAAAAAAAAAATTTTTTATTTATTTTAATAAAAAAATAAAAATAAAAATAAAAAAATTTTTTTTTATTTTCCAATCGTATTTTTTTATGGGATAAGCCGGTAAAATGGCAGACCCGGAACACCAGAGGCGTGACAAGTGCGTTACCGGCCTTTTGGGATTAGGAATTTGAAGATTATTGGATTCAGGGATTGGGGAGATTGGGAAGGAGGGTAACTGGGCCTCCGGTAACCCCAATCACACGATGAAACACAACACAATTGTTGTTTCACGTCGGTCTTCTGCCGTGGTATCACTCCGGTCGAGTCAGCCCATTCGTGCCGAAGCATGGCTCTCCCACACTTGGTTTTGCCAGTTTAAGTGTTAAGTTTGCGTGTTTCATACAAAGGTACGAAGCAATTTACAAAAGTAGCTACTTCTAGTAGTAAACTTTGTAAATAATTTAACAAGGGCAATGTCCACACAAACCTCACAAGACGTATTAAGTTATTGCCGATCTTCAATACATAGAAGCACCAACACTTACTAGAGATTTCACCACCATACAAAAACATGCAGAAACCCCAAAACAAATGAAGGTACGCCTTGCCCGCTGTTACATTATCAAAAGCCTCTGAAAGTCTACTGCTAAGCCCGGTTCATGGTTCAATCTCCAGGCTCCAGGTTGACGATTAAAAGGTTCAGGGCTACCTAGATTCTCTCAATTATCGATACCTGTGAAAGAATAGAGATGGTGGAAAATGGATTACATTGGACATGAAAGTTGGGTCAATATGATATGAGATAAATTCACTTATTCTTACCCCTTCGGGAATACAATACTAAATACTAACGTAAAAAAACTTAATATCATTAATTATTAGGTATGTTTTCAGCTTACTCACGTAATTATTTGCGGGTCGCAGAATGCTGCTCATGAATATGAGCCTCTGGCATGGCTTGAAACTAGTCGAGTTCCTCGTCAAATTTTCCGTGAGTAAACCCAAAACATAATTATTAACATATTAATTTTAAGTGTGGGAGAGCCATGCTTCGGCACGAATGGGCCGGCTCGACCGGAGTGATATCACGGCCTCACAAAAAACCGACATGAAGCAACGCTTGCGTTGTGTTTCGTCGTGTGAGTGAGGTACCGGAGGCCCAATTACCTTCCCCTTCCCCAATCTCCCCAATCCCTGAATCCCCAACGATCCTCAAACTCCTAATCCCCAAAAAGCCGGTGACGCACTCGTAACGCCTCTGGTGTTCCAAGTGTCCATGGGCGACGCCGATTGCTTATCATCAGGTGATCCGTCTGCTCGTTTACCGGCTTATGCCATAAAAAAGTCGCGGAGAACCTAACGGGTAACCGGGGCTCCGGCTCGACGTGCAGGAGACGGAACGGGGTGGTTTTTAGTCAGTAAGAGTCTGACACTCCCGCCTCACCCAGGCGGGAGCAGTCATTTGATGATTTTCCCCCTTAAAAAAAGCCATAAAAAAATATAATAATAATTTAGTAGGTCTCACGAAAGTTATAATACAAACAAAAAATGTTCTTGTACTTCTGTCCTCAACTTTCCCGTGGCCACGTAAATAGAAGCATCGGGTGTGACGTCACGGCTACGTCACAATACACGTTTCGAACATGTTTGTAAAGTTGTTGAGTGAAAATACTTTTATTGAAACGTACGGTAAACGTGAGGGCTGCGGGTAGAACTCGGTTTAACAAAAATATATAAAGTAACTCACTGGGAAACTTTATACTAACTGATGGCAAAGTTTTTTACTTTTACTAAGTTTTATTACTCCTGCCGACCCCTTTAAGGTAATGTTTACATGGGTATCGGCGGCCTTTATGTAAGGAAAGTTTACCATCAGATGAAAAGTCAGCGTAGCGATTATAACTGGGACTGTCTGGGACCAAACCCGAAGTAAAGGAATAAAAAATCATTGTAATTCTTACTAAGGTTGTTAGGTTTTTTATATATTTGATGGGCCGACGTTTGACCACTATCTCGCCTGGTGGTGAGCGATGATGCGGCCTACGATGGAGCACGTCGTGCCATAAAAAACCTATTCACTCGGACCTTGAAGACACCCAGCTTATATACCTTTCAGCAAACACAGATTCTGGCAAACGTATTCTCAGATTAAAATGTTTTTGTCAGGTTGATATTCTGTAGTTCCAGAGATTGACACTCGCATCAAACTTATCATACTTATAATAGGTATTTATACAATTAGGCAATCCATTCCAATTCATATAAAATGACTAACACATGAGTGTAGGTACACAGGATAGTATATTTCGTAACATTGAAAGCCTTAAGGCTATTAGCGTAGACTCGGACGCATATTGTACATGTCAGTTTTGTAACACCCTGTACGCCGGCACAGCTGTGCCCTACAATTATGTGTAATGTACGAGAAAAATATATAACATACTGTACTTTATCATGTATGTAGTTGGTACAGTGTGCAGCAGGTCAATCTACTCTTTTCTGTCCAATTCCTTTATTGGATTTTCAACTCTATCGTTCAGGAATAAAGTCGAAAATACAATGATAACAATTGACTGGAGTATACATTGATAGGGTAGGTTAAGTTCGCTTTAGTAAGTTTGCTTTCTACTTTTAATAGATTTAACTATCAAGAATAGTTTTTGTCATATTAGTAGAAGTTCCTTATATTATTTTCAAATTTTCACTACAATTCCTGTGTCTTGGAATGGTCTAAGCTAGACGGCCATTCGTAAAATTTTCAAAAACTGAAGGGTTAGGGTTTTTATGGAATTAGCCGGAAAACAAACAGACGGATCACCTGATGGTAAGCAATCGGCGCCGCCCACGGACACCCAAAACTTCAGAGATGTTACAAGTGCGTTACTAGCTTTTTGGGGATTATGAATTTGAGCATTATTGAGGATTCGGGGATTGAGGAGATTGGGAAGGGAGGTAAGTATTGGGCCTCCGGTAACCTCAGTCATACGACGAAACGACGCAAGTTTATCCTTCAACGTTTGTCCGTGGTGTATAAGTTAACTTTGAAATATCGTTTTGTAAAGAAATTCGACTACCATGAAAATTTTTTTTCCTAATATACCTGTAGATATATTTCATTTTAACTTCTGCCAGCGTATAAAAGTGACCTATGTATTATTTCAGATCCTGTATGTATTAATCTATCCTTGTTGACTCTGTTCCAAATTACATCTCGATCTCTTTAGCCTTATGAACGTCAAGTAATAACAATCATACAAACTTTTCCATTAACTAATAATATTAATACGATTTATTTTCGACTCATCATCATCATCATCAACAGCCTATAAATGCCCACTGCTGAGCAAAGCCCCTTCTCACACGGAGAAGGTTAGAGCATTAATCACCACGCTTGCTCAATGCGGGTTGGCGATTTCAAACCTATAATTAGAAATGATAAGTCCAGGTTTCCTCACGATGTTTTTCCTTCACCGTTTGTCAGTGGTGTCTAAATAATCTTAGAAAGTACATATAACTCGGAAAAAGTCACATTGGTACTTGCCGTTGGTAGGTTTCGAACCCGCACCCTCATGCATGAGAAGTGGGCGTCTTAAACCTCCGGGCCAACATGACCTTATTTTCGACTAATTTACGTTAACCATATAGAACTTCTGTCATCATCCTGACATTTCGTGACAGGACAATACAGGACTACAAAATGTCGCTACAGTTTAAGACAATTTGTCTGTCCTGTCGTCAGTCGGCGACTCCCGCCAGATTACAGCCGCGGTATGATTAATTAACTCTATGATTAGGTGTTCTTCATTAACTGAGTTGTAAACATTTTGTACTTCATTTTTCTTAAATTAGAGACGGAAAGGTCTGGTAGTCCTAAGAGTGATTGCCAAAAAGAGGTTTTGTGTTGGAATTGAGATTTCAGAAAGACTACTTTCCAAAACTCTCTCTTACTCTGCTCTGCCTCTGACTGCCTCGTTGGCCGAGTGGTCGCAAGTGCGATTGCCGGGCAAGGGGCCTCAGGTTCGATTCCCGGGTTGGACAAAGTACTACTAGGTTTTAAAAAAATCTCAGTGGTAGCACGGAGTCTGGAATTGTGCCCGGTATATGGAAATAGCCTCACCCCCTATTACATGGGACTCATAACATAAATAGTGAAAAGTGGGTGTTACATTGTACAGTGGCATTAAGTGCCGTAATGTCCACCTCTGCCTACCCCTTTGGGGATAAAAGGCGTTATGTTATGTTACTATCCAAAAATAGATCTCGGATTCTATGTGGAAATTGTAGAATTTGTTTTGTTTGAAATTGTAAATTGTTCCTAATATTTTGTTGACTATGATAAAAATGATTAGCCACAGAAAGATATAAGAAGACGAGTGGAAGGGTAGGGACGCCTTTGCCCTGCAGTGGGACGAGCATGGCTAAAAACAAAATAAATAAAATGATATCGGGATTATAATGTAGCTATCATACCTCAAATATAATAATTTGTCAATCCTTCGGGGAACGAAATCTTTAGGCTCTGTCTCAGCGAATTATCTTTAAAAGATTTCAACTCTTGATCCCATAGGACCATGTACACATAGGTACTCTTTTTATTTGTCAATCCATTCCCCAAAGACAATAAAAACTTTTAATAAAGAAATAACATTTTATTAAAGAACATTAACTACTGCTGTGGTTACTTGAGCAACCAGCTGTTGTTAGCTTACTTCTGCGAATAAGACTACAAAAGAAATAAACGGAGAAAGATGATCAGCAGTGGTCAGCGGTCGAATTATAGAATAACAAAAGTTAGAGGGTGAACTAGACATGATTTCAATGTAATTATATGACGTCACGCCTGTCAATTACCGAAGGGATTTTTTTAAGGGTGAAAATCATCATATGACTGCTCCCGCCTGGGTGAGGTGGGAGGGAGTGTCAGACTCTTACTGACTGAAAACCACCCTGTTCCTTCTCCTGCACGTCGAGCCGGAGCCCCGGTAACCCGTTAGGTTCTCTACGACAATTACCGAAGGGATAGACAGAGATGTATATATATAACCCTCACTTTTCACTAGGTATTTTATATAAAAATCACATGTAATAGGAGGTAAGTCTCTGTGCTATAACAATTTTTTTGAAAACTCTCCATGATTTTTGTGCAAACCGAAAATCGTACCCAAGACGCCTTATTCATTAGCCGTATCTCTAGCCAATCCTCTATTGTAGGTCATTCGCTTCTTGTAAAACAAACGACATTGTGCTAACTAGAACTGCACACTAACACAATTAGTTTACACATTACAATAATATTTATTCAATAATACGATTTCTATGAATAACTATTGTTAAATGATACTACTACTAAGATTTGTAATAAATTGTGTACCCAGAAGAATAGCTTTTGTCTTATTGATTTGCTTTCTCGTCACACTGGTAATAATGATCAAAATTCAATACCAATCAATGTAGATAATTATGTAACTATTTTATCATCATCATCAAATTTAGTGTGGGAGAGCCATGCTTCGACATGAATGTGCCGAATCCACCGGAGTGATACCACGACCTCACAGAAGACCGACGTGAAACAACGTTGTGTTATGTTTCACCGCGTGAGTGAGGTTACCGAAGGCCCAATTACCCCCCCCCCCCCTCTCCAATCCCTGAATTCCCAACAATCCTCAAATTCTAAATCCAAAAGTGCCTCTGGTGTTCCAGGTGTCCATGGGCGACGCGGCGACGCAGATTGCTTACCATCAGGTGATCCATCGCTCGTTTACCGGCTTATGCCATAAAAAAAACCTCATTAACAGCCGAAAGACGTTCACTGCTGGACAAAGGACTCCCCCTTACTCCTCCACGTCGAATGTCAACTCGCAACTTGCATCCACTGGCTCCCCGGGTACGTCCTAAAACTGCGACCAGCCACCGAGGAAAGGGATGCAACATTCCATAAATAGATCGGTGACCCAACTGCGATCCCCAAGCCTTCCTATGAACCTCCCTTTCACTATGAACAATTTAATGTCAAAAATTATTGTAATTGGATGGTAAATAGCAATAAGAAGATCACCACTGCAATTTCTTTTTTGTTTAGGAGTTACGAAAAAGTATCATCATCATCATCATCAACTGCCTATAAATGCCCACTGCTGAGCAAAGCCTCTTCTCACACGGAGAAGGTTAGAGCATTAATCACCACGCTTGCTCAATGCGGGTTGGCGATTTCAAACTTATAATTAGAAATTATAAGTCCAGGTTTTCTCACGATGTTTTTCCTTCACCGTTTGTCAGTGGTGTCTAAATAATCTTAGAAAGTACATATAACTCGGAAAAAGTCACATTGGTACTTGCCGTTGGTAGGTTTCGAACCCGCACCCTCATGCATGAGAAGTGGGCGTCTTAAACCTCCGGGCCACCACGACATAAAAAGTAGGTATACATAATCGCAATGTATAACAATTTCTAGTGAATAAATAAATAAATATATAAATATTCTAGTCATGTCTAACCGACTATTGTTATAAAACATAATAAACATAGTGAATAGTGACGAGCTTTTACTACAAAAACTTACGTAAGGGGTAGGCAGAGGTGCACATTACGGCACTTAATGCCACTGTACAATGTAACATCCACTTTTCACTATTTATGTTATGAGTCCCATGTAATAGGGGGTGAGCCTATTGTCATTTGTATCGGGCACAATAACAGACTCCGTGCTGCTATTGAGATTTTTTGAAACCCAGTAATACTTTGCCTGATCCAGAAATCAGACCCCTTACCCGGCAGTCGCACTAGCGACCACTTGGCCGACGAGGCAGTCTACAAACGTTTAATAGAGTTTATTGTAAACAAATATCATTATGTATGTCATCAGTCAAACCCAGGCGTTAATTACTCACGCTTTAATTAACATTATTATAGTGATACCGGACTACAATATACAGACACCAAAACCAGCACATCAATATATCATACTTTTATATACAACTTTATCGATTCGTGATAAAGTCAAAATTCAATTGACAGCTTCGGGCAACTTGATGTGCGTCTCTGTATTTGTTTACACACAACTATGAGGTCATATAATCTCATGTAATTCGCTCCCATATTAGCGACTTAATTATTTCATACAATAATTACTTTTTATGAGGTTAATTGTAATTGTGATAAGGCTCATAATGCCTTGTAAGGTGAATGAGATATGTCTGTTAAGAGATGATGATGTATAATTGTTGGGAGAAATATTTTACCTTGAGGGCACGGCTGAGGTTACCTTTGCTACTTTTAACGCGGTGTCGTAGGTAATTGTGGACTAAAGAACTGCGGGTTAAACAGTGATCAGGCAGCAAAAAATACTGACATACTTTTTCTGATCCCCAACCCTAGCATAGAAACGAGAGATTACAGCAATCGTCTTATCAACAGCCTACACGTGTCCACTGTTGACCAAAGCCTCTTCTCACACGGAGAAGGTTTGAGCATTAATCACCACTTATAATTACAAATTATAAATTCAGGTCTCCTCAAGATGTTTTCCTTCACCGTTTGTCAGTGGTGTCTAAATAATCTTAGTACGTATAACGCGGAAAAAGTCACATTGGTACTTGCCGTTGGTAGGTTTCACACCCGCACCCTCATGCATGAGAAGCGGGCGTCTTAACCTGCGGGCCGCCACGACACAAGCCTCTTAGGTATATATAAAGGATACTCATGGTCTAAAAATACATTCAGTGAATATATACGTGGGTATATATTCACAAGTATATATGTGGTATGTACTTGTTATGTGCTTAGTAGCGAGTTGGTACCAACAGAAACAATTGCGTTACACAACAGCATTGACAACTCAATGGTTTTGTATTGCCAGTCTATTTCCTATGTAGGAACTAAGTAAATGAGGAAGTTCGTTTCTATCTTTTGGACATTAATAATATAAAATATCATCTATAGCATGATTTTCCAGCAATTCATGTTTTATTTTTTAATTTTGACTTTTTAAGGGACGAGCCCGCCACAGCCTCCAAAAACCGCTGCAACTCCTGTAAGTCAGGATCTACAGTAGATACAACCACGAAAACACCGGAACACTGAAGTCGGCGCGTCCCAGGGACATGAGTAACAGTCTTGGTACCCGCAACGAAGTGAATCAGAAGATATTATATGAGGTGAAGAAAAAAAACGATAGTTTCCACTTCCCTCGGTAAATTACTGCAGGAGACAGAGTGAATTAAGCTTAAAGGCACAAAAAAGAGACAGTACAACTGTTTAAATTTTGATTATCAAACTTCCCATACAACCTTTTAAAAAATGATATTATTATAAATATAATTATCTTTTAAACGTGTCATATTTAATTATCACCTATAAAACTTCTGACATACATATATTAGTAACAATTTATATAATTGGAAAGCAATTACAGATAGAGTCAGGAAACAGGACATAGTCGGCATGTGAGCGCCCCGGCGCCGGCGCATACCTGACGCAATACCAACACGATTTGTACCAGTATATAGAGTACTTAGTAATTATAGCTCAGAAGTAAAATATTGGTTTTATTTAGGATTCTAAAGAGATAGATTGATGTTGCAAAAGTGGTTTGAAAGGTAGATAATAACTATAGAGCAGGGATGGCACCTTTACACATAAACGTGTGTTTTTTGAAAAAATATGTAGTGAGGTCGTAAATGTGTCATTAAATTATTTCTACTTTTCATACTACTTATTACCAAGCAGTAGTAGTAGTTAACTTTATTACTTTACAGTAGGCCTGATAAATAAGATGAGAAGAGATTAGTAAGATAAGTAAGCTGTCACCGTATTCTAAGTACACCTGACAACTGCTGCCTCGTTGGCCGAGTAGTCGTAAGTTCGAATGCCGGGCAAGGGGTCTCGGGTTCAATTCCCGGGTCGGGCAAAGTATTACTGGGATTTTACTCAATAGTAGCACAGAGTCTGGAATTGTGCCCGGTATATAGCAATGGGCTCACCCCCTATTAATTGGGACTCATAACGTAAATAGTGAAAAGTGGGTGTTACATTATACAGTGGTATAATGTGCACGTCTGCCTACCCCTTCGGGGCTAAAGAGCGTGATGTTATGTTATGTTATGTTACCTGAAAACTAGACAAGTCACAAATGCGCTGTCGATTTATAATAATCATAGTTTTATGTGTAATCCCTACCGCGCCCAAAATACATGTTCCGTGCCATCAATGGATCGATAGAGGTTACAACAAGTCATAAGTTCTAAGGTATGCTCATTAGGATTATAGCAACCAAAACAAAAACCAACAGGAAAAGTGCTATGACTGAAAAGAATAGAAAGAATAGTGATTACTTTCCACTTACCTTGAAATAGATAACGCAAGTTCATGGATGTCATCGCGGCTGATTTGACAGACCTAAATCGATCCAAACAAAACCTTAATCATAATAACCTTTCTAAAGCCCGGTCCAGCAATAACCCAACACGTTCAAAATTATTAAAAGAGAATGCATACACTACACTACAATATACATACAAATAAACGTCAAAATAAATCACAAATGCAACGCTAAATTATAGAGAGCAGAGCTAATTTCGATAATTAAACGCTTGCAAATGACCAGAGTTCAACATTAATTTAGTTTACAATAATGCATCGTAATACGTTTGTCTTTGAGTGCATTTTGCATAATCTTTATCTAAGTGGAGCATCGCGAGAGTGAACGACCTTGAAGATGAAATGTTTGAAGCCTGCTTAGGTGATGAGGGGCGGGCGATTGCTATTTGTTTTTTTCTGAACTTCTGGTTTTGTATGCAATATTTAGTCTGGTTTGTAATAGTTTTAATCCATATCCTTATTATAACGCTTATGTATGCACTTATTTCTTTGAAAGGCTGTCCAAAATGTTTGATGCCATTCTTATAAAGGTCACACTAAAGATCAAGTCAAATTTTAGTTTATCTTCATAGTCATAGTCTTCACGCCTTTTATTCCCAAAGGGGTAGGTAGAGGTGCACATTATGCCACTGTACAATGTAACACCCACTTTCCACTATTTATGTTATGAGTCCCATGTAATAGGCAGTGAGCCTATTGCCATATACCGGGCACAATTCCAGACTTCGTGCTACTACTGAGAATTAAAAAAAAACAGTAATACTTTGCCCTATCTGGGAATCGAACGTGAGACCCCTTGCCCGGCAGTCTCACTTGTGACCACTCGGCTAACGAGTAGGTAGTAGTTTATCTTCCTAATAATGAAAAGGATTCAGGAATTGGAGAGATTAGGGAAGGGGAGGGTAATTGGGCATCCGGTAACCTCACTCACACGACGAAACACAACGAAAGCGTTGCTTCACGTCGGTTTTCTGTGAGGCTGTGGTATCACTCCGGTCGAGCCGGCCAATTCGTGCCGAAGCATGACTCTCCCACACTTCATAGTGCAATCGCCACCACGCCTGTGAAGCGTAGAAATTAAGGTAACTCCTCTTAATGTAGAGGAGGCACATAGTTCCGTAGTACACTGTAACATGTTATTGTTGTTGTATGATATAGAGTATGAGGTGCCCTAGTAAGTATGTTGTTTATTTATAAAATGATTGTGCCGTTTATAAGACACAATAGCATTCCCATCTGTATCTCTCAATGAATACACTCGAGTAAACAAATTACTAGCTTGTCTATTGCTACGCGTACAACTTTCTTTCGTAATGGTATCTGAAGAATTTAATTCAAGGAATACCTATTCTAATAAATTCTTTAGAATTTTATAGTACATATATTGTTTGTATGTATAAGAGATTAAGTTTTATTTAAATTCAAATTGTAATTATAAATTTTTTGTTCTGTATTTTTTCTTAAAATGTTTTATATAGAGCTATAAGTGGATTTGATAAACATTACTTACTTTATTAAATTACTTGATTAATTAAGTAATGAATAGAAACGCCTTATTTTCCTTAATCAGAACTCCTTTGTACATTTTAGTACATTCCATTTATATTCTCATTTGCATCCATTTTTGTAACAGCCATCAAAGTGAATTGGTGAAAACGCAACATCAAATACGTGTCATATGTATGTTTTGTTAACGTATTTACAACACTACAGTATCGTAAAAATAATATAAAATAAACAAAGTTTATATTTACGCAAAGCAAACCAAAACATAATTACTATTTGCAAACATGCCTCGTCTTAAAACAAATAATTAATAACAAACTACAGAACAAGTCTGTTTTTCTTTGTCAGATATTGACTTATAGTTAACTTTTAAACCAACTTATTCTAGAACTTATTTCTAAATCCTAAAAGACTATTACTCTATATTACTTAGTAATAGTGATTCATTTATCGTAACTATCCCTCGATTATGCGCGAGAGCATATAAGCCCCTCCCACAAAGTCACGCATGCTCAGTATAGTGGTGGTTGTGAGTCGTCTCGTGCAGCTCACGCGGGTCAGACGTGTCCTGACCGTTCGACGCAATGAAGCTGCCGGTTAGTTTCACGTGGAGTTATGTGATATTGTTAATTAGTGCCATTAATTCAATTTTATTAATCGGTAGTTAAAGAAATACTTGTTCTAAATACGGAACTTAGGATTTATCTCAGTTTGACTCGTGGACATAGATTATATTCAGTAAAAGCAAGAGTTCAGATGGGCGGGCGGCCCGCCCTGTCGTTTTATATTAAGTTATCTTTTACATAATGATTTACTTTATCATATTGATTAGATAGTCTTTTCCGTGATTCATAATAGCATCATTTTTATCAATATGCACCAAAAAATTACTTAAACTTTCTATTTGAATCCCTCAAACGTTGGCAATGTCAAGTAGTTTATAATAACACAATTCCTCAGATCTCGTTGGTAGTGCTAGCAGTGCTCAGCCATGCCACTGCACAGGCCGTGGCTAAGAGCTCAGACACCAAACCCAAGGACCCCAACCAGACCGACAAGAGAGAGCTCCAGGAGGGAAACTTTGGAGATCGGAAACCTAAGGAAATTGCACCTAAATTCGGTAAGTACAACTAGGGATCAGATTATAATGGTCTTAAGATAAATGAAAGCTGAAACACACATATTCATTGAATTATTAATTTCTTATTTTTTTATTTTGAGAAGGTAAACAGATTTAGAAATCGATTTTAACGATGCCATCAACCCTTTTATTCATTTAAGTGGCAATGAATAAAAATAGAATAGCTACAGTCCTGATCATGACATTTATTCGAATATTTCGCATAAGTTTTAATAAAATCTCTAAACTATTCACCCAATGTGTCTATCAATCAGTATGTGATAAAAAATACGAAATTTCTACATCAAATGAAATAGACCCTGTAAAATAACAACAGAAATCAACAACACCATCTAATAACTGTCAGCTAGGGCTGTCGAAACAAAATATGCATTAATTAAATAACATCGGATACACAAACAATATAAGAGCTGCAATAATGACAGCGATACCAGTATCGCAGTGATTTCATTGAAATATTATGCGATGGCCGACACACTATTTAATTATATTCTATTTGCATGTATTCACTGACTTCCGAGCTTTCATGTGATTAATTGTGTTTGCTTTATCAATTATTATTCGTGAATTAAAATTGTATTTCGTTGTTTAGTATGCTTTGTAAATAACAGTATAAGTTACTGTTCATTGTACAATTGAATAGTTATTAAGATATAGAGAATATGCAGATCGTATTTTTCTTTAACACGTAAAAGATGTCTTCGTCACTCTATCAATGAATATTTTGTAAAGAGCATTCTGTAAAGACAATCTGATGAAGTAACAACCCTGTTTCAGCGCTTTCTACTTATTCTTAAACTACCCTGGACATACAGAAACATATAAAATATAGAGTTTCTTAAAACTAGAGATAATGAATGCAGTAATGTAGGGAAGATTAGATGTAAATTGAGTGGTCGATAGACAACACACTGTTGGACGAGTAGGTCTTGGAATGGAATCATAGGAGTTTATGGCATGTTAAATGCTTGAGTTATGTCATGAATTTCTAAGTCGATTTTTTTACAATGAGAATGGTAATCTTAAATAAATAAATAAGCATCTATTGTATTTCATCTTACAGCTTCCAATGAAGCGCCTGCAAAACCAGACTATGAAAAACAACTGAAGGAGCTAATTGCACAGCAGTCGCCTGAACAAGTGAGTTTGTTTTTACATAATATTTCTATTTTATTAACAACTTATTAACACATTTACGTAATGATATAGATATATAAGTTTAGATGATGTTGATTTTAAATAAGCAATGTTTAGTATCCAATTAAGTACAATTACAAAGACGTTGGATAAAATGTTAGAAGGTAAGAAAAAATAAGTTGCTTTTACATTCATCATATCAGGTGGGAATTCTGATAGTAATAATATCAGATGATCAAAGGCTATCAATAGTGACAGACCGTCAAACTACTGTTTGCTATTACCACATTGTAGTGGTTCTACAGTCTCTACTTACTACCGATGTATCTTGTTGTTTATTAGCCATTATTTGACTCTCTCCTACCACAGATTTCCTAGTTGTACTTTAACTGTATGATGATGTAATCATTTATTCATACAATTTTAGTCTATTTGTGTGAATGCATGTTTATTTGGCAAGTTCAAAAACAATAAAAAATTACAATAGACACGTTGTATTATAGATTGCTTTTATTGATTATAATCTCTCTTTAATAATCAGAACTATACGTATCATTGAAAATTCAGATAAATGACATAAGCATCTGTATCATTCTCTGATTGATATATTTTAAAACTATTCGAAGTGATTCTGTAGATGTATTTGCGAGCACACTGATTTATTTTATGTTTTCACAACTGTGATTTTGCCAAACACACTTTTCCCTACGACCTCGTGACATTTAGTTGTAAGAAGCCACATTTCCCCGCTGGACACCGACCGAACAATATTAAGGAAGTAATCTTGAACATTTTGACATCCGATAAAGCAATAAAAGTTGTTGAAAGCGTTACATCATGCGAACTATTCATAAGGAAACTTTTCAAAAATGTGTGCTCAACAAAATGGCGGGCCAAGGTTTTTTATAGCCGCTCAAGTGCGGCCAAGTTTTATATTAAATTTCTTTGAACTTGGTGGCGGGGCGGTGAGGTCGTGTCGCCCTCAGCCCTCTGAGGTCAGGACGAGTGTGTGAGTGTTGTGGACCTGTTCTGTCTCGGAAATCGGATCATAATCATTCGCTCGCTTCTTGCGGATATGAAACATCAACTACTTACAAGTCTCGAAAGAGAAATAAATGCTGTTCTATAACTTCGTAACCACGTATTTCATTTTGTAATTGGTTCGAAATTTTATTAATCTTTGATGTTTAATAACGTTACATTATAGCCTGTAAGATTAAAATCTTTTTCAAATTAGATATTTCGAAAATATAATGTTTATATCTCATAAGTTTTAAAATGTATACCGAAAAAATGACGCCACTTAGTAAATAAGATCTCGAGTATTATTGCAATTTGACTTTTTCATTCGCAATTATTTTGCAAAACGATGCAGATTCGACCTCGAGTTTACGTCAATATTATTATTTGTGTGTAATAATAACATTCTGGGTGATGGATGGACATTAACATAATTTTGGCATAGCTACGCATCCATATAATTAGTGTTGACCTGATGAACTACGTTGTTGAAAACTGCTGTATCATTATGGGAAATCTTCTTGTACTTACCACGTTTGTGTCAACAGTGTAGAAAATTGGTAAATAGGCTCAATAATTATGTTAGTTATAAAGTTTAACTTATTATAACTTAACTTATTAAGTGTGGGAGAACCATGCTTCGGCACGGATAGGTAGGCTCGACCGGAGTGAAACCACGGCCTCCCATCGATATGAATCAACGTCGTGCGAGTAAGGATACTGAAGGCCCAATTACCCACCCTCCCCAATGTCCCCAATCCCTGAATCCCCAACAATCCTCAAATTCGTAATCCCCAATAGGCCGGTAATACACTTGTAACGCCGCTGGTGGTCCGGGTGTACTTGGGCGACGCCGATTGCTAACCATCAGATAATCTGTCTGCTCGTTTACCGGCTTATCACCTAAAAAAATCGTTCAAAGTCATAGTTAAATAGAAAGTGACAAAATATTCCATATTGATGAATTTTCGTGAAGAATTTAATCACATTTCCCCAATTTTTCATACTGAACGAACGAGTCCTTTTAGACAAGTAATAATTTGTATTTTGTACAAAACCAATGTTCAAGCGGGCCTCGAAAACAAATACCTAAAAGTCTTTTAAATAGCAATCCTCTTATTATAAATCAATTATGTCTATACCTAGGTATTAGTTCGGTAAAGGGATAGAATTAAATTGTCGTACTAGGGGAATTAATTACGTTTCTAATTTATGTGTGTAGTGAGGGCGATGTGTCCTCTCGAAGGGACCCTCCTCCCTCGTACAGGTACAGATACGCCCTCAATTACTCCGCTGATTGTAAATTGAACGATTTATCCAACTAACTGGACCTAACATGGATTCTTACTTAGACAATTACTAGATTCAATGAGTACTAGTTTAATGTAGTATTGATCTCAAATTTGTCTTTGAAATCTATGATAAAATAGTTTTAAATGGGTATTGTTCATAAGGCTAGTGTCGAGGGATGGTTAAAAATAAATTATATATTTTAATAAGATGAAGAAAACTTATGTGACCCAGTGCAGTGGTTGCAACGAAATTTCTAATGTATATTTTTCTCTTAATAATAAGAAACACAATGAGAAACATCGGCGTAATCTTAATGTTACAGAGACTGACAATCGCGGCATGCTTACAACACCACGTATGCATCTGTGAACAGTTGACTAACACCTCATACAGTTGACTGTTGACACACACGCTAGTTATTTTCTCATCAACATAAATATTGTAACTGAGATCACCCAAAATAATAAGCATTATTTTATTACATTGAATTACACTGACATTCTGCCCTAGTAACATCATTAATACGTTTCCATCTTCTGCTTCTTTAAAAGAGGTCATTGAACTCAATCTTCATCTTTACATGTCCTATTCCTGTCGCGGAGAACCTAACGGGTTATAGGGGCTCCGGCTTGACGTGCAGGAGAAGGAACGGGGTGGTTATTAGTCAGTAAGAGTCTGACACTCCCTCCCGCCTCACCCAGGCGGGAGCAGTCATTCGATGATTTTTCCCCCTTAAAACAAAAAACATGTTCTATTCCTAGTAACCATAATAATACCTACAATGTAAAAAATAAATAAAAATCGTTTATTACAATCTTCTTCCAATAGATGTGTAAACAGTAGGTAGTCCAATGTTTACATTATTATACAATTACAGTAATATATAAAACTAATATCATTTGTGTGAAGACATTGACAATGTGAAGTTGTTATTCATATTCAAGTTTTACCACACGAATTTGTTCATCAATTTCTATAGGAAACACGAGTTTTCTTTGTCGGTCCTTCATAAGTGCAACACCAAAAGTGGTTCAATATGACCTAAACAAATCTATGTATTCTTATCTAGTATGTTCTATTCCATAATATTGTTCTGGGTTACCCGGTGACGCAATCTCTGAGAAGCGGGCCAATGTTGGTGGCGTACCTTCGGTCCCACCATTGTATTACTATAATGTAATTAGCAAAAATATTTAATAAAAACTGGGACTGTAATAGTAAATTATATTGTTTGGTCGATGGAACTGTTATACACGTAGACCTAATCCAGTATGAACTGACCGTTGACAATGCAGAAAGATTAATAGAAAACGAGATCATGATATACTTGCTATTATACCTTGATGTGTAATTGTGTACCTATCTCAATGTGTCTTGTTCCTCCTGACTTGTTATTAACTACTGGTTCTTTGTTTTCTATGTTTTCATGGTCCATTGTTAGGGGACAAGCCACGTCAGTCACTGGTAGAAAATATCACATATACTGAGAATTTTAAAGCCTGGTTTCGCATAATACCACTGTCGGAATGTCGACATAAGTTGCAAGTAAAAAATCACTTTTGTCGCCCAGTGTTTCTCTGGCTAAACTCTTTATACGACCCTGAAATTGAACACGAGGCTTTAAAAATAACAATCATAATTTACTACTATGATCTAATTCGTGTACAAAACCGAAATCATTGCTTTCAAACAATCATGATGTCAAACAACTAAAAAAATTGCACTCAATTAAATAGTACAACTTCATAATTGTTCGTCTAGTATATTGATACCTAATTAATATTAACTGACGTATCATATCACAGTACAATATTATACCCGACTGCTAATTACATGATCAATTGCAAGATAATTAAAATTGACAATACTTTGCTAAGTACGATAGCAATAGCAAGCGTCACGTAATTGGACTAGGCCAAGGTCGCACTAGTAGCAAGCTTAAGCCGCGTTCACTCGCACTTTCTTTAGCATCAAAAAATTTAAAAAAAGTTAACATATTTTACGTTATTTCATTAATTGTTGTGCTTTTTGTTATTGTTGACAGATGTGCTTAAAGTAAAAGATATGAAAACTATTCAAATAATCATTTAGGAAAGATTTAATTTTTATAGATTATCTAAAGATAACCCCAATCGTATATTCTGTATATTGACGTTAATTATACCACTTACGTAAATAGCCTTTCAACTGAGAAGTAGAATTATAAAGACAGAGAAAACTATAAAATGAAATCAAAGGCCCTAGTAATAGTTTCTTTGACACCGTTATGGCGAAGAAACTATAAAAACATTAATTAGAATATTTTTGCTTAGGAAATGACATAATCTTATCTCAAATATTTGCATTATATTAATTATATTTGCATATATACAAACCTGAATAATCGAAGTTCGGAACACATTTTTATATAATAAACGAAACCAACCTTTAATACAAAGTAATAAAACTAGCTCGACACTAGAGCTTTTACTCGACCAGTCTAAACGCAGCTTCAAGATGGCGGATGATAACAAACACTTGCAATGATCGCCTTTCTATTACAATCGCTTTCAGAGATTAGCAACCCGAATAGGTATTACAACATAATCTGGATTATCTCGCTCGTTGTCAAACCACCTGATTACTTTGTAAAGTTGTTTTTTAATAAAACTAATTACATCCTCTTGCGGAATATTGGTCAGTCATGTAATAGAAATTGGTTTAGTGTGACTTTTATCACTTGTTACAAATTATGATTGTTATGATTGCTATTGCTATTGATTTACGTAATTAGACTGTATTGAGCTGTGACGTAATAGTTCACTATGTCTCTGTATTGTCGATACTTTTTACTAGACTAGGTGAACTTCTAGTTAGACTTTCCTGTGTCATTTACACTTTCAGTCTCTATCGGAATATAACGCCATGTTTTAATGATGTATTCAGCTTGACGTCATTAATAACCATTTTAGGTGCATAATTTTAGGATAACATTTCAAATTTTCTGTTTTCAGTAACAATGACATGCAGAACAATTGTTTTGTGACGAAAAAAGAAGGTTGTTCAAAAATGAATACATTGTAGTACATAGGCGATGCCAATCTGCTGCACGGTTGGTGCGGTGGCTGGGCAACCGGCTGCCGTGCAACGTGTCGCGGGTTCGATTCGCGCACGGAACAACACTTTCTGTGATCGACAAATTGTTGTTTCGGGTCTGGGTGTCATGTGTATGTGAACTTGTATGTTTGTAAACGCACCCACGACACTGGAGATAATCCTAGTGTGGGGCAACGTTTTTTTAAAAAAAAAATTACTTCCTAGTTATCATCTGCAATATCTGGCTACTTGATTGCCTTCTTCGATTCAATGTAAGAACCAGTTGATCTAAAATTTGCCGCCTATAACTTACCATGAATCATCTAAAACCATACCTACAACAAAAGAAGTGCCTTATATCACAAAGCGTTAAAGTCTCAATAATCTCATCAGCCCCTCTCATTCGAATAATCCTTATTGCTTTCCGTTTGGTTACTTCAGAAACGACTCCGATTTCCTTGAAAGTTGTCGAAAAAAGAAGAAAAATCTCGAAGAAATTAATTAAAAGAACAACTTTTATTAATTTCAATAATACAGAGTTTCGGCCAAAGTTTCGGGGATTGTTTTATTTCGGCTGTGCTTCAGTTCTTGATAATCATTATTGAATTATTTCGGCGTTCAGCTCGTGCGGGAACTTGAGGCTTGGCTGTTTGTCTAGGAAATTGTTTATTGGGCCTACGTAATGTAAATCATATCTACTATATAAAAATAAGTCGGGTTTTCCTTCTTGACGCTATAACTGCAGAACGCACAAACCGATTTCCACGGTTTTGCATTCGTTGGCAAGGTTTCGGGCTCCGTAAGGTTTATAGTTAAAAAAGTTCAGGAAAAAACATTCTACATCTTTTAATCTCTAAACGAAATATTACATAAAACGAAGCCATCTGGTGGCGAAACGGAGTTCGCCGGGTTTGCTAGTTACTAACACAATAAAAATACGAAAATTTGTAAAGATGTGTGTTTGTTACTCTTTCAAGTCAAAGCGGCTAAAGGAATCGGTATGAAATTTGGAACAGGGGTAGGTAATGGTCCGGTATAACACATAGGCTACTGTTAACTGCTTACCCCATGGAAACGCAGACGAAGCCTGTTCAAACGTCAACCGAAATTTGAATCTGTGTCAAATAGAGTTTTAGTTCCAATTTTGTAACTAGATGGTGTTGTTAGTTTTAGTCCATTTTCTGAATCGCGGTGTTAAGATTCTCCGCCGTTGAATGACCCTCGGCGAATGTTTTATGATTGTTCAGTTCAAAAGTAGATCGCAAGAAGATTGTACCTAAGTGTTAATAACAATATACAGTTCAAAGTACATAAAACAGTGGTGTGATTGTGTAGTATCCCTGAAAAAATCCCTGTTCAGCCAGATTGGCAGTAGTTGTAAAGTTCTAGTGCGCCGTGACCCAAATTATACATTGGTCCTTGTGAGTCGGATGTGACGTAGTCACAGTGAGTGGTTGCCGAGAGGGTGCCGTGCCAACACAGTAGTGGATCCACTGCTGATGGCGCCAAGGTGCTGGTGAGTTGTGGCACCGGGTTCAACACCCAGTACGAGCACACCGGAGCGGAGGTTGCGGCGAAGTTCGAGTGGTGGAGCCAGGTGAGTTCGAGTGGTGGAGCCGGGAGAGTTCGAGTGGTGGAGCCGGGAGAGTTCGAGTGGAGGAGCATCAGTACGAGGTCAAAGTTCAGTGAAGTGTTGTGAGTACAATTCAACATAATTTATAAACATAGTTCAAGAAGGTCATCAGAGGGAAGATAGTTATTTTATAATTACTTAGAATAATTTTAGTTAAGTAACTAGGCAATTTACGTTTTATTAATTTAATGTTTTATTATTTGATAGTCTGAAATAACTTGTTATGTTCGTATGCAATGCAACATATTTTGTAAGTTCACTTTGTTAGTTGTTAGAACAGATTGTTCGAATACGTTGTTGGCTTTATTGAATTGTTTCTAAGTCATTGCCATGGAATCTTTATTTAAACTACAAGATGATGTAAAAATAGTATTGAAAAGGGAGAAGTAATTTCAAAAAATCTCCCAAAGAACGAGTAACTCGTGGATATGTAAAACTAGATTGGAAAATCTAGAGCAGCAATGGTCTAGATTTATGATACACATCGAAAATAATTGAAAAAGCCACCGTAACAGATTTGAAAAACAATTATTTTACATCCGAATTGTATGATAAGACAGAGGAAATTTATTTAACGTACAAGTCAGAGTTAAAGACAGTAATTTACAGTTTAACATAAACGAACCTTGTACACGAACCTATTCTGCTTCGAACGTTAGGTTACAAAAAATTAATGTTCCTTCATTTTCGGGCAAATACGATGAATGGACTAGTTTTAGTGACCTTTTATATCGCTAGTTCATTCCAAAAAGGTTTAGATGACGTACAGAGGTTACATTATTGAAGGGATGTTTGACCGGTGAAGCAGAGCAGTTGCTTCGTCAAATACCAATTACTGCGCGAATTACTCAGTATTTGGAAGCAATTGGAGCATCGGTATAACAATAAGCGACACTTGGCAATTCCATTCTGCAACGGCTATTCAACCAAAAACGAGTAAATACTGAATCTGCGGTTAATATTAAAACAAATACTGGATACAACCACAGACTGTATGAGTGCATTCTCTAACCTAGGATTAGCATGACCACCATTGTGGAAATTATTGTAATTCACGTAGTCTCTGAAAAGTTGGACCCAGAGACCCGTAAGCATGGGAGTTGAAGGCTTCCGACGAATCAACAGTTGAACTTCCAACTCTAGAACAGTTTAAAATATATCTGGAGAGTCGTTTAGAGCACTTGAGTTCATTGAACCACAGCGACCATCGGGTCAGTGCGAGCTGGTCCACGTACAGAAAGATTATCAGGTCAGAAAACTTTGCTCGCTCGGAACGTTAATCCTGGACCATCTGGCCAATTTAAGATTAGTTGTGAATTTGCGGCAACAACCATAAGTTTATGCTTTTGTGTACCGTTTACAAAAATTAATGTAGATGAACGAAGATCTTTTGCAAAGTCAAATAAAATTTGTTTTAACTGTTTAGGCGGAAACCATTTAGTATTATCAATGTAAGAAAACAGCGTATGTCATATTTGCGGCAAGAAACACCACACTCTCTTACACGCTAATTATGAACATAACGCTAAGGAAGATAAGCAAACAGCTGCTAGCTCCTCTTATAATACTTCCACTGATAACAGTCCAGTTGTGTCATGTCTATCGACTAAACACATCGTCAGTCCTAAACAGGTATTGTTAGCTACTGCGTTAGTTCAAGTTCAAACTGCCACAGCAGAATTTCAGACAGTTCGGGCCTTGTTAGACCAGGGTCCCAGGCTTCCTTTATCACGGAAAGTACAGCACAATTTTACGATTAAAGAGAACTCCAGTTAGAAGCATTGTTTCTGGTCTAGTAGTGTCAAGTCACCCGCGAATTCAGTTGTAACATTGACATTAAAATCGTTAGCTGATCCTAGTTTTACAATAATGGTAAACACGTATGTTTAAAAAATATTACATCATATATACCGGAACGACAAGTAGCCCCTCTTGATTGGTCGGAATTAAAGCAACTTACGTTGGCAGACCCACAGTTTTCTTCACCTAATAGATAGATATTTTATTGGGTGCAGACGTGTATGGTAAGATACTAAAAGATGGTTTAAGAGAGCGCCTAATGATCATAGTAGCGCAGTGTACCACGCTAGGTTGGATAATTTCTGGTGAAACAGAAACTAGGTCGAGTAACATCGCAAATATCACAGTCATGCATACAGCAATGGACCAAAACGATATTCTGAAGAAGTTCTGGAGATTGAAGATCAGTTGCCACAAAGTATTACGTTAACAGAACAAGAGTTAAAATGTGAAGATTATATAAAGCTACGACTACAAGATGCGCAACGGTCGATACGTAGTCAAGTTACCATTTAAGGAAGCAACGCCCACCTGCGGAGGTGTAACAGTAAAGAAATAGCTGTAAGAAGACTCAAGCATTGGAGAGAAAATTCACGAAGGATTCAAACCTGAAAGAAAGATACACGAAAGTTATAGAAGAATATTTACATTTGAATCACATGAGAAAAGTACAGAAACCAACACAAAGTTCAATGAAGCAGCTTACTT
The DNA here is from genome assembly GCA_902850265.1 of Spodoptera littoralis. Taxonomy (NCBI): domain Eukaryota; kingdom Metazoa; phylum Arthropoda; class Insecta; order Lepidoptera; family Noctuidae; genus Spodoptera; species Spodoptera littoralis. Next base: position 14,416,797 of record LR824545.2, read on the forward strand.
ACCTCATCACGCAGTTGTCAGAGAAGATAAATCCACAACGAAGTACGCGTAGTGTTCGACGCATCCTGCAAGAATGAAAGGGGAGTGTCACTTAATGACACGTTGATGGTGGGACCTACCTTGCAGTCGGATTTGCGGCATATCGTCCTTCGCTGGAGAGTTCACCAAATAGCAATTACTGCAGACATAATAAAAATGTACCGACAAGTGAGAGTAGCAGAAAACGATGTAAAATATCAGAGAATAGTTTGCGAAAAGAGCCACATGAAAAATGCAAGAGTATGAGCTATTAACTGTAACCTTTGGTACAGCTTCAGCTCCTTATTTGGCGGTCAAGACATTGCACCAGGTCGCATTGGACTATGTGCAAGAATTTCCCACGGCATCTGAAATAGTGCCAACAAGCTTTTATATGGATGATTTAATGACAGGATGTTCCACAATAGAAGAAGGTAAAAATTTGTATTTTGAAATGAAGGCATTATTAGCAAAAGCAGGATTTGAACTACAAAAATGGAACAGCAACAGTTCGAATTATTAGGGGAAATCGAGTCATATGAAAGGAAGGACGAAAAGGAAATATTAAGCGATAGTACAAAAATATTAGGACTTACCTGGTCGTAGTGCAGATCAGTTCAAGTACACGGTGCAGCTCCCACCAGCATCTGAAACATTAACTAAACGTATTATTATATCGGATATCGCACGCTTATTTGATCCTTTAGGCTGGATAGCACCCAGTATAATACTAGCTAAAATATTGATACAGAAATTGTGGCTAGCAGGAGTAGGATGGGATGATCATGTACCAGAAAAATTAAAAGAAGAATGGATAACTTACCGTAAAGACTTGGAAAATCTATCCAAGTCTATGTTCCGAGATGGTTAGGAACATCAAATAGTTCAGTCATAGAGTTACATGGCTTCAGCGATGCGTCAAAGGCTGCTTACGCAGCAGTTTTGTATACTCGTTGTGTAGACTCTCAGGAAATATACAAGTCACTCTTCTAATGGCGAAAACAAAGGTCGCCCCTATAAGAACAGTTAGTATCCCTCGTCTAGAACTATGCGCAGCAGTACTTTTGGCACGGTTGTTGATCGATGTGGCGAGGGCTATGAATATTGACAAGGACAAGGTGCACGCTTGGACTGACTCTACAGTCGTGTTGGCATGGCTGAATAGCCACCCAAGCCGATGGAAAACCTTTGTGTAATAGGGTCGCGGAGATCTTAACCACGTTAGACGCAGATCAATGGGCACATGTTTCTACAAGGAGAATCCCGCAGATTGTGCGTCAAGAGGAGTTTTAACCGTCACTATTGCCTGAAAATACTATATGGTTTCACGGACCACAATTTTTATATAATGAAAATATAGAGTACAATAGACTATTGAATACAGATATTAACATGGAAGAGAATATTAAGTCCTGTATAGCTTTAAAACAGACACCTTACAATGGAAAGATATAGTTCATTAAGAAAATTATTAAGAATAGTAGCGTTATGTAGAAGTTTCTTTTATCATATGTCAAGGGTAGAGATATACCCAAATATATAAAACGGTCAGATCTAGATGAAGCATTAAAGTGTTGTATAAGGAAATGTCAAAGAGTCGACTTCGAAGTAGAATACATGCAGTTGAAAAAAATTCACTGTTAATAAAAATAAGTAATATTAGTTCATTGTGTCCTTTTCTAGACAAGGACGATATAATACGAGTTGGGGGTAGTTACATCATGCATCATTGTCTGACAACGAAAACATCAATAGTTGTACCACATAATACACATTTTACTAAGTTGTTGATCGCAGACGCACACGATCGGACTTTACATGGTGGACCTCAGATAATGATTAACTATCTGAGATCTGCTTATTGGATATTAGGTGTAAAAAGGCTTACAAAGGAATATGTACGTAAATGTGTCATTTGTGTCAAAAATAAAGCTAAGGTTTATAATCAATTTATGGGATCACTTCCACCATCACGCTGCACACCATCGCGACCGTTTTTGTATAGCGGCGTGATTATGCAGGTCCTGTTCAAATTAGGACAACGAAGGGAAGAGGTCATCGCGCTCATAAGGTTATAGTTAGTGTTTGTCTGTATGGCCACTAAAGCCATACACCTAGAATTAGTGAGTGACATGACCACTCAGGGATTTTTAGCAGCCTTTCGTCGTTTCGTGTCCAGACAGGTCATTGTTCAAATATCTGGAGCGATAACGGCACTAATTTTGTGGGTGCAGCTAAGGAACTTCGTGAGTTATCAGCGATTCAACAAGATTGCAAAAAGCTTAGAAGATCGTAACACTACGTGGCATTTCATACCACCACATACTCCAAATTTCGGTGGACTGTGGGAATCTGCAGTGAGGTCGACCAAATTTCATTTAAAACGCGTCATAGGTAACTCAACACACACTTATGAGGAGATGAGCACGTTGTTGAGCCAAATAGAGGCTTGTTTAAATTCTAGGCCGATGACTGTAATCAATGGAGAAGACATTCATGAACCTATGCCATTGACCCCTGGTCATTTTTTAATCGGTGAACCACTTGTCACTGTTCCAGATGGGAACTATGAAAATTCTAATATCAGTTCTTTATCTCGTTGGCAGTATATACAAAAAATGGTCCAAGCATTTTGGAAACGCTGGTCCGTAGAATACGTTAGCAATTTAGTTCATAGATATAAGTGGTCGCATAAGACTCCTGAGCCTCAGATCGGTGATATAGTTCTAGTTAAGGAATTTGATATGCCGCCTGCTTGTTGGTTTCTGTACCATAGTGGAGAAACACCCGGGTGACGATGGCATCACCCGTGTGGTTACTTTACGCACTAGTAAAGTTTACTGAAGCGTCCTACATCAAAGCTCTGTGTTCTGTCAGTCAATGAAGGAAATTAGTTTATTGTACCTATTTGAGTAATTTAAATGTTTGTTTGAGTTGTTAGTTTCATAATGTGTCAAGTATAGACCATAAGTTAAATTTCAAGGTTTAAAACTTTTAGTATGCATAGTGATAGGTTTAACTATATTTTTTAATATGTCGACTGTAATTGAACAGTAAATATAAGGCTAAGGTTCATTGTAATAATTTTATTATTTAAATCAAGTGTAATACTTAATTAAGTTTACTTTGTTTGTTTACATTGTTATTTAGTAAAAGAAGTTTATTTGTTTGTAAGTTACAGTTCCTAAAGTTCATGTAAGAATTATTATTGTAATTTTTTTGAAGGACATTCTTCAATAATGTCCTTGGTGGGCGGTATGTTCAAACGTCAACCGAAATTTGAATCTGTGTCAAATAGAGTTTTAGTTCCAATTTTGTAACTAGATGGTGTTGTTAGTTTTAGTCCATTTTCTGAATCGCGGTGTTAAGATTCTCCGCCGTTGAATGACCCTCGGCGAATGTTTTATGATTGTTCAGTTCAAAAGTAGATCGCAAGAAGATTGTACCTAAGTGTTAATAACAATATACAGTTCAAAGTACATAAAACAGTGGTGTGATTGTGTAGTATCCCTGAAAAAATCCCTGTTCAGCCAGATTGGCAGTAGTTGTAAAGTTCTAGTGCGCCGTGACCCAAATTATACAAAGCCCCTGGCAGAAGCTAGTACAGTAAAGCACGATGATTGTGTTTTGTTATTAATTATAGTATCTTTTAAGTGCTATTGGTTGCAAGACATGTGTCTCTTTAATAGTTAATAACAGAGGACAAAACAAATGTAGTAACATTTAACTTCAAAAAGAAACTAATAGACAAATTTTTGTTTCTCCCAATACCGCTACAACTCCCGTAAGCCAGAATCTACAGTAGATAACAACCATGAAAGCACCGGAACACTTAAGTCCGGCGCGTCCCAGGGACATGATTTTTTTTTTACAAACATAAAAGTTCACATACACAATGTCACCCAGACCCGAAACAACAATTTGTGGATCAGTCACAGTGTTGTCCCGTGCCGGATTCGAACCCGCGACACGTTGCACGGCAGCCGGTTGCCCAGCCACCGCACCAACCGTGCAGTCAAGTTTCTGCAACGAAATGAACCAATAACAGAAATATTCACATAATACATTTCGTTTCAATTGTTCACAACTCTAGTTACTAAGAATCAAACGAGCCAAGAGCCAGTAAGATTGTTAATAATGTCTATCAATAAATGTAAATGAAAACTAACATAGAATTTACCACGCTATAGAGGAACATTATGTAACCTCGCATTATAAGAAAAAAGTAGTCTGTAACCTCAACCTTAGTCTGATCATGATTAATTAGGGCCCGGATGGCCTGGAGCGTATTGTTCATAGTGTCCCTACTAGGGCTTATAGAGGATAGACCCGAGAGAATTATTGATCAATGTGTGGGCCTATGTAACAAAGAAATCAATTTAATAATATGTGTCAAAGGTACTGACGGTGGTAGATATAATAGTAATTTATACACAAACACTTAAAAACGTTTTAAAACCCATTTAAATGATGAGGATCTTATTTCATCCAGACTTTGGACTCATAACACTTAGCCTTTCATAGCAGTAGCAGTCAAAATAACACAACAATAAAACATGTTCTAGTTAAATTCAGACCCTTTTGTTTGAATGACAAAGAGCTATGTCCTAACAAGATCTAAAACTTAAGCACTTTAGTATATGACTGAATTAAAGTATTTAGAATTTAAACATCATATGAGTACATTCTATTCTCTTAATGGTAGTCCAGTCCAATGAGATCGTTGACAACTTGAAGAGAAGAAATTCCAGTGTGATTAAACTCGACACCAGCGCCCTCTACACACGGCAGGATCTCATAAACATAGTCACTCGTAAATTGTAAAGCTTGTTTAAGACATTTACACAGAGAAATTAATTAAGATCCATTGCGCAGTGTACTTGGCGATGTGTTCCATGTCGTCGTACTCACACAGAGATGTATTAACTCTGTTATTTCTATGTTAATATTGTCGGAAAAGAAAACGGTATTTGTGAAATAAATGTTGTTTGGTCGTAATTTGTCAATGTTTAGTTTGCCGCTTGAGATATTAGCTTGTATATTAGGAAGCTCTTTGTATCGCACATACATGGCAGGGCGTGTTTAATTTCATTGTCACACAAATTTTATGTACCTTGTACTTTTAAATATATCTGTCTATTTGTTACCTTATTGGCCGAAGACACAAAAGGTTTTTAGTCTCATGAAGGTTTTTTTTAAACGTTGCCCTGCACTAGGAGTTTCTCCTATGTCGTGAGTGCGTTTACAAACATACAAGTTCACATACACATTACACCCAGACCCGTAACAAAAATCTGTGGATCACAAAAAGAGTTGTTCCGTGCGGGAATCGAACCCGCGACACGTTGCGTGGCAGTCAGTTGCCCAACGATTCGAAGATGAGTTACTGAAGCCTAAACAGTGGTGTAGGTCTCATCATTAATGTATTTAACTCGTCGAGTACCGGTTTTATAGACACAATTAAAGAGCAATAGGTCGCGGTCACCGGTGACAGCTTGGTGTTTGACAGTTTAAATACACCTTTGTACAATAAACGTATGATGTAATATTTTGCATACATTCGCTCACTCAATAAAACCACTCCACTTATCTACATACTGAACCGGTATATAGGTTCAATCTAAGACACAGATCTAAGTGACTAACAGGTGTCCCTATACAAAATGTCCCACATGCGTGTACGCAGTGAGAGTTGATCCACTGCTTACATAACACGTGAACCGATCGTACGTAACAACCGGTCCGCTGCCTGACTATCTAACCGCTAACCGTAATGGTTAAATTAAAACTATCTCGTATTATAATTAATGTGGTATTAATTTTGTTGATGAGGTCATTAAGTATGTCGTTTCACTCGTCTAGGGGGTATTGAGTTTGAAGTATCTTTCTTATTATATGAATAGCCATAATCGAATATTATTAGTACTTTAAAAAAATAACATCCTAGGTATGTTTAGGACTCTAGGTACCCAGTATATAACAACAATTTATTAGTTATCTATGATAAAACGTTTATCTGCCATCTCATCTTATAAATAAATTTTATTTGAGAAAGTGCGTTCAAAAAATTAAGCCTTTCTTTTTTTGATTATTGAATACTACATTTATAAAAACATAGTAGGTATTACATAGCTACGATATTACTTAGAGTATGTTTTAACTGATTGGATTGATAAAGAAAAACAATTCGTTTGAAAGAGCTTTCACGAGCGACGTCCAAACATGGAGTTGTATTATCTCATATGTTACTTAATTTATTTCGTCGTCACTGACTGGAGATCATTTTCACATATTACGTAGATCAAGACGAAAAACAATTTAAATGATATTCACTTTCACAAGACACATCACATGTAGACAAGGTTCTTCCACTCACTTAACATTCTCTTTGATCCTGTTAATTACCGAAGTAACGTGGCCTATTGTAGCTACTAATAGGGTTTAATTAAAACTTCGTATTAGTGCTTGAACTGCTGGTTCGTAATATATTTGTTCTGGTTGATCTCAATACATACAAAAAAAATATCTGTCTTAAGTAAGTCGTTGTAACGAAACCATAGCTCGATTTTAATCGCGGCAACGCCATCTAGTTACAAAAAGTGAACTAATTAATCAATATCAATTTTATGATTTCGTTACTTTGATTTCGTGTTGGGTTTTGGTCATTAACATACCGCCCACCAAGGACATTATTGACGGAATGTCCTTCTCAATGATATAATTTCTTAACACAAAAATAACAATTTGATCTTATATTACATAACAAACATGAATTTCATATCCTAAGTTGACATAAAGGTTCCCTTAGATAATAAATAAAATAACAAAATTTGTACAGATAATTTGCAAATTTGCAAGTACAAATTATGTATAACAAAACTTGTATAAATTGATCTAAACAGCTAAATAAAACAAAACTTAACATAATGTAAAAATAAAACAAAAAAGTAATTTTAAAATGTGCAAAAAGTAAACTTAAAATTGTAACAGTACTACTAGACTAGACTAAGTTGTCATAAGTTGATCTTAATTGCAAGACCTCAATCGGTTACTGGTAGAATGCACAGCTTGGAAGTCGGTCGTTTGATGGTGGATAATTTTGTTTTTAAAGTAACGACTCGAGTTAAGTTATCACTTCCGGGATGCTTTTCTGTAATTCGACCTAGTAACCAACGACTTGGTGGCAAATCATCTTCCTTTATTAACACAATGTCGCCTATCTTTGGTTCTGGAATCTTGTTCGACCACTTGTACCTATGCATAAGATTACTTAAATACTCCTGGGACCAGCGTTTCCAAAATGACTGAAGCATTCTTTGAATATGCTGCCACCGAGTTAAGCTGCTAACAGTTGTACTTTCATAACTAGCATCGGGCGCATGTACTATCGGTTCACCAATTAAAAAATGCGCGGGTGTCAATGGTATTGGTGCACCAGGGTCAGTAGTATTCACAACACTTATTGGACGTGAATTCAAGCATCCTTCTATTTGGCGAGTAATGTGGCCATCTCTTCATAAGTAAGAGTGGAGTCACCAATCACTCGCTTGAGGTGGAATTTTGTGGATTTCACCCCTGCTTCCCATAAACCACCAAAGTTAGGGCTGTGAGGAGGGATGAAATGCCATTCAGTTCCACTTGACGCCATGTGATCTGCTAACATCGCTTCATTAGACGCTAGCTGTTTTAGTTCTCTGGCAGCACCTACAAATGTAGTACCATTATCACTCCATATTTTGGAGCAATGACCTCGTCTGCTGACAAACCGTCGGAATGCGGCTAAAAATGACTGAGTGCTCATGTCGCTAACCACTTCCAAATGAAGTGCGCGAGTGGACATACACACAAAAAGACAAATGTAACCTTTATAGGAATGATGTCCACGCCCTTTGGTTGTCCTAATATTAATGGGTCCCGCATAGTCCACGCCACTATGTAAAAATGGTCGTGCTGGAGAACACCTAATGCTTGGCAGAGACCCCATTAGTTGGTTTCTGGTACTGGCTTTATGTCTTACGCAGATGACACATCTACGAACATGGCCCTTTACTAGGTTCTTGACGCCTATTATCCAGTAAGCTGATCTTAAATAATTTGTCATTAGTTGTGGACCACCGTGAAGCGTCTTTAAATGAGCGTCCGCGACTATGAGTTTAGTTAGATGAGTAGAACCAGGTAGAACTATCGGATGCTTGGTCTGTTCCTCTAATGAAGCCCTCTCAAGTCTACCCTGCACTCTAATTTATGCCCTTCTCGTCTAAATAAGGGCTTAGTGATTGAAGTTTGCTAGACTTCATTTGTAAATAGCCTTTTTCTTTTAGTTGTAAATATTCCTCTGTATATACTTCCCTTTGTCTGTCTTATGCAACATTCTAGAGCGGATTCTATTTCAGTTTTTTGTAAATATATTTTATTACTCGAGCTACGTTTTAGAAATCGTCGACAATACGCAATTACTTTGAGTAATTTTTGTAAACAAGAATATCGCTCAAAAATAGAAACGGTTTCTGGCACTACCGATACATAGATTTTTATTGATTCTTCCAAATTATCTTGTAATCCTGTAGGTCTGTTGTAATCAATAATTTCGTTACTGAGGAATGGAGGCCCACAAAACCACATTTGATGGTTTATCAATACGCTAGGCAACAATCCCCTTGAGGCACAGTCTGCAGGGTTGTCCTTGGTTTTTACATGAAACCACTGCGATGCCTTCATGGTTGTCAGTATTTCCGAGGTGCGATTAGCCACAAATGTTTTCCACCTGCTAGGATGACTGTTTAGCCACGACAATACAACGGTGGAATCAGTCCAGGCTTTTACTCGTTCTCTAGAAATATTGAGAACATCTGCTGCCTCAATCAATAATCGTGATAACAAGACTGCTCCACACAGTTCCAGACGTGGTATACTGACCTGCTTGACAGGAGCCACTCTAGTTCGTGCTACCAGCAACGAAACGTGTACTCCATCTACGGCATTTAGTACTCGCAAGTAAACAACTGCTGAATACGCGATTTTGGAAGCGTCACTGAAACCATGAAGCTCCAACTCATCCTTAGACGTACTTCGAAGCCATCGAGGGATTCGAATCTTCGTCAGCAGTGACAACTCTTCACGGTAAGTATTCCACTCTTGTACTAGTTCCTTATTTAATGCTTCATCCCATGTAACACCTGCAAGCCATAACCTTTGGATGAACGTTTTCGCTAACACCACACTTGGTGCTAACCAGCCTAGAGGGTCAAACAATCTGGCTATGTCCGATATAACTTGTCTTTTAGTTACCGGTGCTGTCGTCAGTGGAGGAAGATTCACGGTGTATTGGAAGCTATCGTCGTTCCGGTTCCAGGTAAGACCTAGTATTTTTATTGTACTATCTAATTTTATTTCTAAATTCTTATTCTCTTTATTTATAGGATCTGTTTGTTCTACTTCCCCTTCCGTTTCCTTCATTTGATCTATTATTTTCATGATTTCCTGATTGTTACTATTCCATTTTTGCAGAATGAATCCTCCTTTTTTCAGTAATACATTTATCTGTTTAAATATGTCTATGCCTTCTTGTACACTGTCACTCCCGGTCATCAGATCATCCATATAAAAACTATTCAATGTTATGTCTGCCGCTAAAGGATAATTGTCTTTTTCATCATATGCGATTTGGTGAAGAGTTCTTACCGCTTGATATGGAGCCGAAGCGGTACCAAAAGTCACAGTGACCAGCTCATAATCTCTGATTGGCTTATCAGGGCTGTCCCGCCAAAGAATCCTTTGGAACATGGCGTCTTCGTCAGCAATTCTAACCTGTCGATACATCTTTATTATATCGGCCACTAAACCAATCGAGTGTGTCCTCCACCTTAAAACAGTATGTCTTAGGTCTGCTTGTAGAGTTGGTCCGACCATCAGCGTATCATTCAGGGAAATACCTTTTTTATTTTTTTCAGAGGCATTAAATACCACCCGAACCTTCGTAGTTGTCTTGTCATTCCTTACTACGGCGTGGTGTGGTAAGTATACCGCTTGATCTTTTTATCGTCCCCTTCCTTTACAGGTCGAAGATGTCCTAATTGTAAGTATTCGTTTATTACTTCTATGTATTTGTCTCTTAAGCATGTGTCTTTAATCAATCTTTTTTCTAATGACTTGAGTCTCATTTCAGCAATGTATCTTGAACCGCCAGCCTTGCAAGCAGGATCACTATCGCGAAATGGTAAGCGTACTATATATCTCCCTGTAGCATCCCTTACTGTAGTTTTGGTATACAGCTCTTCACACCTTTGCTCCTCAGGACTTAAGATTTTTTTTGAACTTGATTCTTTGCACTGCTCTTCGATCTCCCAAAATTTTCTTAGAAGATTGTCCTCGTTAAAATGTGCACAATTGACACTTATATTTTTAGGAAGATGCTGCATTTCTTATCGTTTAAACTGACTACTAACCCAGAAAGGATCCATCCTAAAGCAGTGCTCTGAGCGATGAGAGTACCAGTTGGACTTTTCACGATGCCTTCCTTAACAATGGAACCGTAGACATCCGCTCCCAATAGAATATCAATTCTGTTGGGAGTATTGAAATCTGGATCTGCTAAAGATAAGCCATGGGTATCGATCCACTCAAATGTGCTTATATCTGTGCTCCTTTCGGGTAAGTATGACGTGATCTTAGTTAATACGTACGCGTTAATTTGTAATTGGAAATTGTCATCTATTTTAGATTTAATTGTAAGAGTGACCATATACTTTGTAGTTGAACTATTTTTCCTAGGCCAGTAATAACACCACGAACAGGAATCTTTTTCAGTTTTAGCAATTGTGCCGTAGCCTCAGTAATAAAACAAGCCTGAGACCCCTGATCAAGTAAGGCACGGACGGTTATAAACTGACCCGTCTTGGACTCTGCTTTGATTAGCGCAGTAGCCAACAAAACTTGTCTAGGCTTCGAGATTTTACCAGTGGATAAACAAGCAACTATCTGACTATCGTTAGTTGAATTACTATCGACAGCAGACTTAGTTGCAGTACTTTGAACTTGGCTATCATTTTCTCTGTTGAGATGTAACAAGGAATGATGCCTTTTTTTGCAAATTCTACACGACATTTGCTTTTTGCAATCGTACATTGTATGGTTGCTGCCCAAACAATTAAAGCAGATTTTATGTTTTGCAACAAATTCCCGTCTATTATCTACTGACTTGTTTCGCGAATTTCTTACAGAAGCAAAGTTTGTGCGACTCAGAGCAATACTCGCAAAGCATGTTGGATGTCTTTGTCGTTAACATTACCTTTGGACTATGAGCGTGTGAAATATTACTGCCCTGGTGAGTTTTCTTTGGCTCTAAAAACTCTAATGCACGGAACCGACTTTCTACTAGAATTTCTTAAATTGCTCAAAGGTGGGCAACTCGTTACTAGAGTCATTTGAAATGCTAAGTTCCCACTGTTTACGTGTTTCGTTATCAAGTTTAAAAGTTACAATATGAATCACAATGACATCCCAAGTGGTAACGTTAATTTTTAAGTTTGTCAAAGCACTCAAACAATCTGTTGTTGTGTCCAACAACTCTTTTAAACCTGACGCTGATTCTACGAGTAACCGTTTTTGACCGAATAGCCTTTTCAAAATGCAATTAGTGAGATACTTTTTATTAGCATAACGCCTTTCCAGTTGCGACCAACATTGACTATAATTAGCATCTGTGATAGGTGTATGCCTAATTAATTGTTCAGCTTCACCAGTAAGATGTCCTTTCAGATAATGCAGCTTTTGTACATTATCTAAGGAAGGATTATTATGAACTAAAGAGGTAAACAAATCGTAAAAGGTAGTCCATTCACTATATTTCCCCGAAAAGGTAGGAATTGAGATTTTTGGCAGTTTAACCAATGAACTTGTTGCTTTGGACATTGTGTTTGATTCGCTACCCTGTTGTGCTATAGGTTCCTTTACGTTTAATTTATTTAAAGTTGATTTCATAGCACATTTATGTTATGTAGGTATCTTCAGTAGTGTCGTACATATCCACAACCTTTTGACTGATATCTTCTAATTTATAGGTTTTATAAAGTTGAGATTTGGTATCCTTGAATGATGACCAATCCTTTTCTAATAATTCGAGTTTTGTTTCTATGTATTCAACCGTTAATCTATCTTTAGGACTCTTCTTATAATTAGTGAATGCCCTTGTCATCACACTCTGAAGATCCTTCATAACGTTTATTTGACCTTCCATTTTTACGTAACAAATAAAATAAGACTAGTAAGAATAAACCGTTACACAAGTAAATTGATAGAAGTTTGTAAATAATGTCTAACAACAATAAATAATTTGATTTAAAAGTTAATCAAACTGCATGTACACAAATCATAACAAACAAAAATTTTATATGTCCAAAACCATCGAAATTTTTCTAAGTCCTAAATAAATCACTAAATTTTACAAGTGTTTTGGATTTAAATTCTGGCGGATTTCGGGCATAGGTTCCCCGTTCCCCCGTTTTTATTGAAATTATTCTAAGTCCTTAACTAACATGCACAAATTTTACTAGTCTCAAATATACATTAAAGTTAAAATAATCTTTGATATAAAGTTCAATTTGGCTTGGCAAAGATCGTTCTGCGTTAGTCACTTGAACTATTTATGAAATATAGATAGTACTCACAATATTTAACTTCACTCACTGAACACGGATGGTGCAGGTCGCGCCCTCTGCGACGTCACTCGGCGTGGATGGTACAAGTGGCGCCCTCTGCGGCGTCGCTCGGAACTTCAAATATAGGCTGCTGTCACTGCGCACTGCAACCGTTTCTTTGACGACGACCTCTCGAAGAATGGACTGCGTTGATTCATGTGGCGCCCTCTGTGGCCACTTGTTGAACTATACTCCACAGCAACTGAGCTCGCCAACTTGCTGGGCGATGCTTCTGCGGGGTGCTCAGTATTCTTGCTGCAGCGATCCACTGCGAATACTCGAGCTTGTGCCACTGGCACGGTTGAACTCAAAAATTCAGACAGTACTGCGTCTGATCCAGGGTCGAAGGACCAATGTTAATTACCGAAGTAACGTGGCCTATTGTAGCTACTAATAGGGTTTAATTAAAACTTCGTATTAGTGCTTGAACTGCTGGTTCGTAATATATTTGTTCTGGTTGATCTCAATACATACAAAAAAAATATCTGTCTTAAGTAAGTCGTTGTAACGAAACCATAGCTCGATTTTAATCGCGGCAACGCCATCTAGTTACAAAAAGTGAACTAATTAATCAATATCAATTTTATGATTTCGTTACTTTGATTTCGTGTTGGGTTTTGGTCATTAACAGATCCTAAAACCACGAAAATTAAAACATAAAATAATTAAACAAAACATCTTGTAAGCCAAAAGGAATATAAAAATAATTGTGAAAGGAGTGTCCAAATTCCGGCCGGCCGAGAAAGGGTCGAAGCGTTAATTTGAGAGGCTTAGGGCGAAACCGGGCGCCATGACAAATTCACGTAAATATTTAGGCTGCGACTCACGCCCACAAAATATTTTATGACCACAGAAATTATTTTGTGACCGCAAAACAACATAAAACGCTGTGATACATTCAATGTTTATATTTCATACATTATGTATTATAATATTCAATAAACTATAGAACAAACAATTTTACTTGAAATTGTTAAATCGTACATCGTCACAAGTACAATAAAATTTTTTTGTAAACTGTCAGAGACATAAAGCACAAACACAATACCCAGTAAATAAGAAAAAGATCAATTGACGTGCCCTTTGGCAATAGTAGTTTACATAATCATAGAGGTTGCGTCTCATAAACATAAATGCGTGATCATTACCTGTCATCAATTTGCTATAAAGAAATCTGTGTTTGAACAAGCACACCGCACGACTGAGCACAAGATAATCCCGTGACCTAGTGACCTTAAAAACCTGGATAATGACCGTCATTATAAAAATAGAATTTCCTAGAAAGTTATATAAGTAGAAATGGAATATTAGATTGATGGTCCACAAATATGTTGCGTAAGAATTAATAATTCAATGCTTGCCCTCTGGTTAGAAGTCGGGTCGTAAAAACGCCAAAGTAGTGGGAGCCCTGCGATATATTTCTCCAAATATATGTATTACGTGTTATAACTTGGAAGCCGGAATTATATCGAGTTCATCAATTATTGGCATCACTTGAGGTTATAGTAAATTACTTAGGACGGTTAACGTCTGCTTCGTTTATTGCGTCTAGCCGTGGTTTAGCTTCCAAGGTTAACAACGGCTATTAAATAAATACTTCTTAATTTATCAATGAAATAATTATGTTTGTCTATTTGATTAAATACGTCTCTATTTGATTTGTCGTGGTTAATTTAAATTCTAACTGATGTTAGATTTGTCAAACTAGCAAATATTATTATACTAGTGAGATCATTTTTTCGACAAAATAGTACAAATTAGTTATTATGTTTTTCGGCTTACTCACGCGGAATTCGACTTGGCGTGGCTTGAAACTAGACAAGTTCCTCGTTGAATTGGTTCTTGAGTAAGCCAAAACATAATAATAGCATAATAATTAATTTTGTATGTCTCGCAAAAGTTATAATGTAAAAATAGTACAAAGTATTCATAAAACTGCTATTTAAAGCTCCTGTAGTTACAGTATTTACTCAACGCCTGGGCCTTTAAGCTTCAGTCATTAGACAGTAATACCGTCACAATTAATCGTCAGACGTCACATCCGCCGCCATTTTATATTTTACATCTGTTAGTATTTATGAATTTCCTAGATTCTGTTTAATGGGCACTAACATGGAAGCTGGGTAGCTTCTACATCCTGTACCAAAAGTGAAAACTAAGAACAGAATAATGACAAGGGGACGGACAAGAATCCGAGGAGAATAAGAAAAATATTTATAAAAAAAAATATATTTAATATCAGGCCAAAGGGATAGGCAGAGGTGTACATTACGGCACGTAATGCTATTGTACAATGTAGCACCCACTTGGATGTAATGATTCCCCTGTAATAGGGGATGAGCCTATTGCCATATACCGGGCACATTTTCAGACTCCTTGCTTCGACTGAGAATTTTTTTAAATTCCATTAATGCTTTGCCCGACCCGGGAATCGAACCTGAGACCCCTTGCCCGGCAGTCGCACTAGCGACCACTCGGTTAACGAGGTAGTAGGTAATATATTTTAACGCAGTACACACTAAATGTTACAAACTTAAATGTCAGAAATTACTGTTTAGTAAGTACTTAGCATTCTAAATAATTAAAACAACTTACAAATAATTTTAAATTTCATAGTGAATTAAATAATTTAATTAGCACTCCAAGATTACTAGATGTGAAAAAATAAATAGCTGAATCACTAATTATTATAAAGCCTTATTTTTTTATCTACTTAGGTCCTACATGCAATAGACCCGTGTCACGAATGCGTTAATTAAAATTCCACTTTAAAAGTTTAGCAATAAGTCATAATTCTCACTCTTCATTTAGTTCCAGTTATAGTTATGCGTACACGATGTCATCACGAAATTCTTCTATTTTATATCTGAGAACCCGTGCATTACACAAGAGGGACTTGTAAGTTGCAGAAATATCTTTCTTAAATACATTGTTTCAATAGAATATGATCGAGTAGTCCCTAGTGCGACTGCGGAGCAAGGGATTTCTGATTCGATTCCAGAGTAGAGAATAGTATTATTGAATATTTTCTACTTTCCAAAGGTAAATCCCAACAACATGGGTCTGCAAAATAACTTAACCCCTCACAAAATGACAGATAAAAATGGATCCTATTTAATCCGCACCTCTGTCTACCCCTTCACGGATTAAAGGCATGATGATAGGGTACAGAGACGGCGCAGTTGTTGTGTAAACAGTGTTTGAAACTAAGTTGTGTGGCCCACGGTCCCACGCCCACAGCCCACGAGCTGCAACTCAAACATTGCCCACTGCACTGCGAGAGTATATCGCTCTCATATTTTGAACTAGAACTTAGTTTCACTCATTTACCTACTTTATAAAGAGTAATGAGGTTTCAAAGAGGCTGTTTGCACTCCTACGTGTTTTATATTTGTTGAATTGTGTCTATTTCCTTTTTTTTTGAACGTCTTGTCAAAGTCAAAATGCTATTAACTACTCTTGTTAGTACAGAAAAAGGTTTTAACGTCTCATTTACAAATTACCTAATAGAGGTAAATTCACAGATATATACACAGCACAGATTATTATTTTATTCTGGCGACCACCACATCTTGCATACGCTATACAATAAATAAATTAGTTACTAAGTGAATGTGTATTTATAACTTTTCTCAACTCAGGATAATTTTAGACGGTCAAACACAATAATTGTTAACTTTTCATTCAAAGTTATAAACTACAATGGGCACAAGGAAACAGTAATTCTATGAAACCAATTCATTAATACAATGTTATGAAACAGAACACATCTCGTTTTACTCCCAGTTGGAGAAATACTTAAACTTAGATTATTCTAAAAACAGTATCGCAAAGTTATCAGTGCAAATGGGCCGCCCACTCTGCGCTACTTAAATCAGTGGAAACATACGGAGCGTTTCATTTGAGGCAGACACTTGAATGCGTAAAAAAGGATAATTAGAGGCGGCTCTTTCAGATTGACATTTACTATATTCTTGTAAAGGTCATTCTTTTCTATTGCAAGTAAACGGGTCCTCACTAATTATGAAGTGGATGTAGTTTTAATATATTTATCCACAAACACATACTGAAATCAAATCAGATATTAGACAGTTTCTTCTTGTAGTTAATAACTTATGACCGTTTGGATAACTGTCTTTTTTCTTCTTTTTTTTTCTTCTCCTCTTATAATATCTTCTGATTCACTTCGATGCGGATACCAAGACAGTTACTCATGTTCCTGGGACGCGCCGGACTTCAGTATTCCGGTATTTTCATGGTTGTATCTACTGTAAATCCTAGCTTACAAGAGTTGCAGCGGTTATAGGAGGTCGTGGCGGGCTCGTGCCATTGAAAAAATTAAAAGTGGGTGTAACATAATCCAGTGGCATTAAGTACCGTAATGTACACCTCTTCCTATCCCTTCGGGGACAAAAGGCGTGATGTTATGTAATGAAAAATTAAAAAACTGTCTTTATTATCTCTTTCTCTGGAATACACAAATCTCAGGCGTTCACTTTCAGAATTTCTCCTCCTATAATTCTAAAGTAGTAAAACATAGCTCCGTATCCTCGACCCTCTCTTTTTATGTAAGAGAGGTTATCTGTCCGTCTGTCCTCGCGTCTATCTACTGAAGTGGACCGCTCCCTGCCTCTCTTCTTATAAAATGATAAAGAACACTGAGGAATCTTAGCATATTTTTTACATTTACGTAAAATTTATTAAACCTTGAAATAAATTCTTGGAAAATGTGGTAAATAGTCTTTCATTTCTTTCTATGTCAGTGTACCACAGACTTTGATAACAATAACTTGGTTATTAATCATCAAAATGATCAACTTTCATCTTTATCTCAAGGGTTCACAGTCCATGATAAAGTGCATTTGCAACCCATTTAAAAGGAAAGTTCGATTTACCTTCTAACAAATCAAATATAACCAATTTACAAACACTACAACACTTTAATTTTGTCTCAGTTTTTTTAGAGAATGTATGTGTACTATTGTGTACACAAGCATAGATCTGTTGTCTGTTATGATATCACTAGTAAAATTAATGACAAGAAAACATTTATGTAGGCGCTAGGCAAATTCAAAACTAACATGCCGAAGTAAGCGTTAGATACGTCTCTCGAAGTCCTATCCTTTACTAGACTTACAATTTTCATTATATGGAGGATAAATAAGATGTAGAAAGCAATAATAACGGTAATATTTGCTCCAATTACGATTACTTATTATGGAAACGTAGCCTCACTCCTAAAGTGTCGAATAATGAATGTCCAAATACTCAAACGTTACTCTATTATAAGTCGCGTTTAAATATAGTTCTGTTAGTACAAATTCTTTGTAAAATCACAGAATGGCACGATTTTTAATTACAACTTAAAATTCGGGTGTTCCTCTCGTAACTGTTTGAGATAATTCAACTAGTTTCAAGCCACGCTTGGGTCTCATATCTAACGTCACTTATTAACACTGCTAACAGCATTTTACCTAGGTACTGAATAATATTTGTGGTGTATGTCAGTGATAAAGATTCTCTAGATATCTCAAATTCTCATAAATACAAAGAAAGTAACCTCGTTTACTCAGTTTCCTCGCAGTACCTGAAGTTCACAGTAGAGTGATGAGTTGAGAGCCGCAATGTTTTTACTAGATACAAAACTTCCTAAGTTTCGGCGCAACATTAATTTTAATCTCGGAATTAAGACAGTTACCGCGGTAACAATGATGCATTGTGCCGGCAGACAATAATTTCACGGGTGCAAAGTACGCAATGTACATGATTTATATTTTTAATTTCGTTTTAATGAGTGAATGGAGTTTTATGCGCGGTCGATTATTTTGCTAAATAGTGGCCGTAAAATGTTCACAATGTGGGTTTATATGCTTTTACATAAATGTCAATGTGCTGTGATATAAAAGGCGCGTTATTATATTAAAACTATCAATTGACAGTTTCATTGGCTGTCGGTTTCATTGTTATTGTGAACATTTATTGAATGCTATTTACGGGACACATATTAAAACCTATTCTTTAGTGACTGCTGCCCGTGACTTCGTCCGCGTAGAATATGAATTTAAGAACATAACTCTTTTTTGTTTATATGATTCCAAAATAAAAGTAGCCTATTTTTCTCCTTAATACATCAGTTACTAGCCAATAAAAGTCTTGCAAAATCGGTGCATCCATTCCAGAGATGAGTCATAGTAAAAAAAGTTATTGTGGTATGGGTATCGTATGTATATTCATGTATGTAGCTTTTTTTTAATAAAAAAAAAAACTTTGCACCACATTAGGATTTTCTTCTGTGTCGTGGGTACGTTTACAAACATACAAGTTCACATACACAATGACACCCAGACCCGAAACAACAATTTGTGGATCACACAAAGTGTTATTCCGTGCGGGAATCGAATCCGCGACACGTTGCACGGCAGCTGGTTGCCCAGCCACCGCAGTCGAACATAAAAAGCGGTTATTTTAATATTACAAACAGACACTCCAATTTTATTTATCTTTCTAGATTATACATACAATAGTCATATAATTTCTAGGAGAAAAGATTTAAACAACAGTAACAACTTAGCCCAACAGTATTCTTACCTTAGAAAAACGTGACTTAAGATCTTACACCTTAACTTACTTAAACAATGTCTCATAATCGAGAGAGGGTAGACAGTGAGAGTGGCTATTACCGCATAGCCATAGTAATATACGTCACAGAGTGAGGGCTACCATAGCCTGTGAGACTGTGACGTTATGGCCGGGCGTCCAGCGTTTTGTTACCACATAAGTACGGTTGCTAACCTCGTACATGATGTGACACGAAAGAGTACCATGATTTTATTTTACTTTCATTATTCTTGTTTCTTTGTGGCTGAATGGAGAAAAAATATTATAGTAACAATGAAATAAATACCTACTCAAAATATTATAGTAACAATGAAATAAATACCTACTCAAAATATTATAGTAACAATGAAATAAATACCTACTCAAAATATTTCCTAACACAAACAATTCAACCGAATAACCATTAAATTGTTTAATAAATATTTATTTATTTATTTATTCAACAATTAAACTAAAACAATAATTTACTGCTTATAGTTATAAATACTTTTATATCGGTTTATTTATCGTGGCAACTTCACACCGCGGTGCAGCCCCGCCACGGCCGGCGAATTTAATAAATTGCATAAACTTCGTCCACTGCAGGCATCATTGTATTGTACGCAGCTTTGCTAGGAGCTAGAGAAACTATTGAAACTAAAATTATACCTTATACTATACAAAAATATATGTTTTTATAATAACTATCATGAGACACACTAAATTGACTAAAATCGCGGTTTTTTTTTATTTAATTTATTTAGGGTTTTTGGTTAAAATTAACACATCAAACCCATTGTTCCTTATAACTGTTAACTATCGTGAAACATACTAAATCAAGTAAAAACGCGGATTACTCACGTGAATATACTGAGAAAAGCTCTACTAGTTTCGAACCACAGAGGGGTTCTTCCTCATGAGCAGCGTGCGCGGTCGCGGCGACAAGGCGTAGCTCACTAATTCTTAAAACTTCTGATTTAGCTACTACGTTGGAGAATCCATCTCGTTTTTTATGGAATAAGCCGGTAAACGAGCAGACGGATCACCTGATAGTAAATAACCGGCGCCGCCCATAGATGCCTGCAAAACCAGATGTTTGAGGATTGCTGTGGTTTCGAGGATTAGCGAGATTTGAGAGGGGTAATTGGGGCTCCGGTAACCTTACTGACTTGACGAAACACAACACAAGCGTTGTTTCACGTCGGTTTTCTGTGAGGCCGTGGTATCTAGTCGAACCGGCCCATTCGTGTCGAAGCATGATTTTTCCACACTTAAACTCGTATGTGCAGATACATTGAATATTGTTGCTTCAGTGTATTCTATTTGGCCTTTTCTTAAAAGGGTAAACTCTTACTGACTAAAAACCATTCCATTCATCCTGTTACTATTCTAGTCCACAGTCCCGCAACCCGTTAAGTCTTCCGCGACACATTAGTCTGGACTTTGGCTAGACCCTGACTTACTTCTATAGGAGTTGCAGTGGGCGGCTTGTTTCTAGTCTAGAAGCATCTATGTGTCTAGATCTATTCATAGCTGAAGTCTAATAGTTAATGTAGTGGATAACAATTCTTCTTTGAGTGTTACTCTGTATGTATTATTGAGACATCGTTACCACAATATTGTCTACGAAATAGACAGTAGTACTCATACTAGCTATACTATTATAATAGAAGTGGCCGATTTGCTAGGTCATTGTAAAGTTACGAGTTTACAATTCGGCTCGGGACTAGCTCGGGACAATTCCCCGCGATCCGCGATAGACCGCGTTTTGCATATTAACGCGGTCGCCTATTCCACGCACTTTTTGCGCAGTCTAAACGCTAACAATATCGATAGATGAGTTCGGATTACTTCGGCTGCGGTCGTATTGTTTCGGCCATTGTTTTAGCCTATTCTGTTGAATTAGCAGTCCTTTTGATCATGATTTATTTCGAAATTGTGGAGACAATAATAATGCTACGTACAGATCTTCAATTAAAGCAAGGGTTTGAATTTTGCGTGTTTTCGAGGTAAGATAAGGACTCTTGGGTATATAAAGTAAAATTAATGACTACAATACCACGAATCGCAAACAAAAAACAGTATGACTACGAATTAATGAACCCTCAATACAACGACTTGGTAACTATAAGAACATATTCCACGAAGGTCCACAAATACAAACAATCAGCCAGTAATAATTTATCTCTGGGGTCCTATTTTAGCTCACTCAGTATTTACAATAAAGTAAAGAAAGTGTCCCACAGTCGCTACTAGCGCTGCTCTATAAACCCGACCGAAGTCCTCCGAACCTCGAACTTTGCGAACAAACAGTGAACAGAGATTGTGCACTCTATTTCGGTTTTTTCTCAAGTTCGAAGTTGTTCGAAGTGCAGGAGTAGGAACAGGGTAATTTTTAGTCAATAAGAATCTGGCACTCCATCCCCTCCCGCCTCAGGCGGAAGAAGTCATTCGATGATGTTCCCAACTTAAAAAAAAATACAAGCCACCTACCTCTTACCACAATACCATCTACCTCTTCAAACTCCCAAAAAAATACATTGACTGCACGGTTTTTTTTAAGGGGGGAAAATCATCGTATGACTGCTCCCGCCTGGGTGAGGCGGAGGGAGTGTCAGATTCTTACTGACTAAAAACCACCCCGTTCCTTCTCCTGCACGTCGAGCCGAGCCCCGGTTACCCGTTAGGTTCTCGTTAACAGCGACCGACCACTGACTGTTTCTAGACGAGATCCAATTTCGGACATAAAGTTTTAATGATCCATAAAATTGTTGTTCTGGATGTAATTGTGTGTTGTCGTCCTGTGATCCGTGACCCACGGCATAGGAGATAATACAAGGTGGGGCCATGTTTTCTAAAAATTAACTAAAGTTTCTATTGATACTATAATACAAGTACCCAATACTTGAATCCACATGGTACATTACGCGTGTCACATGAGCCAAGTATGGCAACACTACAACACCAGTAATTAAAGATTGTCAGTCCGCAGTGTTGCCACAGTTAGTCGTTTCGCGTTATCGCCGGTTAAGTGACACTTCACGCTCGATTTGCATTGTGTCACACACAGTAATGAACTGAAACAATGTAATACACTGAGGTATGGATTACGTTACTGTGACATGTGGTAATGTAAAAATTCTTTTTTTAAACGACTTCAAAAAATAGGAGGTTCTCAGTTCGACGCAAATCTCGCAATTAGCTGAACCAATTTAGCTGTGGTTTTCAGCAAAGTGCTTGTTACACTTAGGAGAAGGTGTTAGTATATCAATAAACCGATTTAAAAAAGAGGGGGTTGAAGTCGGTTATTTTAAACATAGTTTATAAAAGAATTATTTTGAAAAGATTTGTGCTCCTTACTATAATATCTTCCATTGCTGTGGTAGCATTTATTTAAAAAAAATTATATAGGTACGTATAGATAACACTCAAATTGATTGAGCAAAAATTGGTTCTATCCGAGATTGAAGCCAGAGACGTAGAAGCGTTGTATTCAAAAACTTATTCACAAATCCTTTTCATTTCTTGGGACCTATCGAGACTAGCCATAAATAGGAAGTAAAAGTACTTAATCGTAAACATAGAAAATGGGTTTATTGAAATGATTTGACATTTCGTTTGAAATTAAGGAAGCTCAATACGGTACAATTCAAATTGATTTCAGGAAACATTTCGATATTTATGTGCAAATACTAAATTACTTATGTTAGGTTTCTGAACTTTGAACCTATTACTTATGTTTCCTGTGCAATAAATAAGATAATAATTGACGTGAAGCAACGCTTGCATTGTGTTTCATCGTGTGAGTTAGGTTACTGAGGTCCGATTACCCCTCTCCCTGAATCCCCAACAATCCTCGAAATCCTAATCCCTAAAAGACCGGTAACGCACTTGTAACGCCTCTGGTGTTCCAGGTATCCATGGACATTCCATAAAAATATATTATTCATTAGTTCAGAAGTTCTTAGAAGTGTAAATCGCGAAGTACCTACTATAAACTGGCGGTGCGTAATCGGGCTCTGAAATGAATATGATACAAGTTAAAGGCCTTTGATAGCGTTCTATGGTTTCTGCCAACCACGAGAAGAAGTCGTGAATATGTTGTACATTTTATAGTAAAATTATTACATATAAAATAACTATGTTTATGTTACATATTGAACAGGTAACTAGTCTTTAACACGACCCGACCCGGCTCCGGAAACACCTCGTTCCCTCACAATTCCCTCGCGTTATCCTCACAGTACTACTTGAAAGAGGGCTGACGGTATACACAGATACACACTGTTAGCTTCATTACGACACTCTGAGCACGAGGTGCGGGCAGACACCGAGGTCAAAGCTTTGATAAACTCATTATAAACGTAGAAGAGATTTATTTTTAAATGTGTCTCTTAATTTGTATGATTGTTTTATGGTGTGTTTTTCCTTTTCCTCATTTATTTAGAAGAGACTTATGACTGGAAATTATAAGAGAAGTGACCAATGCATTTTATATCGACTATATTTAAATGAGAGTGCCTCGTTGACCAAGTGGTACGCTACTGCTACGATAGATGAATAGTCTCACGTATTAACAACATAGCAAGAACGATCCACTATAATTTACTATGTACCGTAAACAATAATCTCTTTCACTACAAACAATATATTTATAAACATGGTTGTTTGAATTACACTTGTATAATATTATGTATATGTTTAAAAACACATTTACAAAACAACATATTATTTGTATTAATACCTATGTGAGTAAAAGTATATTAGTAAACACTCCCTTCACAAAGTAATATTATTAGACCCATGTAATATGGGGCGAGCTCGTACCAAAAAACATTAAGGAAACGTTCCCTTTCATACTACATTCATGACATTCTCAAATGTAAAAAGATCACTGAAATATTCACAAAGTAAATCACAATTTACTCCTTTTTATTTGATCAGCATTCATTCGCGTCTTGTATTAATAAAACAAAAAGTTCCAAATTATTTTGTCACAAGAAGTTGCGGAAAGTACCCTACCTCTGTACAGGGAAAAGACAGAAGTCCCGTTGCTTATATTATTGTACCAATTGTAGATATTTAATTACCGCAATATTAATTTGTATTCAATTTGATATTTATAGAAAACAGGTCTATAATCTCTGATAAATACATAGAAATGAATCCCTTTTTCCCTTGGTCACGGCATCACGCGTGAATGGCTGGCGATTTCGCAATTTTTTGTTGTATTTGATATTATTAGGAGTTCTTATGACTTAAAAAAAATCTGAAAATCCTACGGGATTGCGCGTACGAAGTCGCAGACAGAAGCTAGTCTCTGATCAAAATTAGTTATTGTTTATTGCGTTCCTAAACACCCATGTCACAAGAAAGAAAAAAAAACTTTATTTCTCACGATAAAAAAAACAAGCGACATGCACAGATGTGTTAGTAGTTACTTATGAATAAATGTTCATGTCCAAAGTCTGTCTTAAAATGCGACCAGTTCAGCATATGCAAGACAGGGCCTTGCACTGGTATTCTACTGGCCCCTTAAGTAAACAAGAGGTTTTATATTATTTTGATTGAAAGTCAAAATGCGGTAAAAAATCTTACTCGTCATACTTAAAAGTCCATGTGGACGAGATAACTTTTAAGTATGACGAGTAATTTTACAATTAGTAATGTTACTAATTTTCAATCTGGAAGTAGCATGAATACCTCAGCAAAAACAAGATTCCTTCATAAATTAGAAGTAATGTAACAAGCTATTACAGTAAAACAAAAGCATTTTTATAAAAATACGTGACAAAGAAACATAGTTAACTTGCTCATATTTGTGTGGGACTCCCACTAAAACTAGTAAGAATCCAATCTTGTCGTCGTAATCTTAGCGACCTGTTGCTATTTACTTTTATAACTCACACGACGCAAGTTATCAAAACAATTTACTGAGACACTCTGGCTAATAACTTTCCTTTATTAATGTTATATTTATCTTCATATATTTTCGCCTAAAGTCTTACAGTTACATATAAACTTGTGAAGGTTTCTTTCTCTAGGGGGCTGACAGATTGCCAGATTTAGTTTCTAGTTCAAGTTCTGTTGAAATTTGTAGTGTTCTAATGAGGGGTAAAGTTATTTTATATGCCTATATTATGTACTGCGTATGTCTTTTTTACGAATAGTTAATAGAAATGTATTCCTTCTTAACACATTGAGCGCCATCGGGGACAACATCTGTGTGGTACACTAGTGGAGATTCGTTCTCAAGACTTTCTGTCAGTAGACAAAGTCTTAAAGAATATTGAGTGGTCGCGTCATCATCATCGTCATCAACAACAGCCCATAAGTGTCCTCTGCTAAGCAAAGCTTCTTCTTACATGGAAAAGGTTTGAGCATTAATCACCACGCTTGATCATTGCGATGACTATTTCAATCTAACTTATAAGAAATTATAAGTCACCTGGTGTCCTCACGATGTTTTCTTTTACTGTTTGTTAATGGTGTCTAAATAATCTTAGAAAGTACATATAACTCGGAAAATGTCACATTGGTACTTGCTTTTGGGAGTTTTCGAAACAACACTCTCATGCATGAGAAGCGGGCGTCTTAGCCTCCTGACCACCATGACAACTTGGCTAACCGCATATTATACTGATTCTAAAGCTTTAACCCCCAATGCATAGGCGTTCGAAACCAAAGTCCATGCTCGATAATCGCTCTTCTTACCACTAAACTTATAACACAATCTCTTTATAATTCATGCCCTCTAAAGACAAAGGGTACTGCCGAAATGAATTGAAACTACTCAAACATTGTAGGACAGGCGACAGCTTACCCCGAGACTAACGACCTCTTATTATGCATGGGGATAGCCTATTATCTGCCAATGCCGGTAATACGGTACACTACTATTGTGACGTTTATACGATATGTTGCCCATCAATGGTTATGACGTCATTGTTCAAATAGTTTAGAAATTATGATCTGAGGTTAGGCGTAAAGTTGTAGAAATTTATCTACATGAATTGTGTACAGTAGCTTGTTTGTCAAGGCATTATAAGTGGTTTAAAAAACTGACGGCAATGTCTAATGGCAGATCTGGCTGATCAAAAATATTTTCATCGCATTTCCAATGTATCATAATCATTTTTGACAATCTAAAGTTCAAAAGTATACTCAATTAGCAATTAATATTGAGTTCAGAATCATCAATATAATTATCTGTTACCCGCGACTTCATCCGCTTTTCCAATATAAACGTAGCCTATATTACTCCTTAGTACATCAACTACCTGCCAATAAAAGTCTTGCAAAATCGGGCCAGCCATTCAAGAGATAAGACAGTAAAAACAGACTGACAAGCAAAAAACTGACAAGCAAAATTAGGTGTGTATCGTAATGTATATTCGTTATTTTAATATTACAAACAGACACTCAAATTCCATTTATCTATATAGATATTCCACTCTTTCAGTTATATTTAATAGTTTTCGATCAATAACATTACGTACGTAAATGTCGTGGTGGCCCGGAGGGTTAAGACGCCCGCTTCTCATGCATGTAAACACCAACCCGCAAGCGTGGTGATTATTGCTCAAACCTTCTCCGTGTGAGAAGAGGCTTTGCTCAGCAGTGGGCATTTATAGGCTGTTGATGATGACCATTACGTATAAGTTCAGTCCTTTTCATTATATTAATGAATCTAATTTATTACTTATCATAAGTAAGTTTTACAACACCAATAGTTCAATAAGTTTATAACCATATTATCAGAAGCCAAGTAGATATTCAATAATACATCGAAATTGATTATGACTTCGTAAAACTGTCACAAAATTTTAAACGGCCGTAAATCGGGGACGGTTTATGGCCGGAGAGTTGGAACTCGGCCAAGACATATTGCAAGTTATCATTATATACGTCAATGCGCATTTACCGGTGTGATTTGCGCTTTGTTATCGAGAAATGCACAAGTTACTGTTAAAATTTTACTAAAGTCTTCGGCTTAGAATTTGAGATGTTCTAGTAGTTCTTTAAATATTAGATATTTATTGAAAAATGTCGATGGAATGTCGATATATTTCATGGAAACATCTTGTAAATATTTCTGCCTCCAACAGGCTGACACCAACAATTTTGTATGTCTAAGGTTAAAGGTCACGTGACCAGTGTTATTAAGAGCTGGACTGGACTAACGTTGGGCTGCGGGGACACTCGTCCAAGATAAGACGATTACTGAAATAATAGTGGAACATTACAACATTTACTTTGAAGAAGGTTCACTATCTTCAACCCCATATTTGCTTGTTCTAGTGTCTAGTATTTAAGAGCAACATTTGCTTCTTTTTACACCTACGATTACCTTTTGTAGAAGTTAAAAGTTGATTGTAACATTAATGGTGTAAATAATACTTATTCTATGATTCATCGAAATTACATTCCTAACCTCAAATTAGTAACGGGTAACTGGGGCTCCGGCTCGACGTCCAGGAGTAGGAACGGGGTCGTTCTTAGTCAGTAAGAGTCTGACACTCCCTCCCGCCTCACCCAGGCAGGAGCAGTCATTCGATGATTTTCCCCCCTTAAAAAAAACATTAAATTAAACTAAATTGAATATGCACGGTAACTGAACCTTCTGTCACACAACTGCATAGTGACGTCACACGGAATGAAGCAATGTGTTGCCAGTTACCAGTGAACTGAAATTACTGGAGCGAATTCATACCATGAGGAACGTCACAATCTGGCCGAGACAAATAAAAAGTTAAATAATTGTTTTATTGTTCTGCTTACCTTGTTATTGTTTGTTTATTCACACGACATGAACTGGAAGTCGGAGTGCAAGCTTCCAGTGACATGGATAATTTTCACTGATAAACGGCAAAATATTTTTCTCTTTTTAAATACCTGTGAGTGTTTGAGTAAAGCCTTTCCGATTATCTACGATCTTCAACGAACCATGCATTTCCATGAATACCGAATACCGAAGAGGATTTCTCTTACCTAGTAAATGAAGTAAATGAAACATACGAAGCCATACACTTACCCTTCTAAAATAAGTTTCCACAAAATTACTGATAAATCAGAGTTTCTTTCCGAAAGTTCGTGGAAGGAGCTGTACCTGGGTAAGTGAGGTTTAATGAAGGAAATTGACGCAGCGTCCTTATCAAGTGGAGTGAAATGGACAGCCCTACATCTGTGTATTAAGTATGGCCTCCTTTTTATTTTCCGCCGGGAAATCTTTCTGTCGACGCGAGCCTCACTCGTTTGGGGACGTATTCATAGTAGACCTAGGAGATTTTTGGGTTGTAAAATGTTCAGTGATGGGTGAAATATTTTTTAATTTTTAGTTACTTATATGTATAAAAATTATATACGCTAATGTTATTCACAATGCTATATAACCAAATACATGATGTATACATTAATAGATGTAAGAGGCTGTGGATCAATGCAAACATTCAATATAATATAGTACAAAGTGCATTTTTGTAACTGCAATACTTGAATGCTGTGAAATTTGTTCGTACAAGATTCTTATACCCACAACTTAAACCAAAATTACGAAAACCCAACGAGACTACACATACGACCCTCCACTTTGTTGCTTCGTGATTTGTGTGCCAATTGCGTAAAAGTAAGTCTACTTAAACGTGGCGACAGGCGAAGCCGGGACGCAAAATATATTATATTTTATAATGTCAGCCGTGATACGAACACGAAATACATTAAACGTTATATTTCTTACCTTTTACAACAAAATCGCAAATTGGGCCTTATTGCTCACAAATTATAACCGTAGCTGTATTTATTTACATTATTAGCCAGATCAGTGTTTCGAAGAAGGTTTTAAGGTTTAATTTTGTATGTAACAAGGTATATTGGAGAGCCTAATAATGTCTCATTTTGTAAAAGTATGTCCTTACACAACTAATATCTATACTAAGGTATACAATTTGTATTTAATTGCTGCGAAAGTAACGATAAAACGTTATAATAATCAAAACAAATTGCTCCAATTCAATGGTAGCTGATTAAGCAAAACGTTTCGAGTCTGAAATCGAAATTAATTCGACAATTAACACAATCTACATTTCGCCACAGCCTATAAAATTATTCGATACAAAGGGAAAATGCTTAGTTTCGCGAAACATTTCGAAACAGAGACGATAGTCATTAGGAGTAGCTGATGAGGCAGTCCGCAGTAGTCGAGGAGTCACAGGGGACTAACAATAAAATTGTACTACAATTAAATAACAAAAGACTATCATGGAATAGTGTACAAATACGAACAAAACTTTGTTAAGTGTTGACAGGTCATTTGTTCATTAATATGGTAAATTAATTATAACATTTTAACATCTAAATTTGCATGCCGAAAACAGTAGGCGATGTATGTGGGACTATTTTTTTTTATCATTATCACCTGTAATGACCCTACTTCGTGCAAATAATCATTCTTATTTCTTACTTATGTATTATGTAAGTAAGAGATGACAGAGTTTATTCTCAGATCGAGCTAGGTTTTCTAGTCTTCAAAAGTAATTTACTATACGAAGACTGCAATTAGACTAAGTGTTACGTGAAATCCAAAAAGTTACTATTTAGTGAAATATGTATTTAAGTTAAGTTATGTAGGTATGATGAATAAATACACCTCTATGACAAGCTTACAAGGTATTCAAATACTACATGACTGCTATCCACGACCAGTCTCGATAGTAAAGCGTCAAGCTAACATCTTACTCATCATCCCATTAAATCTGCGCACATGCCTAACTCATTATCGATTTCAGTGAACATCCAAAAATAACCTTACTACACCAACCTACTCTGAACTTTCTGTCACTAATGATAGGGTGTTTTCTTCCACAGCAAGTGTTCGGAGTGCGGTTGCCCCCTATAAGCAAGATCTCCGATGTGCTGAGTGGACAGGGTCCCGCCTTCGAGGCAGCTCTCGCCAAACACCTCTATTCTCCAATTTCCGTGTACCATACCCGGGTAAGCTCAATTACATAATTATAGTACCGTATCTAAAATTGAGCGCAGTGGCTGGGCAACCGGCTGCCGCGCAACGTGTAGCGGGTTCGATTCCCACACGGAGCAACTCTTTGTGTGATGTGAACTTGTATGTTGAAAATTATCTTATCCGTGAGGGGTAGAATTGTAACACTTACCTACGTCAACCACGCAATCACAAAACATTAACATACACGGTTGCAGTGTACACTAATATACATTTATTTAACGTGTGTGCCAGCTGCCAGGTAATAGTATTAGCCATCAATAATTAAACGTCAAACAAACCATATAATAAGCCATGCTAGTAGTATATCGTGCGGAATATAATCACACATCACATTTGGCATCAGCAGTCAATAAGCGAGTTATTGGTCGTAAACACTAAACACGCGAGCCTGCCAAACCGATTCACATTCAAATCCTGTCTGTGCCAAAACCACGTAATGTATTAAAATCACGAATTTTATTCGCCCTCATTGAAGTTTGTTGACTTGAAGTTTTTAAAAAACTTCAAATATCGTAGTTATGTAGGTATATTTAGCAAGAGACTTATTTAACTTCTCGATTTTTTTATAGTTTTAAATTAAAATGGTCTCTATTACAAAGAAGTGGACTGTCTATCCTTTCAACATTTTCGGAAGCAGGGACCCTCGTTGACTCATCTACGTATCTTATCTCTATAAGATATCTTCATTGTTACTGCTAATTTACAAGATAAGTCAACTATATTTACATTCAGTAAGTAACAATGAAGTATTATTATTGATTACAGCTAGGATCACCAACATCATTCGAGGTGCAGGAACCAGCAGCATCGCAGGTGGCGGCCTACCCACAAACATATAAAGGCCAAAAAGCAGACAACGATAACCAGCAGAGACTGCACCCGCCACAGACAGCAGACTTTCCCAGCGTAGCTCTGTACTCTGTAAAGCAACCGAGAGTTCGTTTTGAATCTTACCCTCCTGCAGACCCTGGATTCCCTCGAGTGCACCCAAACTTACCGCAAGAACTTTACCAACCTCAGACAATTCTCAAGCAACCAATGTCGTCAATATTCCCGATTTACGATCAACTCGGCCCCATCAGATACCAAGGCCACGTGGTCCCATCCCAATATCTTCAGCAGAATAGAATATATCAATTCATCCCCATTAATCCTGCATATAACTACGGTGACTCCGATGATAACCGAGAGAAAGAATTCCCCATTAAAGAAAACAGTCAAGAATTGAAAGCAGAAACTACAGAAAGAGCTCAAGTGCAGAACGAAATATCTACACCTAAACAGGTGTGTACAAACTTTTATCTTATGTTAAACTAGCGACCCGTCCCGGCTTCGCAACGGGTGAAATATGCATGCATATAAACCTTCCTTAAGAATCACTCTATCTATTAAAAAAGCCGCATCAAAATCCGTTGCGTAGTTTTAGATCTAAACATACATAGTGACAAACAGCAATCTACCTGTAAACATTTAGCTTCTTTATATTAGGATGTACTGAATTTTGTATTCTGTAATAGCGGAATAACACCCCCCCCCCCCCTTATTAAATAAATATAAAAAAACAATCACTTACGCAAGAACCAACTACATTTCTTTCTTTTTTCTTTCAGGGTTACCACGCTCATCCAAATGGTGCTATTAGCTTTGCAAGTTACTCTCAAAACATACCATTCCACGCGCAGTACGAAACAGTGATGCAGGCTCCACCAAACAATATACATTATACTCAACCTGAAGAAATCGCTTCGGCTCAACTTGGACAGGTAGCGGTACAACACCAGCCTGTAGCCCTTCAGCAACACCAACATAAATTAGTTCCAATAAAACAATCCAGGTTCCAGTATCCACAAATATTCCATAAAATCATTCAGGAACAACAAAAATATGGCCAACCGGCATATCCACCGATACATCAGTTTATAACCTACAAACAACATATTCCAAATCAGGCAGACGTTGTGAATGAACTTCCACATCATTTAATTTTCCAAAATCCTCGACCGGTAAGTAAAGGTCAAATTATTGAAATACCTGCATTCAAACCGTTACCTCAGTCAGTCCTAACTGCAGAATCCTATTTTCCACAAACAAGCTCGCCGTCGCCTAAAGATTCGGAATCACGACCGTATAATTACGATGAACATTCCACTCCACAACCTACAAACCACATCGACCAACCGATAGCACCGGTATTGTCTCAGCGGCAGCACACACCTTTACCTCCCTTGAAACCTAATTACAACAAGTATGTTAAACCTTTGAAGCCTTCTCGTACGACGCCCATATTCTTACCGACAACATTGCAACCTATTCCAACGACCACTGAGAGCGCACAGCCCTTTACTGACCAATTCGTTTCATCAACAACCGAACAACCTGCGTTTAATAATCAAGATGAGTCTAAAGAAAATATTCTGCAGTTGAAAACTAATTCAGAGTCACAAACACCACAGCCGCTAGAAACCGATGAAACTCCTCTGTCTCTGCCAGCGTCAGTTTTACCTCTGACAAGACCAACAACGTACAAGCCACCTTTGCACAATGAGTACTCTACACCACAGCCTCAACAGCGACCAACTCAATCAGTAGGGACGCAACCACGACATGATGTAGTAATTCAAAAACAGGAAATTCAAGAATTATTTTTTGATCCCTCTCCCCAACCTTCCAGCACTTCACAATACCCTCTGCAAGAACATGAAGAACACCAACTGCATTCTCAAGTGCACCACCAGATATTCGAACAGTTGCAACCCCCACAATACCAACAAGAACTCCACGAGACACACTCCCAACAATATCGACACGTACCTCGTCAGTCAGGCTCTCCGCAACAGCAGTTCGCGTCTCAACAGATACAACCTCAACAATATGTGATCTTGCAACAAGCGCACCCTCTTCAGCGTCATCCGGTTAAGCCCGATCAATTGCAGAGTCAGCAGTCTGCAGAACAGTTGCAACAACAACAGACAATAGAACAGGCCCAGTCCCAACCTGAGCAGTACCAACAACATAACTTAGAACCTAAAAACCAAGACCAAGTAGCCACCAATCCTCTTGAAGAATCTAAACAGTCAACAACGTCGACAGACAATCAACATCAGCCAGAACAGGCAAAACCACAACTAACTACGGGGAAAACTGAAGAGCAGCCAGGGAAAGTATCACATTCTGGAATCTCGCTACAATCGTACCATGGGCCGGTGATATCACGCATCCAAGCTCTGTATGCTCCACCCCAGCAGTACCTGGCTCACCCTGAGTACGGCATGGTGGACGTGCCAGTCTACCCCGACGTGCAATATTTCGGCAAGTTTGCAGAAGCACTATTTGGGAATCTTCAACATTAACGTCGGGATATAATAAAATTCTTAGGTACTCTTGGTAGATATATTAGACTAGGCTTAAAATTATTGAGAGGAGGCTCGTTTGTTTAAGAAATACCAAAAATGAAGATTTCAGTGTTCTAGAAATTGTATTAAATACTTAATGTCATGAAATGTTGAAGACTTGCGTCTGTAAATATGATATTGTGTGTAGGCTATGTACATAAAAGGTTAGTATTAGTGTTGTTACATGTAGGGGAGAATGCTTGACTGTGATGCCATAATGTGTATGTGTGTGTGTCTCAATACACAACTGAGACTCTTATCGCTTTCTTTATTAAAGTTGCGTAAAATCTTTGTCATTGACTTTTATTTGCTTCTTTTTTTTAGTTTTCATCGGTTGCATCCAAGATAACGGTGGTAACTTAATATTTAATATACTACAAGTTTCATTGTACTAGAAAACAAACAAATACTGAGCCTAATATCTACTCTTATATAAAAATCTAAATAGAACACATGGGTTTTGATGATCGTTCTCTAGTTAAGATTCTGCTTACAAGAGACCGAACATTGAACCTTAACTAATAGCATTCACGACCAAGTATATTAGCCACTTTCATAATATAATACCGAAAATAATAATTATACACTAAGTAAAGATTTCGTTATTCCTTTATCCCATGAAAAAAGTTGAAAATAATCCCTTATAGCTAGAGGGTTGGGTTATCCAGATACCTACTTAAAAAGTTAAGTCATAAATACCAGACAACAGCACCTCATCTCCTTCGCTTGTTATCTGGCTCCTGCCAGACTCCACCTGCCTCAAACCCAGTTATCGCGTGATTTATTTGTATTAAACTACTTGAAATATTGCTCAATTCCAGAAAACTTTTACTTTTTTAGATTCGTAAAAAATAAAGACAGTTTTTTACGAGAGTGGGTAATGAAAAAGCCGACGAAGGTTCTGATAAAATAAGTTTTACTTCTACAATATTAAAGAAATGTACAACAAGAATTATACTACAATTCTATTTTACGTTTTTCGTGATCCCGTTGTGAGAAAACTGTGCTACTGTGAAAACTCAAAAACTACTTAACGATTTCTAATGCGATTTTGCTCACAGATTCTTACAATTAGAGTGTCTGAGAGTGTTGGACGGATAGTTAGGTATCATAACTTAAAGAAGGTATATCTCAAGATTAAAAAAGTTTTTAATTTACCTAACCTAACCTTTCAAAATTAATAAATATGTCCCAAACCACATAAAAGTGACCCCGATATATTTCAGTCTTCTAAACATTTACAGATGTGGTTTCACATCCATAAAGCACAGTTCATTCATCATTAAGATATATAAAGAGAATAAATTGAAAAAGGTTGACGGTAGCCCAACAATTAACTTGAACGTTACAAGTTAAAAGCTTTAGATTCATTCTTGGGTAATTAGGAAAACCAACATCTGTATAGGCATGTAAATAGGCACTTACGTAGATTATTTCAATCTCAGATTATGTTTACATACCAATGGACAACATGGTTGGTGCGGTCCGGCTGCCGCGCAACGTGTCGCGGGTTCGATTTCCGCACGGAGCAACTCTTTGTGTATTCCACAAATTGTTGTTCCGGGTCTGGGTGACATGTGTATGTGAACTTGTATGTTTGTAAACGCTACCACGGCACAGGAGAAAATCCTATTGTAGGGCAACGTTTATTTAAAGAAAAAAAACTCTTTCAATTCCAAACTAATTTAAAACGAACTTGACTTGTAAAAAAGTTTTAAAGTATCTTTCATAGATTTATGAAAGAAGAAAAATCCAAAAAATTCTTAACAATTTGCTCATGATTGCGAAGTACCTACGTAAATAATGCTAACCAGTAGCTTGTCACATTTATACTCTCTCGTCATTAACAGTCGGTTCTGTCTGTGTGTCCAACTGGCGTCATTCTCCATAACTGCCAACAACTGGCGACTGCTGCGCGCACCAGTGAACTCATGTCCGGAGTCTTTGTGTTTCTCATAAACTGCTATAAAGGGTTCGTATACTTTCATTAATGTTTTGTTAAGAATCAAAAGAGGGCTTGACGATTCAACATTGAAATGAGTAGAATTTTAAGATAGAAGATAGATATTATTTTAACTACTGAACCATTCTTGTCGTCATTACCATCCACTGACATGCCTTCCAAAAGTAAGACACATTCAATCTGCAGCACTGACCCAACAACCACTTCCATACAGCGGATATCTAGACCATAATATCATCATCAACAGCCTATAAATGCCCACTGCTGAGCAAAGCCTCTTCTCACACGGAGAAGGTTAGAGCATTAATCACCACGCTTGCTCAATGCGGGTTGGCGATTTCAAACTTATGATTAGAAATTATAAGTCCAGGTTTCCTCACGATGTTTTTCCTTCACCGTTTGTCAGTGGTGTCTAAATAATCTTAGAAAGTACATATAACTCGGAAAAAGTCACATTGGTACTTGCCGTTGGTAGGTTTCGAACCCGCACCCTCATGCATGAGAAGTGGGCGTCTTAAACCTCCGGGCCACCACGACATCTCAGACCATAATATAATACGGAAAAATATTTTTTAAGCACAATATCGTATAATCACTCCCCATACAACAGTCACCACATAAACGGTAAAAAAGAAACGATAACGATGAATAAAAAACAACGACTTAACATAACGTTATCTTAATGCAGAACAAAAGATAACTAGCTGTGGAACTGTTGAGAACCCCACACCTCGCGGTTTGAGGGCCTAAACGAGAAACTGAGAGAGGGAACGTGGTCGAAACTTTACCGCCTATAGCCCTCTCATTGGTTGGTCAATTTGAGCTGGCCAATCAGAACGCCGTATATCATAAATGTGTCGATGGCATTAACATAAAACAAACTTGCACTAGGCCGTCTAAAGCAGTAGATATAATCGTTACGGTTGATCCAAAGCGAGATTGCGAGGGAAACATCTTTTAATGTTCCAGATTTTTTTTCATCTTTATTCCCGAACCGGGAGTTCCGTAATTTGCGCGTGACGCTTTACTCTTTGTACTTTGTAGATCAAAGAGTTCTGGCAACTGTCATGTACGCTACTTGAATTAATGTGCTTCTTATCTAAAATATTTATAGGAAAAGTATAATGTCAAGATTACTTTTATTTTACGAGGTGTTTTTAATAAAAAGACAACAATTTGTAGATCTTGATAGAAGGACTCTTAACTCGTTATTTACCAACTAAACGTCAAAATTTAGCTGAAAAAATGTAATCAAATACAAAATATCGTAATATTACTAACAGACAATTTGCTAACAAAATAATTTACCTTTTTTTTAGTCTCAACGCCTGATATAAATGTAATGGCAACTCCATTAAACAAGCATATTCATTTGGATGGTATAACTTCAACTCAATATGTAAAATAAATAATTTTCCAGAATACGAAACTCTAAAGTTCGCAATCTTTTGGGTTCGTAAAGATCTTTACCTGTAGTTTTTCCAAATGTAATTGTACAAGAGTAGAAGTAACTTTTCGATGCTAAGCAAGGATATTAAATGTACCTCGTAACATTAAACGAGCAAAACTCAGTGCTACTCAGTAACAGTCTCCTTCCCAGTATAACACATGATGTGTCTATTACTGTATATGTCAGGTACCACTATTAAACCTCATGATGACACTCATCCTGAAAATATTTCACTAAATTTTCATGTCATTTTGACGTAATCACCTGATGCTGCGTATAATAATTACGGTGTAGATGGTAATGATGCTGAAAATACCTGAAAGCACCTGAAAATGTTGGTAACAGGCTGGTAATGAGCCGACCGAGGCGTATTGTGTGTAATTCGGGGAGGAACGCCTAAATTGTAACTCATTACTTTATATTTCCTATTATTTGTTTGAGGGGTGAAGATGTTGGAGTTTATGTTAAAGAGCTGTAGTAATGTGGGCTGCACTCAGCAGCCTCATTGGTATAATGGTTGCAAATGCCACAGACAAATATGAGTTCTATTTTTAGACCAGCCATTTTGGTAGAATCTCTCCCTTTACAACGTTGACTAAATACTCCAAACAGTAATTAATTTGATAACACTACTTAAAAATGATGATGCTTATCTGTTCTAGGATTATACTTATTTTATATATATAAAAGACTGAAAAATCTTCAATTTAAACACCAAGGCCGACTAAGCCTTGAACTTAAAATTCTATTAATAAACCAAAAGGATCCGTTCCGTTGACAGGGAGTTACAACAGAGGACCGTTCCGGAATAGACATTAAGACACAAATCCCTATTGGATATTGGAAATCAGAGCCATTATGATGTCAGACAAAAGATCGCTTTATGGCCTGGTTTTGGCCTTGTGATATGGGAGGCCTGACAAAGGTCCTGAGTACACAACCTCTCCAGAGGACTGAATATGCAATGTGTGCCTTCGGTCCTCCCATCATTGTTAGGACTGTTTGACGAGGGCACGTCACTTATTAAATAGTTATATTTTAGGAAAAATGAAAGTTTATTCTATCAGTTGGGATGTATGTTGGGTTGGTATGTTGTTTAAAATTCATACATAGTATGTATGAATTTTAAAAGGTGAGTAATTTATTTTAATCACACTATAGAAACTACTGAATGCCATTGTTAGTTTTTTTTTTAATTAAGCAAGAATTACGTATCGTAGTTTGACACACTAAACTATTTTTATACATCTTCATCCAGTCAGCCATTTAATCAAAGAAAACTTAAGTTAAAAATTCCACACAATTTATTTTATATCATTTTACAACAAGCTGTCATCACAATAAACAAAGTTTGACAGTTGTCCAACAAATATCTCTCGGTGAAAAATGTTAGTCGTAAAATGCAAGAAGATAATAATATAAAAAACTTGTCAATATTCACATCAAGCTATACAAAACCAGTTTATCAAGATCTCACACTGCATTATATTTCCACACATTTAATGGTTTGGTTATACTGGTTTGGATAGCTTCATGTGTTACTGTGTGTACAACTGTCACCTTGAACAGAACTTTATGTAGAAGAAACAGACCACGCTTACTTGCGTACATCATTTGCCGTTTACATCTGTAGAATCACTCTTGAAAGAAACTCGAGATTTTATATCTAACATTACAAGAGTGTTTATAGTCTTTTTGACAAAAGTTCACACGCCTTGCTTTATGAATACTTGAGGATAGAACTTGTATACCACGGGGACTTGATGATATGAATAAAAGTAGGCATCGTTCCATTTTGCTCTAGGCTGGCAATAAAACTAAATGTGAATGTTTAGACTTCTTTGAACTAGATTTAGTGATGTTTACATTAAAGAAAACGACAACAATGACATTACATTTGACGCTATGACGGCTCGCTTGAGCTAAGTATAAATTAACCGCATTCGTTTGAGCAAAATACATTTAAAAAATCACCAACACCTCTATGTTTTATAAATACAAATTAATTTTTGTATGCAGCTCCAACGTCGACCACTCTCCCTGAATTAATCAGCTGACTGCATCAGTGAGTGCTAATTTTGCGCACAAACATAATAATATGCAGACCTGCGGAATGCAATAAACACGTTTTTAGAGGCTCACTGCCCACTGCTACAACTGATGAATACCTCAACAAATTCTGCAATTCACTTTAATGCATAGATATTTTTTTATCCTTACTTTAGTAAGAACACCTAACTTTATTTTAACTTAAAATTCACTCGCCAAAATGAATTCAAATGTAACCATTACTTTTAGACCAAAAGCTATGCAAATCAGGCAAAAAATAAAAAGTCTCAGAATCCACAACACACTATTAAAATACATAAATACATGTAAATACAAAGTGTCTGCAATAAATACCATAAAGAGAGCTAGATCCAGTTTAAAGCTAATCTCGGACTTAAGGCCTAGTCTATCCGAGGCGACCTTGCCCAAATTGGAGGCAAAGAAAGTCAAATAGAACGGCATGAGGTCTGAGACAAAAGAATAAGGTCGCTCGCCGCCGCCCGCGCCGCCCTGGGGGAGGCCGAGTATTTACATACGCAGAGTAATTCACACTCACTTTGTTCTAGTTGTAATGTCGTTGATTGGTGCATCGCGAAGCTTTGATCCTCTTGACTGACTAATAAATTTTATCCTTGAAGAACAAGTTTAAGATGCTACTCACATTACTCGTAAATAACTAGAGTTCAAACGTCTTAATATTGTCGTATCTATCACATAATTCATTTAGCGCGAAAACTTTCATCGAAATGACTAATGTCACGTAAGCTGAGGCTGGAATGAAAAGAAAAAAAGGAAAAAAGTGCCTATGTTAGCTCTGATCTATACATACGATAATTCATTATGAACCTCATACCTCGCTCCATGTAATCCCACGTCAGCTCTCTAATAAAATTCAGCCTCATCCCATTTTTCACCCACTCCGACATCATTATGTAAAAATCGGACACAGCTGTAATCTGCTTAAATTTTTCGCGGACGTATATTTTCAATTCCACGATGATTGGACTGTGATTCTATTTTACATACTGAATAAATGACTTTTAAATATTCGGTGGGAACATGAGGCTTGTGATTTTTGCGAATTTTAAAGGGTGAATGAGGGTATTAAGGCAGATAATCTGGATGCCACGGGTGATGTGGTTGTGTCTTTTAAAAGGTTTGCTTATGAGGTCGAGCGGTGACAAATCTGACTGTCAAATATATACACAAAATAAATATTATGCAGTTAAGAAAATCTTAGCTATCAATGTTCATGAAATTGGCACCAGCTCAATAAATAAATTGAAAATAACGGCTTACTAATATGAAGTAACTGAGAAAAGCTCCACCAGTTTCAAGTCACAACGGAGCTACTAGACATAACAAGTAAAAGTAAGTGTTAAGTGTTGAAAAAACGAGATATTTGGTCGATAAACACAATACTGGTAACCTATACAGCAAGTCTGTTAACCACGCATAGAAAGCATTATACTGCCTCATTGGCCGAGTGGTCGCAAGTGCGACTGCCGGGCAATGGGTCTCGGGTTTGATTCCCGGATCGGGCAAAGTATGACTGAGTTTTTTTTTTAAATCTCAGTAATAGCACGGTGTCTGAAAATGTGCCCGGTATATGGCAATAGGCTCATGGGACTCATAACATAAACAGTGAAAAGAGGGTATTACATTGTACAGTGGCATTAAATACCGTAATGTGCACCTCTACCTACCTCTTCGGAGATAAAAGGCGTGGTGTTATGTTATATTTAGCAAACTTCCTTAAAACAAAAAAATAACCACAGGCATACTTGAGACTGTCATTAAAAATCACTTCCGAATGATCCAAGGTCACGGCCTGGCTGCACGTGCTGACCAAATATTTGCAGACCTCTTGATCAAATTAATGACTCAAGTAAATGAAGTAGGTGATCATCAGTCACAACCGCAGCGCTGCTGATCAGTGGCTGCATAGATTAAGGTCGACTACAATCACAGCAGTACTTGTGATACCAGTATGTGAGACGTTAAACTATACCAATTTTGTTCTTAATACATTCGTATTATTATTTTGATTTTAACACTTTGTTTTTTAGTAGTTTGATGGGGGAGTATATAGCTGTTAAGTCGGATAGTAATCGCAATGTGTGGTAGGCCATCTTTTAAATAGCAAGTCCAACATTCAGTTCTATTCGTCTTATGAAATTACGATAGTAAGTTGACCTATGACAAGCAGAATATAAAAAAGTACGTTTAATTTACTCAAACGAAATAATTCTTTAATTTCCGTCCCCCAAACATTAAGCTTTAAGCACCACTGCGCTAAACATGAAAAATATATTCACACATTAAGTCGTGTGCACAGAACATAAAGGTTATGTGTATAGAATTATATCCGGGGACGTGGAATCGTCTAAGTAATTACAAACAAAAAACACTATAATTATTAAAAACAAAAAGTGTCACTGCATCATTTTTCGAGGGTTTAATTCCCGGTTGGTCTGAAAAACCTTAGTAGTAATTAGTACTACAATGGTTTCCGTAAAACTTTGAACTAATCAACTATCACTAACAATGCTGGGGTCTTAACGTAACTGCTAAAAATGATATTTATTTCATTTAAAATGTGTACCTCTGCCTACCCCTTCATAGAATAAAAGACGTGATTTTACTTATATAGGCAGTCTCGAACTGGGCAAAAAAATCACGTAAATCCTAATGCATTTCCCGGGTACAACGAATTCGGTGGCGGACTGGGCATCAATCATGGATGCCCAGCTGAATACTAAATAACGGGCATGCCTACCTGGGCAAACAGGTTTTATTGTCGGGGGATAGGCATGGGACTGATTGCTGGGGAGGTAACCGGGGGCAGGTTTAATTGTAGACAGATGTTTTATAGTGCTACCATGTTATATGCATTTACGCAGTTATGTTATTATGCAGTTATGTTTTTTACATTACCATTATTATCTTTTTATGGTAACAAACCGGTAGACGAGCAGACAGATCACCTGTTGGTAAGCAATCGGCGCCGCCCATTGACGCCCGAAATACCAGAGGCGTTGCAAGTGCGTTGGTAGCTTTGGGGGATTAAGAAATTTGAATATTGCCGATGATTCGGGGATTAGGGAGATTGGGGTGGTGGGTAATTGTGCCTCCGGTAACCTCACTCACATGACGAAACACAACGCAATCGTTATTTCACGTCGGTTTTCTGCTCGGCCGTGGTATCACTTCGGTAGAATCGGCACATTCGTGCCGCATAAATTAAGCGTCTATATTAAAAAAACGTTTTCCACGCTGGCATTTTCTCTTGTCTAATCGTCACACACCACATTCTGATCCGAAGCAACATTGTAG
This sequence comes from Spodoptera littoralis, assembly GCA_902850265.1. Classification (NCBI taxonomy): domain Eukaryota; kingdom Metazoa; phylum Arthropoda; class Insecta; order Lepidoptera; family Noctuidae; genus Spodoptera; species Spodoptera littoralis. The sequence continues at coordinate 14,459,314 of LR824545.2, forward strand.
ATCGAAACAATTATTACTTACATGGGGGAATTGTAGTCACTCAGCCACTGAGCTAACCACGCAATTGAACATTATTACGTCACAACACTTCCTGGTGTGTTTGGGATACATATAGTCTATTTACTACTGAAAAAGCCTTTATAAAACTCACACACACACCTAAATAAAATCACTTTTATGACTTAATTAAAAACACTTTTGTCGAATTTTCCTCTCTCAGGACCTGGGGGCCAATTCTCGATTTTCGCCATTTATCTCGAGTTCGACATTGTAAGTCTATCTCTATGTCTATCAAAAATATCTCTATCTCTACCAAAAAATGTCGAATTGCACAGAAATCCGTATTCTCAGTCAAAATAGAAACAAATATCACGAAAATGTCGAGTCGAGTGAAGATAATGTTACCATTATGCAGAATCGCACGTTCCATTTTAGGTAGTTGTGAGTGAATGAATGATTTTGTCATAAAACGTTCACTAAACCTAATTATTTAAGTTAAAACGGAACGTTTAGTGCAAAAATATTCAGTTTGACAGGACAGTTCCAGTTGACTGTCTGTCAGTGTCACAATTTGGATCTGTAAGCGGTTGTTTCAAAACTTTTATAAGTTCATCATCACTCACTAGTGGGCTATTCTGTTGGACATTTTTATAATTTTCGTTTTAATATGCAGGGAGAGAAAAAATACCCTAGTGCCCAACTTATCCCGACGACGGGATAAGTGCGCTGTTGCCGCCGTGTATTGGCCAGTCGCTCGCCACTTTCCAACATCTCCAAGATAAAAATATTAATTAACTCGTCCATTTTCAAGTTGCAAGTCCAATCGTGGGTACACAAATTAAAGACTGTTATTTACGCGAAGGTCGTCGTTTCAAGAAAACACAATACACAAATTGAAGAGTCTATACTGAATTTCCAATGTTCATACTTATAAGATGCCAAGCCGTATTTTACTTTAAAACGAAAGAAAAGAAAACACTGTAAAATTCGAAACTCAACGAATTCACAGAAATGGCGTATCTCAGTATCTCTACAATCGACATGCCATCTCTACTGCTCAGAAGCACTCGACATGAACTCTAACGTTAGCCTTCGACAAATGTCGCATTCGACATCTCCAGAATAGCAACTTTTAAAATTTGACGAAAAAATGACGTCATTAGACATTTTTGTCGAGTTCGACATCATCTCTAAAGCCGAGAATTGGCCCCCTGTATAAGGATATTGTGTAGCCTACTACACAATATGCGCGCACGCACAGTGGCATATATTCGAAGGCGTCAAGGAGATGCTATGGTGTTGTGTCGTTTACCCGTTACGCTTTAAGCATGCAACTGAGGTGTAGGCTATAAAATCGGCGATGATACTAGAAAACTGATAATGTACTAGAAATAACCCAGTTATACTTTGTTCGTCTCCGGAATGAGACCCCATTTTCGGCAGATACGACCAGACACAAGGTTGTGTGCACTTGACCGACGATACAATCTTTAGGCATATTATTTAGATATTAATATATTATATTACAGTACTAGCTACTTCCGCGCTGTTTCACACGGTCAGCTCAGCTCCTATTGGTCGTAGCGTGATGTTGTATGACCTATAGCCATCCTCGATAAATGCGCTATCCAACACAAAAAGAATTATTCAAATCAGACTTGTAGTTACGGAGATTAGCGCGTTCAAACAAACAAACAAAAGAACAAACTCTTCCGCTTTATATAATAGTATAAAATAACTTAATGGCGTAAGCTGTAGTGTTATATGTGTAAATTTTCTAAATGAATAAATAAATTTATTTTCGATAAGTATTACGGCAAAAAAATCTTGCCTAAAAATTAACCCTTCACTCGGCTAACGAAGCAAATCTTTTACCATTTTTTCCATATTAACGCACACTTCAACAAACTGTTTTAAAAAGTGAAACAGTTTTAATCATCAAGTCAACTTTTACTCGTATTTTATCGCTGGTTTAATGGCCCCGTCGCTCGCTCCGTCCCCCGAGCGGGCAGCGCGATGCAGTGTACTGAGACCTGTTGACCTGGCTAGTCTCACACACGTAGTGAGGGGATATAGTATAGTAGTAAATATAAAAAACTGCGTAATTTATTAAGTGATTGGTTTTTTTGGAAAGTGCTTTTTTGAAAGGTAGGTTATTGGTGTTTTTTTTATTATTATTTGGTTTTTCTTATATATATCTATTGTTTTTGTATTTAACTCGTCGAGTACCGGTTTTATAGACACAATTAAAGAACAATAGGTCGCGGTCACCGGTGACCGCTTGGTGCTTGACAGTTTAAAAATATAAAAGGCATAATCGTTAATTACTTATTTTTTGGGAAATATTTTCTTTAAGAAAAGTTTTTGTTAACGTCAATTTGTTAGTATCAATTAGTTATTCGTTCACTCGTACAATTGATAAGAAAAAACATAAAAACAATAGTAAACAAAACCTCTAACGATTTACTAACAACCCGCAACAGGTGATAGTAATATAAACAATGCAATATTACCTTAGTTTTTTTCAATCATTCTATGGTACCATCCCCATATCATATTCATACACCCCCTATGTCATAGAACTCATAACAAAATTAGTGTAAAGTGAGTATTACGATTTACTTCTACTTATCCCGTCAGAGATCAAAATACGTTCGAATTTTCGTTCCATTTTCCGAAACTTCTATTGAGAAGTTAAACACTCTCCATTGAACTCCATGTTAATACTATTAAGTTGAACGTGGATTCTGGAAATATGCCTCGTATACAGAGTGGAGACCAAACACTTCCGAAACGCTGACAAAAAGAAATTGTTTTTACAATTATAATCGTTTTTGTTTTTTTTTTGTAATGATTGCTGGTTGGCCGAATGGCCGCAAGTGTGACTGCAAGGAGTCTCGGGTTCGATTCCCGAGTGAGGCAAAGTATTATTGTGTTTTTAAAAATCTAAGTAGTAGCACAGAGTCAGGAAATGTGCCCGGTATATGACAATAGGCTCACCCCCTATTACATGGGACTCATAACATAAATAGTGAAAAGTGGGTGTTACTTCTGTGTGCACCTCTGCCTACCCCTTCGGGGATAAAAAAGCGTGATGTTTTGTTATGTATGTAATCGTTTTTGTTTTCGTGTTATTCATGCAACATCAACCTTGAGCAGTTAATTACATTTAATTCCTTACTGTTATGAAAACACCTGTCGTCATTTTTCGGAAGTGTCCCGTTTAGACCCTATATTAATTTGGGAATAGGCTCGTCCTCATTACAAGAAATTCATAAAACAACATGCAACACCCACTATCACCCTTTCCGAATAATGAAAGGTTACTTATCTATACTAATATATAATAATATTATAAAGCTGAACAGTTTGTTTTTTTGTTTGTTTGTTTGTTTGAACGCGCTAATCTCCGAAACTACTGGTACGATTTTAATAAATCTTTCTGTGTTGGATAGCCCATTTATCGAGGAAGGCTATAGGCTATAAAATATCACGTTACGATTAATAGACGCCGAGCAGAGCGAGTGAAACCGCGCGGAAGTAGCTAGTGTTTTATAAATACAAAAATGCAATGTATAATATGAACTTACATCACAATAAACAATGACAGCATTCACTTCGTATTGTAACATTACCAAAGCAAAGCTCTAAGTTGCCTAACTTAACTGTATCAGTACAAGTTTCAGTTAAGCAATAACCACTTGTATTTGACTATCACTCGGCACTCAGTTACCTTGGTTACTTAGCACCATGTATGCATTCTTGTCACTTTAACTTAACCAAAAAATATACACAAAACAACAAAACAAATTCAATTATTACATGTAATAGGAGGTGAATCTTTAGTCATGCATTAGGCATCATTTTAACTCAGGGAAGATGGTAGCACAGTGGTCGCGTGGCTGCCGTGCAAAGCGATGATCAAGGAACACGCACGTTTCCCTAAGGATGTGCTGTAACAGGCGTTGCACCGTGGGGGCTCCGGAGCAGGTCTCTATCAGAGGACCCGGTGCCCCTACAGGTGCTGAGGGTGGCCATCGAAGTGGTTTTAGTGAGATACTAATGCCACACTCTCTAATATTTCTTCCCAAAAAGCTAGATGTCTTTTGAAGGTCTCGCCCCGTCATCAAAAAAAAGTGACCATTTTTTAAACACCTTCTTAACATCAATAATTTTAAAAAGCATTGTTAGTGTGACTGTAGATGTAGCTTACTTATAATTGCCTAGTGTAACAAGTGAAACAAGTGAATTTATTTCTGCAAATAGGCTACAAAGCAGCACTTTTACACGTCAATTTAACAAGCGAACGATGAGGTCGACATTTCCTAACTGATTGATTACTCTGAGAAGAAATGCCGAAAAAAACTAAGAGGTCTGTCTTTTTTAAAGTCCAGACAGTACATCCCTACATATCCTAGCTGATAAAAGTTACTGAAGCTTCCAAATAAGAGCTTAAATTAGATAGTTTTAGTAACAAGGTTGTAAAGTATGTATATACATATCACGGAACTAATTATAGGTTGAAGTTTGACATACTCTGTTTATTTTGTAGCTTAGTTTCGATATCAAAGCGAATCGTAAATCAACAAACCACACTTTGATAATCAACTCAAATGTCAAGCGACACAAATCAATAGGATTCGAATAGTACAGAGTACGGTTCCGGTAATTGGGACTCTATTTCAGGCTCAAAAGCAGCCATCATTGCACAGTTTCAGCAAGGTTCTCTCATTACTGCGATTTGAGAGAAAAAACACTTTTTTGAAATTGGTTTCCATATAGGTAGGTATCTCTAATGTAACTTCAAATGTACAGTTTTATGGGAACGACGTACGAAGCTGTTATCAGAATCATTTTCAATATTACCTATCATCAGAGGAATAGGTGGGAGATTCCGTAAAACTCCAAACTAATGGACGCTTTCTTCTAGGGTACTTTTTGTGAAGATTCCGAACCAAGAAAATTTTGTTCAGTAACGGTCAGCAAAAAGTTTTGTTGTCTAGCTATCAAATAAAGTAAATTTCTGTGATTCAACAATAGGTATCATCAACAGCCTATTAATGACCATTGATGCCAAAGCCTATTCTCACACGAAGAAGGTTTGAGCATTAATCACCACACTTGCTCAATGCGGGTTGATGATTATAATTACAAATTATAAGCCCAGGTTTCTTCACGATGTTTTCCTTCATCGTTTGTCAGTGGTGTCTGAATAATCTTAGAGAGTACATATAAATCGGAAAAAGTCACATTGGTACTTGCCATTGGTAGATTTCAAAACCTCATGCATGAGAAGTGGACGTCTTAAACCTCTTTTTTTTTTTTTGAGGGGGGAAAATCATCCAATGACTTCTCACGCCTGGGTGAGGTGGGAGGGAGTGTCAGACTCTTACTGACTAAAAACCACCCCGTTCCTACACCTGCACTTCGAACCGGAGCCCCGGCAACCCGTTAAGTCTTCCGCAGCTACGTCTTAAACCTCTGGGTCACCACGATACCTCAAACGACATCTCACGAAACAAGTCGGTTTTAATTTGTGTTGGTAAACATTTCTACTTGTCTTTGTATTCTAAAACAACTTTTTAAAGACGCTTAGTTTTCATTTGACTTACTACATTCATAGAAGTTATGGAACCTCATCACTAAAACTTCCATAGATAGGCAAAGATTGTACAACAACGACACCACAGTTTATTAAGTCTCACACTTAATATTATAAACGTGAAAGTTTCTTTGTTTGTATGTTTGTCCGTCAATCACGCTATAAATACTGAACCGATTTTGATGAAATTTGGTACACATGCAGGGGCTCATGGGCTGACTTTTATCTCAATTAAACGCTCCTATAGGATAAACCAGAAATTATATTCTACGCGAACGAAGTCGCGGACAACAGCTAGTCTATACTAATATTATAAAGAGGAAAGGTTTGTATTTTTGTATTTTTGTATGTTTGTAATGAATAAACTCAAAAACTACTGAACCGATTGCAATAATTTTTTCACCATTCGAAAGCTGCATTATTCAGAAGTAACATAGGCTATATAATATCACGCTAGGTCCTATAGTTGTGGAGCAGTAACCAAAAATGTTTTAAAAACGGGGGAAAAGTATCGTTTCTGAGGCCTTCCGTGGCGTGCGCTGAGCATATAGTTAAAGTTTTAAAAAACATTATTTTTAAAAAAGTCCGCGAGAGCATATGTCTACCTTTTATAGTTTACCCATAACAATCGTTTTAATGAATGGTTCAATCCTTATAAAAGTTTGCTCTAGATAACTTTTGAATTGTTCAATCGGTTACCTTAAGACGCGACATCGACAACGGAGGGCAGGTCGCTAAAAAAAACTGAGAATAAATATAAATAAAACGTAAAACTATGTAAAAAATCTTAAGTCCCCCCGTGCGAAGCCGGGACGGGCCGCTAGTTCCTTAATAAAATATGTTAGCATCATTGTAGTATTCATCCCACACATCACCCATATACGACCTATAAACTGTCATTGACAGAATCATTCCTCAAGTTCTATAAAAAGTATTGCCTATTCTATACAAACATAGGTATTTCGATTCAAAAATGTAGCCAAAAACACCTTATATATAAAGTCTGTCATCAATGAATAACATTAATATAAACATGCATCCAAGCCTTCTCTACAAGGATCATTGATTTTGTCTCTCTTGACCTACACCTCAATAAATTATATCTACATCAATAGATACGTAGATATCTATCGTATCTAAATATTTACATTTGCATACACCACTTATTTTACAACATCTAACTGATGAAAGTTATAATGGCGGTAATAAATAATTCTATTTGTTATTCTATTTACCTCTATATTTATAATTTTATAATTAATCTCTATTTTAATGGCGTTGGTCTAATAATCCCATGGGCTACGATATTGATTTCTGAAGCGGCCATTTTATTCTTAGGATTCAGTATTATAGGTAACTGCAAAAAGTTAACAAAAAATGGTATTACAAGAACACCGACCAAAATTCCGTAGAGAACTAAAATCAATATTGAAAAAAAAAATTGGATATTCATTACGTGGTTTTTTGACCATTCCTTCAGGAAATAAAAAACCAATCTATTACTAAACCACCTGGTAATCGAACATTAGACTTCTCAAACAAACATTATTCGACAAATAAGGCAACTAAACTAATTCTATTTATTATAGAGCTCCAATAACGGATGCGGAAGAGTCTAAAAATGTCGAACATGACCTTAGACATATCTTATGTAAATATAGTCTGTGGTCTAATTACACGACTTAAGGTGGAGGTTACCGCCTGTTATTACGAAACATAATTGGTTCAAGTCCATGTATATCTTTTGTTACAACGATTAATCTAAATAAAAAAATCACTTCATAAAAAACACCTATTAGCTTGCCAAATATATAAAAGATTAAATCTCAAGGACAAGCGGTTTAAAAACAAACAACATGTCATAATAGACATATAAATCTTGTAGTTACCTTGACCTCTTTATTAGTACTAGGCTTAGTTTTCTCTTAAACAACGAAAAATAACAAAAAGCTAGTATAGGTGGTCAGATCAGATTAAAAGACCACAAAACAAAATTCAACTAACAAGCAACTAGACATTACTCATTAATCAGTTATCACTTAAAATAGGTACCCATAAATAAAGGGTATTTGTGACGAAAATGGTTCAAAAAGAAATGTGCGTTGTTTCCAAAACAATACGATACAATCTTCAATAAATACCATGCTTCGTTTTAAAAGACTGGCTTTACATTCCTTTAGTATTGTATTGGTTTCCATGCGGTTTTTATTGTTTACCATCTAGTGATCCCGACTGATGTCACTTACCTCTCTATACAATAAAAAATCCGTCCATCTATCTTTGTTTCTTTTGACATAGATTTTCCTTTGATTTCTACACGTACTAAGTTCATTGAACTGATATTATAATATTTAATGTTCAGGAAAAACGTAATATAAAATTCTAGACAGTTGAAACTTAAAGGAATGTTTTGAAACAGCAATACCAGAAAGTTTGTAATATCAATTAGAATTAATAAAGAAAATAGCATTTAATCCAATTAAATTAAGAAAAGATGGAAATAAAAGTGACATTCACATTCCCATTAGCAACAGGTATCTTGTAAGAATAAAATGACTGTAAATATTCCCTATACATACATACCAACATTGGTACTCACATTCATACGTAATTACACAATTACACTTGGTCCTATAGTATGTAGCCGCGGAGGTCTTAACGGGTTGCCGGGGATCCGGCTCGAAGTGCAGGAGTTCTGTCAGTCTGGAAGAGTCTGACACTCCCCCTCACCTCACCCGGGCGGAAGACGTCATTGGATGATTTTCCCCCCTCAAAAAAAAGAAAAAAGGGGTAGGTAAAAATGACAGCAGATCACCTATGATACCATTCTTATAATAATGTATTGTTTAACTTCCATCACATACTTATCATACAAGCCTGTTGGTTAAATGTAGTCGCTTAAACTTAATGCATAATTTTATAATATTATTCAAAATTTGAAATATTTTTAGTACCTTTCTATATTTATAAATTCTATTTATGTTATTTGTTTCTAATAATTACACATGCCTATTTTTTCGCCGTTTTCCATTAATGTCCGCCTTATGTACCATTACTTGTTTCTGTGTACATTAAAGTTTAAATAAATAAATAAATAATTGAACTTAAACTTGAAGCATAATTATATTATTTACTACTTAAAGTTAAGCTAGAGATTAGCCTAGTAGAATAATAATTAATAAGTAAATATTTTGAAAACGTAAGTGATATTTTAAAAATATCTATCTGCAATAGCTACCAATCTAAATAAAATTCGTATCGGACGCCCAGAGCAGTTGACCTCGCAGTAAATCTCTTCTTGCTACAAATGAGACTCTTAAATAATTAATTAAAAACCGTAACTTAAACTTGAAGTGAAATTAATTTCAACTTGGCTTCGATCAAACTCCTTGATTGAATGTAATGTATATTTAAGTTAATTCCTGACAAATTTAATCAAAGGAAAGTGCTTATGAGATGTGTGTACTGTGGCAAACATTGGGGGACATACTATGTTTACTGATGTTAGTGAGTGAAGACGTAACTAGTGTCAATAGAATAGTGTGTTATTTATCGTTAGATATATTTTCTCGTTATTGTTACTATGTTACTTAATACTTGGTAGACCAAGTACAACTAGAGTAAGTAGAACAAGCGAAACTAGAGTTTCGCTATAACCGTTCGAGTAATTTGGAGTTTCTTGCTCGTTCTTCTCCATAAGAATCTACACCTTGGAACGAGCAAATAGTTTCACTTTTAAATTGTTTATTGACGGTCAGATGTGCCTTCCTGGTCTTTGACATTCAGTTAAAAAATAACAATGGAGAAGAATATACCAAAGAAAAACGATTAAAGTTCTATTACCCTAGCTTGCATCATCGTCATCAGTCGGAAGACGTCCACTGCTGACCAAGGTATCCTCCATAGTCCTCCACGTCGAACAACTTGCATAATACTTACATACATAACTTCATGCCTGTCCCCCATGGGTATAGCCAGAGACTATGGAACACCAATTGCTAAGATTCTTACATACTTCTTTTGCTTCATCAACAGTCATCAGTCTTTTCATGCATGCTCGTCGGTTAAGGGTACTTTTATTAATACTTGCATAATTCTTGCGAAGCTAAATTTTCATGAACCAGATTTGTTTACACAATAAAATAAACAATACCTGTGGATGTTATTAACAGCATCCATAATGTATTGAGTTTCTATTCCTTCAGGGATAAAAAGCTTTATATTCTGGTTAGAAAAGATTTCCATACAATTAAATAAATCCTGTAAGTCTGTCGGAGTGAGTTACATAAACCAATATAGTAACAATAGTTAATGGGACGCGTAACAAGCGGTCATTAAACACCACGTGCGATATCTCGAGCGCAACGCTTGCGCCTGCGCACCGGTAGCAGCAGCGAGCGCCCGCGCAGACACGACTCATTTGAGTACTAGTCACTAGAGTAGGTACTTTTTTATGGTATAAGCTGGTAAACGAGCAGACGGATCACCTGATGGTAAGCAATCGGCGTTGCCCATGGTCACCTGGAACACCAGAGGCGTTACAAGTGCGTAACCGGCCTTTTGGGGATTAGGAGTTTGAGGATCGTTGGGGATTCAGGGATTGGGGAGATTGGGGGAGGGGATGGTAATTGGGCCTCCGGTAACCTCACTCACATGACGAAACACAACGCAAGCGTTGCTTCATGTCTTTAGTGGAAAACTATGATAATGTTTATTACAGTCAATATGACATGCTTATAGAACTTGTTTTGAGGAGGGAAGAGCATTCAAGGACTTTTCCACTGTGGGTGGGGTGAGAGAGAACGATAGACTCTTACTTACTAAAACCACCCCGTTCCTACTCCTGCACTTCGAGCCGGTACATGGTCATCCGAACAGATGAACTCGTTAGGCCATCCGCAGCTGCACACTTTAGTTCTACTAGGGTCAGTTAATGGCAATGGTATTCTCGATCAGAATGAAATTGTCATTCAAAATCTTGACTCAGTAATCACACTCACACTGTGATTCAAGAGGCAGACAATTTAACAAAATATTATTAATTAAGCTTTAATTGCCAGTTAGGTACAAAATACAGGAACAGTCGTATCTCCAAACATACAGTCTTTTTTTTTATTTAAGGGGGGAAAATCATCGAATGACTGCTCCCGCCTGAATGAGGCGGGAGGGAGTGTCAGACTCTTACTGACTAAAAACCACCCTGTTCCTTCTCCTGCACGTCGAGCCGGAGCTCCGGTTACCCGTTAGGTTCTCCGCGACAACATACATAGTCTAGCCCCCGTCCTTGCATCACTGTCGCCGTATCACCAAAACCTGTTATCTGAGCATATCACTGGTATTATGCAAATATTATCAACTCCAACCGTATCAGTACTGTATCGGAATTCATTAAGTACTTAATTGCTTTCAAAAATGTCATTATTATTGAGTGCAATGATATAAAAGGTTTTATTGACGTTCTCGTCTGGGACAAGGTGATTTTGAAATACAAATATTTATATTGAAAATTTGAAAGTGTTCTGATCTTGTCACGTAGTTCAATTACTATTAACACTGCAATAATTAAGTTTACATAACATAACACCATGCCTTTTATCCTCGAAGGAATAGACAGAGGTGCACATCATGGCACTTAATGCCACTGTACAATGTAGCACCCACTTTTCACTATTTATGTTATGAGTCCCATGTAATAGGGGGTGAGCGTATTGCCTTAATATAACGGGCACAATTCCAGACTTCGTGGTACAACTGGGAAATTTGTCAACCCAATTTTTCAATCAAAATCCAATAATACTTTGCCCGACCTGGGAATCGAACCCGAGACCCCTTGCCCGGCAGTCGCGCCTGGCCAACATAGCAGTCATCAGGTATACATTATTTTTAAAATTGTCCTGAACTCTTTGACGAGATGAAACGTTGACAACACAGGTAGATATGTTGTCATGGGAGCTTTATAATACTCAAACACAGAACAAGAATTAATTAATCTCTGAATCAAAGGTAGTAAGTTGAAGACAAAATAATGACTAAAATGAAAAAAAAATCGATCGGGAATAAAATTAAATGCAATTAAGGCTATTTAATTAAATTCATTTACGTTTGCGGTAACCTAAAGTTAATTTGAGCTGGATTATAATATAATTTCTAATATCCTGTTTGCTGGTTTGCGTAATAAAATGTACAGTAAAGTGACCGAAATAATCCCACTGCAATTAGTTTCATTTATTACTACATAGTACATTTCAGAAATTATAATTAAATATTCGTGTCAATGTGTTTTTATCAAAAATTGTATTATTGAAAGTAGAGCAATTCAACTTATACGAAAAAAATATAGAGGTATTTATGTTCACACATCAACAATGACCAAAGCATATAAGTTAACGCCGCCTTCCACCAGCTCAACGCGCTTCTGGCTCACCCTAATTAGGTCGCACCTGCTTACCATATTATGTGCTAACACTGATTACGTTTAGCCATACAGCACTTTTAGCTGGGAGGTCAACTACCTTGAATATTATGTACTAAGTGAGGAGGTCGTGACACTTTTGAACAATTTATATCAATTAGTTTTGTCAGCTCTTTGTGTATAACTTATGAACTAGAGCCTTATTGTGGCCATAAATTTAGTTTTTGGGCTTTCATTAATAATTGTGTTTAGTAAAACATAATTTACTCTTTTCGTAGGATCCACCATTATATTTGTGTATAATCATTATCAACGTGATGTCATAACTTTCAATCCTTGAAGATGTAGGATACGTTGTTATTACCGCCCCTCCCCAGTCTCCTCAATCCCCAAAACCCCCACAATCCTCAAATTAAGCTTAAAATATGCGTCTAAATAACCGACACACTAAATTTATTTATTGTTAATTTATTAATCTTGTTATTTTTGGATGTTCTCAGAATTAAAAGTTGGTTTCCACTACCTATAGTATATATCACTATATTTTAATTTTACAACTAATAAATCCAAAATAGATATTTAATCACCGCGACTGTATTTTAAAATGAACATCAAACCTGACCTCTTCACTATTAACACACATTTGGGTAATAAATCTAATTTTCTATACACAAAATCAATACAAATTAATGACTTCCTATAATCCTAGACAAAACTGGTTCTAATAAATAAGTGGGATTTAATAAATTAGTGAAACTTAATGAATGCAGTCTGTTATCGATGACATCTTAATTAATTGCGAACAATCAATGGAATACCTTGTACTTAATTTGTTTGTATAAGATGTTCCTGTCTGTCATTTGTCTGCACCTACATAATCATGTTTGAACTGGCATCCCACAAAATCATCTACAGATGTGGATCAAATTTCAAAATAGGTCTATTTATTTCCTAAATTAACTTAGAGGCTGCATTTGTTCCCGGATAAATGTACCGTTTTCTTGGTGTCACTAATTAGTGTTATCCTAGTATTATGTAAAGAAACACTGTACAACATAGAATGGATGTTATGTACCGAACCAAGCCGCCAGCACCGCTAGTATAACTATCATGTAGACAATCAATGAAATTAATTTTGTGGACATTTAAATGAATATTTATCGATGGTTTGATTAATACATTGTCGACAGCTGGCTGTAGATATATTTCGCTTTTTATTGTGTGATTAATTTTCAACACGATTAGTTCCGGTGATATTTTTATTCTTAGAAGTCCAGAAAGTAAAATCTTTAGGTGTCATCACATACATTCACTGCCTCGTTCGCTATGGTTCAGTGTGAGCGGAATGCAAAGACAAGAACTTTTGACTTTGAGGCTCCGATCTGGCCATATTGCTTTGAATAATTTTGGATTTCTTATGCGTTAAGTTGATTCACCTAATTACAGTTTATGTATAGTGTAAACAATATTGATTCAACTTTTGGGGACAACATTATTAATGTTGGTTTTTATAACAGTATTCTGTTTTGTCCATTATCAGAAGGGGCTAAGAAGCTTCTCAAAATTATCATTTTAGGTTTAAGGTTGAGGGTATGCTGGGTTTATATTAGTATAATTTATTGTTAATTCTCTCTGTATTCAATCATGGGGGTGACATTTTCTCTATAGAAAATTCCCCATTACTAAAAATAAAGATTAAAAAACCATACATTTTTAAAATATGTATTCACATTTACGAAAGAAAGCAAGCGTTATAACTTGATGAAACAGAATTTACGTTTGGCCTAACAATAATATTATAATCTTTTTTATTTCATTTCTCAATGCCACTTTTATTTCCTAAAACAAGTCACACACGCAGGTACGTCACAATCTCGGAACAATAACACAATACCACGACTGTCACTAGTCATTACGGTATTATCCATTGTACCACGTACGTAAAATAATACCAGAACTGGGTACATTTGGGACCGGTCAGGGCTTAATGAAGCCCAACTCTTTGTCAGGCGCTTACTTACAAAATATTACCACCAATAATATCTCAGGATCTTATTATATAAGTCGGAATAGAGTCCACCTAAGACGATCAGTGTAACTTTTTCTTAAAATTGATCATCTTGTATCTGATCTGACAATGCTCTATAGCCTATTCCAATTGCAAAGTCACCCCCTATCTCAGGAAGTAATGAACTTAAATTCCACGATATCTACTTATAACCAGCAACCTAGTTTAAGAGTCTAGGAGGAGTATGAATGGATGGTATGGAGTTTCTTGCTCGTTCTTCTGCATAGGAATCTACACCTTGGAATGAGCAACTAGCTTCACTTCTAAATTTTATTGTTGACGTTCAAAAGTGCCTTCCTGGTCTAATTGAAATAAATGATTTTGACTTTGACTTTGCAACAACCCGTTGAACATTAATTAATTATTTCCTAGCACGCCTCGTCCACACAGAGGAACATTTAATTAGCCTCTGAAACAGTAGCAGTCTGATATCACATCGAACAAGATTATCTATCCTTTGTGCAGCGATCGACTGGCCTGGCCTGAGTAGCCTGGCCGAGCTTGGCCTGGCTTGCACTCGCTAATTACTTTCCAACTCCATATTGGAAAAAGTTGAGTTTTAAACCTCTTTTAATAAAGAAGCCGCTTGTAATCCGCTGTATCCCTTGAATCAATAAAGGATTACGTTTTGGTTTTGATCTTCTTTTAGCAATTAAGTGCGTCTCTGCTCCACTCTAAGATTTCGTTGCAAATCAAAGAATAAATTATTTTTATTGTTGGCTTAAGAATGTGAGAGCATTCAACTTTACTGAATGTTTCAAATTAGATTTCTTTAAGAGTTGGTAAATTAAATACTTGATCTTGATACAATTCATTCAATATCTTAAGGGCAGCCACGCAACAAAATTAATTAAATGAATTTCTACAGAACGTTATAACAGATTACTTAACTTATTATTTATCACATAATATAACATAACATAACACTACGCCTTTTATCCCCGAAGGAATAGGCAGAGGTGCACATTATGCCACTGTACTTATAATGTAACACCCACTTTTCACTATTTATGTTATGGGTCCCGTGTAATAGGGGGTGAGCCTATTGCCTTATACCGGGCACGATTCCAGATTCCGTGCTACTACTGAGATTTTTTTTAAAACCCAGTAATACTAATTCATGTCTGATTAAAGGTGTCAATAAATAGAAACCTATCGCAAGCAAATACTACTCGCTTCACAATGCGTCATACCTAATCCACTATTAGTGCCAAACACAATAATGGACATGTTCGTTCAATCTGCACATAACCAAACAAGTTCGTCACCTATAATACGCGATTAATACAAGCGTTGAGTGTCAGTGACGAGTGACGGTGGTAAGTGGTGACGGACGGCGGACGTAACGCGTCATTACTGGGTGCCGTCACTGACAGCGTGACGGCGCTGACGGCAGTTATTAACAGCTTCACCTGACACCACACTGACTTATGGCTGAACACAGATCAGCGTGCTCGAAGGGTGGAACAAATTGGGGCACTGTTCTTGGTTACCTTTAGTGATTTTTTTGAGAAATTTTATGGTAACACAACAATACATCATACCTTGTCGATTTAATATGATGTAGAAATAATGACGACTTACTATTGCAGTGAATAGTAGATACTGCCAGTATTATTTTATTGCTAATGCAACTGGACTAGGACTAATTTACTGCCGTATCTCAATTAGTAGTCGCAAGTATTCTTATACTTATTACTTCAGTATTAATTATTTCTTTTCTATATTTTTATACTAGTTACTTCAGTATTAATTATTTCTTTTTATATGATCGTCGAAAAGAAATAATTAATATGGTTAAACTGTTTATATGGTCGTTATTGTATAAAAATAATTAATATAAATTATATAAATCATATAAAAAGAAATAATTAATACTGAAGTAACAAAAATCCTAAGATGGGCAAAAAGTATTACACGAGTACAGTTGTTACAAGTCTTCTTTCGGGATTGTAATGAACAATCACAAACCTTTATTCTTCTCATTGAAGTGTCTTTCATTCGCTCGTTCTCTAATTTCAAAATGGATCCGACCGTTTAGCCGTCACATTGTTCTATTTCGAACAATGACGTATTTTACAAACGTATACTTTTGTAATTCATTACGGCCCTGACAAGGATTCTCCTGGATTTACTTTAATTTTGATGATTGTCCTATTTATAGCTTAGCTTTAAACGTTGTCCTGTCCGATTCAAAATTCTTTGCATTTTAATTTGCCTGAGTCCAACTTTTAATTACTTTCACAATTAATGTATTAATGTATCTAACTCCACTTATATATCTGCTTTCAGATGGTGACAAAACTGACACTACTTGTGTTACTAGTACAGCTGCAACAAGCAATAAACATCCCATTGAGACAGTTGAGGGAACTGAAACCTGGCGCGGAGATCCCGATGCTGATACCACAACACAACGCACCACTCACAGTACCACATGTCGTCATCCACACAGCCACCAGAGAGAAGAAGAGTCCCAACATCATCTCCATACCAATACAACAGATCCTCGTCCCCAAATTCCATATAATTCCTCTCCATCACGCTCCCCCACAGTCAAACATCCACCACAGCGCTGTACACACAGACGTCAAGCATATAATAACACATGATAATGTGAAGATACCAATAATCTCCCAAACTGTGTCCCACAGTACGGCAAACATCACGCACCCATCATCAGCGTCAGTGATACCAATCCTGATACCAATACATCACAACCTGGTGCCAGTGCAGGATCTCTCTGTAATACCCTTACAGAAGACAGTGCACAAGGAGCAGAAGTTAGAGAGGTATACAGTAATGGAGAAGAAAGAAGAAAAAGAGAACGAAGAAGTAAATAGATTCCGAACATTCTATGGAGGTTACGGCACTGGTCTGTTCTTCGGCGGTCAGGGAGCCGGTCATGGGTTCCATATATTTGGGTAGCAGATATTAATATAATTAGTTAATAACGTATTGTTTGTTTATTAAATTATTTATTTCAATGCTGTTGTTCCTGTTTTTTCCCTAATCTAATGTGATAAACTTCTTTATCAGTTTAACTGAGTTCATGACTCGAATGTAGTAATGGAAACGTCGCTTACCGAAATAGTATGCTACAAAGTTTTCTTATGATTTATGTACTCTCTAAAAGTGTGTTGTGATCATTTAGTATCTCATTGTGGTAGACTGTTACTACCTTAGTGTGCCTGTTATTTAATCAATCCAAACATTCTCAATAGTTATTCATTACCTCGCCTGACTAATTTCTGTTAGCAACACACACTGAGTATTAAACGAGAAAATACAAATCATTTGTCCCATTCCGAGTATCAGCACGTTGTTTCTGAACACAGTTCTACCGAAACAGAAGTAAAAATAAATATTGTTCCAAAAGTTTCCCATTGGCGAATGAATAATTAAGCGCTGTGGCGCCCCTGAACAGTCACATTAAACATTCCTCGGGGAACGATGAAAAATTAAATTGCTAAACTAAAATAAAAAAGATTGACATTAAAAGCGAGCAAGCCAAAAATTGCAGAATTTTTGACTTGAATTCACCTGCAGGGATGTGTTGTAATAAAATTATGACGCGGCCAAATATTTGGCTCGTGGCAACACACGGGTGCACCGCAATGGCCGGCAGTGTACTTGTATCAACAACATCAACTACCGAGCCAAGTACCTGCAAAAGTCTAGTTTTTATCGGTTTGATAGATCAATATGGAGAACTCGGATCAGGATATAGTGATACCAAACTTGAATGAGACACCTTGTGAGTATTATAAAATAAACCATTTTGTACAGGAATAATAACAATACTTAATTGCTAAGGTGTATAATTTTTATTTAAATATCATAATTTATATAACTACATAAATATTTACAACTTAAAATTAACTACAACTAAACTATTAAATAAAAAGAAAGTAAAAGAAAACAACAAAAATTATACCCTTAATTTAGGCGTCAAAGTATTCGTCCGTATCACTATCACAGGGGAAAGTTCCCAGAAGACTGGCAGCATTGCCACGTTGAATGGCAATGCTTATTTTCTGTCCGAAGAAAAAGCCAGCCCTCTGGTCACGTGTAGAGTCGATTAGCCTACGGGCGATGTCTTTAAACACAGAGTGTGCACTGGGACCCCATGGCCCAAGTGTTTCGACCCCAAACGGCTCAAAACAGTAGTTACCCACTAGATTTGAATATTTACGCCGTTTGAGGGCCTCAGCCGCGGAGGCAGCTGCACCAACGCATGCAGCGGTGCTTAAAAGATGTGATGGCGCAAGGGTGTCTACACACGTCGCGTCCCACACCAAAGGCCTACCCATCTTCCAAGGCAGCAACGACATATCATCTGGTCTTTTGCCGTCATCACGTACCAAACCATTAGGTTCTAATACGGCTGGTACACCGGCTGAGGCAAGAGCACGACGAATGATGTCGTTGATGCTGGCATGGCGAGCTATGCGGCCTGCACTTCTGCAACAAGAAAGACCATGGTGTCCCAAGCCATCGACTCTTTCTCCACAGTGACAATAATGCGGAGAAACACAAGGAGCACCTAAACGTACACATACAGCTAGGCGGAACGTTATGTCATCCAACATAGTACCTATGAAGGGTGACGGGAGTGCCTGAAGCCACAATCCTGATTCCCATTCTCCCACAGCCAATAAGCGAGCTCGCTCTGCAGTATTAGGAGACGAGTTGATTAAAGACTCACGAATAACACTGCACAGCGGCACGTCCCACTGTCTCTGAGAAGATGGGTGAACAGGTAAATCCGTAAGTGGGCAAGCCATTTTCCACGCTTCCACTGCATCAGTCAAACACGGCACCTCAAAACTGGTCAGTGACGAAGAAAGAATTTTCCTGACTAATTCAGAGGTACTGTGGACCGAAGACAGAAAAGCTGGTAAACTAATACTTGAAATTTTGCGGACGCCGAGCCCTCCCATGCGAATAGGAAGAGTAGCTTGTTGCCAAGCTCGGTCATCCAAAGCCACATTAAGTATGGATGATAATGTGTGTCTGATAATTTTGTCTACGTTTTCTAAAATGTGTGAATGTTTCCATAGATGTGAAGCGCGGAGAATATAAGTAAATTTTGGTCCAAAACAACAGTACCGAATTAGGGTGAAAGCCGAATGTGTGTTGATTTTGTGTAATCTATCCGAAATGTGATTGAAATTTTGTATCTTGTCCTCGATGAATTTAGGAAAACATTTATCGATTATTGGTGAACCTAGGAGGTGAAGTGAGTGCTTATCAATAATTTTGATATTTGGAGCTATTTGATTAAATTTTGCTAGAGTCGCTAGTCTGTCTGTAGAGTCAGGAATGTATAGTTCACATTTTGATAAATTTAGGTCAAGGCCAATAGAACTCAGTTTTTCTTTTAATATAGTCAAATCTTTTAAAACAATGTCAACGTCACCTCCTAGAGTTCCGTCGTCTAAATACCATACATTAAATTTGGAATTTAGTTCACGAATAATGGGATTTATAGCTAAACTAAAAATGGCAGGCCCAAGGGGGTCTCCTTGTTGACAACCAACAGCCGATTCTATTAAATTGTCCTTATACAGTAATTTTGAAGGGTTTCTATAGCATTGCCAAAGAAAACTGTAAATTTTGGGGATTTCTTTTAGAATTTCAGTCAACAAGGCGTCCCTGCTTACGGAGTTAAAGGCGTTTTTAATGTCAACCTTTAAGACGACCTCACCTTGGTTACTGTTTAAAAATGTGGATAGGGCATGTACCGCAGCCTCGCAGCCCCCTTTGCAACCAAAGCCTAGTTGTGAGGGCTGGAATTTGCTGGCCAAAGAAATTGGTAAGGTAAATAGGAAATTCATTGTTCTAATGAATATGTAATTCTTTAGATAGTAAGAACAAGTTAAATACGCTATAGATATGTACCATATATACCATGCTCCCGCTACTGGTCGGCTCCTATTTTTTATATTTTTAAATATTACTTTTTATTTTGTAAGTAGTATTTAAAAATGTAATTTGTAGAGAATTTTAAATAAATATATGTGAAGTTAAATATTGAGTAATGAGCTACATTTTTAGGTCCGACCTGTAAGTCATTGTGGGAGGCGTGTGTTACTATTGATATCTTGTAGCTAACACAATGATGATGAGGACACAAGAACATTTAACTCTTTTACCTTCTCTATAAGTAATGTCTACCAAGAAATCTTTGAGTGGATGGGCCGCTGATTAAATAAATACGGTGACGTCAAAAATGAGTGAACCTTCTGTATCTCCTGCAACATGTGAAGTAATTGTAACAAATTGTAGCAATGTTTTATTTGTTCCTTTTATCTGGAGTGCGCTACCAGCTGCGGACTATGGAGCGATGCGAGCAGACACGTCCTCCGCTTTATTGATAACTACCTTCTGCTACCGGCTTCGTTTGAGTTACTGGGATAAATAATAACCTCCGTGGCGTTATAACATAACAATATTCTGAATCCTAGAAGTAATAACCACACACAATTACGGCTTCAATGCTATTTTTTGCCTACACTGGAAATCGAATTCAAAACTCCTTGCACAGCAGGCAGCAAGTTAAACTTGTTCAAACTAATGTCCAAATACTCTAACGACACTCCGCTTAAGTGTAGTTCCGTAACTACATTTTTTTATAAAATGACAGAGAAGGCACGATATTTAAGTACAATTTAGAATCATTATACTTCAAGTGCTATACTTTATATAGTAATAACAGTCAAACATTTTTAGTTTTACAGATTACAGTTAATGACATAAGAAAACATGTAGATTATTTAAACCTTTCGGCGATACTCGAGCACTTTTTTAGGGACAAGCCCGCCACAGCCTTCCAAAGCTGCTGCAACTCATATAAGCTACGATCTGCAGTAGATACAACCATGAAAACACCGGAACACTGAAGTCCGGCGCGTCCCAGGGACATGAACAACTGTCTTGGTTCCCGCAACACATTGAATCAGAAGATATTATAAGAGGAGAAAAAACCAATAGTTTCCACTTCCCTCGGTGAATTACTGCAGGAGATAGAACGAATTAAGCATATAGGCTGCGGAAAATCCGATAGGTTACCGGACTCCGGCTCAAAGTAGAAGTACTTACGAACAAGATGGTGTTTAGTCAGCAAGAGTTTGACCCTCCCTCTCGCCTCATCTAAATCATTATAATAATGATTTTCCCTCTCAAAGTAAAACCACAAATCTGGATGTCTGGGATTACAATCTGTTACAAGGATGCGCCACCACACAATGCATGTACACATTGTACATGTATGTTGTTACATTGTACACAAACCGCATCGTTTGGTTTGTATCAAATATAAATTAGAGAATCTCAGTATTGTTAGTTGCGGTTTCCGTATCCGTTGTCCTGTTTGATTATTTGGTCGTGCAAGAAATCATTTGGGATTTTTTAATGCCATCCTTGTGTTCAAGGGAATTTGGCGTGATTCTTATTTCATTATGTACTATAAGATACCTATTGTAATTGGTACATAAACATACTGTACAATGTACATACATACACATTTCAAAAGTTAAGATGTGCCATGATACACAATGTTTGTTTGACAATGCTATTGTAAAACATGAAATACAATCGACAAATCCATACTTTACTTAATGTAAATACCAAAGTCGTGCCATCTGCTCAACACTCACACTTGCCAGTCGACCAACGAAACCGACGAGATGTGAATGAATTTAATATTATTATGGCCAGAGACCAAAAATATCGAGACCATTATTGATCAACAACCATTGGAGAACACACAATCGAATCGACATACGACAATAGTTTATTCTAGGGTAAAAACGACAATAGCTCCAATAGCCAGGCAGTTTACACAAACTCCGAAATAATCGAAATTTCCGTAAATATAAACACGTAAATGAATGACGACGTATATTGTGCGCCTTAATTGTGTAAGACAATAAGTACTTGCGCGCGGTTATCATTCGTTTAGTCTGTGAACTTTCACCACGAGGTGACGGACAACTGTTAGTTACTGACATCAGTTACAAGTGTCCACATATCTGTGAAGTTTCAATTAATAACATTGGTCGGAAATATACATAAACAGATACCAATCAACCGATCAATTCTAAAGTAATTTGTTAATATTTCATCGTCCTAATCAAAGGTTAAAAGTTCGTATTTTCACGTCAAAAAATGTGTGTTCAATATTTTTAATTCAGCAAAGTGTCGAGATAATAAAGTGTGCATAATTTATATTTTGGTAAATAATTGCGTGTGAGCAGAGTTCAAGCGTACCGTTAGCTGTTAAATTAATTTGCTGATCTATGTTTGTGATATTTTTGAGTTTAAAGTGTGACAATATTTATTTTGGTACAATCTCTTAAATATGTTTTGTAAATCCGAAATGAACTAGTGAATTTTAAATCACTGTAAGCAATGATAGAATTATGTTTATTTGGTGCACATTTAGAGAAATTCTTAGCTACCTAATATTTCCCCAAAATATATAAAAATCATAATAATATAATCTATCCAATAACTTGTTCACTGTCAAAAGTCAGAATGCTATAGAATTTCCTACAAACAATAGTTTACAATAAAAACTCCACAACAGTCTTCGCATAGACGTAGAATTATCGAAGCGTTACTGCTCAACCGGTCTCTCTTTCACGTGGTTTTATAATTACTTTCTTCAATAATAATTAATTTCAGTTGCCAGTTTTTTGCAGATCATTTTCAATTACATTTTTATCATTAGGAACACAATCTAATTAGAGACACCGAGCAAGTTTACAGTCAGTTTATATTGTGTTGCCTTTAATATTGAAAGTGAACTTTAGAAGAAATAGGGACCGATGTTATTATCAGTCTCTTTCCATAAAAATTAAAAGAGATTCTGTTGGATATTCAGGTGTATTTAAACCCACTCCCTACCGCTTCGGGAAATACATAAGACTTGAAGTTATGTGCAGGGGCAATGCATTTAAACACTTTATTAATATTTTAGTGCAGTGGTATGCTCATGCGCCGTAGTTTCCGTATTGCGTGATGTGCGTACTACTGTTAATTTAAATTTAAAGGACAGCGACATGCCTTCACGTCCACGCGTCGTATTAAAAACAATAACAAATTATATTTGTTGTCTCTTTTACATAAGTTGTGACAAAGTGAGAGCGGAGTTGTAGGTACTTAGTACATTATTTCACGACCCCTACACTTTCTGCGAGTGACCTAAGAGCCAATTAATTGATGACTGGTCTCGATCCAAGATATTTGGACTGATGTCGATTTTTAGATAGTTTTTGAAGAAAACTGAGAGTCGATTCAGAGTTTTTAATTAAGATTAGTTATTCATTTTGGTCGCACGGGACACGGGACGGGTCGACATTTGACAAATACCTTCAGTATTATACCTATTATTATGTAGGAAAGTAGACAATATGCTGTGAGTAAGTAGACAAGGTGTCCATTCAGAGGTTTTCATTTGAACTTAACTTTAAAGTGTGAGAGAGCCATGCTTCGGCACGAATGGGCCGGCTCGACCGGAGTGATACCACGGCGTCACAGAAAACCGACGTGAAGCAACGCTTGCGTTGTGTTTCGTCGTGTGAGTGAGGTTACCGGACCCCAATTCCTCAATCCACTTGTAACGCCGCTGGTGTTCCAGGTGTCCATGAGCGACGCCGATTGCTTACCATTAGGTGATCCGTCAGCTCGTTTACCGGCTTATGCCAAAAAAAAAAACTTCTCTGTTTTTATTAGAAACAAGCCCATCCGATGAATCCACGGACCCTGAACGGTACAGTTACGCTACTGGCAATATGATAGCGAGATAATTATTTTAAACGATCCTCCTCCTTAAATTTGCCTTGCAAAGTGAAATAACATCGTACAGGAATGTCCTGTAGTTATAGTTAAAACTTGGCACTGGTTCACCCAATGTTATTAGCTACTAAAAATGCACAGCACCGCTTGCAGACACTTCAACTCTCGTAAAATTGAACTCTCCTTTACTTTAATATCATTTTAGTGTTCAATGGACGAACTTCAATGTGTTTTAATAATATTCTAACAAAGTCTATTTTTCTTTGAAGTGCGAGTATATTTACGGTAAATATAACGTTAACTACATAAAACATTATGTACCTATACACTTGTATCACACGTAGACTCGAAAACAAATATTTGTTCTGAACGGACATTGAACCTGTCGCGTTACGCAGTCTATCACTTAGCGACTGCATCATCCTTGCAAATACCTAGGTAGGTACTATTAGATAGATTTTATTCATAAACCTCAAAGAGGAAAAGCTTCCTAAGTACTACTAGGTACTAGGTACTACTACCTTTTGTTTGACGTAGGCATTAGATAATTAACACCACAAACGTATTCCCAGTAAACGAACATACTGTACATCATCGTTAGACCCGGTAGTCACTTATGACTAACTACGTGTAAGTAATTGGGGCATTTCCTTCTCATTACTCACATACCTATGACAGTAATAACTAAGTCATTGCTTACTGTAAACTCCAAAGTAGTAAGAACAAAATCGACGTGACAGTCAAAAATAGTCCACTTCAATAGAAGTATAGAAGCAGTGTAACAGTGTATAACTCGGGATATTTCATCGTGTCACACGTAACGTTTCTACAACAAATCCCTCGATTTTCGTTCTAACTTTAAAATAAGAAAAGCAGACGGTATCAGCCACTTATCTCAGGCAATTCGTTTGCGAGTACGCGCCAGTTTTTCCGCGCGACTTAAGGCTGCATTGACTACAATTGCTCTCGACTGAAAGCCGAAAGGGTGAACATTGTGAAGATTGGGAACAAATAGGTCACTGTGCCGGCACTCTGTCTTCTTATACAATTACTTAGTGGATTACTGCTGACACAGACTTCTAACACCAGTCGAATACAAACAACGAAATAGAGCCCTCTATTGTGAGTTTGTTGTAACTAATCACTTTAAAAGTTGTTTTTGTATACCTTTTATTAAATAATGTTGATCCCCGGGGACTTAGTGTAAGTCAATTACTTGTGTTGATGATGTTTCTCAACTATTTCGACTGTTAAGTAAATTGTCTTATAATGGCAATGTGTACAACACAATGCGTTGCAATATTTATCTCAAACATTTCAGCAAATTCATTTAATTAACTGCTCAGTGATTCGTGAATGTAATGTTTATAAATAAAAATATATTTCAGTACATGAACGGTAATTAGTAATAACGGAACTAATATAATATATCGTGCTTATATAAATAATAAAATACTAAATAAAAACTACATATTATATGAGTGTAAAAGAAAGTGGAAAGTATTTGATTGTTATAAATTGATTTTCTTCAACGAACGTAAGGAAACATTAATCATGAGGTGAGTACTAATAAATAATAGTGTTAATTATCAATTTAAGTTAGGAAATACATAACACTTCTCAAATTCTCGTAAGGCCTAGCTTCCTTCCTGGTAACATAATATTTTATCATGTCTTATTACAAGTAAATTAGTAGTATACTTACGGCCGATGTCTCCAACCACCTCAAACTAAACCATATCTTAAGTAAGAGTTACTTAGCATTAGGAACTACCTAAATTAACACTTTAGGTGTTATTTATAGGTTAGTGAAAACCAAAATCTGCCTCGTTGGCCGAGTGGTCGCAACTGCGACTGCCGGGCAAGGCGTCTCGGGTTCAATTCCCGGGTCGGGCAAAGTATTACTGGGTTTTAAAAATCTCAGTAGTAGCACGGAGTCTGGAAATGTGCCCGGTATATGGCAATAGGCTCACCCCCTATTACATGGAACTCATAACATAAATAGTGAAAACTGGGTGGTACAGCGGCATTAAGTGCCGAAATGTGCACCTCTGCCTATCCCTTCGGGGATAAAAAGGCGTGATGTTATGAAAACCAAAATGTCGTTAAGCTGTCCTGTCTTAGCTTAGGGGTAGGGGGGTCTTTTTTTTTTTAAGGGGGGAAAATCATCGAATGATTGCTCCCGCCTGGGTGAGGCGGAAGGGAGTGTCAGACTCTTACTGACTAAAAACCACCCCGTTCCTTCTCCTGCACGTCGATCCGGAGCCCCGGTTACCCGTTAGGTTCTCCGCGACAGGGGTAGGGGGGTCTTAGGTTACTTAAAATATAAGAGAGGTTCGGGGAAAGGGACAGGACTTAAATAATTCCTACAATAATTACACTTCATAGCAACTACAACAAACAATATCGATTTCTTGATTGCCTTAGAAACGAATACTATTGTTTCAGCCATCGTCTCACATTTGTATTCATTTGAATTCCAATTTGTAAACATAAATACTTTAAGTTATTGAGGGACGATGGCATCGGTAGCATTTCATATTTTAATTAAGGCCAGCTGGCAAAGTATCGTAGCTTCGGTGCCGATACTGGGGTCCGGGGAGACCGGGGTTGGTTTATTATGGCATTAGACAGTCAACGAATAGGCGAATCACGTGATGGTAAGCAATCGGTGTCACCACGGACACTTGCAACATTATAGGAGCTGCTATGGCGTTACCGGCCTTTTGGAGATGAGAGACGGAGGGAAGTTTCGCCTTCGGTAACTTCACTCACAGGGCGATACATGACACAACTGAAGCCGTTTTGTCTGCCGGCTTAACTGTCACAGTACCTAATTTGTGGCGATAGGTTCGTCCAGTCCCATCGAGGGTAAAAAATCACGACGGTATAAACTCTTCAAAGCCAGTTTTTTCAATTATTATATATATCGTTCGTTGTCTGTAACAACCCACCCTTGAGACAATCTACCCCGGCCTCCTCGACGTAACCTAACTTAGTATGATATTACAGCCAAAGTATTACGTTCACAGAGCGGTCGTCCTCATCACGCTGGCAGTCTCCGCCTGTGTTCAAAGCGAAGCTCCTCATGGTAAGCACTGCTCCACTAATTACTTGGAACTATACTCGCCGTTGCTTGCACTACTAATTAAGTCACTGCCTCTTATGGCATGATTTTGTGAAACATTTTTTCGTGAAATATGTATTGGCTGGCTAAGACATGCCATGCATACTTCATAGTTACTTTTTTAGCTTCTACACATTCATAATATGTCTGATCTGCTTATAATTTAGTGTGCTAATAACCTGTTTCCCGTTTCTCAGGCTATATAGTGAACAAGGTTGCGGGTAAAGCATATAAAGTGATGTACCAAGCACAGACATGGACACGAGCGAAGGTGGAATGTGAAGCAAACGGCGCTACACTGGCTGTGCCCAAATCACAGGTAACTACTGCATAAATATAGAAGTAGATACATATGTCTAGAACCAACAAATTGTAGTCCCTTGTGAACAGTCGAGTTACATTTCTATGAAGGCTTTGAAATAATATAGCACGTACGACGCGACGTACACAAACTCGCTCAAACGAACATTTGCCACAGTTACTTATCTTCCTCGAGTGTGAAGAAAACACTTTTACTTACTTTCCCTGTCGTTCGTGATTAATAATTCAAAAGTAAAATAAAGCCGAAGCTGTGTTCCGAGTACGGCCCGCCAGGGAGGGCGTCACAAACTCAGCACAACTTCACTGTAAGCAGGAAAAAGTTAAGTGACAGCTAGAACGAGAAGCAATCCAAGTTTGCGCGCTCCGAGGCTCCGAGCACAGTTTAAAGAAATAACTTACAATAAGTACAATGGCGGCGCTGCAACATTAAACGGTTGACTATTGCTACTTGAGGATGACTGCCGAAGTGCCGATACTCCTCGCTTCCAGTGACGGATTAACCAAACTCCGCAATATTGAGAGAGCCTTCTTCAGGTTTCACTTAAAAAATACTCTAATGTAGAGAGAGAGGTGACTTAAATTTTACTGGATACCCTTTTGCAATGACCACAGAGGTAATAGGTCCATATTATAATATACGATTTTATTTCAAGTTGACACCTGCATCACGACTGGTGCTCCAGGCACGATGATTCCTCGTCTAATTTATGGTCACCATTTGTAGACACACAAGTCGTAACTACATTCGACTGAATATAAGTATTTCACATAAAGGGACTATCATCTGCCTTCCATAACTCATAATTAGGTAGTTTCAACCCAAATAAATAGATACATGCTGTATAATTTGTCCAGGACGAGTTCAAGTTCCTGCAGAAGCTGGTGCGTGGCATGTACTACCCGAACATCGTGGGCTCCTGGTACAAGCTGCTGGTGTGGCTCGGCATCAGCAACCTCGATGACTACACCGTCTGGAAGAATGTAGATGGTAGTATAACGCTTTTAGATAAAATACTGAGAAGATATGTACCACTTTTTGTTTTCAGAACCGGAGGCCTAATTACCCCCCTCCCTAACCTCCAACAATTGGGCTCGCTGCCATTGCAGCGGTAAGTCCCCTCTTTGAGGAGTGGCTTGAAAGACGCTACGGCGTCCTCACCTACCGCCTGACGCAGGTCCTCACCAGACATGGAAGTTTCGGGAGGTACCTGTGTCTGATGGGGCGGGAGGAAACGCCCGGGTATCATCACCGCGAGGACCACCCTGAGGACACGGTGGAAAACACAGTGGGGGAATGCCCTGCGTGGGCTGAGCACCGCCGTGCCCCCAGGGAAGTGATCGCCGATGGCGTCCGGGCCTAGTGCAGATCATGATGCGGAGCGAGGTTCCTAATTCCCAAAAGGCCGGTAACTTGTTCCATCATAAAAAAATATTCATGATGTAGTGCACATTTGCGTATATTGGATCATTGGATATAGGTACTGGTTACATTCCGATAAAAATTGTATTCCATACACCTAATCTGGAACTAAAAATCTCAGGATTATTGGGACACAAGTAGGTACAACCAATGAGACAGTCGACTAAAATGGTATTAGCAAATGTGAGGCTACAGAGCCACATCACATCAACAGCCTATAAGTGGCCACTGATAACCGAAGGCAGCTTCTCACACGGAGATGGTTTGAGCATTAATCACCTTATTGCTTGCTCAATGCGGTTTGGCGATTTCAAAATTATAATTAGAAATTATAAGCCCAGGTTTCCTCACGATGTTTTTCCTTCACCGTTGGTCAGTGGTGTCTAAATAATTTTAGAAAGTCACATTTATACTTGCCGTTGGTAGGTTTCTAACCTGCACCCTCGTGCATGAGAAGCAGCCGTCTTCAACCTCCGGGCCACCACGACATTTTGCTACAGAATACAACTAACTAAATACAACTATTCAGTCTTATCTTATTTTGATTCCAGGTGAAAACATCAATACAACAGGTTTCAGCAAGTGGGCCAGTAATTACGTCGCATTCAGGTAAATTCAGTAAATAGTTTTTAGTCTACATTACATATAGTTACTAAACTACCACAGTTCGGTTTATCACCCACATGGTGGCACATCGTTATTATGTTCATCTCACGGGTTAAACTACAATTCTGTTTCACACAGCAACGACCCCATGGAGCCTCACTGCGCCGGGATGGACGCCGTCAACCATGGCCTGCGGGACTACTGGTGCCACCTCCGGCAACCTTACATCTGCCAGATCCAGGTGGACTCCGTTTGACTCCCGAACTACAACAATTTGAACGAGGAAACAGAACATCTTGGCGGTTGAACCATTTATGTTATTTATTTAATAGACGATTTCTTACCTTTCTACTCTATGGGTTTTATTTCCTTTGCATGACGATTATTTATTTTGTTTGTTTATGTGGGAGGTTTTCAACAAAACAATGAAACCATCCATAGGTAACCGAGTGTCATATTATTAAGAATAATAAATAATGATAAATGTAATGAGCGGGTTCGTATTTATCGCTAGGCTCCATCAGATCATCTAAGACTACGTAAATTATAATTGAGTTCATGCAGCACCAACGACATAAAAAAACTGCACAAACCGACAGCAGTCGTTAAACCATTCCATTATCCAATAAACTTCAGCACGTTTTATTTCATGGTAATATTATGAAAAGGTCACCAGAGACATAAAACCTTGCCTTTTTACCCGACTGCCAAAGAAGGAGGGTAATGTTTTTGTACGTAGGAAATAGAGGCACCTATACTTAGGTATCAAGTAGGAATCACTTAGGAGTAGGACTGACTTTTCGCGGGATTATGTTAAAAATTCAATATAAATGTTAAAGTGAAACAGTCACGAGACGGGCCCAATAAAACTTGGCTGGATTACGACAGAAGTTTTTAATTTAATCCTAAATGTATGAGAAATAAAAGCTAAGCAGCAGTGCCTGCGTATTGTTTTATTCATTTGCCTGTCACGCCGCCATCTTCCAATACCAACAGCTTTGGACAACATGACAGTTTTATTGGTATTTTGTTTCATTCAAGTCAACTCTCATGGTGTACTAGATGAGTTGAGAACGTGGAACGTTGCATCGTGTAGGTAATTATTGATTTTTTTTAACGCTGCCCCACACTAAAATTTTCTCCAGTGTCGTGGTGCGTTTACAAACAAGTTCACATACACGTGACACCCAGACCCGGAACAATATTTTGTGGATTACATAAAGACTTACTCCGTATAGGAATCTATCTTTCTTTTTGTACCTGTTCCTACCCCAGCTACTTGTATAAGTTAAATTTATAATTGTTTAATTTTAATTTTATTTATTTTTTAAAACTTATGTTCAGTTGATGTCCTTGGTATAGTAGGATCGCCTACGACAAGCGTACTCTTGCTTAAAAGGTTTTTCCTAATATTTTGTTGGTATGTACATAATAGTTGATGAATGATTATTTTAAATACTTAGGCATCTTATGGAGACAAGGAGCGTCATATCCACAGACATAAATCGTTTTTGTGTTTACGTTAAGGCGATGTACAAAGCGACACGCGTCCGACGTCATCGCACGGAAAAAAATAGGGAATGTATGGCGGTGATTATAGAGTGACCAACAAGGCCGACAGCAGCCAGATGTCCAGCCACTTTCAGGGCAATACACGCCACCGGCGAACCAGGCCCACTAGTAGCTTGGTTACTCTACGCCATCTAGATACTACACCGACCCTGCAGCAAAAGTGCCTGTTTTGCTTCTGCCTGCGTAACCCTGCCTTTAATATTCCGTGCGGGAATTATGCGTGCGGTTTTTTTCCACACGTACGACGTGTGGTGGTTGCCCGCAGCCGGTTGCCCAGCCACGGCAACTCCTTACGTTCCGCGCAGAAATTGAACCCGCGATAGGTACTTACGTCGCACACCAGTCAGTTTTTTTTTTTTTTTTTTTTTTTTTTTTTAAGGGGGGAAAATCATCGAATGACTGCTCCCGCCTGGGTGAGGCGGAAGGGAGTGTCAGACTCTTACTGACTAAAAACCACCCCGTTCCTTCTCCTGCACGTCGAGCCGGAGCCCCGGTTACCCGTTAGGTTCTCCGCGACTCCGAATCGGCATCGGCCCTATTGGGCCCCATCTGTGGTGGTCTGATGGCTCTTTGAGGCGCGCGCGGAACGCGACGCGCCGTACGCTCGGGTCTGTTTCTGGTCGGACGGGGAGCCACCCATGCTCGCCGTCCGCAGGCCCGCGCTTACGGTGGCCGGAGATCGTCCCGCGATCCCCGACGCCCGGTGTGTCCTTCGCGATGGCTGGGTTGCGAGGAGGCAGCGCTTCGCTGCCTCACGCGTCCCGCCTCCTCCTTAGCCAGCATGACTGCTTCGCAAAAGGAGGAGACGGCATCCCAGTCCCCCTCGCTCCGCATCATGGCCTGAACTAGGCCCGGACGCGAGAGGTCTCCATCGCCGATCACTTCCCTGAGGGCACGGCGGTGCTCAGCCCACGCAGGGCATTCCGCAACAGTGTGTTCCACCGTGTCCTCAGGGTGGTCCTCGCAGTGATGACACCCGGGCGTTTCCTCCCGCCCCATCAGACACAGGTACCTCCCGAAACTTCCATGTCCGGTGAGGACCTGCGTCAGGCGGTAGGTGAGGACGCCGTAGCGTCTCTCAAGCCACTCCTCAAAGAGGGGACTTACCGCTGCAATGGCAGCGAGCCCAGCCCTCGGTTGCGACAGTCGTTGCTGCCATTCCGCCATGAGATCGCGCCGGAGCTCATCCCGCCACGCACTTATCTGGCGCGGCAGCGGAGTTTCGCCCCGGCGACGTGCCTCCGCGCGCATGCGATACACGCGCGCGAGCACCTTCGCCTCCAGATCCCACGGCGGTAATCCGGCAAGGAGGTTCGCCGACTCCCCAGAGATCGTGCGGTATCCGCGGATCATTCGGATCGCCATGACCCTCTGTGCCATAAGCAGCGCCCGAGCGGGCCGCTGCAGCAGGTTCGGCGCCCAAACAGGGGCGCCGTAGAGGGCCATGGACCGCACGACCCCGGCGTATAACCTCCGGCAGGAGGCGTTTGGCCCCCCGAGGTTGGGGAGGATGCGCTTAAACGCAGCCCCCACCCTCGCCAACTTTGGAGCCAAACGTCGGAAGTGCTCCACGAAGTTCCATCGACTGTCGAGGACGAGTCCCAGGTACTTCATCGCCGTCTCGACGCCGATGGTAACCCCTCCCGCCATTACTTGAGACCCACCAGGAGGTGGCGCATTCCCGCGGCCATGAAAACACATGGCCTCGGACTTGTGGAGCGCCACCTCGAGTCCCAACTGCCGGATTCTCTCAACAACTGTCGCAACCGCTGTCGCCATTAAATCGGCCGCCGCCTGGTGCGACCTCCCGTGCGCTAGCACCAGCGTGTCGTCGGCGTAGCATATCATGCTAACGCCGTTCGGGAGGTCGGTGCGCAGCACCCAGTCATAACCGATGTTCCACAGGAGCGGCCCCAGAACCGAACCCTGTGGAACACCGCGTGACATCTCTCGCCGGTTCCACTCGCCCCGGTGACCGGGGTAGATGACGGACCTGTCCGTCAGGTATGCCTCGATTACACGACGGAGGTAGGTAGGCACCCGATGATATCGGAGTGCCTCCAAGATGCAGCTCCAGGGCAGGGAGTTGAAGGCGTTGGCGATGTCCAGAGACACCGCCACTACGACCTTACCCCTGGACACTGCAGTCCCCGTCGTCCGGTCCCTAACGCGCATGATGGCGTCCACCGTGGAGCGCCCTCTGCGGAAGCCGAACTGGCCGTCCGATAGGTCCGGCCCAATATCCGTCAGGTGCGCGACGAGGCGGTTCGAAATGATTCTTTCGAAGACTTTCCCCACCTCGTCGAGCAGCACTATGGGCCGGTACGCGGACGGAGAGTCCGCAGGGCGCCCCGTCTTCCGCACGAGGACCAGTTTTCCCGCTTTCCAGAGCAGCGGGAACTGGCCTCTCTCCAAGCATGCGCTGTAGAGACCGATTAATCGAGGCCTGAGAGCCTCTGAGGCCAGGACCCATGCTTTGCCATGCAAGCCGTCGGGTCCTGGGGCGGTGTTCTTGGCGCCCATCCGGCGCACCGCCGCTCTCAGTTCTGCCTCGGTCACCTCTGGGACGATGTCGTCGTCGTCGTCGCTATAGCCCGCGTCGGGCACCGCAGGGGGCGGAGTCATATACGGAGGGGTGAAGCCCCTCCACAGCCGGGGGAACAGGGCGCCAATTACCTCCTCAACGACCTCTGGCCGGAGACTCTGAGTGAGCGGGGGAGCCCAAGCGCGAAGCTTGTCGCGTACCATGCGGTACGGGCGTCCCCACGGGTCTCTATTCAGAGTCCCCAGCATCTCCCGGCGGGCCTCCTCCTTGGCCCGCAATATCTCCGCCTTGAGGACGGCTTTCGCCGCCTGTATCCCTCATACAACTCCGCCTCTCTCGCCTCCGCATTTGGAGGACGGAGACGGCGCCTGCGGTGCCTAGTGTACTGGCGTCGCGCAGCAGTGCACGCCTTGCGTAGAGCTGCCAGCTCTTGCGACCACCAGTACACCTGGCGCTTTTGTTGCCTCGACCGGATCCGGGGCATCGCCACGTCACAGATCCTGGACATGGCGTCCTGGAGCCACTTGGCCTCATCGTCAATGTCGGCAGGCCTGACCGGTGGTATCACCCAGGCCTGCACGATGGCGGCTTCCAGGAGCAGCTCCCGGTCCAGCTGTTTCAGCGCCCAACGCGGGCCACATGGGGCCTGTCTGACCGGCGGATCCGCGGGCTCGGCGGAGACGTTGAACCGGATATACCGGTGGTCGGAGTACGTCTCCACCTCCTCCATGACACGCCAGTCAACGATACGTGGTGACAGAGCAGGGCTGGCGAACGAAATGTCCACCACCGACTCGCCCTGCATCCGCACGCACGTAGGGACAGAACCCCGGTTCAAGACGACTAGGCCTGCCTCAAGGGCCCAGTCTTCCACCATCCTACCCCGGACGTCGGTGAACCGGGAACCCCAAGCCAAATTCTTGGCATTGAAGTCCCCGAGGACGAGCACGGGGAGGGAACGGAACCCGACGACGACTGTGACCAACTCCATCAAGGAGTTGTGGAACTCGGCGAGAGTTCGGTTCGGAGAGAAGTACACGCCCACCACAGCGAGCTCTCCGAACCGTGCTGCGACACAACCCCGGCCTCTTTGAGCTGCCTCAAGAGTCGGGGTACCGGCGGCGGCCGATGAGATGATAGTCACCGAGCCGTCCAGGTCCGCCACCCAGTGATCTGTTATATCAGAATTCCATAATAAGCATATAAAACAATAACGATGACAACGCTATCCTTTCACGTTTGTTCACAACGTGTACCTGAGTTGGCATTCTTACTATGTCGGGTTTTTTCCTGTGGAATGCTTTGCAGTTAGTGTGGATTTGAACGTCATTGTGGATAGTTATCTATTCTGTATTTTGGACATTAAATATCTTTTAAGTGAATAAATCAAGTTTCCTTTAAATACTCTAAAACCACTCCGTAACAGTGGTGTCAGAAGTGGGATACAAGGCAATAGTTAGCTAACATCCCCTATAAATTTCGCGGAGTGCGTCCTATGAAGCTGTGAACTCTATACAAAATCTTATAAACTCTTTATACCCATGTGAGTGTGTAAGTCACGAACTTTAAAACCCTAAGTACCACTGCTAGAGAGCTGCGACAGTAAGTCTTACACGTAAGCCTGCCACCCGCTAGCTTGCCACCGGTTCGTGCCTCCACGTGTCTCTGCCACGCCACAACGCCACGTGGTCGAACCTGTTCGAGTCCTTCCTCTTACCTGATACCGGATACCTGCTATCCTGTGGTCAGGTCTTGCTGCTGTCAACCTGCCAAACTAGGTACTTACCTGGTTCACCTGGTGCCATTGCCATCAGTACTAATATTGTACACGTTGCCACTACAACACGTGTCTGGCAACTCACCTAGCCGCTGCAATCGTATTCCCGCTGGTGTCCTGGTTCCTGCTGACGTACTGCTGTGCGTCCTTTGCTGCGAATTACCTGCAAGTGCCACGTTACAGCCTACTTCGAAGTCCGCGATGTCCACACTCCTTCTCGCAGTGCTATTGTGAGTCGAACATTTTGTCGTTTGTTATTGCAAATCCTTCTATTTTATTTGAAACAATCTTAATTCAATTTCTATTCAAGTTCTATACAATTTCTATACAATTTCATTTTATTATCAAACTCATAATTTATTTATAATTTTATTGCGTCTGTCAAATTTATGATCAAAATGAGTAAGGCCGAAATTTCTCTGAGCGAGCAATATCCTATTAAAATTTTATGCGATTTTATTGATACATATAATGGAGATCGTGAAACCTTGGCTGCATTTTTAACTAATTGTCAAAATTCTCTAGGTTTAGCCTCTGAGAGTCAGAAAAAACTACTGTTAAAGTATATATTATCCAAACTGCGAGGCAAAGCTCAAATTGCTTGTTCCAACAAGGTCTTCGAAGACTTTGATTCTTTACAGTCATTCCTTCGCCAAAATTTCGGCGAAAGGAAACATTACAGTCACCTATTTTTCGAATTACAATCTTGTAGACAACAAGATCGAGAATCAGTGTCACAGTTTGCTTTACGCTTAGAGACCTGTCTCACAGATATGCAGACAGAAATACACAATTCTGAAACAACTAAAAAGGATTTATCTGGCAGAATCGCAATGACTGAAGACCTTGCTCTCCATACATTTACATTTGGTTTAAAATCCAATCTCAGTAACATGGTGCGGTGTAGAAATCCGAAAAACTTAAACGACGCAATCAACATCGCTCTCGAGGAGGAAAAAATCCAAAATTTTACCTTTAAGATTTCCTCAAAATTAACTAAACATTGTAAATTTTGTAACAAGTCGGGTCATTTAGAAAATGAGTGTTTGAATAAAAAACGATCTCAAAATCAAGCTACGACTTCATCTAATATCGGGCCCCAAACATTTTCTAACCCTCGGATCCCAAAACATCCTAGGCCAAGTCAAGTTATTGATGCTTTTTGTCGTTATTGTAAAAAGACTGGCCATGATATTTCACAGTGCTATCGACGCAAATACAATAACTCTAAAGAAAATAATTCCCTTACTCAACACAATGTCGTGCCACAATCCGATGAATCGTGGGAAGATACTAAAGAACGCGACGATAATTTAAACTAAATAGTCGGGTGTCGTTTTCGTGCCGCCCTGCGCCCGACCGTGTTCTAGGCACAATAACACGAAATTTTAAAAAACATCTCCAATCTCATATGACCATGCGACCCGGTATACAGCCCGAAACTGAAGGTCATCCTAAATTTCAATCTCATATGACCATGCGACCCGGTATACAGCCCGAAACTGAAGGTCATCCTAAATTTCAATCTCATATGACCATGCGACCCGGTATACAGCCCGAAACTGAAGGTCATCCTAAATTTCAATCTCATATGACCATGCGACCCGGTATACAGCCCGAAACTGAAGGTCATCCTAAATCTCAATCTCATATGACCATGCGACCCGGTGTACAGCCCGAAACTGAAGGTCATCCTAAATTTCAATCTCATATGACCATGCGACCCGGTATACAGCCCGAAACTGAAGGTCATCCTAAATTTCAATCTCATATGACCATGCGACCCGGTATACAGCCCGAAACTGAAGGTCATCCTAAATCTCAATCTCATATGACCATGCGACCCGGTATACAGCCCGAAACTGAAGGTCATCCTAAATCTCAATCTCATATGACCATGCGACCCGGTATACAGCCCGAAACTGAAGGTCCATCTCAATTGTTTTCGGCTAATCGACAGGATAGCGAGATTCAAACTGAAAGTCAAATTGAATCGTGTGTAGTCATGCAACAGGGTGATAGTAAGTCCCAAACTGAAGGCAACCACGTCTTAAAAACCGAATCTCAGCAAATTCTGTCAAGAACTGCTATTCCAACGAATCCTTATACCGCCCAAAAACAAGAGTATATTACCCCAATTCATGAAATCAAAACATATAAAATATCTCTACCCCACATATTTCTTGATACTAACTATTCAAATAAACCTCTATGCTTTCTTATCGACACCGGAGCTAGCGTGAGTATTGTAAAACTTGGAAAGTTTAATTCAATGCCAACTTTATCTAAAGATATCATCAAACTTAAAGGCCTGAGCGAAGATGACTCTTTTTATAAAACTCTAGGGTCATTTACGATTGATTTTGAATATACATTGCCTACGAATTCTAAACTTTATTTTAGTTATGTACTGCACGCCGTCAATGATAAAGTAAGGCTAAATTATGACGGTATCTTAGGTAATGACTTTCTTCAAAACCTAGAATGCGACGTTAAATATTCCCAAAATTCATTGCTCATTCGAGGCCACCTTATACCTCTAAATTTTAGTAACCCCGTATATATTATTCCGCCTCGATCAGAAGCAATAGTTGAATGTTCTGTATCAAATTGTTTAGAAGAATTGAAATCCATGAAGGTTGGTCTAGTTTTAGATCACATTTATGCTGAAGGCGTTTATGTAGCGAACTGCATTGTCTCAGTCAAACCCAATAATCGCATTAACCTTTCAGTTCTTAATACTACTGAATCTCCAATAATTTTTAGCGACTATTGTGTCCATCTCATACCATTCGAGAACGTATCAGTGTCTTCACAACTGTATAATCATGACAATTGTCAACTTATTAATAATTTAAATAACATGTCCTCATATAGATCGCAGAAAGTACTCGATCTTATCCGGACAGAACATCTAAATCCAGAAGAAACAAAGATGCTCTTAGAATGTTGTTCAAATTACACAGACATCTTCTATCTCGAAGGCGAACCTTTATCTTGTACTAATGCCATTGAACATTCTATTAACCGGGTGACGCCGCCCCATTCACGCCAAATCTTATCGTTTTCCGGAGTGTCACAAAACCGAAGTGGAAAGCCAAATAAAGAAAATGCTAGACCAAAATATCATTCGTCCCTCAAAATCACCATGGAGTGCTCCCATTTGGGTCGTGCCCAAAAAAATAGATTCATCAGGAAAACAAAAGTGGAGAATCGTTATTGATTACAGGAAATTGAACGACGTTACTGTTACCGAAATTTATCCAATCCCGTTAATTACGGACATCCTAGATCAACTAGGTCACTCTAAATATTTTAGTACTCTTGACCTTGTAAGTAGTTTTCATCAATTAAAATTGAGTCCCAAAGACTCACCTAAAACTGGCTTCACCGTGGTAGGTGATAAAATTTCCGGGCACTATGAATTTACTAGAATGCCCTTCGGGCTAAAGAACGCTCCTGCCACATTTCAAAAACTTATGAATACTGTTCTATCCGGTCTTCAAGGCCTTCATTGCTATATTTATTTAGATGACTGTATTATATACAGTCAGAATCTACAATCTCATATCGAAAAACTCAACTTAATCTTTAATAGATTCCGTCAATTTAACCTAAAATTACAACCCGCAAAATGTGAGTTCCTACGACATGAAGTGGCTTATTTAGGTCACATAATTACCGACAAAGGTGTCAGTCCCAATCCAGATAAAATCAAGGCCGTCACTCAGTTTCCGACTCCTAAATGTCCAAAAGATATTAAATCTTTCCTAGGTTTAGTTGGTTACTATAGGCGATTTATTGAAAACTTTTCAAAAATTACTAAACCTTTAACTTCCCTTTTAAAAAAAGATATTTTATTCCATTGGTCAGGAGAACAAGAATATTCATTCAATATCTTAAAGCAAAAATTAACAACAGCGCCTCTTTTACAATATCCTGATTTTAATCAACCATTCGTGTTAACAACGGATGCCTCTAACTATGCTGTAGGTGCAATATTATCACAAGGAGACATAGGAAGAGATAAACCTATCGCATACGCATCAAGAACGCTGAATAAAGCTGAAGGCAATTATTCTACCACCGAAAAGGAACTGTTAGCAATTCTGTTCGGTGTAAAAACGTTCCGTCCCTATCTTTTCGGTTATCGTTTCAAAATCGTTACTGACCATAAACCTTTAATTTGGCTATTTAACGTGAAAGACCCCGGCTCTAGACTTATCCGTTGGCGTCTAAAATTAGAGGAATATAATTACGAGATTATACATAAACGAGGCAAATTAAATTGTAACGCCGACGCTTTATCACGATTCCCGCTACAAGATCATAGTGACTCAAATCATACCATATGTGCAGTCGATAATAATAAATCCCCGGAGCCTAATAATTTGCTTCACAATTGTTCTCCGCCTTCTAAACCAGAAACTTAAGAGGCATTCCTAAAACTGATTAAACAACCTAATCTTAATTTCAATACTGTCATACAAGAATTCAAAGAATCGTTACTCAAGGCCAAGTGTAAACTGGTAGTTTATCCTACATCAATCGATTTAGACGATTCTGTACCTTACTGTAAAGAAATTATAGATTCATCTACAAGTCAACCTAATATCCACGACATAGAACGCGAACTTTACACTTTCTGCAACACATCAAACGATACTCATTTGTTTACACATTTGTTTGTACGAGTACACCATTATGACGAGATGTCATATAAAGATATTTTTAAATTATTAGTTGATTATAGGGACATGGTAAAATCTTTGTATACGGAAGAGAAAGAAATCGCCATATCAGATTTTTACGATCCATTCACAAAAATCTCGTATACAAAAATATACAATATCATAGCTTACGTTTTCCATAATACAAACATTAAAATTAATATATACAGAAATAGTATTCTATTCCCTACACCTAATGAGATTAAGCAGATACTTCGTGACAACCACGATTCGCCTACTGCTGGACATCCGGGCATCACCCGAATGTTAGAAAGAATTAGATCTATGTACTGGTGGAAAACCATGCGCCAAGACATCGAAGACTACATTAAATTGCAGATCTTGTCAGATAAACAAACCTTTACGTCAGACGAATCGTGCCCCTATGATAATAACTTCAACGGCAACGAAACCTCTTGAAAAGATATATTTAGATTTGGTCGGTCCCCTCCCAGAAACTTATGAATTTAAATATAAGTTCATACTCACCATTCAAGATGATCTCACTAAATACTCCCAGGCATATCCACTGCAAACTTGTTCGGCGGATGAGACTGCTAAAAAATTAGTCCATTTTATATCTCACCTTGGAATCCCCAAAATGATAGTAACCGATCAAGGCACAAACTTCAGCTCTGACGTTCTCAAACAACTTAATAAATTATTTAGCATTAAACATATTTTCGCCGCTCCATATCATCCACAAACCTGTGGAGCTCTAGAAAGGAGCCACTCTACTCTAAAAGAATATTTGAGGCCCTTTATCAATGAAAACGCTCATACATGGGACTTGTACCTAAACACAGCTATGTTCTCGTATAATTCTAACGTCCATTCGACTACTGATTATAGCCCATTTGAATTATTATTCGGTTTCAAGCCATATATTCCAAAATCAATCGATTCACTAGAAAATAACACTTACACAGATATTAGAGTTTTAAACCATAGATTATATTATAGTAGGCAGAAAGCCCTACAGAATATTCAAAATTCGAAAGAGAGGTCTAAACGTCTTTACGATTCTAACGCTAAACCTAAAACTTACAATGTCGGTGACTTAGTATATTTAAAATGTCACCACAAGCAAAACAAAGCTCTGTCTCCAGTATGGAAAGGTCCATACAAAATTGTAAAGATCAACGGTAATCATACGGTGACGCTTCTCATTAATCGGAAACATGTGCGTCATCATTATGACGAAATAAAACTATCGTCAGGTGATGTAATAACTTAATCTCATTTCAGGCACCTTACTACAACAAGCACGTGTCATCAAGCCGTCACACAAATATCAAGTAGCTCTGGTTTATATTTCGATAAAATGATTAATGTTAAGTTTACCAATGATAATTGGAATATAGTTACGTATTTAAATATTGGTAAAATACAATCGCATTTAGAGACAGTCGAATCTCTATTCAGTAAAGTCAGTTCCTATTGTAAAGAGTACAGTTCTTCTAAAATCCAAGTAGATTGTTTAAATTCGTTGTCAGCGTTGCAGAATCAACATGACAACAATATTAAGAAGTTTTCTTCGGTATCTTATATAATAAATAGCAACAACATAGTCAATGCTAAACGTCCTAAACGAGGCTTGATTGACGCCGGTGGATCTCTTTTAAAAACCTTTTTCGGCACTCTAGATTCGGAGGATGCCGTGAAATTTTCAAACGCTATAGATCAAGTTCAATCAGATGAAAAACAATTAGCTCATTTAATGAGAGATAATATTCACGTAATCAAATCAACAATAACCACGTTTAATAGTTCCATTTCAAAATTAAACGAAAATGAAAAACGTCTTAATAAAAACCTTGAAATAATCGACCAAGCTTTTCAACAGCTATCAAACTCAAATGATAAACTAGATATCAAATCAAATATAAATGCATTTCTCAATGCTATCGAAAGTATAATTATTTCATTATCGTTTGACATTGAAGATGTTAATAACGCGATTTTATTTAGTAAAACTAATATTTTGCACCCGACTGTACTTAGTCCTTGTCAATTGTATGATGAACTTGAACAAAACTTAAATAACATGCCCAGGTATTACGAACTTCCTGTATCACTATCACTACAAAATATTCACGACCTTATTGACGTATCAAAACTTGTTTCATACTTTCATAACAACAAGATCATAGTAGTTATTAAGATACCGCTCGTCCTACCTCAAACATACAACTTGTACCATATTATTCCAATGCCAGTGCCTTATGACATGGCGCAACCTGACACCTTTGCGCTTATCGCCCCAAGTCATCCTTACCTTGCAATAACAGTCGATCATATGTTTTACTCACCGCTACAAAGTGTAGATAAGTGTCTAGTGATTCGTGAAAAGTTCTATATCTGTGATTTAGAAAGTGTTTACTCAAGTGTCGTGAATCCTATTTGTGAAACCATCTTAATTACGGAAGTAGTTAGTAAGTTACCTGTTTCTTGTGAGATAAAATTGTTAAAAGGCTCTATTGAATTATTTCATAAAATTAGTAATAACAGATGGATATTTGTTTTATCCGAACCAGGGAAATGTCATGTATCCTGTGAAAATGATGATAGTACTTTTGATGAAACCCTGTTTGGTACAGGAATATTATCTCCAGCTAAAAACTGTAAAGCCTTTTATAAAACACTACAATTTGTGCCATCAGCAAATGTTTACCTGAATGCAAGCCAACATGTTGTTTCTAATTTTAATCTAGTTGAAGATGACTGTTGTGAGAAAATTAGAGTTAATAATTCACTTTCACGTTTACCATATTTAAAACTAAGTAATATAAATAACTTGGATTCATTATTACAAGCGAGTACGCATCTTAACTCATTTGAACATGAATTAGAAGAGATAGAAAGTCCGGATCATTTTCAAAAATATGGAATTCATTACATGTCATTCAGTTACGTATTCTTTATAATATTCTTCCTCTATTTACTTTACAGAGGCCAAAAACTGATTTTTCCAAATTTTAAAGCTCCATGTTGCATACCAATGTCTAATCGTAATACGAAGACAGTTAAAAATAATAGTCACCCTCAACAAGATATTGAACTAACTGTAGTCGATGAATCCACTGAACCTGACTTATCACCATCAAGGTCAGCATCATTAAAGAGAAACATTATAATAACAAAACAAAATTAGTTCAAAATATTAATTCATAATAAGTTCATATTGATTGCTCTTGAAATTATAACAATGTCTTTTAATATAATTATGTTATTAACCTTACGTTCTGATAATTCACTAACATAGTTTAATCAAAATATTGCTTAGTTTATAATTTTCTCGGTGTGTTTATTTTATTTAATACTATTAACATACCTGTAATGTCGTAGATTAATAATATGGTTTCTATTAAATTAAGTTAATTTAGTTTATAACATAAAATACTATAGAATATTTCCTAGTTTAAAATGAGTTGTAAATCCTCAAAGACGATTCAAATCCGAATATATATATATATTTTTTAATTTCACATCTTTTTAATAGATGCTCCATTTTATTCGGGGGGCTGTTATATCAGAATTCCATAATAAGCATATAAAACAATAACGATGACAACGCTATCCTTTCACGTTTGTTCACAACGTGTACCTGAGTTGGCATTCTTACTATGTCGGGTTTTTTCCTGTGGAATGCTTTGCAGTTAGTGTGGATTTGAACGTCATTGTGGATAGTTATCTATTCTGTATTTTGGACATTAAATATCTTTTAAGTGAATAAATCAAGTTTCCTTTAAATACTCTAAAACCACTCCGTAACAGATCCCTGGGCGGGACAAAGTACGGCTCGGAGACCACGGCGACATTGATCGACCACTGCGCCATGCTCTGGAGCAGGAGATCCTGAGCAGCGGCGCAGTGGTTAATATTCGCCTGGAGGAGGCGGAATGGAGCCATTATTGACAGTCCATTCCGATCTCCTCAGTAGCGGCAGCGGCGACTGCGGCGGCAGTGGCGGCGGCGGCGGCGGAAACGGCAGGGGTGGCGGAGGGCCTACCTTTGCCCTTGGGTTTGGCAGGAGGGGAGCAGCCCTTGCTCCCGACCCGGTGATTGGCCGGCTTGCCAGCCGCCGCACATGCGTTGCAGTGCAGCGGGGCAGTGCAGGAGCCGGCCCTGTGACCGGGCCGACCGCAGCGGAAGCAACAGTCGCTGCGGTCCACCTCTGAGGTGCATTTGGCGCTCACGTGCTCCCCCACGTGACAACGGTAGCACCTCAGAGGCCGGGTCTCGAGCAGCTTTACCTGCGCCGAGACCCATCCCACCAAGAGCCTTTTGCCCTCCTTCAGCTTCTTGGCCGCTGTGACGGGGCAGCTCACCACCACCGTGCGCAGCCCCGAGTTGTCCGGACGGATGGTGCCCGCCTTGATCTGGTCAGCAGGGCACCCTCCCGTCCTGGCCACAGCGGCCACCACCTCACTTTCCGTGACGGAGTCGTCCAGGCCCAATATCCGGACATCCACACATTTGGTGGGCCTGGACACGCGGGCCTCGTCTGCCCCGAGGCACGCCCTAAGCCTCTCAGCCAGGGCGTCGGCCGACGGGCCACTGGCCGCGCCGGGGACCTCCAGTAGACGGGCTCCGGTAGCGGTCACCTTGACCGCAAACCCGTCCGGGGCCCCGAACTCCGCAGGTGTTACCGCCCCCTTGAGCTTGGCGAGGACGTCACCATAGGTAACGCCCCTATTGACCGCCTCGGGCTGCAGTGTAATAACTACAGCCGCGGTCTTAGGGGCGAGGAGCAAGGCAGCAGCGCGTTTCTCCCTGCGCTGCTGCTGCCGTCGCTGCCGCTGCGCCTTTTTGCGGTGCTTTCGGCCCTCCCTGGCGACTCTCCTCGCCTCGCCGGCGATTTGCCAACAGCCGTCCTCCACTCGCGGGGCGGGTTCCGCCGCTGCTGCTGCAACTCCAGCTTGCCGGGCTGGAGTGTCCCTCCTCTTTTTGCGCCTCATGGGCGCAGGCGCCATCGGCGCAGCTGGGGTCTGCGCCGGCGGGGG
Organism: Spodoptera littoralis; assembly: GCA_902850265.1. NCBI lineage: Eukaryota > Metazoa > Arthropoda > Insecta > Lepidoptera > Noctuidae > Spodoptera > Spodoptera littoralis. The sequence goes on from LR824545.2 coordinate 14,504,304, forward strand.
CGCCGAGGGCCTCGCGGGAGGAGGCGCCCGCGCCTTTGCCAGCGGTTGGGGGCCGCGGCCAGCCTGACCAGTGGAGGTCGGAGGCTTGGCCACAGCAGCCGCGTATGAGCCCGATGCTGCGGGCGGGGAGGCCCGGCTCGATGCGAGCGGGGGGCGCAAAAGCCTGCCCTCCAGCACGTCAAAACGTCGCTGGAAGGCAGCCATCTCCGCTCGCAGCAGTCCGACTACGTCGGACTCCGCCGGGGGCTGGGGGTGACTGCCGCGAGCAGCGGCGAGCTCGGCCCTGGCCGTCCGCAGCTCGGCCTCTAGGGCCGCATTGGAGGCCGCCAAGCGCGCCAGCTCCCGCCGCATCTCGCCCAGCTCGGAGCGCACCTTTTCTGCAGTGGGCACCGCGCACTGCTCCAAGGCTGCCTCCGTAATAGTGGCCACCGCCGCCCTGAGGAGGGAGAGCCTAACCGGCTGGGATTTCCCCATAGCCAGTTTATGGAGCACCTCCGTGATGGCCTGTCGGAGGTGCCTGGAGCCGCTCGCGCTCTCGGAGCCCGACTCGCCCTCCGAAACCTCCACGCCGGACATCTCGGCTGCGGAGGACTCTGAACGGGCAGCGCTCGAAAGAGCCCTGCCCTCCGCAGCCAGCTGCTCGGCTGACTCCACGCAGGCAACTGGTGCCGGTTTCCGGCGACCGCCGCCCTTGCCGCCCCTACCCCGCGCCGCCGTTGGGACTTTAGGGGGAGGCGCCTGCGCGCCGGAGGACGGGGACGAAGCGTCCTCCTCCAGCCTGGGACGCTTAAACGTCCCCGTCACGCGACGGCGTGAGCCCTTCGAGCTCACGCTCAGCCGATCCGCCAGTGATGTGTCGGACTCAGGGTCCGACACCATCGTAATTGATGCCCGTGTGTGGGGCATGCTAGATGTGTCCAGCGTCTCCCCACGGGCGCCAGAGCCCCTTGGGCTCCCCTCTACTACGTCTGCAGGTGAGCCAAGCTCACCCGCACTCTCCTCCTCCGACAGTTGTGGTTTTGTTTTTTTAGATTTTACTTTCTCCATACAGTTCCCACGAGTATGGGGGAAATATTCGGTCCACCCAGGCAGTGCCCCCTGTACCTGGGTAAGTGTTCATTTGTTTCCCAACTAGAGGTTCCACTGGTCCCCTAGCTGGGGGTGCGCTCGCGACTGACACTACTCCTCAGCCATGCATACTCTCGCCGCGCACCAGAACTTAGTATTGGAGGAATTTTTTATAGAGGTTATCTTCCTCGCGGTCCGGGCGACCAAGCCAAGACCCTCGTCCCGATCAGAGTCACAAAACATGACCGTGACCTCTTTACGGGTTACGATATCGACGGCTGCAATCGGGGACAGCTTGTGTCCCGATGCTGCTCGCCGGCAGGGTGAGTGCACAACGAGCACCGCCCTTGCCTCTACGCCACGCTCTCTGCTATGTCCAGAGAGACGGGCGGAGAAACGCCCCTCGGAAGCGCGGGCTATGAGCCTCCGCACACAGCCCGCCGCCTCCAGAACCCTATCGGGTTCGCCCGCCCAGTCCAGAAGTCTGCTGCGGGCGACAGTCACTCCAACCCTATCACCCCCGCTAGGGAGACTGTCGCCCGCACCCAGGGTGCACCACGGGGAGGTCTTCTGGCACCGCACCCCGCACACCAGTCAGTTGCCCAACTACTGCGCTAACCGTGCTACAGCCTCTTTTCATTCCGTGCGGGAATTGACACATTGAACTTACAATAGCCGGTTGCCCAGTCACTGCAACAACCGTGCTGCCAAAAACGCTTTTCATTCCGGAAATCGAACCCGCGGCACGTTGGACACCAGCTGGTTGCCCGGTGTGGGTAAATAAAATGTATAGCAGATACTACCCATGTTTAACCAGTTAGTATTGTTAATAAAATAGATACTAATAAAGAAACTTCTAGAATGTGCTTGTGAGTAAACCCAATGTTGGAAAAACATTACCCTCCTTCTTTGGCAGTCGGGTAAAAATATCAAAAATATAGAGCTAGAGCCAATACGGAGCCATATACAGAACTAAAATTAATAAAAATAATATATTTACTACATTAAACATAAATATCGCGCCCAAACTCGTTCAAATTGAATAAACATTTTTATTTTTACTGCCATCTATCGGTGAATATTTGAAAGTCGAAGGTTGTCCATTGTTTGGTCTACTCTCCACTAGGTGGCGCTATTATGACATTTAATTGAAAGAATTACATTTGTGTGTGAAAGAAAAAGTGTGCAACCATTTCAATATTTTAATTAGAATTGATAATAAAATTCCTAATTTACAAAGTCGTAATTGTAGAAGTTATTTTTATTTGTCCACATAAATGTCATAATCATGTGAGCAACACTGTACTATAATTGTCAGTGTCACTATTTGTCAAAATGTTATCAGAGAGGTTATGAAATAAATTTGAACATTTCTTTTTTGTTTTGTTAGAAATATTGTTCATTAAATTAGTTGTTACTGGTAAACTAATTATTACCTGCGGCAAAAGGTGACTATTTATCTTCTACAAATTGGCCACAAAACTGGAAAAGGTGCACATTTTAAGTAATATTTTTCTGTTTTTTAGATGAATTTCTTGCGTAGAGGTTTATCGCTGCTTTCCATCGGTATCAAGGCGCAATGTAAACAATTACCAGGTAATTATGACTAACAGTACCTAATATTAATTAACCTTTAAATAATATTGAGTAACTGAATCTTATTAGATTACTTTTAGTAATAATGAGAAAGACTAGCAAATAATATATCTTGACTTGGGTCACAAGGTTGTCGACATGTGGAATGTGGATTCAGATATCATTGTCGCGATAGTCATGTCGGCCAATGGGTTAATTCCTATCAGCCTCGGCAACCACCTTAATATGAGGCTGGCGTTAGGCGCAAGGGTTAAGGGCGTACAGAAGATAGTTTTCCTTGTCACAGCACACATTATGGGGAGGTTTCTGTCTCTGGAGCCCTAACAACCGGTAGCTTGGCCCATGCTCTCACTACTGGTCAGATCCTAGTTTTATATTTTTAAATATTATTTTTCTGCTTTTTTAAACTGTCAAACACCAAGCGGTCACCGGTGACCGCGACCTATTGTTCTTTAATTGTGTCTATAAAACCGGTACTCGACGAGTTAAGTAATAAATTACTGCCTAAAGAATAATATTGAATGAGTTAGAAAGTCATAAAGAGATTGTATTTGATTAATTATTTGTATTGCACAATGTTATGTTTATCTTTATATTTAGTTTATTTAAATCTGGGGTAATTACAATATTTTTTAATATTTAAAATTGATATTACTTTAGTTCCATATTTCTATCATCTCACTCAACAATTAATAATTCCAACGAATGCAAATGAACAAACCAACTTTGCATTGATGTTGAAGAGAGACAAGCTTAAGTTTTTGGTAGTAATAAGTTGTTTGTTGCTTATTTTTACCCTAATTAACTGAGTAATTCGCATAGTACCTCATTAAATGAAAGTAAATTAAAAAAAAACATGCTGTTGCGATGCATTTTCTATTGGTTGTTTTTTCTATTAAGATGTTTGAATGTTTAATTTTTAAAAATTGATAAGACACTTATACAAAGCAAAATCTACATAGCGTAACATCACGCCTTTTTGTACCCGAAGGGGTAGACAGAGGTACACACAGAAGTAACACTCGCTTTTCACTATTTATGTTATGAGTCCCATGTAATAGGGGGTGAGCCTAATGCCATATACCGGGCACATTTCCAGATTCCGTGCTACTACTGTATATTTTTTTAAAACCCAATAATACTTTGCCCGACCCGGGAATCGAACCCGAGACCCCTTCCCGGCAGTCGCACTTGCGACCACTCGGCCAACAACGCAGTTCTACCTTCTATCTAAAACAAGCAACATTGACATCTAATTTTATTGTGTGTGACGTAACTACCTCCCACTCCTAAACTTTATACTTTTATTGTAACTTTATACGAGAAAATGACTGACTGACACTCCCTTCCGCCTCACCCAGGCGGGAGCAGTCATTCGATGATTTTCCCCCCTTAAAAAAAAAATACGAGAAAATAAAAAAATACGTGTCTAATATTTTTTCCTTATCTAACTAACGGACTAATTAGATTTTTAATTTTCTTACCCTGGAAACTACCCTATTTGTTTAGTTCACTTATATCTGGTCATGGTGATCTCGCTCTCGAGTTCTATTGCGACGACATCTTAAAAAATATCATTATACAAGTTTGTATATAGGAAACCACGTTAACTGTCAAGTACTTATAGCGGACTACCAACATCTGCATCAGAGTGCAGCTGCGAGTGAGCTCATGCAAAACTCGACCCAATTACTCAGCACACAACTAGTATATTTGCATTATCCGTCGGAGTACAATAATATTTGCAAGGGTTTTGTCGCGCGCCTGTCATTTGGATGAGAACCCTTCCGCGTGGACACGGATTAAGTCATCTGGGATCGGTACGGTTCGCAGAAATAAAGTTGTTGTGTTACGCTTCGGGCAAGATAACTGTACTTTTGTTTCTGCGTGTTTGTGGTAGTGATTACCTATTGATATTGTTGGCTGAGCAAGACTTGCTACACTGTAACACCATAACTATACTCCTTGTGGTAATATTCAACAAGGTGGAACCACCACACGCTACTACTTATTCTGCCAACCACACACGTCACATGAGTAGTGCGAAGGGTCGCAATGAGTCAGCAGCTCCCGCGCTGACCGCAACACCGACCGGTCCCTGACGTCGGCCGCTCCATTCACACTTGCGTGCATTGTACCGTTGTCATGCTTGCATGACTTGATGTTTCTATTTACTCAACTCTCTGATTCTATCGCTTTTAAATTTGACTGAAATTGTATGAAATTCTAAGATAATATTCTTTCTTCTTGGGGTGGGTGGAGTAGGTACCTCCTACGTCCTTACGGACATCTTTTGTACACAAAACATGTACTCAGCTATCTAATTCAATCGGTTTCTACAAAATCGTTTTTTTCCTATGTTTATCTATGTAGGACGTTATCTACAGTCTGCGCTAACTATAGGGAAAGAATCACGAAAATTACCCTCGGGTCATGTGCACACAGGTGTTGTACTATTTATTGTGTGCGCAAGCCCTGTAACGAGACAACAGAAATATATGAAGAAGTTATTAATTTTTCTGCTGGCTGCTCTCCATCTTTATATAGTAACGGGTAGAAAATACCTAGGCCACTGTAGTATTAATCTTATGTATAAATATAAAACAAGGCCAATTACCATTGTGACTAACCCCTCCCAAACCATTCATAAACTTAACAGAATACCTCACCTCACTTAGCACTCTCTCTATCGTACTTATTTGATAGGTACGAGCATCTCCACGGAATCACGGAAGTTGTCACCGACATTTCGTAATGACTGAATAATTATTCCTATCGAGACACTAATTTCACTCTCGCAAGTCTAAACATTTATAACACTAAAGTTGCGATGTAAGTATTCTCACCTCATACAATATCAAGATATTAAATATTTATAACAAACACGTAAATGAAGCAAATCATAAAAAATCCTTTTAAGAAAAATATGTATTTTGTATGAAAAGTAAACAGACGCTGCGTAGTCGTCGCGGATTAGCGCCTGATATATTCCTGTTTGTACAACTGAGCTGTCAAGTGGATGAATGACAATTGCGAAAGGCTTTAGAAGCTCACAATGGCCATGGGCCTGTACTTATTGTCATTTGCCAATTTTGTGGCAGAATCGTGTTACCGTCTGGACAGCAGTACAGCTTAATCTCAGGATGTCAAAATAGGTAGTTTAGAGTTTACTGAAAGTTAAAACTACTGAAAACCTGTGCAAATTTCTAACTAACATAATCAGTATTAGTTAGTTGAGTAAATAAGTGAACACCGGCAACACATTTGTAAATCATCTAGGGTTGCGCGTGTAGGTTTCAGAGCCTACGAAGCCTACTGTGTCGCGCATAATGCGATAATGTCTGTCTCTGTCCAGAATGTTGCACATTTTGCTGATTGTTATCACCGCAGCAGTTATTAATGTTATTCTTACACAAATATGATTTACAGCGTTTCCCAGAACGTGAAGCTGGTTGCCAACTCTTGCCCATTGTTTGCTGTCCCGAGAGTCATGCTGTCAAAAAGAAATCGTTTTACTTAAGTGTGTCCGTCATCTGTGGACAATGCCCACTATTAGCGGATTATAATCCGCAAAAAGAGCAGGTGCTGTCGTGTAGCGGGCTGTGGTCCAAGTGATGCGATGTTGTGACTGCGGCTCACAGGTCAGGAGATTGAGTGCAAGTCTTGGCCATTTGAACACCATATGTTTGTTATAACGACTGTGTTATAAAGTAAACATAGGGTTTAATTTATTAAAAATTTAATAAGTATTAATCGAAGTAATCACCCATGCAAACAATGCATCTTTGCCAACTCAGTGGCAGTTTATTGATGTCCTTCTTAAAGAAATCAGCTGAACGGGAGGCAACAAATTCTTTCTTGTTTTTTTCCTGCCAAGAAGTTATTTAAATTCTGAAAAAGTAGTAGTCAGTAGGCGCAAGGTCTGGTGTGTAGGGCGGATGACGGAGAGTGGAGAGCTTCCAACTCCAGTTCTTGCAACTTTGAGACCGTCTGCTGTGCAGTATGAGGTCACGCGTTGTCGTGCAGGAGCAGCGGGAGACTAGCGATTGACCAATGCTGGTTCGAGATGTGCCAACTTCTCCATCCATGTGTTCAGTTCTTCACGGTACACATCTGCGTTAATGCTCACTGTGTTTGGTAAGAAGCTGTGATGAATTACACCGGTGCTTGACCACTAAACAGTGACCATCATTTTTCTAGGAATAAGTTTTCGTTTAGGGCATTGTTTAGGTACTGAACCAGAATCCAACTAACTTGCTGAGCGCTTGCGGTTATCAAACAGAATCCATTTATCATCGCAGGTAACAATGTGGTTGAAATTTCCTTAATGTCTGTGTCTTTTGAGCACTGCAAGGCACGTTTCGACGTGTACTTCGCGCTGGCGATCATTGAGTTCGTGGGGCACCCATTTGTCAAGCTTTTTTACCTTGCCAATTTGATGCAAATGAACTAATATTATTGTGACGTCGAAAACTGCTGCTAATTCAGCCGTAGACTGTGTATCGGCAGCTTCCACAATCGTCTTTAATTCGTCATTGTCGAACAAAGTCTTCGTTAAAACGACCGCGAGGTTCATTTTTCATCAGGTCGCAAGTCACGTCTAGAACGGAAGCGAACAAACTAAACAGGTGGTGTGTTGGTTTGTAGTGTTAGCTCCGTAAACGTCGTTGATGTTGCGTGCCGCTAGTGCCGCATTGCTGCCGCGAGGGTACTCACATTATACTATATACAGATGAAATCCATGATTATAAAATCAAATTAATTTCAAATTGGAATTCTTAGCCAAACCAAAATTATTTTGATTTGAAATGACCAGCAGGTACTGAAAACGGCAATATCATAGGTACAGACCTAATATTATTTTTGTTTGTGTTGTTTACAATGTTAATACTAACGTTGCACTCGTGTAGTTCCAGCGCTGCCCGCGCCGCCGCCGGCCGCTGCGGCGCCAATGTTCCAGCCCCTGGGCATACTGTCCAGAGCAATGGCTTCGCTCAACCAGATGCATAGAACAGGACCTCACATTAAATTAAGGAAGTCTAGGAATCCGCTTAATGGAAACCCTTTCGCTAAGGTAGCTAATACTTCGATATATCGTAATATACAAAACCCACTGTGTGATTGTCAGAAACGTGCTCATATTCAGCAACGCACTTGTGACAGCCTTGGTACTCCATTGTGATACAGATTGTATTACAAAGGAACTCGGGCTGCGGTGTCCGGTAGGCCGCTTACCATCCAGCGGAGCAGATAGGAATAAGTATTTGTTTCAACTGTTTCAATTAGTAAAGGAGTCATAAAACTATCTTAACTTTTGAAGACTGATCGAACATAAGTATATTATTATAGCTGTTCTATGCAGCATATAGTATAGGTAATATAAATAGCATGACTTGACAATTCCAGGGAGTAGTGCTAAAGACACTGATAAAGAAACCAAAGAAGCCGAACTCTGCCAACCGCAAGTGTGTGCTGGTGCGACTCTCGAACGGCAAGGAGATGGTGGCGTACGTGCCGGGCATCGGGCACAACCTGCAGGAACACAACATCGTGCTCGTCAGGGTCGGCAGGTCGGTACCCGCGACACTAGTCACATGCTCACATCATACACATTATTCTACAACTTGCTATTCCTGCTCGGCTCGTGATATTTTATAGGCTTCATCGATAAGTAATGTATTCAATACAAAAATATTAATTATATTTCAATTCAAATCAGAATAAGAGGGCAGAGGGCCTAGAACGAGTTCTTTTTATGTTAGTGCTATTAAAGCTAGCCAATCAGAGCTCTGAACGTCATAAACGCGTCGATCGCGTTAACGTGAAACAAACTCGCACGAGGCGCCTTTTACATTAGCGCATTCAAACAAACAAACTGTTCAGCTTTATATATTAATATTATTATAGGTTATGTATGTATACTCACTAGGTGCGTACATATTGCAGGTTGAAGGACTGTCCCGGAGTGAAGCTGAAGTGTGTGCGCGGCAAGTACGACCTGCCGCATGTGATCAAACAGAAAGTGTAGTCGCGACCTAGTCTAGTGACCTTAGTACAATATAATATATTACTTGATACCTCAACTTATGCTGCGGTTTCATTTGCTACTCGCGTATCAATTTGTGTATGGTTCATTGACAAACTTTTATTATTATTACATATTTATTTACTCTGACAGACAGGCAGTGAAGAGCTGTTATATGCCTGTATCGTATTTACTTATCTACGTTTTATACTTCGATCTCGTATGCCTGTTAAGTCTATATTTGAATTGGTTAACATTTCGCTTTGCGTTGCTGCGATTACATTTGCTGGTAGCTTGTTGCACGCTCTGGCTAAATGATTGCTTAGGAAGTGTCTCAGAGGGTTATTTTTCGAGAAGCTTGTAAGTACATAGCTTAGGGTGGTGGCCTCTAAGATGAAGATTTTCATCACGTGAGATTAGTTTGACGAACTTTGGAATGTCATGATGTTCACCCAAGATCTTGTATGTCTGTCTCAATTAGATCTCCACGTTGCCTGCGATCATTCAAAGTGGTTAAGTTCAAAACGTTCAAGCGTTCCTCATACGAATGTTGTTTCAATGAGCGTGGTATTTTAAATAAAGCAGCGCTATACCTTTTCCAAGAGTTATCCCTTTACAGAGTAGGGCTTCCGGACCTGAAATGCATACTCTAGGCCCATCAAAGATTATTGATGCTCAAATCACACAAGACTTTCGTTAGTTTAGGTTTCAATGAAGTAAAACAAGAACGGGTCAAGCATCGGTCTTTATGGAACATCCGTCTTACTATAATGATAAAGATAAAGATGTATTTATTTCTAAGTACATGGTACACTGAGATCTTACATTAAATATAGAAACACATATACTACCATTTCTGGTGTAGAAATATTAAATAAGCTAAGTCCATGCAAATTTTAGACATTACAATAATCTTCATTTGATACAATTTATTCATTAAAAAAAAAACAATAATACATTTTTCGTCCAAATTGTTATGTCAAAATATAATTACGAAACAAAAAAAATAAAGAAAATACATGTCATAGTTACTGGTTCCAAATTAAAAAATATATATATATATATTAATCATAATGTCAATATTCTCAATATTCTAATAGCATCAAATATTAATTACAAGGTCAAAAAGGATGATTTAAAAATTCGTTAACGGAGTAAAAACACATGTCCAGGAGCCAAGTAAACATTTTACATTTGAATTTATTAATTGGTAAATTTTTCAATGCAGGTGGTAGTTTATTATAATTTTTTATTGTCATGCAACTGGCATTTCTACTATACAGTTGCAATCTTTGAGAAGGTACTAGTAATTTACCGGCATGTATTTTTTTCAGTCTCTCAGAGATTTGTTCATCCAATATAAATAAATGCGGATGTCTCTTAACAAATAGACAAACCTCAAAAATATATAAACAAGGGAGTGGAAGAATCTTAAATTTTTTAAATAAAGGCTTACAATGATCCAAATAATCTGCTCCACTCATGGCTCTGATAGTTTTTTTTTGTACTAAGAATGCTCTTTCTATATCCACTGAATTACCCCATATGACTAGGCCGTATCTCAATACCGATGAAACATAACCATGATAAGCGCTTAGAACTGTTTGTTTACTGGATACTAGTCTTAACTTCCGGATAGCATAAACAAACCTATCAAGCTTACCGCATACCCTTTCCACATGTTCTTTCCAGTTCAATTTATCGTCAATAACTATTCCTAAAAACAAAGTTGATGGTACTGGTTGAAGAATAGCTTTATTATATTTAATTGCCGTCGGGATTATTGACCAGTTACATGTTTGAAATTGAATTATTTTAGTTTTTTCAATATTAACTTGTAGATTATTATCCGATAGCCACTTTATCACGTTGATTAATTCATTATTAGCATCAATTTCTATGTCATTTTTATTAGAACATTTTATTGTCAGAGTAGTATCATCGGCAAATTGGGTGCAGCCACATTTCAAGCATTTCTTAAGATCATTAATAAATAGTATAAATAATGGCGGACCTAGTACGCTACCCTGCGGTACTCCGAAATTATTAACTTTTAGTTCTGAACTATATGTCATTTTAGTATTATTTTCTATCCTAGAGATGACAGTTCTTTGTTGGCGATTAGATAAATAACTTTTAATCCAATCATGCGCCTTACCCCTTATGCCATACCTCTCCAGTTTGCAAAGTAACCGCTCGTGTGGTACAAAATCAAAGGCTTTGCTCATATCTAAGAATATAGACAAAGTAGACTGTTTACTATTAAGAGCTTCAGTAATTTGTTTCACTAAATAAAAACAAGCTAGGGTGGTTGAGCTATTTTTCCTAAAACCAAACTGATTCTCAACAATTAAATTAAATTTAGTCACAAAGCTATTTATCTTGTCATGCATTGCCTTCTCAAATATTTTTGAAAAGATTGGGATCAGTGTAATGGGTCTATAGTTGCCTACATCAGTACAGTTCCCTTTTTTGAATAGTGGTTTGATTATAGACTGTTTTAACCTATATGGAAAAACACCTTCTTCGAAAGAGAGGTTAATTAAGTAGCTAAGTGGAGTCGCTATAAATTTAGCGCTTAATTTAATTATTTTAGTGGTTACCTCGTCATATCCAGTCGCATTCGTGTTATTTAATGAATTAATAATTTTGATAACGTCAATCGGATTTAACGGAGTTAGAAATAAAGTATTTATATTATTGTCAATGTCAATGTTGTTTGTGTCATAATTGTCTTTTTGTACCTGTTGTGTCAGTTCGATAAAATAATTATTAAATTGAGTACATATGTCATTAGAATTAGTAATCTTCTTACCATTAAATATTAATTCATTTATAAAGGTGCTACTACTAGGTTTATTTAAGTTATTTTTTATAATTGACCATGTCGCTTTGCATTTATTTTTAGAATTATTAAAAAATTGGTTTACTATGTCCAAATTAAGCAATCTATTAAACATTTCTACTTTATAATTGTGTATCAAGGCGCCTTGTATGAATGTAGGGCAACATATAATAATATTTGTATGAGACATGTTGATGAGAGATTCTCTAATTAATTTGACCATTTCATTCAATTCGCCGTTACCTTTAAAATCTCTTTCTCCAATCATAATTATGCAGTAGTCATCCAGGCAGTAATTTTTTATCTTATTGGATAGGATTGATAGCATGTCGTTTATATTACTATTACGCGATAGGTAATGACAAAAGTCGAAGTGCTGACCAAACGTGTTTTCCAGTATTCCTAGTGTTCCGTTATGATTGCAGTTACTGAGGACGCATAGTTTTCTCTTTCCATTACAATCTATTGTTGATATTCCTTGATTTTGTACTGACTTCTTACTTATGTTAATTTCTTTATTATTACAATTTATATACTCGACGTATGACGGACCTTCTGTCTGTGTTTGTTTGTCCATGAATATTGGTGGAAGACTTGTTGTCCCAATGATTGGTACATGATTGCTATTTATTATGGAGACAGACGTTTCCAATGCCCTGTCATCATCTGTTATTCTAGGAGATTCCTGATAATGATCGGAGTCTAAGGATACATTGGTGCTTTCATTGTAGTCTTTTTCATTGGGACTGGAGTATCCTTGCCCTGAGACGCCTACACGCAGATTATCAGCAATAGAATGTCTATTTTTTTTTCGTACAGACATTAACTTTTGTCTTTGCGACTTTGTAGGAGTGGAACAAAGGTATTTCAATGTATTAATACAAACTTGCTGCCGCTGTATTGTTTCTTTGAGTTCATTGTTCTCACATATTACCTTATCCAGTTCGTTTTGTGTTCGGTCAAACTGTTCTTTTAAGTGTGATATTTGAACCTTCATTTCATCAAATTCATTTTTACTGATACCCGTTGATAGGTCAAGACTTCTTGTGTCGGAATTGGTTTTATCTAATGATGAGTCATTACTCAATGAGTCTATTGACTTTGATCTAAACAACTGTTTTCGTCTTCGCAATGTTACATTGTGGTTTATTTCCGTAGACATAATCAGAAACAATTTAAATAACAATTTACAAAAAGAATCTGCGTTTCGTGAGGATCGAACTCGAGCCACGTCGAGTCAGTGTAGCCACTTTCTTGACAAAGCTATCCGTACAGCCAAATATGCGATGAAATAGTAACCCATAATGCAAATATGAGATTTTTTTCTTAGCAATGGCGGTATAGAAATATTTTGTACAGTTTCTTTGTTCACCTGTTTGTAGAAAATTACACTTTTATTTATTTATTTGGATTGTTTGTTTCACTTTTATTTATTGACATGTTCTATTGCGGATTATTAAGTTTTTTTTTATTCACATTATTATTATTTTTTCTGGCACTTATTGTTTAGCACTTTCTTCAAGTCACAAATCCCTACGTTGTTGCTATTTAGCCTGAATATCAAATTCAGTAATAGTTTACACTCATATTAACATTATCGCACCCATACAAACGTCAAAATCAATTAAATAACTATTTTTACAACTTCTTATGCAGAACTTTACAGGGACCGAACTCACTTCGTCACGCGTCGCGGGTGAACTCTGTGAATGCCGGGTGACAGCTATGGGGCATGTCCTATAGGTACTCGTAAGACAAAATTATAAAAGTATTCGTGAGACAAATATTAAGAAAAATGATAACTACTCGAATTCAATACGTGTTTGAAAGTCAAAACCTACCTAACTTATGACTTAGTTCTGACGACATAATTTATCGTCTCAAAATATCGTACTTATCTATCTATATAATACCTTTGAGCAATAAAATTCCTGTATTATATTTGTAACTCGACAAATACCACTGCTGCTGCTGTATTACAGCTAATTTTCTAATTTTCTACAGAAATAGCTCTGGTAACTGGTCCGAAAGTGGCTAGTTTCTGAGATATTCAACATTTTTAGTTTTGGTAAAATAGACCCGACCAAACTACGAAAACATCAAGAAATAAAAAAATACTGGTTTGAATTAAGTAATTTAGTTTTGACAATGACCAAATTTGTATGGAGCGTGGTACCTTTTCATTTTTTCGCAGCAGTTGATCGGATGTGGAACAACTGACGCAGAATAACATTACATAATGGCATATGTACTCACAAGAACACCGAGCAAGGTTATTTTCATCCAGATATATTTTGAACTAGAAATGTAGGTACTGAAGCGAAGCTCAATATTAAATGAATTACATGCAATAGTAGTTTCATTATTTTTGGGTATTTTATTATTATAGTAAATGGAGGTGAGGAAAATACAACATTACTTAACAAAATGTGTATATTTGTCTTTTTGTAAACATTATGGTTCCTATAATGACAGTAACAGTAAAACTTAACGTTACATATATTAAGTATTAATAATTAATCAGTACCAACATGTATACATGAGATCATGAAATATAAAAATATGTAAAAAATAATGTAGGTAGTCTTGTTTACTAAAATTTACAATCAAGAATGGGGTTAATACTAACAATTAGATCAAATTCTAGAAATTATATTTTTTTTTTCTTCTTTGGCAACTGAGTCTCCAAAACGGAGTTGTCGACTATACTGCCAGTGTCGAGTGGTGACGGCAAAATTAATGAACCGTCGAACTTAACTTTGCGGTAGTTTTTAGTGGTTAGTAGCTGAAATGACAAAACAATCGGGTTAGTAAACATAGACATTATCAACTATTTTATTGTATATATACAGTGGTGTAAAAAATAGTTGAGGGACATACACAACACAGACAGATATAAATATATGTACATCATTTACAACATTGAACACCGTCATATTTCAATTTCATTTTGATTTATAAATTTACATAAACAATTAATTAATTTGTGGGAAAAGTGGGTTAAAAGCAGGTGGAAACTGATTGGGAGAGGGATTTGGATTCTGGGAAGTTTTTTATAGAGGTCAAAGGATTGGGAATTTAAGGGACACGAAAAAAGATGTGATCTAAAGTATCCTCATCAAGGCCGCATTCGCACAGCGAGCTGTCGCGGACGCGGATCTTACTGAGGAAGACCGGACTACTGCAATGGCCGAGTCTGAGCCTGCACAAGGATGAAACAGTATGACGGGGAAGCTTGGGGTACTTGGAAAACCAAGGCTTCCGTCGGATGCCGGGCTGGACAGCTGCATAGTAGGCTCCTTTATGTTGTGACGTTTCTACCCACACTGCATTCCATGAGTCAAACAGCTTGTGCTTTGTGTCTGCACGCATATCATATCCGTACACAACGTGGTGCTGACGATCGACATCGTTCGAGGCCGCAAATTTGGCCAATGAATCCGCACACTCGTTACCACATATGCCAGAGTGGCCAGGAATCCAAGCGATCTCGATGTTTATGCCATCCTTGTAACAAGAGAAAAGAAGCGCCTTTATCTCTACAACCAAACTGCTATGAGTTCGGGAATGGAGCTGGTCTTGGTTGAGAGACTGTAGGCTACTTCGGGAGTCTGAAAAAATAACAGAGTTTTTTAGGTTGTGTGCTCTAATAAACTTTACTGATTCTAAAATGCCAACGCATTCTCCCGTGTAGACAGATGCTTCCGGTGGACACTTAGAGAGGAGGGCGATCTTCGAATTTTGGAAGTACGCTGCCACTCCTGTACTTCCGTTTCGAGATAGTTTAGACGCATCTGTGTAAAAAATATTCCAGCCTCTCCAGTATTTGCTCAAGGCGCGTCCGAACTCGCCCGTAGCATCCACGGAGGATTTCGAGATGCGAGCCCCAGAATCAGCTTTGGCCTGAAGTGGATAGCCTCATATGCGGAAGAGAAGACCGGGAGTACAGGATATTGCCTGATGGGTGCAGAGAGGTTTTTAAGCTCCCTGTACCTGACAATCACGGGAGGGACAGGTTTATTGTTCCAGTAGGAAGAGGAGCTATAGGAACAGTGGATTTATTCTAGGATAGGAAGAAGGGGATGTGATGAGAGGGAGAGGACTTTTGAGATGAATCGGTCTGCAAGGTATTGTCTTCGAAGGTTGAGGGGAGGCTCTACACATTCAACCTGAAGAGCATTTATGGGGGATGATTTCATAGCTCCGATAATTATTCTAAGGCATTTGGCCTGAATGGAGTCTAGTTTTTTTAATGCACCCTTATTGCAAGGAACAATAAGGAAGCAACAATAGTCCATTACGCTTCTGACCAATGCATTGTAGATGAGCTTCAATGAGTAGGGGTGAGCACCCCACCATACCCCGGCCAGAGCTCTGAGTATCGATACCGAGCGTTCACACCTTGCAACCACGGTGTTTATGTGATCCGCCCCAGACATCCTTGCATCGAGATAAACCCCCAAGAATCTAGCACTGCTTTTGATCGGGATATCCTGACCGTCTATCTCTATACGAAGATCCGGAGTGCGTCGTTTGCGTGTAAAAATGACAGCTGAGCTTTTTGGGGCGCTTAAAGATAACCCGTGATTAAGAAGCCATTGGTTTAATGAGGCCAAAGAGACATTGATGGAGTGGGCGGCGTCTGTTATAGAGCTATTGGTAACCATTAGTGCGATATCGTCAGCATACTGAAGGACATTACAGTTGAAATTTAAACAGGAGGGGAGGTCATAGGTATAAATATTTTAAAGGATGGGACTAAGGACTGACCCCTGAGGTAAACCTTTCCAGGAGGACCTCCGTACTGGGTTATCCTCAGGAGATCTTAATTGGAGGGTACGATCGGAAAGGATGCAGGCTATAATTCGGCAGATCCTACGCGGGATTCTCAGCTCTTACAGTTTCTGCCTGAGAAGGGGTAAGAGAACAGAATCATAGGCCGCTGAGATGTTCAAGAAGACCGCGACCAACGACTCCTGCCTGCTAAGGGCCAGTCGGATGGCTGACGTGAGGGTACACACTGTCAGCCGTACCCAAACCTTTCCTGAAGCCGAACTGAGTCGCCGGAAGCAGCCTCTGGCTTTCTACCAACCACTCAAGGCGGTTTTTGATAAGATGTTCAAAAGTTTTAATAAGAATGGACGATAGGGCAATAGGTCTGTACGACGAATGGTCACCAGGATCCTTGCCAGCTTTTAACAGCGGCATAATAACCTGAACCTTCCAGGTAGGAGGAATATAGCCTGAAATAAAGCAAAAATTGACTAAGTCAAGGTAGTACTGCTTCGCTTTAGTTCCTGCCTTAGTTAGGAAGGAGTAGGGGAACCCATCAATCCCTGGTGCCGAGTCCTTCACATGGTTGAGTACCGTTTGGAGCTCTTCAGATGAGAACTCCAAATCGAGCGGGTCATGAGACTCGGGTCGCTCGGTCTCATGGGATCTCAGGCAGCATTCATCTGCGGTGGGAACATAAGTTGGAGCAATATTGCTAAAAAAACTGTTAACCAGAGATTCGGGTAAGGTGGAGACAGTGGGAGGTTTGGTGGAGTTTCTAAAATTTTTGACTCTCTGCCAAACTGTGGATATTGTTGTCGATGGGCTCAGGGAACCACAAAATCTCCGCCACCCTTGTCTCTTTTTTTTCCTGAACAATTTCCTTGACTTAGCCAAAATTCGCTTGAAATTTATGAGGTTTTCCATGTTCATATCTTGGTTATATGTTTTTTCAGCCTCATTCCTAGCCCTTATCATGGCAGTGCATTCACTATCCCACCATGGAGGAGAAGGTATTTTGCCTTTCGGTGCGTTTTTCACCGGAAAGCAATCTTCGGCTGTGGAGGCTATCAGGTCTGAAAATTTGGAGAAACACTCCAAAGAATTTTCGTTGTTGAATCGAAGGAAAGAAGTGCGGTGGTCTAATAATTTTGAGTAAAGATCCCAGTCTGCAGAATCTAAACGATATTTTAATAAGGGGGGAAGGGGTTTATCCGGAATGGATTTTGACGAGTGTTTAATTATGATGGGATAGTGGTCACTACCATAGGTCAAATTTAAACAACTCCAATTTAGCACGCTAGCCATATCAGGCGAGCAGAAGGTCAAGTCCACACAGCTGTTTCTTTGACCAAAAGCAGACCTACGAGTAGGGCTGCCATCATTAATGACACACAACTCGAGTTCATCCAGCATCTCAACTAGCTCATTACCCATATTATCACATACATCTGAACCCCATCTATAGTGGTGGCAGTTGAAGTCACCCATTACAAGTAATGGGCCACTTACCGAGGTTAATAAATTTTTAATCAAAATAAGCTGGTCAACATGAGGGTGAGCAATGTAAAATACAAATATGTTTATGTCCTCAGCCTTAACAGCGACATTTATGTCATCGCCAACGAAGGGTAGAGGAATCTGGGAGAAGGGTACTTTGTTATTAACTAACAAAGCACAACCTCCATAACCATCAGATCTGTCATGTCTGACAACACTGAAACACGGGATCCCGAAATTTATATTCGGTCGAAGCCATGTCTCAGCAATGCCACAAATCAATGGTTTAAATTTATTGATCAAGTGGAGTAAGTCACTCTTCCTGGGAAGAGTACTCCTCACGTTCCACTGAAGCAGTGTTAGAGGCAGGAATTTTGCAAATATAATCAAGAATTGTTGAAAGCTTGTGTGCTACGTGGTCAGGTACGGTATGGGCAGGGTTTGATAGTACTGCCATGAGCATATCAGAAACTATGTTCAAAATGTTTTCGGAGCTACGAGTGTTGGTTCCGGATTCCACAGGGAAAGCGCAACCACTTTTAGATGGGGAGAACGAGTAGTTATGTATAAGGGCCTGATGAGCCTTCTTATCATAACTAGGAGAGAGGGGAGCATGTGATTTGGGTTTGAGTTGGACAGTTTTTTTGTAGGAGACTCTTTGTTGGGATGATTTTTTAATAGGTGATGGATCTATGAGGTTGACTGATCTTGAGACCTCAGCATATGACCTTTTTACAATAGGGAAAACTTGGCTTGCTTCCGCATATGAAATAGATTTTTCTGCCATCAAAGCTTTGATGCTCTTCTGGCGACCTAATTCAGGACAAGCTTTGTCATTTGCAAAGTGGTTGCCATTGCAATTTATACATGTGGCAATCTCAGCTGAAATCTGGCATCCATCACCTGGATGGTCCTGGCCACATCTGAAACAACGTGGCTTGGAGCGGCAAAGAGTGCGGGTATGTCTGAAACGACAACAGTGATAGCACTGTATAGTCGGATATGAATATAGTTCTACCGGGAGTGCTGAGTAGAAACAAAACACTTTTTTGGGCAATGTTTGACCGTCAAAAGTAAGCACTACGGTTTGGGTAGGCTTCCATTCGGTACCATTTGGGGTTGAGACTCTGCGATTCATCCTCCTAGCTTTTATCACAGCCCCACACCCGGTGGGAACCCTGATGTTGCCAATGATCTCGTACTCTGTCCATTCCACAGGGACGTCCCTGACAATGCCCATTCGGGTAATGTTGAATTGTGGGATCGAAGTTGTGTAGTTTTGAGCTACCATACCATTGACTAAAAAACTGTAAGCATCCTGGTGCGTCACAAACTCAACCGAAACTCTATTCCTCCCCAGCCGTTTGACACCACCGATCTTAACATTATTAATGTTTAGTTTCATTAGGAACATACCAAACTTAACTGGGTGAAGCGTGGCGCCAGACGTCTGGGAGTCCTTAAGAGACACATAAACTATGTAAGGGGGATTGTCCCTGGCCGTGTAACATTGCCTACCATTTACACTTTTCGCCAATTTCGGGGGGTTGTTTTGGGTGATAAGGGGGGAGCCTGCGGGTCGTTTCCGGGATTTTGAAACTTCCGCGTCCATTATTTCGATATCCGGGGTGTTCGGAGGAAAGGTAATTGTGACGATAGTTTCCGTCTCATATTCCGGGGATTTATCGGGATCAGGAGGATCGGGTGGCTTCACCTCGTCCATTTTGGATTAAAAAGATGCGGATGGGCAGAGGAAAAAATAGATTAAAATATATTTACACCAATTGAAACTACACACATACACTTATAACTTTACACACACATACACTTAACCAACACAAAAACACTTCAATTCAGATCACTATGAAATAGATCACTTAAATTGAAAATAAACGTAGGAATGACAAAAGCACGTGCGTAACCTTCACCACTACCAACGAAACCCGAAATTACCTATATTTATTTACTATTTAATAAATTGCACGTCAATAGCTTAAAGTCTTACGACCATTTCACTTAAATCAGGAACATTGTGTATCACAGCTGTGTGTATGTGTGTGTGTGTGTGTGTGTGTGCTGGTGGTCCGCACTAGCACAGACTGGAGCGGCGGCAGCGTGTGCAGGCGCGGGAGCGCAGCGTCGCCTTGAGCGCCGCCAGCTGCTGCTTCAGGTACGACACCTCCACCGACAGTTCTACCTCGCGCAGCTTCCGCCGGTCGCGGCTCTTCTTCGCCGCCGCGTTGTTCTTCTCGCGCGTGCGTCGGTAGGCGTCGTCTTCCGCCGCGGTGCCGGCGTGCGCTTGCGACCGCACAGCGCGACGCATGTTCGGATTGCTTCCGACTAAAGTGCCACCTTGGTGATCTTTTATGGCAGCCATGGCAGCCTCAACGTAACGGTGATAGTCTGGATCCAGCTCTGCCGATATCTCCGGTGCAGGGCTGGTGGCGGGTGGGCCAGGCGGGGGTGACGATGACCGCGTACTTAACGAATGGTAGCCTGAACTACCACCTGAGGAAACTTGAACATCTCCATGGCGTAGAGGCAGCGGCAGGTACCCTGGCCCTGTCGGGTATACCGGGTACGTCGACAGCGTCAGGTGTGCCGCCGACAGAGGCATTACTACAGATTGTGGCACGCGTGACACACTAGGTGGCGGAAGGCGTGACCACCTTTGCCTTGCAGTGGGACGATCATGGCTGAAAATAATAAATTAATAAAAAATATTGTTATTAGTACTATTATATTAAGATTAAATATCCCTATTACATAAGAGCGAAGTAATAATAAGTTAATTTTAGCCGAGTAATGTTTTGGCTTACGCTGTGCGTGTAATTATGAATAAATAAATAATAATCCAGCCGGGGCTGCAGAGAAGCAGCGTGAAGCGAGTAGATACCTACAGCCTAAAGGTCATAGTAAAGTCCGGCACGCCTCTAACCCGTAATCGTATGTCGTATGACATAATTTCATAAAGGTAGGTACAGATTGGTGCAATCAAACATGTAATGCAACATGCAATGCAAGAATTTGAGGTCCACATTGCTGCAATGTAACATGTAAAGTAACAGGATTCCCAGTGTGGACGCCTCGCGCACACGAACTGCGCCTGGGTCGCGCACGCTCCGAGCGATACAACTCATGCGCGGCTCGATCCGAGATTTGTCGGTTTTTAGTATGAACACAAAGGGGTGCGCAGTGTGCGCAGGACTCAGCCGTGGACGGTTGTTCGTTTCGTTCGCATGCGCAACGATCATGGCGGTGCAAGAGGGTGCGTGGAGTGATGACGAGTCACTGTCATGATTAACAATAAAGCACTGATAATCGTCAGAGCTAGAAGGCTGTCTTCAGACTCCATAATTCGTGTATATCGACTTAAGTAGTGATGTGGGCAAAGAAAAGAACACTTGTGACGAGGGCTAGTGTTTGTAACGAAATGCGGGAACAGATGTTCTTGAACGATTTGTAGTCAATGCGCGTACCGCGCGCGCCACACGTCCAAGGCAGCAGGGAACATGCAATGTAAGGCAGAATATTACATTACATGTTGCATTGCACCAATCTGTACCCACCATAACATCAATATAAAAAAGCTGTAAGCGCGCCGCTAGCGCGCCGACAGCGCTTTTACAGCTTTTTGTATTGTTTCTTAAGCAATAAACGCCGCGCCGGAGCCGCGCTTGTTGAGTGTGTTATGATCTTATGAGTTACTGAACCCTGCTTGATCTTCAAATAAAATTTGTCCTGAAAGATAGGAAGTAGGATGATTATTTATAATATGCTAAGGCCATTAGACACGACCAAATTTAATATAATAATTTGACCAAGGTAAATTAAATTACAGTGGAACCCCGGTAGTTCGACAAATATTTTGCAGGGCAGTGTCGAACTATCGAATTTGTCGGATTATAGAGTAGGTACCTACTGCCTAGGACTGCCTATAGTCCGAATTTTTTTACAAAGGATTACCTTGTAATCGGCAAATTACAAATCCAATGATAACATTTCAGATCATACTTCGTTGTGTATGTTAAATTTAGTAAATTAAACAAGACAAGTGTACAAATAAATCTGCACATGTACTAAAATAATCAAACTTTATGAATCAATTTAAAACTAAGCAATCAGAATCAAAACAATACCCTATACGTCGAGCACAATAGTGATAGTACGTGTAAGTTTTTACTTGTTCAATCGTGAATTAACGAATACATGTATGTAATAAACGATGTCGGATTATAGGGGGAGCCGGATTAGCCAGGAGCTGGACTACCGGGGATCCACTGTAATGTAATAATTCAGTTATATTCTGTAATGTAAGGTACTTGACATATTTTTATTGTAAAGATTTAACTGATGCAACATAAATTTTGTAATATTTTGAGACTAGTAGAATAATCCAAATATCATAAACTATTGTACACCTTATAGGTATGTTACTATGCTACTATCATTATAATATATGTAACATCTATTGACAACATGTAACAAACAAATGAATTTGAATATAATAAATTACTTACCAACTAATAACATTTTGGCATCAGTGTTGTTTTTTTTTAGTTTCGATTTCAAATTTCTATAATAACTTATAAGGTTCTCCACTCCTCGGGGTTGGTCCGTTGTATTAGCATTAAAAACTTCTGCTACTTGCGTCCATGCATCCTGCTTGTTTAACCGCATCGGTCTGCTTTGCTTCAATAATTTTAGCGTACGGTTTCACAGCTTCCAACAGCAATATTTGTTCTTCATTGTTAAAATTTGGGCCACGAGTTCTACTTGATTTCGACATTTTAAAAGAGCACACGAGCACGAGTACGAGTGATTACCGCAAAAAATAAAAACAATGATAGACAATCTGTCACAAACACCACGGTGACGTTGACTTTGACAGACTGCTGACGTTAAATAGTTCCTTTCTACGTAAATGTATAAAAATCTTTTGTTGCTACAAGTTTCATAAAAAAAACAGAGTGCGTAAAACGAAACACTGGAAGTAATTTTACTCGCTTGCATATCACGTTTAGCTAAATAGCATTTGAAATTCTTTCATGCAAGACAATCTTAAATGCGTTTAGGATAAACATATTTATGGAGTTAAATGTAGTTAACTAGCTAACACTTGGGCCATGGGGTCCCTGTGCACACTTTGTTTTTAAAGATATCGCCCGTAGGCTAATCGATTCTACATGATGTGACCAGAGGGCTGGCTATTTCTTCGGCAGAAAATAAGCATTGCCATTCAACGTGGCAATGCTGCCAGTCTCCTGGGGACGTTCCCCTGTGATAGTGATGCGGACGAATACTAAATTGAGGGTATAATTTTAGTTGTTTTCTTTTTTTTTCATTTTATTTAATAGTTTAGTTGTAGTTAATTTTAAGTTGTAAATATTTATGTAGTTATAAACAATGTAATATATTTTCGCAATAATACAATCTAATGCGACCAAAAAAAAAATATTTAAGGCCATTTTAACACAATATTATGAAAGCCACCCTGACTTGCATAAGAAGCATAATACATTTAAGCACTCCTTACTTAAACAAAATTACTAAACTAAAATCATTTAGATTAGATTTAGATTTACGCACAAAAATTAAGTTACTAAACGTAATTAGCCATGTGTCAAAATTAATTAAATTAAACGGGCCACGTTCACGTTGGCTATTTATCTATCGCGCGGTCGCGCCTAAACGTATTTAGCGGACGCCTTTGGTTGTACAGCTGTTTGATTTCAAAACTTATCATTGTTTTGTGTGTAGTGATTCCGTTAAAACCGTTCGTTGATTTATTTGATTTTTCTGATGATGATGAGGAATTATTCATGTACCTACTTACATCGGCCTACCGCACCTTTTCCCGAGATCAGCATTATTTGAAAGTCTTTCAGAATCGAAATTCGTGAGACTTTTTCGTTTATCAAAAGCAACTACGATGATATTGCTACAGCAAATAGAGTCTCATCTACAGAATAAGACGGAAAGGTAATTATATAATAGTATGTAATTTATCCCCGTCTTGTGTGTTTTTTACAAATGATGTCATAGTTACTTATTATACATGTTTTTATTTGTTTCAGAGTAACTGCTATATCCCCAATAAACCAACTGTTGTGCACTTTGCGCTTCTTTGCCACAGGTAGCCAATTAATTACATGTGGTGATATGATAGGAGTACATGAGTCAACTGCTTGTAGAATTGTGCATCGTGTAACTCATGTCATTGCGAGTTTAAGACACATCTACATACAAGAACTAAGTAATATAATAGCAGGATTTTACAACATTGCAAAATTTCCAAGAGTAATTGGTGCTATAGATTGTACACATGTGCATATTGTGTCCCCAGGAGAGTAGAATGCTGAAATTTATCGAAACCGTAGAGGATAATGTTCAATAAATACACAATGTGTTGCTGCAGCAAATTTAATATTTTAAATATTGTTGCAAGATGGCATGGGTCGGCACATGATTCGAACATATGAGACAATTGTGCAATTAAGAGATTTTGGACAAGGAAAATATCCAAATGAATATTTATTGGGTGACAGTAGATATGCCCAGACTACATAAATAAAAATGACCCCACTGCCAGATGGAAGTCCTAATACTAGAAATACTGTATCAAGGATCACAATAAAAACTAGAAATGTTGTAGAAACAGCCTTTGGGGTTTGGGAAAAGAGGTTTCCCATTTTATCTCTGGGAATTACTATAAATTTGCATAGGGTGCCAGGCATAACTGTGGCTACTGCTGTTGGTGGTAGTAATTCAACACTAAATAAAATTATGTTGACAGTTGGTTGTGTCGTCTCTGTGATTGTGACGGATGATTAATAACATAACACTGTCTGACACTTGACATAATAATATGATGTTTCATTAAAGTTAATGTTGCCTGCATGGTGGTTCTGGTTTTGGTTTTGTTCATGTTGTCTCGTGAGTTTTGCTAACATTGTTAAAATGGAAGGCATAGTTTCGATTTGTGTTTTTTTCTTTCTATTGAGTTTTGTTGTCATTGATGCACTTTCATTGTCTTTTTTTTAATTGTGTTTTTGTATGTCCCTAAATTGTAAATGTTGATGGCGAATGGCTAGCAGGTGGTGCAGAGTTTGTCCTGAGTACTCATTCTTTTATTATACTATATATTTACGATCTTCTTAATATATTATATATTAAAAGTATATTTATTATTATTTAAATATTTATTTTATTATTGTTTTTATTTGCCAATGTCCAGTGATGATTCTTTTGTGTCAGCCAACTCATTCTCTGACAATGATAGTTTTTGCAAAGACGTTTTACGGATAGCAATAATCATGTGCTAAATGTCTGTCACATAATAATGCTCAAAGAATTCCTAGCCACCACAACAAACTTAATGCATTCAACAACAGCAAAATTCACGCCATCCTGATATCTGAAACCTGGCTCAAACCACAATTACTGTCAACAACCTACAGGGGGTAGGTTAGGTTATATTCTTATACGGAAAGAATACTGTTAAAAGAGGGGGTGGGGTAGGTATATATCTCCATAGTGAGTTTTCGTCCAAGGTGCTCTTCTCCCAATTGTCCTGCGGAGTATCTTTTTCTTGAAGTTGAGTTGTATTAGGTGTTGTCTGCCTGTACTGTCCTCCTACCTACTAATGATTATTTCACTGACTTCGAATCAGTTCTTGAATCATTGGATTCCAAATACACTCACCACATAATCATGGGCGATTTTAACACCAACCTTTTGTCCCACGCCTCTCCTCGTTCCTGCAAATTCTTACATATAATCGAGTCAGCGAGCTTGCAGCTGTTACCGCTTAACTCCACTCACCACACTACAGTCGGCGAAGACGCGAAGACTCCTGGCTCGATCTTATCCTCATTTCATTTCATTTCATTTATTTATTCATTTAACAATTTACATTGTGTCTGAATTTAATATAGGTACAAAAAAAGAGATAAGCAAATTCACATTACGAAAACATAAACACACACACAAAAATAAAACAATAGAATTTCATTAATTTAGGCTTCTAAGCAAGGCGGTTTATAAGTTCAAGAATCTAATCAATACAATCAATATACAGTTTCAGAAATTCAGAATAATGTCAAAGATTAGTCAAAATATAATGCACATATTGTCACACATATTGTTAGAACATTACATGATATAAAACCAAAACCTAAACAAGAAACCAATGTCACACAGTTTCAAAATAATGTCAAAGGCTACATTGAGGGTCAAATTGTCACAGAGACATCAACACAGTTTTTTTTTTAATAATTCTGTGGTGCTAATTCTGTCAAATTGTACAGGCATTTTTCCAATAAGAAAGACTTTAATTTTGCCTTAAACAAGTGGGTATTGTAAACACAGGTCTTTAGATCAGAAGGCAACTTATTAAATATGTCTACAGCTTGGTATTTTGAACAATGTTCCACTATATTCAATTTAGGGGCAACTGGTTGCTTAAACATTTCCAATCCCTCTCTCGTTTCTTGTAATGGACAACACGACGCCCCGGGTTTCCCTCACCATGACATAATTTTCTTGTCCTATATCGTAAAACCGCCTAAGGTGAGATCCAAGGTACTGTACCAGATATTTTTCAGGAACCTTTCCATCTCTCTGGCGCAGGGCCTTTGTTCGACCTCTTCCTAAAATCTCTAATCCCTCTCTTCCCACTTATTTCCGCCCCATCTCCATACTTCCTTTCCTTTCCAAAGGGCTTGAGGCCTGTGTCCACAAACAACTGACTTTATTTACAAAAATTCGCTCGTAAGTCCGCGTGCTCTGTATCGCGTAAAATATTTGCTTTCTCCCGTTACGAAGGCCATTTTGCTGCAAGCCTTGGTTTTCCCTATCATCGATTATGCTGATATCTGCATTCGATTCGTTTTCAACCTGCGTAAATACAATCATGTTTCTGCACATCGGTTGCAACTATAGTGGCTGCCCATACGCCAGCGCAATGAGCAAAGGGCGCTAACCACTCTATTGTCATTTCTTTCTTCACCTTCTTCACCCAATTATCTATCCCCTTACTTTCAATACTTATGCGCAAACCACAATAAAAATCTTCGTTCTTCTCACAACTGTCTTCTCCAATGTCCCACTCATCGCACTAACTTTTTACATTCATCCTTTTTCGTACAGGCAATTTTCCTGTGGAATGCGCTCCCCTTGGATGGCAAGATGGTCTCAACTCGACTATCTTTTAAGCACAAAGTACGTAAGCTTTTTTAAAGCGGTTGGCTGAATCGTCGCGCTAACTATCCACTGTGTACTAGTAAGCAAGTATATATTTATATATTATGTATGTATGTAGGCATATTGTATTTATGTGTAGGTATAAATTATAATTATATTTATTTATGTATGTATAAATCTGAAAGTGTGTTTGTTTGTTTGTTACGCTTTCACGCCGTAACTACTATAGCGATTGCTTTGTAATTTGCAAACGTAAAATTACAAGTCCAGATTAAATCATAGGATACTTTTTATTCCGGAATAATGTGATATTCCCGAGGGAAAACAAAATATTAGTATAGATGGCGCTGTGTGTATTCGTATAGATGGCGCTGTATGCCGTTTAAAACAATTTAACGAATTACCTACAAATTGGAAATTTCACATTAGTATCCTGTAAGTATTAAACAAGTTATGATATTGAGTTCTTCACGAGCACGGCCTTGATGCGCGCAGTGTTATTTGGCCACTGGATTGGATATTTGAACTGAATGTTATGTCAATAATTAGTTGTTTAGTTTAGTTATATATCAGTAAAATTTCAGCTCAGTACATTGGATAATTAATGAGATAATACGATTAATACTTTAACTGCCAAGTTTAAAATGGTGAAAGTCAAACCTCAACTAGCGTCAGGCACCGGTGACTGACGTGGCGCTCAAAGGGTTAAAGTAATTATGAAGAGAATGACCGTGGTAACCCGACCAAGTTTAGGTGGTTACGAAAAATCTATCGCCAAATAGCGTATACTGGCAATAGATGGCGCTTAGTGTTTTTTAAAAAACGGGGTAGCGTTGTGTTCAAGTATTTTTCGCTTTTAAATTTTGGTTCTAACCATTTTACATTAAATAGCGTATTTTATAGATTTTAGGTTGTTATAGGTCCACGAAATCATAGTGGCAACAATAATCAATAATTAACAAATATACCTCTATTGTACGCTGTTGTTTCAACGCTCGATAGACGGCGTTAGGGTCGAGTTAGATGGCGCTATGGTTCATTACCGGCGAAAGTATAGGTTCCGAGCTACCGAAACAAATATATATTTCGGTGTACGCAAGTACTAATATTAATCTATGGGTGTACGTATCTAGCACTATTATTGATTTTTATTCGTTCGCTCTTTAGGTTTGATTAGTCAAGTGTTATTTTTTCTAGGTAGATATTATTATTTTTTATTTTATTTATTTAAAAAGCTTTATGCACACAAACAAGCACATGGGTGGACTTAATGTCGCAGGCATTTTCTACCAGTCTGACTTTTGGGTGATGCAGAGAAGAGTAAATGGTAGGTGCAAGAGGCAAGCAATGCCTGAGGCATTAAGTCCGCCTATTTGTACATTTTGTGCATGAAGCATATTAAATAAAATATTTTTAGTTAACTGGAATTCGTATTTTTTACATAATACATAACATCACGCCTTTTGTCCCCGAAGGGGTAGGCAGACGTGCACACAGAAGTAACACCCACTTTTCACTATTTATGTTATTAGTCCCATGTAGTAGGGGGTGAGCCTATTGCCATATACCGGGCACAATTCCAGACTCCGTGCTACTACTGAGATTCTTTTAAAAACCCAGTAATACTTTGCCCGACCCGGGAATCGAACCCGAGACCCCTTGCCCGGCAGTCGCACTTGCGACCACTCGGCCAACGAGGCAGTTCGTATTTTTTCATATATTTAAATACTAATTACACATAACTGAATATTAATATTAGTCCTTTTCATTTCAGTCCTTCTTTAATATATCTGTGTTTCAGTCCGTCAAGGCCAAATTTACATGATAGTTTGCTGGTCTCCTAGGTAATGTTAACCCGATGTGTGAAAAACTACCAAAAAACTCCTTATATTTTTAGTATTGGTTACGCTGTGGAGCTGATGGACGATAGAGCCAAGGGATGTATGAGTTTTATAGAGGACATTAATATCAACACAAAAGTTCATATATCATAATTTAACTATATTATTTCATAGAAATATTTGCAATACTAACGTCGCACCGGTACAAATCAGGTCACATTATTAGTACCGGAGTAATATTCAAGAGGGATCAATTTCCTGGCGGAAATCCCAGGACAACGGGAACTATGCGTTAAAATGACGGGACTAAGAACGATGAGAAAAGGGGACTCTTTTTAAACCATTGAACCTACATTTCTGGACACATCTATTGGTCCACCTTGTATTTTCAGTTTCGTTTGGTCCGAGCTAAAATTTTATATTAGGTCGAGCAAAAAGTTTTTATGCCATTTCGAAACATTCACAATTTCATTCAATAGACTTTTTTTATTTTCGAACACAGAATTTAAAGAAACAAAAGACAATTTGGAGCTTGTTGATATTAAACAATCGAATGCTAAGAAAACTTGGTTTTATTGGTTTACTTGGATTTAATTCTTGAAAAAGTGATTGATATCTTTGGTTTTGCAACAAACATTCTTAAGATTAAGATGAGGTTCTATCATTAATCTATGGATACTTCACCTGAAGTCGCCGCTCAAGCTGGGGAACAGTATTTCTGTGTGTGGCCATATGCTTGACACCTTTTGCATTGTGGAATTAATTTTGAAGTTTTTAAAGGCTGTATATCTACTTTGCAGCCCAGTATGGATTTGATTCCGTAGATTTTCTTTATGTCTTCATCCTTCTGGAATGAGAGCATGAACATACTGAGGGGCTCTTTGCTCTTCCAACTCAGTTTGTTTACAGCATCTTCTATTTTGAATCCTTGAGCTGTCAGATCTTCAATTATTCTATTTGGCAGGCAGGAAGAATGAAGGTTTTTTGCCATCACCCTGATCGGCCTATCTTGTTTATTCTCATACGAGTACCAACAGCAATTATTCTGTAACAATAGCTTGGTGATGGATCTGTATGAGTCATCATTTTTGGAGTTAATTTTAACTATTTCTCCATTCATCATTTTCGTAACGAAAGAGTCTTTCGTTACATTAGTTGAAAGAAGGTCGTAGAACTCTTGGTAGTTCTTGACATTCTCCACAACTATAGGTGGTGGTGTGGGCTGTTTCTTTATTTTAGCTTCTTTAGTTTTCTGGCTAGGATCGTCTCCTTGTTGAGTTGGTGAGGACAGTGATGACGAGTTCAATTTCCTTTTTTTTCTGCTCTTCTGTCGTACCCACTCTGTTTCCTTTGCTAGTTCTTCTTCGTCTGTCTCATACTCGATTGGCATTGGCTTCTCGGTAGTGACATTTTTCTTGTCTGAAGTTTTTTGCTCCTGGATGGTTTTAAGCTGATGCTGTAGTTGTTCTAATTGACTTTTGAGGTCATTTACTAAGCTTTGCAACTTTTCGCGTTCTAACTTTTCTTCGGTATAATATTTATACAACAGATGTTCCGTTTTAGTTTTGATTTTAATTGAGGATGACGAAGCCATGATTATTAGAATAACTTCGCCTTAACACTTTGTTTATACAAATAATTGTGCAACACTTTCGGTAACTGGGTCATCGCGGCGACCGCGCACGGCTAGAGGTAATGAACGAGAGTGTGTGCGACGCGACTGTTCTTAGCGGAAGTCGATCGATCACTCCTTGATGGCAATGATGGAAGGAAAAAGGTCTACCGACGTAAGGGAGAGCGTTTCGCACAATGCTACTTTGAAGAGAGGGTTGCTTATGGCGATGGCTGTCTGGAGCGGTATATCCGCGAGCGGCAAAACTCAACTTGAGGTTGCTACAGGACCACGGCTGCCAACATTAAATGCTGGAAGGTACATTCGTGAGTGATTAGAACCTCACGTGATACCACACGCGGACTATGTGGGCCCAAATTTCCTTTTTATGTATGATAATGCAAGAGCCCATGCGGCCGGTAACGTCAGGGAATCTCTTCGGTATGTGAACATCACAGTAATGGACTGGCCAGCCAGAAGCCCAGACATGAACCCCATTGAGCACATGTGGGACGAGCTAAAAAGACGTGTTAGGGCTCGTCAGCCAGTTGCCCAGACGATGCAGGAGTTGAAAACTGCCATAGAAGAGGAATGGGAGATGATCCCTTAAAATTTCTTAGAGCGGTTAATAAACTCTATGCCTAATCGTATGAGAGCTGTGGTAGATGCCCATGGAGGCAACACGCGTTATTAAATTAAACTTTTATTGGATAAAACATGTTTTTTATTAAAAAATCAATTGCCTTTAATAAGGCGCATATCCGATTTGTTAGGCGTAGCTCTATGTCGTATGGTATTCTGAATTCAAATTTAAACTGCATCAACAGTTTTTGTTGAATCTAGCAATCATATTTCGGTAGAGGCCATCTAAACCTAAACTCTAAGGTGCGCCAATAGATGTGTCCAGAAGTGTATTTGATGGAATTTGGTACAGCGATATAGTTTGAGAACTGGGAAAGGATATCTAAAAGTTTGATACTGCGTTAAAACCCCCGCACTCTCTATCTTTTAAATCACTATACATATTTATTTGATTGAAATTCGGTGCAATATTGATTTGCAAACAGAATAGTTTTTATCAGTGAAACCTCACGAGACGGGCACCATACGGGTAAAACCCCTGTGGGATTGTTTATTTTTTGAAACCATGAAAAAAACTAATTTCGCAATAAATATAACCTAAGTACTGAATGGATTCCGATGACATTATTTGTTGCAGTTGTACGGCCGTAGAATATACCTTGGCAAAGACTAATTCAAAAACCCAATTTCTATCAGAAGTCACTATTTTACGTAGACGAAGTCGCTGGTAACAACTAGTATTTTGATAATTGTAATGATCATCGGGACATTTATTTAGATATGAATAAAATCCAAAGTAAAGCTTTTTAGATAGTTACTTATACTTTAATACGTCGACTACTGACATCATATTCGGAAATTTTGTTTATGTGGTATAATTCAAACTCAAACTGGACGTACTTGTAATGCGTCATATTTGGTGTAAAAAGTGGCAATGTGTAATGAAAGCGACAGATCCTATTCACCGGACCACCGTGACATCATAATCGCAGTAAAGAGTTACATACACAATGCGACTGCCGGACGACAGTTGCGACATTAGTGTCGCCTGGCCGGCTCCAATGGGCCGTGTGTCGTGGACATGCGCATGAGTGGCGTGCTGAGATGCCGCAGAAATGATTTCAATGTATATTGTTATTGATATAACAGGCCGGACTGTCTGTCCTTCGGTAATTGAAATATTTCGACCTTTTTTACTTTGTGTTATATAGTATCCGAGAAACATTTAACTGCAAGTTCTCATGTCGGAATATCGGTAGATAGTGACTAGACTTTGTACTAATAATGGATGTCTATGTAGCTTGGTAGCTGCTCACCCTAAAGTATTTAACCTTCATGTTATTAAAATTAATAAAGGAATAAGTATTTTTGTCAAAGACGCTATTATCATAAATCGACAAAAGAATGAATATGTTATTAATTAATGATCGTTTAATATATTTGTTTGTTAGTGATTTTGTTTGTCACTTCACGTTTTGTTCTGTGCGCGAATGTGTTGAACTTTGTGTCAATTACCGCGAACTGGCATTAATCCCACATCTAGCGTAAACAACTATTGTGCACACACACTATGGTACACATTAAGTAATGCAAATCATTTGAAAATTAGCACATCTTTGCTAATTGTTTATCCAAAGTAAGTACTTAATTTTGTAACGAAAACTTTTGTTGTGCATATTATGGTATTTTTGTTAAAACAAGTGTATACTATAATTTTAAATTTCGGTAACAAAACATCGTACATTTAGAGGGATCTATGGTATTAAATAAACACACATTGACAAAATACACTATTAGAAATAAAAGTTGTATAATGTTGGCTTAGATCTATGCATAGATTGTGTACGAGATAATTTTAACGTTTTATCCAAAGTATAGTACCTTACGTATACGGTATACGTAACGTAACTATGTAACTATGGGTAGAGTAAATAAGCACAGTTCCACTGTCACAAAAAATGTAGGCGCCTGCGTACAAACGGCAATAAACCTCGTAAGATCGGACCAATCCCGCGCCTCGCGTCCCGCGCGCATTGTGCAAGCCGCCATGACACCTCCCGGTCCGCGCAATGAGTAGGTATACAGCGCTATACAGCTGCATAACTTGTGCAACCAATGCACGCCGCGATCACATATTTATATTATTTACCTAGCTGGCTACATTGCTATGTAACGGAGCATACCGACAAATACATTATTTGCGGGTGACCTGACCGGATGGTAAAAGGTCAAGTATAGGTACTATACATCGTAATTATCGAACCTTGAGATGCAAATAAAGTATATTTTTTTTATAGTGTATCGCAGATATATTCTCCTGTCACGTTGCACGGGGTGCTGCAGTAATTGAGTGAGGGTGCTCCCCTAACCAGCGCAATACATAACCCCTTGCGTGTGTCGGCGGTGGGGCGCGCGGAGTGTTGAGTATTGATCCATTGATTCATGCAACAATTTCAGTGAATAATTTATATTAATTATTTATACTTCTAGGTATTTCATTAGATTACCTAGGTGACATAAATGTATGATATTAAATGTTTCTAACGTCTCGTTGGAAACTTAATAATTATAACAATTCAAATGAATGTAGATACTACAGCGTTGATTTCTTTACATGTAAAAAAATACCATACTTAGTTGTAAAACACGAGTGGGAGCGGCCAGCGCGCGCGCAGTGTGTCAACACAAGCTTGGTACCGACCAATGAGCGAAGAGATGTATTGTGCAATGTAGGTACCTACGAATATATGTATGTATGTAACTACTGAAGTATTGGATATCTTTGAGTCCTACACTGTGTCTACACGTAGCTCTATTTTAGTAGTCTCTTTCGTATTTGTAAAAAAAATATATTTTTACAGTTGGATTTCAAATAAATGTATTTATCTTTACACCTGTTTTAAGATTTATCATTTTTTTATTTTTCACACGAGGTCATATACACAGTAACACACAGACCCGAAACAATTTGTGAATAACACAAAGAGTTGCCGTGATGGTCGATTGGCTGGAAGTCCGGTGGCCTGCTGAGCAAGGGGTTCGATTCCCGTGTCGAGTAAAATGTTATTGGATTTTGTCCTTAACTTCAAAGAACAAGGAGGTTGAAGTGTTTTTTTTTATTAAACGTATCTACAGTTATTCTAAAAAATGGTCAGTGGTATCACGGTGTCAGGAATTATGCTCGATATATGGCAATTTACTCATCCCATATTATACGGGACTCATAACATAAGTGGTGTAAATTGGGCATAGTTCATTGTAAGTACAGTGGCATTATGGGCCATGATATAATTATATTTCTGTCAACCCATTCGAGGATAAAGGGCGTGATGGTATAAAAAAACTACGTGCAGGAATCGAACCCGCCGCATGTTGCAGTCCATCAACATCTAACATTTTGAAGGTGAACTAGGAAGTTCTGAAACAGACCAAAACTATAAAGTTGTTGGTAAATATAAATAGATTTTAATTATTTATTTATTTATTTATTTAAGGGACAAAAAACAGTTACATATTAAGATTTTACATAAAAGTTTTACATTAAACAACAGCTACAATAAATATGTAACCCACACCATTGCCCACAATTTAATATAAAGTATAACGGCAATAATGACCGTGTTGCTGTAGCGCTATCGTAATTTAATTATATTAAAATTTACCTACTAAATATTGATACAAAAAAAACATTGTACATTGTACTTATGATTGTACACTTGATAATTATACACTTTCTTATCTTGTCTAACATTAATCCAGTCTGGATTTGTCTTCTCTGTTAGCTCGTCTACCTATTTTATACATTCAATGGATATTAGGCGTATGATTTATTTATTTATGATGACGCCAGCACACTTTAGTACCTACTTCTGAAGTAATGAAATGGGACTTCGAACCCACTACTACCTTTATAAATATCGTGGAAGGGACACGGTTCCAGTCAGTTGCTATCTTTTGTGTAGTACCTAATAGAGTTTAAGAGTAACAGGAAGTATCAAATTGTTCAATTTCCTATGAATTTTTTGTTCACCTTGCTCCAAACTTTAATATATGGAACAAACAGCTAAGTTTACTGACAGGGTGACTGATGTAGGACATTTTGAAGTTGCCTGAATACCGTCCACCGACAATGACACGATTGGTTCGATACAAATTAAAGTTTGGACTTTACATTGTTTGACGAAGATTCAAATAAAAGTTTGTGTTTGTGTGAACTTCAATTTAAAAAATATACTACTTGTGTACACGAGGAGATATAGTTACACGTTATAACTTATTATACTTATACCTAAGTGTGCGAACAATAAATAGGAATACACAAAATAATGGTTTATACGTAAAATGCATTTATTACCAGTCTCAAAACTAACCATTCTAATCACAAATTATTTTACAAAAACTATAACATTCTACAAAACAATCGCATTCACCCGTCATTCATCACAATAACCTATGTATTTAGTATCACTCACTTTGATTGCGACTTAGATACCACTATTTACACGTATAAGACATATCTATGTATCGTCATTTTTCCAACAACCACAGGCATCCAAATGCACATTAACTTAGTTCCATAAATTGCACGCACTTGTCAAGTCACTCTGTCAGCAGTCAGCAGTCAGCAGTCGCACGGCTGCCGGCAGTGGCGGCACAGCCCGGTCGCCAAACTAGCCTTCAGCTCAGCCACTTTCTTCTTCAAGAAGGAGGTCTGCAGCGCGAGCTTAAGCTCTCTCAGCTTCCGTCGGTCGCGGCTCGCCTTCGCCGCGATATTATTCCTCTCCCTTTGTCTTCTATAAGTATCATCAGCCGAGTGGCTACCCTGTACAGCCCTTCTCATTTTGGGGTTGTTCCCCAATAATGAGCCGCCATTTTTGGCGGCCATCGCTCTCATGGCATCCTCCTCAAAAATTTGATACTCTATATCATCTGATAAAGATTCTGTATCGCAATCAATATTCGCTGACTTATCAGTGGAGTGACCACTGTCATTAGATAGCGGGCGGGGAAGCGACACGTATTGTATTTGGTCATTGACTGGATAACTGTAGAAGTTAACCTCCGGGTTAACCATCTGTCGATGAGCCCCTTGGTACATCGCCGGTATAGATATCGGTTGTGTAGGAGCACTCAGTGCCTGCAACGCAGTAATTTCCTTCACCTTCACTGCAGGCCTCGATAGATCAAGGGCCTGTTCTTGTGTTTCACAGTACGGCTTCCACACAGAATTCATTTTTACTCGGAGGAGTTATCTGGTAGTTGATTGCTTGACGTAGAAATCACGAATGATCACTGTCGCTCGGTTCTGGCGGACGACCGAGCGGCGTTTCAAAGGGGCGGGGCCTAACTGACCACGCTCAATGGAAGGGGTGTAGGCAGGTAGCTGCGCTAACGGACTGAGCTCGAAATGATTTATATTGTAAAGGGGTAACTGAGTATTGTGAATGAAAACTTATTGCAGTAATAAATGTAAGAAAACGGTTAAATTTTATTTTGTTCAAACCATTCTATAAATGATTGTTCCAGGTCAACTAGCTGCTCTTATAGCAATTTTGTTTAATTTTAGCTGTCATTTTCTAAGTTATGTCAAATATTTACATCATTTGAAATTGTACAAGTTTTACTTAGAAACTTGACTAAGTACCTCTAGATGCCTAATTTTAGTATAAATATCCTATGATAGTAAATAATATAATACCTGCAGACCTGCATAGATTCACCTGTGTATATATATTACACATTATACCCACAAACAGATAGGTTTTACTTTTTGTTTGTAGATACCAACTAGGTAAGCTTATGTATACATGGTATTTTTTAAAAGATAAATTATGTATGTACCGAAATATCTGTTAGCGTAAATTTTGAAATCAATGCTGCAAGTTCCTTTTTAACTGTTAGGTTCAATAATACTGTGACGCCGATAATATTTATAAGTGTTTATATTTTCCAACTACAGCCAAAGTTGAGGGACAACCATTGTGGCAGGCAGCTAGCTATCAATATTCTCACGTGAAACTGTGTAACGTGTGCAACAACATGGCGCGTGTCGCGGTCGCCCGGCGACAATGTGAGTGTTTGTCTGTCAAAAGATTCTTGTTGTTTTTACGCAGGCGACCGTCCCACTGGCCGACTCTCAAACAAATTAGAATAACTCGTCAATATTAGCTCATCGTGGCGGCATCGTCACTCAGGTTTTCTTCAATTTGGCAAACTTTACATCAGTATACTATTGTGTTAGTAGATACATCTTACTGACTAGCAATGTTTGTTGCACCAAATTAATATTACTACAGAATACTTCATTGTAAGTAAGTTAAGCCCGCCAGCTCGGTCCCTAGCACGGTGTAAATAGGTAAGTAACGGTATATTCATTGTTCTAAAGAAAGTTTTATTTCGCAAACTTGCAAACCATCGCATTGTTTCTGAGTGCCAGACAGAAAGGGTTGTTCTTTGAAACTGTAACACAATGCGGATTATACAATTTGCATGTTATCTCCGTCGTGGGGCTCCTTCCAAGAACCCTGACTTGCACTAATTACGAAATAAGTACCGTTTGCCATCTTTATACAAGTGTACATTGCAGGGTCGGTGAAACAATCAATTTTTAAATAAAAAAACTTGAAATATTATACATTGTCAAGATCTTTAGACTAGTGACAAGTGACAATAGCCACTCCCTTTATGTGGGCACCGAAGTGGAATATTCTCTTAACTATTGCGTCTCATGTTTAGCTAGCCTATAGCAAGACTCGGTTAACCCGCAAACAAGTTGCTACCTTATCTCAGTATAAACAACGTTCAATTTGTAAGTGTAGTCTCGTGCAGTGTTGGCGGTCTGCTACTTCAAAGCTCTGTCTCTGTAGTTGTACAATCCCAGAGACCACCGGCAGTATCGGCACTCTGTCCCCGGCGACACAATGTACAAAGAAAGTAGTTTTAAACTAATCCTATGATGCAAGATGATCCGACTCTCACTGCACCAAAACCTTTTCAAATTCTTTAACCGAAAGATTTAAATAGCCATACTTTAACGTTACAATATAGTGGTTTACTTGCACTGCCTTTGTCTCGGCTGTCAAAATTACTTATCTATAGATGAGCTCTGCTTTATTTGACAAGACATGAAATTAGTACCTACGTAGGTTTTTGTAGATTATTAGGTGTTAAATAAAAGTACGTATCGATTAAGTACCTAACAATCACATGTTTACAATTTGATCGGCCGTCGCACGTTTGGCCTCTATACCGCCTGGTTCTACTCACTATGACGTTTACTTCGACGACGAAATATCCCATAAGTACGACATTTCAGGTTTCTACCCTCGATTTGTGTTGTGTTAATCTCTTCATTAGTTCTATACAAAGTTGCCCAATCTCCTCTTTGCTTGTGACGCTGGTAATGGTCATACATTCACGTTCTATGAAACACGTCGACGGCAGGCTATAGATAAAGGAATTCTTTGTGTCATTGTACAAAATACCTGCGTTAAATAAGATATCGTGCGTTGATATATGAACACATTGCGCGCGTATATAGGAACTCACGCTAACTGGCAAGTATAGCGGACTATCAACATCTGCATCACAGTGCAGCTGCGAGTGAGCTCATGCAAAACTCGACCCAATTACTCAGCACACAACTAGTATATTTGCATGATCCGTCGGAGTACAATAATATTTGCAAGGGTTTTGTCGCGCGCCTGTCATTTGGATGAGAACCCTTCCGCGTGGACACGGATTAAGTCCCCTGGGATCGGTACGGTTCGCAGAAACAAAGATATTGTGTTACGTTTCGGGCAAGATAACTGTACTTTTGTTTCTGAGTGTTTGAGTTAGTGATTACTTATTGATATTGTTGGCTGAGCAAGACTCGCAACACTGTAACACCATAACTATACTCCGTGTGGTAATATTGAACGAGATGGAACCTACACACGCTACTACTTATTCTGCCAACCATACACGTCACATGAGTAGTGCGAAGGGTGCAATGAGTCAGCAGCTCCCGCGCTGACCGCACCACAGCTGGTCTATTCACACTTGCGTGGCTGAATCGTTAATCTTTTTGAATTAACGAATAATTAAAAATCAGCAACGCATTTGTAACTTCTCTGGTGTTACGCGTGTCCTTGGGCGGCGTCGTGCGTTGGTTGGTTACCATCACGTGATTCGTCTGCACGTTTGTAAGTAGGCCCTACAGGACAGCAAATTATCTAGATGAAATATCACAATGACATTTTTAGATAATATTTGTCAAGCTCTGGAATAAGACGTAAGTTTTTGCAGAGCCTACGTTTGTGTCGCGCACAATGCGAGAATGTCTTTCTCTGTCCAGAATGTTGCACATTTTGCTGATGGTTATCACCGCAGCAGTTATTAATGTTATTCTTACACAAATGTGATTTACAGCGTTTCCCAGAACGTGAAGCTGGTTGCCAACTCTTGCCCATTGTTTGCTGTCCCCGGTTTTTGCGTGGTCTCCACGATTGTAACGAGAGTCATGCTGTCAAAAAGAAATCGTTTAAGTCTGTGTCCGTCATCTGTGGACAATGCCCACTATTAGCGGATTATAATCCGCAAAAAGAGCAGGTACTGTTGTGTGGGGGCTGTGGTACAAGCGATGCGCTGTTGTGACTGCGGCTCACAGGTCAGGAGATTGAGTGCAAGTCTTGGCCATTTCAACACAATATGTTTGTTATAATGCTTATTGTGTTATAAAGTAAACATAGGGTTTTATTCGTTAAAATAGTAAAGAAATGTTTATGATTCGGTGTATCATCTAAGTAAAGTGGATCCTCACAAGTCGCTGTCGCCTGTGTCTTGTGTCGCAATATTTGCTTGCATTAGCAGATGCAAGGTTGTCAATGCTCGTCATCGTCCCACGGGATCTGTCGATTATCCCAAACAATAACAGTCCGATGCTGACCAATACGTGGCCAGTGTTCAGGGAGTCACTTGCTTGTTGCGTTTGTTATCCTAAGCTCTGCACAAATACTGCCAATTTCTCACCCATTGGTTTTCCAGAAAGAATACTAACAATTAATGGTAAAATGTATTTACAGAGTGCACGTGACTCTTTTCTTACAGTGACTTAAATTAAAAAATGTATGATAGATGAAACCAAACGATTCGATTAGAGCATAAAGCCATTATTGGTTACGAATTGTATTTGTTTTGCAATAATATACTGCTAATATATTAGAGAACCAAAATCATTTTACATATATCAAGGAATATTCTTAGAGCCTTTATAAACATTTCAATAGTTGTATAAGTATTGCTTCGTTGCACATATTGACAACTCTGTTATACAAAGATGTACCGTTGGCTCGTCCTGTATCCACTCCGAGTTCCCACATGTGGCCACAAACTCTTCCTGTACAAAGGCTTACAAACTAGCCAGCTACATTGACATGTCAATCACATCCCCCCGCACCGCGCGAATCATACTGATGTGAATCGAATCGCAAGCCTCCACAATGCCCACAATTGACACAATGTGTTACGGGAACACCTCGAAACCTCCTTCAATACCCAAATAACTGTTTTATTTGAGCCTTTGCCGCAGATATCTTTGGTTTGTAGAGGATTTTGCACTTTCATACTGTATACGTAGGACTTAAAATCAAAAAACAGTGACCTGTTACTTGCCATAGTTTTGCAACAAACATTCATTGAAAATATAATCCCGTAGAACAATATGCCCCTATAGCACCTGCCTTTTACTGTAGGTATACCCTTTCGGTCCGTAACGGTATGCAAAGATAAGATGGGTCGATATTTTTTGCATTGTTTCTGTTGTATCACAATGTAATTGTGTGAATGTTGTTTTTAAATGGCACGTGCTTTTAGGTTCGATAGTTTGTGTAATTATGACCTTTACATTTGCAGTAGTAGGGAGACGCTACTGTATACTTGTATTTTATAAGAAGTTGTATCTATTTATGACAGAATGTGTATAAATTATAATAGCACTCTTTACCTATGAAATTGTCGTATTATATGAAAAAATTTTAAAGATTTTTTATATATTTTTTATTCGTATTAATCGAAGTAATCACTTATCCGATCGATACATCTTTGCCAACTCAGTGGCTGTTTATTGATGCCCTTCTTAAAGAAATAATCAAACAAACAAACTGTTCAGCTTTATATATTATACTAGCTACTTCCGCGCGGTTTCACTCGCTCTGCTCGGCGCCTATTAATCCTAGCGTAATATTTTATAGCCTTCCTCGATAAATGGGCTATCCAACACTAAAAGAATTTTTCAAATCGGACCTGTAGTTTCGGAGATTAGCGCGTTCAAACAAACAAACAAAGAAACTCTTCCGCTTTCTATAAGAATATAAGATTAGTATAGATTACATAATATTTTAATCGAATTAGATTACAGAATAACATTACATAATGACATATGTACTCACAAGAACACCGAGGAAGGCTATTTTCATCCAGATATTTTTTTAATTAACTAGAAAAGTAGGTACTAAAGCTAAGCTCAATATTAAATGAATTACATGCAATAGTAGTTTTATTATTTTTGGGCATTTTATTATTATAGTTAATGGAGGTGAGGAAAATACAACATTACTTAACAAAATGTGTATATTTAGTCTTTTTGTAAACATTATGGTTCCTGTAATGACTGTAACAGTAAAACTTAAGATATTATTAATTAATCAGTACTAACATGTATACATGAGATCATGAAATATAAAAATAAGTAAAAAATAATGTAGGTAGTCTTGTTTACTAAAATTTACAATCAAGAATGGGGTTTATACTAACAATTAGATCAAATTCTAGAAATTATATTTATTTACTATTTAATAAATTGCACGTCAATAGCTTAAAGTCTTACGACAATTTTACTTAAATTTATTTGTTTATTTATTTATTAAAACTTTATTGCACATACAGTCAAATTGGCGGACTTAATGCCGTAGGCATTTTCTGACAGTCGACCATTGGGTGGTGCAGAATGTTAAAGCGGTAGGTGCAAAATTGTAAAAAGAAAGTATGAAGTAGATAACGAAGTTAAGGTAATAAAATATTAAAGAGGGAAGACATGATTGTTATAGTCGATAATACATAACTAAGGGTATTAAAATTAA
Source organism: Spodoptera littoralis (assembly GCA_902850265.1). Taxonomy (NCBI): domain Eukaryota; kingdom Metazoa; phylum Arthropoda; class Insecta; order Lepidoptera; family Noctuidae; genus Spodoptera; species Spodoptera littoralis. The sequence goes on from LR824545.2 coordinate 14,546,470, forward strand.
TTATATAATACATATATATCCCAAATATGCATACATATAATATGATATATTTACTATATAATACATACATATATAAATAAATGCAATACATAGACTACATATTACCACTGTTTTGAGTTTGCCACTTTCTATAAATGTGTTCCCGAACCTTGAATTTAAATGAACAGCGATTATTTGCCATTCTGATTTCCTTGGGCAGCGCGTTCCACAGAGAGACAGATTGAACGAAAAAGGAGGAGTGAAGATAGTCAGTGCGGTGAGTGGGACATTGAAGTTGACGGTTATTAGATGAGCGAAGGTATTTAGAATGGTTTGCGCATGTATATTGGAAGTAGGAAGCTAGATAAACAGGTGAAGAAGGAGAGTCGAGAAAAGAAAATAAAGTAGTTAACGCCCTTTGTTGCCTGCGCAGGCGTATGGGCAGCCATTTTAATTGCATGCATGCATGCATGCATTAAATCTGCTTGTAGCTAGTCATGCTACGCAATATTTGCACATTGTGTATCACAGCTGTGTGTATGTGTGTGTGTGTGTATGTGTGTATGTGTGTGTGTATGTGTATGTGTGTGCTGGTGGTCCGCACTAGCACAGACTGGAGCGGCGCGGCTCTTCTTCGCCGCCGCGTTGTTCTTCTCGCGCGTGCGTCGGTAGGCGTCGTCTTCCACCGCGGTGCCGGCGTGCGCTTGCGATCGTATAGCGCGACGCATGTTTGGGTTGCTTCCGACTAAAGTGCCACCTTGGTGATCTTTTATGGCAGCCATGACAGCCTCAACGTAACGCTGATAATCTGGATCCAGCTCTGCCGATATCTCCGGTGCAGGACTGGTTGCGGGTGTGGCCAGGCGGGGGTGACGATGACGGCGTACTTAAAGAATGGTAGCCTGAACTACCACCTGAGGAAACTTGAACATCTCCATGGCGTAGAGGCAGCGGCATGAACCCTGGCCCTGTCGGGTATACCGGGTACGTCGACAGCGTCGGGTGTGCCGCCGACACAGGTACAGCTAGAGATTGTGGAACGCGTGACACACTCAAATCCGACGACAGAGGTCCCACTACCTCTGTCGCCTGAGTCGTCTTATCGTCCTCGACAGTGTTGACTTCATCTAAACTGAATGGTCTCCAGATAGACATGATTGCACGGGCAAAGCTGACTAAGGAATGCCGTTCCCGAGGTGGCCGCTGGCCGCTCTTGTACCTCTATACTCGAAGGGCGGGGTCGCGGGGAGAATAAACGTCAACTTATAGCGCCGCCCATTGGCTGTCCCGACGTCGTGATTGTTCGTGCACCAACGTGTGACTTTTTTTTAAAGGGACAAGCCCGCCACAACCTCCCAAAACCGCTGCAACTCCTGTAAGCCAGGATCTACAGTAGATACAACCATAAAAACACCGGAACACTGAAGTCCGGCGCGTCCCAGGGACATGAGTAACTGTCTTGGTTCCCGCAACGAAATGCATCAGAAGATATTATAAGAGGAGAAGAAAAAACTATAGTTTCCACTTCCCTCGGTGAATTACTGCAGGAGACAGAATGAATTAAGCCTAAAGGCACAAAGAAGAGACTGTACAACTGGGTGAAGCCCAGTCGTATGACTTATTTGCAAATTTATTAGTTAATGACTTTGTTTGTTACTTCACGTTTTGTTCTCTGCGCGAATGTGTTAAACTTTGTGCCAATCACCTAATAATCCCGAATCTAGCGTTAAAAACTATTGTACCTACAGGTAATTATCTATTTAATCATATAAAATAATTATATTAGATGTAAGCGTGCAAAGTAAGTACAGCGTTAAGTAATGACATTAATAGGTAATTTCATAAAGATTGACAATATTTCCAAAATGATTTATCTATTCTGATTGGTTTGGGTAAGACAGATTGTCAGTGACAATCTCGATACTGTAACTCATCAAAATCGAATAGGTTACCATGTAGTCAAGTCAACATGTGTTATTTATACAAGGTACATAGAGTGCATTATTGTGTGTCGCCAGAAACCACCACGTGACGGAGAATCGCAGCTTTAATTAGCTGCCCACACACTGACAGCTTCCACAAAGCTCGTGCCGCCGACACAGAGATGCGGGCGCACTGTTTTACAATATTACACGCAGCCTGTCATTTGTGTGACGTCACAACGTCTTTGTTTACTGCACTACATACTGATAAGCAATGAAGCACACAATACCTCACTGACCACCGGCCGGCAGCTTCAATTAGCACGTCTTTTGTTTAGTTAATGTTGTCTTCAACAATAATATTCTAATGTATTGTATTGTTAACACAAAGCTATAAAATCCTAGTACTTTAGAAACAGTTACGTCTTACAAATAAGTTATGGTTACCTGTTACTATAGGAAATAATAACACGCGATGTTATTACTGGTCTTTTATATAAGTTCCTCTCAGGAAGTTATTTTATGAGATTAGCCGGTAAATGAGCAGTTATGTGTATGTTTGTAAACGCACCCACGACACAGGAGAAAATCTTAGAGAGGGGCAACGTTATTTTATAAAAAATAAAAATAGTAAATTTGGCCTTTGGCCACATGAATTGGTCACACGTCTACGCGATTTAGGGGAAGAACGCTGCTACGCGCGCTACGACAGCACGTAGCCCACGTGCTACGAAATGCGCTACGAGCTACGGCTGTAGTATTTCGCCGCAAGTTAGCGTAAAGTTAGGGCTATAAACCTATGCATGTAGGGTTAGATACTATTTACTGTACTCAGTCCACGGCTATTCAAAAAACCGATGTGAGACAACGCTTGCGTTGTGTTTCGTCGTGTGAGTGAGGCTACCAAAGGCCCAATTACCCCACCTCCTCCAAAAATCCTCAAATTGCTAATCCCCAAAAGGCCGGTACTACACTTGTAACGATCTGGTGTTCCAGGTGTCCATGGGCGACGCCGATTGCTTACCATCAGGTGATCCGTCTGCTCGTTTACCGGCTTATGCCATAAAAAAAAATACGTGTCTAATGATTTAAAATAATCTACCAAACGGACATTAAAATAAAAATTAGGCATCTAGATTGTAATGATCATCGGGGCATTTATTTAGATATTAATAAAATCTAAAGTAAAGCTTTTTAGATAACTAATCAGTTTCATAAGTCTACTATAGACATCTTATTCCGAAATTTTGTTTATCTGGTATAATTCAAACCCAAACCGGATGTACAGTTACTCTAGCTTCATACTCACAAACATTTTGCAATACTTCATATTTGGTGTAAAAGTTGCATTGTGTAATGAAAGCGACAGATCCTATTCACCGGACCACCGTGACATCATAATCGCAGTAAAGAGTTACATACACAATGCGACTGCCGGACGACAGTTGCGACATTAGTGTCGCCTGGCCGGCTCCAATGGGCCGTGTGTCGTGGACATGCGCATGAGTGGCGTGCTGAGATGCCGCGGAAATGATTTCAATGTATATTGTTATTGATATAACAGGCCGGACTGTCCGTCCCTCGGTAATTGAAATATTTCGACCTTTTTTACTTTGTATTATATAGTATCCGAGAAACATCTTCACTGCAAGTTCTCATGACTTAGATATAAGTAAGTTTAACTATAGATATTTTAATATACATATATAATATTAGATACAATGGGTATTATGTGAATTGGTAGCTGCTAAAATCTAGTTACTATTGTTCGATATTATGTTATTAGTTAAACTGTTGTAGTAAACAAGTTATTGTCATAAATCTGCACAGTTATCAATCTATCATAAATAAAATTAAATAAAGACGTTAAATCTAATAATAATTTGTTAATGATTTTGTTTGTCACTTTACGTTTTGTTCTGTGCGCAAATGTGTTGAACTTTGTGTCAATTACCGCGAACTGGCAATAATCCCATATCTAGCGTAAACAACTATTTGTGCACACACACTATGGTACACATTAAGTAATGCAAATCATTTGAAAATTAGCACATCTTTGCTAATTGTTTATCCGGAACAAATACTTAATTTATGCTATGCATCGTATTACCTACCGAACCTTAAGATCCAAATAAAGTATATTTCTTTATATTGTACCGCAGATATATTGTACTGTCACGTTGCACGGGGTGCTGCAGTAATTGAGTGAGGGTGCTCCCCTAACCAGCGCAATACATAACCCCTTGCGTGTGTCGGCGGTGGGGCGCGCGGAGTGTTGAGTATTGATCCATTGATTCATGCAACAATTTCAGTCGTTCATTTATAGGTAACGGTAACGTGTTTTACGGCTAAAGGTGAGCATGAACATAAACTTAAGATAAGCCGGCTAAAATCTTCCCACAATAATTTCTTCTGTGTCGTGGGTGCGTTCAAAAATACCCAGACTCGAAACAACAGTTTCTGGATCACACAAAGAATTCCATGCGGGAATCCAACCAGCTACACGTAGTGCGGCAGCCGGTTGTCCAGCCACTGCGCGATCCGTGTAATCAAACAAATCCATTTCGTTATGTCATTAGATTCCCTAGATAGGTGACATAAATGTACGACTTTAAACTATATCGTTGGACACTTCTATGTGAATTAACATTAATTTAATATCAAACTTTTCATAAATAGATAAATAAAAAAGAAATAAACTTTTCTGCGTACTATTATCATTCATATATTCAGTGTAGGTACTTACTACAATAGCGTAGGTTCCATTGCATGTAAAATATCTATAAAATGTACCAACTTATGGCGTAAGTACCCTCGTTGTAAAACACGAGTGGGCGCGGCAAGCGCACGCGCAATGTGTCAACACAAGCTTAGAACCAACCAATGGCGAATGTATTGTGCAATGTAGGTAAAGTACCCACGTATGTATGTGTGTAATTATGATACAAAGTAATTTAGTGTAATGTGTATACTTACCTAAATGAAGGTAGGTAAGTAAAGACGATTTGGGCCAAAGAAACAATTATTTGATAGAATAAATGTTTTTATTTTTAAAATTCTATAACTATTTTCTACAATCTAACTTCATTATTATCACAAACATGATTGTCTTCCACAAAACAATTTTGTTTACTAGAAACAACTAGATTCACTCAAGTACCTCCTATACTTTTGGTTTCGACTTGTACTCTTTTATATAATTACCACTATTTACACATTAATGTCTAAAATGTATATAAACTTAGTCTAATTAATTGCACACACTTGTGAAGCCACTCCATACTGACAGCAGTTAGCAGTCGCACCTCTGCCGGCAGTGGCGGCACAGTCCGGTTGCTAAACTTGCCTTCAGCTCCGCCACTTTCTTCTTCAAGAAGGAGGCCTGCAGCGCGAGCTTCAGCTCTCGCATCTTCCGTCGGTCGCGGCTCGCCTTCGCCGCCATATTATTTTTTACTCTTTGTTCCTTATAACGATCATCAGCCGAGTGGCTACTCTGTACAGCCCTTCTCATTCGAGGGTTGGTACACATCAGTGAGCCGCCATTTTTGGCGGCCATCGCTCTCATGGCATCCTGCTCAAAAATTTGATATTCTTTATCGTCTGATAAAGATTCGGTATCATCATCTCCAGTTGAGGACATGTCGTTAGAACGACCTGTCACCTGGGAAACCGTTGACGCTGCGTAAGATGCTGGTAAATAGATAGGCTTGTAACTTAAGCAGTCAGTCCCTGGATAGACTGCTGCTTCTGGATATCCGATGATGGGGTACATCATATGTCCAAGTACCGCAGGTGGACTCTGTGCCGGTAATGGAGACCCTCTGTCCACCTTCACTGCATGCCGCGATAGGTCAATGGCCTGTTCTTCCACTTCCGTGTACGGCTTCCACACAGAATTCATTTTTAATCAGAGGAGTTATTTGGTAGTTAACTGTTTGACGTAGAAATCACGAATGATTACTGTCGCTCGGTTCTGGCGGACGACCGAGCGGCGTTTCAAAGGGGCGGGGCCTAACTGACCACGCTCAGTGGAAGGGGTGTAGGCAGGTAGCTGCGCTAACGGACTGAGCTCGAAATGATTTATATGTTTGTAATAGGTAAGTAATAAATGTAAGAAATTGCGTAATAAAACCGATCCATGAATGATTGCTCAGGTGCCACTTGCTGCTTTTTGATTAATTTTTAATATTGTTGTTAGAAATTATGTAATGTACGATTAAAGCGGTGGCTGGGCAACCGGCGGCCACGTGTCACGGATTTGATTCCCGCACGGAGCAACTCTTTGTGTGATCCACAAATTGTTGTTCCGGGTCTAGGTGTCATGTGTATGTAAACTTGTATATTTGTAAAAGCACATTTATTTAATAAAAAAAAAAATACTACAAAACTTGTCTAAATATTACAAATATTCTATGCATTGCACATACGATGATATATGAGCCTCATATAAATCGGCTAAAAAATTACTCCTACAGACCTGTGGTATCACAACCCTATGACCCCACATAACACAATCTAACTCCTCGTATAACTCATTTCTACGATTGTAATAAGGTTGGAGTGATGTAATTTGATTGTAGAACGTACTAAAGTAAAAAACAAAACCAAGAGAAAACAAATATCTTAAGTCTGACATGGTCCTCACATATGTATACTCACAATCCATATAAAATCGTGTTTCTAGAGGTATATAAGAAAAAAAATAATAAATAAACTTTTGTTTAAATAAAGAAAGAAATGCTCGATGCCACAAGAAAAATAGGTTGCCGTCATCGGAATTAAATTACCTATTATCGGAATCTGAACTAGGTACCTACTGACTACATTTGAGTATTGTCCAGTGGAGCCGAACCAACACGCTGTCAAGCATTCCTATCCTCAAGATAATCAATCACTCTGTAGTAAGCTTGTTTACACAATTCCCGCTTAATATATGTTTTAAATTTGCTTTCATTAAGATCTAGTATGCTACTTGGTGTTTTTTTTGGTATTTTATAACTAATGACTTGTCCGTGCGTAGTGTAAAACGTCGATCTTATAAAAATACGGGTGTAATTTTTCTAAGCAAAACACTATTTATAGCTCCCGCTCGATTTGCTAATAGTGCTTCTCCGCCGCAAAGTTTGTTAGGGTCCACAACCTTTTTAATTTAATAAAAGCCACCTTACACTCACTGTTCTATTTCCAAGGTACCCCCTTCCCTAACAACCAATACAACGGTGCCAGCATAGTGCTTAAATTGATGTCCATTAACTGTTCCTAAAGAAGCTCTCACATCAGTGATATTCTCTGGCCGGGGGGTGTTTGATATACCTTCGACCTTTTAGGACCCACTTTAATACCTTCATCAGAAACAATAAAACCCAAATATTAGACCTGCTTCGTCATAAACAAACACATTTTTGTAAGTAGTTTCATTCCGTTACTACCTATATAACCGCTCTAAAACTCTTTCTAAATATAGATGAGTTAAGGCATGCGTGGTATTTAAAAAGTTCGTTTAAAAAAGCTGAGTTTGAACTAACCTAAGTCGGTTAATATAATAAAGACGGTTAATACACTAAATCCTGCTTCTAAGTAAAAACACTATTCATCAAAATCGGTTCAACCTATTGCGAGATAATAGCGCACAATAGTACCTACGTCGATTTTTTAAGTCGTTTAAATATACTTATAAAAAAATTAGAATAACTCGTCAATATTAGCTCATCGTGGCGGCATCGTCACTCAGGTTTTCTTCAATTTGGCAAACTTTACATCAGTATACTATTAAGTAAATACATCTTACTAACAATGTTTGTTGCACCAAATTAATATTACTACAGAATACTTCATTGTAAATATTAGTTAAGCCCGCCAGCTCGGTCCCTAGCATGGAGTAAATAGGTAAGTAACGGTATATTCATTGTTCTAAAGAAAGTTTTATTTCGCAAACTTGCAAACCATCGCATTGTTTCTGAGTGCCTGAGAGTTTTCAAACACAAGTGGCAAGCTTGTCATTAGTTCTATACCAAATTGAGGGTTCGCACATTCGCGTTCTATGTAATATATCGACGGCAGGCGATTGTTAAAGGAATTTTCTATGCAATAATAATTCTAATATACAAAATACGTAAACTGCGTTAAATAAGATGTTGTGCGTCGATATATGAACGCATTGCGGGCGTATATAGGAACTCACGCTAACTGTCAAATATAGCGGACTATCAACATCTGCATCACAGTGCAGCTGCAAGTGAGTTCATGCAAAACTCAACCCTATCACTCGGCTCACAAAGAGTATATTTGGACAATCCGTCGGAGTTCAATAATATTTGCAAGGGTTTTGTCGCGCGCCTGTCATTTTATGGGAACCCTTCCGCGTGGACACGGATTAAGTCCTCTGGGATCGGTACGGTTCGCAGAAACAGAGATATTGTGTTACCTTTCCGGCAAGATAACTGTACTTTTGTTTCTGAGTGTTTGAGGTAGTTATTACTTAATGATATTGTTGGCTGAGTAAGACTCGCAACACTGTAACACCATAACTATACTCCTTGTGGTAATATTGAACGGGATGCAACCCACACACGCGCCTACTTATTCTGCCAACCACACACGTCACATGAGTAGTGCGAAGGTTGCAATGAGTCAGCAGCTCCCGCGCTGACCGCACCACAGCTGGTCTATTCACACTTGCGTGGCTGAATCGTTAATCTTTTTGAATTAACGAATAATTAAAAATCAGCAACGCATTTGTAACTTCTCTGGTGTTACGCGTGTCCTTGGGTGGCGTCGCGGGTTGGTTGTTTACCATCACGTGATCCGTCTGCACGTTTGTAAGTAGGCCATACAGGACAGCAAATTATCTAGATGAAATACCACAATGACATTGTTAGATAATATTTGTCACGCTCTGGAATAAGACGCAAGTTTTTGCAGAGCCTACGTTTGTGTCGCGCACAATGCGAGAATGTCTTTCTCTGTCCAGAATGTTGCACATTTTGCTGATTGTTATCACCGCAGCAGTTATTGATGTTATTCTTGCACAAATATGATTTACAGCGTTTCCCAGAACGTGAAGCTGGTTGCCAACTCTTGCCCATTGTTTGCTGTCCCCGGTTTTTGCGTGGTCTCCACGATTGTAACGAGAGTCATGCTGTCAAAAAGAAATCGTTTAAGTCTGTGTCCGTCATCTGTGGACAATGCCCACTATTAGCGGATTATAATCCGCAAAAAGAGCAGGTACTGTTGTGTGGGGGCTGTGGTACAAGTGATGCGCTGTTGTGACTGCGGCTCACAGGTCAGGAGATTGAGTGCAAGTCTTGGCCGTTTCAACACAATACATATGTTTGTTATAATGCTTACTGTGTTATAAAGTAACATAGGGTTTTATTTGTTAAAAATTTAAAGAAATGTTTATGATTCGGTTTATCATTTAAGTAAAGTAGATCCTCACAATTCGCTGTCGCCTGTGTCTTGTGTCGCGATATTTGCTTGCATTAACAGATGCAAGGTTGTCAATGCTCGTCATCGTCCCACGGGATCTGTCGATTATCCCAAACAATAACAGTCCGATGCTGACCAATACGTGGCCAGTGTCCAGGGAGTCACTTGCTTGTTGCGTTTGTTATCTTAAGCTCCGCACAAATACTACCAATTTCTGACCCTTTGGCTTCCCTGAAAGAACACAATTAATGCAAAAATGTGTTCACAGAATGCTGACTATATTCTTCCAGAGACTTAAATTAAAAATTCTCACTTTGCCTTTGTATGATTTATAGAAGCAAAAGGATTTGAGTTGGACACAAGGCCATTGTTGGTAGCAAAATGTATTTATGTTGCATTAATATGCTGTACGTATACTGTATACTATTACAACAAGTATTGGCACTAACGCTACTGTGTCGTAGTGAGACGTGGACGAAGCATGAAAGTAGAGAACCTGGGAACCTGGAGAAGTATGTGCGAAGTAAAATTGATAGATAATGTGAAAACAGCGGTACTGGGATAAACGTGGATCAAAAGAAGAAATAGTGGCAAGGATTGTAAAAGGGAAGGTGGTTGAAAGGATAGAATAAGAAATTTAGAAAAAATGTGTATCTAGCAAATATGTTTGGGAAGGTCAATATCCCTACCGACCTCCATGCTCCCGCATCATATACGGACATGATTCAACTAAATAGGCGATTTAATAAATAAATATTTTTTTTACATTCGCCATTGTATGACTAACGGCCAATTTTCCAATCAACAGTTAAATCTGAACTGTAGAATAAAATCGACATGACAACTTTGTTGTATAATAAAATGATACCTAGTTAAAACGAATAAAATTAAAACGTCACTTCTACGTATAAAATGTACATAGAAGTGACGTCACGCGACATTTCAAATCAATATATAAGTTTAATGATTGTTTATTCACTTATAAAGAATATGGTTCACTTACAATGAGCTTAAATGACTATTTATAGGTATGTATACAGAGTTATGACCAAACGGTATTAATAAATATTTTCAGATACATATTTTCTTAACCTATTTTTAAACATGGCAATCGACTGACATTCCTTAATATTATTTGGCAAATTATTATACAATAATAATTGTGCTCCCTCAAATGTTATACATTTTTTACCGTAATTTGTTTTGTGCCTTTGTAGTTTAATCTTGTTTGCATTTCTCAAGGAGTGATAAAATGATCTCAAAGTAAACCTGATCCCAGATGGTGTTTGACCCGTTAGTATTTTCACCAGCAAGCACAAGTTGTAAGTGTAGGTCTGTTGCAAGTTAAATATTTTTGTTTCAGTGTATAATTGACGTGTATTAGTAAGATAGTCATAGTTAAATAGAGATTTAATGGCTTTGTTTTGTGAAACTTGAAGACCATGCAAATTAGACTTAGCAGCACATCCCCATATTTCTATAAGATACTCTAAGTGAGACCTTACGAGAGAATTATATATGGTCATGCGTAATTTTTGTGGAATACAACCTGATGCTCTTCTACGAATCCCAGTCAGTGATGATAATTTCGATTTGACATAGGCAATGTGGTTCCTTCAAGTTACTTTATCATCAAGTCGCAAACCTAAATATTATTCGTGATGGGAGCGATGGATAACAACATTATCTATAGTTAACAAGGGGTACTGAGGGATCCTTTTATTTTTAGCTGAAAATAGCATGTATGATGTTTTACTGGTATTCACTGTTAGTAAGTTACTTTGGCACCATATACTTAATTTATGTAAATCACTCTGTGCTTCATTAACAATGTGAGTTAGACTTCGACCGTAATAAAAAAGACACGTGTCATCTGCGTACACTGTAACATGTCCGGCTAGACCAATTTTACTTATGTTATTCACATAAATTAAGAATAACAACGGACCCAGGACCGAGCCCTGGGGAACACCGCAAACTATCTTTTGACTGTCGCTTTTATATTTTTCCATCTTAACAATCTGATTTGTCAAGTAAGATTTAAATAATTCGAGAGCTTTATCTGTTATGCCTAGGTTCAGTAATTTCTTAATCAGTATATTATGACTGACGGTATCAAAAGCTTTTTTGAAATCTACAAATATGCCCAAAACAAAGTTCCCATCATCAATATGATTTTTAATTTTTGTTACGAGGTCAATAGTTGCAGATAAAGTACTACATAGTACGTACTATATCGTCGAAATTATTCGTTTCTGTTTGTTTGTTTCTCTGTTACTCTTCATCAAAACGGATATAGAATTTAATATCTCGAATGGAGATTGAATTTGGAAAAGCGGCAGGTTGTGGTCTAACATAACACATAAGTAAGGCTACTAAAGTTTAGGGAACAGAGTGTATAGTTCCCTAAGATCGGAAAAGGAGGATCCTCCGACCAGGCGAGGTGATCGTGCCTGGCGGGCTTTCTGCCCAACAGTTGTTCGTTGGGATTTTCTATCCGTGTTTATTCGCTTGTAAACTTTGCATGTGCGATGTAGGATTCTTGTGACGTCATCCGTTGACATGTGGCATGCGTCGCCACAAAAGAAATACACGTATTGTCCGGGGTTTACTCTTTCTGGAGACACCAGGTTTAGACGCCTTAGTCTGCTATTACTATTAGGTAGTTGCAAAATTGTACAACGTTGGTATCATAATTGGCGATTTTCACAAGATTTGTTTGTTAGGAGGCTATAGTTGGGTCAAGCGGTTAATGCAAAAAGCAATCCTTTTCCTCCATCTTTTTTAAACTCGGTTAAAAACAGGGATCGGTCATGGGATACTGTAGCATCCGCGACCCCCCCCCCCCCCCTCCCATCTGCCCAGTAAGTTTAAGGTAGGAGTAGCTTGTGCAAGCATAAGCTCCGCCCACCCGGCGCCCGCGGCGACACGGTGCTCGATGATTCGGAGATCGGTGCAGACTCGATTTGTAAAAATAATGTTCAAATTCGTAAATAAAATGTCGGTATTCAAGGTTTCAAAACATAACATAACATCACGCCTTTTATCCCTGAAGGAGTAGGCAGAGGTGCACATTACGACACTTAATGCCACTATTCAATGTAACACCTTTCACTATTTATGTTACGAGTCCCATGTAATAGGGGGTGAGCCTATTGCCATATATCGGGCACATTTCCAGATTCCGTGCTACTACTGATGACTGAAATTTTTAAAAAATCCAGTAAAACTTTGCCCGACCCGGGAATCGAACCCGAGACCCCTTGCCTGGCAGTCGCACTTGGGACCACTCGGCCAATGAGGGAAGTTCCAAAACAATTAAACAAAAGGGTAATAAATGCCACAAGGCTATTACCCTTCTGGGTATAGATAGGATACGCCATTATACTCACCAACACAGAAATGTAGGATTACGTCCACAACAGAAACAATACAAAATTATTACCGAACCATTATATCTACATACCGCTACAGACACAAAGTCTACAATATTCACAATAAAAACTAAGTGCTAGGGGCACATTGTTTTACGGGATTAAATTTTCTACGAATGTCAAAACTTGCTTCAAAAACAGTAAATAAAAGAAATAACTGCTTTACACCTTTCAATTCTTACGTGCTAAGTGTAGGAGTGAAAAAAATTGCTACCTACGCAGTGGATTAACTGAAAGGGCTCAAATAAAACAGTTATTTGGGTATTGAAGGAGGTTTCGAGGTGTTCCCGTAACACATTGTGTCAATTGTGGGCATTGTGGAGGCTTGCGATTCGATTCACATCAGTATGATGCGCGCGGTGCGGGGGAATGTGATTGACATGTCAATGTAGCTGGCCAGTTTGTAAGCCTTTGTACAGGAAGAGTTTGTGGCCACATGTGGGAACTCGGAGTGTATACAGGACGAGCGAACGGTACATCTTTGTATAACAGAGTTGTCAATATGTGCAACGAAGCAATACTTATACAACTATTGAAATGTCGTACTTATGGGATAATTTGTCGTTGAAGTACACTTTATAGTGAGTAGAGGACAAACGTGCGACAGCCGATCAAATTTAAAAAAAAGTATGGATTTTGGCGTTATTTAATTTTTTTTTTTTTCTAAAATGGAGGAGATAATTATGTCATAACATAAAATGAATATGTTTTAAAATCAACCATTTTAAAATTATTTGGAAACATGTTTCTGTAAACATGTGAGTGTTACGTACTTAATCGATACGTACTTTTATTTAACACCTAACAAACTACACCTACCTATGTAAGTACTTACTTCAAGTCTTGCCAAATAAAGCAGAGCTTATCTATAGATAAGTAATTTTGACAGTCGAGACAAAGGCAGTGCAAGTAAACCACTATATTGTAACGTTAAAGTATGGCTATTTAAATCTCTCGGTTAAAGAATTTGAAAAGGTTTTGGTGCAGTGACAGTCGGATCATCTTGCATCATAGGATTAGTTTAAAACTACTTTGTACATTGTATCGCCGGGGACAGAGTGCCGATACTGCCGGTGGTCTCTGGGATTGTACAACTACAGAGACAGAGCTTTGAAGTAGCAGACCGCCAACACTGCACGAGACTACACTTACAAATTGAACGTTGTTTATACTGAGATAAGGTAGCAACTTGCTTGTGCACCTGCATACGAATAACAACCCAGTGCTACCGTATTTCTCTCTTTTCATTTTTTATTTCTCTGTTCTCATTTGTATTCGCTTAATAATATGTATTTGCTATTAATTTCATTTCTCGTTGCTAAAACCATTATTGCTATCATCCTTTTCTGCTGCGCTCGCTTCACCACCGTGTTACTCTGAACCTTAAGACCATCGCCGTACAGGTCAAATTCCTTTGAAGCTTGTAGGTGCCGGTACGACTACCCGCACCACAGTTTCGCACGTCCCTACAATGTACACTTGTATAAAGATGGCAAACGGTACTTATTTCGTAATTAGTGCAAGTCAGGGTTCTTGGAAGGAGCCCCACGACGGAGATAACATGCAAATTGTATAATCCGCATTGTGTTACAGTTTCAAAGAACAACCCTTTCTGTCTGGCACTCAGAAACAATGCGATGGTTTGCAAGTTTGCGAAATAAAACTTTCTTTAGAACAATGAATATACCGTTACTTACCTATTTACACCGTGCTAGGGACCGAGCTGGCGGGCTTAACTAACATTTACAATGAAGTATTCTGTAGTAATATTAATTTGGTGCAACAAAAATTGCTAGTAAGAAGATGTATCTACTTACATAATAGTATACTGATGTAAAGTTGCCAAATTGAAGAAAACCTGAGTGACGATGCCGCCACGATGAGCTAATATTGACGAGTTATTCTTATTTGTGTGAGAGTCGGCCAGTGGGACGGTCGCCTGCGTAAAAACAACAAGAATCCTTTGACAGACAAACACTCACATTGTCCCCGGGCGACCGCGACACGCGCCATGTTGTTGCACACGTTACACAGTTTCACGTGAGAATATTGATAGCTAGCTGCAGTGCTGGAGTAATCACGTAGCCAGAGTAGCATTCGCAATGGGCCCCGCGTAGCCAAGCTTATCTTCACATCATCTTAGAGTACGTCTTTTTTTATAGTGAAACGTCACAACAACACATTTCTTCTATAAACTTTATTAAAGCTAAAAAGTTTGGGAAAGATGACCACCATCCTTACTTTTACTTCCATCATGTAAATATAAAATCGAAGGCCCCTCCATTTTGCTACGGGCCCCGCGCTTGATGA
Organism: Spodoptera littoralis; assembly: GCA_902850265.1. Classification (NCBI taxonomy): domain Eukaryota; kingdom Metazoa; phylum Arthropoda; class Insecta; order Lepidoptera; family Noctuidae; genus Spodoptera; species Spodoptera littoralis. The sequence goes on from LR824545.2 coordinate 14,561,543, forward strand.
ATCCGCCACTGGTTAACTGGCACTATGGTAGTCATTCAATTTGGCTTTAACCATGAAACCCTATAATTATTACGGTGAGAACAATAAAAAATATACACATTATGTATACTTAATGGTTAGTAATGATATCAAAATGTGCACTTGTAACTTTTAAGGACATTTCTGGCACTAACTCGTGGATATTTTTATCTTTGTAACCGACTTAAAAAAATCGATTGTGCGCTATTATCTCGCAATAGGTTGAACCGATTTTGATGAATTATGTTTTTACTTAGGAGCAGGATTTAGTGTATTAACCGTCTTTATTATATTAACCGACTTAGGTTAGTTCAAACTCAGCTTTTTTAAACGAACTTTTAAATACCACGCATGCCTTAACTCGCCTATCTATGTTTAGAAAGAGTTTTAGAGCGGTTATATAGGAACGGAATGAAACTACTTATAAAAATGTGTTTGTTTATGACGAAGCAGGTCTAATATTTGGGTTTTATTGTTTCTGATGAAGGTATTAAAGTGGGTCCTAAAAGGTCGAAGGTATATCAAACACCCCCCGGCCAGAGAATATCACTGATTTCAGAGCTTCTTTAGGAACAGTTAATGGTCATCAATTTAAGCACTATGCTGGCACCGTTGTATTGGTTGTTAGGGAAGGGGATACCTTGGGAATGGGACAGTGAGTGTGAGGAGACTTTTAATAAAATTAAAAAGGTTATGACCCTAACAAACTTTGCGGCGGAGAAGCACTATTAGCAAATCGAGCGGGAGATAGCTCCTGCTGTGTAGTGTTTTGCTTAGAAAAAATACACCCGTATTTTTATAAGATCGACGTTTTACACTACGCACGGACAAGTAATGACTTGTCCGTCCGTTGGTGTTTTATTTTTGGTATTTTATAACTCATTAGTTAGTGTACTTAAGTAGCATACTAGATCTTAATGAAAGCAAATTTAAAACATATATGAAGCGCGAATTGTGTAAACAAGCTTACTACAGAGTGATTGATTATCTTGAGGATAGGAATGCTTGACAGCGTGTTGGTTCGGCTCCACTGGACAATACTCAAATATAGTCAGTACCTAGTTCATATTCCGATAATAGGTAATTTAAACATGTCTGTTGTCGGCCAGGATCAAATTACAAGGACTCATAGTTTAGCTTAGGGATTTAAGTCATAGTTGCTTAATGCTCTAGCTAAGGTACGAGTTACATTTAATATACGCATCACAGATGCACATATAGAACAGAAGAATAGTTACGACTGATATCAGAATTATGTTTAATTAGTAGATACCTAAATACTTGTCATGTACCTACGTAATAATTACCCGACTACGGCCAAGCCAAAAAGAGGGTTATGCTTTTGACCGGTATGTATGTATTCTAGGTAGAAGTATTGTAAGTCTAAGCTTATGATATTTCACCTACCGCCTGACACAGGTGCTTACCGGACACGGCTTTCCGCGAGCGCCTCAAAGAGCCATCAGACCACCACAGATAGGGCCCAAATGGACTGATGCTGATACGGAGCAGTGGAAGACTTAACGGGTTGCCGAGGCTCCGGCTCAAAGTGCAGGAGTAGGAATGGGGTGGTTTTTAGTCAGTAAAAGAGTCTGACACTCTTCTTCTTCTCGCCTCACCCGAGCGAGAAAGGTCATTCGATGATTTTACCCCTCAAAAAAGGTTATGAAATTAATGTGAAAATATGAAGACAGTCATATTAAAGATGTTTTTCATGCTTTTATTCAATCTTGTTTAAATATTACAATATTTACAAAAATGTGTTTTCATTTTAAATGCTTATCTAAAAGACAATATTACACAATAAAAAATTGCACGTCAATAATATTAAAGGTTTATAACCATTTCATGGCTTCACTTGACTCTGCTTGTAGCTAGTCATGCTACGCAATATTTGCACATTGTGTATCACAGCTGTGTGTATGTGTGTGTGTATGTGTATGTGTGTGTGTGTGTGTGCTGGTGGTCCGCACTAGCACAGACTGGAGCGGCGGCAGCGTGTGCAGGCGCGGGAGCGCAGCGTCGCCTTGAGCGCCGCCAGCTGCTGCTTCAGGTACGACACCTCCACCGACAGTTCTACCTCGCGCAGCTTCCGCCGGTCGCGGCTCTTCTTCGCCGCCGCGTTGTTCTTCTCGCGCGTGCGTCGGTAGGCGTCGTCTTCCGCCGCGGTGCCGGCGTGCGCTTGCGACCGCACAGCGCGACGCATGTTCGGATTGCTTCCGACTAAAGTGCCACCTTGATGATTTTTTATGGCAGCCATGGCAGCGTCAACGTAACGGCGATAATCTGGATCCTCCAATTCCAGCTCTGCAGTCGATTTGTCCTGTGCAGTGGCGGGTGGGCCAGGCTGGGGTGACGATGACGGCGTACTCAAAGAATGGTAGCCTGAACTACCACCTGAGGAAACTTCCACTTCTCCATGGCGTAGAGGCAGCGGCAGGTACCCTGGCCCTGTCGGGTATACCGGGTACGTCGACAGCGTCGGGTGTGCCGCCGACACAGGCACAGCTACAGATTGTGGCACGCGTGACACACTCAAATCCGACGACAGAGGTCCCACTACATCTGTCGTCTGAGTCGTCTCATCATCCTCGACAGTGTTGACTTCTTCAAAATTGAATGGTCTCCAGATAGACATGATTGCACGGGCAAAGCTGACTAAGGAATGCCGTTCCCGAGGTGGCCGCTGGCCGGTCTAGTATACTCGAGGGTCGTGGTCGCGGGGAGCGCAAACGTCAGCTTATAGCGCCGCCCATTGGCTGTCCCGACATCGTGATTGTTCGTGCACAAACGTGTGATTTATTTGCAGCGAAATGAAAAGATGTGTATCGTGAATGTTTAAGATTTTGTGAGAAGATGGATAGCTGATGAATTAAGTAATTAGTTTTAATTATAAGTACCTATAAAAGCAAAAAGCATACATTAAGAAAGATATTTACATAGAGAGGAGTGGAAGGAGGGTAGGGAAGCCTTTGCCTTCCAGTGGGACGATCATGGCTGAAAACAATAAATAAATAAATAATATAGTTATTTTACTTTTTATATTAAGATTAAATCTCCCTATTACATTAGAACATAACATAACATCACACCTTTTCTCCCCGAAGGGGTAGGCAAAGGTGCACATTATGCCACTGTTATTACATAAGAGTGAAGTAATAATAATAAATTAATTTTACCTGTGTAATGTTTTGTAAAAAAATAATCAATAATTAATAAATAAATAATAATCCAGTCTTCTCTTCTACTATCAAACAAATATTCTTCAGGTACCTACTAAACCAAATCCTGTTCATCTCGTCTGTTGGACCGAGATTAATCTCATTAAAAATGGATGCGATTCGATCGAGATATCTTACATTATAAAATGTTTTTGAACTTTAGACTTACAATTCTTATTGTATTTGGGTACCTGCTAAACTTGTGACATCGTTATCTTTATTTATATTAAACTCTGCAAAAGAATTAATATGTAAGTATATCATTAATCAATAACGACGTTTAATATATTTGTTTGTTAATGACTTTGTTTGTCACTTCACGTTTTGTTCTCTGCGCGAATGTGTTGAACTTTGTGCCAATTACCTAATAATCCCGAATCTAGCGTAAACAACTATTGTATCTACAGGTAATTATCTACTTAATCAAATAGAATAACTTATATTAGGTGTAAGTGAACATGGTAAGTACAGCGTTAGGTAATGACATTAATAGGTACATTCATAAGGATTGACAACATTTCCAAAATTATTTATCTATTCTAATTGGTTTGGGAAAAGATATATTGTCAGTGGCAATCTCGATACTGTAACTAATCAAAATCGAATTGGTTATTGTAGTCAAGTCAACATGTGTTATTTATACAAGGTACATAGAGTGCATTATTGTGTGTCGCCAGAAACCACCACGTGACGGACAATCGCAGCTTTAATTAGCTGCCCACACACTGACAGCCTCCACAAAGCTCGTGCCGCCGACACAGAGATGCGGGCGCACTGTTTTACAATATTACACGCAGCCTGTCATTTGTGTGACGTCACAACGTCTTTGTTTACTGCACTACATACTGATAAGCAATGAAGCACACAATACCTCACTGACCACCGGCCGGCAGCTTCAATTAGCACGTCTTTTGTTTAGTTAATGTTGTCTTCAACAATAATATTCTAATGTATTGTATTGTTAACACAAAGCTATAAAATCCTAGTACTTTAGAAACAGTTACGTCTTACAAATAAGTTATGGTTACCTTTTGCTATAGGAAATAATAACACGCGATGTTATTACTGGTCTTTTATATAAGTTCCTCTCAGAGCTTCCTGAAAGGTACCTCAAAAAATTACAATTTCACAAAAAATATATTTTCATTTAAAATCTTGCCAAAATGAGACCATAATTATAACTCGCACAGTCCAAACGTAATTAGATCTCATACAGAGAATATCTAACCTTACATACCCAGCTCTAACTTAAGTGTAAAGTTAGTACTTATGTATAATCTACATATCTGTGGATTTGCGCTAAGTTGCGGCGATATACTACGGCCGTAGCTCGTAGCGCATTGCGTAGCACGTGTCTACGTGCTGTCGTAGCGCATTGCGTAGCACGTGTCTACGTGCTGTCGTAGCGAGCGTAGCAGACTTCTTCCCCTAAATTTCATAGGTTGGTAGCCTGCCATTTTCTTCAGTAAGTACCCTGTACTTTGATAATTGTAATGATCATCGCGACATTTATTTAGATATGAATTAAATCTAAAGTAAAGCTTTTTAGATAGTTACTTTAAAGTCTACTATAGACTTCATATTCCGAAACTTTGTTTATCTGGTATAATTCAAACCCAATTGGATGTACAGTTACTCTAGCTTCATACTCACAAACGTTTTGCAATACTTCATATTTGATGTAAAAAGTGGCATTGTGTAATGAAAGCGACAGATCCTATTCACCGGACCACCGTGACATCATAATCGCAGTAAAGAGTTACATACACAATGCGACTGCCGGACGACAGTTGCGACATTAGTGTCGCCTGGCCGGCTCCAATGGGCCGTGTGTCGTGGACATGCGCGATGGCGTGCTGAGATGCCGCGGAAATGATTTCAATGTATATTGTTATTGATATAACAGGCCGGACTGTCCGTCCCTCACTAATTGAAATATTTCGACCTTTTTTTACTTTGTATTATACAGTATCCGAGAAACATTTAACTGCAAGTTCTCATGACTTAGATAGAACTAAGTTTAACTATAGATATTTTAATATACATAGGTAATATTAGATACAATGGGTATTATGTGAATTGGTGGCTGCTAAAAGGATCTAGTTACTATTGTTAGATATTTATCCTGATGTTATTAGTTAAACTGTTGTAGTAAACAAGTTATTGTCATAAATCTGCACAGTTATCAATCCATCATAAATAAAATTAAGTAAAGACGTTAAATCTAATAATAATAAAATGGGTTTGTTAATGATTTTGTTTGTCACTTTACGTTTTGTTCTGTGCGCAAATGTGTTGAACTTTGTGTCAATTACCGCGAACTGGCAATAATCCCATATCTAGCGTAAACAACTATTGTGCACACAGACTATGACACATTAAGTAATGCAAATCAATTGTTTATCCGGAACAAATACTTAATTTTGTAAAGAGGGCTTTTGTTGTGTTTCTGATGGTTTATTTTCAAACTGAGTAATTATACACTTCAATATGCTCTTAATAATATTTCTTTAATATTATGTAGTTTTATCTTCATATCCTCATGCCTACATTTAGAGGGACCTATGTCACTAGAAGTTCTCAATAATTAAAGTACTGAACGTTATAAATGTATTCCATAGCTGTCACTATCCGATATTATTTCCCTCTATGGCTATCATCTACAGAATAGTGCAAGCGTGACATATGTCTGTGTGTGGTGAGCCACGAATACAGGCTGAATACAGGCGGCCAGTGAACAGTCCCAGCAGTAGTCCCGGATGTAGGTTCATCAATCTGTAGCACAATGTGTCGCCTGCGCACGTCGCCCACCGCTGGACAACATGATCGATCGATGCGTCGGTAGCTGTACAGCGGGAGTTGTGCAGTTGTGTGTCATTAGTTGTGTTTCCGGTATACTGTACCCAGCCACAATGTCGTTGCGAATTAATGACCGATATACAGAGTTAGATACATCGAGCTAGCACTACTGCCACTACTGCTGACTGTGAACTTGATGTGAATAAATATGTTTACCCACTGCATTAACATTTTTACCTACAGAATAATCTGAATAGGTATGCTTAAGTACACAGGTACTCAGGTAGTTACTTCTATGCACGCCTAAATAAATGTCGTGGGTCTTAAATATTGAACTGCAACGGTGTGGACAAAATACCAGAAAGATACACATACTTTTTCTATTAATTTTTAATTTAACACAAAGAAAGGATAACGGCAAAGTAAGTCGCTCTTATCCCAAACATTACTTAGACGGCGCGGCAACCCTTCGCAGGGGTGTCGCAATCATTGACAGCACGCTGACAACTTTAAGCGAACCAATATTAAACCATTTAACTAAAGACAGCCTAAAACAAACTTTATAGTAATATCTACAAGACTGAAATTCGCAGTAATATGCCTGTGACGGTGGTATGACCAGTTGGGCTGATGTTGATTTACTCGCCGATGTAATGTATTATTACAGCAATGTGTGCAGCTCGCACGGCGCGCCGCCCGGCGCCGCTCGCGGGCTCGCAACGTGTGAGGTACCGTTGCTTGGGATCACATGGAAATGTGTCAAATACAAAATGTCACCACCTTACTTGTATGTACTTAAGTATGTATGCATATCATTTGTAAGAGATTGTACACGAGATTACTTGACCACGGTTACTTCTCAAGGTTTGTGAATTCTTTGTGAATGAAAATACTTATTGATTGTTGACAAACAAACAATAATTGTCAGTTTGTAACGTATTGTTTAAGTGGTCCGGTATTACCAACTCTAAAGTGAAAGCAATATTTCTCTGTTCATAATAACAAAATACATTTTTGAAAAGCAATAAAATGTAACTCGTTAAAGAGCTTATAGCAATAAACATTCGTAAAGGATTAACTCGAGGTGTAAAACAATTGACGGTGCGCAGCTTGTGAACTGAGCGAGGACACAATGCAGCAACGAGGAATTATTGCTATTGTATGTATTGTGAACTCGTTCTGGTACCGTCGACATTGTCTAACTGTACCTACTTACCGTGGTAGTTGAGCCTGGCTGAAACCATCTGTTGTTCAAATTATTCCGTGGGCTGCAGATATTTTAAATAGGTAGATGAGTCACATCAGACAGAGGGGGGGGGGGGGCCTTAGTATTGCCTTTACCTACAATAGTCGCAAATGTGTTTAAAACATGTATTCGTTATTACCTAATTGCAGGTTGGTCAAAATTAAACAAATACATTGACAAAATAAAAGTTAAAAATACAAGATCTATGCACAGACTTATGTAAGAGATAATTTTAATTTACCCCACCATTGTTTATGTCGAATTTACTTATTTTATGGTATAGATAGATAGATAGATACACACCCGGTACTGTATACCAAGTAAGTAATTTTACAATTTCATAATTTACAAAGTACAAGATGGATACTCGGATGGCCTCTACTAGGCAACTCACGTGAGAGTTTATTTAAAGACTTATACCATATAACGTGACCATAATTTTTGACTCAAAACGAGACATTGGTTTATGTTAGCTAGTTCCTATTAAAGAACCTGTGAACACCAACAAAAAAGGTTAACCCTTATTCAAACGCAAGCCTGTGGAGGAGTTAACAAAAAAGTAACATACGTTCCTAGGTAATTTTGGGTCGTAGATTCCAAAAATCCACACAAAAGAGGGGTTAGTAGGGGGGGGGAAGTGCCCTTTTTTTGGTGGGAAGTATATATCCCGTCGTCTGTTCTCTGTTGTAACAAAGTTGGAAAGGTGGGAACTATAGCTCCCAGTGTCCAGTATGACATCGATATTTCCAAACACTAGCTAGTCGCCCTGGCTCCACTTGTGAATTAAATTTTAACGTAAAAAATAACATTTATCGTGTTTTTTAATAAAGGAGGTAAAAGTACTAATCAATGCAAGTTTCTTTTACTAAGAGAAAAACTCGAAAATTGGAAAATGAATGACTTCACCATACATTTTTAGTTGAGTAGTTCTAGCTAGATATAAATTTGTAGTAGCAAGTAACTTGTATTTGTTTGTACTTTTCGGCACTCGGGTAGTCAATAAAATAAATTATTATAATTGAAGTTTTTTATTCATATTGTTTGAAATTATACTTATACTTATTACGTATTAGGAACTGTTTCTATAATCACATTGATCAGACTATCTTTTTCATGTCAGTCTTTCATTTATCATTTAAAAAATAAAATACAAATACGAATAGACTAGTCTATTCAGTTTCAGTAGTATGGAACCTTTCAAAACATTCCTTGATGCATAGAGGTACGGTGCAAGTGGAGCATACAATTTTTGTCCTTTTCTCTCGTTTTCTTGTGCTACAGAACCGGCATCTCTTATAAGTGTTACTCTCTTGGGGCATGTGTATACCTACATTCGATAACCGAATCTCTTCCGGCACTCCGAATGGGCCTCCTTTCTTGCTTGTAAAGGGTATATTTGGGCGTGCTTTTTTTTGAGAGTAATTGTTTATTAGCGCACGTGCCAAACGTAGTCTAAATTCACGGTGTGAATGTGGTGTTATGGCATGTGTTACACTGTACGTTATGTATGAATTGATGATGGATGCATCAAACATAAAAAAGAAAAGACGCATCCAAAACTTGCGTGATTTCCTATAGATTGGGTAAGAGGATCTATAATGATCAAATAGATCCACCCCGCCCATGCTCATTGTGTAAGAAGCAATTGCTTTTGGGCATAGAACTTCTACTCTTGACCCATCTTTTTGAGTTCTTTTTACATACGTGATGTCCAATGGTTGATGTGCTGTGGTAAGCAATGTGACTTCTTTTGTGTCAAGCCATTTTATTGCGGTAATAGGTTCTGATGTCATAGCCGAGAATTGATGCTTTTGTAGTTTTAACGCTTTTGGTTGCTTCTTCATCATTTCTGGGAGGTCTTTTCGATTTGATCTTACCGTTCCTACAGCATAAATATGTTTATCATATAGCTGTTCTAATAAATTGCAACCAGTGAAGAAATTGTCAAACGCTACAAGTGTATTCATAGGAAGGATGTTGCTGAGTTTCATCACGACATTGTAGCCCAGACCTTCGTTTTCGATACTATCCCCTTTTCCCGTATATATCTGAAATTGGTATAGGTATCCAGTTTTGGCGTCGCATCTGGCCCATATTTTGAACCCCCTTTTGATGGGTTTTTTCGGCATGTATTGCTTCAATGCGCATCTGCCTTTAAACTTAACCATGCACTCATCTATTGACTGTACACTTGAATTGAATGCCTTATTCTGACAGACTTCATTTAATGTTGTAATCATGGGTTTTAATTTGTATAATTTGTCAAAATGTGGTGAATTTCTCGGTGGTTCGATGCTACTGTCATTCAGATGTAAATTTTCTGTTATTTTCTTGAATCTCACTATTGGAAATACACGGGAAATTTCAGAATTATTATAGAAGGAATCGCTTGACCAATAAAGCTCCATGTCTGGTAACGGATTTAAGCCCATTAGGATAAGAATACCTAAATATGCTCTGATGTCATCTTCATTGACTTCAATCCAGTTTTTACTATTTTTAAAGCGAGCATATCGATTTGTCTGTTCAACAATTAATTGTATTAAATAATCTGGAAATAATTTTTCAAAAATGGTTATTGGTTGTGTCTTATGATTGAATACAATTTTTTTGCTAAAATTTGGAATATCATGAGTGGTCCTACATATTTCCCATTTCCGAGGCTGAGATCTATTTCTTTCCAGTGTAGGACTCATTGGAATTTGCAAATCCTCCTCTCTAACTAAATTTTCGTCTATGTCACTAACATGTTGCTCAACATGTTCATATATGGTTTCTTGTTGAAGGGGATCATCCATGGAGACAATTTGTTGAATGCTATCTAGCCCTATTTCATTCTCAATGGATACTGGTAAATCAACGTCAGAAATTAGATTTGGTGCCCCACTTTGTATTTCTAAATTAGCATTATCACAAGTATCACTATTTGGTGTTTCTTCTAAAATTGTACGTTCAGGATATTCCGAGTTTAGTATTTCTAATAAGTCCTCACATGGTTCCAGTGTTTTTGTAGTTCCCTCTTGTTCTTTGTCATCCAAATCATCCATCCCAAACATCTCTTCCAATCGCATCTCGATTCTATCCTCCTCGTTTTGTTGCAAAAATGACCTTGAAGGACTTATTATAAAATCACCGTAAACTAAATCATTATCGGACCAATCATCCTCTTGTAAAATGTTTTCTATCAACTTTTCAGTTAGTTTTTTTGGAGGCATTTTTCTAAAACAAAATAAAAACAATAATTTCTAATATGTTGAAACTAGTTGTCTAATTATCTGATCATGAAATAACGAATAATTACTAATTAGTTGCATATACTAAGCATTTTTAGACAAACAGATTTTATATATATAGAATTTCCGAATGTAGTGTGCAGTGACGAATACTGGGATGATATGTTCCCACTTAGAGACTCAATTTCAATCGACTGTATCAAGGTATAAACGAAAGATTCTGGGCATATTGTACGTTTGACGGCACCGTAACATATCTAATTTACACCGCTAAAACTCAAATCTGCTTACCTAATTTTTTTTCAGCCCTACACAAAAAACTAAAAAATAACGGTCGTTTTCGGTGACAAAATCACGTCAACTGACTTTGACGTGTGAAATTACCATGGTAACATGACATGTAATAATTCTCTGAAAAGTGTTGCCATCAATAAAGGTTCTATGAAATGTTAAGATTGCGTAGATAAATATTACATTGCATTGGGTTTAAGCATTAAAAAATAAAACACGATTTACTTCAATCTGAGACGTGGGAAGTATAGCTCCCAGCGTTTTAATAAGGGTCATTACTAACTGCACAAAAGTGAATATACTTAAAGGTTTTTCGACTGTACTTCATCAAAAATTAGCGAGTTATGTAATATGTATGACGCTGTACAGCTCTCGCACACTACTCGTGCCGTCCGAACCGTCGCGCGTCGTCGCATAGGTTCGTCTATTCAAATTTTCGCATGATTAAAACGCGTCAATTTACCGTCCCAGAGTTCATGTCGGGGACAACGAGACTCGTCATTATAAAAGGGACAGCGCCGTTCAAAACGGGACGTCTGGTCACGTGACTATATAACTATGGGATGAGTAAATAAGCACAGTTCCACTGTCACAAAAAATGTAGGCGCCTGCGTACAAACGGCAATAAACCTCGTAAGATCGGACCAATCCCCCGCCTCGCGTCCCGCGTGCATTGTGCAAGCCGCCATGACACCTCCCGGTCCGCGCAATGAGTAGGTATACAGCGCTATACAGCTGCATAACTTGTGCAACCAATGCACGCCGCGATCACATATTTATATTATTTACCTAGCTGGCTACATTGCTATGTAACGGAACATACTGACAAATACATTATTTGCGGGTGACCTGACCGGATGGTAAATGGTCAAGTACTTATACTACGCATCGTATTATCGAACCTTGAGATCCAAATAAAGTATATTTCTTTATATTGTACCGCAGATATATTGTACTGTCACGTTGCATGGGGTGCTGCAGTAATTGAGTGAGGGTGCTCCCCTAACCAGCGCAATACATAACCCCTTGCGTGTGTCGGCGGTGGGGCGCGCGGAGTGTTGAGTATTGATCCATTGATTCATGCAACAATTTCAGTGAATCATCATCACGAACAGTCCATATAAATGCCCACTGCTGAGCAAAGCCTCTTCTCACACGGAGAAGGTCTGAGCATTAATCACGACGCTTGCTCAATGCGGGATGGCGATTACAGACTTATAACTAGAAATTAAAAGCCCAGGTTTCCTCACGATGTTTTCCTTCACCGTTTGTCAGTGGTGTCTAGATAATCTTAGAAAGTACACATATTACTCGGAAAAAGTCATATTGGTACTTGCCGTTGGTCGGTTTCGAACCCGCACACTAATGCATGAGAAGCGGGCTTCTTAAACCTCCGGGCCACCACGATACATTTCAGTGATTAATTTATATTAATTATTTATACTTCTAGGTATTTCATTAGATTACCTAGGTGACATAAATGTACGATATAAAACTTTTCTAACGTCTCGTTGGAGACTTTTTTGAGTTAACATTTCAAATGAATGTAGGTACTACAGCATTGATTTCTTTACATGTAAAAATAAATACCATAGTTGTAAAACATGAGTGGGAGCGGCCAGCGCACGCGCAGTGTGTCAACACAAGCTTGGACCAATGAGCGAAGAGATGTATTGTGCAATATAGGTACCTACCCACGTATGGAATGTAAGTATGTATGTATGTGTGTAACTACTGAATTGTTGGATATCTTCGAGTAGATACATATTGTGTAGATACCTACACTGTGTCTACACGTAGCTCTATTTAAGTAGTCTCTTTCGTGTTTGTAAGAAAATAATATTTTTACAGATGGATTTCAAATAAATGTATTTATCTTACCTACACCTGTTTTAAGATTATCAATTTTTTATTTTTGACATGAGAACTATAATACACAGTGACACACCGACCTGGAACTATTTGTGGATCACACAAAGAGTTGCCTTGTTCGTCGAATGGCCGCAAGTCCGGCTGCCTGCTGGGCAAGGGGTTCCGGGTTCGATTCCTGGGTCGGGGAAAATGTTATTGGATTTTGTCCTTGACTTCAAAGAACAAGGAGGTTGATGTTGTTTTTTTTAAATGTACCTACAGTTATTCTAAAAAATTGTCAGTGGTAGCACGGTGTCAGGAATTATGCTGGATATATATAATAATAATACTCATCCCCTTTTACATGGGACTCATAACCAGTGATCGGAAAAAGGTGAGCTAATTTACATAAACTTCAAGGAACAGAAACAAAAAGTGGAGACTTCCTTACTACAACATTTTTTTTCGGGAAAGTTCCGGTTCCAGTTTCGGGATATTTATATATTACATTTAATATAATTGTTATTAATACAGAAAACAATTGATTTCGTTTCGTGATTTTATTTCTTAAATTTAACACAAAACCAAACAAAATTAAAACTTTTATTGTTTTCAACAATAAATATTTTAAGATGTAAGAAAGAACATAAAATAAAATTATTCAACACCAAAATTAACAAAAACCTAAAATCTATCTTTTACCTAAAATCTATCTAGCTTTTGTTATTAATAACATAATTTTAATGCACATAAACTTAGTTCCATAAATTGCACGCACTTGTCAAGTCACTCTTGCAGTCACACTGTCAGCAGTCAGCAGTCAGCGGTCAGCAGTCGCACGGCTGCCGGCAGTGGCGGCACAGCCCGGTCGCCAAACTTGCCTTCAGCTCCGCCACTTTCTTCTTCAAGAAGGCGGTCTGCAGCGCGAGCTTCAGCTCTCTCAGCTTCCGTCGGTCGCGACTCGCCTTCGCCGCGATATTATTTCTCTCCCTTTGTTTTCTGTAGCTATCATCAGCCGAGTGGCTACCCTGTACAGCCCTTCTCATTTTAGGATTGTTCCCCAATAATGAGCCGCCATTTTTGGCGGCCATCGCTCTCAAGGCATCCTCCTCAAAAATTTGATACTCTCTATCATCTGACAAAGATTCTGTATCGCAATTTACATTCGCTGACTTATCAGTGAAGTGACCACTGTCATTAGATAGCGGGCGGGGAAGCGACACGTATTGTACTTGGTCAGTGACTGGATAACTGTAGAAGCTAACCTCCGGGTTAACCGTCTGTCGATAAGCCCCTTGGTACATCGCCGGTATAGAGATCGGTTGTGTAGGAGCACTCAGTGCCTGCAACGCAGTAATTTCCTTCACCTTCACTGCAGGCCTCGATAGATCAAGGGCCTGTTCTTGAGTTTCACAGTACGGCTTCCACACAGAATTCATTTTTACTCAGAGGAGTTATTTGGTAGTTGACTGCTTGACGTAGAAATCACGAATGATCACTGTCGCTCGGTTCTGGCGGACGACCGAGCGGCGTTTCAAAGGGGCGGGGCCTAACTGACCACGCTCAGTGGAAGGGGTGTAGGCAGGTACCTGTAAAGGGGTAACTGAGTATTGTGAATGAAAACTTATTGCAGTAATAAATGTAAGAAAACGGTTATATTTTATTTTGTTCAAACCGTTCTATAAATGATTGTTCCAGGTCAACTAGCTGCTATTATAGCAATTTTTAAAAAATTTAATTGTCATTTTTCAAATTGTGTCAAATGTTTACATCATTTGAAATTGTACTTACAAGTTTTACTTTAGGAACTTACCTAAGTATCTAATCCTTCCTGACGCTACAACTCCAGAACGCACGAACCGATTCCCACGGTTTTGCATTCGTTAGAATGGTCTCGGGCTCTGTAAAGGAGAACGGCAGATTTTGTACCGCTTCGCTAAAAAAAGATTTGTCATTAAAAAATTGGGTCATTATAGAACCTCCTAAGTACGTTATGTTAGCATATTTAATAGATTTTTAAAACTTGGGAAACCCTAGAAAAACTGATTATCAATAATGATAAAAAGCAATCCATTATACGTAAAACGAACCGCGATTGACGTTTACAAAGTTGCCATGCGTAAAGATGAAATCAGAGCATATTGAATTTCGCTATTTCATAAACTCATTTATTTTAATATCTATCAATGAAATATTTTCCTTTCCATTTCAAACATTTTTATAAGTAAATATAAAAATCTACATCCAATCTAAATCTACGTTTACATGGATTATTAATGATAATTAACATTTTAACAAACTTGAATATTATGGCAATGTTGAACTGGCATTTGTCTTGATGACATTGACAATTAATTTGTCAATACTGGCGCATTGCTGTTTGTTTCAAATGCGATGTTATGATGTGTTTGTTGAATTTGAAGTTATTTTATTCATCTGGTGATACGCTGAGTTTGGCAACCGTTCCTCCGTAGCCCAAATTGGTATTATTGGCATCATTGTTGTGACAATTGCGAAAAGACACTTATTTACATTATTTTGTGCAGTGTGTTGTTATTTGTCGCGATGATGAATTTACAGTGTATTAATTGCATTCAGAGTTTGTCGCACATGAGACGGCATGCTCTAGAAAATGAGAGTGAAGATTAGACGTGGTCAACAATATCCCAATGTGGACTTATCCTAGAGATGTAAGTACCTAGTTTACCCATAACATATCGAAAGTCACCATGTTCCTGAATAAAAGAAGGCGCATAGTGTTATCTACCCATAATGTATCATTTTATTCTTTTTATTCTAGATCTCTCCTACCGACCATATTTGCAATGCTTGCTGGCAATTAGCAATGTATCGGGATGTTGCTGAAAGTATGTCCAGCAAACAAATTGGTCACTGGCATGTTTGTGTCGTATATGGGTGATTCATTGCAATGATAAGGTGACGCAGGGTTTTAATTGAAGGCGCCAACAAACAGGAGTAAAGACTGGCTCATATAGTATTTGATTGGATTCAGCCACAAGAGGTAATAAAGCATAATTTAACCATACTATTATCTATATACAGTGTAATTAAAGTCAATATCATATTCTAATAATATTACTTATTTTAGCTTACTTCCCATGATGAAGATCATGTTCCATACTGACTGAGAGACCGTACAAGAGTCGAAACTATAAAACCACAACCTGACATACCACCTCACAGTGTTCACTATCAGGAAGTAATGTATTATGTAAACATGGACTAAGCCTCACTTTAACATTGCCATTTGTAGAACAGATGAGGCCGGATGATGTTGTTCGGCTCTCAAAGCTTCAACAGGTATGCATTCTCAATATAATGTACCTACATAATTATGTATCTATGTGGAGTATTTTTTTTTTTTTTTTTTTTTTTTTTAAGGGGGGAAAATCATCGAATGACTGCTCCCGCCTGGGTGAGGCGGAAGGGAGTGTCAGACTCTTACTGACTAAAAACCACCCCGTTCCTTCTCCTGCACGTCGAGCCGGAGCCCCGGTTACCCGTTAGGTTCTCCGCGACTCCGAATCGGCATCGGCCCTATTGGGCCCCATCTGTGGTGGTCTGATGGCTCTTTGAGGCGCGCGCGGAACGCGACGCGCCGTACGCTCGGGTCTGTTTCTGGTCGGACGGGGAGCCACCCATGCTCGCCGTCCGCAGGCCCGATCTATGTGGAGTATATAAGCGGTTTCTAATAGGTTTATACTCATGTTATAATTATAATTTATTAATCTGTCAAACACCAAGCGGTCACCGGTGACCGCGACCTATTGTTCTTTAATTGTGTCTATAATGAGTTAATTAGCATGCTGTTTGAGCTCCTATGATCTGTGTTATACGAATAACTATAATAAATGTTATAAAATGAAGTAATGTAATCAAATATTTATTTTTATCTTTTCCATTTTAAGATAGGGAATCAGACTTATTATTATAACATATAAAACTAAAGGAAAAAAATGTACTTTTGTTTACTTTATTTACAGTTATCTTACTTGTTTACAGATATCAGCAATTGATGTCTGCTGTACCTATGACACGGCCTGTTCTCTTTTTAGATGAAGTACTCCTAGAAACAACCTGAATACAGTGAAATAAAAGTATTTCAAAATAATACATTTGTTTTATTTTAACCTAGTAAGTAACTATATATTCCATCTTGATAAAAGTGATTTTAAGAATCAATCTATAAAATAAATGCCATATTTAATTTAGATAGCTTTAGTTTTATACCAAAAATGTTCATTTTCATTTTACATTTTCTTTAGTTGTAATGTGGTGGCCCAGAGGTTTAAGAAGCCCGCTTCTCATGCATGAGAGTGCGGGTTCGAAACCTACCAACGGCAAAGTACCTTTTGTCCAATGTGTCTTTTTTCCGAGTTATTGATATATTCAATAATCTAAGAAAGTACAAAGACACCGCTGACGAATAGTGAAGGAAAACATTGTGAGGAAACATGGGCTTATAATTTCTTATTATAAGTTTGAATTACCAACCCACATTGAGCTAGTATGGTGATTAATGCTCAAACCTCCATGCGAGAAGAGGCTTCGGTCAGCAGTGGCCACTTATAGACTTAATGATGAAAATGTTGATGATTCTACTAATTTGACTTACTTATTAGAAATTAATCCTTACATGCGTGCTAAGCAACCAGTTTTCAGAAGAAATACTTTCTCAAAGTGCTAAGCTAAGTTTAAATCGAATTAACTTGAGACCCTTGAGACTATCTACCTGCAAGATTCAAGGTGAAGTGAGACATTAGTTTTATCATATCCGCCACAAGACTTCCACTGCTAAATGTAGGCCTTCTACCCAATGACAGTCGCTTACATTATGAATTTGCATTTTCGTAGGCACCTAAGAAATGAAAAAGATTGTGAGGCATACTCTTTAAAACTCTATAGGTGCATCATGCTTGCTGAATTAACAGGATCATTCCTAATTGCCTTTTGCGCTGCGACGCACCATAGGTTATTTTTTGGGTTTAAATTCTTGTTGTGTGTCGTAGCAAAATAAATGGTTTTTCTTTCTTTCTTTCTAATAATACAAAGTGTAATAGTCACTTGAGTAGCGAGCAGTATTTTTAGATTTTTGTTTTTTGTAAATAAACAACCACATGAGAGCACATTGACATTTTTCAGTTAACTGTCATCTGTCATTTGTAATAGATATTTTGCTTACGGTGGCTCTACACTTGACGTTGCGTATTTGTTGTGTTTGGCCAAAAAAGAACATGTTTGGAGGATTTATTCTTCTTTGTTTGCTATATATTTGCACGCCATTACATATAGAGATACTATTTGGACGCCATTTGTACGTAGTCTACAAATATTTGGACAAATGAAGCGACTACGCAATGTCAAGTGTGGTACCACCTTAACATACCTTTTGCACATTTTCAAAGTGAAATAACTTTTGAACCCCAAGTTCTAAAAATATGTAATTTTTTTCTAAACTTCATAATAAAAATATCTATCGTTCAGACTATTCACTTGGTTAAAACAATGACTAATACAAAATTTTATAGCGGTACAAAACTTCCATACAAACCTGCCATTCTCCTTTATAAAATGTATACAAAAAAAATTTTTTTTTTTCATCTTTTAATCATCAAACGAAATGTTAGATACATAAAACGAAGCCATCTGGTGGCGAAACGGAGTTCGCCAGGTTTGCTAGTTTTAGTATAAACATTCTATGATAATAAATAATATAATATCCTCCTTCCATTTCATTCATTCACTTTCATGACATTCACTTCATTATAGAGTAACATATAATGCGACTTCGTGACATACTCTAGGCCTGAATCACTGTTTTCCAAAATACAAGCTTATAGCTTAGTTTGGAAAGCAGTGTCAGTATCGATCGTAATTCACACTCGTTCATGTAATTGCCGCATTTCTGTGAATGTATTATTGTGAAATTTTTGTACAATAAACAATTTTTATTTATTTATTTATTTATAATACCTGCAGACCTGCATAGATTCACCTGTGTATATATATTACACATTATACCCACAAACAGAGAGGTTTTACTTTTTTTGTAGATATCAAGTAGTAACCTAGGTAAGCTTATGTATGCATGGTATTTTTTAAAAGATAAAATATGAATGTGCTGAAATGAAATATCTGTTGGCGTAAATTTTGTTACCTACCTAGTTGTTACCTACGCCTGTTCTTATTTTTATCCATTTTTATAAGCTGTAAGTCCTCCATGAACTATAAATAAATAAATATAAATAAAAAAGTTCCTTTTTAACTGTTAGGTTCAATAATACTGTGACGCCTATAATATTTATAAGTGTTTATATTTTCCAACTACAGCCAAAGTTGAGGGACAACCATTGTGGCAGCTAGCTATCAATATTCTCACGTGAAACTGTGTAACGTGTGCAACAACATGGCGCGTGTCGCGGTCGCCCGGGGACAATGTGAGTGTTTGTCTGTCAAAGGATTCTTGTTGTTTTTACGCAGGCGACGTCCACTGGCGACTCTCACTATAAGAATAAACTCGTCAATATTAGCTCATCGTGGCGGCATCGTCACTCAGGTTTTCTTCAATTTGGCAACTTTACATCAGTATACTATTATGTAAGTAGATACATCTTCTTACTAGCAATTTTTGTTGCACCAAATTAATATTACTACAGAATACTTCATTGTAAATGTTAGTTAAGCCCGCCAGCTCGGTCCCTAGCACGGTGTAAATAGGTAAGTAACGGTATATTCATTGTTCTAAAGAAAGTTTTATTTCGCAAACTTGCAAACCATCGCATTGTTTCTGAGTGCCAGACAGAAAGGGTTGTTCTTTGAAACTGTAACACAATGCGGATTATACAATTTGCATGTTATCTCCGTCGTGGGGCTCCTTCCAAGAACCCTGACTTGCACTAATTACGAAATAAGTACCGTTTGCCATCTTTATACAAGTGTACATTGCAGGGACGTGCGAAACAATCAATTTTTAAATAAAAAAACTTGAAATATTATACATTGTCAAGATCTTTAGACTAGTGACAAGTGACAATAGGCACTCCCTTTATGTGAGCACCGAAGTGGAATATTCTCTTAACTATTGCGTCTACAGTTTAGCTAGCCTATAGCAAGACTCGGTTAACCCGCAAACAAGTTGCTACCTTATCTCAGTATAAACAACGTTCAATTTGTAAGTGTAGTCTCGTGCAGTGTTGGCGGTCTGCTGCTTCAAAGCTCTGTCTCTGTAGTTGTACAATCCCAGAGACCACCGGCAGTATCGGCACTCTGTCCCCGGCGACACAATGTGCAAAGAAAGTAGTTTTAAACTAATCCTATGATGCAAGATGATCCGACTGTCACTGCACCAAAACCTTTTCAAATTGTTTAACCGAGAGATTGAATTTGATTTGCAACATGTGCAGTTGGCACGGAAATGCGGAATTATTTATTTGCACTGTTTGTAAGTAGTTATGACTAACTGTTACGTTTTTGTTATAGTATGTAGATACATGTTTTTAAATAAGAAGATGTCGTGCGTGTGTCGTGCGTCGTCGTGTCGTGATTTTTTAAATAAATATAAAGATAATATCGAAGTGTTGTGGTGTATTCTCATCTTTTACAATATCAAGATATTGAATATTTATAACAAATACGTAACTGAAGCAAATCATAACAGATCCTTCTGAGAAAAATATTTATTTCGTATGAAAAACAAACAGACGCTGCGAAGTCGTCGCGAGGGATTAGCGTTTGATATATTCCTGTTTGTTACAACTGAGCTTTGTCAAGTGGATGAATGACAATTGCCAAAGGCTTGGGAAGCTCACAATGGCCGCGGGCCTGTACTTATTGTCATTTGCCAGTTTTGTGATAGAATTGTGTTACCTTCTGTACAGCTTACTTTTCGGAGGTCGAGAATCCAAATCTTCAGGAATACGAAATGTGTAGGTTTAGGTTTATAACTTAGATAATCAGTATTAGTTAAATTAATGAATAAGTAAAAATCAGCAACGCATTTGTAACTTCTCTGGTGTTACGCGTGTCCTTGGGCGGCGTCGCGCGTTGGTTGCTTACCATCACGTGATCCGTCTGCACGTTTGTAAGTAGACCATACAGGACAGCAAATTATCTAGATGAAATACCACAATGACATTTTTAGATAATATTTGTCAAGCTCTGGAATAAGACGTAAGTTTTTGCAGAGCCTACGTTTGTGTCGCGCACAATGCGAGAATGTCTTTCTCTGTCCAGAATGTTGCACATTTTGCTGATTGTTATCACCGCAGCAGTTATTGATGTTATTCTTACACAAATATGATTTACAGCGTTTCCCAGAACGTGAAGCTGGTTGCCAACTCTTGCCCATTGTTTGCTGTCCCCGGTTTTTGCGTGGTCTCCACGATTGTAACGAGAGTCATGCTGTCAAAAAGAAATCGTTTAAGTCTGTGTCCGTCATCTGTGGACAATGCCCACTATTAGCGGATTATAATCCGCAAAAAGAGCAGGTACTGTTGTGTGGGGGCTGTGGTACAAGTGATGCGCTGTTGTTACTGCGGCTCACAGGTCAGGAGATTGAGTGCAAGTCTTGGCCATTTCAACACAATACATAATGTTTGTTATAATGCTTACTGTGTTATAAAGTAACATAGGGTTTTATTTGTTAAAAACTTAAAGAAATGTTTATGATTCGGTTTATCATTTAAGTAAAGTAGATCCTCACAAGTCGCTGTCGCCTGTGTCTTGTGTCGCGATATTTGCTTGCATTAACAGATGCAAGGTTGTCAATGCTCGTCATCGTCCCACGGGATCTGATTATCCCAAACAATAACAGTCCGATGCTGACCAATACGTGGCCAGTGTTCAGGGAGTCACTTGCTTGTTGCGTTTGTTATCTTAAGCTCTGCACAAATACTACCAATTTCTGACCCTTTGGCTTCCCAGAAAGAACACAATTAATGCAAAAATGTGTTCACAGAATGCTGACTATATTCTTCCAGAGACTTAAATTAAAAATTCTCACTTTGCCTTTGTATGATTTATAGAAGCAAAAGGATTTGAGTTGGATATAAGGCCATTGTTGGTAGCAAAATGTATTTATGTTGCATTAATATGCTGTACGTATACTGTATACTATTACAAGAAGTATTGGCACGAACGCTAATGTGTCGTAGTGAGACGTGGACGAAGCATGAAAGTAGAATTAATGCTGTGGAGTTGGGAACCTGGAGAAGTATGTGCGAAGTAAAATTGATAGATAATGTGAAAAACAGCGCTACTGGGATAAACGTGGATTAAAAGAAGACATAGTGGCAAGGATTGTAAAAGGGAAGGTGGTTGAAAGGATAGAATAAGAAATTTAGAAAAAAGGTGTATCTAGCAAATGTGTCTGGGGAGGTCGGTATCCCTACCGACCTCCATGCTCCCGCATCATAGACGTACATGATTCAACTAAATAGGCGATTTAATAAATAAATATTTTTTTTACATTCGCCATTGTATGACTAAGGGCCAATTTTTCAATCAACAGTTAAATCTGAACTGTAGAATAAAATGGACATGACAACTTGGTTGTATAATAAAATGATACCTAGATAAAACGAATAAAACTAAAACGTCACTTCTACGTATAAAATGTACATAGAAGTGACGTCACGCGACATTACAAATCAATATATAAGTTTAATGATTGTTTATTCACTCATAAAGAACATGGTTCACTTACAATGAGCTTAAATGACTATTTATAGGTATGTATACAGAGTTATGACCAAACGGTATTAATAAATATTTTCAGATACATATTTTCTTAACCTATTTTTGAACATGGCAATCGACTGACATTCCTTAATATTATTTGGCAAATTATTATACAATAATAATTGTGCTCCCTCAAATGTTATACATTTTTTACCGTAATTTGTTTTGTGCCTTTGTAGTTTAATCTTGTTTGCATTTCTCAAGGAGTGATAAAATGATCTCAAAGTAAACTTGATCTCCGATCGTATTTGACCCGTTAGTATTTTTCTCACCAGCAAGCACACATTGTAAGTGTAGGTCTGTTGCAAGTTAAATATTTTTGTTTCAGTGTATAATTGACGTGTATTAGTAAGATAGTCATAGTTAAATAGAGATTTAATGGCTTTGTTTTGTGAAACTTGAAGACCATTCAAATTAGACTTAGCAGCACATCCCCATATTTTTATAAGATACTCTAAGTGAGACCTTACGAGAGAATTATATATGGTCATGCGTAATTTTTGTGGAATACAACCTGATGCTCTTCTAAGAATCCCAGTCAGTGATGATAATTTCGATTTGACATAGGCAATGTGGTTCCTTCAAGTTACTTTATCATCAAGTCGCTGGGCTCGCTGCCATTGCAGCGGTAAGTCCCCTCTTTGAGGAGTGGCTTGAGAGACGCTACGGCGTCCTCACCTACCGCCTGACGCAGGTCCTCACCGGACATGGAAGTTTCGGGAGGTACCTGTGTCTGATGGGGCGGGAGGAAACGCCCGGGTGTCATCACTGCGAGGACCGCCTTGAGGACACGGTGGAACACACCGTAGCGGAATGCCCTGCGTGGGCTGAGCACCGCCGTGCCCTCAGGGAAGTGATCGGCGATGGCGACCTCTCGCGTCCGGGCCTAGTGCAGGCCATGATGCGGAGCGAGGGGGACTGGGATGCCGTCTCCTCCTTTTGCGAAGCAGTCATGCTAGCTAAGGAGGAGGCGGGACGCGTGAGGCAGCGAAGCGCTGCCTCCTCGCAACCCAGCCATCGCGAAGGACACACCGGGCGTCGGGGATCGCGGGACGATCTCCGGCCACCGTAAGCGCGGGCCTGCGGACGGCGAGCATGGGTGGCTCCCCGTCCGACCAGAAACAGACCCGAGCGTACGGCGCGTCGCGTTCCGCGCGCGCCTCAAAGAGCCATCAGACCACCACAGATGGGGCCCAATAGGGCCGATGCCGATTCGGAGTCGCGGAGAACCTAACGGGTAACCGGGGCTCCGGCTCGACGTGCAGGAGAAGGAACGGGGTGGTTTTTAGTCAGTAAGAGTCTGACACTCCCTTCCGCCTCACCCAGGCGGGAGCAGTCATTCGATGATTTTCCCCCCTTAAAAAAAAAAAAAAAAAAAATCATCAAGTCGCAAACCTAAATATTATTCGTGATGGGAGCGATGGATAACAAGGGGTACTGAGGGATCCTTTTATTTTTAGCTGAAAATAGCATGTATGATGTTTTACTGGTATTCACTGTTAGTAAGTTACTTTGGCACCATATACTAAATTAATGTAAATCACTCTGTGCTTCATTAACAATGTGATTTAGTCTTCGACCGTAATAAAAAAGACACGTGTCATCTGCGTACAGTCAGACTCCGTGCTACTACTGAGATTTTTAAAAAATCCAGTAAAACTTTGCCCGACCCGGGAATCGAACCCGAGACCCCTTGCCTGGCAGTCGCACTTGGGACCACTCGGCCAATAAGGCAAGTTCCAAAATAATTAAACAAAAGGGTAATAAATGCCACAAGGCTATTACCCTTCTGGGTATAGATAGGACACGCCATTATACTCACCAACACAAAAATGTAGGATTACGTCCACAACAGAAACAATACAAAATTATTACCGAACCATTATATCTACATACCGCTACAGACACAAAGTCTACAATATTCACAATAAAAACTAAGTGCTAGGGGCACATTGTTTTACGGGATTAAATTTTCTACGAATGTCAAAACTTGCTTCAAAAACAGTAAATAAAAGAAATAACTGCTTTACACCTTTCAATTCTTACGTGCTAAGTGTAGGAGTGAAAAAAATTGCTACCTACGCAGTGGATTAACTGAAAGGGCTCAAATAAAACAGTTATTTGGGTATTGAAGGAGGTTTCGAGGTGTTCCCGTAACACATTGTGTCAATTGTGGGCATTGTGGAGGCTTGCGATTCGATTCACATCAGTATGATGCGCGCGGTGCGGGGGGATGTGATTGACATGTCAATGTAGCTGTCCAGTTTGTAAGCCTTTGTACAGGAAGAGTTTGTAGCCACATGTGGGAACTCGGAGTGTATACAGGACGAGCGAACGGTACATCTTTGTATAACAGAGTTGTCAATATGTGCAACGAAGCAATACTTATACAACTATTGAAATGTCGTACTTATGGGATATTTTGTCGTTGAAGTACACGTCATAGTGAGTAGAACCAGGCGGTATAGAGGCCAAACGTGCGACGGCCGATCAAATTTAAAAAAAAGTATGGATTTTGGCGTTATTTAATTTTTTTTATTTCCTAAAATGGAGGAGATAATTATGTCATAACATAAAATGAATATGTTTTAAAATCAACCATTTTAAAATTATTTGGAAACATGTTTCTGTAAACATGTGAGTGTTAGGTACTTAATCGATACGTACTTTTATTTAAACTGTCAAACACCAAGCGGTCACGGTGACCGCGACCTATTGTTCTTTAATTGTGTCTATAAAACCGGTACTCGACGAGTTAACACCTAACAAACTACCTAGGTAGGTACCTATGTAAGTACTTACTTCAAGTCTTGCCAAATAAAGCAGAGCTTATCTATAGATAAGTAATTTTGACAGTCGAGACAAAGGCAGTGCAAGTAAACCACTATGTTGTAACGTTAAAGTATGGCTATTTAAATTTTTCGGTTAAAGAATTTGAAAAGGTTTTGGTGCAGTGACAGTCGGATCATCTTGCATCATAGGATTAGTCTAAAACTACTTTCTTTGTACATTGTGTCGCCGGGGACAGAGTGCCGATACTGCCGGTGGTCTCTGGGATTGTACAACTACAGAGACAGAGCTTTGAAGTAGCAGACCGCCAACACTGCACGAGACTACACTTACAAATTGAACGTTGTATATACTGAGATAAGGTAGCAACTTGTTTGCGGGTTCACCGAGTCTTGCTATATGCTAGCTAAACAGTAGACGCAATAGTTAAGAGAATATTCCACTTCGGTGCCCACATAAAGGGAGTGCCTATTGTCACTTGTCACTAGTCTAAAGATCTCGACAATGTAAAATATTCAAGTTTATTTTTATTTAAAAATTTATTGTTTTGTAGCGGTTTATCACTTGGACCACCACCCTAAAATTTGAAGAAAATCGCCATCGCTTATGATTTTGTACCGTGGCCTTAAATCAGGTGAGGTGGTGGTCGACGCCCATTACACTTACACGCGCAGCAACGCATGCGCCGAGTGCATCTTATTTGTACGGGAGTCGGCGACGAAGACCTTGAACGATCAAGCCGCCGCGGGCATGCGAGCTGTCCTACGTGATCGCCGAGAACCGCCGCACAGCGCGTCTTCCACCTGCATACGAATAACAACCCAGTGCTACCTTATTTCTCTCTTTTCATTTTTTATTTCTCTGTTCTAATTTGTATTCTCTTAATAATATGTATTCGCTGTTAATTTCAATAATATCATTCATTTCTCGTTGCTAAAACCATTATTGCTATCATCCTTCTCTGCTGCGCTCGCTTCACCACCGTGTTACTCTGAACCTTAAGACCATCGCCGTACAGGTCAAATTCCTTTGAAGCTTGTTGGTGCCGGTACGACTACCCGCACCACAGTTTCGCACGTCCCTGCAATGTACACTTGTATAAAGATGGCAAACGGTACTTATTTCGTAATTAGTGCAAGTCAGGGTTCTTGGAAGGAGCCCCACGACGGAGATAACATGCAAATTGTATAATCCGCATTGTGTTACAGTTTCAAAGAACAACCCTTTCTGTCTGGCACTCAGAAACAATGCGATGGTTTGCAAGTTAGCGAAATAAAACTTTCTTTAGAACAATGCATATACCGTTACTTACCTATTTACACCGTGCTAGGGACCGAGCTGGCGGGCTTAACTAACATTTACAATGAAGTATTCTGTAGTAATATTAATTTGGTGCAACAAAAATTGCTAGTAAGAAGATGTACCTACTTATATAATAGTATACTGATGTAAAGTTGCCAAATTGAAGAAAGCCTGAGTGACGAAGCCGCCACGATGAGCTAATATTGACGAGATATTCTAATTTGTGTGTCGCCTGCGTAAAAACAACAAGAATCCTTTGACAGACAAACACTCACATTGTCCCCGGGCGACCGCGACACACGCCATGTTGTTGCACACGTTACACACAGTTTCACGTGAGAATATTGATAGCTAGCTGCAGTGCTGGAGTAATCACGTAGCCAGAGTAGCATTCGCAATGGGCCCCGCGTAGCCAAGCTTATCTTCACATCATCTTAGAGTACGTCTTTTTTATAGTGAAACGTCACAACAACATATTTCTTCTATAAACTTTATTAAAGCTAAAAAGTTTGGGAAAGATGACCACCATCCTTACTTTTACTTCCATCATGTAAATATAAAATCGAAGGCCCCTCCATTTTGCTACGAGCCCCGCGCTTGATTAATCCGCCACTGGTTAACTGGCACTATGGTAGTCATTTGGCTTTAACCATGAAACCCTATAATTATTACGGTGAGAACAACAAAAAATATACACATTATGTATACTTAATGGTTAGTAATGATATCAAAATGTGCACTTGTATCTTTTAAGGACATTTCTGGCACTAACTCGTCGATATTTTTATCTTTGTAACCGACTTAAAAAAATCGATTGTGCGCGATTATCTCGCAATAGGTTGAACCGATTTTGATGAATAGTGTTTTTACTTAGGAGCAGGACTTAGTGTATTAACCGTCTTTATTATATTAACCGACTTAGGTTAGTTCAAACTCAGCTTTTTTAAACGAACTTTTAAATACCACGCATGCCTTAACTCATCTATATTTAGAAAGAGTGTTAGAGCGGTTATATAGGAACGGAATGAAACTACTTACAAAAATGTGTTTGTTTATGACGAAGCAGGTCAAATATTTGGGTTTTGTTGTTTCTGATGAAGGTATTAAAGTGGGTCCTAAAAGTTCGAAGGTATATCAAACTTCCCCCGGCCAGAGAATATCACTGATTTCAGAGCTTCTTTAGGAACAGTTAATGGTCATCAATTTAAGCACTATGTTGGCACCTTTGTATAGGTTGTTAGGGAAGGGGATACCTTGGGAATGGGACAGTGAGTGTGAGGAGACTTTTAATAAAATTAAAAAGGTTATGACCCTAACAAACTTTGCGGCGGAGAAGCACTATTCGCAAATCGAGCGGGAGCTATAAATAGTGTTTTGCTTAGAAAAATTACACCCGTATTTTTATAAGGTCGACGCACGAACAAGTCATTAGTTATAAAATACCAAAAAAAAAACACCAAGTAGCATACTAGATCTTAATGAAAGCAAATTTAAAACATATATGAAGCGCGAATTGTGTAAACAAGCTTACTACAGAGTGATTGATTATCTTGAGGATAGGAATGCTTGACAGCGTGTAGGTTCGGCTCCACTGGACAATACTCAAATGTAGTCAGTACCTAGTTCAGATTCCGATAATAGGTAATTTAAACATGTCTGTTGTCGGCCAGGATTGAAATTACAAGGACTCATAGTTTAGCTTAGGGATTTAAGTAATAGTTGCTTAAAGCTCTAGTTAAGGTACGAGTTACACTTAATATACGCATCACAGATGCACATATAGAACAGAAGAATAGTTACGACTGATATCAGAATTATGTTTAATTAGTAGATACCTAAATACTTGTCATTTATGTACCTACGTAATAATTACCCGACTACGGCAAAGCCAAAAAGAGGGTTATGCTTTTGGCCGGCATGTATGTATTCTAGGTAGTAGTATTGTAAGTCTAAGCTTATGATGTTTCACCTACCGCCTGACGCAGGTGCTTACCGGACACGGCTTTCCGCGAGCGCCTCAAAGAGCCATCAGCCCACCACAGATAGGGCCCAAAAGGACTGATGCTGATACGGAGCAGCGGAAGACCTAACGGGTTGCCGAGGCTCCGGCTCAAAGTGCAGGAGTAGGAATGGGGTGGTTTTTAGTCAGTAAAAGAGTCTGACACTCTTCTTCTTCTCGCCTCACCCGAGCGAGAAAGGCCATTGGATGATTTTACCCCTCAAAAAGGCTATGAAATTAATGTGAAAATATGAAGACAGTCATATTAAAGATGCTTTTCATGCTTTTATTCAATCTTGTTTAAATATTACAATATTTACAAAAATGTGTTTTCATTTTAAATGCTTATCTAAAAGATAATATTACACAATAAAAAATTGCACGTCAATAATATTAAAGGCTTATAACCATTTCATGGCTTCACTTGACTCTGCTTGTAGCTAGTCATGCTACGCAATATTTGCACATTGTGTATCACAGCTGTATGTATGTGTGTGTGTGTGTGTGCTGGTGGTCCGCACTAGCACAGACTGGAGCGGCGGCAGCGTGTGCAGGCGCGGGAGCGCAGCGTCGCCTTGAGCGCCGCCAGCTGCTGCTTCAGGTACGACACCTCCACCGACAGTTCTACCTCGCGCAGCTTCCGCCGGTCGCGGCTCTTCTTCGCCGCCGCGTTGTTCTTCTCGCGCGTGCGTCGGTAGGCGTCGTCTTCCGCCACGGTGCCGGCTTGCGCTTGCGACCGCACAGCGCGACGCATGTTCGGATTGCTTCCGACTAAAGTGCCACCTTGATGATTTTTTATGGCAGCCATGGCAGCGTCAACGTAACGGCGATAATCTGGATCCTCAAATTCCAGCTCTGCAGTCGATTTGTCCTGTGCAGTGGCGGGTGGGCCAGGCGGGGGTGACGATGACGGCGTACTCAAAGAATGGTAGCCTACCAATGAACTACCACCTGAGGAAACTTCCACTTCTCCATGGCGTGGAGGCAGCGGCAGGTACCCTGGCCCTGTCGGGTATACCGGGTACGTCGACAGCGTCGGGTGTGCCGCCGACACAGGCACAGCTACAGATTGTGGCACGCGTGACACACTCAAATCCGACGACAGAGGTCCCACTACCTCTGTCGCCTGAGTCGTCTTATCATCCTCGACAGTGTTGACTTCTTCAAAATTGAATGGTCTCCAGATAGACATGATTGCACGGGCAAAGCTGACTAAGGAATGCCGTTCCCGAGGTGGCCGCTGGCCGGTCTAGTATACTCGAGGGGCGTGGTCGCGGGGAGCGCAAACGTCAGCCTATAGCGCCGCCCATTGGCTGTCCCGACATCGTGATTGTTCGTGCACCAACGTGTGATTTATTTGCAGCGAAATAAAAAGATGTGTATCGTGAATGTTTAAGATTTTGTGAGAAGATGGATAGCTGATGAATTAAGTAATTAGTTTTAATTATAAGTACCTATAAAAGCAAAAAGCATACATTAAGAAAGATATTTACATAGAGAGGAGTGGAAGGAGGGTAGGGAAGCCTTTGCCTTGCAGTGGGACGATCATGGCTGAAAATAATAAATAAATAAATAATAATCCAGCTGGGGCTGCAGACAAGCAGGGTGAAGCGAGTAGATAGACCTACAGCCTAAAGGTCAATGTACAGCCCGGCACGCCTCTAACCCAGCAATTTACTTGTCATTTAAATATGAACTTTAAATCGTATCATGTTATGATATAATTGCATAACATCAATATAAACAAGCTGTAAGCAAGCCGTTCGCGCGCCGACAGCGCGTTTACAGCTTTTTTGTATTGTTTCCTAAGCAATAAACGCCGCGCCGGAGCCGCGCTTGTTGAGTGTGTAATGATCTTATGAGTTACTGAACCCTGCTTGATCTTCAAATAAAGTTCGTCCTGAAAGATAGGAAGTAGGATGATGATTTATAATACGCTAAGGTCAGTAGTCACGACCTGTCAGCCATCAGCCCTCACGTCATCTTTTTCAGAAACCAGTTAATTGTGGTCTCGCTTTGTATGATCTGTTCGCACATGGAACGGTCGGTTCATACTGGTTTTTACACCCTGAAAGTGCTATGTAGGCTACACATCGGTGTCTGGTTCTGTAGCTCTCGTACTAATACCACGCTACCGCATTACATTCTTCCAGCAGTTGGATCCACTAACAGTTCCATTTTATTATAATGGGAATGCAAATTTCGCGAGATTGGAGCTCAAGCCAGTTCTCGTGGGGTTCGCATTTTTGTACGTGTTTATTTAAGTAATCATAAAATTATGATAAATCAGAAACATTAGGATTTTTTTCTCAGAAATTGGTACAAAACAATTGCCTACGTAGGCCTAAAACGCTTAATTTTTTTTAATGAATTTTAAGTCGTTTACTACTTCTGCTTTGATGTCATTATCAAATGACAAATGAAAGAAGCAACCAGACTTCTCTTCTACTATCAAACAAATATTCTTTAGGTACCTACTAAACCAAATCCCGTTCATCTCGTCAGTTGGACCGAGATAAATCTCATCAAAAATGGATGCGATTCAATCGAGATATAAGATATCTTATATCATTATAAAATGTTTTTGAACTTTAGACTTACAATTCTTATTGTATTTGGGTACCTGCTAAACTTGTGACATCGTTATCTTTATTTATATTAAACTCTGCAAAAGAATTTATATGTAAGTATATCATTAATCAATAACGACGTTTAATATATTTGTTTGTTAATGACTTTGTTTGTCACTTCACGTTTTGTTCTCTGCGCGAACGTGTTGAACTTTGTGCCAATTACCTAATAATCCCGAATCTAGCGTAAACAACTATTGTATCTACAGGTAATTATCTACTTAATCAAATAGAATAACTTATATTAGGTGTAAGTGAACATGGTAAGTACAGCGTTAGGTAATGACATTAATAGGTACATTCATAAGGATTGACAACATTTCCAAAATGATTTATCTATTCTGATTGGTTTGGGAAAAGATAGATTGTCAGTGGCAATCTCGATACTGTAACTAATCAAATCGAATAGGTTATTGTAGTCAAGTCAACATGTGTTATTTATACAAGGTACATAGAGTGCATTATTGTGTGTCGCCAGAAACCACCACGTGACGGACAATCGCAGCTTTAATTAGCTGCCCACACACTGACAGCCTCCACAAAGCTCGTGCCGCCGACACAGAGATGCGGGCGCACTGTTTTACAATATTACACGCAGCCTGTCATTTGTGTGACGTCACAACGTCTTTGTTTACTGCACTACATACTGATAAGCAATGAAGCACACAATACCTCACTGACCACCGGCCGGCAGCTTCAATTAGCACGTCTTTTGTTTAGTTAATGTTGTCTTCAACAATAATATTCTAATGTATTGTATTGTTAACACAAAGCTATAAAATCCTAGTACTTTAGAAACAGTTACGTCTTACAAATAAGTTATGGTTACCTGTTGCTATAGGAAATAATAA
This sequence comes from Spodoptera littoralis, assembly GCA_902850265.1. Lineage (NCBI taxonomy): Eukaryota > Metazoa > Arthropoda > Insecta > Lepidoptera > Noctuidae > Spodoptera > Spodoptera littoralis. Next base: position 14,593,533 of record LR824545.2, read on the forward strand.
CACGCGATGTTATTACTGGTCTTTTATATAAGTTCCTCTCAGGAAGCTACTAAAGGTACCTCAAAAAATTACAATTTCACAAAAAATATATTTTCATTTAAAATCTTGTCAAAACGAGACCATAATTATAACTCGCACAGTCCAAACGTAATTAGATCTCATACAGAGAATATCTAACCTTACATACCCAGCTCTAACTTAAGTGTAAAGTTAGTACTTATATATAATCTACATATCTTTCATCGAACAATGCTCCATTCACCCAAAGGTTGCCTGGTAGAGATCGCTATTAGTGATAAGGCCGCCTTTGTACCCTACTATTTTTTATTATAACTCTAATGTATGTATATTCCATTTATTTAAGGTGTACAATAAAGGTTATTATTATTATTTCTTGAACCGTTTATAATTCTCCCATCTTAGTGGGGTTCATAAAAAGCACGGGCCGAAGCCAAGTGCGGTTAATTAAATTGAATGTTATATCTATGTGTTTAAAAATTTTCGGGTTAGGCGACAAGTGTTTAAAATTACTGCCTTCTGAAGAAGGAGGTATGTTGACGGGCTAATATTTAACTCTTTAAGACTATTATGGAGAGTTTTTGGGATAACCCCCGTGGAGGATAAAATTATTGGAACAGTTTTGGTATGGGTAATCTTCCACTGAGTTTTTATTTCTATTGATAAGTCTGTATATTTTGCTATTTTTTCGGAGTGTGTGGTAGTTGTTATTATTTCCATATATTTATTTAAACTTTCTCTAAAATTACATTTTTAAATACTACAGTATAAAAATAATATTTAAAAATATAAAAATAGGAGCCGACCAGTAGTGGGAGCATGGTCCAAGCTACCGGTGGTTAGGGCTCCAGAGACAGAAACCTCCTCACAATGCGCGCCGTTTCAAGGAGAACTGCCTTCTGTATCAGGCCCTTGACCCAACTGCCTAACGCTAGCCTCCTAAGGTGGTTGTCGAGGCTATTAGGGATTAACCCATTGGCCGACACGACTATCGGCACAATGATAGCCGAATCTACATTCCACATGTCGACAACCTCGTGAGCCAAATCAAGATATTTGATTTGTTTATCTTTTTCAGCTTTCACGAGGTTCTCATCATGAGGAATAGTGATATCGATTATCATCGTGCGGCGCACTTGTCGGTCTATCACCACTATATCAGGTTTGTTGGCTATAATAGTCCTGTCAGTGATGATAGACCGGTCCCAGTACAACGTGATATGGTCATTTTCCAGAACTGGGTCGGGCACATACTTGTAGTACGGTACCTCAGACTCAACAAGTCGATACTGCAAAGCAAGTTGCTGATGGATAATAATCTTGGCTACTTGATTATGCCTATGCAAATATTCACTGTTAGCCAAACGACCACAACCAGAAATAATATGTCTAATGGATTCACCAGGACTATGACATGCCCGACATATGTCAACCGTCCCATCCTTAATTATATATTTCCGGTAGTTATTCGTAAGGATAACTTCGTCCATAATTGCACAGACAAATCCTTCAGTTTCTCCAAAGAGATTACTGAATCGTAGCCAAGATACGGACGCTAGAAAATCTACACTGGGCCCATGAAGGGCCCGGAAGAAGCGTCCGTGGAGCTCCTTGCTATGCCATACCTCCTTGCGATCATTGACGCTCAGTACCACAGGTTTGCGCCAGTTCTCTTTTGCCAAGGACAGCGGAGTGAATCCATTGTCCACCGCTGCTACTTCTCGATGCATACCCTCGTTGACTTTCAGGAAATATTCCCTGAGGCTGCACACCTCACGGTTGTGAAGGGTCTTAGCATTTAATAGGCCTCGACCACCACACTTCCGCGGGATGTACAACCTCATGACCGACGAACGAGGGTGATGCATGCGATTTGCAGTCAGCAGGGTCCGGACTCGTCTATCCAGGGTGTCAAGTTCAGTCTGTGTCCACTTGAGTATACCAAAAGAATACATTAGGACTGGCATGACCCAACCGTTAAAGGCTCGCACCTTGTTTCCGCCTGATAAGGAACTTTTTAGTACCTTATTCAGGCGGCCAAAGAAGCGCTCCTGTAGCGATTGCTTCATGGCCTCGAATTGTAACTTATAGGGATATCAAAAACATTAACTTAGAAAATTTCAAAGAGGCTCTGGACGCGATCGACTGGCGTGGGGTAATTTCTTCTCATGACGTGGACTATATGGTGTACTGTCTGACAAACAATTTACTGTGTCTGTTTGACACATTTGCACCTCGCAGGAGTGTTAAGATGAGGGATAGATCCTATCCGTGGATTACAGAAAACATTAAACTTATGATGAAACTACGAGACAAAGCCTATAGGGAATTCCGAATTAATAACACATTAACTCACAAAAAACAATACTACATGGATTTTAAGAGTCTAGTAACTAAATCAATTTACCTTGAAAAAGTAGCCTACTTCAAATCAAATATTAATAACAACATCAAACATCCGAAGAGGCTTTGGAAGAATTTAAAATCCACCTTGCTACCTCTAAAGTCTGATATTGAACTACCCGCACATTTCAATGACCCAAACAAAATAAATGATCATTTTTTGAATGTTCCCGGCGATACAATTACTACCCTGTCGACTTACACCTACTATGAATTTCATAGGTTCTCTGATTGCATCCTCTCCCTTAATACAACCGATGACATGAAGATTCTAAGGATAATAACCAGCATAAAATCAAATGCTGAAGGTTGTGACCAGATAGCACTGAATATGTTTTTGTTAACAATACCACAAACTTTGAATGTCCTGACGCGTATTATAAATGCCTCCATAGTAACGGCAACTTTTCCGGCCGCCTGGAAATTAGCTAAGGTACGTCCTCTACCCAAAGTAAACAATCCTGGCGATCTTAAAGATTTAAGGCCTATTAGCATTCTACCCTTAATGTCTAAGGTCTTGGAAAGGGTGGTAAACGAACAGGTCTCCAAATTTATAGAGGACAGCAGTGTTCTGCCGGATGCGCAATCTGGTTTTAGGAGGGGGCGTAGTACGGCCACGGCTTTGTTGGACGTCACTGACAATATACTGGCTGCGCAGGATGAGGGTTTGTGCACTATATTGGTCCTGCTGGATTTCTCGAGGGCATTTGATGCTATCAATTTATCTCTATTACTCTCTAAAATGGCGTACTACGGATTTGATATACCAACAATTAAATGGTTCGATAGTTACCTCAGCAACCGTGCGCAGCAGGTTGAATTTCGCGATGCTAATGGATCTTTCTTGGCTTCCGAGGTGAAACCTGTGACGAAGGGAGTTCCCCAAGGATCCATTTTAGGGCCTACCCTATTCCTATTATATTGTGCTGACATCATCAATATAATAAAAACATGCAAATATCATATCTACGCTGACGATATACAGATTTACTTGTCCTTTAGACCGGAAGAATACGCGAGTGCTGTAAATTCAATTAATGAGGACCTCGACAGGATAGTGAACTGGTCAAGCAGTAACTGCCTCATCTTAAATCCATCCAAAACAAAATTTATGCTTTTCGGAACAAAGACGCAACTTTACAAGACTCCTAGTAATATTAACGTTCTCTTGAGGGGTCAAATCATTGAGCGTGTCTATGAAGCGCGAAATTTGGGTCTGATAATGGATCAAGGTCTTAGGTTTGAGTCCCACATCTCTAACTGCGTCAGAAACTGTTTTTACCGCTTGAAGATACTTTACAGAATGCGCCCGTATCTAAGCGAGGAGTTGCGTGTGCGGCTGGTTGAGTCGTTGGTTCTATCCAAGCTAAACTACGCTGACGCGGTTATTGGACCTAGACTGTTTTCACGCACTGAGCGATTGATACAGAGGGTTCAGAACGCCTGCGCGCGTTTTTGTTTTAAAATTCCACCTAGGAGTCACATAACACCTTACTTAAACAAGTACAATCTTCTAATAATGAAGTCCCGACGTAAGCTCCACCTGGCATGTCTCCTCTTTGGTGTGATTAAGTACAAGTGTCCAGCATACCTCTACTCGAAGCTCTCATGGGTGAATGCTCATCGGCAGCGGGAGGGTAGGCGGTGTGCACAACAGCTGGCTATACCGCAACACAAATCGGCTGCTTTTCGGGGTAGTTTCCGATATGCAGCTTCTAAGTGCTGGAACAACATACCTCCGCCAATCAGGAACCTGCAAAGCACTTTCACTTTTAAAAGAAAACTCAAGGAGTTTATTATTAACTCTCAAATTGAGAGTGAATCTATTAATATTGACATTTCGTTTATTTAATCTGACATTTATCCTTCTTTTTATTTTATTCATAATTGGGTACACAAATTATGTTAGTCACATTTTCATATTTATTTATTTTTATAATTATAATTATTTATTGCTTTCATTATTAATGTAACGTAGGATATCTCACATACTCACCCTCGAGCCCCTTGTTGTTGCGTCAGTGCTGGCGAAGTGTCGACCTGCTCGCTGTAACCTCTCGCAATGAGTGTCGGGCTGCGCGATAGCTTCACGACCACAACCTACCCACATTTTTAATTGTCGTGATATATGTGGTTTATAATGTTTTTATTTTCTTCTCTTCGGTGACGGTACACGTAGCACTAGTTTATGTATGTATACTTATTTTTTATTTATTTATTTATTTATCGCACAATGTGCACACACAGAGGTCTGTGTTTAAATAATATCTTCCTTTTCTTTTATTGTTTTAACATGAGTTATGTATTCCATTATTTTCCTTTAAATAATTTTTCGTTGCCTCCGTCCGTGCGTCACTGCAGGGGTGCCAACTGAAAACCAGTGTTGGGTACTTACTGTGCCCAGCTTATGCTGAGTTGGCGGGCCCTTTCGTCGTGGACATGCTGCCACCCGGTCTCTTTTTATTTTGCTTTTTTTTTATATAACGTTTTTTTTTTTTTTTGTTTTATTGTTTTTTTTTTTTTTTGTTATTTTATGTTTTTTATATTGTTTTATTTTCGGTGGTCCATGTCTGACGACGAATAAATTTATTTTTCTTTCTTTCTTTCTTTCTTTCTTTCATGTCCGGTCCATTAATGCCTAATCCTTCTGACATACCCAGGTACTTGTATGTATCGTTTGCGGAGAGTGATCTCAGTTTTGTGAAATCTGAGAGTTCTAGTCCCTCAGATTCCACAATCCCTCCTCGCTTTACATGCATGACCGCACACTTGTCTACTCCAAACTCCATTCTGATGGAACTACTAAATTTTTCAGTTATATTCAGTAGTTCCATCAGTTGTTTCTTGTTTGGAGCAAACAACTTGAGGTCATCCATGTAAAGTAAGTGGGATATAACTAGACCCCTTCTCCGCAAAGGATAGCCTAGCCCTGAATCCTCCAGTAGAGTACTTAGAGGATTCAAGGCCAAGCAGAACCATAGTGGGCTCAGGCTGTCACCCTGGAATATTCCTCGTACTATCCTTACAGGTTCTTCATTCCCTTGGATTTGTTTACATCCCGGATAGCAAAGCACGGTGCTCCACTGCCTCATACATGACTCCAAGAAGGCGCGTAAACTTGCATGTATTTTATACAACTCCAGCACCTTCAGGAGCCATGTATGTGGCACAGAATCATATGCTTTTTTATAGTCTATCCAGCATGTAGACAAATCTTTTCGGGACCGACGAACCTGTTGGCTAACAACCATATCAATGAGGAGTAGCTCCTTAGTTCCACGAGACCCCTCCCTACATCCATTTTGAGATACCGACATGATGGAATTTTTTTTAATATGTTTTGTTATTTTTGTCCTCAAAATGGATGTAAGAAGTTTATAGACCGTTGGTAGACATGTAATTGGTCTATAATTTTTGGGCTCAGTGGAACTACCTGATTTATGGAGCAAGTGGGTAACTCCTGTTGTTAGAAATTGTGGTAACGACCCAGTTTCCAAAGCTGCCTGGAAGTGTAATGCTAAGCGAACGTGTGAACTCTTGAGCCATTTAATCCAGAAATTGTGCAGTCCGTCCGGCCCCGGTGATTTCCAATTCGGGACCGAACAGGCTGCACTGGCTACATCAGAGGAGGTGATTACTACCTCCTCCATCTCTGGTATAGTCTCACACCTTCGCTTAACATCAAACATCCAGTCACCTTCTGTGTGGCTGACAGGCACCGACCAGATGTTGCGCCAAAATGTGTTAGTGGCATCATCATCCGGTCGCCTCCCGTCAACCACATCTTGGTTGGATCGTTCCCAATCTCTGTATACCCACCTCTGATCTCTTTGGAACATGCGATTCTGAGTATAGCGCTCCACTCTTTTTTTGTACCTTCTGATACGGTTTGCCCATGCATAAACTTTCTGCTTCAGGAAGTCGATGCGTTCTGTAACACGTGATAAGTTCATGAGGACTGATTTCAGTCCCCACAAATGCACTTCTTACAAAGCGCATCACTCTAGGGCGAGTATTGCCCTCCCTGAAGCAGGATAGTTTGCCAATGAGTACCCTGGCCTCACTGATACGACGCTCTATCCTGCACTGCCAGGCAGGTACTGCTGGTTTTGGTCGGACTGCTGCGTCAAGATTTGGGAATCTGACGTTAGCCACTCGACAAGCAGCAACTGCCCCACAGTACAAGATTGAGTGTGTATCATAGAGGTTTTCGCTACTCTCAAAATATTTTTTAAGTAGCGAATCCAAGGCGCTCACCAGCGCCCTATTTTTTCTACACATGGGCAAACGTGGTAACTTTGGTCTTAAATTACTAGGAGCAAGTCTGTACTCACGAACCGCATCCTCCAAAGCACTCCTCAGACGTTCATTGCACTGAGTACTCACTTGTTCAACCCTGTCGTCCTCCACTCCAACGATAGGAGTGGTCAATGTCACACATTGTGACACTACAGGTGTCTGTGCCACCAATTGTGGTGGTGCGGGGACGACACGGTTGCGCAGTGCGTCAAGGCGTAGCCGATCAAGCGTAGTCTCATCCAATCTGCAATTGCGTTGGATGACCCGCACTTGATCCGAGAGTCGTTGGGCCGAGACGTTGACAGATGGCTCAAGCACCTGAAACATAGACAGCATCCTTTCACGGTACGCCGTGAGGTTAGTTCCTCCCTCTGTAGCACCGTAGTATGCGCGCATGACGTTCTCGTTTATACTTTGAGTCCATTTCATGCGCCGCACACAACCACCGGTAGCGGGGACCCGTCCCAGGGCCTGATGGCCCCTGGTTCCCAAGCCAGTCGGTGGCCGGCCTCTCCCCGGCCGACGTACAGGTGGTGGCGACGTAGGTGGGGAGAAATAGTCGTCGCTCGAGCTCGACGCAACTGCAGTCACCGGCGTTCCATCGGAGCGGGGTTCCGGCGATGGCGAGGCGGAGCTGAGCGACGAGTCCGGAGGTGGTGGGGGTGCGCCTTGTTTGCTTCTGGCTCTCGTCAACATTGTTAATCGTTTTGCTTTAGTATATTTATTTTTGAAGTTATTGATTCTGTCATTGTCATTTTCATTTTTAATATTTTCTTCTTAGTTTGCAGTATTGTAAAATTATGGCGTATTATTATAAAACAAAAAGGTTTTTCTATTGTTGATAAATATTAGAAGAAACGAAAACAGAATGGAATATGTATAAATTATTTATATAAAAACAGAGTAAAATTTTCACAAGTTGACGTTTGTAGTGTTGCCAGGAATGTTATTATTATTATGTATGTCTTTACCATTCACGGGACCACAGGGTCCCGGTCATTTGGGAGGCGTACGAGGGGCCGAAGCCAACTGCGCAGAGGCCCTTTAGACAACTATAATATAAATGTAATGGACACACAAACCGGCGACTATCCCTGTATGCACTATGGAAATGCACCCAAGGACAGTCCCCGGTTAGTGTAGGACTATTGTGAATAATGGAAAAAAAAGGTAGGGCTATGGATGGGTTGTTGTGGACTGGTAAATTGGGAACTATGGATGACTATGACACCTGCCGAAACAATGTAATTTTTACACGTAAAAATGGCAGGCGGAGACTCGCCAACTCACCGACCGGGCCCCGGGAATGGCTGCTAGATATAGCAACAGAGGGGCAACGAGAATGTGAGTGGCTGAAGGGTTAAGAAACTACCACCGCTTTCTACTCAGATCATCTGCTCCAGCCGAAGCCTCCTGCATCCCTGGCCCACTCGCGACTTACGAATAGTTTCATACCCTCCGAGCAGGTTCACTGCTCTCGCGACTCCACTCTGGACGGCCAATGAAGGCAAGCCAGAGGTGGGAGACCTGTTCCTTGTCATCTTTCACTCCAGCCAGCCAATTAAGGCAAGCCGGAGAAGAAGGAACGGTGACTTCTCCCTGGAGCACTCGGGATGATGGTAGCCCGCGGGATCGCTAATGCCCGTCACCTCGCCTCAAGGTGCCCTGCGGGCTTTATTATTATTATTATTATATCTGTGGATTTGCGCTAAGTTGCGGCGATATACTACGGCCGTAGCTCGTAGCGCATTGCGTAGCACGTGTCTACGTGCAGTCGTAGCGCATTGCGTAGCACGTGTCTACGTGCTGTCGTAGCGAGCGTAGCAGACTTCTTCCCCTAAATTTCATAGGTTGGTAGCCTGCCATTTTCTTCAGTAAGTACCCTGTACTTTGATAATTGTAATGATCATCGCGACATTTATTTAGATATGAATTAAATCTAAAGTAAAGCTTTTTAGATAGTTACTTTAATTGGTCTACTATTGACTTCATATTCCAAAATTTTGTTTATCTGATATAATTCAAACCCAAACCGGCCGTACAGTTACTCTAGCTTCATACTCACAAACGTTTTGCAATACTTCATATTTGGTGTAAAAAGTGGCATTGTGTAATGAAAGCGACAGATCCTATTCACCGGACCACCGTGACATCATAATCGCAGTAAAGAGTTACATACACAATGCGACTGCCGGACGACAGTTGCGACATTAGTGTCGCCTGGCCGGCTCCAATGGGCCGTGTGTCGTGGACATGCGCATGAGTGGCGTGCTGAGATGCCGCGGAAATGATTTCAATGTATATTGTTATTGATATAACAGGGCGGACTGTCTGTCCCTCGGTAATTGAAATATTTCGACCTTTTTTACTTTGTATTATATAAGTAGTATCCGAGAAACATTTAACTGCAAGTTCTCATGCCGAAATATCGGTAGATAGTGACTAGACTTTGTACTAATAATGGATGTCTATGTAGCTTGGTAGCTGCTCACCCTAAAGTATTTAACCTTCATGCTATTAAATTAATAAAAGAATAAGTATTTTTGTCAAAGACGCTATAATCATAAATCGTCAAAAGAATGAATATGTTATTAATTAATGATCGTTTAATATATTTGTTTGTTAATGATTTTGTTTGTCACTTCACGTTTTGTTCTGTGCGCGAATGTGTTGAACTTTGTGTCAATTACCGCGAACTGGCAATAATCCCACATCTAGCGTAAACAACTATTGTGCACACACACTATAGTACACATTAAGTAATGCAAATCATTTGAAAATTAGCACATCTTTGCTAATTGCGTATCCGGAACAAATATTTAATTTTATAAAGAGGGCTTTTGTTGTGCTTACGATGGTATTTTTTTTGAACTGAGTAATTATAAACCTCTATGCGTTATGTAGTTTAATCTTCATATCATCATGCCTACATTTAGAGGGACCTATGTCACTGGATGTTCTCAATAATTAAAGTACTGAACGTTATAAATGTATTCCATAGCTGTCACTATCCGATATTATTTCCCTCTATGGCTATCATCCACAGAATAGTGCAAGCGTAACATATGTCTGTGTGTGGTGAGCCACGAATACAGGCTGAATACAGGCGGCCAGTGAACAGTCCCAGCAGTAGTCCCGGATGTAGGTTCATCAATCTGTAGCACAATGTGTCGCCTGCGCACGTCGCCCACCGCTGGACAACATGATCGATCGATGCGTCGGTAGCTGTACAGCGGGAGTTGTGCAGTTGTGTGTCATTAGTTGTGTTTCCGGTATACTGTACCCAGCCACAATGTCGTTGCGAATTAATGGCCGATATACAGAATTAGACACATCGAGCTAGCACTACTGCCACTACTGCTGACTGTGAACTTGATGTGAATAAATATGTTTACCCACTGCATTAACATTTTTATCTACAGAATAATCTGAATAGGTATGCTTAAGTACACAGGTACTCAGGTAGTTACTTCTATGCACGCCTAAATAAATGTCGTGGGTCTTAAATATTGAACTGCAACGGTGTGGACAAAATACCAGAAAGATACACATACTTTTTCTATTAATTTTTAATTTAACACAAAGAAAGGATATAACGGCAAAGTAAGTCGCTCTTATCCCAAACATTACTTAGACGGCGCGGCAACCCTTCGCAAGGGGTGTCGCAATCATTGACAGCACGCTGACAACCTCGGGCGAACCAATATTAAACCATTAACTAAAGACAGCCTAAAACAAACTTTATAGTAATATCCACAAGGCTGAAGTGGTATGACCACAGTTGGGCTGATGTTGATTTACTCGCCAATGTGATGTATTATTATAGCAATGTGTGCAGCTCACACGGCGCGCCGCCCGGCGCCACTCGCGGGCTCGTAACGTGTGAGGACAAAATGTCACCACCTTACTTGTATGTACGTACTTAAGTATGTATGCATATCATTTGTAAGAGATTGTACACGAGATTACTTGACCACGCTTACAATCACTCGACTAACGACGACACATAAACTACTTCTCAAGGTTTGTGAATTCTTTGTGAATGAAAATACTCAAAGATTGTTGACAAACAAACAATAATTGTCAGTTTGTAACGTATTGTTTAAGTGGTCCGGTATTACCAACTCCAAAGTGAAAGCAATATTTCTGTATCCATAATAACAGAATACATTTTTGAAAAGCAATAAAATGTAACTCGTTAAGGAGCTTATAGCAGTAAACATTCGTAAAGGATTAACTCGAGGTGTAAAACAATTGACGGTGCGCAGCTTGTGAACTGAGCGAGGACACAATGCAGCAACGAGGAATTATTGCTATTGTATGTATTGTGAACTCGTTCTGGTACCGTCGACATTTTCTAACTGTACCTACTTACCGTGGTAATTGAGCCTGGCTGAAACCATCTGTTGTTCAAATTATTCCGCGGCTGCAGATTTTTTAAATACTGTACGCGGTACGACTGTACGCGTCATTATAAAAGGGACAGCCCCGTTCAAAACGAGACGTCTGGTCACGTGACTATATAACTACGGAATGAGTAAATAAGCACAGTTCCACTGTCACAAAAAATGTAGGCGCCTGCGTACAAACGGCAATAAACCTCGTAAGATCGGACCAATCCCGCGCCTCGCGTCCCGCGCGCATTGTGCAAGCCGCCATGACACCTCCCGGTCCGCGCAATGAGTAGGTATACAGCGCTACACAGCTGCATATCTTGTGCAACCAATGCACGCCGCGATCACATATTTATATTATTTACTTATCTGGCTACATTGCTATGTAACGGAGCATACTGACAAATACATTATTTGCGGGTGACCTGACCGGATGGTAAATGGTACCTATATCATCGCATCGTATTACGTAATATCGAATCTTAAGATCCAAATAAAGTATATTTCTTTATATTCTCCTGTCACGTTGCACGGGGTGCTGCAGTAATTGAGTGAGGGTGCTCCCCTAACCAGCGCAATACATAACCCCTTGCGTGTGTCGGCGGTGGGGCGCGCGGAGTGTTGAGTATTGATCCACTGATTCATGCAACAATTTCAGTGAATTATTTATATTAATTATTTATACTTCTAGGTATTTCATTAGATTACCTAGATGACATAAATGTACGACATTAAATTTTTCTAACGTCTCGTTGGAGAAATTTGTAAAATTTTGTTTCGGGTAAAATGTTATTGGATTTTGTCCTTGACTTCAAAGAACAAGGAGGTTGAAGTTGTTTTTTTTATTAAACATATCTACAGTTATTCTTAAAAATTGTCAGTGGTAGCACGGTGTCAGGAATTATGCTGGATATATGGCTATATATTCATCCCCTTTTACATGGGACTCATAACATAAGTGGTGTAAATTGAGCATAGTTCATTGTAAATACAGTGGCATTATGGGCCATGATATAATTATATTTCTATCAACCCATTCGAGGATAAAGGGCGTGATGGTATAAAAAAACTCCGTGCAGGAATCGAACCCGCCGCATGTTGCAGTCCATGCAGTCAGTACCTACATCTAACATTTTGAAGGTGAACTAGGGAGTTCTGAAACAGACCAAAACTAAAAAGTTGTTGGTAAATATAAATAGATTTTAATTATACACTTTCTTATCTTGTCTAACTTTAGTCCAGACTGGATTTGTCTTCTCTGTTAGCTCGTCTACCTATTTTATTCATTCAATGGATATTAGGCGTATGATTTATTTATTTATGACGACGCCAGCACACTTTAGTACCTACTTCTGAAGTAATGAAATGGGACTTCGAACCCACTACTATCTTTATAAATATCGTGGAAGGGACACGGTTCCAGTCAGTTGCTATCTTTTGTGTAGTACCTAACAGAGTTTAAGAGTAACAGGAAGTATCAAATTGTTCAATTTCCTATTAATTTTTGTTCACCTTGCTCCAAACTTTACGATATGGATCAAACAGCTAAGTTTACTGACAGGGTGACTGATGTAGGACATTTTGAAGTTGCCTGAATACCGTCCACCGACAATGACATGATTGGTTGGATACAAATTAAAGTTAGGACTTTACATTGTTTGACGAAGATTCAAATAAAAGTTTGTGTTTGTGTGAACTTCAATTTAATAAATATACTACTTGTGTACACGAGGAGATATAGTTACACGTTATAACTTATTATACTTATACCTAAGTATGCGAACAATAAATAGGAATACACAAAAATAATGGTTTATACGTAAAATGCAAATTCTAATCACATATCACAAATTATTTTTACAAAAACTATACCATTCTACAAAACAATCGCATTCACCCGTCATTCATCACAATAACCTATGTATTTAGTATCACTATTTACACACATATACATCTATTTATCGTCTTGTTTCCGACAATCACAGGCACCGAAATGCACATAAACTTTCATAAATTGCACACACTTGCCAAGTGGAGTGACTTCTGCAGTCAGCAGTCAGCAGTCGCACGGCTGCCGGCAGTGGCAGCACAGTCCAGTTGCCAAAGTAGCCTTCAGCTCAGCCACTTTCTTCTTCAAGAAGGCGGTCTGCAGCGCGAGCTTCAGCTCTCTCAGCTTCCGTCGGTCGCGGCTCGCCTTCGCCGCGATATTATTCCTCTCCCTTTGTTTTCTGTAACTATCATCAGCCGAGTGGCTACCCTGTACAGCCCTTCTCATTTTAGGATTGTTCCCTAATAATGAGCCGCCATTTTTGGCGGCCATCGCTCTCAAGGCATCGTCCTCAAAAATTTGATACTCTCTATCATCTGACAAAGATTCTGTATCGCAATCAATGTTCGCTGACTTATCAGTTGAGTGACCACTGTCATTAGATAGCGGGCGGGGAAGCGACACGTATTGTACTTGTTCCATGCCTGGATAACTGTACAAGCTAACGTCCGGGTTAACCGTCTGTCGATAAGCCCCTTGGTATATCGCCGGTATAGATATTGGTTGTGTAGGAGCACTCAGTGCCTGCAACGCAGTAATTTCCTTCACCTTCACTGCAGGCCTCGATAGATCAAGGGCCTGTTCTTGAGTTTCACAGTACGGCTTCCACATAGAATTCATCTTTACTCGGAGGAGTTATCTGGTAGTTGACTGTTTGACGTAGAAATCACGAATGATCACTGTCGCTCGGTTCTGGCGGACGACCGAGCGGCGTTTCAAAGGGGTGGGGCCTAACTGACCACGCTCAGTGGAAGGGGTGTAGGCAGGTAGCTGCGCTAACGGACTGAGCTCAAAATGATTTATATTGTAAAGGGGTAACTGAGTATTGTGAATGAAAACTTATTGCGGTAATAAATGTAAGAAGACGGTTATATTTTATTTTGTTCAAACCGTTCTATAAATGATTGTCCCAGGTCAACTAGCTGCTATAATAGCAATTTTGTTTAATTTTAACTGTCATTTTTCAAATTATGTCATCATTTGAAATTGTACAAGTTTTACTTAGAAACTTGACTAAGTAAGTACCTAATTTTAGTATAAATATCCTATGATAGTAAATAATATAATACCTGCAGACCTGCATAGATTGTGTATATATATTACACATTATACCCACAAACAGAGAGGTTTTACTTTTTTGTAGATATCAAGTAGTAACCTAGGTAAGCTTATGTATGCATGGTATTTTTTAAAAGATAAAATTTGGATTCGCCGAAATGAAATGACTCTTGGCGTAAATTTTGAAATCAATGCAAGTTCCTTTTTAACTGTTAAGTTCAATAATACTGTAACGCCGATAATATTTATAAGTGTTTATATTTTCCAACTACAGCCAAAGTTGAGGGACAACCATTGTGGCAGCTAGCTATCAATATTCTCACGTGAAACTGTGTGTAACGTGTGCAACAACACGGCGCGTGTCGCGGTCGCCCGGGGACAATGTGAGTGTTTGTCTGTCAAAGGATTCTTGTTGTTTTTACGCAGGCGACCATCCTACTGGCCGACTCTCACACAAATTAGAATAACTCGTCATTATTAGCTCATCGTGGCGGCATCGTCACTCAGGTTTTCTTCAATTAGGCAACTTTACATCAGTATACTATTATGTAAGTAGATACATCTTCTTACTAGCAATGTTTGTTGCACCAAATTAATATTACTATAGAATACTTCATTGTAAATATTAGTTAAGCCCGCCAGCTCGGTCCCTAGCACGGAGTAAATAGGTAAGTAACGGTATATTCATTGTTCTAAAGAAAGTTTTATTTCGCAAACTTGCAAACCATCGCATTGTTTCTGAGTGCCAGACAGAAAGGGTTGTTCTTTGAAACTGTAACACAATGCGGATTATACAATTTGCATGTTATCTCCGTCGTGGGGCTCCTTCCAAGAACCCTGACTTGCACTAATTACGAAATAAGTACCGTTTGCCATCTTTATACAAGTGTACATTGCAGGGACGTGCGAAACAATCAATTTTTAAATAAAATAAACTTGAAATATTGTCATGATCGTTGTCAAGATCTTTAGACTAGTGACGAGTGACAATAGGCTCCATTTATGTGGGCACCGAAGTGGAATATTCTTTTAACTATTGCGTCTACTGTTTAGCTAGCCTATAGCGAGACTCAGTTAACCCGCAAACAAGTTGCTACCTTATCTCAGTATAAACAACGTTCAATTTGTAAGTGTAGTCTCATGCAGTGTTGGTGGTCTGCTGCTTCAAAGCTCTGTCTCTGTAGTTGTACAATCCCAGAGACCACCGGCAGTATCGGCACTCTGTCCCCGGCGACACAATGTACAAAGAAAGTAGTTTTAAACTAATCCTATGAAAAAAAAAAAAAAAAAAAAAAAATTGAAAATAAAAATTGACTAGATGTATTATAATTAAAAAACTGTATGACAAGGGCACGGACCTAGAGTCCGTGGAGAAATAATTTATAATATTAAAAAAAAAAAAAAAAAAAAACTAATCCTATGATTCAAGATGATCCGACTGTCACTAAACCAAAACCTTTTCAAATTGTTTAACCGAGAGATTGAATTTGATTTGCAACATGGGCAGTTGGCACGGAAATGCGGAATTATTTATTTGCACTGTTTGTAAGTAGTTATGACTAACTGTTACGTTTTTGTTATAGTATGTAGATGCATGTTTTTAAAATCCTTAATTTGATTGATTTTCAAACACAAGTGACAAGCTTGTCATTAGTTCTATACAAAATTGAGGGTTCGCACATTCGCGTTCTTTGTAATATATCGACGGCAGGCGATTGTTAAAGGAATTTTTTATGCAATAATAATTCTAATATACAAAATACGTAAACTGCGTTAAATAAGATGTTGTGCGTTGATGTATGAACGCATTGCGGGCGTATATAGGAACTCACGCTAACTGTCAAGTATAGCGGACTATCAACATCTGCATCACAGTGCAGCTGCGAGTGAGTCATGCAAAACTCGACCCAATTCCTCAGCACCCAACTTATATATTTGCATGATCCGTCGGAGTATCTACAATAATATTTGCAAGGGTTTTGTCGCGCGCCTGTCATTTGGATGAGAACCCTTCCGCGTGGACACGGATTAAGTCTCCTGGGATCGGTACGGTTCGCAGAAACAAAGATATTGTGTTACGTTTCGGGCAAGATAACTGTACTTTTGTTTCTGAGTGTTTGAGTTAGTGATTACCAATTGATATTGTTGGCTGAGCAAGACTCGCAACACTGTAACACCATAACTATACTCCTTGTGGTAATATTGAAAGAGATGGAACCTACACACGCTACTACTTATTCTGCCAACCACACACGTCACATGAGTAGTGCGAAGGGTCGCAATGAGTCAGCAGCTCCCGCGATGACCGCAACACCGACCGGTCCCTGACGTCGACCGCTCCATTCACACTTGCGTGCATTGTACCGTTGTCATGCTTGCATGACTTGATGTTTCTATTTACTCAACTCTCTGATTCTATCGCTTTTAAATGTGACTGAAATTGTATGAAATACTAACTTGATAAGAATTTGTGAAGGATCAATTTGTTTATGACAAAAGAGTGGGAGTTCAATGGTCTCCATAGCATACACACCGGCGATGAATTGTATTAAAGTAGCGGATAGTCGCTGAGTGCCTGACTGTGTCCCGTCTCCTGTCATAACTTGAAACTTTTTATTATTAAACTCCTTAGTTTTACTTTAGTTTCTAATCGTTAGATTTTGTTTTATAATTTGTCTAATTAATTAGATTTTACTTATTGATAATTTAACAATTGTGCTGATTGTTACCCTGTATTCGCTCCAGGCTGCTTTTGAAGTCATTGAATCAATGTGAGCATGGAGTTTGTATCTGGCCACTGGTAACTCGTTGGACGTCATACTACAACGAAGATAATAAAAATGAGAGCCAAGAAATACCTACCCTTGTTTACCTCATTTAGCATTTCCTCTGCAGAACATCAGCTTGTATCGATACGAGCGTCTCCATGGAATCACTAACGTTGTCAACGACAACTCGTTGTGACTGAACCCATATTTCTTTTAAGAACTAATTTTAGGTACTTACCTACGCCCCCAAATGTTGCTTACTAGATGCATTTTTAAATAAATGTAAAGATAATATCAAAGTATTATCATCTTTTACAATATCAAGATATTGAATATTTATAACAAACGCATTACTGAAGCAAATCATAACAGATCCTTCTGCGAAAAATATGTATTTTGTATGAAAAGCAAACAGACGCTGTGTAGTCGTCGCGAGGGATTAGCGTTTGATATATTCCTGTTATTTGTTACAACTGAGCTTTGTCAAGTGGATGAATGACAATTGCCAAAGGCTTTTTTTTTTTTTTTTTTTTTAAGGGGGAAAATCATCGAATGACTGCCCCCCCTGGGAGGCGGGAGGGAGTGTCAGACTCTTACTGACTAAAAACCACCCCGTTCCTTCTCCTGCACGTCGAGCCGGAGCCCCGGTTACCCGTTAGGTTCTCCGCGACTCCGAATCGGCATCGGCCCTATTGGACCCCATCTGTGGTGGTCTGATGGCTCTTTGAGGCGCGCGCGGAACGCGACGCGCCGTACGCTCGGGTCTGTTTCTGGTCGGACGGGGAGCCACCCATGCTCGCCGTCCGCAGGCCCGCGCTTACGGTGGCCGGAGATCGTCCCGCGATCCCCGACGCCCGGTGTGTCCTTCGCGATGGCTGGGTTGCGAGGAGGCAGCGCTTCGCTGCCTCACGCGTCCCGCCTCCTCCTTAGCTAGCATGACTGCTTCGCAAAAGGAGGAGACGGCATCCCAATCCCCCTCGCTCCGCATCATGGCCTGCACTAGGCCCGGACGCGAGAGGTCGCCATCGCCGATCACTTCCCTGAGGGCACGGCGGTGCTCAGCCCACGAAGGGCATTCCCCACGTGTGTTCCACCGTGTCCTCAGGGCGGTCCTCGCAGTGATGACACCCGGGCGTTTCCTCCCGCCCCATCAGACACAGGTACCTCCCGAAACTGCCATGTCCGGTGAGGACCTGCGTCAGGCGGTAGGTGAGGACGCCGTAGCGTCTCTCAAGCCACTCCTCAAAGAGGGGACTTACCGCTGCAATGGCAGGAGCCCAGCCCTCGGTTGCGACAGTCGTTGCTGCCATTCCGCCATGAGATCGCGCCGGAGCTCATCCCGCCACGCACTTATCTGGCGCGGCAGCGGAGTTTCGCCCCGGCGACGTGCCTCCGCGCGCATGCTGTGCACGCGCGCGAGCACCTTCGCCTCCAGATCCCACGGCGGTAATCCGGCAAGGAGGTTCGCCGACTCCCCAGAGATCGTGCGGTATCCGCGGATCATTCGGATCGCCATGACCCTCTGTGCCATGAGCAGCGTCCGAGCGGGACGCCGCAACAGTTAGGCGCCCAAACAGGGGCGCCGTAGAGGGCCATGGACCGCACGACCCCGGCGTATAACCTCCGGCAGGAGGCGTTTGGCCCCCCGAGGTTGGGGAGGATGCGTTTAAACGCAGCCCCCTCTCCAACTTTGGAGCCAAACGTCGGAAGTGTTCTATGAAGTTCCACCGACTGTCGAGGACGAGTCCTAGGTACTTCATCGTCGTCTCGACGCCGATGGTAACTCCTCCCGCCGTTATTTGGGACCCACCCGGAGGTGGCGCGTTCCCGCGGCCATGAAAACACATGGCCTCGGACTTGTGGAGCGCCACCTCGAGTCCCAACTGCCGGATTCTCTCAACGACTGTCGCAACCGCTGTCGCCATTAAGTCGGCCGCCGCCTGGTGTGACCTCCCGTGCGCCCACCAGCGTATCGTCGGCGTAGCATATAGTGCTAACGCCGTTCGGGAGGTCGGTGCGCAGCACCCAGTCATAGCCGATGTTCCACAGGAGCGGCCCCAGAACCGAACCCTGTGGAACACCGCGTGACATCTCTCGCCGGTTCCACTCGCCCCGGTGACCGGGGTAGCTGACGGACCTGTCCGTCAGGTAAGCCTCGATTACACGACGGAGGTAGGTAGGCACCCGATGATATCGGAGTGCCTCCAAGATGCAGCTCCAGGGCAGGGAGTTGAAGGCGTTGGCGATGTCCAGAGACACCGCCACTACGACCTTACCCCTGGACACTGCAGTCCCCGTCGTGAGGTCTCTAACGCGCATGATGGCGTCCACCGTGGAGCGCCCTCTGCGGAAGCCGAACTGGCCGTCCGACAAGTCCGGCCCAATGTCCGTCAGGTGCGCGACGAGGCGGTTCGAAATGATTCTTTCGAAGACTTTCCCCACCTCGTCGAGCACACTATGGGCCGGTACGCGGACGGAGAGTCCGCAGGGCGCCCCGTCTTCCGCACGAGGACCAGTTTTCCCGCTTTCCAGAGAAGCGGGAACTGGCCTCTCTCCAGACATGCGCTGTAGAGACCAATCAATCGAGGCCCGAGAGCCTCTGAGGCCAGGACCCATGCCTTGCCATGCAGGCCGTCGGGTCCTGGGGCGGTGTTCTTGGCGCCCATCCGGCGCACCGCCGCTCTCAATTCTGCCTCGGTCACCTCTGGGACGATGTCGTCGTCGTCGTCGCTGTAGCCCGCGTCGGGCACCGCAGGGGGCGGAGTCATATACGGAGGGGTGAACCCCTCCACAGTCGAGGGAACAGGGCCAATCACCTCCTCCAAGACTTCTTGCCGGAGACTCTGGTGAGCGGGGAGCCCAGCGCGGAGCTTGTCGCGTACCATCCGGTACGGGCGTCCCCACGGATCTCTATCAGAGTCCCCAGCATCTCTCGGCGGGCCTCCTCCTTGGCCCGCAATATCTCCACCTTGAGGAGGGCCTTGCCGCCCTGTATCCCTCGTACAACTCCGCCTCTCTCGCCTCCGCATTAGGAGGACGGATGCGGCGCCTGCGGTGCCTAGTGTACTGGCGTCGCGCAGCAGTGCACGCCTTGCGTAGAGCTGCTAGCTCTTGCGACCACCAGTACACCTGGCGCTTTTGTTGCCTCGACCGGATCCGGGGCATCGCCACGTCACAGATCCTGGACATGGCGTCCTGGAGCCACTTGGCCTCATCGTCATGTCGGCAGGCCTGACCGGTGGTATCACCCAGGCCTGCACGATGGCGGCTTCCAGGAGGCAGCTCCCGGTCCAGCTGTTTCAGCGCCCAACGCGGGCCACATGGGGCCTGTCTGACCGGCGGGTCTGCGGACTCGGCGGAGACGTCGAACCGGATATACCGGTGGTCGGAGTACGTCTCCACCTCCTCCATGACGCGCCAGCCAACAATACGCGGTGACAGAGCAGGGCTGGCGAACGATATGTCCACCACCGACTCGCCCTGCATCCGCACACACGTGGGGACAGAACCCCGGTTCAGGACGACTAGGCCTGTCTCAAGGGCCCAGTCTTCCACCATCCTACCCCGGACGTCGGTGAACCGGGAACCCCAAGCCAAGTTTTTGGCGTTGAAGTCCCCGAGGACGAGCACGGGGAGGGAACGGAACCCGACGACGACAGTGACCAACTCCCTTAAGGAGTTGTGGAACTCGGCGAGAGTTCGGTTCGGAGAGAAGTACACGCCCACCACAGCGAGCTCTCCGAACCGTGCTGCGACACAACCCCGGCCTCTTTGAGCAGCCTCAAGAGTCGGGGTACCGGCGGCGGCCGACGAGATGATGGTCACCGAGCCGTCCAGGTCCGCCACCCAGTGATCCCTGGGCAGGACAAAACGGCTCGGAGACCACGGCGACATTGATCGACCACTGCGCCACGCTCTGGAGCAGGAGATCCTGAGCAGCGGCGCAGTGGTTGATGTTCGCCTGGAGGAGGCGGAATGGAGCCACTATTGACAGTCCATTCCGACCTCCTCAGTGGCGGCAGCGGCGACTGCGGTGGCAGTGGCGGCGGCGGCGGCGGAAACGGCAGGGGCGGCGGAGGGCCTACCTTTGCCCTTTTTTGCAGGAGGGGAGCAGCCCTTGCTCCCGACCCGGTGATTGGCCGGCTTGCCAGCCGCTGCACATGCGTTGCAGTGCAGCGTGGCGTTGCACGAGCCGGCCTTGTGACCGGGCCGACCGCAGCGGAAGCAACAGTCGCTGCGGTCCACCTCCGAGGTGCATTTAACACTCACGTGCTCCCCCACGTGACAGCGGTAGCACCTCAGAGGCCGGGTCTCGAGCAGCTTGACCTGCGCCGAGACCCATCCCACTAAGAGCCTTTTGCCCTCCTTTAATGTTTTGGCCGCTGTGACGGGGCAGCTCACCACCACCGTGCGCAGCCCCGAGTTGTCCGGACGTATGGTGCCCAGCCTGACCTGGTCAGCAGGGCACCCTCCCGTCCTGGCCACAGCGGCCACCACCTCACTCTCCGTGACGGAGTCGTCCAGGCCCAAAATCCTGACATCCAGGCATTTGGTGGGCCTGGACACGCGGGCCTCGTCCGCACCGAGGCACGCCCTAAGCCTCTCGGCCAGGGCGTCGGCCGATGGGCCGCTGGTCGCGCCGGGGACCTCCAAAAGACGGGCTCCGGTAGCGGTCACCTTGACCGCGAACCCGTCCGGGGCCCCGAACTCCGCAGGAGTCACCGCCCCCTTTAATTTGGCGAGGACGTCGCCATATGTGACGCCCCTATTGACCGCTTCAGGCTGTAGGGTGATGACCACAGCCGCGGTCTTAGGGGCGAGGAGCAGGGCAGCAGCGCGTTTCTCCCTGCGCTGCTGCTGCCGTCGTTGCCGCTGCGCCTTTTTTCGGCGCTTCCGGCCCTCCTTGGCGACTCTCCTCGCCTCGCCGGCGATTTGCCATCCGCCGCCATCCTCTGCTTGCGGGGCGGGTTCCGCCGCCGCCGCCGCAACCCCAGCCTGCCGGGCCGGAGTGCCCCTCCTCTTTTTGCGCCCAGCGGGCGCAGGCGCAGGCGCCGTCGGCGCAGCCGGGGTCTGCGCCGGCGGGGGCGCCGAGGCCCTCGCTGGGGCAGCCGGTCGCGCCTTTGCCGGCGGTTGGGAGCTGCGGCTAGCCTGACCCGAGGTCGAAGGCTTGGCCGCAGCGGCCGCGTACGACCGCGGGACCGCGGGGGCGACCTGACTCGTCGCGAGCGGGGGCCGCAAGAGCCTACCCTCCAGCACGTCGAAACGTCGCTGGAAGGCAGCCATCTCCGCCCGCAGCAGTCCGACTACGTCGGCCTCCGCCGGGGGCTGGGGGCGACTGCCGCGAGCAGCGGCGAGCTCGGCCCTGGCCGTCCGCAGCTCGGCCTCCAGAGCCGCGTTAGAGGCCGCCAAGCGCGCCAGCTCTCGCCGCATCTCGGCCAGCTCAGAGCGCACGTTTCCCTCAGTGGGCACCGCACGTTGCTCCAAGGCCGCCTCCGTAATGGTGGCCGCCGCCGCCTTGAGGAGGCGGAGCCTAACCGGCTGGGATTTCCCCAACGCCAGCTTGTAGAGCTCCGCCGTAATGGCCTGTTCGAGGCCCCCGGAGCAGCTCTCGCTCTCAGAGCCGCGCTCGCCCTCCGACATCTCCACGCCGGACATCTCGGCCGCAGAGGACTCCGAACGGGCAGTGCTCGAAAGAGCCCTGCCCTCCGCAGCCAGTTGCTCGGCTGACTCCGCGCAGGCAGCTGGTGCCGGTTTCCGGCGACCGCTGCCCTTGCCGCCCCTACCCCGCGCTGCCGTGGGGACCTTGGGGGGAGGCGCCTCCCGAGCGCCGGAGGACGGGGACAAACTGTCCTCCTCCAGCCGGGGGCGTTTGAACGTCCCCGTCGCGCGGCGGCGTGAGCCTTTCGAGCTCACGCTCAGCCGCTCCGCTAATGTTGTGTCGGACTCAGAGTCCGACCCCCTCCGACTGGATTCCCGTGTGTGGGGCCTGCTGGACGAGTCCAGCGCCTCACGAGTCCCGGAGCCACTTGGGCTCCCTTCTCCTGCTACTGCAGGCGAGCCAAGCTCACCCGCATTCTCCTCCTCCGGTTGTGTGGTTTTTTTTATTTTGTTCAACTCCATAAAGTTCCCACGAGTATGGGGGAAATATTCGGTCCACCCAGGCTGTGCCCCCTGTACCTGGGTAAGTGTTCATTTGTTTCCCAACTAGAGGTTCCACTGGTCCCCTAGCTGGGGGTGCGCTCGCGACTGACACTACTCCTCAGCCATGCATACTCTCGCCGCGCACCAGAACTTAGTATTGGAGGAATTTTTTATAGAGGTTATCTTCCTCGCGGTCCGGGCGACCAAGCCAAGACCCTCGTCCCGTTCAGAGTCACAAAACATGACCGTGACCTCCTTACGGATTACGATATCGACGGCTGCAATCGGGGACAGCTTGTGTCCCGATGCTGCTCGCTGGCAGGGTGAGTGCACAACGAGCACCGCCATTGCCTCTCCGCCACGCTCTCTGCTATGTCCAGAGAGACGGGCGGAGAAGCGCCCCTCGGAAGCGCGGGCTATGAGCCTCCGCACACAGCCCGCCGCCTCCAGAACCCTATTGGGTTCGCCCGCCCAGTCCAGAAGTCTGCTGCGGGCGACAGTCACTCCAACCCTATCACCCCCGCTAGGGAGACTGTCGCCCGCACCCAGGGTGCACCACGGGGAGGTCTTCTGGCACCGCACCCCAATTGCCAAAGGCTTGGGAAGCTCACAATGGCCGCGGGCCTGTACTTATTGTCATTTGCCAGTTTTGTGATGGAATTGTGTTATACCTTCTGGACAACTTAATCTTCGGAGGTCGAGAATCCTAATCTTCAGCAATACGAAATGTAATAATCAGCAACGCATTTGTAACTTCTCTGGTGTTACGCATGTATCTTCTTCTTCTTGGGCGGCGTCGCGCGTTGGTTGCTTACCATCAAGTGATCCGTCTGCACTTTTGTAAGTAGGCCATACAGGACCCAAATTATCTAGATGAAATACCACAATGACATTGTTAGATAATATTTGTCAAGCTCTGGAATAAGACGTAAGTTTTTGCAGAGCCTACGTTTGTGTCGCGCACAATGCGAGAATGTCTTTCTCTGTCCAGAATGTTGCACATTTTGCTGATTGTTATCACCGCAGCAGTTATTAATGTTATTCTTACACAAATATGATTTACAGCGTTTCCCAGAACGTGAAGCTGGTTGCCAACTCTTGCCCATTGTTTGCTGTCCCGAGAGTCATGCTGTCAAAAAGAAATCGTTTTACTTAAGTCTGTGTCCGTCATCTGTGGACAATGCCCACTATTAGCGGATTATAATCCGCAAAAAGAGCAGGTACTGTTGTGTGGGGGTTGTGGTACAAGTGATGCGCTGTTGTGACTGCGGCTCACAGGTCAGGAGATTGAGTGCAAGTCTTGGCCATTTCAACACAATATGTTTGTTATAATGCTTACTGTGTTATAAAGTAAACATAGGGCTTTATACGTTAAAAATTTAAAGAAATGTTTATGATTCGATGTATCCTTTATGTAAAGTGGATCCTCACAAGTCGCTGTCGCCTGTGTCTTGCGTCGCGATATTTGCTTGCATTAGCAGATGCAAGGTTGTCAATGCTCATCATCGTCCCACGGGATCTGTAGATTATCCCAAACAATAACAGTCCGATGCTGACCAATACGTGGCCAGTGTCCAGGGAGTCACTTGCTTGTTGCGTTTGTTATCTTAAGCTCTGCACAAATACTACCAATTTCTGACCCTTTGGCTTCCCAGAAAGAACACAATTAATGCAAAATGTGTTCACAGAATGCTGATTATATTCTTCCAGAGACTTAAATTAGAGATTCTCACTTTGCCTTTGTATATAAGAACCATACTATTATAAGAAGTATTGACACCAACGCTAAGGTATCGCAGTGAGACGTGTTGTATAATAAAATGATACCTAGATAAAACGAATAAAATTAAAACGTCACTTCTACGTATAAAATGTACATAGAATTGACGTCACACGACATTTCAAATCAATATATCGTCGAAAGAATTCGTTTTTTTTTTCATATTTGATGGGGCGACGTTTGACCACTATCTCACCTGATAGTAAGCGATGATGCGGTCTACGATGGAATACGTCGTCCCATAAGCAACCTATTCACTCGGGCCTTGAAGACTCCCAGGTTATACCGTTCAGGAAATACAGACTCTGGCAAAGAATTCCACTCTTTAGCAGTACGCACAAGGAAGCTTGAAGCGAAGCGCTTCGTGCGTGTGGGCGGAACATCTACCATGAATCGGTGACGCTTCGCGGATTGTCTTGTGGTACGATGATGGAAAGTACTAGGAGGAATCAAGTTGTGCAATTCCCCCGCACACTCCCCGAAATGTATCCGGTGGAAAGCTTGCAACCTTACGCCTGTGTTCCAGGCTTTGAAGCCGAGCCTTCACAAGCGCATCATTGTCGATGAGCCTCCTGGGACGCCTCTCAATGTGCTCTGACGCGTCCAGCTGATATTTTGCCGAGCCGTCCCATAGATAAGAACAGTACTCCATACAGGACCGAACCTGTGCTTGGTACAGGCTCAGCAATTGTTTCGGCGTGAAGTACTGTCTCACCCTCCATAGGACACCCAACTTCCTACCAGCCAGTTGCACTTCTTTTTTTTTTTTTTAATATCATAAATTATTTCTCCACGGACTCTAGGTCCGTGCCCTTGTCATACAGTTTTTTAATTATAATACATCTAGTCAATTTTTATAAAGTAAAGAGGGAACCTAGTTACACACTACAATTAACTACATCTAAAATTATTACCAAAAGTATAGGTTTCATAATAATTAGGCACTATTTATTTATTTCTATTTCAAAGGCTTTATGAAACCAGCCCACCAACAAGATGGGAGAGCCGACCTGACCCAGCAGAAGGCACCCGTTCACGAGTATGACGTGTGTGTCAGCAATTGGTCCGGTCAACCTTTTTATTGGGAACGGAACAACCCAACACACAGCGCCACCGACTGTAGGACATTTATGTGTGCATGACGCCTCAACCTTTGCCACATGGGCCGATTCCAATAAAGCGTACAATAGTCCAAAGTCAATTGGTTATATTCTATTTCTACATGTTTCTGCACACACATTTCCTCATGTTGCATTCGTTCCATCACAAGCAACACTCCCCGCCCAAGAGAGCACCCATGACTGCCGCGTCCCTGTGTCTGATAGCCATTTTCAGGTTGTAGTCCTTAATACCTTGCTCACCCTCATCAGCCGCCTTCCTGATTAGTTTGCTTATCGCGTCTTCACTGTTGTCTGTGTAATAGATGCAACCATGCGTGTGACGCGATATTGCTACTACCGCGTGTGGTACGCTGTCATGTATTTGATGTTTCTTTGTTGCTGTGTTGACAACAATCACATTCGCACACGAAAGTCCCTGTGCCTCGTGTATCGTGAGCACGCGTGATCCCACGGTCGACCCGTATCCCTGGTTCTTAAGGGATTCCTTCTCTGCCTGAGTGTGTACCAGGTATAAAGTGTCGGGGAGTGACTTTGGAATCATCGCCCCCGAGAACCTTTTTATCTCGAGGGATCTCACGAACGACCTGGACGAGTATATGCCACTGTAAACTGTGCTGAGGGCATACGCCACATCCATTGGATTTCTGTGGGTACACATCAATTCCTGGCTTATGGGCGTGATATATGTAGGGCGGCTGTAGAGTAGAGGGAAGAGGTTATCACGATCTATAAACGGAAGCTGATTTATGTCACCAATTAGAAGGACTTCCTTGGCTCGAGTTATTCGGGCGGCCATCACAACGGCTCCAAAGTGGTTCATGAGAGCCTCATCTACCATTAGTCGATGGCAGCTCTCTCGCTCCCCCAAGCCGTTTACTAGGATGGACGCCATTGTTCGAACCCTAGATTTGACGAGTCCTCCGATTCGGCAGGATAGTTTGCCTCTGAGGTCATTTGCTGCTTCGGTTGTCGTGGTGACAATTAGATCTTTGCCCGCTTCAAATTGATCTACTATCCATGTCGTTTTTCCGCAACCAGGGACGCCATTTGTCCAGCGAAACGTCGGAGTATGCCAGTCTCCAAAAACTTCGCCGTCTGATCCAGAATCAGAAATGGATCTTGCCATCTCTAATATTCTATCGTCCAGCATAATTCTCGTGCATTTGGCAACCACTACTAGGGAATCCCCTGGAGGAGTTTTAAACTTTAACACTCCGCATCGATCGGATTCCCTCTCGTCCAGAGACACAAATCCTGCAGTTGCGTTATAAGCAGCCATACTTCGAGTTATAGAGGTTCCTCTCAGTACCCTCGAGGTGTTGTTGTCGTATATGACTGCTTCTGCTGCTTCGAGTCTATCGTTCAGTATTAGCTCGTTTCCTTGCAGGTAAGTCTGCCAGTTGCACTTTTGACTCTATATAGGAGCCAAAGTTGAGTGTGGGCGTCAGAGTTACACCAAGAAGTAGGAGTCAGCGGAAATTGACTCCGTTTGGCGGAGAATAGACACGCCTGGGTTTTGCTAGCATTGAACCTAACCAAGTTGGCGTCACCCCAGTCGGACACCGCCTTCAAGGTCGAGTTCAAACGTTCGACCATGGATTCTCTTAAAGACTGGATCTGTGTTCCGCTAGTCCGCGCACCGGACACATACCTTTCAACAACTGTGCTGTCATCTGCATACCCAAAGATACCGGGCTTAAGCAGGTCGTTTATGTGCAGCAAAAAGAGCGTCGCTGAATGTACTGACCCCTGAGGGCAGGGCCGCGCCGCCCCTGTGTGCGAAGTGTGCGGCGCACACAGGCGCCAAGACAATAGGGGCGCCGTGTCGCACCACCACCTCTACTTGAATTATTTTTGTTACCTTAATTATTATATTTTTGGTAGTAGAGTATCGATAAGTAAGTAGGTACAATAGGCGCAACATAGGCCTTGTATACAACAAAACTTATATTACGCTTATTAAACAAGTCTCTCAATATTTATGTTTATTATTAATCACGTTTATGGTTTCATTTTACACTTAGGGTTTTAGTTTACATTACTTACGAGTTACAAGATCAACGTTAAAACGGCGGCAGATCTTTTGAACCACAGATAAAGTAGGTACCTACTAGTTATATTGAATCATAAAGGCGCCGACTTTGTATGAGTAAGTATGAGTGAGTTTGTGAACGCAACCCGATGCGATGCGTGCGAGGCTATAGGAGTAGGGTCACAGGGATTCCCCGATTTTAACGAACGAGAGAGTCAAGATAAAACAAAACAATTGAACAATCATTTGATTGAAAGTGTGTGTAAGGTGCGCATTGAACTTTTTACTGACTTTAAAAAAAGGAGGAGGTACGTATGTTCGGCTGATTGTTTTTTTTTTTCAGTACTCCTCCATATGTGAACCGATTTCGAAAATTCTTGTTTTGTTTGAAAGGGTATACTCCCGAGATGGTCCCATTTCCATGAGGTCAGGATCTGATGATGGGACCCAAGGGAAACCAAGGGGAACTTTTGAAAATTCTATGGGCGAGTACTGCGTCTATTTTTACCGACTTCAAAAAAAGGAGGAGGTACTATGTTCGGCTGATTGTTTTTTTTTTTTTTTTTTGTTTGTTCACGCAGTACTCCGCCGTTTGTGGACTGATTTCGAAAATTTTTGTTTTGTTTGAAAGGGTATACTCCCGAGATGGTCCCATTTCCATGAAGTCAGGATCTGATGATGAGATCCTAGGGAAACCGAGGGGAACTTTCGAAAATTCTATGGAGGAGTAATGCGTCTATTATGTTTTTCAATTACCATTTTTAAACACTACAATTTCATATGGGTTTGGAGTCGACCTGATGATGGAGTCGACAGACAGTTGAGGGAACTCCTCAGCGGTTTATATTAACTACCTTGTGTTTGGGCTTGATTAATTTGTATTGATGAGGACTTTACACCTAAATACAGTGGGGCTGTCATTAAGGGTCTGATGATGAAGAAGTGTAATTGGTAAGGGAACTCCTCAACGGTATACAGTAACTACCTTGTGTTTGGGCTTGATTAATTTGTATTGATGAGGACTTTACACCTAAATAGAGTGGGGCTGTCATTAAGGGTCTGATGATGAAGAAGTGTAATTGTTAAGGGAACTCCTCAACGGTATACTGTAACTACCTTGTGTTTGGGCTTGTATAATTTGTATTGATTAGAACTTTGCACCTATATATATTATAAGTAACAAAACGGGTATATGTAGCTTTACACTGAAAATGATAAAATAATAAAATGAAAACTGCGTTTAAAAAACTGACTTCAAAAAACCAAAAACCAAAAACTAATAACAAACAAAAAGTCAAATCTAAAAAGCAAAAAATAACTATTATTAGTACTGATAGGTTACCCCCCCACTGATAGGTTAGAAGTCGGTGCCATGAGCTCATATCATAATGATATAACTTAATGTCCACAAAATTGTGAATAAGGTACCTATTAAGGTTTTAATGAATAATTTTGTATTGAACTTATGGCACCGACTTCTTACCTATCAGTGGGGGGGGTAACCTATCAGTACTAATAATAGTTATTTTTTGCTTTTTAGATTTTGTTTTTCAATTACGATTTTTAAACACTACAATTTGATAAGGGTCTGGATTTGACCTGATGATGGAGCCGACAGACAGTCGAGGGAACTCCTCAGCGGTTTATATTAACTACCTTGTGTTTGTACTAAATTAATCAAGCCCAAGCATAGGGTAGTTAATAAAAACAGCTGAGGAGTTCTCTCGATTGTCTGTCGGCTCCATCATCAGGTCGACTCCAGACCGTTATCAAATTGTAGTGTATAAAAATCGTAATTGAAAAACATAATAGACTCATTATTCGCCCCTAAAATTTTCGAAAGTTCTCCTCGGTTCCTCTCGGTTTCCCTAGGATCCCATCATCAGATTCTGAGCTCATGGAAATGGGACCATTTCGAGAGTATACCCTTTTAAACAAAATAAGATTTTTGGAAATCGGTGTATAAATGGCGGAGTAATGTGAAGCCGATCATAGCACCTCCTGCTTTTTTGAAGTCGGTAAAAAAGAGGCGCTCCATCGATTCCGCACACAGGCGCTGCCGGGGGTCGGCGCGGCCCTGCCTGAGGGACGCCGGCATTAATACCGAATTGGTCAGACGAGCAGCCATCGATGACTACTCGTATTGACCGATCCCTCAGAAAGTCTGCTATCCATCTGCACAGACCAGTAGGAAGTCCATATGCAGGAAGCTTGCCGATTAGACGTTTCTGTTTGTTTGTTTGTTACTCTTTGTCAAAACGGCTGAAGGGATGGAGATAGAATTTGGAAAAGCGGCAGGTTGTGGTCTAACATAACACATAAGTAAGGCTACTAAAGAAATACACGTATTGTGAAACAAGTGAATTTATTTCTGCAAATAGGCTACAAGGCAGCACTTTTACACGTCAATTTTATCAAGCGAACGATGAGGTCGACATTTCCTAACTGACTACTCTGAGAAGAAATGCCGAAACAAACTCAGAGGTCTGTCTCTTTTAAAGTCCAGACAAATATGTATAAAAGATTATGTGTGAGAACCGTGCAAGTTTTTTCTGTAGTGGCCTTTTGAGGAAAGAACCACAACAGTTTGAGCGGACCCGTTCTGAAGGCAGTACGCATGTGTCGGTTTACAGTCAGCTCAA
Source organism: Spodoptera littoralis (assembly GCA_902850265.1). NCBI lineage: Eukaryota > Metazoa > Arthropoda > Insecta > Lepidoptera > Noctuidae > Spodoptera > Spodoptera littoralis. The sequence continues at coordinate 14,624,237 of LR824545.2, forward strand.
TTAACAGATGAGGCTGAGTGATTCGACGAACAATACCAACCTAAAGAACATTTGCGTGGGTCGCACAAATACTCAAACTGTCAGAGTATGAGTAAGAAATAAGAAAAGAAATGGCGAGGCAAAGTCTCGCACGGTCCTAGCACTAACAATTGTAAAAAATAGAGGTAAATGTCAAGTTTAAAAAAATATAAATTTTTCAAATGAAAAACAATATCAGATTATGCTAATAATGTCAAATTGCATATAAAAAGAAATGCAACTATATGTTACAAACATGTTAACATGACCTGTGTGAACGTTACAGCGGATTATTCCCAAGCCAGACTATCATCTAGGTAGTCTTTTATTTTATAAAAAGCTTTACTAAAAAGCTTTACTAAAAAGTTTATCTTTAATGTTCATCTTTAATGTTCATTTTTAAATTTATTTAGACTCAAATTTTGGATATGGCTGGGAATTTTATTGTAAAAGCGTATACTCTGACATCTAAACGAACCACTTATTTTCTTTAGTCTAGTAGTGATAACAACATATTTGTCTTTATTTCTCGTGTTTTGAGAAGTAAAGTTTATTTAAAAAGCATAGTGATATACTTATGTATTTATGAGCATATACTACATTTTCATAAATGTATTGAGAGGCAACAGTCATTACATTAATTTCTTTAAATAGTTCCCTGAGAATTGTCCCCTGAGTTGTTCCCTGAGTTGAATTGTATTGTCCGGGGTTTACTCTTTCTGGAGACACCAGGTCTAGACGCCTTAGTCTGCTATTACTATTAGGTAGTTGCAGAATTGTACAACGTTGGTATCATAATTGGTGATTTTGACAAGATTTGTTTGTTAAGGAGGCTAACATTAAATAGTGGGTCAAGCGGTTAATGCAAAAAGCAATGTTTTTGGACGAAGCGCGTATTGTCCATGGAGTCCTCTGATTGGAGCCAGACTGCCAGTAATTTGGACTCCACCAGTTACCTGGTGGGATATTAGGATCTTTTTAAATCTGATCTTCTGTTTTGTTGTTACTGTACAATATTTAAAAATGTGTTTTATCAAGTGAAAAAAATAAATAAAAATAGTACTTAAGTAGATATTACAATGTTTATAAAAAATTGGATTACAAAATAAATCCGAACATTTATCGAAAGTCCAGAGTATATGAATTCTGAACTAGGTAGGTTCAAACCTGTGCGTCAGGTTAAAACGCGATGAAAGTGTTACCAAGTTGGTATAACGTTTTTTCGCATCAAACAAAATCAGTTCAGACAAATGCAAGATAATCACGGACCAACATACGTGCATAGATAAATAGGTCAAACTCAAAACCTCCTTCTTTTTAAAACTCGGTTAAAAACAGGGATCGGTCATGGGATACGGAAGCATCCGCGTCGTCGTCCCCCCTCTACCCAGTAAGTTTAAGGTAGGAGTAGCTTGTGCAAGCGTAAGCTCCTCCCACCCGGCGCCCGCGGCGACACGGTGCTCGGCGATCCGGAGACCGCGCGGTGCAGACTCGCTTTGTAAAAAAAATGCTCAAATTCGTTCATAAAATGTCGGTATTCAAGGTTTCAAAACATAACATAACATCACGCTTTTTATCCCCGAAGGAGTAGGCAGAGGTGCACATTACGGTACTGAATGCCACTATTCAATGTAACACCCACTTTTCACTATTTATGTTACGAGTCGCATGTAATAGGGGGTGAGCCTATTGCCATATATCGGTCACATTTCCAGACTCCGTGCTACTACTGAGATTTTTAAAAAATCCAGTAAAACTTTGCCCGACCCGGGAATCGTACCCGAGACCCCTTGCCTGGCAGTCGCACTTGGGACCACTCGGCCAATGAGGCAAGTTCCAAAAATTAACAAAAGGGTATAAATGCCACAAGGCTATTACCCTTCTGGGTATAGATAGGACACGCCATTATACTCACCAACACAAAAATGTAGGATTACGTCCACAACAGAAACAATACAAAATTATTACCGAACCATTATATCTACATACCGCTACAGACACAAAGTCTACAATATTCCCAATAAAAACTAACTGCTAGGGGCACATTGTTTTACGGGATTAAATTTTCTACGAATGTCAAAAGTTGCTTCAAAAACAGTAAATAAAAGAAATAACTGCTTTACATTCAATTCTTACGTGCTAAGTGTAGGAGTGAAAAAAATTGCTACCTACGCAGTGGATTAACTGAAAGGGCTCAAATAAAACAGTTATTTGGGTATTGAAGGAGGTTTCGAGGTGTTCCCGTAACACATTGTGTCAATTGTGGGCATTGTGGAGGCTTGCGATTCGATTCACATCAGTATGATGCGCGCGGTGCGGGGGGATGTGATTGACATGTCAATGTAGCTGGCCAGTTTGTAAGCCTTTGTACAGGAAGAGTTTGTGTGGGAACTCGGAGTGGATACACTACGAGTGAACGGTACATCTTTGTACTACAAAGTTGTCAATATGTGCAACGAAGCAATACTTATACAACTATTGAAATGTTTACAAAGGCTCTAAGAATTATTTTTCTGATTAAGTCAATAATTATTGTGTTAGTTGTATATACATACATATATAGCTTCACGATTATCTCCTATTGGGGTAGGTAGAGAGACAATAGAACACCAAATGACACAATTCTGGTACAAACGCATAATTCTTTAGCTACGTCTACATAATAAATATTTATTTGTATCTTCATGCATGCTACTCAATTGAGGGTATTTCTAATTACACCTTTTCAATAAATCGCCTAACTTGGTAGAATCATGTCCATCTACGACGCTCCCTACCGGTTTTTTATGGCATAAGCTGGTAAACGAGCAGACGGATCATCTGATGGTAAGCAATCGGCGTTGCCCATGGAGACCTGGAACACCAGAGGTTACAAGCGCGTGACCGGCCTTTTAATTGGGCGTTGGAAGGGTAATTGGGCGTCTGTAACTTCTTGCGTTGCTTCACGGCAGTTTTCTATGAGGCCGTAGTATCACTCCCTAAGCAAGTTCGCTAGATACACCTTTTTTCTAAATTTCCTAATCTGTATCTTTTGTTAATACCTATATTATGTAGGGGAGCGAGGGGCTTGTTGTAACAGTTTTCATTAAAACTCATATATCTTTGGATTTATTGATTAAATTTCTACTAAATAAAGATGGGTGGATGCTATAACTCTTCCTCTACCAAATCAAGTAAAAATAATACCATAATTATGGGTCATTATTTTATAATCAATTATTTTCTAGATGAAGTGCGGTGTTACAACTTACCTCGTGCTTGGGGCAAGTTGTAACGTCTACCGGGGCAATTAGTAACGACAAAAAAACGACAATAAAACCTTTATTTATTTATTATTTGTTTATATTTTAACAAATTTGTCATTTTTTTAAAGTAAATACTATGTAATTCTTATCAAAAAACAACTCAAATACACTTTTTTAGTAATCAACACCTAAAAATTAAGTAATTAACAGTTTTATTTAGTTAAATACTACTTATAATCTTCATAGCACTTTTAAATCACAGTAAGTAATTAAATTATTTATATTTAGGTATGCTACGTAATCTCTTCTTAATATCTATCTAAAAAAGTATTTTTCTTATATAAGAATCAACATTTGGTTGGTTTCATTATAATTAAATTCAGTCTTCATCTGAGTTACAATTAATACAAATAAAAGATATAGTGTCTCCTGTAACACATCCTACATGTGCCCACATCTTACAAACGATACACACTACCCAATCTTCTTTATTTGAATCTGTGTAAGTTTCACCACATACCAGACAATATCACTCTTCTGATCTGAATCTGAACATAAAATCTTTTTTTTAGCTCTGTCCACGCCGGTTTTATTTTTTGTTGATTTACCTTTGCCTTTCCATAAAATTTTGGAACCATCATCGGCATCAAAATAACATGGCTGGTACTGAACCAGCCATGTTATTTTGATGCCAAGAAGGAGGAATGTTTTTAGCATTAAGTTGCACACCGCATTGGTAAGCTAGTTTCCTTACTTCTGTAGGAAGTAGTCCAAAATATATATCAGCGCCCTGGAGTAGGTAGGAAGCGATCTTACCTTCTTCTTCTGCAGTAAATACTTGTCTAGACTTAGCATAACCAACTCTTAATCTTTCATTATTCTTCTTTTTTTTACATATCTATAAAGAGAGACGTGACATAATCCGAAAGTCTGACTAGCTTTCCGAATACTGCATTTTTTTTCTAAAACTTCAGCTGCTGCTAACTCGTACACTTCTTGGCTTTGTGTTGCCCGCTCTAACTTTATTTTATATACCCTCATTCTAGAACAAATGAAAAAAATAAGTAGGTATCTACATCATAACTTGGGCTTGTAACACGTTACAACAAGCCCCGGGATTTTGTTAGAACTAACCCCATGATATGATTTTTAACATTTATCAAGATAACTATTTAAACAATTTAGCAATTATAAAAACTGTTACACATTATCAGAGATAGATAAATTTGAATGGAAATAAGATATAGAAAATTTGAAATTAGTCGATAATAATAACGCAAACCGAAATTTTACGATAGTACAATTTTATATTACCTGACAAAAATGAACCACGTGCACAATTCCGCTCACTACGCCTGTCGACGGGACACTGGCTATGGTAATATGATGCGTCGTTGTTTATAGGTCAAATAGAGTCAAAAAAATTCGTTAATAGCGTTTAAGATCCTATCGCAAAGAGCCTGTTACTACTTACCCCTGTTACAACAAGCCCCTCACTCCCCTACCCATGTTTGCAAACGATTAAATGAATTTGAAAATTTGAATTTGTGCTTTCGATATGACCAAACCACCGTCCTTATAAAATCCTTGTCGTCTATTTCTTCTTTTGATCCAAATTTTTCACAGTAACGCTGTTTTTCACATTATCTATATCAATTTTACTTCGCACATACTTTCCAAGGTTCCCAACTCCACAGCATTAATTTTACTTTCAATTTCATGCTTCGTCCACGTCTCACTACGACACATTAGGGTTAGTGCCAATACTTCTTGTATACGTACAGCATATTAATGCAACATAAATACATTCTGCTACCAACAATGGCCTTATGTCCAACTCAAATCCTTTTGCTTCTATAAATCATACAAAGGCAAAGTGAGAATTTTTAATTTAAGTCTTTGAAAGAATATAGTCAGCGTTCTATGAACACATTTTTGCATTAATTGTGTTCTTTCTGGGAAGCCAAAGGGTCAGAAATTGGTAGTATTTGTGCAGAGCTTAAGATAACAAACGCAACAAGCAAGTGACTCCCTGGACACTGGCCACGTATTGGTCAGCATCGGACTGTTATTGTTTGGGATAATCGACAGATCCCGTGGGACGATGACGAGCATTGACAACCTTGCATCTGCTAATGCAAGCAAATATCGCGACGCAAGACACAGGCGACAGCGACTTGTGAGGATCTACTTTACTTAAATGATACACCGAATCATAAACGTTTCTTGAAATTTTTAAAGATTCAATCCCTATGTTTACTTTATAACACAGTAAGCATTATAACAAACATTTTGTGTTGAAATGGCCAATACTTGCACTCAATCTCCTGACCTGTGAGCCGCAGTCACAACAGCGCATCACTTGTACCACAGCCCCCACACAACAGTACCTGCTCTTTTTGCGGATTATAATCCGCTAATAGTGGGCATTGTCCACAGATGACGGACACAGACTTAAACGATTTCTTTTTGACAGCATGACTCTCGTTACAATCGTGGAGACCACGCAAAAACCGGGGACAGCAAACAATGGGCAAGAGTTGGCAACCAGCTTCACGTTCTGGGAAACGCTGTAAATCATATTTGTGTAAGAATAACATTAATAACTGCTGCGGTGATAACAATCAGCAAAATGTGCAACATTCTGGACAGAGAAAGACATTCTCGCATTGTGCGCGACACAAACGTAGGCTCTGCAAAAACGTACGTCTTATTCCAGAGCGTGACAAATATTATCTAACAATGTCATTGTGGTATTTCATCTAGATAGTTTGCTGTCCTGTATGGCCTACTTACAAACGTGCAGACGGATCACGTGATGGTAAGCAACCAACGCGCGACGCCGCCCAAGGACACGCGTAACTCCAGAGAAGTTACAAATGCGTTGCTGATTTTAACTTATACATTAATTTAATTAATACTGATTATTACATTTCGTATTGCTGAAGATTAGGATTCTCGACCTCTGAAGATTAAGCTGTCCAGAAGGTACAACACAATTTTATCACAAAACTGGCAAATGACAATAAGTACAGGCCCGCGGCCATTGTGAGCTTCCCAAGCCTTTGGCAATTGTCATTCATCCACTTGACAAAGCTCAGTTGTAATAAATAACATGATTTGCTTCAGTAATGCGTTTGTTATAAATATTCAATATCTTGATATTGTAAAAGATGACAACACTTTGATATTATCTTTACATTTATTTAAAAATGCATCTAGTAAGCAACATTTGGGGGCGTAGGTAAGTACCTAAAATTAGTTCTTAAAAGAAATATGGGTTTAGTCACAACGAGTTGTCGTTGACAACTTCAGTAATTCCATGGAGACGCTCGTATCGATACAAGCTGATGTTCTGCAGAGGAAATGCTAAATGGGGTAAACAAGGGTAGGTATTTCTTGGCTCTCATTTTTATTATCTTCGTTGTAGTATGACGTCCAACGAGTAACCAGTGGCCAGATACGAACTCCATGCTCACATTGATTCAATGACTTCAAAAGCAGCCTGGAGCGAATACAGGGTAACAATCAGCACAATTGTTAAATTATCAATAATTTAAATCTACTTCAGACAAATTATAAAACAAAATCTAACGATTAGAAACTAAAGTAAAACTAAGGAGTTTAATAATAAAAAGTTTCAAGTTATGACAGACGACGGGACACAGTCAGGCACTCGGCGACTATCCGCTACTTTAATACAATTCATCGTCGATGTGTATGCTATGGAGACCATTGAACTCCCACTCTTTTGTCATAAACAAATTGATCCTTCACAAATTCTTATCAAGTTAGTATTTCATACAATTTCAGTCACATTTAAAAGCGATAGAATCAGAGAGTTGAGTAAATAGAAACATCAAGTCATGCAAGCATGACAACGGTACAATGCACGCATTCTCATCCAAATGACAGGCGCGCCACAAAACCCTTGCAAATATTATTGTAGATACTCCGACGGATGATGCAAATATATTAGTTGGGTGCTGAGTAATTGGGTCGAGTTTTGCATGAGCTCACTCGCAGCTGCACTGTGATGCAGATGTTGATAGTCCGCAATACTTGACAGTTAGCGTGAGTTCCTATATACGCCCGCAATGCGTTCATATATCAACGCACAACATCTTATTTAATGCAGTTTACGTATTTTGTATATTAGAATTATTATTGCATAAAAAATTCCTTTAACAATCGCCTGCCGTCGATATATTACATAGAACGCGAATGTGCGAACCCTCAATTTTGTATAGAACTAATGACAAGCTCGTCTCTTGTGTTTGAAAATCAATCAAATTAAGGATTTTAAAAACATGCATCTGCATACTATAACTAAAACGTAACAGTTAGTCATAACTACTTACAAACAGTGCAAATAAATAATTCCGCATTTCCGTGCCAACTGCCCATGTTGCAAATCAAATTCAATCTCTCGATTAAACAATTTGAAAAAATTTTGGTGCAGTGACAGTCGGATCATCTTGCATCATAGGATTACTTTAAAACTGCTTTCTTTGTACATTGTGTCGCCGGGGACAGAGTGCCGATACTGCCGGTGGTCTCTGGGATTGTACAACTACAGAGACAGAGCTTTGAAGTAGCAGACCGCCAACACTGCACGAGACTACACTTACAAATTGAACGTTGTTTATACTGAGATAAGGTAGCAACTTGTTTGCGGGTTAACCGAGTCTTGCAATGTGCTAGCTAAACAGTAGACGCAATAGTTAAGAGAATATTCCACTTCGGTGCCCACATAAATGGAGCCTATTGTCACTCGTCACTAGTCTAAAGATCTTGACAATGTATAATATTTCAAGTTTTTTTATTTAAAAATTGATTGTTTCACCGACCCTACAAGTTTGCGAAATAAAACTTTCTTTAGAACAATGCATATACCGTTACTTACCTATTTACTCCGTGCTAGGGACCGAGCTGGCGGGCTTAACTAATATTTACAATGAAGTATTCTATAGTAATATTAATTTGGTGCAACAAACATTGCTAGTAAGATGTATCTACTTACATAATAGTATACTGATGTAACGTTGCCAAATTGAAGAAAACCTGAGTGACGATGCCGCCACGATGAGCTAATATTGACGAGTTATTCTAATTTGTGTGAGAGTCGGCCAGTGGGACGGTCGCCTGCGTAAAAACAACAAGAATCCTTTGACAGACAAACACTCGCATTGTCGCCGGGCGACCGCGACACGCGCCATGTTGTTGCACACGTTACACACAGTTTCACGTGAGAATATTGATAGCTAGCTGCCACAATGGTTGTCCCTCAACTTTGGCTGTAGTTGGAAAATATAAACACTTATAAATAATATCGGCGTCACAAAGTCAAAGTCAAAATCATTTATTTCAATTAGACCAGAAAGGCACTTTTGAACGTCAATAATAAAATTAAAAGTGAAGCTATTTGCTCATTCCAAGGTGTAGATTCCTATGGAGAAGAACGAGCAAGAAACTCCATAGGTTACTCTTCACACACGTCACAGTATTATTGAACCTAACAGTTAAAAAGGAACTTGCAGCATTGATTTCAAAATTTGCGCTATCAGATACTTCGGCGCATCCAAATTTTATCTTTTAAAAAATGCCATGCATACATAAGCTTACCTAGGTTACAAAAAGTAAAACCTCTCTGTTTGTGGGTATAATGTGTAATATATATACACAGGTGAATCTATGCAGGTCTGCAGGTATTATATTATTTATTATCATAGGATATTTATACTAAAATTAGGCATCTACTTAGTCAAGTTTCTAAGTAAAACTTGTACTTGATGACATAATTTGAAAAATTACAGTTAAAAATTAAAAAATTGCTATAAGACCAGCTAGTTGACCTGGAACAATCATTTATAGAACGGTTTGAACAAAATAAAATATAACCGTTTTCTTACATTTATTACCGCAATAAGTTTTCATTCACAATACTCAGTTACCCCTTTACAACATAAATCATTTCGAGCTCAGTCCGTTAGCGCAGCTACCTGCCTACACCCCTTCCACTGAGCGTGGTCAGTTAGGCCCCGCCCCTTTGAAACGCCGCTCGGTCGTCCGCCAGAACCGAGCGACAGTGATCATTCGTGATTTCTACGTCAACCAGTAAACTACCAAATAACTCCTCCGAGTAAAGATGAATTCTGTGTGGAAACCGTACTGCGAAACACAAGAACAGGCCCTTGACCTATCGAGGCCTGCAGTGAAGGTGAAGGAAATTACTGCGTTGCAGGCACTGACTGCTCCTACACAACCGATATCTATACCGGCGATGTACCACGGGGCTCATCGACAGACGGTTAACCCGGAGGTTAACTTCTACAGTTATCCAGTCAATGACCAAGTACAATACGTGTCGCTTCCCCGCCCGCTATCTAATGACAGTGGCCACTCCACTGATAAGTCTGCGAATATTGATTGCGATACAGAATCTTTGTCAGATGATAGAGAGTATCAAATTTTTGAGGAGGATGCCTTGAGAGCGATGGCCGCCAAAAATGGCGGCTCATTATTGGGGAACAATCCCAAAATGAGGAGGGCTGTACAGGGTAGCTACTCGGCTGATGATAGTTATAGAAGACAAAGGGAGAGGAATAATATCGCGGCGAAGGCGAGTCGCGACCGACGGAAGCTGAGAGAGCTGAAGCTCGCGCTGCAGACCGCCTTCTTGAAGAAGAAAGTGGCGGAGCTGAAGGCTAGTTTGGCGACCGGACTGTGCCGCCACTGCCGGCAGCCGTGCGACTGCTGACTGCTGACTGCTGACAGTGTGACTACAGGAGTGACTTGACAAGTGCGTGCAATTTATGGAACTAAGTTTATGTGCATTAAAATTATGTTATACAAAAGCTAGAAAAAAACCGCAACTTTTGTCACGATTTTAGGTTTTTGTTAATTTTGGTGTTGAATAATTTTATCTTATGCTCTTTCTTACATCTTAAAATATTTATTGTTGAAAACAATAAAAGTTTTAATTTTGTTTGGTTTTGTGTTAAATTTAAGAAATAAAATCACGAAACGAAATCAATTGTTTTCTGTATTAATAACAATTATATTAAATGGAATATATAAATATCCCGAAACTGGAACCGGAACTTTCCCGAAAAAAAATGTTGTAGTAAGGAAGTCTCCACTTTTTGTTTCTGTTCCTTGAAGTTTATGTAAATTAGCTCACCTTTTTCCGATCACTGGTTATGAGTCCCATGTAAAAGGGGATGAGTATTATTATTATATATATCCAGCATAATTCCTGACACCGTGCTACCACTGACAATTTTTTAGAATAACTGTAGGTACATTTAAAAAAAACAACATCAACCTCCTTGTTCTTTGAAGTCAAGGACAAAATCCAATAACATTTTCCCCGACCCAGGAATCGAACCCGGAACCCCTTGCCCAGCAGACAGCCGGACTTGCGGCCATTCGACCAACAAGGCAACTCTTTGTGTGATCCACAAATAGTTCCGGGTCTGTGTGTCACTGTGTATTATATAGAGTTCTCATGTAAAAATTTAAAAAAATATAAATCTTAAAACAGGTGTAGGTAAGATAAATTATTTGAAACTTCCAACTGTAAAAATATTATTTTCTTACAAACACGAAAGAGACTACTTAAATAGAGCTACGTGTAGACACAGTGTAGGTATATCTACTCAAAGATATCCAATCTTTAGTAGTTACACACATACATACATACTTACATTCCATACGTGGGTACCTACATTGCACAATACATCTCTTCGCTCATTGGTCCAAGCTTGTGTTGACACACTGCGCGTGCGCTGGCCGCTCCCACTCATGGTTTACAACTATGGTATTTATTTTTACTTGTAAAGAAATCAACACTGTAGTAAGTACCTACATTCATTTGAAATGTTAACTCAAAAAAGTCTCCAACGAGACGTTAGAAAAGTTTTATATCGTACATTTATGTCACCTAAGTAATCTAGTGAAATACCTAGAAGTATAAATAATTAATATAAATTAATCACTGAAATGTATCGTGGTGGCCCGGAGGTTTAAGAAGCCCGCTTCTCATGCATTAGTGTGCGGGTTCGAAACCGACCAACAGCAAGTACCAATATGACTTTTTCCGAGTTACATGTACTTTCTAAGATTATCTAGACACCACTGACAAACGGTGAAGGAAAACATCGTGAGGAAACCTAAGCTATCGCCAACCCGCATTGAGCAAGCATCGTGATTAATACTCAAACCTTCTCCGTGTGAGAAGAGGCTTTGCTCAGCAGTGGGCATTTATATGCTGTTGATGATGATTCACTGAAACTGTTGCATGAATCAGTGGATCAATACTCAACACTCCGCGCGCCCCACCGCCGACACACGCAAGGGGTTATGTATTGCGCTGGTTAGGGGAGCACCCTCACTCAATTACTGCAGCACCCCGTGCAACGTGACAGTACAATATTATTTGCGATACAATATAAAGAAATATACTTTGTTTGGATCTCAAGGTTCGATAATACGATGCGTAGTATAAGTACTTGACCATTTACCATCCGGTCAGGTCACCCGCAAATAACGTATTTGTCAGTATGTTCCGTTACATAGCAATGTAGCCAGCTAGGTGAATAATATAAATATGTGATCGCGGCGTGCATTGGTTGCACAAGTTATGCAGCTGTATAGCGCTGTATACCTACTCATTGCGCGGACCGGGAGGTGTCATGGCGGCTTGCACAATGCGCGCGGGACGCGAGGCGCGGGATTGGTCCGATCTTACGAGGTTTATTTTATTGCCGTTTGTACGCAGGCGCCTACATTTTTTGTGACAGTGGAACTGTGCTTATTTATTCATCCCGTAGTTATATAGTCACGTGACCTGACGTCCCGTTTTGAACGGGGCTGTCCCTTTTATAATGACGCGTACAGTCGTACAGCGTACAGTATTTAAAATATCTGCAGCCCTCGGAATAATTTGAACAACAAATGGTTTCAGCCGGGCTCAACTACCACGGTAAGACAATGTCGACGGTACCAGAACGAGTTCACAATACATACAATAGCAATAATTCCTCGTTGCTGCATTGTGTCCTCGCTCAGTTCACAAGCTGCGCACCGTCAATTGTTTTACACCTCGAGTTAATCCTTTACGAATGTTTATTGCTATAAGCTCTTTAACGAGTTACATTTTATTGCTTTTCAAAAATGTATTTTGTTATTATGAACAGAGAAATATTGCTTTCACTTTAGAGTTGGTAATACCGGACCACTTAAACAATACGCCACAAACTGACAATTATTGTTTGTTTGTCAACAATCAATAAGTAACGACTGCACGGTTGGTGCGGTGGCTGGGCAACCGGCTGCCGTGCAACGTGTCGCGGGTTCGATTCCCGCACGGAACAACACTTTGTGTGATCCACAAATTGTTGTTTCGGGTCTGGGTGTCATTGTGTATGTGAACTTGTATGTTTGTAAACGAACCCACGACACAGGAGAAAATCCTAGTGTGGGGCAACGTTTTTATAAAAACAAAAACAAAACAATAAGTATTTTTATTCACAAAGAATTCACAAACCTTGAGAAGTAGTTTATGTGTCGTCGTTAGTCGAGTGATTGTAAGCGTGGTCAAGTAATCTCGTGTACAATCTCTTACAAATGATATGCATACATACTTAAGTACGTACATACAAGTAAGGTGGTGACATTTTGTATTTGTCACATTTCCATGTGATCCCAAGCAACGGTACCTCACACGTTGCGAGCCCGCGAGCGGCGCCGGGCGGCGCGCCGTGCGACCTACACACATTGCTGTAATAATACATTACATCGGCGAGTAAATCAACATCAGCCAACTGTGGTCATACCACCGTCACAGGCACATTACTGCAAATTTCAGCCTTGTACTTATTACTGTAAAGTTTGTTTTAGGCTGTCTTTAGTTAAATGGTTTAATATTGGTTCGCTTAAAGTTGTCAGCGTGCTGTCAATGATTGCGACACCCCTGCGAAGGGTTGCCGCGCCGTCTAAGTAATGTTTGGGATAAGAGCGACTTACTTTGCCGTTATCCTTTCTTTGTGTTAAATTAAAAATTAATAGAAAAAATATGTGTATCTTTGTGGTATTTTGTCCACACCGTTGCAGTTCAATATTTAAGACCCACGACATTTATTTAGGCGTGCATAGAAGTAACTACCTGAGTACCTGTGTACTTAAGCATACCTATTCAGATTATTCTGTAGATAAAAATGTTAATGCAGTGGGTAAACATATTTATTCACATCAAGTTCACAGTCAGCAGTAGTGGCAGTAGTGCTAGCTCGATGTGTCTAATTCTGTATATCGGCCATTAATTCGCAACGACATTGTGGCTGGGTACAGTATACCGGAAACACAACTAATGACACACAACTGCACAACTCCCGCTGTACAGCTACCGACGCATCGATCGATCATGTTGTCCAGCGGTGGGCGACGTGCGCAGGCGACACATTGTGCTACAGATTGATGAACCTACATCCGGGACTACTGCTGGGACTGTTCACTGGCCGCCTGTATTCAGCCTGTATTCGTGGCTCACCACACACAGACATATGTTACGCTTGCACTATTCTGTGGATGATAGCCATAGAGGGAAATAATATCGGATAGTGACAGCTATGGAATACATTTATAACGTTCAGTACTTTAATTATTGAGAACATCCAGTGACATAGGTCCCTCTAAATGTAGGCATGATGATATGAAGATTAAACTACATAACGCATAGAGGTTTATAATTACTCAGTTCAAAAATAATACCATCGTAAGCACAACAAAAGCCCTCTTTACAAAATTAAGTATTTGTTCCGGATAAACAATTGATTTGCATTACTTAATGTGTCATAGTGTGTGTGCACAATAGTTGTTTACGCTAGATGTGGGATTATTGCCAGTTCGCGGTAATTGAGACAAAGTTCAACACATTTGCGCACAGAACAAAACGTGAAGTGACAAACAAAATCATTAACAAACACATTTCATTATTATTAGATTTAACGTCTTTACTTAATTTTATTTATGATGAATTGATAACTGTACAGATTTATGACAATAACTTGTTTACTACAACAGTTTAACTAATAACATCAGGATAAATATCTAACAATAGTAACTAGATCCTTTTAGCAGCCACCAATTCACATAATACCCATTGTATCTAATATTACCTATGTATATTAAAATATCTATAGTTAAACTTAGTTATATCTAAGTCATGAGAACTTGCAGTTAAGATGTTTCTCGGATACTATATAATATAAAGTAAAAAAGGTCGAAATATTTCAATTAGTGAGGGACGGACAGTCCGGCCTGTTATATCAATAACAATATACATTGAAATCATTTCCGCGGCATCTCAGCACGCCACTCATGCGCATGTCCACGACACACGGCCCATTGGAGCCGGCCAGGCGACACTAATGTCGCAACTGTCGTCCGGCAGTCGCATTGTGTATGTAACTCTTTACTGCGATTATGATGTCACGGTGGTCCGGTGAATAGGATCTGTCGCTTTCATTACACAATGCCACTTTTTACACCAAATATGAAGTATTGCAAAACGTTTGAGAGTATGAACCTAGAGTAACTGTACAGCCGGTTTGGGTTTGAATTATACCAGATAAACAAAATTTCGGAATATGAAGTCTATAGTAGACTAATTAAAGTAACTATCTAAAAAGCTTTACTTTAGATTTTATTGATATCTAAATAAATGTCGTGATGATCATTACAGTTATCAAAGTACAGGGTACTTACTGAAGAAAATGGCAGGCTACCAACCTATGAAATTTAGGGGAAGAAGTCTGCTACGCTCGCTACGACAGCACGTAGACACGTGCTACGCAATGCGCTACGACAGCACGTAGACACGTGCTACGCAATGCGCTACGAGCTACGGCCGTAGTATATCGCCGCAACTTAGCGCAAATCCACAGATATGTAGATTATACATAAGTACTAACTTTACACTTAAGTTAGAGCTGGGTATGTAAGGTTAGATATTCTCTGTATGAGATCTAATTACGTTTGGACT
Source organism: Spodoptera littoralis (assembly GCA_902850265.1). NCBI lineage: Eukaryota > Metazoa > Arthropoda > Insecta > Lepidoptera > Noctuidae > Spodoptera > Spodoptera littoralis. The sequence goes on from LR824545.2 coordinate 14,639,546, forward strand.
GTGCGAGTTATAATTATGGTCTCGTTTTGACAAGATTTTAAATGAAAATATATTTTTTGTGAAATTGTAATTTTTTGAGGATCCTTTAGTAGCTTCCTGAGAGGAACTTATATAAAAGACCAGTAATAACATCGCGTGTTATTATTTCCTATAGTAACAGGTAACCATAACTTATTTGTAAGACGTAACTGTTTCTAAAGTACTAGGATTTTATAGCTTTGTGTTAACAATACAATACATTAGAATATTATTGTTGAAGACAACATTAACTAAACAAAAGACGTGCTAATTGAAGCTGCCGGCCGGTGGTCAGTGAGGTATTGTGTGCTTCATTGCTTATCAGTATGTAGTGCAGTAAACAAAGACGTTGTGACGTCACACAAATGACAGGCTGCGTGTAATATTGTAAAACAGTGCGCCCGCATCTCTGTGTCGGCGGCACGAGCTTTGTGGAGCTGTCAGTGTTGGGCAGCTAATTAAAGCTGCGATTGTCCGTACCGTGGTGGTTTTCTGGCGACAACACAATTAATGCACCTATGTACCTTGTATAAATAACACATGTTGACTTGACTACACTAACCCTATTCGATTTTGAATATTACAGTATCGAGATTGCCACTGACAATCTATCTTTCCTAAACCAATCAGAATAGATAAATAATTTGGAAATGTGTCAATCCTTATGAATGTACCTATTAATGCATTACCTAACGCTGTACTTACCATGTTCACTTACACCTAATATAAGTTATTCTATTTGATTAAGTAGATAATTACCTGTAGATACAATAGTTGATTACGCTAGATGTGGGATTATTAGGTAATTGGCACAAAGTTCAACACATTCGCGCAGAGAACAAAACGTGAAGTGACAAACAAAGTCATTAACAAACAAATATATTAAACGTCGTTATTGATTAATGATATACTTACCTATTAATTCTTTTGCAGAGTTTAATATAAATAAAGATAACGATGTCACAAGTTTAGCAGGTACCCAAATACAATAAGAATTGTAAGTCTAAAGTTCTAAAACATTTTATAATGTAAGATATCTCGATCGAATCGCATCCATTTTTAGCGCGATTAATCTCGGTCCAACAGACGAGATGAACGGGATTTGGTTTAGTAGGTACCTGAAGAATATTTGTTTGATAGTAGAAGAGAAGACTGGTTGCTTCTTTCATTTATCATTTGATAATGACATCAAAGCAGAAGTAGTAAACGACTTAAAATTCTTTAAAAAAATTAAGCGTTTTAAAGTAGCAATTGTTTTGTACCAATTTCTGAGAAAAAAATCCTAATGTTTCTGATTTATCATAATTTATGATTACTTAAATAAAACACGTACAAGCGAACCCCACGAGAACTGGCTTGAGCTCCAACCTTGCGAAATTTGCATTTCCATTATAATAAAATGGAACTGTTAGTGGATCCAACTGCTGGAAGAATGTAATGCGGTAGCGTGGTATTAGTACGAGAGCTACAGAACCAGACACCGATGTGTAGCCTACATAGTACATTCAGGGTGAAAAAACCAGTATGAACCGACCGTTCCATGTGCGAACAGATCATACAAAGCGAGACCACACTAAACTGGTTCTAAAAAAGATGACGTGAGGGCTGATGGCTGACAGGTCGTGACTACTGACCTTAGCGTATTATAAATCATCATCCTACTTCCTATCTTTCAGGACGAACTTTATTTGAAGATCAAGCAGGGTTCAGTAACTCATAAGATCATTACACACTCAACAAGCGCGGCTCCGGCGCGGCGTTTATTGCTTAGGAAACAATACAAAAAGCTGTAAACGCGTTGTCGGCGCGCTATATTGATGTTATGAAATTATGTCATAACATAATACGATTTAATGTTCATATTTAAATGACAAGTAAATTGCTAGAGGCGTGCCGGGCTGTACTATATGACCTTTAGACTGTAGGTATCTACTCGCTTCACCCTGCTTGTCTGGATTATTATTTATTTATTTATTATTTTCAGCCATGATCGTCCCACTGCAAGGCAAAGGCTTCCCTACCCTCCTTCCACTCCTCTCTATGTAATTATATATTTCTTAACACGTCGAGTACCGTATTTATAGACACAATTAAAGAACAATAGGTTGCGGTCACCGGTGACCGCTTGGTGTTTGACAGTTTAATGTACGTATTTTGCTTTTATAGGTACTTATAATTAAAACTAACTACTTAATTCATCAGCTATCCATCTTCTCACAAAATCTTAAACATTCACGATACACATCTTTTCATTTCGCTGTAAATAAATCACACGTTTGTGCACGAACAATCACGATGTCGGGACAGCCAATGGGCGGCGCTATAAGCTGACGTTTGCGCTCCCCGCGACCACGCCCCTCGAGTATACTAGACCGGCCAGCGGCCACCTCGGGAACGGCATTCCTTAGTCAGCTTTGCCCGTGCAATCATGTCTATCTGGAGACCATTCAATTTTGAAGAAGTCAACACTGTCGAGGATGATGAGACGACTCAGACGACAGATGTAGTGGGACCTCTGTCGTCGGATTTGAGTGTGTCACGCGTGCCACAATCTCTAGCTGTGCCTGTGTCGGCGGCACACCCGACGCTGTCGACGTACCCGGTATACCCGACAGGGCCAGGGTTCATGCCGCTGCCTCTACGCCATGGAGAAGTGGAAGTTTCTTCAGGTGGTAGTTCAGGCTACCATTCTTTAAGTACGCGGTCATCGTCACCCCCGCCTGGCCCACCCGCCACCAGTCCTGCACCGGAGATATCGGCAGAGCTGGATCCAGACTATCAGCGTTACGTTGAGGCTGCCATGGCTGCCATAAAAAATCACCAAGGTGGCACTTTAGTCGGAAGCAATCCGAACATGCGTCGCGCTGTGCGGTCGCAAGCGCACGCCGGCACCGCGGCGGAAGACGACGCCTACCGACGCACGCGCGAGAAGAACAACGCGGCGGCGAAGAAGAGCCGCGACCGGCGGAAGCTGCGCGAGGTAGAACTGTCGGTGGAGGTGTCGTACCTGAAGCAGCAGCTGGCGGCGCTCAAGGCGACGCTGCGCTCCCGCGCCTGCACACGCTGCCGCCGCTCCAGTCTGTGCTAGTGCGGACCACCAGCACACACATATATACACACACATACACACAACTGTGATACTGAATGTTCCTGAACGATGTACAAATATCCTGACTAGCATGCATGAAACAGCATGACTAGTCATGCTACGCAATATTTGTACATCGTGTCATGTAGCTAGCTACAAGCAGATTAAAATGAAGCCATGAAATGGTTATAAGCCTTTAATATTATTGACGTGCAATTTTTTATTGTGTAATTTTATCTTTTAGATAAGCATTTAAAATGAAAACACATTTTTGTAAATATTGTAATATTTAAACAAGTTTGAATAAACGCATGAAAAGCATCTTTAATATGACTGTCTTTATATTCACATCAATTTCATAACCTTTTTTTTTATTGTTTGAGGGGTAAAATCATCCAATGACCTTTCTCGCTCGGAATCTGAACTAGGTACTGACTACATTTGAGTATTGTCCAGTGGAGCCGAACCTACACGCTGCCAAGCATTCCTATCCTCAAGATAATCAATCACTCTGTAGTAAGCTTGTTTACACAATTCGCGCTTCATATATGTTTTAAATTTGCTTTCATTAAGATCTAGTATGCTACTTGGTGTTTTTTTTTTGGTATTTTATAACTAATGACTTGTTCGTGCGTAGTGTAAAACGTCGATCTTATAAAAATACGGGTGTAATTTTACTAAGCAAAACACTATTTATAGCTCCCGCTCGATTTGCTAATAGTGCTTCTCCGTCGCAAAGTTTGTTAGGGTCATAACCTTTTTAATTTTATTAAAAGTCTCCTCACACTCACTGTCCCATTCCCAAGGTGTCCCCTTCCCTAACAACCTATACAAAGGTGCCAACATAGTGCTTAAATTGATGACCATTAACTGTTCCTAAAGAAGCTCTGAAATCAGTGATATTCTCTGGCCGGGGGGAGTTTGATATACCTTCGAACTTTTAGGACCCACTTTAATACCTTCATCAGAAACAATAAAACCCAAATATTTGACCTGCTTCGTCATAAACAAACACATTTTTATAAGTAGTTTCATTCCGTTACTACCTATATAACCGCTCTTAAACTCTTTCTAAATATAGATAGGCGAGTTAAGGCATGCGTGTCAGGCATTCCTACCCTCAAGATAATCAGTCGCGGAGAACCTAACGGGTAACCGGGGCTCCGGCTCGACGTGCAGGAGAAGGAACGGGGTGGTTTTTAGTCAGTAAGAGTCTGACACTCCCTTCCGCCTCACCCAGGCGGGAGCAGTCATTCGATGATTTTCGCCCCTTAAAAAAAAAAAAAATATTTGACCTGCTTCGTCATAAACAAACACATTTTTGTAAGTAGTTTCATTCCGTTCCTATATAACCGCTCTTACACTCTTTCTAAATATAGATGAGTTAAGGCATGCGTGGTATTTAAAGTTCGTTTAAAATAGCTGAGTTTGAACTAACCTAAGTCGGTTAATATAATAAAGACGGTTAATACACTAAGTCCTGCTCCTAAGTAAAAACACTATTCATCAAAATCGGTTCAACCTATTGCGAGATAATCGCGCACAATCGATTTTTTTAAGTCTGTTACAAAGATAAAAATATCGACGAGTTAGTGCCAGAAATGTCCTTAAAAGATACAAGTGCACATTTTGATATCATTACTAACCATTAAGTATACATAATGTGTATATTTTTTGTTGTTCTCACCGTAATAATTATAGGGTTTCATGGTTAAAGCCAAATGACTACCATAGTGCCAGTTAACCAGTGGCGGATTAATCAAGCGCGGGGCTCGTAGCAAAATGGAGGGGTCTCGATTTTATATTTACATGATGGAAGTAAAAGTAAGGATGGTGGTCATCTTTCCCAAACTTTTTAGCTTTAATGAAGCTTATAGAAGTCAAGTGCTGTTGTGACGTTTCACTATAAAAAAGACGTACTCTAAGATGATGTGAAGATAAGCTTGTCTACGCGGGGCCCATTGCGAATGCTACTCTGGCTACGTGGTTACTCCAGCACTGCAGCTAGCTATCAATATTCTCACGTGAAACTGTGTAACGTGTGCAACAACATGGCGCGTGTCGCGGTCGCCCGGGGACAATGTGAGTGTTTGTCTGTCAAAGGAGTCTTGTTGTTTTTACGCAGGCGACCGTCCCACTGGCCGACTCTCACACAAATTAGAATAACTCGTCAATATTAGCTCATCGTGGCGGCATCGACACTCAGGTTTTCTTCAATTTGGCAACTTTACATCAGTATACTATTATGTAAGTAGATACATCTTCTTACTAGCAATGTTTGTTGCACCAAATTAATATTACCATAGAATACTTCATTGTAAATATTAGTTAAGCCCGCCAGCTCGATCCCTAGCACGGTGTAAATAGGTAAGTAACGGTATATTCATTGTTCTAAAGAAAGTTTTATTTCGCTAACTTGCAAACCATCGCATTGTTTCTGAGTGCCAGACAGAAAGGGTTGTTCTTTGAAACTGTAACACAATGCGGATTATACAATTTGCATGTTATCTCCGTCGTGGGGCTCCTTCCAAGAACCCTGACTTGCACTAATTACGAAATAAGTACCGTTCGCCATCTTTATACAAGTGTACATTGCAGGGTCGTGCGAAACTGTGGTGCGGGTAGTCGTACCGGCACCAACAAGCTTCATAGGAATTTGACCTGTACGGCGATGGTCTTAAGGTTCAGAGTAACACGGTGGTGAAGCGAGCGCAGCAGAGAAGGATGATAGCAATAATGGTATTTGCAACGAGAAATGAATGATATTATTGAAATTAACAGCAAATACATATTATTAAGCGAATACAAATGAGAACAGAGAAATAAAAAATGAAAAGAGAGAAATACGGTAGCACTGGGTTGTTATTCGTATGCAGGTGCACAAGCAAGTTGCTACCTTATCTCAGTATAAACAACGTTCAATTTGTAAGTGTAGTCTCGTGCAGTGTTGGCGGTCTGCTACTTCAAAGCTCTGTCTCTGTAGTTGTACAATCCCAGAGACCACCGGCAGTATCGGCACTCTGTCCCCGGCGACACAATGTACAAAGAAAGTAGTTTTAAACTAATCCTATGATGCAAGATGATCCGACTGTCACTGCACCAAAACCTTTTCAAATTCTTTAACCGAAAGATTTAAATAGCCATACTTTAACGTTACAACATAGTGGTTTACTTGCACTGCCTTTGTCTCGACTGTCAAAATTACTTATCTATAGATAAGCTCTGCTTTATTTGGCAAGACATGAAGTAAGTACTTACATAGGTAGGTGTAGTTTGTTAGGTGTTAAATAAAAGTACGTATCGATTAAGTACCTAACAATCACATGTTTACAGAAACATGTTTCCAAATAATTTTAAAATGGTTGATTTTAAAACATATTCATTTTATGTTATGACATAATAACTCCTCCATTTTAGGAAATAAAAAAAAAATAACGCCAAAATCCATACTTTTTTTAAATTTGATCGGCCGTCGCACGTTTGGCCTCTATACCGCCTGGTTCTACTCACTATGAAGTGTACTTCAACGACAAATTATCCCATAAGTACGACATTTCAATAGTTGTATAAGTATTGCTTCGTTGCACATATTGACAACTCTGTTATACAAAGATGTACCGTTCGCTCGTCCTGTATCCACTCCGAGTTCCCACATGTGGCCACAAACTCTTCCTGTACAAAGGCTTACAAACTGGCCAGCTACATTGACATGTCAATCACATCCCCCCGCACCGCGCGAATCATACTGATGTGAATCGAATCGCAAGCCTCCACAATGCCCACAATTGACACAATGTGTTACGGGAACACCTCGAAACCTCCTTCAATACCCAAATAACTGTTTTATTTGAGCCCTTTCAGTTAATCCACTGCGTAGGTAGCAAATTTTTTCACTCCTACACTTGGCACGTAAGAATTGAATGTAAAGCAGTTATTTCTTTTATTTACTGTTTTTGAAGCAACTTTTGACATTCGTAGAAAATTTAATCCCGTAAAACAATGTGCCCCTAGCAGTTAGTTTTTATTGTGAATATTGTAGACTTTGTGTCTGTAGCGGTATGTAGATATAATGGTTCGGTAATAATTTTGTATTGTTTCTGTTGTGGACGTAATCCTACATTTTTGTGTTGGTGAGTATAATGGCGTGCCCTATCTATACCCAGAAGGGTAATAGCCTTGTGGCATATATTACCCTTTTGTTTAATTGTTTTGGAACATGCCTCATTGGCCGAGTGGTCCCAAGTGCGACTGCCAGGCAAGGGCTCTCGGGTTCGATTCCCGGGTCGGGCAAAGTTTTACTGGATTTTTTAAAAATCTCAGTAGTAGTACGGAGTCTGGAAATGTGCCCGATATATGGCAATAGGCTCACCCCCTATTACATGGAACTTGTAACATAGATAGTGAAAAGTGGGTGTTACGTTGAATAGTGGCATTAAGTGCCGTAATGTGCACCTATGCCTACTCCTTCGGGGATAAAAGGCGTGATGTTATGTTATGTTATGTTTTGAAACCTTGAATACCGACATTTTATTTACGATTTTGAGCATTTTTTTTTACAAATCGAGTCTGCACCGCGCGATCTCCGGATCACCGAGCACCGTGTCGCCGCGGGCGCCGGGTGGGCGGAGCTTATGCTTGCACAAGTTACTCCTACCTTAAACTTACTGGGTAGATGGGGGGGGGGGGTTACGCGGATGTTTTTTCCATTAACCGCTTGACCCAACTGTTTAATGTTAGCCTCCTAATAAACAAATCTTGTGAAAATCGCCAATTATGATACCAACGTTGTACAATTCTGCAACTACCTAATAGTAATAGCAGACTAAGGTCCCTTTTCACCAAGCTCTGTAAAACTGTAAAAACTCAGTTACACGTAACCTGAGTTTAAAGTAACCTAAGTTCTGTGTTCTGTATTTTCTGTACTGAGTTCCGTGTAAACTAGTTTCTGTTTGTAGTGGTGAAATGTAAAATGAAGCTGTAACTTCGTTTAAACGCTTTAAATTAGATTAGACGCTTTAAATCAGTTTTGTTAGGTGTAATCGTGATCAGTTTCGTTGGTGAAAAGGGACCTAAGGCGTCTAGACCTGGTGTCTCCAGAAAGAGTAAACCCCGGACAATACGTGTATTTCTTTAGTAGCCTTACTTATGTGTTGTGTTAGACCACAACCTGCCGCTTTTCCAAATTCTATCTCCATCCCTTCAGCCGTTTTGACGAAGAGTAACAGAGAAACAAACAAACAAACAGAAACGAATACTTTCGACGATATGTTGATTTGAAACGTCGCGTGACGTCACTTCTATGTACATTTTATACGTAGAAGTGACGTTTTAGTTTTATTCGTTTTATCTAGGTATGATTTTATTATACAACCAAGTTGTCATGTCGATTTTATTCTACAGTTCAGATTTAACTGTTGATTGGAAAATTGGCCCTTAGTCATACAATGGCGAATGTAAAAAAAATCATTATTTATCAAATCGCCTATTTAGTTGAATCATGTCCGTATATGATGCGGGAGCATGGAGGTCGGTAGGGATACCGACCTCCCCAGACACATTTGCTAGATACACCTTTTTTCTAAATTTCTTATTCTATCCTTTCAACTACCTTCCCTTTTACAATCCTTGCCACTATTTCTTCTTTTAATCCACGTTTATCCCAGTAGCGCTGTTTTTCACATTATCTATCAATTTTACTTCGCACATACTTCTCCAGGTTCCCAGGTTCTCTACTTTCATGCTTCGTCCACGTCTCACTACGACATATTAGCGTTAGTGCCAATACTTCTTGTATACGTACAGCATATTAATGCAACATAAATACATTCTGCTACCAACAATGGCCTTGTGTCCAACTCAAATCCTTTTGCTTCTATAAATCATACAAAGGCAAAGTGAGAATTTTTAATTTAAGTCTTTGAAAGAATATAGTCAGCATTCTGTGAACACATTTTTGCATTAATTGTGTTCTTTCTGGGAAGCCAAAGGGTCAGAAATTGGTAGTATTTGTGCAGAGCTTAAGATAACAAACGCAACAAGCAAGTGACTCCCTGGACACTGGCCACGTATTGGTCAGCATCGGACTGTTATTGTTTGGGATAATCGACAGATCCCGTGGGTCGATGACGAGCATTGACAACCTTGCATCTGCTAATGCAAGCAAATATCGCGACGCAAGACACAGGCGACAGCGACTTGTGAGGATCTACTTTACTTAAATGATACACCGAATCATAAACATATTTTTAAATTTTTAACGAATAAAACCGTTTGTTTACTTCTAACAGTAAGCGTTATAACAAACATATTGTGTTGAAATGGCCAACACTTGCACTCAATCTCCTGACCTGTGAGCCGCAGTCACAACAGCGCATCACTTGTACCACAGCCCCCACACAACAGTACCTGCTCTTTTTGCGGATTATAATCCGCTAATAGTGGGCATTGTCCACAGATGACGGACACAGACTTAAACGATTTCTTTTTGACAGCATGACTCTCGTTACAATCGTGGAGACCACGCAAAAACCGGGGACAGCAAACAATGGGCAAGAGTTGGCAACCAGCTTCACGTTCTGGGAAACGCTGTAAATCATATTTGTGTAAGAATAACATTAATAACTGCTGCGGTGATAACAATCAGCAAAATGTGCAACATTCTGGACAGAGAAAGACATTCTCGCATTGTGCGCGACACAAACGTAGGCTCTGCAAAAACTTACGTCTTATTCCAGAGCTTGACAAATATTATCTAACAATGTCATTGTGATATTTCATCTAGATAATTTGCTGTCCTGTATGGCCTACTTACAAACGTGCAGACGGATCACGTGATGGTAAGCAACCAACGCGCGACGCCGCCCAAGGACACGCGTAACACCAGAGAAGTTACAAATGCGTTGCGGAATTTTACTTATTCATTAATTTAACTGACTATCTAAGTTATAAACCTAAACCTACACATTTCGTATTCCTGAAGATTTGTATTCTCGACCTCCGAAGATTAAGCTGTCCAGAAGGTAACACAATTCTATCACAAAACTGGCAAATGACAATAAGTACAGGCCCGCGGCCATTGTGAGCTTCCCAAGCCTTTGGCAATTGTCATTCATCCACTTGACAAAGCTCAGTTGTAACAAACAGGAATATATCAAACGCTAATCCCTCGCGACGACTACACAGCGTCTGTTTGCTTTTCATACGAAATACATATTTTTCTCAGAAGGATCTGTTATGATTTGCTTCAGTTACGTATTTGTTATAAATATTCAATATCTTGATATTGTAAGAGATGAGAATATATCACAACACTTCGATATTATCTTTATATTTATTTAAAAAATCATCCAGTAAGCAACATTTGGGGGAGTAGGTAAGTACCTAAAATTAGTTCTTAAAAGAAATAAAGGTTCAGTCACAACGAGTTGTCGGCGACAACTTCAGTAATTCCATGGAGACGCTCGTATCGATACAAGCTGATGTTCTGCAGAGGAAATGCTAAATGAGGTAAACAAGGGTAGGTATTTCTTGGCTCTCATTTTTATTATCTTCGTTGTAGTATGACGTCCAACGAGTAACCAGTGGCCAGATACAAACTCCATGCTCACATTGATTCAATGACTTCAAAAGCAGCCTGGAGCGAATACAGGGTAACAATCAGCACAATTGTTAAATTATCAACAATTTAAATCTACTTCAGATAAATTACAAAACAGAATCTAACGATTAGAAACTAAAGTAAAACTAAGGAGTTTAATAATAAAAAGTTTCAAGTTATGACAGGAGACGGGACACAGTCAGGCACTCGGCGACTATCCGCTACTTTAATACAATTTATCGCCGATGTGTATGCTATGGAGACCATTGAACTCCCACTCTTTTGTCATAAACAAATTGATCCTTCACAAATTCTTATCAAGTTAGTATTTCATACAATTTCAGTCACATTTAAAAGCGATAGAATCAGAGAGTTGAGTAAATAGAAACATCAAGTCACGCAAGCATGACAACGGTACAATGCACGCAAGTGTGAATGGAGCGGCCGACGTCAGGGACCGGTCGGTGTTGCGGTCAGCGCGGGAGCTGCTGACTCATTGCACCCTTCGCACTACTCATGTGACGTGATGGTTGGCATAATAAGTAGTAGCGTGTGTAGGTTCCACCTCGTTCAATATTACCACAAGGAGTATAGTTATGGTGTTACAGTGTTGCTAGTCTTGCTCAGCCAACAATATCATTAAGTCATCACTAACTCAAACATTCAGAAACAAAAGTACAGTTATCTTGCCCGAAACGTAACACAATATCTTTGTTTCTGCGAACCGTACCGATCCCAGAGGACTTAATCCGTGTCCACGCGGAAGGGTTCCCATCCAAATGACAGGCGCGCGACAAAACCCTTGCAAATATTATTGTACTCCGACGGATCATAGAAATATTTTAGTTATCGGCTAAGTAATTGGGTCGAGTTTTGCATGAGCTAACTTGCAGCTGCACTGTGATGCAGATGTTGATAGTCCGCTATACTTGCCAGTTAGCGTGAGTTCTTATATACGCGCGCAATGTGTTCATATCGATACGCACAACATCTTATTGTCGCAGTTTACGTTTTTTGTATATTAGAATTATTATTGCATAAAAAATTCCTTTAACAATCGCCTGCCGTCGATGCATTACATAGAACGCGAATGTGCGAACCCTCAATTTTGTATAGAACTAATGACAAGCTTGTCACTTGTGTTTGAAAATCAATCAAATTAAGGATTTTAAAAACATGCATCTACATACTATAACTAAAACGTAAAAGTTAGTCATAACTACTTACAAACAGTGCAAATAAATAATTCCGCATTTCCGTGCCTACTGTTCATGTTGCTAAATCAAATTCAATCTCTCGGTTAAAGAATTTGAAAAGGTTTTGGTGCAGTGACAGTCGGATCATCTTGCATCATAGGATTAGTTTAAAACTACTTTCTTTGTACATTGTGTCGCCGGGGACAGAGTGCCGATACTGCCGGTGGTCTCTGGGATTGTACAACTACAGAGACAGAGCTTTGAAGTAGCAGACCGTCAACACACTACACTTACAAATTGAACGTTGTTTATACTGAGATAAGGTAGCAACTTGTTTGCGGGTTAACCGAGTCTATAAGCTAGCTGAACAGTAGACGCAATAATTAAGAGAATATTCCACTTCGGTGCCCACATAAAGGGAGTGCCTATTGTCACTTGTCACTAGTCTAAAGATCTCGACAATGTAAAATATTTCAAGTTTTTTTTTATTTAAAAATTGATTGTTTCGCACGTCCCTGCAATGTACACTTGTATAAAGATGGCAAACGGTACTTATTTCGTAATTAGTGCAAGTCAGGGTTCTTGGAAGGAGCCCCACGACGGAGATAACATGCAAATTGTATAATCCGCATTGTGTTACAGTTTCAAAGAACAACCCTTTCTGTCTGGCACTCAGAAACAATGCGATGGTTTGCAAGTTTGCGAAATAAAACTTTCTTTAGAACAATTAATATACCGTTACTCACCTATTTACTCCATGCTAGGGACCGAGCTGGCAGGCTTAACTAATATTTACAATGAAGTATTCTGTAGTAATATTAATTTGGTGCAATAAACATTGCTAGTAAGATGTATTTACTTTATAGTATACTGATGTAAAGTTGCCAAATTGAAGAAAACCTGAGTGACGATGCCGCCACGATGAGCTAATATTGACGAGTTATTCTAATTTGTTTGAGAGTCGGCCAGTGGGACGGTCGCCTGCGTAAAAACAACAAGACTCCTTTGACAGACAAACACTCACATTGTCCCCGGGCGACCGCGACACGCGCCATGTTGTTGCACACGTTACACAGTTTCACGTGAGAATATTGATAGCTAGCTGCCACAATGGTTGTCCCTCAACTTTGGCTGTGGTTGGAAAATATAAACACTTATAAATATAATAGGCGTCACAGTATTATTGAACTCACGAATTAAAAAGGAACTTGCAGCATTGATTTCAAAATTTACGTTAACAGATATTTCGGTACATCCATATTTTATCTTTTAAAAAATACCATGCATACATAACTGCCCCCGATAGTTAAAAAGACGTATTTGACAAAAAGTAAAAACGGAGAAATTAATGTTTTAATGATTAATCTGTCAAACACCAAGCGGTCACCGGTGACCGCGACCTATTGTTCTTTAATTGTGTCTATAAAACCGGTACTCGACGAGTTAAAACGGGAAATCGTTTGCTGTCTTCAAATAAATTAAAATATTTACATACTATAACTTGAAAATAATGCCTACTAGTATTGGCTTTAATTTGGTTTTGTAATAATTTGAATTTATTTAATTATTATAATTAAAATAATTAAAAAACAGTTTCATCTTAGCATAAAAAATGAAGAAAAATATTACATACTTAATTGAATAGACGTAAATGGCTAGATGCGTCCTTTAAATTTCAAACGCTTTTGGCTATGCTTTTCTTTTAAGCGTTTAGTTTATCTATCTAATTTATGATTTTAAGAGAAATGGGCGCATAAAGGTATTTCCGCCTTTTTTCTTAAGAATTAGAAAGTAGGTAGATAATCTTTGACTTAGTTGAAATGTTTGTAAAATGATTTAATAATCCGTTTATTTAAGGTAGTATATCTGAAATAGTACAGTCGTAGGTTTGTCGTTATCACAACCATAGTCTAGTTTAATATTTGTAAATAAAACACAATTGATATAGTCAAATCTATAATCATAACTATCTCTTATAACTTTATTATAACAAACACGTCTTAACAAAACAACATTCTTAGGCTAATAATTCTATGTAGTTTTCAAAAATAGTTTACAGACAATATTATGATATATAACTGACTAAAATATCAAAGTAAAAAACAAAATAAAATTTATATCAAAAAAATAAAAATAAAACTTTAGGTTATCTATGTGTTATGTAAGGACTGATGATGAAATAAAGCACTTGTACTATTAAACTCATGTAGTGTATTCACCATAAGGATCGAGCAACGAGTGACCCACGTCCCGCTACTGCGCATACATAAATATCAGTTTACAGGTTACACTTACTACTAACGCTTACATATGTGTTTGTGTGGTTATACACTATAACCCTACAACTTCCTCCCTTTTTTAAAAAAATATATTTATTTATTTAAATGACATAAAACAAACCTTAGGTACAATCGTTACATTATCGTTATGCTTATGCAGAACTACGTTTACATTACAAAGGATGTGGTAACTTAACACGATTACATTTATTGCTAACAACGCATATCAACTTCCACTGACTACGATGCACAACTGCGATAGTGATGAGAACGTTTAAGTGTTACCTAGAAAGAGTTGAGAACAAATAGCACATTAAATTACAGATTGTTTACATTTACAACACATTTACAACTAAATTAAATGAATCTAAGAATACATACATTGGAATCACACATATTGATTTGTTGGTTGTTGTTGGCGTGCGTTGTCAATCTGTTGTGAGGAAATGGCGGATATCATTTCTCTCCTAGTCCATTTTTTTACTCCTCTTAGACATTTTGTTATGAGCAACCATATGCCAATAATAATCACAATTGCAGTTACAATACCGAAAATTATTGAATAATGTTCCAGTTTTTGTTCTATAGAGCTGGTGCTCGCGCTATTTGCACCATTCTGAGCGATAATTATTTCTTCCTGCTTACTATACGACTTTCCCATTTTAGAGATAATGTAAAATTTAACATATAGTTATGCTTAGAAAACTGTATAACTGTGTAAATAATATAGTGTGAAGTGTATATAAAAGAAATTTATGTTTACGTTTTAACCTACTTATTACTAATGCTGTACGGTAAAATCACAGTTAAAGCGAAACGAAATCTTGCTACTAAAATGTATTGTTCGCTGTAGTTTTATCGTATAGCATAGCATTACATTTGCTTGTACGCTACTAAGTACCTAATTACAGAAATCTTACTGGTGGTTTTATCACGCGGCCACTGCGTGAGGTACGGATTGCTTCACTAGCAGGTTCGATTTTCGATTGAATAATTGGAACATTTGAACATTCTGTACTTGCGTCAACATCTATGGTATTTTCATTCAATAAATAGGCTGGTTTTAACCTATCTATGGATTATTGACTCGTCTGTTGGGCAATTGAATATTTATAAAACTTAGATTCCCTATTTAGAATACGATATGGACCGTCATAAGGGGGTTTCAAAGATTTACGAACACTATCGTCCCTGACAAACACGTAGTCTGTTTTTGACAAATCTGGATGAACGAAATAAGAACGAGAATTACCGTGTTTTTGGGATGGGCTTCAGTTTCTTAATATTTTCCTTAATTTGTTGTACTAATGTGTGCGGTTCTACATTAGTTACGTTGGTATTGTCATAAAAATCGCCTGGGAGACGGAGTGTGCGGCCGAAGGTTAACTCTGCGGCCGATACTCCACTCTCGCGCGACATGCTGCTCGTAATCCTAAAAGAACAGTAGGTAATTCCTTTACCCATGACTTACCGTTTAAACGACTCATTAATGCTGCCTTTAGCGATCTATGCCAGCGCTCGACTGCGCCGTTTGCTTGCGGATGGTAAGCTGTGGTACGTATCCTATTGATTCCTAATTCCTTCATAAGTTGTTGGAAGAGTGAACTTTCAAATTGGCGACCTTGATCGGTTGTCAATTTGTATGGACATCCATAGCGACATATCCAGTTAGTGTATAATTCCTTTGCTACTGTTTCTGCATTAATATCTTTCAGTGGGAATGCTTCAGGCCAACGAGTGCAACGATCAATGAGCGTTAAACAATACTTATATCCATCTTGAGACAATGGTAAAGGACCAATTATGTCAATATGGATATGCTCGAAACGGTTTGTCTGTGTAAATGGACTTAGATTTGAAAAAGTGTGACGAGCAACCTTGGCTTTTTGGCAGTTTAAGCATGATTTAGACCATTTATTTATATCGGTGTTCATGTTAGGCCAATAAAACTTTTTGCAAATTAGTTTACGACTAGTACGTATACCGGGATGGCTAAGATTATGTACGCTTTCAAAAGCAATACGTCGAAATTCTTTTGGTATGTAAGGTCGCGCGTTTTCCGTAGTTATATCACAATAAATCGGTTTATTCGAAGTAGGTAAATATAATTTCTTAAGTGTGTTACAATTTGCATTAGCTAGTGCCTGTTGCACGTAGGCGTCACTATCTTGCAACTCAGCGATTCTGTTGAAGTCGAGAGTCGTGGGACAATAGACTGTCTCGACACGCGATAATGTGTCTGCTACTGTGTTGCTATGCCCAGTTATGTGTCGTATGTCCGTAGTGAATTCGCTAACGTATAACAAATTTCTGATTCTGCGAGGTGTTTCGTTAGATTCTCTACCTAGTTTCGAAAATGCGAATGTTAGCGGCTTATGATCGGTGTACACGGTGATCTGGCATCCTTCACATAGTTTACGAAAGTGTTTATTGACATGTATATGGCCAATAATTCACGATCGTAAGCTGAATATTTTTGTTGTGCTGCCGTTAACTTTTGGAGAAATAGCCTAAAGGTTCCCATTTCCCATTAACTTGCTGCTGTAGCACTGCGCCCACACAAGTATCAGATGCGTCGGTCATCAAAGAGAGAGTCGTATCCGACTTTGGGTGTGACAATGTAGCGGCCGTTTTAAGACCTAGTTTACATTGCTCGAAAGCGTTACTTGCCTCATCTGACCAATTAATCTTCGATTTGTCCTTTTTCTTAGAGCTGCCGAGATACTTGTTTAACAAAGACATATACGATGCTGCTTTTGGTAAGTGGGAACGGTAAAAATTAACCATACCTGTAAAACGTCGTAACTCCTCTACCGTTTCTGGTTTCGGGAAGTCGGTGATGGCCTTAACCTTTTCTTCTGTTGGACGTATGCCTTCTGCTGATACGTGATAACCTAGATATTCTAGAGATGTCTGACCAAAAACACATTTGACAAATTTACTGTTATTCCATACTTACTTAAGCGTTGAAATATGGTACTGAGATGTTCTATATGCTGAGCTTCGTCGCTGCTAGCTATCAGAGCATCGTCGATATAATTAAAGACAAAATCTAGACCTTGGAATACGTTATCCATAAAACGTTGAAATGTCTGAGCTGCGTTGCGTAAGCCAAAAGTCATTCTAGGAAATTCAAAAAGTCCGAAAGGTGTAATTATTGCCGTTTTTTCAACATCACATGGCGCGGTTTCGATAAAATGATAAGCCCTATTGATATCAATTTTTGAAAATATTTTCTTTTCTGTCAGTATGTACGTGAAGTCTTGTAGACGCGGAATTGGATACCTATCTGGTTTCGTTATATGGTTAAGTCGTCGGTAGTCTCCGCAAGGTCTAATTTCCCCATTTTTCTTTTCTACTATATGCAATGGGCTCGCCCAAGCGCTTTTTGACGGACGGCAAATCCCTAATTCTACCATTTTTTGGAATTCGGTTTTAACACGTTTATACCTAGCAGGTGGAAGCGGTCTGGCTCTAGCGAATACTGGCGGTCCCGTAGTTTCTATATAGTGTTGTACAGTACTTGGTAATACGTTTTTATAAATGACATAGGTTTTTTATGACTGGAAATTTAGATAAGATATTATGATACGGGTGGTCGAGGCTGACAGAAAGTACAGAAGGTTCGTTTGTTTTTACCGTTGATGTTACGATATTTAGATCTGTGACCTGATCGATGAGTTTTCGAGCGTTGACGTCAACCAAAAGTTTGTGATGATTCAAGAAATCTGCTCCCAAAATAGGTTGTTTTACGTCAGCGACGACAAAATCCCATCGATATGGTCTCCTTAATCTAAAGTTTAAAACTAATGATTTAATCCCATACGTTTTAATTTGAGTACCATTTGCTGCAAATAATGTATAGTCCTTGCACTCGCGATTTTTAAATGATTTTAATTTTGGTAATACGGAAACGTTAGCACCTGTATCAACTAAAAAATTGTAACCTGAGTTTGTGTCCATGATGCGTAGGCGGCGACACGGAGAAATGGCACAGATGTCCGCCTGTCTCTGCGCCTCACTTAGTTTCCCTGCCTTGACTTCCACGTGCATGGTTCACTGCATTTCTTTGCTCTTTCCCGGAAGCGGTGGTGGTAGAAACACAGCCAGTCTGGACTCTCTGGAGTACGCCTGGGATGCCTTTGTGACGAGTTGCGGCTTCTATTTCGCGAAGTGGATCGCGAACGATTGCCTCTCCTCCACTGTTGATAACGTGACCTTGATCTTCTCATGTCAGCGACTTCGCAACTGAGTTTTGAAATCTCAGCCATGATTCGCTCGATATCGGTGGGTGTTGTGGGTTGCTGCTGCGTGACTCTGCGACTTGCATAGATTTTGTTGTCCCATGACCTTGTCTGCGATCTTGGACAAACTTTCAAGGTCTTTAACGTCTGTGACGACAAGTACGGCTCGTACTGATGATGGTAAGTGTCCTTGCCACAGTAAACGTAGAGTGTCATCTGGTATCTTGTCTCGTGCTAATTCTTTCATCCGCCGTAAAAGCTGCGATGGTTTTTGTTCGCCCAATTCCATTTCACTGAGTAACTTTTGGAATTGGCGTATCTCTGACTCTTCGTATACGATCAATAAACGCGTTTTGAGAGCGTCAAACTTCTTGGTCTCAGGTGGTTTTAGTAGGATGTCACTTACTTGGTTTAATACATCCTTTCCGAGCTTCGTGACGACAAGGTTAAATTTGGCCTCGTCGCTCAGTTTCTGTGGTCCTAATACTGCCTCGCATTGCACAAACCATAACCTCGGCTGGTCGCACCAAAATTCGGGTATGCGCGATGATACTGTGACTGTTGCTAATTCCAGTACTTCAGGTTGCGGTCTTGGTTGGGATGGAGTTGCCATCGTCGGGAGGTCACCACTTTAGGTTATCTATGTGTTATGTAAGGACTGATGATGAAATAAAGCACTTGTACTATTAAACTCATGTAGTGTATTCACCATAAGGATCGAGCAACGAGTGACCCACGTCCCGCTACTGCGCATACATAAATATCAGTTTACAGGTTACACTTACTACTAACGCTTACATATGTGTTTGTGTGGTTATACACTATAACCCCTACAAAACCAGTCTTAACTGCCTCTACATTCTCTTAAAATCTAACTTTTACGTGAGATCACACACTATTAATCAATCCTTGGACATATCTTAAAAATAAGTTAAAAAATTACTGTTTTGGAAAATATTGTCTAACCTAAATAATCTAAGTATTAATCAGCAGCCGACTTAATGGCGACAGCGGTTGCGACAGTCGTTGAGAGAATCCGGCAGTTGGGACTCGAGGTGGCGCTCCACAAGTCCGAGGCCATGTGTTTTCATGGCCGCAGAAACGCGCCACCTCCGGGTGGGTCCCAAATAACGGCGGGAGGGGTTACCATCGGCGTCGAGACGACGATGAAGTACCTAGGACTCGTCCTCGACAGTCGGTAGAACTTCATAGAGCATTTCCGACGTTTGGCTCCAAAGTTGGAGAGGACGGGGGCTGCGTTCAAACGCATCCTCCCCAACCTCGGGGGGCCAAACGCCTCCTGCCGGAAGTTATACGCCGGGGTCGTGCGGTCCATGGCCCTCTACGGCGCCCCTGTGTGGGCGCCGAACATGCTGCGGCGTCCCGCTCGGATGCTGCCCATGTCACAGAGGGTCATGGCGATCCGAATGATCCGCGGATACCGTACGATCTCCGGGGAGTCGGCGAACCTCCTTGCCGGATTACCGCCGTGGGATCTGGAGGCGAAGGTGCTCGCGCGTGTGTATCGCATGCGTGCGGAGGCACGTCGCCGGAGCGAAACTCCGCTGCCGCGCCAGATAAGTGCGTGGCGGGATGAGCTCCGGCGCGATCTCATGGCGGAATGGCAGCAACGACCGTCGCAACCGAGGGCTGGGCTCGCTGCCATTGCAGCGGTAAGACCCCTCTTTGAGGAGTGGCTTGAGAGACACTACGGCGTTCTCACCTACCGCCTGACGCAGGTCCTCACCGGACATGGAAGTTTCGGGAGGTACCTGTGTCTGATGGGGCGGGAGGAAACGCCCGGGTGTCATCACTGCGAGGACCGCCCTGAGGATACGGTGGATCACACTGTAGCGGAATGCCCTGCGTGGGCTGAGCACCGCCGTGCTCTCAGGGAAGTGATCGGCGATGGCGACCTCTCGCGTCCGGGCCTAGTGCAGGCCATGATGCGGAGCGACGGGGACTTGGATGCCGTCTCCTCCTTTTGCGAAGCAGTCATGCTAGCTTAGGAGGAGGCGGGACGCGTGAGGCAGCGAAGTGCTGCCTCCTCGCAACCCAGCCATCGCGAAGGACACACCGGGTGTCGGGCATCGCGGGACGATGTCCGGCCACCGTAAGCGCGGGCCTGCGGACGGCGAGCATGGGTGGCTCCCCGTCCGACCAGAAACAGACCCGAGCGTACGGCGCGTCGCGTTCCGCGCGCGCCTCAAAGAGCCATCAGACCACCACAGATGGGGCCCAATAGGGCCGATGCCGATTCGGAGTCGCGGAGAACCTAACGGGTAACCGGGGCTCCGGCTCGACGTGCAGGAGAAGGAACCACCCCGGTTTTTAATCAGTAAGAGTCTGACACTCCCTTCCGCCTCACCCAGGCGGGAGCAGTCATTCGATGATTTTCCCCCCTTAAAAAAAAAGTATTAATCAGCAACGTAAATGCAGTTTCACAGCTACCAAAGAAAAAGAACTTCTGTTGCTTTGTGTGCCTATTTGTTAACATCTTCCTCATATTCGTTAATCAAATCGACAGAGTTATCATTAACTGGCAAATTTCGCCAAAACGCCCTTCGGTTCTCTGGCATAAGAGAAAGTAACTGATTGATTGTTTTTGCTTTTCAGTAATTCCTCAGTATTTCCTAATTATTTGGCACACTACGGTTGTAAAAATGTACACACAAACAACAAACAAACTTTTCCGCGACACGTCGACGTGCTCCTAAACCCTACTCGGGCGCAACTGACATAGAAACTGGTCAGGCGCTGTACTAAACATACCCCGCCCGACCCCCGCGCAATCCCCGCTTGATTTACAATTTTAGGACAAAAGGACGTTTCTGCACACTTGCGCCTTTTTTATTTAGTATCATATAGTATTTTTGTATTTAACGTAAAGTATTAAGACGCTTATGGCAAATGCGTCTAAGCTAAAACAATTTTACGAAATAAATAGGGCGCAAGTGGTCAGATGTGGTTTTTTTTCTTAATGTGAAAGCCGTTTTTTATTGGCGCGTTAGACGCAAATGCTTATTTACGTCTTATTAACTTCCTCTTAGAAATATGGACAAATATCCGCCTTTTATATTACTGAACTAAAATAAAAACTGTGAAGGCTTAGGACATTATCTACATAAATGCGACTTTTTAACTAAGTTTTACATAAATTCGTCTTTTCATCTTCAATCGGGTGTAAAAAAATGAACAGAAGCGACCTATTTTGTTGTGCTAAAACCGTAACGAAGGGAGTTAGGAAAATATTAAAAATACACGCAGATGCGCCTTTTTTTTCTGATTCCGGCAAAGTATATAACTCAAATCGGTAAAAAATGTTAGATGCGTCTTTTTTCCTATCGGGGGCAGATAAGCTTACCTAGTTGGTATCTACAAACAAAAAGTAAAACCTCTCTGTTTGTGGGTATAATGTGTAATATGTATACACAGGTGAATCTATGCAGGTCTGCAGGTATTATATTATTTACTCATATCATAGAATATTTATACTAAACTTAATTTAGTTCCTAAAGTAAAACTTGTACAATTTCAAATTATGTAAACATTTGACATAATTTGCAAAACGACAGTTAAAAATTAAAAAAATTGCTATAAGAGCAGCTAGTTGACCTGGAACAATCATTTATAGAACGGTTTGAACAAAATAAAATATAACCGTTTTCTTACATTTATTACTGCAATAAGTTTTCATTCACAATACAGTTACCCCTTTACAACATAAATCATTTCGAGCTCAGTCCGTTAACGCAGCTACCTACCTACACCCCTTCCACTGAGCGTGGTCAGTTAGGCCCCGCCCCTTTGAAACGCCGCTCGGTCGTCCGCCAGAACCGAGCGACAGTGATCATTCGTGATTTCTACGTCAAACAGTCAACTACCAAATAACTCCTCCGAGTAAAAATGAATTCTATGTGGAAGCCGTACTGTGAAACTCAAGAACAGGCCCTTGATCTATCGAGGCCTGCAGTGAAGGTGAAGGAAATTACTGCGTTGCAGGCACTGAGTGCTCCTACACAACCAATACCTATACCGGCGATGTACCAAGGGGCTCATCGACAGACGGTTAACCCGGAGGTTAGCTTGTACAGGTATCCAGGCATGGAACAAGTACAATTCGTGTCGCTTCCCCGCCCGCTATCTAATGACAGTGGCCACTCAACTGATAAGTCAGCGAATGTAGATTGTGATACGGAATCTTTGTCAGATGATAGAGAGTATCAAATTTTTGAGGAGGATGCCATGAGAGCGATGGCCGCCAAAAATGGCGGCACATTATTGGGGAACAACCCCAAAATGAGAAGGGCTGTACAGGGTAGCCACTCGGCTGATGATAGTTACAGAAGACAAAGGGAGAGGAATAATATCGCGGCGAAGGCGAGCCGCGACCGACGGAAGCTGAGAGAGCTGAAGCTCGCGCTGCAGACCGCCTTCTTGAAGAAGAAAGTGGCGGAGCTGAAGGCAAGTTTGGCGACCGGACTGTGCCGCCACTGCCGGCAGCCGTGCGACTGCTGACCGCTGACAGTGTGACTACAGGAGTGACTTGACAAGTGTGTGCAATTTATGGAACTAAGTTTATGTGCATTTCGGTACCTGTGATTGTTGGAAACAAGACGATACATAGATATGTATGTGTGTAAATAGTGGTATCTAAGTCGAAATCAAAGTGAGTGATACTAAATACATAGGTTATTGTGATGAATGACGGGTGAATGCGATTGTTCTGAGAATGGTATAGTTTTTGTAAAAATAATTTGTGATGTGTGATTAGAATGGTTAGTTTAGAGACTTTGGTAGTAAATGCATTTTGCCTATAAACCATTATTTTTGTGAATACCTATTTACCTATTGTAACTATATCTCCTCGTGTACACAAGTAGTATATTTATTAAATTGAAGTTCACACAAACACAAACTTTTATTTGAATCTTCGTCAAACAATGTAAAGTCCAAACTTTAATTTGTATCCAACCAATCATGTCATTGTCGGTGGACGGTATTCAGGCAACTTCAAAATGTCCTACATCAGTCACCGTGTCAGTAAACTTAGCTGTTTGTTCCATATATTAAAGTTTGGAGCAAGGTGAACACAAAATTCATAGGAAATTGAACAATTTGATACTTCCTGTTACTCTTAAACTCTATTAGGTACTACACAAAAGATAGCAACTGACTGGAACCGTGTCCCTTCCACGATATTTATAAAGATAGTAGTGGGTTCGAAGTCCCATTTCATTACTTCAGAAGTAGGTACTAAAGTGTGCTGGCGTCGTCATAAATAAATAAATCATACGCCTAATATCCATTGAATGAATAAAATAGGTAGACGAGCTAACAGAGAAGACAAATCCAGTCTGGACTAAAGTTAGACAAGATAAGAAAGTGTATAATTAAAATCTATTTATATTTACCAACAACTTTTTAGTTTTGGTCTGTTTCAGAACTCCCTAGTTCACCTTCAAAATGTTAGATGTAGGTACTGACTGCATGGACTGCAACATGCGGCGGGTTCGATTCCTGCACGGAGTTTTTTTATACCATCACGCCCTTTATCCTCAAAGGAGTTGGCAGAAATATTGTATATAATGGCACGTAATGCCACTGTATTAACAATGTACTACGACCAATTTACACCACTTATTTATTTATTTTATTTATTTATTTATTAATTTATGTACACACATTCAACACAGAGGACAATACATAATAAAAAACAGAGTACATAGGCCCCACATATTCCAACTGGAATTTCTTCCTGTGGGCCTGTGGCAGGAAAAGAAATAACAATACAGAGACACATAGTGTGTTACACAAACAAGATAAAAATCAATTAATAAAAAAAGTAATAAGACCGAAGAAACCGACACAAGAACTTATGTTATGAGTCCCGTATAAAAGGGGATGAGTATATTGCCATATATCGAGCATAATTCCTGACACCGTGCTACCACTGACAATTTTTTAGAATAACTGTAGATACATTTAAAAAAAATAACTTAAACCTCCTTGTTCTTTGAAGTCAAGGACAAGATCCAATTACATTTTACCTGACCCGGGAATCGAACCCGGAACCCCAGCAGGCAGCCGGGCTTCGATTCGACCACAAGGCAACTCTTTGTGTGATCCACAAATAGTTCCAGGTCTGTGTGTCACTGTGTATTATAGTTCTCATGTGAAAAATGAAAAAATGATAAATCTTAAAACAGGTGTAGGTAAGATAAATTTATTTGTAACTTCCATCTGTAAAAATATTATTTTCTTACAAACACGAAAGAGACTACTTAAATAGAGCTACGTGTAGACACAGTGTAGGTATCTACACAATATGTATGTAATAGAGGTATGTAGGATAATACAGGAGCAAATAACGCACAATTTTGATTTATCTAAAACAGAAAGTTTATTGTTAACATCAATTGAAACACACAAATTAATTAAGATCAAACATGTACACATTACCAATACCAACCTAAAACAGAAAAATCGACAATTAAAGGTTTTTACTTCCAATATTTCAGTAGATCGACACTGTATTACATTAATCAGTTGAACAAGCACTTTAACTTTTCTTCTATAAAACTTTATAACAATTAGAAAATATTACATTATTAAATCTACCCGAGGTTTTGCATTCTATCGAAAAAACGCGGGCTGCTGTCAGCTGTCACTGTCCCACTTCGTGTCAAACGTCATTCTTGTTAGGCGACTAACACAAGCCTGGTAATAAGGCTGCGCACACACATTATACAAAGCATCTTACATGTATCTACTCAAAGATATCCAAGAATTCAGTAGTTACACTCATACATACATACCATACATAGGTACTTACATTGCACAATACATCTCTTCGCTTATTGGTCAGTACGAAGCTTGTGTTGACAAACTGCGCGTGCGCTGGCCGCTCCCACTCATGTTTTACAACTATGGTATTTATTTTTACATGTAAAGAAATCAACGCTGTAGTAGGTACCTACATTCATTTGAATTGTTAAGTCATAAATGTCCGCAATGGTAATAATATAAATTAATCACTGAAATATATCGTGGTGGCCCGGAGGTTTAAGAAGCCCGCTTCTCATGCATGAGAGTGCGGGTTCGAAATCGACCAACGGCAAGTACCAATATGAGTTTTTCCGAGTTACATGTACTTTCTAAGATTATCTAGACACCACTGACAAACAGTGAAGGAAAACATCGTGAGGAAACCTAAGCTATCGCCAACCCGCATTGAGC
Organism: Spodoptera littoralis; assembly: GCA_902850265.1. Taxonomy (NCBI): domain Eukaryota; kingdom Metazoa; phylum Arthropoda; class Insecta; order Lepidoptera; family Noctuidae; genus Spodoptera; species Spodoptera littoralis. The sequence goes on from LR824545.2 coordinate 14,665,207, forward strand.
AAGCATCGTGATTAATACTCAAACCTTCTCCGTGTGAGTAGAGGCTTTGCTCAGCAGTGGGCATTTATATGCTGTTGATGATGATTCACTGAAATTGTTGCATGAATCAATGGATCAATACTCAACACTCCGCGCGCCCCACCGCCGACACACGCAAGGGGTTATGTATTGCGCTGGTTAGGGGAGCACCCTCACTCAATTACTGCAGCACCCCGTGCAACGTGACAGTACAATATATCTGCGGTACAATGTAAAGAAATATACTTTGTTTGGATCTTAAGGTTCGATAATACGATGCATAGTATAAGTACTTGACCATTTACCATCCGGTCAGGTCATCCGTAAATAATGTATTTGTCAGTATGCTCCGTTAGCAATAAAAAACTAGCAATGTAGCCAGCTAGGTAAATAATATAAATATGTGATCGCGGCGTGCATTGGTTGCACAAGTTATGCAGCTGTATAGCGCTGTATACCTACTCATTGCGCGGACCGGGAGGTGTCATGGCGGCTTGCACAATGCGCGCGGGACGCGAGGCGCGGGATTGGTCCGATCTTACGAGGTTTATTGCCGTTTGTACGCAGGCGCCTACATTTTTTGTGACAGTGGAACTGTGCTTATTTACTCATCCCGTAGTTATATAGTCACGTGACCAGACGTCCCGTTTTGAACAGGACTGTCCCTTTTACAATGACGCGTACAGTCGTACAGCGTACAGTATTTAAAATATCTGCAGCCCACGGAATAATTTGAACAACAGATGGTTTCAGCCAGGCTCAATTACCACGGTAAGTAGGTACAGTTAGACAATGTCGACGGTACCAGAACGAGTTCACAATACATACAATAGCAATAATTCCTCGTTGCTGCATTGTGTCCTCGCTCAGTTCACAAGCTGCGCACCGTCAATTGTTTTACACCTCGAGTTAATCCTTTACGAATGTTTATTGCTATAAGCTCCTTAACGAGTTACATTTTATTGCTTTTCAAAAATGTATTTTGTTATTATGAACAGAGAAATATTGCTTTCACTTTAGAGTTGGTAATACCGGACCACTTAAACAATACGTTACAAACTGACAATTATTGTTTGTTTGTCAATAATCTTTGAGTATTTTCATTCACAAAGAATTCACAAACCTTGAGAAGTAGTTTATATGTCGTCGTTAGTCGAGTGATTGTAAGCGTGGTCAAGTAATCTCGTGTACAACCTCTTACAAATGATATGCATACATACTTAAGTGCGTACATACAAGTAAGGTGGTGACATTTTGTATTTGTCACATTTCCATGTGATCCCAAGCAACGGTACCTCACACGTTGCGAGCCCGCGAGCGGCGCCGGGCGGCGCGCCGTGCGACCTACACACATTGCTATAATAATACATTACATCGGCGAGTAAATCAACATCAGTCCAACTGTGGTAATACCACCGTCACAGGCATATTACTGCGAATTTCAGTCTTGTAGATATTACTGTAAAGTTTGTTTTAGGCTGTCTTTAGTTAAATGGTTTAATATTGGTTCGCTTAAAGTTGTCAGCGTGCTGTCAATGATTGCGACACCCCTGCGAAGGGTTGCCGCGCCGTCTAAGTAATGTTTGGGATAAGAGCGACTTACTTTGCCGTTATCCTTTCTTTGTGTTAAATTAAAAATTAATAGAAAAAATATGTGTATCTTTGTGGTATTTTGTCCACACCGTTGCAGTTCAATATTTAAGACCCACGACATTTATTTAGGCGTGCATAGAAGTAACTACCTGAGTACCTGTGTACTTAAGCATACCTATTCAGATTATTCTGTAGGTAAAAATGTTAATGCAGTGGGTAAACATATTTATTCACATCAAGTTGACAGTCAGCAGTAGTGGCAGTAGTGCTAGCTCGATGTGTCTAATTCTGTATATCGGCCATTAATTCGCAACGACATTGTGGCTGGGTACAGTATACCGGAAACACAACTAATGACACACAACTGCACAACTCCCGCTGTACAGCTACCGACGCATCGATCGATCATGTTGTCCAGCGGTGGGCGACGTGCGCAGGCGACACATTGTGCTACAGATTGATGAACCTACATCCGGGACTACTGCTGGGACTGTTCACTGGCCGCCTGTATTCAGCCTGTATTCGTGGCTCACCACACACAGACATATGTTACGCTTGCACTATTCTGTGGATGATAGCCATAGAGAGAAATAATATCACTATATTATTTCTCTCTATGGCTATCATGCTATGGAATACATTTATAACGTTCAGTACTTTAATTATTGAGAACATCCAGTGACATAGGTCCCTCTAAATGTAGGCATGATGATATGAAGATAAAACTACATAATATTAAAGAAATATTATTGAGAACGAATAGAGGTTTATAATTACTCAGTAAAAAAAAATACCATCGTAAGCACAACAAAAGCCCTCTTTATAAAATTAAATATTTGTTCCGGATAAACAATTAGCAAAGATGTGCTTATTTTCAAATGATTTGCATTACTTAATGTGTACCATAGTGTGTGTGCACAATAGTTGTTTACGCTAGATGTGGGATTATTGCCAGTTCGCGGTAATTGACACAAAGTTCAACACATTTGCGCACAGAACAAAACGTGAAGTGACAAACAAAATCACTAACAAACAAATATATTAAACGATCATTAATTAATAACATATTCATTCTTTTGTCGATTTATGATTATAGCGTCTTTGACAAAAATACTTATTCTTTTATTAATTTAATAGCATGAAGGTTAAATACTTTAGGGTGAGCAGCTACCAAGCTACATAGACATCCATTATTAGTACAAAGTCTAGTCACTATCTACCGATATTTCGGCATGAGAACTTGCAGTTAAATGTTTCTCGGATACTACTTATATAATACAAAGTAAAAAAGGTCGAAATATTTAAATTATAGAGGGACGGACAGTCCGGCCTGTTATATCAATAACAATATACATTGAAATCATTTCCGCGGCATCTCAGCACGCCACTCATGCGCATGTCCACGACACACGGCCCATTGGAGCCGGCCAGGCGACACTAATGTCGCAACTGTCGTCCGGCAGTCGCATTGTGTATGTAACTCTTTACTGCGATTATGATGTCACGGTGGTCCGGTGAATAGGATCTGTCGCTTTCATTACACAATGCCACTTTTTACACCAAATATGAAGTATTGCAAAACGTTTGTGAGTATGAAGCTAGAGTAACTGTACGGCAGGTTTGGGTTTGAATTATACCAGATAAACAAAATTTCGGAATATGAAGTCTATAGTAGACTTTAAAGTAACTATCTAAAAAGCTTTACTTTAGATTTTATTGATATCTAAATAAATGTCGTGATGATCATTACAGTTATCAAAGTACAGGGTACTTACTGAAGAAAATGGCAGGCTACCAACCTATGAAATTTAGGGGAAGAAGTCTGCTACGCTCGCTACGACAGCACGTAGACACGTGCTACGCAATGCGCTACGACAGCACGTAGACACGTGCTACGCAATGCGCTACGAGCTACGGCCGTAGTATATCGCCGCAACTTAGCGCAAATCCACAGATATGTAGATTATACATAAGTAATAACTTTACACTTAAGTTAGAGCTGGGTATGTAAGGTTAGATATTCTCTGTATGAGATCTAATTACGTTTGGACTGTGCGAGTTATAATTATGGTCTCGTTTTGACAAGATTTTAAATGAAAATATATTTTTTGTGAAATTGTAATTTTTTGAGGATCCTTTAGTAGCTTCCTGAGAGGAACTTATATAAAAGACCAGTAATAACATCGCGTGTTATTATTTCCTATAGTAACAGGTAACCATAACTTATTTGTAAGACGTAACTGTTTCTAAAGTACTAGGATTTTATAGCTTTGTGTTAACAATACAATACATTAGAATATTATTGTTGAAGACAACATTAACTAAACAAAAGACGTGCTAATTGAAGCTGCCGGCCGGTGGTCAGTGAGGTATTGTGTGCTTCATTGCTTATCAGTATGTAGTGCAGTAAACAAAGACGTTGTGACGTCACACAAATGACAGGCTGCGTGTAATATTGTAAAACAGTGCGCCCGCATCTCTGTGTCGGCGGCACGAGCTTTGTGGAGGCTGTCAGTGTGTGGGCAGCTAATTAAAGCTGCGATTGTCCGTCACGTGGTGGTTTCTGGCGACACACAATAATGCACTCTATGTACCTTGTATAAATAACACATGTTGACTTGACTACACTAACCTATTCGATTTTGAATAGTTACAGTATCGAGATTGCCACTGACAATCTATCTTTTCCTAAACCAATCAGAATAGATAAATAATTTTGGAAATGTTGTCAATCCTTATGAATGTACCTATTAATGTCATTACCTAACGCTGTACTTACCATGTTCACTTACACCTAATATAAGTTATTCTATTTGATTAAGTAGATAATTACCTGTAGATACAATAGTTGATTACGCTAGATTCGGGATTATTAGGTAATTGGCACAAAGTTCAACACATTCGCGCAGAGAACAAAACGTGAAGTGACAAACAAAGTCATTAACAAACAAATATATTAAACGTCGTTATTGATTAATGATATACTTACCTATTAATTCTTTTGCAGAGTTTAATATAAATAAAGATAACGATGTCACAAGTTTAGCAGGTACCCAAATACAATAAGAATTGTAAGTCTAAAGTTCTAAAACATTTTATAATGTAAGATATCTCGATCGAATCGCATCCATTTTTAGCGCGATTAATCTCGGTCCAACAGACGAGATGAACGGGATTTGGTTTAGTAGGTACCTGAAGAATATTTGATTGATAGTAGAAGAGATGACTGGTTGCTTCTTTCATTTATCATTTGATAATGACATCAAAGCAGAAGTAGTAAACGACTTAAAATTCTTTAAAAAAATTAAGCGTTTTAGGCCTAAGTAGGCAATTGTTTTGTACCAATTTCTGAGAAAAAAATCCTAATGTTTCTGATTTATCATAATTTTATGATTACTTAAATAAACACGTACAAAACTGCGAACCCCACGAGAACTGGCTTGAGCTCCAACCTTGCGAAATTTGCATTTCCATTATAATAAAATGGAACTGTTAGTGGATCCAACTGCTGGAAGAATGTAATGCGGTAGCGTGGTATTAGTACGAGAGCTACAGAACCAGACACCGATGTGTAGCCTACATAGCACTTTCAGGGTGTAAAAACCAGTATGAACCGACCGTTCCATGTGCGAACAGATCATACAAAGCGAGACCACAATTAACTGGTTTCTGAAAAAGATGACGTGAGGGCTGATGCCTGACAGGTCGTGACTACTGACCTTAGCGTATTATAAATCATCCTACTTCCTATCTTTCAGGACGAACTTTATTTGGAGATCAAGCAGGGTTCAGTAACTCATAAGATCATAACACACTCAACAAGCGCGGCTCCGGCGCGGCGTTTATTGCTTGGGAAACAATACAACAAAGCTGCAAACGCGCTGTCGGCGCGCGAGCGGCGCGCTTACAGCTTGTTTATATTGATGTTATGAAATTATATCATAATTTCATAACATTATAATATAATTTCATAACATCAATATAATCGATCGGAATCGATTTAAAGTTCATATTTAAATGACAAGTAAATTGCTGGGTTAGAGGCGTGCCGGGCTATACTATGACCTTTAGACTGTAGGTATCTACTCGCTTCACCCTGCTTCTCTGCAGCCCCGACTGGATTATTATTTATTTATTCATAAATATACGCATAATTTTACAGCGTAAGCCAAAACATTAGTCGTCTAAAATTAATTTATTATTACTACTTCGCTCTTATGTAATAGGGATATTTAATCTTAATATAAAAAGTACAATAACTATATACTTATAATTAAAACTAATTACTTAATTCATCAGCTATCCATCTTCTCACAAAATCTTAAACATTCACGATACACATCTTTTCATTTCGCTGCAAATAAATCACACATTGGTGCACGAACAATCACGATGTCGGGACAGCCAATGGGCGGCGCTATAAGCTGACGTTTGCGCTCCCCGCGACCCCGCCCCTCGAGTATACTAGACCGGCCAGCGGCCACCTCGGGAACGGCATTCCTTAGTCAGCTTTGCCCGTGCAATCATGTCTATCTGGAGACCATTCAATTTTGAAGAAGTCAACACTGTCGAGGATGATGAGACGACTCAGACGACAGAGGTAGTGGGACCTCTGTCGTCGGATTTGAGTGTGTCACGCGTGCCACAATCTCTAGCTGTGCCTGTGTCGGCGGCACACCCGACGCTGTCGACGTACCCGGTATACCCGACAGGGCCAGGGTTCATGCCGCTGCCTCTACGCCATGGAGAAGTGGAAGTTTCTTCAGGTGGTAGTTCAGGCTACCATTCTTTAAGTACGCGGTCATCGTCACCCCCGCCTGGCCCACCCGCCACCAGTCCTGCACCGGAGATATCGGCAGAGCTGGATCCAGATTATCGCCGTTACGTTGACGCTGCCATGGCTGCCATAAAAAATCATCAAGGTGGCACTTTAGTCGGAAGCAATCCGAACATGCGTCGCGCTGTGCGGTCGCAAGCGCACGCCGGCACCGCGGCGGAAGACGACGCCTACCGACGCACGCGCGAGAAGAACAACGCGGCGGCGAAGAAGAGCCGCGACCGGCGGAAGCTGCGCGAGGTAGAACTGTCGGTGGAGGTGTCGTACCTGAAGCAGCAGCTGGCGGCGCTCAAGGCGACGCTGCGCTCCCGCGCCTGCACACGCTGCCGCCGCTCCAGTCTGTGCTAGTGCGGACCACCAGCACACACACACACACACATACATACAGCTGTGATACACAATGTGCAAATATTGCGTAGCATGACTAGCTACAAGCAGAGTCAAGTGAAGCCATGAAATGGTTATAAACCTTTAATATTATTGACGTGCAATTTTTTATTGTGTAATATTATCTTTTAGATAAGCATTTAAAATGAAAACACATTTTTGTAAATATTGTAATATTTAAACAAGATTGAATAAAAGCATGAAAAGCATCTTTAATATGACTGTCTTCATATTTTCACATTAATTTCATAGCCTTTTTGAGGGGTAAAATCATCCAATGGCCTTTCTCGCTCGGGTGAGGCGAGAAGAAGAAGAGTGTCAGACTCTTTTACTGACTAAAAACCACCCCATTCCTACTCCTGCACTTTGAGCCGGAGCCTCGGCAACCCGTTAGGTCTTCCGCTGCTCCGTATCAGCATCAGTCCTTTTGGGCCCTATATGTGGTGGTCTGATGGCTCTTTGAGGCGCTCGCGGAAAGCGACGCGCCGTATGCTCGGGTGTGGTTTTGGTCGTCCGCTGGCCCGGTGCGTACGGTGGCCGGAGATCGTCTCGCGATCCCCGACGCCCAGAGTGTCTCTCGACGCGACGGCTGTGGCGTGAGGAGGTTCATTCCCTCACGCTCCCCACCTCCTCCTTAGCTAGGATGATAGCTTTGCAGAAGGAGGAGACGGCATCCCAGTCCCTCTAGATCTGTATCATAGTCTGAACTAGAGCCGGGCGTTTCCTCCAGCCCAATCTGAAACCGGAACGTATAGAAACTTCCGTGTCCGGTAAACACCTGCGTCAGGCGGTAGGTGAAACTTCATAACCTTATACTTACAATACTATTACCTAAAATACATACATACCGGTCAAAAGCATAACCCTCTTTTTGGTTTTGCGTAGTCGGGTAATTATTACGTAGGTACATGACAAGTATTTAGGTATCTACTAATTAAACATAATTCTGATATCAGTCGTAACTATTCTTCTGTTCTATATGCGCATCTGTGATGCGTATATTAAGTGTAACTCGTACCTTAACTAGAGCTTTAAGCAACTATTACTTGAATCCCTAAGCTAAACTATGAGTCCTTGTAATTTGATCCTAGCCGACAACAGACATGTTTAAGAGGTTTTTTATTGTATGGACCAGGCCAGACCTGCATATAATGAAAAATCCTGCCTTAACTACACAGCCCTATTGGGCATTAGCAAATGAGGTCAAGACTATCCGTATTCTTCACATACAACTAATTCAGTGCCATTACCTGTTAGGGCGCAGCAATTTAATTTATAACTACATAATTTAATATAATCATACAATAACATGTTATATTTACTAACATTATGACTGTTTTATAACTTATTAAATTCTTACATGTATTATAACATTCACTTTTATGCAGTACTAGCAAACCCGGCGAACTCCGTTTCGCCACCAGATGGCTTCGTTTTATGTAACACTAGCTTTTACCCGCGGCTTCGCTCGAGTCACAAAAGGATAAAAGTAGCCTATGTGACTATCCATCCGTTCAACTACCTTCAGTTAAAAAATCACGTTAATTAGTACCTCCGTTCTGCCGTTTCAGACAGACAAACAAACAAATAGCTTTCCGCTCGCGTGGAATTCGGTTATATCGCACTATTTACATTTTTCCAATAAGTAGGTAATTCGTTGACTGGTTTTAAATGACATACAACGCCATCTATACCAGTACATACAGCACCATATAGATGGCGGATAGGAAATATCATTTTGTTCCGGGATAAAAAGTACCCTATTATTTAATCCAGACTTCTAACTTTACGTCTGCAAAATTTCAAAGCAATCGGTCTTGTGGTTACGGCGTGAAGGCGGAACAAACAAACAAACTCACTTTCCGATTTATAATATAAGTAAGGAAGTAAGGATTTCGTTTAGTGATTAGTGAATTTTCTTTATAAACCTCACGGAGCCCGAGACCTTTCCAACGAATGCAAAATCGTGGAAACTCCAAAGAGTTATAGCGTCAGGAAGGAAAACCCGACTTATTTTTATATAGTAGATTACACAAAAAGTCATTCACAGTAAAACGTTACAAAATTTAAAGTTAGCTGAAATTTATTACTACTTCCTTTAGCTATAACTATACCTATATATTAACTATTCTATAGTTTAACTTTATAACTTAAATACTCCATTAAAATTAAAAACTAATAATCAATAAAATGCCGTGGTGGTCCGGAGGTTCAATAGGCCCGCTTCTCATGCATGTACCAATGTGACTTTTTCCGAGCTATAAGTAACTTTCTAAGATTATCTAAATACCACTGACGTGGTGAACGTGGTGACGTGAAGGGAAACATCGTGAGGAAACCTGGAATTATAATTTCTGATTATAAGCAAGCGGGGTGATTAATACTCAGAGCTTCTCCGTGTGAGAAGAGGCTTTGCTCAGCAGTGGGCATTTATGGGGGCTGTTGATGAATCAATAAAAGTTGACCTTATTTCTTCAGCTAGGTGACTTGTTATAGATTTGTATGCTTCGTTATTCTGGGCCCTTTTTATATCTATTTTTTATTTTTATACTGGGCTAATCCAGGAACAAGGAATGAATAGTGGGTGTAATTACTGCATGGTCGTTAGATAGTTGTGTGGTGTTGTTTTGCACATTTGGTGAGCCCACTGAAGCAGAGAATTGATTAAACCCGTTTGCGATAGTGTAGGGACAGTCTGTTATATATATTATTGTTTATATTTATTTTCAAGTTTTCTTTAACAGTATTATTGGATTTTCGTGTTATCCCTTTGATTACTTGCCACATTGTCTTAGTTTTGTTCTTAGATATATCCATTTCTTGTTACTAGTTTTGTATTTTATATATTTTTACACATTTTTTAAATATTTTTGAATACATTTTGTATTGATTTTGTGAAACTTTATCTTTTGTATGATTTACTAAATAGTAGTAGTAGTCTTTAATAGTATTTTATGTTTACACGATTTATGTATTCCCTTAGTTGTGTAGTTATTACTTTTAAGTTTTGTTATTTTAACTCGTTGAGTACCGGTTTTATAGACACAATTAAAGAACAATAGGTCGCGGTCACCGGTGACCGCTTGGTGTTTGACAGTTTAATAAGTTTTAGTGGGATTGTGGAACTTATATTTTCTTTCAATTTACATTTGCGAAAATTAAAAAGCTTGGTTAAAGTACTTTGAAATGTTTAATATTACAATATGCATATGGGCGGAAATGTAATTTTTTATTTGGAATAGGGGGAGCAGACGGATCACTTGATGATACTTGCTGCGGATAGAGATGAAGATGGAGTATGTACGTACTTAACAAAAAAGATTCTATAGGTGAGATATACGTAGACAATGTCCTCTTTGGGTTTATGGTCAGAATGAAGATGGTAACTTCTAGGCAAAAAATTTAACATAATAGAAATGTCTGATTCCGACACGTGCTATTTAAAAAAGTTCTTAATTTTTTTAAGAACTTTTTTTAAAATACCGTTATGGACCCACAGTGTACAATATTCACAATAAGAATAAGCAGGTGATATTGAGAGTACATTGTCCTATGGGATTCTATTTTCAATGAATATTTAATCCAACACAAGTAAGTAAGGTAAGCAATACAAAATCACTGCTAATTGATTTTGAGTCCTACATCTTTAGAATAAGAGTACAAAATCTTCTGACGTAAGGAAATTTTCGGCAAGGGCTCAAATAAAACAGTTATTTGGGTATTGATGAAGGTTTCGAGGTGTTCCCGTAACACATTGTGTCAATTGTGGGCATTGTGGAGGCTTGCGATTCGATTCACATCAGTATGATGCGCGCGGTGCGGGGGGATGTGATTGACATGTCAATGAAGCTGGCCAGTTTGTAAGCCTTTGTACATGAAGAGTTTGTGGCCACATGTGGGAACTTGGATACTTGCGCCACAGCCGCAGCACAGATATTCTTTCTTCACCATTAGTATGTATCACCATGCCACGAACAAGCCGTCCACTGTCAAACATAGGCCACCCCGCCCCCAATGACTTCCAGATACGTGATGATGATGTGACGATAGGTCGTCTGTCGTGTGTTTGATCTAGGTACCCACTAGGTAGTTTCCTTGTCTTTTATAATTAAGTTATACCTAGATACTTGCACTGTGTTTATTTACCTAGCTGCTAGTACAAGACTGCCGAATTACCAATATGCAAGTACCTATTTAGGTATATGCCTGTAATGTTCGGAGTTTAAAAGAAAACCATTTCGTTCAAGTGTCGTTTATTGAATGCCAAAGTAATACACGTTAAAACTAATTACATATAAAGTGCAGCGTCAACATTGCTTGGAGGTATGTTGCAGTCAATAATTAAAAGTCGAACCGTGTCGCTGTTAAACTATAAAATCATCGCATTTCAACTCCCCCGAAAAAGTACACACTTCATCCCCCTTATAAAAGGAAAAAAAAATGAAGGCTGCAAACAATGTTGACTACATTTTTTTTTTAAACCTTATTAGATTGTTACACATACTTATTTTTATGCGTTACATATTCCTTATTATTTTTTATAATTTTCACATTTGGTGCAAGATCCTCAATGACTTTATATGGTCCACTATAAATTTTGTCTAATTTGCTACCTACTTGATTTTTTAATAAAATTAAGTCTCCTTCTTTGTAAGTTATAGAATTAAGTTTTTTGTCATAAGATTTTTTTTCTAATTTGTTTACTTTGAACAAGGTTTGATTTTGCATCAAATTGTGCCTTTTGTAATCGAAATTTTAACTCTATAGGATAATTTTCATCATTATAAACAGGATCTACTGAATTAGTTTGCAAATTTGTTGGCAAGTGACATAGTTTTCCAAAGACGAGCTCATAAGGCGTATACTTTGTCTCAGTGTGTACGGTAGTATTATATGAGAAGCACCAGTATGGCAACCATGTGCTCCAATCTATACTAGTACTTTCGCACTGCATTCTAAGAAATGCTCCTAAATTTTTATGGGTATTTTCTAAAGCACCAAGTGTTTGATGGTGATAAGCCGTGCTATTGTATTTTTTGATTCCTAACAAACTGCAGATTCCTGTCATGATCGACGACATAAATTCTGTCCCCTGATCAGTTATTATTTCTTTAGGTAACCATAACGCATAAAATTATTCACAAAAGATTTCGCAACTGTCTCCGCATCTTTTGTTTTTAGAGGATACGCTTCCACATACTTTGACAAATTGCATTGTAACGTTAGAATATATTTATAATTAAAACTATCTACTTCTATTGGGCCCATTAAATCTAAACTTAATCTCTCGAAAGTTGAGTTTGGTGTGGTGGTAATAAACATTGGTTCTCGAATTTGTTTATTCGTAAACTTTTGAACCTGACATTGTTTACAGGTTTTCACGAAGTTAGTGACGTCACTGGACATTCCTGTCCAAAAATAATATTTTTTAATATTATTTAACATCCTATTTACCCCCGCATGGCCGCTAGTAGGTAATAGATGAAAATCATTTAAAATAATACGTTTTTCATCTTTATCAATTATACGTTTCACATCTCTAGTAACAAGAAAACGTGGTACCTTCGATGCTTTCATTTCCTTTAATAAATATTGAAGTAATATTTTATTACTTTCATTCTTTACAACTACGAGCTCACAAATGTTTAATTTTGAGCATAAATATTCTAGTTCTCTCGCTAACACTTTAATAGTTGATAACGATCGAGAAAATAGAATAATACAGCATTGCGAAGGTACGTATAGACAATTACCAGACTCTTCAGATACCGTTTCTAATTTTAATAATTGTCTTTTAAAATTGTCATTAGAACTTATTATCAGTTCAATTACGTCATTGGGTTTTTTGAGAATTTCCACCACCTTTGGTTGATCAGGCCGCGTAGTAGTGGAGTCTCCTAGCGTCAAGTCCGTGCGTCTGTTATCTACTTCGGGTTCTAACAACTTTCTATATTGCGCGCGCGTCATAACCGATATCACTTGCTGTCGCATTTCTTTTAAATCTTTACAGCTTAATGGGATTCGACTTAATGCATCTGCGGCTGCATTAAGGCGACCTGGTACATGCTCTATGTCAAATTCGTATTCCTCAAGGTATAATCTAAATTTAGTTAATCGGCTAGATGGATCAGACATTCCAAACAAATAAACCAATGGTTTGTGATCCGTAAGAATCCTAAATTTTCTTCCATATAAATACGGTCGAAAATGCCTAATTGCCCATACGATTGCTAATAATTCCAATTCAATTATTGGATATCTAGTTTCTGCTGGTTTCAAACTCCTACTCGCATACGCTACGACGCGACCATTACTGTTGGACAAAACAGCGCCCAATCCTGTTTTGGATGCGTCAGTTTGAAGTAAGAACATATTTTTCTCTGAAAAATCGGGATATTGTAGAACATTAGGGCTAATAAGTGATTTTTTAAGTGCTTGGAAAGCAAATTCACATTCCGCCGTCCAATTAAAAATTGCATTTTTCTTACATAGTTGATTTAATGGATACGCACAATTTGCAAATTGTGGAATGAAGCGTCTATAATAATTTGCGAATGCGACAAATCTCTTAACTTCATCCACTTTTGTTGGTCTAGGATAGTTTTGTAACGTATCTATTTTTGTTGGGTCAGGATAAATTCCATTTGAAGTTATTTTATGGCCAAGATACATTATTTCAGTACGTAAAAATTCGCATTTTGTTGGGTTCAGTTTTAGATTGACCTGCCGCAACCTCTCAAGTACTTTTATAAGATTCTTATTATGATTTTCTAGAGAGGATCCAATTACTATGCAGTCATCCAAATAAATAAATGCTTGATTGTAATTAATTCCAGACATTGCTATTGTCATTAATCTCGAAAAAACGCTGGGGCTAGTTTTTAAACCCATGGGACATCTTTTCATTTGATACATTTTGTCCATAGTAAACGCTGTATATTTTCTCGAATTTTTATCTAGATTTAGTTGAAAGTAACTTTGAGAAAGGTCTAATTTGGTAAAGTAAATACTACCTGATAACGAATCTAGGATTTCTGTAATATTAGGCAATGGAAATTTGTCATCTTGAATAACATTATTTAACTGCCTATAGTCAATGACAAGTCTCCATTTCTTTTCCCCTGATTTATCTGCCTTTTTGGGCACTAAAAGTACCGGACTGGACCACTCAGACGTTGTTTCCTCGATTATATCGTTATCTAGCATTTCTTTAATTTGTTTTTTAATTTCAGACTTTAATGCGTGAGGTAATCTATATGGCTTTTTATAAACAGGTGTAACATTATCCTTTAACTTAATTGAATGTTCCAATAAGTTTGTGACCGAAAGTTTATCGCCGGGTAAATGAAAAACGTCTGCGTATTTTGCGCAAATATTTTCTATGCATATTTGTTCCTCTTTATTCAAATACGAACTCAACTGTAATAAACCAAATAACGTCTTTACGCGTTTTACCGAGACTCGTTCTTCATCAAAGAACACGCATCAAAATAATTTAAACTATATATTTCAATGTTATGAAAGTTCACCTTTATTTCCTTATTGGTTATATTTAATATCCGTAATGGAATTTGTCCATTTTTTGGTTTAGCAATCATGCCCGCGACAAAAATGCCAGGATGTGAGGCTATTTCTTTAGCTAACACCACACAGTCACTACATAATGAAGTTGGAATATAGCGTACTATTTCACAACGAGGTGGTATAACATGTGTGTAGGTACCGTTACCTAAGATATTTGTTGTAACTAACATATCTCTGTTTTTCAAAGACAGTGTGCAGTTATCAAAATTTATAACTGCTTTATATTTTTCTAAAAAGTTTCTCCCTAATATCGCATCTGCTGCGCAAGATAAGCTTCTAAAAACATAAAATCTATCCGAGAAAAAAGTTCCTTGACATTCTAAGTTTAAATCAATATATCCTTGAGAAACTAAATTACCGGTTACCCCTTTTATTACTATTTGCTCCTTAATTATAAATTTTAATATTTCAGGTAATTTGTTTTCTAACCATTCAAACTTAATTACACAAAGACTTGCCCCGCTATCTGCAAGTAAATTAATAAGTCTATTAAATAATCTACATGTTATAATGCTATTACTATTATAGTTATAAACAAAATGTTCAATTTGTTTCGCCACGAAAAAACTCATTCTCGGTTTCGAAATTATTTGAAGTTGCCTCACTTTGGATTTGTGCATTATCTCCATGTGAGTCATTGATGATTGATTATAAGAAATATTCCGCGGATTGTATCTTGCGAAACGTCTTCGCGGATTCCAATTGTTGTTCCTCCACACTTGTGTATTATTGCGCAAATAATTATCCGTATTGTTATTGTTGTCATTGTTGGTGTCTGAGTTTTTGCAACTGTTGTTATTTGAATTATTATTGGGTAATCGTTTATTAATGAAATTGGGACCGCGATTAAAGTTCTGCGAATTCCGCCTATAGTTTGAGTTGTTGGGACGAGACCGAGAGTTTTGGCTATTTCTTACCTGCATGACTTCACTTTCAGGAGCCATAGAACTCTCATCAATAGCGGCACGAATAGCATCTGGAAGTGACTGAAATTGTCTTGACGCTATTATTGTACTTAATCGAGTATCCGCAAGGCCATCGGCGAAACGCTTAATAGCTAATTTTTCATTAATGGGGCGAAGAATATTATATTTCTCACTGTCATCGTCGGCTTGAGAAACTGTCAAATTAACAAAAAGTTCTTCTAATTCGGAGCCGAAAGACTCTATAGAACGATGCCCTTGGTTTGCTCTATGTAACTGTGCCTGAAGGGCGACGGATGATTTTTTTTGTAATAAATGTTTTTTCATGTCTGTGAGCAAATCTTGTACACAGGAGTATGACGTATTCATTCTTAACTTTGCACTAGCTGATAATCTAGTTTTCAAAACAAATTTAATTAATTGATTGTTCGCGTCAGTTGTAATCATAGAGCTATAGAGATCTATGCCATCTATTAGTTGTTTGGTAATTTTTTCTGCTCCTGTCATAACAGGTAACAGGGAGATGGCTGTTTTCATATCGAAATTATCTAATGTCATGGTAGTGGATTGTGAAATTACAGTTGGCGTTGGAACTAAAGAAATTATTTTACTATAGATCTTAGTAATTTCGTCTACAGTTTTATTTATTAGTCTATGTCTGTAGACTTTATTTCTGATTTATTTAACTGTTCGTACACTCGAGACAAAGTATTATTTAATTTTTCATAGGCACACTTAGCTTCATTTATTTTCTTGTATCCTATCTCCTTTTGTCTGCGCTCTCGACCTATCTTAATTAAATAGTCATAAATGGCTTTCAACGTTGTTTGAATTGCTATTAACTCATTTATCATATTACTTAATAAAAGGATACCGAACAAAGTTGCATCTTCTCAAATTGATGGAGGCTGGCGTCGCAAAATTTTCTTTCCCTTGGCGTTACTCGGCAGGACCTCGACTCGACGCTACTTGGCTGGAACTGGGTCGGTCTTGCTGCTTGGGCCGGGATAACCCTGGACTCCGCTGGATGGCCGGGATTTCCCTGGCCTGGCTTCTTTTTTCTTAGGCTGGTGAAGACGACGGTAATGACGAGGACGGCGTCAATTGTAGGGTAGAGGTGGTTGTTTGCAATAGGTGCCGATTCAACTCACGACGCAGTGTTTTAACTATATGATGGTGGCACTTCTTGCTTAAGTAGTAAATGAGCGAAGAGGCGACGAGGACAAGGACCACAATCATCAAAATTTCGCCGGTGTTTAGCAGTGAGGAATGCTTCTGCGTGGCTTGGGCATCACCACTCGCAGTTTGCGCTATCACGACTTCGTCTTTGCTGTATGTCTTCCCCATTAGATAACCTTTGTTTCACTTCTTTATTGAATTTCTTCTTAATTGCTCTTCGTGTTAGTTTATCTTCCTACGGGTTGTAAGGTTCGATGGCAGGGTCGCCATGTAATGTTCGGAGTTTAAAAGAAAACCATTTCGTTCAAGTGTCGTTTATTGAATGCCAAAGTAATACACGTTAAAACTAATTACATATAAAGTGCAGCGTCAACATTGCTTGGAGGTATGTTGCAGTCAATAATTAAAAGTCGAACCGTGTCGCTGTTAAACTATAAAATCATCGCATTTCAACTCCCCCGAAAAAGTACACACTTCATGCCTACACATGAATATGAATACCTATTAGGTGCTACAGAGTAGGTACGCACTTCATTGTACCTATTTGTTAACACGGCGTAAATAACGGTATATTTTTTGTTCTAATGAAAGTTTTATTTTGCAAACTTGCAAACCATCGCATTGTTTCCGAGCGCCAGAAAGAAAGGGTCGTTCTTTGGAAGTGCAACACAATGCAGATTATACAATTTGCATGTTACGCTTGTGGAACTCCTTCGAAGAACTTTGACTTGCTCGGATTTTACGAAATAAATAACGAAGCGTGTCCGTGCCGACTATTCTGTCTACGTCACTCACAACTTATAATATCCAGCATGCTGTATGCAGCACCGCCTGCAAATAAATGCACAAGCAGCAGGGACGCACAGAAACCACACACACGAGTCACACGACACGCAACAAACCACTCGAACTCGAAGACGAAAACACAAGAGCGAGGAGTGTGTGCATGTCGTGTGCGATACGTTTCCAGTTGTTAGTGGAGTATGGAATTCCGCAAATCACTGGTCGACAAGTATTTTGTAACAATGAAAAACTACCATCTTTTTGAATAGAACTAAGCAAGATAACTTCATTTTTCAAAGAAAGTACACAAAGCACCGCTAATTAGTTGCAGCGCTACACATCGACACAACTGTCATTTACACAGTGTACATGTGTGCGTAATTTCATATAACTGTATATAAAAATATTCGTCCACCACGTTCACATTGGTATTTTCATTCTTGTGTCGGTATACGTATTTTTATAATTTAATGCATAGGTAAGGTTAAAACTATTTACAATCATTGATATGACCCGACATTTTCACTGTCATTATCGTAGTGCTCGTGGTCGATTGGTTAATGAGCACGCTTTTATCGTCTTTCAAGGATCAATGATGTGGGTTCTATTCCAGCTAAAAGTTAATTTTATTTTACCTTTGTTTTTTTTTATTTTTTTTTTGTTTTTTGTCATAAAATATAAATATCAGGCTATAAAAGAAGCAAATGAGTTGGTAAATAAAACAATACTATTTTTTATTACAATTAATTTATTTATTATACAAATATGTTGTTTTATATTCAATATTTATATCTAATAATTAATTATATACCACATGTTAAGTTTAAAGTTCTTTAAATCATAATTAATAGATATGACAATAAACCTCATAGTCGAATCGGGAAATATCATGCGGTACAGCGGTAATACGATGGCAGCAACATTTTTTATTAAGTAATAAACAAATATACAACATTCTTGTTTTATAATTTAATAATATAATGTATTATTAAACTGTCAAACACCAAGCGGTCACCGGTGACCGCGACCTATTGTTCTTTAATTGTGTCTATAAAACCGGTACTCGACGAGTTAAATTACAGTTTTACAGTAATAAACAAGTAAAACATGTAAAAAATTACACTGTCAACATAATATTTCTTGAAATGGGCGACTTTTTGTCGTTTGAACTTCCATTAATTATCTATTTTACGACGGTTGTTATAAGGTTCAATATTCAGTGGGCTGTATGATAGTAAAAAGAATGTGACGAATGCTATGGAACGATTTTAACTTTCATGACCTTTAGAATCAGGGAAACTTTAAATTAATTGAAGATGGGCGTAAATATAATATGTCAATCAAGTTCGAAAGCAGTTAAATAAATTTGTTAATGAAAAATTAAAGTGAAGTGAATAAACATGTTGAATAGAAAGAAATTATGACAATTTCTAACCACAAAACAATAACATCACTTCACCGTATGTTCTAGACAGCATTTTAATATTCTTAAAAAAATTAAACATTATTTTATGTTAATTTTAATAAAGGCAGAGTTTGACAGGCTCAATAATTGATTCCGAAATCAATACAATCACTGATCCTACAAGGCAGAAGGTTGCAATTCGTATACCTTTCTCCATCTTTTCTTCACAATATTTTACGCCCATCCTTATCCGACTTGAAAGTCTTTTCGTCGCTCAATATGATTACACTGTTCGCCCAATCAAAATTAATAAAGTCCTTAGCAAATTCTTAGCGCTTTTGCTGGTGAACCACAGATAACAATATTTTCTTCTCTGGCTTCCTGCACCTTAAACCAGAATGCAGGTGTCTCCGTACAGTTTGTATTAAAACATTCAGTGCTGTCGCTGTAGTGCGGGTTGGCAGGAACGGATCAGCCATGTGCCTGGCTACGATGTCGTAGTGCCGAGCCGATGAATTTGCCTTTGGTTTAGGCCCACGTCGACGATGTTTAACGTCACCGGTCTCCGCATATCTGTGCACCCATAACTGCATGGATCTCCTCTGTTGATACCAAACAAATAAGTATTTAAAATACCAGGAAATACTTTACAGGAATTAAAGTTACTTAAAAATAATAATAAATATAAGTAAACACAATGTTAGAATAATAATTTATAATTAAGTAGTGGCGTAAGGAATAAAAATCCCTAACCAGATATGTTTTAAAGAAACACTCCTAACAAAAACAAGTCAAGTTACAATACAATTAATAATAAATTATTAATATATCTTTATAATATTGAACTTCATAATAAGTTGCAATAATTATTTTATTCTAGTGCAAAAATTGATAGGTGTGTCGAGTTACAAAATGAAATAAATATTATTTAGAATATCAACGTAGTATCTTATTTACTCACCGATATCATTAAACGCCTTGCTATTTCAGTTATTGTTAGTTATGTTTTGCTCATGCAAAACAATGGTTTCAGCCTTTTTAAATGTTGATAGGTGTTGGAACATCTTGTAAAAATAAAAATAACTTTGCACACGAATATAAGTAGTGTAGCAATAAACTATGAAATCCTCATAAATTGACAACTAAGAACGCAATTATTTTGTAAGTCGGGTGATTTGAAAAACATGTTTTAAATAGTCGGTAGTTACTTCATAAGCGTGTAAAATAAAATGACTCGAGATTTCTATGGTCGCCACAAACATTGCAAATATACTCAGGTATCGAACCATTAAGAAATCACAGTTAATTACTTTTTTACTGTTTTTATCTTATTTAAGTTGGTTGAAATGCATGAAGCAAATGAGATTATTCTAAATAATAAATAACTAGAACTAAAATATAAATAAAAGATATTATAGGTATAAATAAATCTAAAGTATTTACTATTAAAATTAACATAAGATTTAGAACAATAGGAAAGGAAAAAAAAGAAAAGATTTAATTGTTTCTAATTTCAAATTTCAAATATTTGATAAATTAATTCTAAAACAACATGTGAATGTTGGAATCGATCCGGCGGCACTTTACTTGACAATTGGAGGCGATAACCATTGCGCCAAGCGCGCTGTAGATGAGATCATCGAAATATTTTATATCATTCAGTAACATAAAATTACAATGAGAAAGCACTATATTTATATGGGTATTGTATAGCTCGATCGTTCATTATTTTTGATTTCGATTTATTCAAAGTTTGTTATGAGTAATTTTATCTTTACCCTCGTTTTTATTTAAACTTATTTACTAAATTATTGCGTATACCGACACAAAAATGATTTTTAAATACCAAGATGTGTGTGATAGACGAATGTTTCTATACATATCTATTGATATGAAATTACCCACACATGTATATTGTGTAAATGATAGTTGTGTCGATGTGTAGCGCCGCTAACTAATTAGCGGTGCTTTGTGTACATGTCTACCACATCTAGATTTTGTGTAATCTACCGTAAAATTCTTGAAATTATATAATTGTTTGCTTATTCCGTGACATTGTAGAAAAAAAAGTTTGTATTTAAACATTTTTTTATAAGCACAATATATAGTACAAATCTTATTCTATTTATATCATTTGGAAATGATTATCTAGATTATATCATCACTGAGTTATGGCAGTTTGAAATTTAGACAGAATTATGCATAGAACATTTTTAATATCGGTTGCACGAAAAAATTAGTAGAAATAAACTGTCATATATCTCAGCTATGGTGAATGTTAAAGTATCAACTCAAAGTGTAAAGAATTGATTAAACTTGTAACTTTTGAATTAATTTGTTAAACATATAGTGAATGGAATAGTTAATTTTATGTAAAGCAATAAAATACGTAATAATAATCAAATTGGTTAACTTTGTTAACAGATAACATAAAAAATTTGAAAATATTTATTTTTGTTGACCAGTGATGATTCTATTCCATTCTGTACTTACCTACATGCCTACCTCCATTCTATATCTTGGTTTGACTTGGCAATCTTTAAACAATTGAACATTGTAGGTACAGAAACGTACAAAATTATCAATTTATAGTAGAACACGTAATTACAAATAATTAGGTAGCTAGTAGATGCTTCAGCATCATTAGCCCATTTCCGTCCACCGCTAGACAAAGGTAGGTAGGTATCTCTCTTGCTAAAGGAGGTAGGTATAAATAGATGGAGGTGGTGAACTCCATCCATGATCCATCACGTTTATGCATCGGTTTATCAAGCTAAGTAACTATGTGGTAAATAAACGACTTTAATATTTTGTGGAACAGCATAATTATACAATTCTAATGAACTTTCTTGATTATTCAATTTATTTATTGTTGACTAACGACATCTAGCGTCTAATAGTGGCAGCCTAAGAGCTCTTCAAAGCTCTTTTTGGTATATTTGTTGAATATAATTTACTAATAATTTATTTATTAGTGCACGTTTCTTAATAAATAAAAATTAAAATAAGTTTGAATGGAAATGGTTGAAAAAAAAAGAATTTGTTTAGCATACATTTTTTATCTATGGTCGGCCATTTTGAATTTTGATAATCTGATTGACCGTCGAAACAATCTTGATGTTTTTCAATGTACCTGTAATTTTATTACTAAATTAACGTTTCTATTAAACGATATAATAGCGCCACATTCGTCACCATCATCTCAGCGTGTGCCTCTCGTTACCAAGGGGTCAAATAGTGTTCTAACGATCAGCTGTCACGTATTACTGACGTGTAGAACACAAACAAATCTAATATTTTGGGTTTGATATGCTGTTTTCACGATGAACGGTACGTTTAACGAGCAGCTCGGTAGCGTAGCCGGATTGTTCGATCAATGGGGCGCGTGCGAGCAGACTGTGTTGGCCTGCACGCTGGCACGGCGAGTCCCGTGGCCAGGCCTGAAACTGGTGCAGCGAGCAGTTGAGGCGGCGCTGCGGAGCCACGTCGAGGACGAGAGGCTCGAGCGCGATGCCAACGACGAGGTGCACCTGGCTAATCTTCTCACAGTGAGCGGCGACGACGATGACGGTATCTACCCATTACTATTGCCATAACAAATGTTCTTGTCACAGTTTTCCTTGTAATGAGGATGGGAATTTATCACTTTATGTATATTATAGCAGTGTTCCTAAAGATAAACTCCCACAATTTGACCAGTGCAGTATTCAGTATAGATATTATCTTATTGCTACACCAATAAGAAAAAATATAACTTAAAATGTTTAACCAACTACCCTAAAAATCTTTTATTAGTCTGTTTCTATAGCCAACATTTGGTATCTCTACTATTTGAAAAAATATCTAAACTACACAATTCAGTTTCAGAATTTTGTATAGCATAGGTATCATTTACATATTACTTATGTGGTTATGTTTCATCATCAACAACATTTACTACTGAGATCCACCCAACACCTATGGCACCTATACAGTCACTATACTTACATGAGTTTTGAGTACATCACTGACTCAGAGTAAAATATTCTCAAATTATTAAAAGTACAGGAAAAGAGTGTAGGATTCTCATAATTATATTTTTGCATGCATTGACATTAATCTGAGGACTACCTACCTACATGTTTACTATGTGTCAAGCCTACTTTACTGCTATGACTTTGTCTTCTAGCAATGATTTAATGTGTATATTTATTGCATTGCATGTAAGATTGACTCAAAACATTGCTTTTATTAGGTTGTGAACGCCTGCATCGCCTACTTGGGTTACTGCCACTGCTCAGGATGGACAATGAGCGCTGTAAAGACCTGTACGTAACAGCTACACCAGCTCTAGTGCAGCGTTGTATGGATGCTCCACGCCGTAGTCCTGTTGTGCCCGATCAATGCCGACAGCTGCTGTCATACCTACTAGTTCATCCTGCACTTACACATCATGATGAAGGGTAATCATTATTTTGTTGATGTTTAGTATTTACGAAATAGTGAATATTTTAATTAAATAATTTTATTTACTATTACAATCTAATCATGTTAAATGTAATAATTAAGAATTTGAAATAATCTAAAATCTAATTTGATTATGTATGTTTTTTTTTCAGGATATTAAAACAATGGTTAAGATATTTAGAAAACCACATTGCTGGCAATAGACCAGAAAGTGTTTGGCAACAGAGAATAGAACCATGCCTAATACCAGATTCTAACATTTGGAGTACAACAAACAGTTGTTTTAGACGAACCATTGGTAAAAACGTCGAATTTAGAGGCATCTCAGGCTTGGATGGTGTAGAACACTATAACCCAGACCTACTGCAAGAGTCATTCTCTAAAAACGGCCGTGATGTAGATATAAGTATAGAAGGAGAAAAATTAAATTTTGATGCAACAATATCCCAACCAAAGTCGCAACGATCTAATAGTTTGACACCTCCTTCAAGTAATTTTATTCACATGTCTTCATCTGCCGAGAATTTAAGTGATGCTCCTTTTGTTCAAAAACCTAGAAGCTTTTCTCTGTCCAGTGAGCACAGTTTGAGTCAGATAAGGCCTATTAGTATAATGTATGGGACAACAGGCAGTGAAACAAGGCTGGATGACCTGAGATCACATAATTTTGGTGAACATCCGGGGATGTCGAATGTTGCACAGTGGCTGAAAAGTCTGCGACTGCATAAATATGTATGGCTGTTTACTAATATGAGTTATGAACAGATGATGGCTATGGATGAAAAGTATTTAGAGAAGTTAGGTGAGATGCACATTCTATTATTGTTTATTGTAGTTTTTCAGAACAAATATTTATTTGTACTCTG
Organism: Spodoptera littoralis; assembly: GCA_902850265.1. Classification (NCBI taxonomy): domain Eukaryota; kingdom Metazoa; phylum Arthropoda; class Insecta; order Lepidoptera; family Noctuidae; genus Spodoptera; species Spodoptera littoralis. The sequence goes on from LR824545.2 coordinate 14,689,228, forward strand.
TCATCAGTTTTGGATCAGTTCAAAGAGAATTTAACAGTAATTGGGTTCACAAGAATGCTGATGTCAGTTCATTTGAAAGGCTCATTGTCAGTAAACAGTATTGTTTAATTCAGGTAAGGTATGACCGTATGAGTGTTCAGTAGTGATTAATGTGAAGTGGTGTGTGCAGGAGTGACGAAGGGCGCGCGGCACAAGTTATTGCTGTCGATCAAGAAGCTGTCGGAGCGCGGCGCGGTGCTGGCGGCCGTGGAGGCCGAGCTGCGCGGCGGGGCGCCGGCGGCGCGCGCGCTGGAGCGCCTGCGCGGCGTGCTGCTGAGCCCCATGCCGGCCGCCTGCGACCTGCCCGCCGCCATCGTGCGCGCGCTGCATCTAGGTACCGCCCCGCCGCGCTATACTTACTAGGTACTACATACGCCGCGACATGTTCACATGTTTGTTATCAATTTTACTTCCAGCATCCAAATGTCTGAATAAGGCGACGTGTCAACCCGCCGTGCGTGTGCCGTCGCAGCTGGTGACGGAGGATGGCGACCACGAGCCCCCCGTGGACCCGATGTCGTTACACTGTTGGCTTGTTGAGAAGGTAAACGATCACATTTATACTTTTGGTCATCAGTTCGTCGCTTAAGCCTTACCTTTTTAATTTTTTTTCAATTAACATTATAATGATAGATTATAACATGTAAATTACATATAAAATTGAAGAAGTCACCATTTCAGTGGGATATTTGCAAATCTGCTCTGATTTTTACATATTCAAATCTATTGTTGTGATGTAGGCGTTACACCACGAAGCTTTCAATCGACCAGAACTGCAGGAAGCACTGAAGGGGCTGCGACACCGCCTACCACCGCGTCAATTCTTCCACCACGTGTCTGATATGCCTCTCAACCGAAGATGTCCCAAGCCCAGGTATGTATTATCACATTACACAGTAAATTCTCCACTCACATCCTACTGGTAAAGGACAAATACAGGTGGTATTTGTCTGCAGTGGTTTGGTGGTAAAGATACTGTCAGTACAAAATTGTAATTTGATGTTAGGTGGCGCATCGGGACGCATGCGGGACACCCGAAGGCAGCGCGGCCGCGCGCGTGGGCGGGCGCGGGCGCGGGCGCGGGCGGGGCCGGGGGCGCGGGCCCGCGCGCGGCGGCGGCGGCGGCGGACCACTACTCGAGCCTGGACGCGCTGTGCCTGCAGATGACGGAGCAGGCCATCAACTGACGCCGGCCGCTGTCGCTCGCTCTGTGTACGCACGGTTTCTTATGAAATCCTTAGTTTAGTTGGACCGGGCTCGCGGTGGGCGGGGCCCGTAGTGACGCAAGTAGCTAGAGAAATTGCGGTTTTCGGCGTCGACTCGAGTGTCTGGCTCTCGACAAGCCGATGCCGTGTCGTGGAAGTATACAAATTATTGCTAGGTAGGACAGGATTATAGCTTTTTATATCAGAACACCCGCATTTGGTCATAGTTTCACTCCCCGAATACTTAGCTTAGTAAGTATTCTCTATCGATAATGCTAGTGTAATCGGTTACATCGACTCGATTGTATACAACTAATGGTATCCTAAATTTCTCTGGTGCTAATTTTCGCGAAGTTTTATTTGTAGTTAGCTGTATAGTATATATAGTTAGGTGAATATTTACGTTGTCGCGTAATGTACGTACGTACCGGTTGCATGTGGCTGCTTGTAGCGCGACATGGACTTACGTGAATTAGTTATTTAATGTTGTTGACTGATGTTTGCATAATTTATGAAGTTCGCAAACTGTTATTATTTAAACTTTATTATTTAATGCAATGAATATTTATATTCAGCGATTATATTTTGACTGGATCAAAAATCTGATTGTAATGTGTGCAATTTATATATTTTTATTTACGCAATAGTTTTTCTATATTTAAAAACTTATAGATTTCATGTAAATAATTGACTAGTTCACATTATATTTATAAGGGTTATTGTTTTGTACAAAACTTGTGTTATTGACATATTATAGAATAGAATAATATTAAAATGAAATGATTTTGACTATAATTATGAAGAGAAATGTATTGAGTTATGAGTAGTTTTGTTTGGGCATATTTACGTGCTGTCTACAGATGTTTATATATTAGCCAATTGTACAGGAGTAAACAGAGTATATTTATTCTTTCTACCTACATACCTCAATTCTTGTTCTGTTAAATGTTTTCATTCACATCTGTGTTCAAGAGCTTTAGTTACTAATAATCTGTAGCGGACTGTGATACGGTTTGATTTGGATCATGGATCATGATATTCATCAGCACTAAAAATAAATATTGTGTAACATTTATTTTGTTTCACTCTTGCATCCTGCCACCTGTGTTCTTACCTTTAATATTGTGTATCTTTTTAGTTCTATGAAGGAACAATTATTGCTTAGAATTATCAGGTTCTATAAAAAACCAATATACTTGGCAAGATTTTATTATTTAGACATGAAACCTAACTACATTGTAGATATTATAATTTTTGGACTAGATACCATTCAATAAATAATAATATTCACAAATATTATTTGGTATTGTTACAAATTGGGTTGAACTTGAATAAATAACTTGGTTTTAAAACTTCTTAGCTTAATCTCTCTTTATGAGTACCAATTTTGTGCCTGGCAAGATCACTCTTTCTATAAAATGACCGTGAGCACCTGTCACATGGGAATGGAATATGAGTTCCATGGAGTTTGGCTGTGTGGAAGTCTAGCATTGGCCTTGAAGGGAAGCTCATCAGACAGTCTGCTACTTCACACTTATATCTATCAGTCTTCTTATGCCTAAAGTTCATGTGACGGACTAAAGCATTCTGCTCATAAAAACTGCTGGGACAGAGTTCACACTTCAGAGGTCTTTGGCCATTGTGTCTCCACATGTGCACTTCTATGTTAGGTACATTTTTCAAGCAAATGGCACAATGGCCTGACTTTTCAGAATGTTGTTTATCTATGTGGACCTTGAGATTGCCCTTCACATTGAATGTGCGTCCGCAATGGTTACACACAAATCTGTTTGGTTCTGAGTGCAGCCTCACATGTTTCCTCAAATTGTTTTGGTACTTGAATTGCACATTACAAAGTGGACATGCAAAATTTTTCTCAGTAGTGTGTACGGTTAGGTGATTTTTTAGTTCCTCTTTGGTACAAAATCTCTTTGGACAAGCTGTACACAGGTGATCTTTCTCACCAGTGTGGCGTTTTTTGTGCCTCTGTAATGCACTGATCTGTGTGAACCTTAGTGAACACACGGAACAACTATATGGTGTTTCACCTGTATGTGTCCGCATATGTATTTTCACATCATTCTTGGAAAAAAATCCTTTGCCACAATTTTCACAAATGAAGTTTCGTTGTCGTTTTTCTGAAAGATGTGTTCTTTCTATATGTCGTTTTAATGTGCCCCTGTCTTTGTAACACTTCTCACATGAAGGACATGCATATGGTTTCTCATTGGTATGGGATCTCATGTGGATCTTGAATGTTGATGGGTTAGCACATTGACGGCCACACACTAAACATGTACACAACTGCTCACTTTTGTGTTTACATTTCTGTTTGGGTGATTTACGTTTAGCTGATATTTTAGAAACAGCGCATTCTAATTTAATTTCTAATTTCTTATGTGCTGATTCAAATTGTATAGCGTTTTGTAAATCATTGTAATATTGGTCATCGTCGCTATTACATTCTAGTTTTACTTCAATTTTTGGTGAAGAGTCTGATAGAACTTGGGAGTTTATTTCTAAAGATTGAGATCGTAACTTCTTGTCGGAGGATTCGCATTTTAGTACAAACTGGTAACATAATGCAAGCTCACTATCACAACTGCTGCAAATATGAGATGGAAGACCATCCCCGTCTTGTATATTTAAATTTGAACAGCAATACATTATTTTTGTACATAGTACCATGTCTTTGACTTTACTAAAGATGTGAGTAGTACCATAGTTCTGACAACATAACCGACACAACATTTCATCCATTTTGTGTCTCACTGCTAATATAATATATTGAAGTAAAACAACTATTACAATGTACATACATTACATTTTCATTGAAAATTGAACACGGAAATACAAATTTTCAACGAAACACCAACAAACCGAAACTGCAGGGCCGTCACACTTAGAGCCATTGACAGCTTAAAAAATCGGACCGTCAACTACATCTAGTTTTCGAACCTGAAATTAAATGTTGTCAAAACTAATATTTTCAGTGGCCACACAGTTCCAAGCAAGGTGGCAAAATTTTAAAATTTCGGCTTAAAATAATATTTTTTGGAAATAGTAAAATAACATTATACACATTTATTTAATACTATATTGCAATTTTTACAAAATAATTCCTTAAACTTAGATCAAATGACAGTTATGCTGGCATAATCGATCAAAGATGACAGCCTCTTTACTAATAATAGAGATTAAAAAGATATTAAGTGATGGATGACAAACTAAACTCTATGAAGTGACTGCGTCAGGTTTCTGCATCCAAAAGCATTAACCTAAGAGCCTGTGAACCTCAGGTCTAGGCCACCGTTTTTATTATATAAAAACTAATATTATATGAAAATACTCAGTTTTCATAGAAAATCTATAAAATAGGTTGCACGCATTCTTTCTGTCTCTCTATCACACACACACACACACATTCACACACTTACTTAATCTTTCTCGATAAATGCACTAACTCTATTTCGTTCAGTCATCATCTCTGATTTACAATTTGACAGCACCATCATTTTCACCACCCTCGAGAACCATGAAAACGACACCTATAACGATAAATTGAAAATATCGTGCAGCCGCCATCTTGGATTTACATTTTGACAACACCATCGGCTTTATCACCCTCGAAAACCATGAAAACGACACCCATGACGATACATTCAAAATTTCGTACAGCCGCCATCTTGGATTTGCATTTTGACAGCACCATCGGCTTTATCACCCTCGAAAACCATGAGAACGACACCCATGACGATACATTCAAAATTTTGTGCAGACGCCATCTTGGATTTGCATTTTGACAGCACCATCGGCTTTATCACCCTCGAAAACCATGAGAACGACACCCATGACGATACATTCAAAATTTTGTGCAGACGCCATCTTGGATTTACATTTTGACAACACCATCGGTTTTATCACCCTCGAAAACCATGAGAACGACACCCATGACGATATATTCAAAATTTTGTGCAGACGCCATCTTGGATTTACATTTTGACAACACCATCGGTTTTATTTCCCTCGAAAACCATGAAAGGACACCCATGACGATAAATTGAAAAATTTTGTGCGCACGCCATCTAGGATTTACAATTTGACAGGACCATCGGCTTTATCACCCTCGAAAACCATGAAAACGACACCCATGACGATAAATTCAAAATTTTGTGCAGACGTCAGCCCTGTTCATTTCCATTTGCTGATTTACTTTATCCAAGTTTTCGAAGATATTATTCATAATAGCTAGTCATTAATTGATTAATTACTAGTCATTACGAATAATATCAAATTAATCACTTTGGCTGTAACATGTATATACATTTAGGTCAAACTGATACTCCTTTTTTAAAGTCGGTTAAAAAAGAATCATCAAAATACGTTAAAAAACGACGATGTCATCCCTGAAGGAACATAAAAAAACCTTATAGGTATATAACTTTTCCTTTTTTTTAAGTCCGTTGTAAATAACAAAGGTCTGGGGTTCATAGGCTCTTGTACTATATGGATTGTCAAATTATTATTTTTTACGGCAACGCTGGGGCTAAAAAAATATTAAAACATTACAATAATAATTTTCCAAATTATTTAGATAATAAATAACTATTAAAATAATATTGTTAATAATTAGATATTGATATTAAATACTTTTTATATTATCTCCTTATTTCTATAAAATAGTATGCATGTAGTTTGTACTATTTTAATACTGGCATATAATATGTATACTTTTTGCTTGATAAAGAAAAGAAACAAAAACAAAAATTTGAAATGTCAAAATTGTAAAAATTTTTGCCAAAAATATTTTAAATTATTTAATAATTTGTGATGGGATTTTGTGATTGTTTTTCTAAAAAAGGAAGTTCTGCGATGTGTGTGTTTTCTATAAAGGACCTTTTGTATACATGTGTATCACAAATCACAAAAGTACATTGTGTTTGTTTGTCTATTCATTGGACTGATTTTACAAAGGAACGCTTTAATTTGCGTATATATCTTATTTATAATAAAGAACATCAATACGAAGAACACAATCATGTTGCTGAAGGTAAAACCTACAACAAGTTTATGATTTTTGCTATTGAACCTATTTATACATTTTATTTGATTCATTGAGATACCAAACTATGTAGTTTTTATAAATTTCTACTTTTTCTTTTGTATATTTGTTACAGTGATATTTGGAATTGCTATTGCATCGATATTACTTCAGCATCATCATTGCAGAATATCAATAGTGCAATTTTTTATCGGCAGTTACGAGTCTTACGATGTCCGGATAAAGTGCCGATCTATACCAGCAGTGCTTGAAACCTATTTTAGAGATGAGTAAATACTATATTATTCTTGTAACATCAGTAATATCACGTAAGGTACACCTACCTTAGATAAATAAAAGAAAACAAATAAATAAAATACATATTTCTGCATGTAAAAATAATCTTTGTTTTTTTTCAGGTACTATTTGGAATTATTCTAACATTCAGACGTATATTGTTGTCTCAAGAAACCCCATAGATCGCTGCAAATATTAAAGCCGTATTATTTTTGTAAAACTATTTTTATCTTTGTATTAATGTATATATCATAATTAGAACAACATTTTAAGTACCTACGCACATCAAAGTAATATTAAATTATAAATAAACTAAAATAGGTACATATTCAACCTTAAAAAAAATGTTACCTTAGGGCATCAAAAAATTCTTTTTCATCGCTATCGTGGAGTAGGGTGCCCAAAAGACTGGCAGCATTATTCTAGGTTTTACTTATTTGTATTCATATAGTAGAGGTCTCTCCTTCTTGGGCTTGACCTGGTGAAAATGGGCACCGCTTCCCGCAACCCGCAGGAAAAACGATGCTCATAGCCCCTTCTAAATTTGACTTATAAATCTCCTTCTTTCTCTTCTGCTGACTACTTGACTACTAACTGGGTGTAGTTTGTGTGCCAGATGTGGATTGTGAGCTTCATGTGATGGTTGACGAGTGGTATGTGGTGTTTGCGCTTGAGATGGTTGTAATTGATCGGAATCTGGAATGTATGTGACGAAAACTGTGTCTCCTAGTACTTTGCTAAGAATGATTATTGTGTGAATGGTGGCTAATGTCTATTTATGTTTCTAGTTTGTCTGTGTATCTGCTGAGGCTTTTGGCAAGTACCTACTCCTGTGGCTCCAATTACTATAGAATTAACATGCGTTTCAATATTTCAAGGCGTCTAGCCTTGAGTTGTGTCTTTAAAAAGTGGTATTTACTGAATTTCTTTTGCTCCTATGTTGTAGTTACATGGTACAGTTATGTCAAAGAGGTATGTGGTGTTGGATGTTTTGTTTTTTATTCCGGTCTGTTGTGGGCAACTGTGAAGTCTGTCTGAATTGGGATTTCCCACATTATTTTGCCTGTTTCATTTTCATTTGTATTTATAATAATAATATTACTTTGTTTCATTATAATGTTATAAAAATATTATATTTGAGGATAGGAAAAATCTGTAGTTGTTTAGTAAAAATGACTGTAATATAACTAGATATAGGAAACGACTAAGTCAGGCATTATTAGCAACTAGCAAAAAAAAGTACTAAAAAACTGAGACTGACTGAGAGGCAGACTGAGACTTATTTTTAAGCACTATATTTTTCGACATTATAATAATAAGTAGTAGTAGAGTAGTCTGGAAATGTGCCCGGTATACACTGTTACCAACCCTACTGTTTTAACAGTAGATTTGCTGTTTTTGCTTTGATGTCCATGTTTTCTGTTTCATTCTTATTTTCTACTGTTTTCTTTATACCAAAACAAAATTCCCGATACTATCGATATTTGAAACATGGACAAGAATTAAAGAATGGAGGAGACTCTCAAACGTTCCTTGCGTTGCATGATTTACATAGTAAAAAAGCTTTTGTGCCTACCACAGTAAGACCACATAGCAGTGCCGTCGTAGAAAGGTTATTTTCTGCTATAAATATTACGAAAACCAAATTACCTACGTATCAGAACATCGACTACAACTATTAAAGGACAAAATCCGAAATAACCGATTGCTATTCATTTGAATGTGAGTTCTAGTCACTTAAACAATTAGGTATTCATTACTTAATTATATTACCAAAAATATGAAATTAGCGCTTTTTTCTTTACCTACTGCTTTCTACTGTTTTTTTTTTAAGTGAGTTGTTGTTTTTTTATTTTTTGGGGTTGGCAACACTGCCGGTATATGGCAATAGGCTCACCCCCTATTACATGGGACTTATAACATAAATAGTGAAAAGTGGGTGTTACATTGTACAGTGGCATTGAGTGCCGAAATGTGCACCTCTGCCTACCCCTTCGGGGATAAAAAGGCGTGATGTTATGTATGTTATGTTATGTAAATTGTATAATAATTTTGTGTTTTTGTAAATACTGTAAGCGATTCAAATCGATGGTAAAATGTACTACATTTGTGTTGGTATTACGGTTAATTTATATCATTAGATTGTTAACTACTGTTAGGTACTGTGTAAACAACGGTGAACAGTAAATATTTTTAATTTTAGTTCTTTGTGGGATTAACAATTAAAAAAATAACTAATTCAAATAAATTTTGAACGACATATTTATATCTGAAATTTGTAAACATAAAATTAAAAAGAACTAAAATTTGAAATATGCTTTGAACAAATCTGTCGTCTGATATTTCCCTACTAGCTGATAATTTTTAAATGTTAATTTGTATTTACTGTAAAATAAATGTAATATTGTAATTAATAACTTCTTTGATTTTGCAGCTACCAGACATAGCTAATTCCAATACTACCTTCAATGTACCAACCTGCAAGGTGCATTGTTGGTAGTATTGGCATTAGCTATACTTAGGATTATCTGTAGACATTAGTAAAAAAAAAAATATACTAGGATTCAATTTTCAGATGGCGTTTCAAATTGATTGGCATAAATTTTGACGAGTGGCAACTCTTTACCCCTATACTTATTATACTCTTTGCCGAAACTGTCACTGTCACCAATGGTGTTTCGTCCATTCGTTGAAATCACCATTGTTAACTGTCACTCTGTTGCTGTCATCTCCTCATCCCGTATCCGTGACTGTCACTGAAGTGTCACCTATCTAGTCAAAGACAAAGATAAAGACTATAGACTATACTATACACTCATTACTGGCAGTAATGCGTACGCTTGTATGCTTGTATTGACTTCTCTGTATGTCTCTGCTATATCTATTTGCCCTCTAACTTAACAAAACACATAAAGACATACCTACATTATGTTGTCAGTTTCAGAACATTTAGAAATTTAGAACCATTTACAAGTGTCACTGTCAGACATTGGTTGTTACTTGTCAGAGCAGAGGCGTCAGAGAACATTTGTTTGTTAGAGCTCAAAAGTGCAATTTTATTCATTCATTTGAATAAAAACCTATAAGAATCCTTATGATTTACGTGTACGCATAGCTGTATCATAATATTTAAATCAAACTTTATTAAAAATGGAGAATTCGAAGGTGTGTCGAGTTTGTCTAATGAAAACGGCAACTATACCTTTATTCGATACAAATGTTAATATGCAATTGAGCAGCAAGATGATGCGGTTGGTTAATGTTGTGGTGGTTGAGGGTGATGGACTTCCTGATAGTATATGCGATGGCTGTGCAAGTGAACTGTCTGCAGCGTACGACTTTGTCATTAAATGTGAAGCCTCAGACAAGGCTTTCCGATCAAACTTTACTAAAATATATGAAGAAGTAGTGCCTGAACTAGAACTTCATGTTAAGCTAGAAAATATTAAGGAAGAAAGTGAACATGATGATCACGATCATTTTGACAGTTTCATACTAGACAACACCTGTGACAGCTATAATGGTAATAAAGTTAAAAGAAAGTATATCAAGTCGAAAAAGTTTCAAGCAAACATTGATCGGCGGAAGTTAAAACCTAAACTTGGGCCAGTAAGTTGCAGTGTGTGTGGACATATGGCTACTTGTCGGTCAGCCTTAGAGGGTCACATGAGAACTCATACTGGAGAGAAGCCTTTTGCATGTGACTACTGTGGAGCAAGGTTTAACCTCAAGGGAACTCTCAAGAGACATTTAATAACACACCACACACAGAGAGAAAGAAAATTTATTTGTGAAACTTGTGGCAGCAGTTTCTTCACAAAGAGTGACATCATAACACACATTAGAGTGCATACTGATGAGAGGCCTTACCCCTGTCCTTTCTGTGACAAAGCTTTCCGACAAATAGCTTCATTGATACGCCACAAGAGAATGCACACTGGTGAAAAACCATACTCTTGTAATATCTGCTTCAAGAAGTTCAAAGACCCTGGCCACATGAAGAGACATCAGTATGTACACTCTGACGAGAAGAATTTCACTTGCCACCTGTGTAATAAATCGGTGAAAACTAAAAATGCTCTAAAAGTTCATATGCAGATACACTCAAATGAAAAAAATAACATTTGCAATTACTGTGGCATGGCATTCTCATTTAAAGGCAATCTGCAAGTTCATATCAGAAGAATGCACTCTGAGAGGTCAGGTCATTGCACTGTCTGTTTGAAGACATTCTCTGACTTAGAGAGTCACATGCGCAAACACACCGGGGAGAAGCCTTTCTCTTGCAAGTTTTGTAATCAAGGATTTGCAAGTAAGAGGAGTCTGTCAAATCACATTGTCTTCAAACATACAACAAAGTTTAAGTGCTCCATAGGAGAATGCACCAAGACATTCCCAACTGCTATGATGCTGGAGTTCCACCTACTAAAGCAGCATACACACCACACACCATATGTATGCCATCACTGTTCCAGAGGATTCTTCAGAACAAGTGATCTGTCTCGTCACCTCAGAGTCAGTCACATGGATACTCTTACTCGTACAGTTGATCCTCAAATTTGTAAACCTCAGTTGTCAGAATCACCCATTATGCAGAATAATATTGTGTAGCCATGGGCTGGTTTTACTTAATTTTTGTAGTCTGGTGGATTTTGTTAAAACATTAAACACATCTTTTTTCTTTTCTCACAAAATTAGTTAAATACTTTCAACAAGAAAATATTAATTTTAAATATCGTGTGAGGTCACGACGTGCTGCGAAATGTCGTGACGTAACGCCCTCCCACTTCTAAACTATTTTATCTAAGTATTGTATAATACTTTATAAGAGAAAATAAAAAAGCGTGTGTCTAATATTTATTCATTATCTAACTGATGGACGATACGTTTTTTTTTCATAACCCAATTATGTGAAGTAGGTACCTAACCTACTTAATTTATTACTTGCCATGGTAGCATGGTAATGTTATTTGGGACCATTGATTGTTGAATTTCAAATATTTGATTAAGGATTTCACAATGATCTGGACAGGAAACATATTTTAAATCTTGTTGTTGTTTATTTTTGTTATATAATTTGAGTTATAGTAATCTAAAAATGTGCCATAATATGTATTAGAAAATATTTAAGTCTGCCAGAATGTTTGTGAGGAAATGGGACATTGCATAATTTTTGCTATACAATGTATTGTAATGGCAGTCAATGAGTCAAAACAAGATGATAATAATGAGATGTGTTGATTTGATCAAGATAATAAATAGTTTGATCACACATTATAATTAATACAGATAAAGGGCATCTTGCACTATGTCTACTACTGCCTAAAACAGTGGCATTAAGTGCTATAATGTCCATCTCTGCCTACCCCTTCGGGGATTAAAGGCGTGATGATATGTTATGAAATGAACAAAAATTATTAACTCATCTATTAGTAGAACATAACATCACGCCTTTTATCCCCGAAGGGGTAGGCAGAGGTGTACATTTGCCACTGTACAATGTAACACCCACTTTTAGTAGTTCATCTATTAGTACATAGTTTATTAAATCATTGTTTCACCTCAGTATTCACGTAAGATCTGTAGATAAAACAAAATGAATTAGTTCATTTTATAATATTTTTATTGTAATTGCAGTTGGTATGTAAGTATGTAACATAAAATTATGAAATATAGTTTGGTTTCTAGTGGCAACAAGTACTGGATACATTTTGGATCGATATATAATAATTTGATTTAAATACGAGAATAATCCACATTTACGATTTACAATTATTGCAATGCATGAAATCAAAGATCTAATAGTATCCAGCATCTGACGAGTTAAAGCGCCGCCCGCAAACCGTTCGCAACATACCTACTTACGAGCGACTTCCTTCGCCATGTCAAATCTATTTAGGAGATCTCTGAAGTCAATGGTTTTGAAACAGTATATAGGTAGTTACTACGTTTGTAACTCACTGCCAAATTTTTGGGCCTAATGTTTTTGTTTTAAATAATCTTTAGGCTGAAATAGTATAACAGCAATGCCGGATTAACCACGTCGCAGAAATAGCTTTTTATATGAGAAGGACCCGTGCGAAATATTATTTGAGTAATGTACCTAATTTAGGTACTCAAAAAATATGGTGTCTATGGAAGTAACGATCAAACTCAAAAGGATGAGTTATCCAATAGTATCTTACTTATTTTTCATTTTTAAAAATTTTATAAAAAACTTTGTTTCTACTTAATTTTTACAAAATGATTGAATCTAATTAAAAATTAATTGGGTAGGTAAAAACTTTTGTACCGTTGACGAATACTTCCAGGAACATCACGAAGATCGAGGGCTCCTCAACTGATGTCGCTACAGGCCCGCGCTTGATTAATCCGTCACTGTGTAACTGTGATTGTACTTAATTTATGAAATTAAAAATTGTGAGTACTGTGCTAGTCATTGATTGGTAAGAAGTAAAGCGAAACATTTTTAATATCTTGTAGTTTTATTTAGCAAGTTAGCAACTCTGTCGATAGCAACTATGTACGACTGCACAGTTGCCGCGGTGGCTGGGCAATCTGTTGCAGCGCAACGTGTCACGGAATCGATTCCAGCACAAACAACTTTTGGTGTCATCCAAAAAATGTTGTTCCGGGTCTGGGTGTCACCGCGGAAGACTTAACGGGTTGCCGGGGCTCAGGCTCGAAGTGCAGGAGTAGGAACGGGGTGGTTTTTAGTCAGTAGGAGTCTGACACTCCTTCCCGCCTCACCCAGGCGGGAGAAGTCATTGGATGATTTTCCCCCCTCAAAAAAAAAACGGTCTGGGTGTCAAGTGAATTTGTAAAAAACTTACACACAACACACGAGAAAATCCTAAAGACCCCTCTAGGATTTTCTCCGGCGCGGCGTTTTGAAAAAGATCTACCTACTGTACAAGACACAAGTTTTTTAATAAGTTCTAACGTACATATAAATATATTTTGATTAACGTTGTGAGTTTGTGAGTAACAGGAATTATCAACAGGTTTCTTAATTAATGCCCTCTTCCTGTCCGCCTGTTGGCAGTTGGGGAGCTCCCTCCGGCGCAGCCCCTCGCGACCAATGGCGCGGAAATCCGCGGTCAAGTTTCAAACGCGCGCCCTCACTTTCCTCCGGTGAAACAGTCAGTAAATGTCGGTAAAACAGCACCAGGTGTTGTAAGTTGTTATTCGCTTCTCTGTCTATCGCGTGACGTCGCGATGCCGTCTCGCTCTCACGCCAATTAGACGGCCAGGTGAGTGATACGCGGAGGCTTCGCGAGTTGCCGACTTGCCGTGGACTCGCACAGAGGACGTTAGCCCGCGACCGTCCGCCGCGCTGCACGTATCGCCCCGCGCCCGCGACAACATTACTACCGTGGCAGGTGTCGGTGCCGTGATGGTGTAGACCGTGTTACAGTGCGTGTGTGCTCGACGTTACCATACCTGTGCGGATTGTCGGATACCTTCCAGTGTCACAATGGGAGAAGTAAGTACTCTTTGTATTGTCCGGTTGGAATGCGAGCGTGCTCTAGTTTAGATGGTGGCGGAGACTGCGGGAGGCTAGTCCTGCGAGATCGTAATCGTAGGTTCGTAGGTCGTCGCCTCGTCGGCACCGCGGCACGAGGTACAGTTGTGCAGAGCGGTGTTGCGGGTCGGCGCTCGCGACTCCCGGCAGATTAATTAACACTTTCATACTCTCGACAATGATGGTGTGTTCGGGTATGTATGTCGAGCCCGAAGCCCGGTAGAAAGCTTCGAGACATGTCGCCGAATGCCGGCTCGCATCGGTAAAAGTATTCCAAGTACTGTTATACATCTGATAACGCGTCTCAGATACACTATCATTGATATTGTTCGGAGTTTTATATTTATTGTCATCGAACGTTCGTGCAACAACAAATGAGTGGCTATTGTCTTATCTCTAGGAATTAACGGGCTACGTGCTAGCTTCGATTGTCTTGTAATAATCTATCGATTCTTAATAACATGAACCTACCCACTTACTTATCTATTTTTAAAATACAATCGCTAATATCGCTATTGACACCGCAGGTAATTACATGAATAGAATAGTTTAAAAATTGGCAGGCAGGTACCTATAATTGTATTAATCCAGCACTCGACTGCCGACTGCAGTGTTCTGGTCATGTATCGATGCCAGTGTGGCGGAGTGGACCGCGCAGTGAAACTGAATATGGCAATGCGTAGGTCAACAAGCATATCGCACACCGTTGCAGAGGCTGCAATTGACTGACCTCTTTTCAATTAAAAAACGCATGTTGTGAATATGTTAAAATGTCTATCATATTATCTATTCTGCTGCTTATTTATTATTTACAAGTAGGTAAACTAAAACCTATTAGCTAACTATGTCATAAACATAAATAACGAGATCTATAGATAAGAAACATAAGAGAAGAATCACTTATTACTTTGCATTTGCAAAACAACAAAAAGGTCACTAAAGAAAGTTACAATGCGATCAACTCATTAATATTCAACCGAGTCGCAGACATACCTACCAACTTAGTAGTAATAACATCTTGATTCAGGCAAAAAAAGTAAATATCTCGAATCCCACGCGTACTATAACAGCAGCGCAGCGGGCAGCGCCACACTACGGTGGCTCATACAATCCTACACTTTTATGGCAGATTAACATAAAAAGAAACTAGCAAGTTATTTCACAACTTGTTCTTGTTGCTCATTTCGCTTTATCATTATAATTTGATGGTGTGTGTAAGAGCAAACTTCAGTTTGATGCGTCTACTTATAAAGGCTCTCCAAGTGCGCAGTGCAAGTAAAAATAAAGGAATTACCATTAGCCTCGTGTCTCAGAATGAATTGCATGTTGTCGCCTGTCAGAGACCAAGTTCAAATGTGTTTAACCTCGGGTCAAAGTTCTAAAGTACCGCTAGAGTTGGTCACGTGGACTTTTCAGCTATTTATTAGTACCTAACATGTAACTACACACCTCACCTAAGTATTTATTTAAAATTCACCTATGTGTACCAATAATTACCTGATAATTAACCATTTAATCATCGTCAGAGGTAATTACAATAAATCAGGTTTACTTACTTTTGGATTAAATGGTAGTTAGGTAATTGCTAATCCCAAAGGATAAGCAAGATAGATTTATGCAGGTAATGAATAATTATAGAAACTTTACGTTAAACACACGAGGCTATTCTTATACCTAACCAGGAAGTACCTTAGTGGGTTCACCAGATACAAATCTAACCGGATAGCGTTTACGTCGAACTCGAAACCACGAATACAACAAAAGCAAAACAGTCAGACCTTCGTCATATCACAGAGATAAAGAAAAATTTCACAAATTAAGTATTTTATCTATAATATAATATGCAATCTGTCGATTATAATCAGATATTAATAAGATAATATAACAATGGAATGTACATTTTCTCGATTTTTCTTTTTATTTCACCGAGTGTAGGAGTGCGAATGTATTACAAAATTGTGCGCTCGTCTCTAGACTTTATTAATTAAATTACGTTGTGAATTTTGTGTAAAATCTTTGCATCTGTTCAGGATCACTACATTACATTTTAGTGAACAGCTCCAAGCTGACAAGCTAATAATTTGAATAAAATATTGATTCTTATTGTATACTTGTCAATAAATTAGAAATATCACAGTATTTAGATAACCAGGTACGTATTTAATTACTTAATTAACACAAGTAATGAAGCATTCCTTGATATTGGGCTAAACTGCTACGATTCTGTAGTACTTGCATAATATTGATATGGGCTCATGGCTGGAACGATATCGATCGTAGATATCTGTAAGGTCAGCGCGACGTGTACGCCACCACTAGTGCGGTGCGCTCCGCAGCCGAACCCGACTGAGACTTAACTACATAGGTACACTTACCGAGTATGATGTAGAAAAACCAGTCACTATTAAAGTGGCGTAATAATGATAGTGACCGCTAACTTAATAGCGTACGTACTGCGTCTATTAATAGGCTCATTGAAACATGTAAACACTCGCAGGACCCGAGCACACTGATTCCTCAATAGTTAAATAGTAACGGCTCAGTACTTTGTTGTAGGCTGGTAAAATCGTACATAACCATGATTATAGGTTTTGTTTTACTAATAATTATATTGTTGTAGTTGTCAGAATACTTATAAATATTATTTTTGTTTCAGTCACTGCTGAAAGAAGACCCTCTGTCTAGGATCCAACGCGAGATCATAGAGGTGACAGAGAGAGAAAGAGAATTCAAAGAGGGACATTTTCGAATGAACAGACTAATGTCGGAGTCCACCATCGACGTTAACCATCAGAACGGCCATGTGAATGGCGATGCGGAAGTCAAGCCGCAGAAGAGCCTCAATAGAGCCGTTTCTACCTCACACCTGCTGGGTCCAATTGCACCTTCGCCTCCTGTTACTCCCGCACTCCTCAACACAAATGGATACACGAGGCGGTTTACTCCTCAAACGGGAACAAAAGGTATTATGCAGCGATTCATCGCAAACAAGGGTAAGCTACCAACCCCCACAGGAGGACAAATTCCTACAACCCCTATAACGCCAATCGTGCCACCTCTCGTGTTCCCTACATCCCCGGTAATCGCCCCGGTGGTTACCCCTCCCGTCATTGACCGCACGCCTGAAGGCAAGCCGGTCAGAAAGGGCTACGTCCCTGTAGAGGAAAAAATACAGAAAGAATTACAGGAAATGAAGGACAGGGAACACGAGCTGAAAAAGATGAGAAAAAAGCAAAAGCCGTATGACCTAGAGTTGAGTGACAACGAGACAACCTCCGAGTCAGAAGACGAGGAGATTCCCATGCCTGGGAAACTGAAGGCGACCAAGTCAATAGGCGAACTGTATGAGGCGCTGAACGAGGAGCTGCGGTCGCCCTCACCTAGGAATAGTTCAGGACATGACTCCATTGGTAGCCTGAAGCCCGCTAAGTCGTTGGCGGAGCTGTGTACACTAGCCCCAGGAGAAGAGTTCCTTGCGCCTAGCTCCACGCGACTCATAGCAAAGTGGGAGTCCCTCATACAGCAAAAACAAGAGGCTGGCGCCGCTTAGGATCGTTACAAATGTTCGAAAAGGCTAACTGGTTCAAATATGTTGATATGGGCGCGTGACGCCAACTAAACACCGTCGCGTTTCGAGGCAGCTGCCGCATAGTGAAAATTATATGCAAGGCCGAAAGTGGTACCGTCCGGGTGGCTTCAGTTCGTGCGCGGATATTGTTCGGTTCGGTGTAAGAACAGGTGTGAGTGAAGTTAGTATTCAAAATCGGCTCGGTGCAGTACACATGTCGTGTACAGTAAAATCTCATAAGTGCGCGTTTGTAGTCTTGATTTGTTGATCGATTTCTTTCCCTGGCAATCGATTGTGAAGCAATTAATTTTCTCTAGATAGCGAACAATGCAAATGATGGTTATCCGTAACAGCAATTATCTCGCGCGCTCGCGCACTTGGAAAGCGACCGACACACGATGCGAACTCGTCTCTGAAGTGTGAGTAACAAGGTTTCTTCCTATTGTTTCACATCAATCTGTGAGCTGAAAAACTTAATACATTTTTTCGGCGCGGCGCCGCTTTCCCGTGCACTGCTGTTCTTGTAAAGCCTGCAAGGTGCGCGGGCGCCGACACTCCCGCATGTTCTTTGTGAATTGTGAGAAAATGTATTGATCATAAGAAGTAAGCGAACAACACCTTGAAATCAGCTCCCAGTATTGTCGAGATATCGCACTCGTTCATTTATGAGCCATTAGACCGAGTTTCCGGTTTAGTTTGTAAGCATTTAAGTAGTGGCGTCGATGCAAAGTTTTCACAACACATCCGAAATTATTCAAGTAATTAATACAGAGAGTATTTTACTTAAGATGGCTTTCGCTTTTAGTTAAAGTAATATTCATTCCGAGCGAGGAACAATATGATTAACTCTTATCTGTTGCACTTTCGTTTATTGCATTCACTATGCCGCGGCCGCGGCGGCGCGGTTACATGATTTATTCATCGTTCAAAGATTATAGCATTCTTTCACATAATGTTAAGACGTGTGTAGCCCATAGAGCGGCGCGCGGTGTTCCACTCAGTGCGCCTGCGCAGCCCGCCTCTGGATATGAACTAGTCGAAGCTGGACCATAGTATAAAGAACAAAGTAGGTTATCTTCATACAAATGCTCCGCGCGCGGCTTATATGTGTGCGCCATAGTATCTATGCGTCGACGCACGCACACTATAACAAAATCTCGACCCGTTTCTCAGTGCGCCAGGCAGGGCTGACACTGTACGAGGATTGCGCGCGCTTCACGGCTTTTCGGCACTGTTCAATGAAATAAAAAATGTCTGATAATCGTAGAGGAACGTATTGCTGTGTGTTTGGGTGTCTTAATAATTAATCGATTCCAGAACTGTCTCTGTTCAGATTAGGTACCTATTGAACAGGAAAGGTAAGCTAGTCACTTTTTCTAGCATAATATAATTTGTAGGTACTTGATGATGAGATACCTACTTACTTATTCTTACTCTTATCATTCTTCATAGTTCCTACTCAACCAGAAATGTAATTACCTACTATACTTAAATATTATAAGAAAATGTGGTATTGTATTGTTTATTTCAGAGTTTATCTGATTTGTTAAGAGCGTAGCCGAGTCGCAATTTTCCATATAAATGTATTCCCAAATTTACTTTCTGAATACTATGTATAGAGCTAAAGTTTATTTTAAGAATTTTATAAGCTTTTAATTTTTACTAAATTTATAAATTGATAAAATATTCAATCATAATATGCTTTTCATTTCATAAATTTAGATCAAGTGCTGCTTGTTCGAAAATATTAACTAAAAGTAAAAGTGACAACCCTGGGGATCAACGCAAGAGTAGGCTAATAACTCGGCGGGCGGCCTTAGATAACCTACTGTGTTCTTTCTACTATGGCTGGACTTCGTATTTTGTATTTATTGTTATTTAGAATTACATCGATTTTTATAGAAATGTCGCTAGGTCACTAACGTACTCTACAATGTTAATCAGCAAACTTGGCCAATCTCTCAGTTGGCTTGTAGTAACAACCTGATGTATAATGTATGTTGTACCTCTTCAGCATTCAATGTGTTCTATTTACTATCTAAAAGAGTTAGTAGAACTAATCAGATACATCCAAGAATTTTTGTATTTTTCGAATTTATTAAACGAATTCAGCCTTTTACGAAATGACAAAATGTATTGTATTAGTGTCGCGTGCCTCCCGCCCTCGGCAGCTATGAGCCTGCATTGGCTGCAGTGTACCTACTACCGACTACGTACTTACAAGTGTGATGTTATAGTGAAATAACTTTCATTGTTACAAGTGTCAAATAGACTGTGCCTTACATTTTACACTAGAATTTAGCACAATACTAAGTGAATAATATGCGTAACTATGTATTTGTACTACTGAACTGACGAAGATATTAGTAACGCCGGTTTCTTATAGTGATCATCATGGCATGATCATGTCTATGAAGTCTGTTATTGATCGACTGCAAAAGGAGGCAATCAATTTCCTGTAATGGTAGTTCTTGTAAAACTTTCCACTGGAAATAACGTTCGTTACTAAAATCTTCGCAGTGTTGCCTTAAACATGTGAAATGTGAACTTTAGTAATACTTTATTAGCACTAGCAACACCACGTCACTAGTACTAAATGTATAAATTATTTATTAGGTACTTAAACGAAACATTTCCTCTAGCATAATAAAATAAATTAGTCAAATTAATTAGTGCATAGATCAAAATAATAATTACTGAGATTGATAGTGTTAATTGTTGCAATATTTTATAAGTAGTAATATTAAGTTTGTTTCTATTTTTGATCAGTGCCACGTGCTAAACATATTTATGGTTGAAAGGGGCCTTGATTTATCAAATTCCTATTTTTACAAAAGTTAGTTTTTCAACATAATCTTAACAAATTGTGATATGAAATTGCCTTGAATGAAATAATAAGATATATACCTGTTGAGAGTAAAGCTATTTGTACGATATATACATATTTATGACAGAAGTTAACTATACAAGTGGTACGTATACTGTCCATATTACATGTCAGAGGTTAATTTATGTTTGGTTAAGAATTTTTCGCAATAAATATTGTAAAAGATGAAGCTATGTTTTATTTGTGTGTGGTGGTAACGTCCCACAGAGCTTCCCTTCCAGTGGGTCAGTGTGGGGTGTCGCAATGCGTATTCCTGAACGCTCACAAAACCCGTGGCCTGCCTGTTACAGCACTTTCACCTTTCGAGCTAACGTTGACATTACTAAAGGTTACAGTTGAAGAAGAACTTGGAAAATCTGATGTAGGTATAGGTAACTATCCTATAGGTACATTACGTACATGGCGCATTGCTTTATTTTCCATTAAAATATTTTTTCAAATATCAAATTAATTACCCCATTACTGGTAACCTAATGATGATAAAATTACAAGTAAATGACATCTTTAAGCGGGTTTCTGTTTTTTCTTTATTTATTGGTGACCTATAAACAGAGGTGGTACTTTAGCCTGTTGCTGTTTGTGTTTTTGCAATTATGTGGGTTACCAATGACCAATGTGGTATTTTTTCAATTGTTTTTCATTTTATATTACTTAACAAATTTGATAATTTGTTCTGATGACCATTTAGCGCTCTATAGCACAAACATTCTTTGACAGACGTTAAAATTGATTGAAGTATTTGGAATCTATGGCACGGCATACGTTTTTTTTGTCTGTTTCCCTTTTCTATTAAAGGGATCATAACACTGCTTTCAATTCTAGGTGTTGTAATCGTGGTTGGAAAATAACAAATGACGGATGACCTCAGTGTTCGTGACTCCATCTTCCGCGAGCGCTGTCAGCTGATGATCCAATAGCTCGCTACCTCTTCTATTGTTTCCAATGCGTTTATCACTTTCATAATTTAAAATTCATTTATAATGGACAATAGCCTCCGATAGAATTATAATAATAATGGCCATTAATGAGGACGGATATAATAGCTGTTTATCTGTGATAAATAACTTTTGCTAAGGAACAATCGTTGACACAGTTTATAAGTCACGCTAATCAGATTTGTTGTCGTGGTTATCATGCTATATTGTAGACCTTACTGCCTGTTGATAGATTTTATAATCGAATGTCCAGACTATCTCAATGATTTTTTCCATTTTTGGATAACTTACCTGGTTTTATTAAGTAAATCTTTTGGAGGGTTTAAAATACGGTTTACGTTTGCCCTTATGATTAACAACCCTTCAGAAAAAACGTGGTGTAGTTTGTTTAGGCTCAGAGCTGTGTAGTGTTTGTACGTCGTTATCTATCTGTTTGTGTTATTTCACACGCTCCCGAAATAAGAATTTAGAATAACAAGATAAACCGTTTGATAAGAACTTTGATCAAATATAAGACGGAGAAATTTTACAAAGACATGCATTACATTGTGTGGCTGTGGGCAAATGAATTTGTTCAAGTCAAGATCTTGTCGTTTCCTAACATCGTTAGAACTTCCAGTCATTGACTGCGTCATCAGAATTAAGTGATCACCAGAGTAATGAGCAGTCAATGTATTATTGTTGAGAGTGATACCAGTTATATTTATCGACAAGTCATGATACAGAATGGCTGGGAGGTGGCAGTACGTGGCCATTGAACGGCATCGCCTGCGCATCTATTTGGACAACTTTTTAATGACTTCCGATGTTCGTGCTTACCGTTACGTTGTCTATTCACAAATATTCATAGTCATACATTATTCGCTCATTCAATATTAATACTGTGATCATGAATTTTGAGTCAAAGGAAAATATAAGATGTTATTTTTTTTTTGTAAAGAAAAAATATTACTGCTTCCACATAAACGGCTTTTTACGGTCCATCAGTGATCAGTCATTAGTTACACCGTCACCTGCCGAATTTACATTTATAGCGTCATATTTTGCTGTATTATGTAAATAAATAAACAAAAAAGGATCTGCATAAAATGGAATTAACAATTCCATTCTAGATGCGTAGTAAAAAAATCCTTTTAAGAACTTTGTCAAAGTATTTGTAACAGTTATTGTCGTATACAAATAGACCATTCTGTTACTTTTTCTGATCATAGTCGTAGCAAAACTTGTGATGCTTTGCTTAGTCGTCAGATGTCGACAGACGTCGTGACCTATGTAAGATTAGCACAAACATTAACTTCATGTTTGATCTGATCATAAATAAATTAAAACACCTATGTAACCTTAGCATGAGACGCGAGTAACATACGTACGTATATAGATATATGTACTAGATAGCTATCTCCGCTGTAGTCGTCATAATGTCAAGTTCGGAGTCATGAGTCGCTCACCTTGGTTGCTCACGTTTTCATCGGTGCCTTGTGTCTATATGCATATAGTTCACTTTTGTCTGCACGTGTTGTGTTAGGGCAGACGACCTTTGTATGGTCACGTCTAGTAACCTATCCTCTACAACTGTAGTGCTTGTGTCCAATGCGTAGGTACTTCGGTTCTGAAATTACTGCCTAAGTTCTAAGCGCCTTGGGACAACTTCCTACATTATTTGCTTTGTATTTTGTTCTAATGTCGTTGCGACAACGGTACACGAGTCTATGTAATCGATTTCAATGCTTTGCATGTATCTAAGTACCTACCTCGTTTGTTATACAGAAAGATATGACGATGGAACATTCAGATTGACGTAGACCGTCTAAGATAGACCTTAAACGAAATAATTAACCTTCATGTTGAGTAACTCCACAATGAGTTCTTCCTTATCGTCTGAAGTAATTACGAGAACATTACAAAAATGAAACAGTTATAGTTATAACAAATCCAATTTTGCGGCGTGCACCGTCACGGTCGGCGCGCGGCGCCTACGTTCGCTGGCGTATGATACTTACATACTTTACTAAGTATGTAAGTATCATACAAGTGGCCACAACAATACATGTGATATCGTACGATCTGATATTGAAAGTTGAGAGAAAAAGTTCACTTCCTGTAATATGAGTAATGTGACCACCAAACCACTGCAGCGCGGTACTCGACGCTTGCTTCGAAATATGACGTAGTGGCGACGTTGGGACGAGGGGATAACCTGCTGTTTCTTATAATTAAACAATTCTTGGAGTCATTAACATTTGTCTCGTGTGTTTCATATTTACCTAAACAAAACGAATGCTACAGGAAAGTCAAAACGTCTTTAGAATGCAGGATGAGTGAGGTGAAACAAGGATTTGATTTTTGCTTTTAAAATTCAAGGACATCGTGTATATTTTCAAAGAAAAAGTACCTTCTATGTTTGGGCTTAGAAAACAAATATGATAGATACTAAACCTTTCTATATGAACTCTAATTTGGCGGCCATTTATTGTGTCCAATTTTGGAGTACAAATGTTGTAGCGTGTCGCTGAGGGTTTCATTTGGGAGTGTCGGAAGTGGACCTCACGCCACACAAGTCGTGACCGACAACTGGAGGGCGCCCAGCGACAACTTCCTGCACAGTGAAGCCACATTGTACACAGGAGACCACCTTCTGCACCTATCAGATTACTGATCGACATGTCACCTCGTGCCACACGGTCATTAGGGAATTCATTAATGGCTCATCGTCACATGGACAGTCGTGAGGTTCTAAATCAATTTCCATATTTTGTACTAGGTACTCATAGTTATTCACATAACTTTCATTCTCACCGATCTCACATGTTTGTAAATGAAGTAATGTTTCTGTTTGTTTACCAATTCGTTCACAGATTAGTCAACAAAGCCGGCACTCTCTACATATCCTGTTTGTCTTGTTTTTTGTTATTTTCCTTCTGCAATGCTACAAAGCCACAAAATGTCTTAATACAAAATACTTGTATTGTTATCGATTTAATCATCGACGAATATAAATGAGTGATAGTGTGTCTAATCGGTGTTGTTATCACGTACGGCCATTTTATTACGAACATTCTTTTATTAATTGTTCACGTATGTTTAGGACGGATGCCGATTGACGATAAATTGTATCGTATATAGGTACCTAGATCTATAATTACTAATTACACATCTATGTATTGTGACGTCATTTGATACTCCTACTTTTAAGGCAATGCCTACATTATGATGTAGGTAAATAATGTAATAAACGTACGCAGGGATTACGTTATGTGACGTGCACACTGTACAGTCAGCGAAACCATGACAAACTCCAGGTGTTTGATGACTCAATTATTACTTACCTACTGCCGAGGTACTTTTGATTAGACAGGTTACAAAAATGTTGTAAAGCAGACAGAATGTGCTGATTTTTACTGTAGATAAAGATTTTAGTTTTTAGTGTGACCTAACCTTTTTAATCCTTGATGCATGCATGCAGTCATTAAATCTGACGCCTGCTTTTCACCATTTAAATAATACTTGTCTTGTTCTTAAGTATAAAAAAATGACTGCCTGTGACATGGCGACATTCGTCAGAAGTAGGTAAGTCAGAGAGTTGGCTGGTGGCTGGTCACCTGGACGTCTTCTATAATTGGCTTAGTTCGAGTGAACCCTGTAGTTATGTACAATAACTCGGTAAGCTTCTTAACGCTCACTTACTTCTCAGCTCACTAATTAATTTTAAACATTTCTAGTCATTAAAATAGGTTAACTAAGACTAGCTGGAAAAAAGTTACTAGAAAAACTTTTGGAAAAACTGAAATGAAACACGTGTACATATATATCAAACGTCCTGTAAATAAATAAATGATCATTGGGATCGATTCGTTGGCAAAAATGTTATCTAAATCTATATAAATAAAAATGAATTTCCTTTCGTTAGACCCGCTAAATCTTCGCGGAGAACCCAACGGGTCACCGCGGCTCCGGCTCGAAGCGCAGGAGAAGGAACTTGGTGGTTTTTAGTCAGTAAGAGCCTGACACTCCCTACCGCCTCACCCGGGCGGGAGAAGCCATTCGATGATTTTGCCACCTTAAAAAAAAAGATTCGCTAAAACTGGAGAACGGCTGAACTGATTTGGCTAATTTTGGTCTTGAAATGTTCGTGGAAGTCCAGGGAAGGTTTAAAAGGCGAGAAAACAGAAATAATTTTAGACGATACGAAGTTTGCCGGGTCATCTAGATAACATAATATAAAAGTTTCTGTTAAAAATGTAAATAAAAGTCACAATCATATAAAAAGACTACGCTTTGACGGTATGGCGAATTGCCTTTCATAGCTTGTACACCGACAGTGACACACGTCCTCAGATGACTTCATTGACATTTAATTGATGTTCTTATTTCGCACTTTCACCTAACTAGCGAAACATAGGTGAGGTCGGGTCCCACTAGTAGCGAGCTACTCGTTGATATACAAAAACAATGGAACTTGCTTTTGTTTCACTTGACAATCGGCAAAAACTAATATCAGCCAATGAGATGACAATGCGAAACTAAATATCTTACAATCACGAAACAATAATACGGTATTTGACATATTCTATTTGTTACGACTTGGCTGTAACTTTTACATAAACGATATATTCTTTACATTTGTTCTTTTTTACCTTTTTTTAGCTTTTACCTCTTGTCTGTCGATATAAGAGACACCATATTACGCTACTACGAGACTACGCTACGACATACCAGAGGTTAATGAATCAATTGACGACTATTTTTCTCAAAATTTGAATTACCTAGCTTAGTAAGTAATATTAATTCCGCAGTTCCGCTCAGCTCGCAGTGTGACCTTTCGAATACAGACGAGTTCCAGTTTATGACTTTTTTGATTTGCGTCAGTGAAATGTGAAACAGATGGATTACTAAGTAACAACAAAATGATTGGACGATCATATTTCAAGAATATCTCATTACTTACAATACCACTAATTTCACTAGTTGCTGGACTATTAGTAGAAATAGATATTTTTTCATTTGTTTACAATTTATTATGCCTACCTACGTTGTTCATGTTTAACATCGTCACTAAACTTAATTTTTTTCACGTAGTTTATGCAAGATAATAGTAATTTTAACATTTCCAATTGCATCTAAATTCAGCAATGTTTATTACTAACCTCGGTTAACTTCAGTGGGACAAGCAAGAGCTGAAAAATGATCAATTTAATGGTGATTAGAGAGAATGGTCAAGGATGAAACCTCACCGACTCACCGAGCGACTGCGGCTAATGCAACTATTGTGAAATGTTTCACTTCACTTGTGGCTGTCGTCTCCAGACCTCGCCAGCCGCGCCAGTTAGCGCTGTGGGAACATTCTCACGTTGTCAAATTAAATACAAATGTAGTACTTAAGCAAATGTACACACAGGTCGGCTTGGTCATGGCGTGCGTTCAATGTTCGCGGCTTCGTGCTGAAAATAGTCAAAGTGTTCTGTGTTGTCCTGAAAATAGTACAAGTCCTGTTCTATGATGTTAGGATGTCTATTTCTTCTTTAGAGTGTTCCATATAGGACTATCATTTACAGAGATTTGTAAAAACTAAGGATTAGATGCGTGTTCAACATTCAGAGAAACTCATAATTTATAACTAACTAACAGTTCAATTTAACAAACAATCGTGTAATAAAGTTGTCAACAGTACAATTCATGTATTTGCTAAAAGACAATAATTTTTGTCATTGAAAGTTAAATCTGTTTGCAATGTAATTAAAGTGTTTATTGGCATTTTATTGCATTGTAAGCATCAGCAACAATTAGAAGAAAGAACAAACAAAATGAAGCACAAAACACAGTGTTCCTGCATGTAATGTGGCGTTACACGTAATGCCAGGCAATTACACGCAGACACCCGGCCTTTTCAATTACCTACTTTGACTGGCTGATCATGCGAATAATCGGACCTGACTGCCGCCACCCATCCACAAAACCAGCTCTATTCAAATGAAGGTAAGGTAGATATTTGACTGGATGGAATTGTCCGGTGGTATGTTAATGATGGATGGCATCCTTAATTGGAAAGCAACAATTATTTTGGAACGGTACTTGTGCGACCGGCAGAGCAGTGCTGCGGCTCCACTGTGTGGGTGTCGATGCTCGTGTAGCTCATTATAAATAGGTTTATTACTGGTTAGAACATGCTCAACAATAATAGATCTCCTATCTTAATTACTCGTTTATTACAACTATTAATATTACTGGCCTTCATCTTTTTGTGACTGATCAAGCACTGCAATGAATTTATTGCCTCTTTGATGCTAATCTAGGATGTACTTATTACTTCTACTTTTGCATCGCTCCATAATCATACGAATAAATATTTGAAGAAAATTTAATGAATATTCGTTTGGGGTCGAAACACTTTGGCAATGAGGTCCCAGTGCACATTCTGTTTAAGTATAAAGAAATTGCCCGAATGTTAATCGACTCTGCACGTGACTAGAGGACTGGCTATTCCTTCGGACAGATTTGGACAGATTTCAGTATTGCCATTCAACGTGGCAATGACACCAGTCTTATGGGAACGTTTCCTAGTAACAGTGATGTGGACGATATATATTTATTCATAATAGTGTTCTTTTAAGTTTCTAATTTTAATTTGAATAAAATGTCTATGAATAAAGTTCATAAAATCTTTGTCATTCATTATACGACTTGTCGTATAGTGTTTAAGTGTTGTTGAGGCAAAACAAATAATTGAATTAATAAAATACTTAGAATCCACTGCTTAGCAATTAAGTCAAGGTTGCAGGCGATACAGAAAGTGTTCTCAGAATTCTATCGCCGCGGGTAGGACTTAGGAGATAAGGGGGCGATTTCAAACGAAATGCTTATTTATTAAGGAAACTTTATGGTCTAATGTTAATTGTTAATTGTCGGTCATAAAATAACACAGGTTGGTCCCTGGAGAATAAACAGTTCCTATTTGTAATCTAAGGGTTTTTGCATGATATAATAGCCTGGTTCATCTCTTATCACAACGCCTGAGAATCCTGAGATTAATCAAACTCAAACTCTAAGTCTTTATTTGCATGTTAAGGTAATACATACAGGTCTTATGAAATAACAGGCATAGCTTAACGGCCTATTTCAGGCGTTGCAAATTTTAGGGGTGTCACCAAATTATTAAAAAATTACATTATTATTATTTATTATTAGCTTATTTGCTTAACATTTATTTTTTAACATATTTATTGATTAGCTCGGAATAAAGGTAAGTACTTACGTATGTAATATATTAGTGGGTTGGTTTGGTGTAAAACGTAAGTGGGTATTCTTAAATTGTATAGTATTTAGTTGGTGTGTGCTTGTGGGTGTGAGGGATTATGTATGTATGGGGTAGGTTTTAACATTTAATTTTGGTGTTATGTTTTTCTTCGTAACTGTAGGTATTTTCGACTGAAAAGCTGAACTAAAGTTTAATATGTACGGTTAGGGAAACATCTCTTTCTATCAATATGTTACCAGTCACAAATAGGCCACAAAAGAAAGATATTTCCATTTCATTACTTGTCTTTGCTTAAACCAATTGAGTCACATTCAATTAGTAATTCTGCATAGCCCCAACTACTTAACGTCGACATTGTACTCTGCGATGCGCGCGCGCATATTAACGAATTGATTTGCAAACGCGTGCGCAGCATACAGATGTGATGAGATTTGTTTGGTGATCGTATGAGGATGGACGGGTAATTTAACTATGTATATCTGTATGTGTAATTAATATTCTACCCTGATATTAATTAATATGCTGCCGTTATATGGCTAAGGTCCTAAAAGTTTACACTTGTCCCTAAACTTTTATATTACCTGGGAATTTACATATTAGATAATGTTTATTCGGCATACTTATGTCATTTGTCGCCTACCCAGTTAGCAACTAAGAGCTCCGATCGGGTTCGAAACTAGTCGCGTGTTGGTTTACTTTTCTCGTTCAAAGGTTTTTTTTAAACTTTGTTCCACATTAGAATTTTCTCCCGTGTCATAATGCGTTTACAAACATACAAGTTCACATATACAATGACACTCAGACCCGAAGCAACAATTTGTGGATCACACAAAGTGTTGTTCCGTGCGGGAATCGAACTCGCTACACGTTGCATGGCAGCCGGTTGCCTAGCCACTAACCGCGTAGTCAAAGATAGATAAATGTGAGAAAGGTCACTATGATCTTTAATTCATAGAAATCAGAGTTCAGTTTGGTTGATTCGTGTATAAAAACAGTCACGATTTCATGAATGCATTTAAAAATATTTTCCTAATGATGCACTGTACTTACATGTTAGTGTTAGTGAGGGTATTGGTAAGGATTTAAATCTGTAAACAAGTGACAGAGATTAGTTGCAGGCGCAACAGAATGCAGAAAGAAAGTCACTTAATTATAGCTGTTCATCGTTTTAGGAGTTCCGCAGTCGGCGCGTACGCCGGCGCTGACGTACGGTGCTGCTAATAATGTGATTTCGATTATAAATCTGTTGGTAGTCTTGTGTCAATTACAAGAATTAATGGTGTAATTTATTCAAAGAAATGAAAGTTCAACTGCAAGCAACAATATAATACGATAGTTAATGTTAACTATACAATATGTAGTGGTAGGAAAGGAGTGCTTCATGACACATCACCAAGCCAGGCACGAACCGTTGTCATCAATTACAGAAACAAACAAATGCAAGTCCTAATGGTTGCAGTATATTTGCAGACAATAAGGACGACTAATATATGGCCTTAGCCGTCATTCCTCGAGACACCTTTGTGTGAGGACAATTATGTCAACGACACGACAAACTCGATTATAATCTGTTTTGATAGCTATTATTGTGTTCTACTTAATGTATACACAATAAAAGTGACTGCAAGCATTGATTAAAGACGTAATTACTTATCTAGAAGTGACTCAATTGCAGAATTATCATCTCAGGAAGACAGAAGTCTATATTTATTTTATTTTAGTTATTTATTAACACTTACCAACATTTAATTGTACACATACATGTACAATCAAAAAGGAATGATCCCAAGTGTAACAAATAATTACAGGTAAATACAACATTCACTGAAGAAAATATACGTATGTACATAATACATAACATCACGCCTTTTATACCCGAAGGGGTAGGCAGAGGTGCACATTTCGGCACTTAATGCCAATGTAGAGGTACAATGTAACACCCACTTTTCACTAATTATGTTATGAGTCCCATGTAATAGAGGGTAAGCCTATTGCCATATACCGGGCACAATTCCAGACTCCGTGCTACTGCTGAGATTTTCTTAAAAACCTTCTAATACTTTTGCCGGACTCGGGAATCGAACCGGATACCCCTTGCCCGGCAGACGCACTTGCGGCGACCACTCGGCCAACGAGGCAGTCACACAGAAGAAATTATGTATATAAAAAAGTTCTTAAAGTCTAATTTTAACATTAACTCGTCGAGTACCGGTTTTATAGACACAATTAAAGAACAATAGGTCGCGGTCACCGGTGACCGCTTGGTGATTGACAGTTTAAATATCAAATTACATCAAGTTTCTATGCGGATTGGATAATATGCATTTAAATACATTAGAACCGAACCGACCAAGTGACAGAAGACCTCAGTATGTTATTACTAAGAGTTTCCTAAGAGTCTATAAATAGTTAATTGAAGCAAACAGATGCAAATGCATGGTGTCATGGCGGCTGATGCAATGCTCCCGATGCGTATGCGGAACATGCATGGAGGGTGATGACACGCACAGGCTGGCAGACCGCAGCCATGCATGGACGGAATATCCTCGTCTAACTAAACAGTTAGTCCAGGTAGTGATTACTGGTGAGTTTTGCTTTAAATAGATGTCATAATCGCTAACTTTTGTATACTTTTTGCAAGCATTAAAAATCCGTGCAATCATCAAGCGTGTCTGTAAGTGACTGTCATTATCTAAAGGATGTTAAGTTATCGGCCGAACGTAGTTATATCCGCTGCTTTATTTGCTCAAAAACTCTCAATTCCTAAAACATGCCAAAATCTTTCTTCTCTGTTTTCCAAGTGATAAAGAATGAGACAAAAATTTTACCGTAACGTAAAAGTAAGTCGAATTCTCACGTTCGATGACACAACGTCCTTGCTGTGGCCTACATACGGCGACGAGACGACGCCGGCGCGGGCACGAACTGAGGATGACCACATGTAGGAAAGTTTAGAAGTTCACTTTTGTTGACTAGTCGCACATTGCTGAAGCAGCACTATACCGTGTAGATGACCACATAGAATGCATCATCAGGAAAGTTGATTCTCTACATACAATACACACTGACCCTTGTCCAATCAATATAAGGTGTCATATCCCGGTGTTGCTTAAAAAAAGTCGAGCTTCCTTGGACAGTTTTCATGGGGCAACCTATGTTTGACCAAAATTCCTTCTTACGATACTCATTAACAATACAAAGATCAACATATATTTCAGTACATTGTAAATTCCTTCTTAGGTAATTTTACAAATATCAAAACCTTGTTTCGTTCGAAGACAAACTTTCACAAAAGTTGTGTTAAGTAAGACTTCTGTACTGCGTGTGTTATGGCCATAGAGATTGTCCCCAGGTGTGCATATTTTATGAATGGACGTGTAAACTAGAGCAAGTGGTTAAAGCACTGTATAAACGCCTTAATATTGATTTTATAATTATACTCTATGCTGATTTGTAGTTATTACGCTCGGAAATTGAATTTTAATTTATTTTCCTTTCAAATTTGGGTCGTTTTTGAGAAAGTATTATCTAACGTTTAATTAAATACTTTATTTGTCTAATTTGTCAAATATTTTATATGTATTAGGAATGTACTACCAACTGAAAATGTGTGTATCAACAGCAAATGAAAATATTAACTTCCGCGTGGCATCGCATTAAGCACGTGATGGCGATTCTCTCGTCCGCGCGAATCGATGGAGTGACCCTGACCCGGCCACGCACCGGACTCTGATGACAGCGTAATGGGGTCATCACGGTACCTCACTATCTAGCACAATGCTACAGGGAAAATATGGACAGCAGGGTAATGGGCAGTGCACGAATCAGGATGGGGAACTGTTGCCCAACCAGAACAATGGGCAATTATGACGTGTTGGCGGCCCTGCAATGTGCAGTTAGGGCTAACATTCCGGATATTAATGTACCGGATTGTAAAAATTTGAATAGCGGAACAGGAGGCCATTAGGCACACATTTGTAACAAGCCATTTCCTGTGCTGTATCAAATCACATATTTAAAAGCTAAACTTTCTTAAATGCCTGTGAATAGTTGCACATTATTTATTTAACACACTTACAAGCATGTGGACAAAGTGTTTCGGAAACATTGGCCTAACATTCTGTTATATATTCAACTACCTGTTTCAACAAAGCTTTTATTACAACCTCCTGATAGTATGCGGTTACTGTCCACGTGATTTTCACCTCTATTTGTTGTAAGAAAAGTAACATATTTGTGTATCAATGACCAGCCCTGTGAGTGCACTTGATGTAGTGGAACTAACACAATGATGGATGTCATTAAGCGGATTGGTACTTATACTGGTACTTTCTAGACAATTGTGCCAGAGGCCGGAGGTCACCGCTCCGGTTACTGGGGCAAATTATATAGCTACCGATACTTCGTTTCATTCACAGGGAAAAACGGATCGTTTTGGTTTTCCACACGTATTTAGAATCATGAGCCAGTTAATCGATTAAACAAAATATTGTTTTCTTTGAATATGATAAACTTAGTAAGTATTCTACCACGTCTAGAAGCGACGCACCTTTATTGTTGCTCGAACTGTGACAAATACAATTCGTTATGGTAACAGATACCGCTTTTATGAGGTCTCGCTCCAATCCTGCCAGGCCGGGCCCACGTGACCCACGCCGCTACAATGACAGGCAGCCCTTCTGTTACAACACTCCTGCCAGTGACAGACCTAGTAGCTACTTACATAGGTACTAAGTTACAATGACATTTATGGCATAAAGGTAAATTAGTGCCCGGGGCGTTGTACCGGCACAATCTCAGTCATTATATTCAGATACATTCTCTATCGGGCGATTTAATAACAGTGTAGTACAATTTATGAGAAAATAGGAAGCCTCCATTATTGTTCCACGGAATTATTCTGTTAATCATAATTCCATTGTGCTGTTATTTTATTATTTGCTTCGTGTAGGAATTTATGAAAAACAAAAGTAGTAAATATGACCTAGTTTGCATACGACATGTTGTGTCGTTCGTAATAAAGTTGTTAGTTATGTGAAGTACTTGTTTTGCTTCACTCGAGAAATGGTCGCGAGTTGCGGAATACTTGGCGATAGTGATCGGGTGCACATCTGATGGCACGTGTTGCGACTGGCTGCCACTACGCCGCCGGTTACGTTACACCACACCCGACCCAAACATTGCACATTGTGTCAAATACACGAGGCAACACTTCAGCGTGTTGAACCAAATTACCTGGCTACCATTTACCATCTTCTGTAGATAATAAAACGATATATGTATTTATTATTTATCATTACTCACACCTATGTATAGTTTGTATGTGTATTTCGTTTTCGATCAAAAGTCAACTTCGCTAAGACTATAGAGGTTTTCCTTGCAATAATATTGTTATATTAATAGAACTAAAGGTCAGTACACTAGGTCGGACAATACTGAACTGATCGTAAAACTTTATGAGCCCTATTTGGAACCCGTTCGTGGAGGTGGACACACTCCTTGGGACCCAATGATCTGAGGGCCGCATCGGGTGTTCATTTGGTTATATGCATTGGCTTAATAATAATTGAATCTATGTTATAGATATTTTGTCATGTTTATGATAGCAAAT
This sequence comes from Spodoptera littoralis, assembly GCA_902850265.1. Taxonomy (NCBI): domain Eukaryota; kingdom Metazoa; phylum Arthropoda; class Insecta; order Lepidoptera; family Noctuidae; genus Spodoptera; species Spodoptera littoralis. Next base: position 14,723,588 of record LR824545.2, read on the forward strand.
TGCAATCAAAGCGCAAATATTTACTGTAAATATTAATTTTAGAATTAAATCCATATAAATTATTATCATAAGATTTTCAAATATTTATCATTGTTATGCTTATGTAAATAATATAATTGAGTAATGTGACAAAGTATGTGTGTATGTGATATCTGTTGCGCAGGCGCCGGCGCTCAATGAACATAGGTACGAGTATCTACCGTGCTACGAGACGCTACGACACGTGTCTCCGAGCTCGTAGACATTTTTCCTAATATGTAGTAGTAGTGATGATTCGCCGGTTCTGGCTCATGAATTCCAGGCTCAGACCGGCGCCAGAATGCCGCGAATCAGTTGCACCAATCCTAAAAAAAAAAAAAAAAAAAAAAAAAAAAAAAAAAAAAAAAAAAAAAGGTTTAGGCATGCTCTGATCACGTTTCTGCAATCCTTTTTAGCGTACGATGCGTGGTTCTGGAGTTATGCAAATCGATTGCAAATCAATTTATTGTATCTATTAATTAATTATGTCATTAATTAATTAATGAGATAATTAACCCTCATTATGTTTGATTTCCTATGTCATCAATAAAACACAACCGTTCATTTTTAAATTTTTATTTCATTACTTTTCTACAAAATATGAGTGGAACATCTCATCCACAAAAATATCATTGTACAGTGTGTTTCCTGTAAATATGTTCGTAAAACTATTCATTGAACATCCTTGAAACTTAAATAGCAAATACATTAAGCAATATTCACCACAAACTGAAGTCCAATCATTCTGAATCCTATCAACATTCCAGTCCCATCTCTTACAATTCCTTTTCAAAAACTGAAGATGATATCGCTCAGGTGTTCGTCCATATGAATCAAAATATTGACCGATGCCATTCACATCGATATGTACAGCTACCCAGTGTGAGCCTGGTTTATCATCCGCATCCAAATTGGATATTATATACGTTGGTACTTGTGTATACATAGGTAGTCTATTAGCAGCATAAACATTATTTTCTAGACTGGGATGAATCTTTTTCATATGTTTTTTTAATTCTAGTGTATCCATGATATCACTGTTATTAGCAGTTTATTGCAGTACCAATCTATTCAATGGTTGTCATAGGAATGTTCAATTATAGTGATTTGTAAATCGCATACTGATCTTCATGCCTGTTGCGACGTGAGATAAGTTTGTTGACTCATACAGTTCCGTTGTACTTAGGAATTTACTTCAGATAACGTGGTCATAGTAATGTGTAATTAATGTGTAATTAAGATAGTGATTTGTGGGAGTCACAAAACATGTTCATGCCTGTTGCGACGTGAGATAAGTTTGTTGACTCATAGAGTTCCGTTGTACTTAGGAATTTACTTTAGATAACGTGGTCATAGTAATGTGTTATTAATGTGTAATTAAGATAGTGATTTGTGGGAGTCACAAAACATGTTCATGCCTGTTGCAACGTGAGATAAGTTTGTTGACTCATAGAGTTCCGTCCGAGATAAGAATTGTGCTATATAAGATCGAACAGTTGCAGTCATGCAGTCAGTTTATGGTCATTTGACCAAAGTGGATTGTATACGTCTACCAATACTACGTTTGTGTTACCTACTTCAACGCATCAATGATCATGGAGGTAAGTGTTTATTCTATTGACAAACTTACTTGTATTTCTGTTGTTGTTTTCCTAACGTGTGTGTGCGTGTGAGTTGGATTAAGTGTAAACAAATTGATATTAACGTGATAACTCTGTTGTTGCAGAGATCATTCAGCTTCGTCGACGATAATGAAAATACCTATAAACAGTATTACTACTCGCCACTCTCTCCCCAACACGAAGAAGAGAGAGATGACATCGTCGTTAATAACACAGACGATGGAGGAAAAAGGAAATCGCAACCGATTGATCAATTTTTTGAAGTGACACCAAAAATAAAAAGGAAGAAGCAGCTATCGTCGACTGTGGCACGAGCTGCTAGAGATGGCGTATCATACATCTCTACAAATTCTGACGACGGAGACCAAGCGACGCATCTCATAAAAATTGAAATGTATGATATGAAGAAACTATCCAAGATTCCAATTAGTGATCAAGCACGCTACCACGAGGATTAAATATTACGTAAAGAATAATAAGGATAGCATCTACGACAACACAAACGGTCTCGTATACAATATTACAAAGACAATAGCAGAAAGTGAAAAAGTTAAAAAATACTTTTTTAACAATGACACTCATTAGTGGATTCGTGAATGTGATTCTGTTAACTTAAAGTACTTCTGTGTAATCATTAGATCCAAGGAGCTGTCGTCTTGTGATGCTGAGAGAAAAACAATAGCAGAAGGAAGAGATGAGTGTGGTATACGTGTACAGAACACTTCATGGAAAAACAAAACTACAAAACTGATTGGAGAAGAAAAAGTGAAGAATATGCAGTATCCAAGAGCTGAATATCCATTTTTCAGTTCAAAATCTAGACGGTTGATGAGTTTCGAAAATTGGCCTCTCGTTATGCAGCAGAAGCCCGAAGATCTTGCAGAAGCCGGTTTCTTTTATACTGGCCATGGAGACAGGACTAAGTGTTTCCATTTTGTCCCCCCCCCCCGGGTGGTTTAAAAGATTGGGAAGATGACGATCCTTGGCAGCAGCATGTTCAGTGGTTTAGTCAATGTGCTTATATGAAGTTTAAACTCGAACAGTGTTTTGTGTAAGATTAAATAAGGGAGGTATATAAAGAAATAAAAAATATTACATTGCATATAATTTGTTTTATTAATATTATAATATTAGCTTTAGTTACACACACAAAATGCATTAAGCATAACACATATATCTAAAACACAACACATATTATAATCTTAACTACTATAGTCTACAGTAACATTTCTATTTTTATCTATTTCAATAATATTATCAAACTCAGCATAAACAATACAGTTAATTGTTTGTATTAGTGAGGATTCAAATCGTACTTCTAATCTTACACTACCATGTTTTATGAGATTCCAATGGGCTGATGAGTTAGCTGATAAATCAGGAGTTAAATCAAATGCTAAAAGACAGTAACCTTTAGCATACTGTTCACGAGAGATTGCATTTCCCTCATTAAGAAAGTGAATACCTGTCCCCGAGAATAGAGTATGATATGCTGATGTAAATATATTATTATTAAAAGATGGTTGCAAAGCTTTGGAAGGTATTTGTTGACCATCAATATATAAACTGAAAGAGTTAATACCATAGTTTTCAAAATTAAATGGATTTTTAGTAAGTGAACCATTAAACGCGGAATTATTCACAAAACCAATAATACATCTTTTGGGTACCTGTCCTAAGAATATATTATCAAGAGTTTTTCCTTGAACACCCGATGGAATTGTTAAAACTTTAACTTCAGCACGAGTAATAGGATATTTAGCAGTGGTAGAAGCTAAAACTTTCTGATGTGCGAGTAATACACTTGGATTAATTCGTGCTCTTCGAACAATAAGAGTTGCATCCGTAATGCAAACTTTAAACTTTACATCATTTGATCCAGCAATTAAATTAAAACTCTCTCTTGACCGAACTAATTTTACACTCATTTCAACGCCATTAATTAAAAATTTATCTTGATTGAAAATATCACCATGAAGATGACCAATCATTTCTACTTCCCTGCTTTCATTAACTAATTCCTGTCTTTTAACAAATCCAATGTTTTTACCATCTGTGGAATCCATTTTTCCTGCTGTATCATCATACCAAAGACTACAAGTAAGATGAGATTGTTTAGCAGCAGGAGCATAGTTTAAAAGGGTTTCCATGTATGCTCGATAAGCATAGGTATTATTAGGTGGTGATACAAGTTTTTGGTTTAAATAAATATCGAGTTGACTAAAAAGTGAATGCAACCAATTATTTACAGGTGCTACTGCTGTAGCTGATATCAAGTTTGTTGAATCTTGATTTAATACTTTTGCCTTTATGTGGAGTAATGTATGAGACAAATCTATGTAGTCATCGCCTGTTCCAGGAACTTGAAACTCGATAGGTCCATCATCAGCAAGAGATGAAATTGGTTTATAGTGAATCCACAATCCATTTTCAATGCTTGTTTGTGTAGACGGTAATGCAAACAAATCTAATTCTGACTTAACGCACTCACAAGAATGATTATGAAGGAAAGACATACTTAATTTGAAAATATATCTTTGATGTTTTTTGGTTTTAGACCAAGTTTTTTCGTAGCTTTCACTTTCGCTGTTAGTGGTGGAATGAATGAGGCCAATCGTTTTCTTTTAGTTATATACCCAGACCCTGTCATGTTAAATCGATCAATTTTGTCATCAGCCTTTCGTTTTAAGTTCGTACTAACTTGCTTTAGACGATTTTTTATTGAGGTTTCCATAGGACGGGCTTGAACCATATCTGATAAAAGTCCTACTCCAGCATTTAATGCCTCCTTACCAACCACTCGAACACCACTTGAAAGTAAAGGTAAAACTGATCTAAATAACCCTCCTAAGAAGCTCCCAATACCATGACCACGTTGGTATGGTGAACCCTTATAAATTACTCCAACTCCTGATCCAGCTTGATGAGAATAATAATTTTCGTATGGACATTTATGATGATCATGATGAGAATACATTATTATAATTTGTGGAAATGTAGTTTAATACACACGGTTCCAAACTGGAATGGGATTTTTTGTCCTGTGCTCGATCTTATATCTATTTCTAGCGTATCGAACTCTCTTCGCATAACAGGTAAGTAGTGAGGTGGAGAGAAAATGTGCATTTTATTCGCACCATAAATGTATTTTGAAGGATCTAATGAAATGACTCTTAATAGCGGAGTCATAACATCACCCACAATCTGAGGATCGATAATATCGCAATATAGAAATAGTTGAGATGGTAACCCTAAGTGTAAATTAGCAGGACACTTCCCAAAATTTCTGTCTAAGAGATTTGTATTTGGCTCATAACCTAGTTGTAAACTTAATTTGGGTGATAATGTTATGGATGTTATATTTTTATCCAAAACAGAAACAGACACAAATTTTGTTATTTCATCATAACGAAATTTCAAGTTCTCTCTGATACTATTTAACGTTTTTAAAATATGTTCAACGTTATCGTAGTTGGTAGCGGGAATATGTTTTTTGTAGTACACTGTTGATGGTTTATCTTCATTAGGCATTAACATGGTTTTTGTGATGTATACAACATTTTCATGATCTTGAACAGTAAACATGGTGCATGGATATTGAAACTCGACAACTCCAACCGACCATTCACCTTCTAATTTCATAGCTTTTGGTAATTTTGTTGAAAAATTTGTGGTCTTGTTATCAGGAAAGTATTCCATTGAACTATTGCTGAGCAAAGTTAAATAAAAACTTTCTTTATTCATATTTCTTTCAAACTAGAAGCTAAAATCCAACTGTTAAATTTATCTGGATAACCTCTCCACTTCACTAATACTTCTTTTCTGTTACCCGAATAACGAGTGCCAATTATTTTATCTATTTTATATTGTGAGGTGGGGTTGTAAGTGACCTTCTGTAATTCTCTTTCATAAAAAGTACCAACTATTGGTTCATTTTGTAAATCAGTTATTGTATAAACAATCCATGGAGATCTATCAATTATTGAAGATATAATAAATATTTCATCACTCCAATTTGATTCATATCCTTTTTGGAAAACATGTTTATATTTAGTTATTCGAACATAATCACCCACGTTGAAATTTGGTTTTGGATTTTCTAAAGAAAGTTTGTTTGATCCTCTATCATAAAGATTAGTCCAAACTGTCATAATATTGTTGGAACTTACATCACATGGGCACATCTTAATACTCGAGTGAATGCTGTTATTATAAGAGTATATTAAATCTTGTAAAACATCGATATATCTATAAGTATTATTATGAGTGAAATAACGCCACATTTTCATTTTTAGAGTTCTTTGAAATCGTTCAACAATACTAGCCTTAATATCAGGATTGTTAGTGGTATAGTAATTTATCTTTTTGGATTTAAAGTATTTTTGTACATCTTTTGAAATAAATTCTGTACCTATATCAGATTGTATGTGAGTAGGTGTTGAATTACTTTCAGTAAATATACTTTCAAAACATTCTTTAGTTGTTTCTGAGTTTTTCTTTTTCATTGGTCTTGCAAAAGCATATTTACTAAATACATCAATAACACAAAGTATGTAGTTGAAACCATCATTATATTGAGCATAAGTTCGCATATCACTTAAATCAGCTTGCCACAGCTCATTAATATTTGATAGAATGTACCTATTACGCGGGAATTTTTTCCGAATGGGTTTATGTAGTGTATATGTTTCTTGCGATTGTAACCATTCCTTTACTTGCTTTTTATCCATTTTCCCCTTCATAGCTTTTGATAATTTGTCAATACTACCAAAACCAGCGGGGTTAGATGGATCATAATAAATCCTGTTAATTTCTTCTAGTACGGGGTCCATTTTTCCCAATCGATCTTTTTACGTATTTTAGTTATAGATCTCTTATCTCCACTGCTCGGCGTAGAAAACTCTTGAACTTCAATCTCAGAGGTTTTGTTCAGATCTTTTGCTTGAAGTTGGTTAATAAACTCACATCTCTTTGGATTTCCAATATAAGTAAGTGGTACTTTAATATCTTTTAATGCTTTAGCAAATCTATCCCACCCTATCGGATCACTTTTTTTTAAGGGTCTAAGTGAATCATTTATTAAATCAACAATATTACTTCCTGGAATTTTTTCATTATCAATTATGACTGTGCCTTCATTATCCCAACGTATTTTACTTTTACTTATTCCAATTAAGTTTAATAATGACTCACCTTTTTTATTATAAGTTTTTGGTATTAAACTGAGTATTTGTGTCGGTGAATACAGTGGATTTGCCTCACTTTCTATACTTTTAATAGATCCTTTCTCTTCTAACAAAGATTCAGCATCAACTGAACTTTTTAGATCTCTATCTTTACTTTTAAAACCAATTTTAGATCCATTTGAATCTTCATTAGATGTATCAGAATAAATTGGTAATCTGAGTGGTTGACGATCCTCTTCGGTAAAGTGAAGATATCTTTGTAGTGTTTGTAAATATAACATCCATTTCTTTCGGTCTTCCGTCTTACTATTCATAATATTTTGCATTTCAATATCTAGTCGAGACAAATTACTAGTAACCTTATTTTCTTGTTTTAATTTTTCAATCAATCCAGGTTCAATAAGTATCATTTTCTTAGCATTTTCCATGTTAACTGGCTAGTCCACTTACTAATCCACTCAATATTGCACCTAATATTATTGGTAAGAAAGCCCCTCCTTTTTGTATAATAATATTTTTTCTTAGTTTATGTTTACACTTATGCACCAGTTTACGGAGTATATTTTTGTGTTTATTCAATTTTTGTTTATCTTGATCTTTGAGAGGTATCTTTCCTTGTAAAACGTTATGAATACATTCACAAATACAATTTATTTCTTCTTCATCACACGTTTTAAGTAACGCTCTTTGATATTTTGGTTTAAGCGTGCGCAAAGCGTTCAGCAAATGTTTATGCGTTGTGAGTCGACGATGCATCATTTAGAAATGATTTGAATTGTTTGATTCTTGGTGTATTTAAACTCTTTCGTGGGGACGTAGACTGTACAGTAACCATTAAATGGGAATACATTGGTTTTGATACGACAAAAATCATTTGTATTCTGTTTTAAATCTATCATTAAATATCCATGTGCTTCTAAAGTTGCATCCCTGTAGGCGTCTTCAATGAATTTTGGGTTATCTGGTGACACTTGTCGTGCTAAATATCTTATTTGAGTTTTATCTCGAGGGTTTTTAAAATAAATTATATAACTTGAGTTTAAAGAAATGTCTCTTTGACCTTTACCTTGATGAAATAAATTTTGTGTTAAATAAAATACACTAAGATTCCTGTGATGACTACCTTTTGTAAATATATCCACAATTCTTCCATCAGACTCTCTCATTAGATCATCAATAATAATAAGGTGTGGGTTTTCACCATCAAACATATTAAGATTTGGAATTCCTTATGATAGTTAACATTTGGTAAATTATATAAAGGCTGCATTTCGTCAAAGCACCATGTGATCTGATTAAAATCACAATTACATATTTCTTTAACTGATTTTATGAAATTTGTTACAAAATTTGACTTCCCACATCCACTTGGTCCTGCCACAATAGCAGTAAACGGATGGATAAAGTGATACATTTCACACGTCTAGAGTTTTAAAGGGATGAAATAAAAATGAAAAGTCGGTGTAAAATTACTATATATTGTCAAAATTATATAAAACATGTAATTTGCGAAATACAGAATGTTTTGTATACTATTTCTAATACATTTAGTACTTATCAGAATTTCACAATCATCTCAACGTCAAATTTAAGCACACAAATAAAAACTACAATTATTTTTTTACACTATTTACAACCAAACAATAAATTTTAAATATGTAATAAACTATTATATAATATTATAGTAATATCATAATTTTGCAATCAAAACAAATTTTGTATATACACACTGAAATAAAAGTAAAAAGTATTACACTTAACGTAATTTATAATGTCCCCAAGCCAATGTATCAATGTTGTTGTCCATAATACATCGTTTGGTATCATTATATGACAAAGATGTTTTATTTATTTTTTGTGTAAAAATAGTGTGTTTGATTGACTTAAATCGAAGCATACTACAATATAATACATTTTTATTAAATAAACACGATTTGTAATTTTCCATATTCAGTTTTTTGGTAACACTTTTGTTAACTCCTTTTGCTTTTGCTATAAATTTATCTTCTATTTCTAAGGCATACATTTTTGATCGCAACCCTACAAATTCCTTCAATACTTTACCATTATTCTCATCTTTAAAAAAACCTAACTTTTTTTTATTTATTTTTGGATATCCGTAAATATTATTTTCCGGGTAATCTGATGTATCGAAATAGTGAAGTAGATCTGGTTTTATATCCTCATAAAAATTGTCTGTATAAATTTGATATATCAAACTATCGGTATCGGTGTACAATAACTTAATTTTATTATGAAACTTTTTAATCATGTAGTTATAATGAAATTCATACATAAGGGTCTTAGATATATCTAAAATACAAAATCCTAAATAAATCGGTTTGTCATAAATTAATTTTGTTTTCCGTAATTGTATTGCGACTAAATGTTCTGAAAATATTGATAAACTATGGAATTCTGGTTTTGCAATCCAATCCTGAGCACCTAAAACTTTACCACGATTATCCCAGTGAGTTAGTAGTTTAACGTTTACTCTTTTTTCAATATTTTCCATAGTCTTACCGAAGACAGAATTATTCATTAATTTAAAAAAGTCTTTTTCAAAGTTTGATGTAGCTAACGTTCTCAAACTAGTATTTAAGTCTATGTATTTCTTTAACCAAGAACTCTGTTTAAATTTTAAAATTCTATGTACTTTTATTAATTTAATCCCCATTTCAACGCATTGTTTTAAATTCCTGTAATGAATGATGTATTTATTTTTATTATTTAAATTAGGAACTAATTTAGATTCTTTAGTATTACCCACACATATGTTTTCAGGACATAACGGAAAGTCAGAATGCAAATCATGAAGTTCATCAGGATATTCCAAATCAACTTCTAAAACATAACCGAAATCAGAGTTATCCGAAACATTATAATCTGTATTACAATCTACCCATTCGAAACCACCAACAGGAAGAGATTGAGACATTGCCCAACCATATAAATTATTCGCATCAAAATATGTAAGATATGAATTAGGTTTTTCACTATCATAATCTTCCATGAATTTATTATTTGCTCTAGCAAAACGATTGCTACACTGAGATATACCCCCTCTAATACCAGCTTTAAAAAAAGCAATTTTGTCATAGTCTGTTAATAATTCTAATTCTATTTTTGTAAATTTTAACATTGCATCCCAACTTAAACCTGGGGCAGTATAGTAATGAGCAGGATCTAGTCCATAAGTTTTTATACAAAGCTTTCTAAAGTTTTCGAATACATCAGTCAAAAGTAAAACATCAGTTTTTAAATATAAATTGGAATAATCAGACATACTACTACACTTAAAATGTTGCCAAATATCTTTTGCGTGATTATAATCATCATTTGAAATATTTGAATCTGTGAGTGAACTATAAAATTGGTGTTGATCAGGAAGTGACGGATGTTTCAAGCAATCACTATTACACATAAATTCATAAGGATAAATACCTTTCCGTCTTAAACGTGAAAAATCTTCATTATTAGGATAGTTCCTTTTTAGTTCTGTAAACTGATCATCATTAAGATTTTTAGCTAGTTGATCTAAACTACACGATAAAAATTTCAGTGAATCTACGAATCTTAAACTTACTGGTTGATTATTTATTGTTAACTGTTTTGAAAATGATATGTATCGTTCTTTGTTTTGTGGAATAACTTCAACTTTGTCATCATCGAGGTTTAATGCATGGACAATGAAATGAGCATCGTAGTGACTGAGGTTATGTAAAAATATTGGGATATGACGAGGGTTCTGTACTTAGAACTACACACTTGATGTGCAACACCCCTAAAACTACCAGTGTGCCAATCAAAATCGTAAAAAAGATCTTCATTTAACTCAGTTTCACAAATATGACATATGTTTGAATTTGAAATTTTAATTTTATCTTCATCTGATAATGGAACGGGACATTTTTGGAAACTATTTTTTTTAACTATTGCTTTCACATCTTCACAAAGGCGATTCATAAACACTTGTGCACAGTTTGACCCACTATATGTCTCATATTTTGATAATCTGTTATCATATGAACATTTAATGTAATATCCAAAACTATACACTTCATGTTTTTGAATATTAATTGTACTAGGCTTGGATGGATCGTTACTACATGATTCTATCGGATTCAAAAATGCCTCAAAGTCTGCATAAATCACAAACGGCATTTCCAACTTTTTCGCGAATTTATCAAATTTTAATTTATTATTTGAGGTTGCTTTACCAAACCAATCCTTTTTGGAATCCTCACCGTTTGGTAATTCCGTACAAATGTGAGCGCAATCATATTGTTGATGGTTATTAAGTCTTTCCTTTGATGGGAAATGAAGTAAGCATGAATCACATATATAAACTGTATGATGTTGTCTTGATATTTGTGAACTAACTAATCGCGATAAGTTTTTAATATAACAGTAATGATTGTTAGTACCATTCGATATATATAGTAGGTTAATATGATTAGGTGTACGACATTTTGATAAATATAAAGGACCTACAACAGAATTACACTTTTTTTCTTTATTATACTCTAAGCCAAAAACATTAATACTAATATTGTTTAATTTCTCTACTTTTGATATATCTGCAATTTTAACCGGAAAAGAAATACCAGTAAATTTTAGTTTATTTCCATGAATTGCGTAAGATGCTACCCGATCTACATTTTTACATACAGGATATAAACCGGAGAGTAATGCCCATTTGAAACACATATTATCATTATTTTTAACATTGATTACAGCTTTTTTTGATTTAATATCTTGAGGAAGGTTGATATATGAACTACCACGTAGGGGGTTGAATTTGTTAACATTCATATCTATGTATTTAATTTGATTAAGACTCCAACCACTATCTTTTTTTTCAAATTGACAAATTTTACCGACTACTGTGTCTATTAATGATGAATAAAAAATATTTAAGTCATCTCCCTGACATATTATGTAATTAAACGTTTGAAAATCAAACGTATTTTTAATATCTTTAGTTTGTTGTATGAAATCATGCAATACGAAGTTTATTTTAAAAATTGTATGTTGTTGAATACATTCATTTATCAAAAATAAGATATCGATTTTTAATGAATTTAAAAATGATTCCGGTGTTTCAAAATATTGCCCCGATTGATGTGTTTTACTATTAATTCTATATGTTAAAATTCGATTGCCAAAAGCAGTTTCAACAACTGTAACATTTGTTAATGAATTATGTGATTTAAAAAGATTATTTTTATGTGTATTGCTTTTTAAATGGTTGTTTAAATACCTTTTCTTAATATAAACATGACATGTATCACATTCCACCTTATTGTTGTCCACGTCATTGGTTTCAATTGATGATGTAGAAGCTCCTTCATCAAATTTTGCTTTCTTGGTAACCTTATTTTCATCGGTAGTGATACCTTGTTTGATACCTCTTCCAACTTGTTGTTGACTGTAACAAAAAAGAAAATTATTACACAGATCTTAAAAAAAACATTACTACAATAATATTTCTTATTGAGTTTGTACTTCTAATACTTACATCAACGTTGTTTCAACCATCAAACATTGATTATACAACTCATCATCGTACGATGAATTGAACAGTTCACGCTTCTCTATTTCATCACAAACTTTAGACAGCTCCTGATTGAATTCACTGTTGAATTGTTCTATATTCTCCTCGATGGGTGTGGAAAAGAAAGCACTAGTGCATATTTCACTGAAGTTTTCCATCTTTATAATAAAAAAGAAGTTAGTATGTAGCACAGTAAATAACAGTTAAGTGTTGGTAGAGCAACTGATACCAAATTTCAAATAATGTCCAATATTTATAGTCTAGCAAAGGATCAGGAAAGTCATGTAAAAATCTAATGATTACACAGAAGTACTTTAAGTAAACAGAATCACATTCACGAATCCACTAATGAGTGTCATTGTTAAAAAAGTATTTTTTAACTTTTTCACTTTCTGCTATTGTCTTTGTAATATTGTATACGAGACCGTTTGTGTTGTCGTAGATGCTATCCTTATTATTCTTTACGTAATATTTAATCCTCGTGGTAGCGTGCTTCCAGTGATCACTAATTGGAATCTTGGATAGTTTCTTCATATCATACATTTCAATTTTTATGAGATGCGTCGCTTGGTCTCCGTCGTCAGAATTTGTAGAGATGTATGATACGCCATCTCTAGCAGCTCGTGCCACAGTCGACGATAGCTGCTTCTTCCTTTTTATTTTTGGTGTCACTTCAAAAAATTGATCAATCGGTTGCGATTTCCTTTTTCCTCCATCGTCTGTGTTATTAACGACGATGTCATCTCTCTCTTCTTCGTGTTGGGGAGAGAGTGGCGAGTAGTAATACTGTTTATAGGTATTTTCATTATCGTCGACGAAGCTGAATGATCTCTGCAACAACAGAGTTATCACGTTAATATCAATTTGTTTACACTTAATCCGACTCACACGCACACACACACGTTAGGAAAACAACAACAGAAATACAAGTAAGTTTGTCAATAGAATAAACACTTACCTCCATGATCATTGATGCGTTGAAGTAGGTAACACAAACGTAGTATTGGTAGACGTATACAATCCACTTTGGTCAAATGACCATAAACTGACTGCATGACTGCAACTGTTCGATCTTATATAGCACAATTCTTATCTCGGACGGAACTCTATGAGTCAACAAACTTATCTCACGTCGCAACAGGCATGAACATGTTTTGTGACTCCCACAAATCACTATCTTAATTACACATTAATAACACATTACTATGACCACGTTATCTAAAGTAAATTCCTAAGTACAACGGAACTCTATGAGTCAACAAACTTATCTCACGTCGCAACAGGCATGAACATGTTTTGTGACTCCCACAAATCACTATCTTAATTACACATTAATTACACATTACTATGACCACGTTATCTGAAGTAAATTCCTAAGTACAACGGAACTGTATGAGTCAACAAACTTATCTCACGTCGCAACAGGCATGAAGATCAGTATGCGATTTACAAATCACTATAATTGAACATTCCTATGACAACCATTGAATAGATTGGTACTGCAATAAACTGCTAATAACAGTGATATCATGGATACACTAGAATTAAAAAAACATATGAAAAAGATTCATCCCAGTCTAGAAAATAATGTTTATGCTGCTAATAGACTACCTATGTATACACAAGTACCAACGTATATAATATCCAATTTGGATGCGGATGATAAACCAGGCTCACACTGGGTAGCTGTACATATCGATGTGAATGGCATCGGTCAATATTTTGATTCATATGGACGAACACCTGAGCGATATCATCTTCAGTTTTTGAAAAGGAATTGTAAGAGATGGGACTGGAATGTTGATAGGATTCAGAATGATTGGACTTCAGTTTGTGGTGAATATTGCTTAATGTATTTGCTATTTAAGTTTCAAGGATGTTCAATGAATAGTTTTACGAACATATTTACAGGAAACACACTGTACAATGATATTTTTGTGGATGAGATGTTCCACTCATATTTTGTAGAAAAGTAATGAAATAAAAATTTAAAAATGAACGGTTGTGTTTTATTGATGACATAGGAAATCAAACATAATGAGGGTTAATTATCTCATTAATTAATTAATGACATAATTAATTAATAGATACAATAAATTGATTTGCAATCGATTTGCATAACTCCAGAACCACGCATCGTACGCTAAAAAGGATTGCAGAAACGTGATCAGAGCATGCCTAAACCTTTTTTTTTTTTTTTTTTTTTTTTTTTTTTTTTTTTTTTTTTAGGATTGGTGCAACTGATTCGCGGCATTCTGGCGCCGGTCTGAGCCTGGAATTCATGAGCCAGAACCGGCGAATCATCACTACTTGTAGTTATGATAAATTCGTCCACTGCTGGACATTGACGGCTCTTTATCGTTGTGGCACTTATTTTTCTACGCTTCCGGTTGTGACGCACTCAAACTTAAAACGTCATAGGATAGTTGGAGGGGCGCGGTGAACACTACTGGACGGGAGTCACTTGGCTACGCGGCGTTACCGAAACAACATCTTCTCTCCAATTGGTAAACAGGCGGTCGGAAATAAGGTCGCAAGACATTATTCCGTTATAATTGAATTATTTCTGTGCTAATTATTATTTTGTATATTTATGAATTAATGAATATTGTGTATGCTAAAGTTGTGTAATGATTTTGAATCTGATTGATGATAAACGGAATGTTTAAATATGTGTCATCTACCCTCAATACGCAATAAATGATTCCTATAACTCACTAACCTTGTTTTCTTTTAATATTATTGTACGCCAAGAAGCTTGATATTGAGGATTCGCGTCCAAACTCTGCAGTCACTTTAATGGATATCTTAAGTCAAGGTTTTTGTAAAATGAATGTTATACTTAGTTTTGTAATATTGGATACTTAATTGTAGAAATACAAATCAAATACAACATCCATTAGTACTTACATCAGAGACGCATAAGATTGATCTAGGTAAGACTACAAGCCTAAGGTTTCCTAGTCTGCCCTCGCGTGACAAGCCTGCGCGACATTTGGTTCGGGTTCGCCGACAGTCAGTAGCCGCTCACAATTACTACATAATGAAGTGATATCACGGGTCGTATCTGCGCCCGCGCCGGTTTCGAAAGCGAACGCAGGAATGTCCTGCTGGCGGCCTGAATCGAACACACCTGCGCAAACGCAGCCCTCGCGAGGTATTCAGGAGACTGTCTGTTTAACTGTGAGATTGTTTTGTTTTGATTTATGACTATTGAAAAATTAAAAGAAAAATAAATGCCTCATTATTCGTATTAATTTAATATTAAAAATATTTTAATACAAAAAACTTGGTTATTGTAAATGAAAGTCTCGTGACTTTGAACATATGTGTACCTATAATGTGTGTGGCAAAGATTTTAAGTAGAGGCTAATTATGGTGGTCGTCGAGAACTGTTATTGATTTTCGAACCAAATTCCAACATAAACAGCTGTGGCTTCACACGATTGTTATCAAACAAATAGCACACAGTCCTTACATTATCTATCGCGGATATAATATTGGCTACACTGATATTCCTTTCACAAATAAGTGCGGTTGAATCATCTTGATTGGTGTGATGACGAATGTTTGTTGAAAATAGACAACTACTCACCATTAAATGAAAACTGATGAGTATCTTAACACCATTATTTTTGTTTTTATAGCGAATGAAAAACGTCACATAAGCACGACTTTTAACTCTTTATTGTTTGTACATTTTTGTATAACAACTCCCGTATACTAAATTATTTAGGCAACACTTCTCAATCTCTTATTCATTATAGGATGTGGATTAACTAGTTTCAAACCATGACTAGGACTCATAATAAGGTACACACGCGTAAGAGAAATTATGAATATCCTTCTATAGAGGTAATTTTAATTTATGCATTTTGAACGAAATATTGTTTTTTGACAAACCGAACAAGTACAGATAGTCCAGTATATGTATAGGTATGTACGTAACACTCAGAGCTGAGGTGTTAATGATGAAGTGTCATTCAGCAATGAGACAATACTTCGCAAGAACTGCTCGAGGTAAATTACAAAAAATACGCAAATGAATGCAACGAAACAAATCATTCACAAAACTTTCCGTCATAAACTCTCAACGGATTTTCCTCCAAGTGCCGAATGACGCAGCGCAGGCAGGTACTAGGGGCAGATTGTTGTATGACCTCTCACTGTGCATTCTGCAGTTAAATCGTCACCTGATGAACGTCACTGGTATCTATAGGTACTTATCAGGGAGGTCCCTATCCCGTTACACGTTACCTTACATTGTTAAAATATGGTGACTTTCATTCTTCTTACGTAGTGGGCGTCAGTGCGGAGTACTGACTCCTGACGTTGACTCCAGGGTTTTTCTTATTCCTGCACCCAGCGGAGTAATCAACTTTGATTTAAAACTTCTTAGTATTACCTAGTATGAAATACTGAAAACACATGGGGTTTAGCAATAGACTTGTTTATTATTGGAGTGATAAATATAGTAGTATTGTATTATTATTTACTCATTAATTTCTCTGCATTCTATTGGAACAAGAATTTAGTGATATTTTTTTATATGTGACGGACTGACGTTTGTCCACTTTCTCGCCTGGTGGTAAGCAATGATGCTACCTACAATAAAGCACGGGCATAAGCAACCTATTCCCTCTATAAATATCAAGGTTTATAATGTTATTTTCCTAGTCTCTGTGTACAATATAGCCACCTATATGATACCCTTCATGAGCCTGATACTTACAGCAAGTATTGATTGCCCACTTGCAGATAACTAATCGCCGCCATTGTTAATGTCACTGCCGCTATATACGCACAAACAAAATATTAATACAATATTATAGAAGGTTTTCCTCATAATTTTCCATAGTAGGAGAAGGAGTATAATGGAGGAGGATAAGTGTGGGAGAGCCATGCTTCGGCATGAATGGGTCGGCTCGACCGGAGTGATACCACGGCCTCACAGAAGACCGACGTGAAACAACGTTGTGTTGTGTTTCGCCGTGTGAGTGAGGTTACCGGATGCCCCCTCCTCCCTTTCCCCAATCCCTGAATCCCCAAAAATCCTCAAATTCCTAATCCCAAAAGGCCGGTAACGCCTCTGGTGTTCCAGGTGCCCATGGGCGACGCCGATTGCTTACCATCAGGTGATCCGGCTGATCGTTTACCGGCTTATACCATAAAAAAAGGAATATGAGCGTCTTTTATTATAGAGTGCGTGAGGATGGGTGACGTGGGGTGGGATACGTAGCTGACGACATCGTTTGGAATAAACACAACTTATTTACTTATACATATAACTGATTTGTATTGCTATTGTTACATTGCATTGGATGACGTACCTAGAAAAAAAACGATTTATTCTATTCCTTATTACGTAGAAAGGTGCATTTGCAGTACTAGTGTAATCTGCGGAGCTGATCTGTTTAGAGGATAGTCAGTATATCGGTTTATAGATGTTGATGGTGACTACCGAGGTTGATGATGTGGTAGTGAGGTGAAATCTTGGCGATTCTTGAAAGTTTCCCCCGTCACAAAAAAGTATCAATGTCATACATATAACGGGAAATATCATCAATATCTAAATAGGTAGCACGGTGGACTCCTGTCAAATATCGAGTTATTATAGTGAAGAATAGAGCAAAGTCAAATATTTACCTTGGACTCAACAAGATACGTGTGTTTTCATACAGCGCAATCAAACAGCCACATAATCCTCAGTGCTGATAACATATACACGCACACATTCATATAATGTAAGCGTAAGTGTATCGGTAATCAGCTGATCGATCGGTGGTCGATAGTGTGTGGTTGTGAGCGTGTCATCCACACAGACGCAGGTGGCCACGTGTGTGTATGGTGTCAATGTCGTATGGGAGTAGTTTGGTGTCAGCTGTTGAAGTTACCAGGGCATGTAGTTATCAAGGGAAAACTTGATGGCGCCTCCCCTTCGTTGGTGGTGATATGCTGTAATAATATTCATGACAATTCTTCTAAGAACTTCTTTTACTTGTTATAAGTTGAAAATGTTACTTATTTTATGATATAATATTTAGTTACTTAGTAAAAAATCGTATACTTCCTGCCCTTATCGAATTATACCTAATAGTGTGAATGCAATTTATCTTCTTTTCATTTATCATAAGCTGATTTTCTTTTACTTAAATCATTATGTAGGTACCTTCATAAATCATTTCCTTTTAATGGTCATAATAACCTTACATTTTTCTACGGGTATAACTTAGAATACTAAGGTTTTTGTTACAAATAGTGATAAAATTTAAACACATAACATCACGGCTTTTATCGCCGAAGGTGTAGACAGAGGTGCACATTACGGCACTTAACGTACAATAAACCACCTACTTTTCACTATTTATGTTATGAATCCTATGTAATAGGGGTGAGTTTATTGCCATATACCGGGCACATTTCCATATAATTATATAAAACACAAAACTTGTTAATTTACAACAAATGACAAATTAATGAGAAACAATTTTAAAACTAAAAATGTTTTCACAATCATTGCAACCAATAATTGAAATGATATGGAACTGGATTCATTATGGAATAAATAATAATTTATCTGCCACATTACTGCGGCAATCATGACCGCTATACCTGTAGTTAAACTTTTCCAGTGATATGCAAAAAATGGACATTGAAATAGATAATTCTTGGTTACCCAAGTTCATGAAGTGTACCGCCCAGTCCTTTGAAAGGATTATAAGGATTCCACACACACACACTTACTCACAACATAATAATATCGTAACAACTTTCGTTTAAAGGCATTCCTAGATTACCAATCATCTATATTGTTAAATCTCGAATAAATGGTGTGTAGACATTACTGTAGAATATGGGAGGCAACGAGCTATCGGATCAGCCCAGTGCCCAGATCATTTATACAGTTACAAATACCCTTATTTATTGAACCTTTTATTGCGTATACATAAAAATTTTGTTAAAAATATTGTTATGCAGTATTAATTAGCCGTCCAGCTGGCACCTACACGCCAATATTATCAGTTATCGTTACGTTATCAGATAGCGAGCACCTTGCGCCGGCGCGCGGCGCTGACTCACGGCCAACAAATAATGGCTGCACAATGATATCACACTGATGCATGTTATTGTGCCTCTATTGTTGTGTGCTCATTGATTTATCGATTTATTTGTCAACACTCGAGGTGGCTATTCAACTAATTATTGTTATTTCTATCCACTTAGAATGTATAACAATCCTTTGTTTTTTGTTATACTGCTTTGTCTCCTTTCTTGTGGTTGACGTGGAATCTATCTTGGTGACGTGGTAACTGGGGGAGGTTGGCTGCTGAGAACAAACATTGTGAATAAATCCACAAACCATTTTATTCAACTGTTTATAGCTACAGCCATGCAACAGGTATGCTACGCGCGCATTGCGGGCGTGATGCGGGTATGCTACGGACATGCTACGGGTATGCTACGTACATACTACGTGTATGCCACGAGCATGATACGGGTAGACTATGGATATGCTACGGGATACATTATTATTGATCTTTGTGAGTTATTCGATGTAATTTTTAAGTATTTTATATTTTGTGTTATGTAGTCTAAATGGGATTTATCGCCCTATGGTATCCAGTGGATAGTCCTTCATTTGTCCGAGTCTTTGTGTAACTACTAACTAAATAGTGATGTTGTTATTAATGCTTTCAAAGCACCTACCATTTTCCCGGCAGAGTAAGTACATTAGATTATTACAGTAAGTATGTAAATCTAACAGTGGAGTACATACATACAAACATAGGTATGTACATAATAGTGGTACACCCAATTCCCACAAGTTGGGTCTGCGGCGCGTTGTACCGTAACGCGATCTCCGCGGTACAATCACACGCACTCATACCTGTGTGTACGCATGCGTGCGGTACTGAGCCAGCGATCCTACTAGACCTTAGAGTATATGTTGTACCTTACTGTATATGTCTATCATAACATTAGGTGAGACTACAGACCATATTTTAAAAACAAAATAAATAAAAACCATTCATCTCGAAATGTCAACCGCATCACAATGATCACCTAGATGTGTCATAAGAGGACATGTGCAGCGAAAACTTGCACGCAATAATTCAGATTGTGAATGTACCTATAATAACTATGAGACACAATTTGTAGGCACGGTAGGCGCGGTGGCTGGGTAACTGGTAACTGGCTGCCGCGCAACGTGTCGCGTGTTTGATTCCCGCACGGAACAACTCTTTGTGTGATCCACAGATTGTTGTTCCGGGTCTGGGTGTCATGTGTATGTGAACTTGTATGTTTGTAAACGCACCCACGATACAGGCGAAAATCCTAGTGTGGGGCAACGTTTTTAAAAAAACACATTATAACTATGTAAGTCATACAACCGTAGGTACTAAGTAGTTGTCGATATCATATTATTGATTCATGAAGAAATCTTTATCAGGACTAAGCGGGTGTACTAAATATCAGACCGATCTCTACTCAGGAAGGGGTAAAATTCAAATTGACCCAAACAAACAAAGGGCCAAGCTAAATACCTCCTTAAAAGTGAACACGAGAGTTCATATTTGTTACTTCAGACGCCTCCAAGTATTACAGTGTGTACTAATTAGTTGAAGTCATTAAGTGTAAAGTGTAAATAGCAGTACAGTGTAATTACGTTTGTGTTGCAGTATTCTTTCACATTACGCTGGTAATCATGAGACACTAACTGTGAAGACAAGATGAGGAGACAGATATTCAAAATCAAAATTAACAAGAGATACGATAAACGTCATAACATCACGCCTTTTATCCCCGAAGGGGTAGGCAGAGATGGACATTACGGCACTTAATGCCACTGTACAATGTAACACCCACTTTTCACTATTTATGTTACTGTAAACGTGTATGTATTAATACGTTTCTATCTAGGAATGGTTTTAAAATTACATTACCGAGTCATTATAATTTCTTTAGCATGCAGTTTGTAAAAACCATTAATCATCAGTTTGTCCGTTCCAAGCAACAACGTGACGAAGCAATAATTCACTAAACACGTAAAAATACTTCGTGCGTTACTTCATTTGTGCACAAACACAATCTGCACAGACTGCGCACTCATTTGTATTTGCTCACGTAATGTTCCATATTGTAATTGTAATCAAGTTATTTATGAAAATACTGACCTCAGCATAAACGTCAGGACTTGTACAAAATCTATGTGCAAAGTTTTTTTTATGGAATAGGAGGCAAACGAGCAGATGGATCACCTTAAAGTAAGCGACACCAGAAGAGTCACAGGTGCGTTACCGGCCTTTTAAAAGGGTATTATCTCTTTTCTTGTATTTCTTGTATGTGCATCTATTAAGCCGATTTATGCAGTAGCATATAATGTAAGACCTCACATCACATCAAGATCAACCTATAAGTGTCCACTGCTGAGCAGAAGTCACTTCTCATTTAAATACCTAATGAGCATTTACCAGTATGTTTACTAAAGACAGATTAGCGGGTGGTTTTTAGTCTGCAAGAGTCTGATGCTCCCTCTTGCCTCATCCAAGCCAGGAGAATTCATTCATTCATTGATGATTCCCCCCTCCCTCAAAAAGACCCCAAGACAAATAATATTGCGTCGTTCGCCGAGTGGTCGTAAGTGCGTCTACGGGGCAAGGGGTCTCTGGTTCGATTACCGGGTCTGGCAAATTACTACTGGGTTTTAAAAAATTCTCAGTAGTAGTACGGAGTCTAGAACTGTGACCGGTATATGGCAATAGGCTCACCCCCTATTACATGGGACTCATAAATAGTGAAAAGTGGGTGTTACATTGTACAGTGGCATAATGTGCACCTCTGCCTAGCCCTTCGGGGATAAAAGGCGCAAGCTATGTTTAACATAACATATATACATATATACACAAATAATACTTAAATGCTAGTCAATCGAGTGAATACATAGAAAGACTAATATTTGGAATTGAGATGCACATTCGACAAATTCGGTCAACTATAGATGTAATTTGTCTGACTAGAGCTGGAATAAATACAAACTATGTATGTACGATTGTACGTAAATAAATTATTAATTTCACACTGCAACCACTCAACCAGCAGCTGTAATCTCCGCATTCCACACCCATTTGATAAAATTACACTTTAAATGAAACCATCGCAGCTAATCGATAGCCTTCGATAATATGAGTGCGCAGGCGACGCGTGACGTCACAACAATAAATTCACTTCTTATGCCGTGAGCATCACGTATTTACACAATACATTACATTTAAGTAACTTGAATGTTTACGTACAGGCGACTAGAAATAAAATAAAATAAGTAATGAAATAGAACGACCTAGTATTTATGAAATTCAAATTGTACATTATTATATTTACTAAACGAATTATAGATAAGTAGATATAGAAAGATTGATTAACATATTTATTAACTAAAAATCGCGGGTTACTCTCGTGAAAATCCTGAAAAAAGCTCTTCTAGTTTCGAGCCACAGAGGGGTCTTCCTCATAAGCCTACTCTAGGAGTATATACCGCGATTTTTAGTTAATTTAGTATGTCTCACGATAGTTATTATAAAAACTACATAATTATTATTTTGTCATTACCTTACCAATCTTTATAAGCTTGCTGTTTTTCTTTTTCTATCTGTAGATAATTTATCTAAATGTAGATAGTAATTCGATGTTCAACATATTGTGTATACTATCAAACATAATTTCCTCGCCTGTACATTCTCCGTACGCGTCGGCTGCGCGTGCGCATCCGATTTACATAGACGTTTATCTGCTCGGCTCGAGATTATTGAATTAGTTCATCGCCCTCACGACGGCGGCCACGTTGGGATATACAATTATACAAGTACTAGGTACTTATATTTACTTAGCCGTGTGGTGACGATAAATATAATAGAATTCATTTGTCAGCATTACACTTCCCGCGGGTATCGAAACAGTCGACTATCATATGGGACTAGGTACATATTATTTAACTTGGACCGGGCGGCTCTTCTCTAATAAGCTTTTTTTAAGGAAGGAAAATCATCCAATGACTTCTTCTCCCGCCATGGCTAAAGGGAGAGAGAATGTCAAATACTAACTAAAAATTAGGCACAAACCACCCCGTTCCTACTCCTAATTTTCGGGCCAGAGCCCCGACAACCCGCGAAGTGCTCTGCAGCTTCTCTGATAAGCCAATTTTAAACTTTTAAACTGCAATCTCCAACCCGCGTGCCAAGGGTAAAGATTCTGAAACCTCTCTTTTCTTAAGAAGTCCAGCTGTGGACTCTAATGGGCTTGATGATAAAGTTGGTATTTACACAAGTACAAATAAGTTTATGGAGGCCCAATTACCCCCTCCCTTCCCCAATCTCTCCAATCCACAACAATCCTCAAATTCCTAATCCCGAAAAGGCCGGTAACGCACCTCTGGTGTTCCAGGTGTCCATGGACGACGCCGATTGCTTACCATCAGGTGATCGTCTGCTCGCTTATTGGATTATCCCATAAAAAATATTTACGTATATTTGTATGATTTATAAAGAACACGTATCTTAATCTTATCCTCAATATACATTGCAATGTAGGTCTGTAGGCTGTCGACTGTCGGCTGCGTATTGTTGGTCGTTGACAAACGCAGGCTGATGGCCTGTATTATTTGCGATGTGACGGATGGATACATTTCTGATGGACGATGTACAATAGTATATTAGTATTAGGTACTGTTACCTGCAATAGACCGGTATTGTCATCTAGACGATGATACTTAAAACGTCTAGACTCTGCATTAGAATAAGCGTGTACAAAACATTAATCTACTTACATCAAGTGTTTAATTAACTGCTTTACGTTTATAAATCGAAGAGGTAAGCAGAGTTATCCAAAGTCAAAGCATTTAATTAAATCCTTAAAAAGGCACTTTTAAAATATCAAAATTGAATTGTCCGTCAGTCTGTCTGTTAGTGAAGCTAGGTGCTCGTTCCAAAATGCTTAATTAAAAACCAACTTTTTGCCTATATCTATGTTTTTCATGTAAATATGGGCGCATGGACGCACTTCCAAATTCCTTGTAGTACGTACGATATACCCAACTAAACATAAAGTAATAATTAACAAACAATAATGTATGCCTTTCTAATCTCTGTTTGTTCGACAAACACCTGAAGAATAAATTAATTAAATCATATATTTAAATAAGTTTGATCGTTATCAGTGATAAGGATAAGACACACCGAGTCTATCCGCTATACCTGGCCATATCTAAATTAGTTTGTTTATTCTCTGATAATAATATCGTACTACATTTATTTATATTAAAAGAAGCCGAATTATCAGTATTACCAAGTGATGCCGACCGAATTAGAATGGGTAAATCCCCGACAAACTGTGAAGATTTAGGTAGATAATTGTTGGCCCCTGTAAAATATTACCAATGTTTTTTTGCTATCTTGTGTAGGTATAAAGGTTTTTACAATTCATTGGGTATATGTGAGTGAGGTTACCGAAGGCCAACTACCCAACCCGATTAGCACCGCCCACGGACAGCCTCAACACCAGAGGAATCACAGGTCCGTTGCCGACCTTTTAAAAAGGAATACGCCCTTGTGAAATAAATATGATTGTAACTATCTACCTGAACCATTCTGTTTATACCACCTTTACATTCTCACCTACATAAATGATGACTTAAACATAGATATACGAAAGGGGGAGGATATGACCTCGCTCATCCCTGACCCAATTTCACCCCACACTATGTCTTACTAGATCCACACAGCTCACAACGACTTAATGCTGTTTGCTTGCTTTATAGTGGTGATGACTGGACGTTAAGGGATGTAACGAGAAATAAATTAATACATTTGAGGTAATTTGATATCCCCTTGTCTATGAATTAAACATTCAAATATGAGAATTCAACCCGATACCTCATATTTAGCGGGGAAGCGGGTACATTGTAATTAAATCGAAATTGATCAAAGTACAGTTTTATTAATGGTCTGCTGACGAGTGACTGTCAAGGACAATAAACCGTTTGAAATGGCGACAATTAGCAAACCGTAAGAAGTCAGTGTAAACTTCTCACAATTAGCAAAGTGTAGATAATTCGTAGCGGAGACACTATCGGTAGCGAATCGGAAGCGAACCGATCCGACACCGGCGACCGATTGTGACACGCCCTTAATCGAATCTGTATTGTTTTGATGGTCACTGGGGAGTAGAGACGAGTCGGTCATCATCACCATCCATCATCTACTGTCTACGCATCTAATATTAACTCGTCGAGTACCGTATTTATAGACACAATTAAAGAACAATAGGTTGCGGTCACCGGTGACCGCTTCGTGTTTGACAGTTTAATAAGAAAAATTAAGTATAATTTTTAATCTAAATAAGAAACTGTTAAGCCTGTCAGCCTCATAAGGCCACACTGCCAAAATTAGGAAGAAATGACATAAAAGATAATCCAATCTCCAAATGATGTCACAAAATGACACGACTGCAATATAATACATAAATTCCAAACTCATTAATCTGTCATGCGCGTTAACTTGTAATTAGTTGTTACATCATACAATTCATACAACAATAAACGTTGAACAAATTGCCGCGGTCAGCTGTTATGTGGCCAGTTACCGCGAAGCAAATAACAAGTATACCTGTAACTAAACGATTCGATTAGCTCAACGTACTCATACTTTTATAATATACTTAAATATTGGTTTCACCAGTTTTTAGGAGTTTAGCAAATTGCAAATATTTATGGGCGTGTAACTAGCGACGCAGCTTACTTGTAGCAATCTATCCGTCTATGACTCAAAGACAAAAATATGACACAAATATTTGTTATACAATTCCATCTCATTAAGTCACACTGTCCCTTACGAAGTTACATAACAGATCCTGCGCCTCCAACAAAAGCCGAGGGAATGCAGACATTCCTCGCCTGTGTTTAGATGTGATCTGAATAATGCATGACTTGTGGCATCCAACCCTGATTGTTCCACATCCATTCACACATTTGTATCGTGTAGTCATTGGGGACCTTACTGCCTTACTTATAATAGGGTTGAGTGTATCCAAAATTGCAGGGAAAAGATCTGGAACATGCTCGCCCCCTTAAACATAGCTAACTCTTGGCAATGAAAATTAATTAGCGGTGTGGTTTGTTATTGGTCAGAATGCGTAAGATATAATTGTGAAGACAATTTTGCGTACAGAGTTATTCAATGACTTTTTTGCTTGAATGTCTTGTTAGTCCGAGAAATGAATAATGGTCCGTTTATCAAAAGCAAAGGCACTTACTGTGGACATATAGACTCAATCCTAATACGAAAAACAAACTTGCGTTTAAGAAATATTCTTCGCGTTATAGAAAAATAATACGACTAACCCAAAAGGCACAAAATAACAACTACATTAATACATCGAACAATAAATCAAAAGCGGCTTGGCAAGTCATTAATAAGTCAAAATTCAACTTACCCCAAGAGCCAATACTTTCAATTGAGAAGGATAATGTACTTATTACGGATCCGGCGATCATAGCAAATGAATTTAATGACTATTTTGTGGATATCATTGAAAATAATATAAAAACTAAAGGAACATCAACCCGTAACTACATTATTCAAAATTCGAATTCACAGTCGTTATTTATGTCACCGGTCTGTAATTACGATATTATTAAAATAATTAGCAGTCTAAAAAATACAAATACCGTCGGTGCCGATAATATATCAACTAAGGTAGTAAAACATATAAAAGATATTATTGCTCCTGTGCTGGCTCATATAATAAATCTTTGCATTTCAGACGGTTTATTTCCAACAGGTCTGAAAAAAGTTATTATTAAACCCCTTTATAAAAAAAATTACAAAACTTGCCTTCAAAACTATAGGCCTATTGCAAAGATATCTGTATTTTCTAAAATTATTGAGAAGGTAGTTTATAATTCTATATATTCATATTTTGAAAAATTCAATCTTTTCTGCAATGAACAGAAAGGATTTAGAAAAAATACAAATATTAATATGGCCTTGTTCGACTTCATCTCTAACGTAATGGCATCCATAGATAAACGAAATCCTGTTTGTGCTATATTGACTGATATGACAAAAGCGTTTGATTTTGTTAATCATAAAATTCTGCTACAAAAATTACAGGGGTATGGAGTGAGAGGTAATATTCTGAAACTCATAGAATCGTATCTGAGTAACCGATCTCAATGTACAGAAATCACCAGAATATGCCCTGCTACTAAATTAGAGAAAAAATATTTATCTAAACCAAGGTTTACAAGATATGGTGTACCACAAGGCAGCGTCCTGGGGCCACTACTTTTCTTAATTTATATTAATGATCTCCCCAAAACTATAGATCACAAAATGGTGTTGTTTGCAGATGACAGCACTGTTATTGTGGAATGTAATAATTATAATAATTATCAAAATGACATAAATAATTCATTGAATGACATTATAAATTGGCTTGACATTAATAATCTTATAATTAATTTAAATAAAACAAAAGTTGTACATTTCCACCAACGTCGTAAACACTTACCGTTTAATGTAACTTATAATAACTGTATAGTGGAGGAAGTTACAAGTGCGAAATTCTTAGGCATTACCATAGATAATAAATTAACTTGGAGACCTCACTTAAATGAAATATGCACGCGTCTCAGTAAGTCTGCATATCTTTTATTCCAATTAGCCAAGAAAGTTGATACTAATACACTTCTTACGGCCTATCATGGATTGGTCGCCTCTATTATAAGATACGGTATTATTTTTTGGGGGCATTCGATTGATAGGGAACTTATATTCAGAAGGCAAAAGAGGTGCATTCGGTCTATGTGCGGTCTGAGACAGACGGATAGCTGCATTCCATACTTTAAAAAGTTTAAAATACTTTCTTTGCCATGTATGTACATATTAGAGGTGGCGATATTTGTTAAAACAAATCAACATTTGTTTCAAAAATTCTCAACTGTTAAGAGGACCCCTATTCGTGCACAATACGAAAATTTATTATGTACATATAAATGTAAAACTGCCCTACTAAAAAAGTGTCCTTGGATTGCACAATTATTTTCAATGAAATACCAGATGCCATTAAATGTTTGCCGATACATAAATTTAAACAATCTCTTCAGATGCTATTACTTGAAAAATGTTACTACAGCGTAGATGAATTTATAAATGATACTTTGCATTGATTGTGAGTTTCAATTATTATTTTTTCTTTATAATTATTATCTACTTTTTTGTAAGTATAATTTAATTTTAGCCTGAATGTGGACATATTGTTTATTATCTTGTTATCTATAATATTATAATAATGACATCTTGTTTATAATTTTGACATATTTTGTCACCAATTGACATAATTTAAAACTGTTTGACTTGTGATTTTTAAATTATTATTTTATTCATTTACATTAAAATTTTTTTTTTTCATTCAAACTTTGACATTTGATTTTGTATAATTATTGATTGTAGATTGGTATTATCTGCCTAAAGTAATGATTTAGTACGCCATCAATGGCAAAACATGTAGACTCTATACTAACCAAAAAAACACCTTCATTGTAATTACTCATGTTTTACTAAATAAATATATCTTTATCTTTATCTTTATCTTTATCTGTTAGCATATTTTGACATGTGTCGGGGAGTCGTAGTTACAGTGAGGCGGCGCACGCGGCGTGACGCGAGGTGACAGTTCATTGTGATGGTAATGCGTGTCACAGCCGCACAACCGACTGTCACACATCGTTATGTGGACAAATTATCCACTGACAGCACACACTCACACACATACACCGTGGAGCGAGAATACGAGACGTAAATCACTTCGAGAAGAAATCTATAAAAACTCAACGGATTTCCTAAAACAGATAAAATAAAGGACATCCTCCATACATTAATTTTGCGAATCCTAAACTCCATATTAAAATAACGACAAACCGCAAAATATTAACTTTCAGTATTTACTTAGCCCACTTACTAATTAACTCGACGGAAGTAAACATTCCGATGTAATTACTAAATATGCTGATTATACACAGACACACACTCGAACAAAACTGATGAGTAATCATTGAGAAAGTGACATGCGGCTGTTTGTGCTTGCTTTGAAAGTGCGTGTACGCACATAAACTCATGTCGAATCACTTAATTTAAGTTATTTGACAAACAATAATAACGTTTGCATAGAATTCATTTACATTTTCAAAGTCTAGGCATTTATAAATATTGGCTAACTTCTTGACATTTAATTTGAACTACAGTTTACGTACAGTGGTACCAAATGATTGCAGATTGCACACGGCCTATTGCAGAGTACCCAACCGTTTATTGATAAGGAAATCCAATTTCACTGAACATAATCTGAATCGTTTCGCAAATTGTTCGACTTCGTGTAATCGGACACACACGATTAAGGCCCCAGGCTTTTACATAACGAACGAATACAATTCTGAAGGTCGCATACAATGCGGAGTTGAAAAGCAAAATGTTCTCTCATCTAGTCAGTGAAACAGTAATCTATTAAGTCTTTGGTTTTACAACCGACATTGTCATATTTTTCACCGCATCCTTCACCAGTTACCTATATTGTAACTTTCACGACAATTGGACATCTTAAACTTTTATGACAAATGGACTGCGATGATGCGCGCGCGCCGCTGATCGATTATACATGGTAGTACATTCACAAACAAATAAACATGATACTTTGTTATACTCTCTCTCTCTTTAATGTTAATGTTGGGAAGAACTTTATTTTATTGCAGAACTTTATTTGAATGTTTATAATGATATGCTTGGAGATGATTCAGATCTGTATCGATATAAATGTTTTATTAACGTCTATTGATTATTCAATTATTTTAATGTATGTAATTACAATCACAAACGTGATCTGCCTTACAATACTTAGACTGCGCATTATTATTTAAACAATCAATTATAAACAGGTTTCAAAGAATAATTTAAATGCCATTACCGTTATATTTAAGTTTATTGACATAAGAACAAATATAAATGATGATAGGAATAGAAAAATGCACCAACCAGCAGACAAGATTGTTTGGTGTGCATTGACAAATAAACTGAATCGTATTTTGCAAAATTACAAGTTGCAACACTCATGCATATGCAACAGTCATCGACATCTAGTGCCTATTTTTTAATATTACCATCTGCATTGGCCAACCATTGACCTTTACAGTGATTGGTTTCAGATCTGTTTAGACTACCATTTAATTTTATAGCTTCTTTAATTAATTTAATTATACGCTTCTATAGGTCTCATAACGTCAGAGATCTGAAATCGTTGCACATCTGTTGACGAGGTCATGGTTTCACCCAACTTATAGAAGAGAGATGAACAATATTTTGCTTATATTGGATTATACATGTATTTATGTAAAACGAATCACCGAGAATGATAGAGATACATACTCAATTACTAGCTACTACCAGTATAATGTAATGCCGTCAGCTGTAATGTTGTAAGTGTAAATTTCTAAATGAATAAATCACGACCCATTATATATATTTTTTAATCGTTGCCTCACAGTAGGATTTTGACCTGTTTCGTGGATGCGTTTACAAATATACAAGTTCACATACACATGACACAAATAGTTGCTCCGTGCGGGAATCGAACTTGCACCATCCGTGCCATCAACATTAATTAGGCGAATGGTTAAATCAGCGATGTAACTGATCAAGGCCCGAAAAATAGTTTGCTTATGGGACGACGTGCTCCATCGTAGACCGCACCCTCAAGCGATGATACATGACCACCAGGAGAGATAGTGGTCAAACGTCGCTCCATCAAATATATAAAAA
The DNA here is from genome assembly GCA_902850265.1 of Spodoptera littoralis. Taxonomy (NCBI): domain Eukaryota; kingdom Metazoa; phylum Arthropoda; class Insecta; order Lepidoptera; family Noctuidae; genus Spodoptera; species Spodoptera littoralis. The sequence goes on from LR824545.2 coordinate 14,754,834, forward strand.
TAAACCTTAAACTTTTGCTAGTTATGTCATCAGTCCCACTTGCTATAACGATCGACGTTCAAATGAAACTAATGAGATAATTTACGGCTAATTATATCAGCAGACCGGTAGCGTGCAGTACCAAGTCATGACCTCTCATCAATTACGATGTTGTACCGTGACTTCTATTACTATGTGTAAGCGAAGTCACGTAGTCACGTGACTGGTGTCAGTGTAATCATTGTTATCTGCGTTGTGTTCCGGTGCAGTGAACTCCAATTAGGAGCAGGTTACGTAAAGTGCAGCGAGAGGCCGGAAGCTAGCGGACGCCGCATCATGCATTCCTGCGTGTGTTCATACACCGCAAACAAAAGTGCAGAAAACCAACTCATATTGTAACGACAATAAAATTAGACCTATTGTGCACATTTTTTTGGAGATTGTCAGGAGTTTCAGTACAGTGCATGTGCTCACTTTACAAGATTAGTTCCTACAGCTGAACTTAGACAAACTCTTATAAATTTCTAGGAACCCTAAGCTGATATAGGTACAAGTTACTTTACAACATTTTGGTTTTTACCAACCTATCAGTGCAGGTTAGGGTTTAGTGTAGACGGTAAGTAACTCCTAAGTTAATATACGGTTCACCGATGGTTGGTGAAATGGCCATAAATGAAGTGCTTGCTTAAAGTTTTAAAGCTTTTATTACAAAAGATTTATAATATATTAATTACCATTCAAACATGCTGCCATTGTTGTACTTCTTATTCAAAGTACAGTACACCTTCTGCATATAACACTGTCTATGTGCTCAGTGCTACTGGGCCTGGGAAGAGTTGCGTAAATGATAGTTTTAGTGGAATAATGAGTTGGAAAGGTCAAACCCGAATCATTTCCAGTGTTCTAAATTATTGTGCATTTTTTGTTACATTACAGACTCAATGTCGGAAGATGACTTGCCAGGTTAATTTAGAATTAAAGGTCACACGCGAACACTTGATAATTGCAAGTAGATAGTATCATTACCTAACACACTCAAATCGATACTAACCAGTTACTCCATATAGAAAAATTACAAATCTTAAGTAAAATATTGTGGCGACGCGTGCCACATGTCAACGGATGACGTCACGGGCTTTCTGCCCAACAGTTGTTCGTTGGGATTTTCTATCCGTGTTAAATCGCTTGTAAACTTTGCATGTGCGATGTAGAATTCTTGTGACGTCATCCGTTGACATGTGGCACGCGTCGCCACAATATCATTCATAGAATCGGTGATGTAAATATAAGAATGTTGATTACTTCATTAGCATGCGTTTAGAGATGCTTTAGGTAACATAATTCCAAATATGTAAGTTAATGTGACCAGCCATGCGGACGCTCCGCATAGGTAATCCTACATCAATGGTAATACAGGCAGTGTGTAATACTGCAGGTTATGGTAATACTCGACTACTGAGGACACGGTGACCCGAAGTTTACGTAACTCTTAATTAATTGGAGAAATATGAGGATTTTGCATTTCATTCGAATGAACGTTCAACGTGTTTGTAACAAACCGCTAATTGTTAGAGTAGACCATATCTTCGGGAGTGGAGCTAACTTGAGTGAAATTATCTGAAAAGTGGTTGACAGTGCAATGGCTGGATTCGTAAACCTACAATCTAACTTAGCGTCATACTTTCAAGGAAACCTGTCTATAAATAAAAGGACGGAAACAGATAAATGATGATGATGAAAGATTTATAAACTCTAAATTGTAACTTTCAATAAACAATCATTACCCTGTCTAAGACATGTGTTCCCATGGCCCAGTCACGGTGGCTGTGTAAACACAGATCACTTAGGGACATAAACACAATTTCGTGGACACAATACAATCTCATAAGTTGAACAATGTAACACACGTTGTCATTTCGTAAACAATTTCACGAGCTTTGCATTCATCATCTTCTGGGATTTCTGAGGTTTCTAAATAAACAATTTGTTAAGTATGTGTGTAATAGAAATTATGGTAATGCGGGGAAACATTCAAACGTAAGGTGAATATAAGCAGAACTACAACTGAACACACTGTGGTTAAGTTTATTTCCTTTAATTTAAAATTTAAAACAAACCAGTTTCTGACAACATTTAGTCACTAGCAGATCTTTAAAATGTTTCCTGAGTTAAAAGCTATCCTAAAAATAAATTGTAATTTTAATAGATTAACAAATAACCATGAACCTTGCACAGTATGTCATGGCAGTCCAGAGCCTACCTTTGTCCAGTGAGTAGGTAGGTACAGTTACCATTGCTCAGTGGACGGTAATTAACCAAAGCACACAGATTCTTGGCTAATTGATGAGCAAGATGGATTGCTGACTACACTGTACATAACATAATGACCGAGGCTTTCAACTACATAAACAACAATTACATAAACATCTTTCAGTTCTCGGCCAAGGATGTTTTAGATGGGTTAAATAAACTTAAAGTCAGTAGTTCCGTAGGCCCGGATAGTATGCCACCCACTATTCTCAAGCATCTCAAGAATTCGTTCGTTTCTCCTTTATCCCACATATTTAATTTATCACTTCAGACTGGATTTTATCCCCTCCAATGGAAAGTGTCGCGCGTGACGCCTATACCTAAAACGTCGAACAGGACAGCTGTAGAGGAATTCCGTCCTATTGCTGTCTTATCGTCACCTGCTAAAGTATTTGAAAATGTTCTCCATAAACTTATATATGAACAAGTCGAAAAACATCTTAACAACGCACAACATGGTTTTAGATGTAGGAGATCCGTTGAATCTAACTTGTTGACTTTGACGGAGTATATTTCATCACAGCTAGATAGACGTCATCAGGTTGATGTTCTATATTTCGACTTTCGAAAGGCATTTGACCGCGTCAACAATGATATCTTGCTCGCGAAACTTTATGCCATAGGTATTTGCCCTAACCTATTACGCTTACTGGCTGACTACCTTCGTGACCGTCAGCAGTATGTGAAATTAGGAATTTACGAGTCCAGCACTTACCACACTCGATCCGGGGTAAGTCAAGGCTCAATCCTTGGCCCCTTACTATTCCTTCTCATGATCAACGATCTCCCAGATGTTCCCAAACACGCAAAATGTCTTCTGTATGCTGATGACCTAAAACTCTACACTAGTGTCAACAGCATATCGGATTGTGAGGCTGTTCAGAGGGACATAGACCTGGTTTATGATTGGGGAGTTGCAAATAAAATGGATTTCAATCCTTCTAAGTGTTACGTCATGACTTTTGGTCGGGGACGGCACCCTATCACCTTTGATTATAAAATAAATGGTTCACCTATAACCAGATCATCAAGTATGAGGGACCTGGGTGTCGTCTTCGATCAGAAGTTGACATTTCACGATCATATCGCCACGGTTGCTAAGGAATCATTCAAAAGACTTGGATTCGTCTTAAGAAATTCAAAAGATTTCAAGAATGCACACGTGATAAGACTCTTATATAATACTCTTGTCAGGAGCAAACTGGAGGCCAGCTCCTGCATTTGGAGTCCATACGAGGCATCTTATTCACTCCTACTTGAAAAAGTTCAAAAGAAATTCTTGAGGTTCCTCTACAAATTTTCTCTGGGTTACTATCCATACATGTATCCAACAAAGTACCTTGCAGGATGTTTAGGATTTAATATGTTGGATACTAGAAGGGCATACAATCAACTTCACATCACACTAAAAATCTGCAGAGGGATCATAGATGCTCCTGATCTCCACAGTGAGCTGATTCGATTGTATGCCAAAATAACTACATACGCGCCCGGAGGCACCGTCTACTATCCGTGCCCGCAAGTCGTACCGTGGCCCGGGCATCGTCCCCCATTCCTCGCATCCTGTCCGCGCTCAATAGCCTCGTGGAAGCCTACCCTGACTGCGACCTATTCATGGACGAGCTTAAAGCTATTAAAAAGGTTTGTCTCAGTTTTTGTGAAAGTCTCTGAAGTCTGTGTTGATTTGTATAATTAAATGTTTTGATTTCATTTTACTGTGATATTTCCTTTTTGTCATTTACTATTGTAATTGTCTAATTTTTCTTTATGTTTCTTAATTGAATTTTAATTGTATTTTTTGTTTTTTTTTTTAATGTGACGCTTATTTATGTTTCATTTTTTTTTCTTTTTTTTTTTCTTTTTCTGTTATTGTAACCGTTCGATTCTCTTTGATTTCTCTTTGTATGTGTGTTAATGTAATTGGTGTAAAGCCGTGTTAACATCACAATAATAAATAAATAAATAAATAAATAAACTACATATATGCTTGGTGTCCCAGATTTAGTTCCGGATTTCATTCTTTTGTTGATTAAAGGCACCGGCTCAATGTTGGAGAGAAGTGGGTAGTGGCGACCTCCGAAGAAGCTCTTGTTTATGAAGATGAAAGCTTATGGTTGGTGATGGTGATGAACCGGTTGTTTCTTTTTAGTCATCTTAGTTACAGCACAAGTATGTGTAATTCCGTTGTGTCATAATCGTCTTATCACTTCCTACTTCCTCGTAAGGAGATGGCATTCTACTTTCTCTGCATATATCGAAGAATGCGTCGCTTCGAACATATTTGTGATATAAGTAAAGTGAATGCAAGTAAATGATCGAAACTTTCGTTGCACTTTCACTCGGCAATCCTTTTTGGGCAGATTATGTATTGCAATACTGAAATGCCACATCAAATTGTATCAGCTATAAAATTCAGTGACTTGTGAAATTTGCGAGCTACAAGTAATTTATTGACCCGTTTATTGACCTTCATAGCTTCAGTTGATTTGTAATGGCCAAAGATGATTCTACTTTCAGTCGCTGAAAGTGTAAAAGAAAAACTGAAGATCAGCTGTTGGTTGTGCTGCATAATGACGCCAAGAAACTTACGTTTTCAAGATTCGATTCGATACACTAAATTGATGATTATAATGCAAAGTTTAAACTACATAACAATACTGACACAGGTACCTACTACTCTCCAGAATGTATAAAGAACAAACAATGGGCGAAAGTATTGAGAAGTGTGGCTGCGGAGATATCACACGTAATGTATCAGTACACAGCTATCACAATACCTGGGAGAGTTGGATGTCAGCTTGTTTATCATAATAATTGCACTATTTCTGGCATTGAACTCAAATCTATAATGTTTGATACTATAGTAGTCTGCTCATGGGCACAGGCGTAGTTTATTAATATTAATACTCAGCAGTGCGCTGCACCATAAAGTAGTTGTTATGACACCCTAATATGGATCCGAAACTCTGGCATATATATATTTTCTTGTTTGAGTTCAATATGTTGGCTATCATTCACTTTCCAGCATATCACCTCAGTGTAAGGGTCTCACGTACATAAACAGTCAGCAGGTCTGATGACCGAGTTAGGTAACGAGTGGCGTGCTGGCAGCCATTCATATCATGCTCATCATTTCACATTTAACGGATGATTTCCCCGACGTACTATCATTATACCAACGGCCTAATGTCGGCCACCTTCGAGCCCATTACTCAGATTACATAAGTCCACACATTAAGGAAAGTAAAGCAAAAAACTGCAAAGGTCATGCACGCGATTCTGAAACGTAAACATCATGCTACACGACCAATTTCAAAAGCCACTGACTTGTAGTATCGTGTTTGTGTATCCTCTGCTCTTAAATTGATCGGTTATCACGCGTGTGTTGCGTATTTCGAACGATCATTAGTTGACTTGGTTTCACTTTTCATATGTCGAGCACGGTCGGTCTGTGGCCGTAAGTGACCAACATAATACCTGAGCACGTACATAATGAGGAACACAAGAGAGGAATCAATCACAGTCCAGTTTGCTGGCAGCTCTCGAAGCAGGCAGGTGGCGACAATGGCCGCGCCTCACCTAGTTCTCACGCAGTGTCTATCACTAACAAGCGCCGCTCCACTGCCGCGCTCTGCAGCTTATGATCCGTCGCGCCTGTTCCACGGACTACTAATAACTTTATCATCAACAGAGATAAGTTCTTCTTCATCTTCTTTATTCAATCTTTTGGGAACGCCTTTTCTTTCATTCAAATAAACATGTGCCATTAAGGTAAAGGAAAATGGTAGGTCCGATAATTATTTACAATACTCCACAGTGCCCTTTCCCATGATAATACATTAAACTGTCAAACACCAAGCGGTCACCGGTGACCGCGACCTATTGTTCTTTAATTGTGTCTATAAAACCGGTACTCGACGAGTTAAAAGGTAATAGTCCTATGTATAACAGACACCTACTTCTTTTTAAGGGGGGGTCATGCAATGGCGTCTCTTAGCTGAGACAACAGTTACTACTAAGAACAAAACTGTAAGTAGAATAAAACCCTTATTTACAACGAGGACACCACTATCTAGGAGCATTATAATTTGATAATAGTCGAACAAAATATATAATTGAGTACCGAGTACATAATATTATAAACAGTAACAACGGGAATAGTTCACCGACAGAACATAACGGAGGCTCCCGTAAATATAGACATCGAATCAAAATGTCTTCATAGCGGTGCGGACAATGCGGATAGATAATAGACATTTGATACCTGTCAAGGTATAGCAGCCAATTCACTGGTCCAACCATACTATTGAGGTAAATATTTTCTTCTGGTCTTTGTACTCGTAAGCTGTTTTAAAGGAATAAGCCGATAAACTAGCAGACGGATCACCTGATGGTAAGCAATCGGCGTCGCCCATGGACATCCGAAACACCAGAGGCGTCATAAGTGCATTGTCGGTATTTTGGGATTTAGGAATTCGACGATTGTTTTTGTTATTTACACAGAGAAACCAATTATATACTCCGTTGTTGGTATGTGTGTGGAACGTTCGTAAGCTGAGGATTTGTTGCCACATTAATTTATAAATCGCGTTATGCGTCTAAAGAGCTGATATGATAACATTGTATTTAGATATGAGGCAGTATTACGAGGACTTTATTACTACATACTATGTACTTATCCATCGATTATTTATACGACTCTGTTTCTCCGAATTAGCAGAGTAGTGTACACTATCTACTTTTAGTCGATTATGTTATTCGTTGTTATATTAGTTATTCTCATATTATAGTATGTAAAAGCATTCTATAGGACCGAGGAAGTAGCTGCAATGACTGAATGACTGATTCATTGCAGCTACTTCCACTATTGCCAGGCAACCAAAATAGCGGTTGTTTATCACTTATCAGTCACTTATGAGTAGAACAGAAATCTCAACAATGCAACAATTTTAAGAAGAATTTCATAACTGAATCTATTGAAGCGAGAACTAAACGGAAATCAACTGTAACTACACGAAGTCGGCAAATATCAAGCAAACATCACCTACCATCACTAATTATGCCGACAATTATTACACTCACAGCTACTCATTACATATTACCATTTAAATAAAAACAAGAATTTGACAGACACCGTGACGTTGTTTTAGGTGTTTTGTGTGTGTAGCAATGCAGGTTCCGACAGACACGCAGTCGACTGTTGTAGCAGTTCATTGTGTGCCACTTAACACTGGACCTCTAGTTTCAGTGTTGGTGAGTTCCCTGCGCAGACGCACGCTAGCGATGCACTCGACCGTGTAATTGGACGCATGCGCACCGCGTAAGTTCCGTAGCGGATAGTGCACTCAGCTCGGTGTAAAGCTCCTGTTAACACAAGCACTCACTTAACTGTAACATTGACAAGTTTGTTAATAAGGTTTACAAATTGAACATTGCATTGGTTAAATATTTCAAATGCCATTCAAGAAGGAAAAAACAGTATTTTTTGAACAGCCGTTTTTTATTCTAGTAAATTAAATTGGAGAGTCGAGAAGTAATCGGCATAATTCTGGTACATAGCTGACAAATTAAATAAACGTAACGTAACATCACGCCTTTTATCCCCGAAGATAACTTATAACGCCTCTGGTGTTGCTGGTGCCCATGGGCGATGCCGATTGCTTACCATCAGGTGATCCGTCTGCTCGTTTACCGGCTTATGCCATAAAAAAAGAAGAGTTAGGCAGAGGTGCACATTATGCCACTGTACAATGTAACACTCACTTTTCACTATTTATGTTATGAGTCTCATGTAATAGGGGGTGAGCCTATTGCCATATGGCACAATTCCAGACTCCATGCTACTACTGAGATTTTTTTAACACATTAATACTTTGCCCGACCCGGGAATCGAACCCAAGACCCCTTGCCCGGTAGTCGCACTTGCGACCACTCGGCCAACGAGGCAGACAAATTAAATAATATCTGTCGAATTCAATAAAAAGATTAGCTAAGTTAGTCGCAGTTTAGCACTAACCATCGAACTACTAACATAGCCAACACGAGTGATTACAGCCAGTCACGACGTGATTTGAACAATTGTCTTTAAATCACTCGCCATGAAGAACAAAGTGATAATAAATTAATATCATTACATTATATGAGCAGGCGGTTAGCAAGCAGACGCTGTAACGGTACTATTACAATAATTGTAGCAAATGCCTTGCACTTGACTAGACGACAACTAATGACGACCAGACGACCTAGCGCGAGTTTTTTATGTTAACCCGTTCATCCCTCGGATTGGTCGGTCAATTGGAGCTGGCCAATCAGAGCGTCGAACGTCATAAACGTGTCGATCACGTTAATGTTAAACAAACTTGCAGTAGGCTTTCAGTTAGTAACATAACCTCATTTAAACTGTCCGGCTACTGCCACATTACAAGTTTAACTCATAATGTAAAGTGTGAGTTTACTTGAATTTGTAAATGACTTCTTGTTAACCAGTTAAATAAAAGTTACAATTATGTGACATAAGATTTTTGTTGCAATTCCATTACGTAAATGAACTTGTTTTAACGTGAGTAATATACATAACGACATGTTGGTATTTTTTAAAAGTGTTTAACTGGATTTTTTGAGTAGATACAACTTGTGACCAACAGTGAGATTATCTTTATCTCTGATAATATTTAAATAAACATTATTAAAACAAGAGAAAGTAATCTATATTGTCAGTTAAACTGCGTTGTTTAGCAGTTAAACATTTGAGAACATGCGCCTGCGCACCGGCTCATACATTTATGCAGTTGACACGTGTGATGTGCCGCTCATTATCTTACACTGCTGCTTATGTATTGTCTTCTTAGAATGAGAGAAACTCTTACATATTTATCCCGAAGAAACACAGATGGGAGAAGAAATAACAAAGCAGCATTGAATATTTAAAGTTTGTTTTTTTTAAGTTAACTAAATATCTAGGTACCTAAAATGTGGTGGCCCGGAGGTATAAGCCGCTTCTCATGAATGAGGGTGCGAGTTCGAAACCGACCAACGACAAGTACCAATGTGGCTGTTCCCGAGTCATATGTACTTTCTAAGATTGTCTAGACACCACTGACAAACGGTGAAGGAAAACATCGTAAGGAAACCTGGACTTATAATTTCTAATTATAAGTTTGTAATCGCGAACCCGCATTGAGCAAGCGTGGTGATTAATGCTCAAATGTTCTCCGTGTGAGAAGAGGCTTTGGTCATCAGTGGGGATTTATTTGACTGCTAAATGATACTTTGCTAGGGAACTTTGTTTATCCTGAAATACTTATTATCTATGTGTCTACCTGTAATATATTTATGACAACCAAATCGTTAGAAAAGTACTGAAAGAATTAATGGATAAGTAGGTGAAACATAGTACATAATACAGTAAGGCATTTCGCGTATAGTTTAGTACGCACGACCAGACACACTTGTGCTAACATTAAGCTGACTCATACCTATCTAATGACATATTTCAACTGTTCAACCGATTTGCGACCAAACTTTTCGAAATTGGTTTCAAACTAAACTATAAAACAATTGAAAGGAGTCATTGAACTAAGTAATCAGTTCCTTTTTGTTCCACATTCGTTTGTGGTCCTACATTTACAAGTCTGCTTTCTCCAAACATGAGAGCTGTATAATTGAAAGTAAATAATATATTATTACGTCTACATCATTTATATAACTATACAAAACATATATAAAGTATAACTATACAATCATTAACAATCTTTCAATTGACTACGAATCGTAAAAACTATAACAACTAGTTTATAACCAACTTTTCTCAGATCGTGAGTCACGTCCAATTTTATATTGTTTTATGATAGTCATTACATATGGTAATATTATTGTATAAGATACACAATATACGTGTGCTAAGAAAATGCAGAAGGTTTACACAAACAGCGCGAATTGCCAAGTCAGAGTTACCAAAATATTTTCAATGTTTTAAGTTAAGTGGTTCAATAAACAGCACAACATAATACGCATACCTGTGTAAATGCTGGAACTTGATGCCTTTTCTTAGAATTTATGAGGCCCCCTCCCTATTCAAAAATACAAATGAGTGACAAGACGCAACATATAAGACAGAACTGCATCATTTCATGGCATCCTTCGAGTGGTACTTCTGTCATTGTTTACCTGCAAGATGTCTGCCGTGTCTGGCGCGATGTGTCAGAGAACAAACAAACAGACATACATTACACACACATAGTTCACGCAGGGTGCTCTCGATATGACTAACTATTTGAGTAACTGTTTTTATTAACTTTCTATATAGATATTGGTGGTGTTTCCTTATATTACAATAAAATTAATTTCTTACTAGTTAAAAGTTATTTTTATAACAAAAGTAAACCTGATTGACTCTTCGTTTACTTATATTAATAGCTCTATTGTTTTAAAAGTTTATGAGGCAAATCAGGTACCATAGTACTGAGAAAATCGAAAACACCACGTTTACTTAGGTACTTGTCTTATCAATCATGTGTCATACACATCAATCAGACAATGTGATTTCAATTCATGTATATTGTCGAACAATAACATGAATTTACATAATATTTTTATTTATTCGGGGGAACGACACTTCATACTTGTCAGACGTCCAAATAACTTCACAGTTTATAAAAAGAAGTAACGGATATGTTTGAGTACCTCAACCCGCGGCGCGTGCCTATTGTGTTGTGGATCCGGAACGTTATTTCTTGTGAAGCAATCGAGTGAGCTTTACCACAGGCTTTACACTGTAGTATCTGTGCGCATTGCCTTCTTTTTTATTCTGTGGCACTGCACACTGGCTGGCACTGTACGCCAGTGATCGTGACACTCGTTGCTGACGGTGCAGGCGGCGTGACGAGCTCATCTCGCTGGGAGCTGTTTATTCGGCTCCATTGTAACATGTGATACCGTTACCACAAGTGTCGGTCTCGGAGACATTGAACAAGATGCTAATGCTACACAACCTTAATATTTCATCGAGTAAGAGGTCGTTGCGTCGTATAGACAACCCTCTTTCTTGCTCATTAGCTCTTGATCGGATTTAGACTTTAAGCTAAGACGCACGTTAATGTAACTACTGTCAGTAGGTACTGCAGTTCAGTAGCGCCGTCCTATCACGAAAAACAGTCTGACGTTAAGTAAAGATTTCCACGAATCGGTGAGATTTCGGTATCGCTTCGTTCGCGTTTCCACGAACTCGTGGTAATTGTGATGGACGAGAAAGTGACCTGCAGACGTGCGCTGCTAATGCGGCTCCGGATGACTCCAGTACTGCACTGCCTAGTGGTTGGACCGGCTGACTGTTGCCGGCACTTTCCATGATGACGACACCAATGGCATTATGTCACGACTCTCTATGATCTAAGAAAATATTGGCTAAAGCCCCCGAATAATACCATGGGGTACATTTTTGCAACTTTATTTATTGTCTGATATCACATACATATAAATGATCACATGAATTACAGAAACTCATCATTCTTAGAACAAGCAAATCATAGTTACAATTCATACAAATTCGGGAGTAAAAGTTTGCATATCGCAAGACTAAAAAGCATATATATCTCAGTCAATATGTAAACCTCTTCCAACAAACAGTACGCACTTGCAAGTGAACATTTTACAAAGTATTTTGAAACAGTTGCAGTGCAATGATTTGGCAAGTTGTTAACTTGAGACATGCAACATACAAGGCACACGAAGTAGGTGATAGAGTTGTGTTGACCGACAATGCACAGACGTCAGCGTGTCAGTGGCAGCGGCGGCGACTTGCGAAATTATACTAAAGCGATGCTGATCACGGAAACTTGTCGATACAGTTATGTAAAACGGAGGCTGAGGAATTTGCAACGGGAGAATTCGGACAGGTTACACTACCGACTGAAGATGCAACTCGTATTAACGAAAACATTAACCAAACTCATACTTCTTAAACTGGTCGGGCAACAAATGCAACGGTTCGATACGACAATTTTATTATGTTTTAATATACGAACACTCTCTCAGCGATTACGTATTAAAAATAAAAAGTTTAATGTTATGCAGTCGCCGTCCGTCAGGATCAAGTTACAGACTCCAATAAACTTTACGTTACTTTTCAAAATAATTTTGTTATTAATGGTCCATGGCGCCGGATTATCGGACTCTTTCACTTTGCATAAAATCTCATATTTTATTAATTTAGAGGAAATGTATTTATTTTATTTTAAGCTACATCGCCTTGAGAGAATATGAACACTTCCTAATAAAGAGATGTTGTGTAAAAGACACTTTTTAAAGGACTAATAGAGTATCACATTTCTGAAAGACGAATGGATTATAGACCAGTCATCAATAACTACACTTCCCCACACATCATGACGTGTCCCTCGTCAGGAAGCAATCACTCGTCTCCTACAGACGAGCAAGTGATCGTCATTGTAATCACTACTAATGACCATCCGTCAGTAGGTACACACACCACTTTCTCTGCTCCATTGAAATTAATGATCGTCTCGCTGGGAAACAAATCTATCAACGTAATTGTTTGTGAGGAACATGCATCATATATTATTATTTTACTATGGTGCAAGCAGGCTTAAGTAACACTCTTATAATTAGTTAGGCGAGAGAAGTCGACTACGAACCGCAGCTAAGCCAAGATACTTTTAAGAGGAAGTGGAAACTCTTCAATCATTTCTTTTATAAGTGAGTCTTCTACTTCTGTCAGTCTATGTGACAGTAAAAACTGAACATAACTGGTTTTTTTCAGTCGTCTATGAGAAAAGTAATTAAGAAGATTGCTAGGTAAGCTCGTAATTGTAATCAACAGCCTATAAGTGTCCACTGCTAAGCAAAGTCTCTTTTTGCACGGAGAAGGTTTGAGCATTAATAACCACGCTTGCTCATGGCGGGTTGGCGATTTCAAATTGTAAGTCCAGGTTTTCTCACGTTGTTTTCCTTCGCCTTTTGTTAGTGGTGTCTAAATAAGTATAGAAGGTACATAAATCTGAAAAAGTCAAAGTCAGTTGTTCTTAACCTCGGGGCCACCACGACACGTCCGTCGTCTTAAAGTAGGAATAAAATAACAAAACCTCGTAAATCTCAACTGTTTATCTAAGTATGGGCCTACGCTATAAATATTACAATTTTCTTGTTGACGTTAAGAAGAGTTTCAGTATTTCCGCTTCATGTTCAATTCGACATAATATTCCAATCGAGATGCATCACAGACAGTATAACAATGTCAGTCTCGAGTTACATCAACATCTTAATTAATAACTGCTAATGAGCGCGGAAGTCATCTGCAGGTTCACACGGAAGCTGGACACAATACCAACAACAACACATGGATTTTACATTTTATCGTCTTGACGTAAAGTTGAAAATCTTGAATAGTTTTGATTGACGAATCGGAGTAGCTTAATGTGCTATGACCTGCACAATATATACTCATTAGCTTATTACACTACACTCGTATTGAATATACCATGTACCATGTACCAATGCATTTCAAGATAGATAATATCGTTACATCTGTTATTTGCCGAAGTTGTAGCACATATTATTATAATTAATGTAACAGCTACTTTTGACCAGCTCTTTACGTTTCCAGCACAATTTAACAGGAGTGTGTGACTGCCTCGTTGGCCGAGTGGTCGCAAGTGCGACTGTCGAGCAAGGGGTCTCGGGTTCGATTCCCGGGTCGGGCAAAGTATTACTGGGTTTTTAAAAATTCTCAGTAGTAGCACCGTAGCACGGAGTCTGGAATTGTGCCCGGTATATGGCAATAACATAAATAGTGAAAAGTGGGTGTTACATTGTACAGTGGCATAATGTGCACCTCTGCCTACCCCTTCGGGGATAAAAGGCGTGATGTTATGTTATGTTATGATGAGTGATTGTCCGTACACAGACTGAAACAGAAACGCCTCCCTGGGGCCTTAAGCGTCCATGTTCTGAGGCAGAAAGCTACATGACTGTGCTTAACACCTTAACATAAGAGCTAGGTAGGTAAGTATGATATGATCGTTATGCTTCGATCAGACAGAATACGGTTCATTGCTAATCTGGCAACGGTACCGACACTACCGACAGTTACACTGCTGACGGTACACGCCAAAATCCAATTAGAAGCGCGTGACGAGTGCCACACTGCCACGCGACTCCGATCACATTCAATTACTGCCAGCCTCATACATAGCGCCGTTATTGGCAATTGGAGATAAATACCATCTCAACTTCCCAGGTAGACAAGTACTGTTATCAGGTACTTAAAGTAAGTTTACATCCCAAAGTTCGTCAGTAACTACTTCTACTTACTTCGCTCTCTCATCAATTTGTAATCAAGTATACTAGTAAAGCAGTCGCTGTTCAACTATGTTGTATCAGAACTTTCGACCAGATGAAGACATCAATCTTATAGACATCCATCGTACTTTAATAATCGTCTTATATGGGTACTTTAAAAAACTAGGTAACTATTGCCAATATTTTTTGCTAGGGATAACAACATATTGATAAGTACAACACAATGAACACAATGTCAACGAACTGTTTCCATTCATTGAAACCTTATCTCTAGTTGTGTTTGCTTGTTTGCTTTTAATAACATAACGTCATCTATGTTTTGGCACTAACCCAATTAGAGCCAATCATTGAGGGGATGATCCAATTCCCGGCCGCGCCGCCTCTAACAGGATTGTTTAAAATCGTTTCTGTCTGACATTGAGTAACATGCGGCACGTTTTAAACAAACAACACAAATATAACAAGTGATTGAGGTCGAAACTACTCGTAAGTTTCATCCAAGCGCCTGACGCAAATCAAGAGCAATTTGCTTGACGCTTACATTACTAATATATTTAAGTAACGCCTGTTGTTCATTTAATAGCAAGTTGCTGATTGTTGTATTGATCAATGGAATAGTACAGGCGCAACGGTAACAAGTATAGGGAGTTAGTTTCATACAATTCTTATTCAGTTTAAGTAACAAATAAAATTATTAATCCTTTATCAATAATCAGTAAAGAATACCAAGTACTAAGTTCTCAAGTTAATTATAACTCACCTAGGTACCGATACTGATAGTGATCGAATTGATTAAATAATTTCCGTAGAGGACGGATCAAGATAGTAATTTATATCGAATAGTGACGAATCAGTCGCCAATGATATTTACAGTACCTACACCTTGACCTGGTTGCCAAAACACTGGCTGCCTCATTGATCACGTAATTAATTCGCGTTACCCTTCAGGAACTAAAATAGTAGAGAGTTGTGAATGAATATGGAAGGCGTTGACAGATAGTTTGCAGGCAGGTGCCGTTGGAAATTCTTCCGTAACACCTTGAAAATTGTTTCCACCAGGTTAAAAATTGTTTCTGAAGCTCCTTTATCCTATCAAGAAATTAGTTACGATATAGTTTTTGTTCGTTCTACAATTTGGAATGAGCAAAAAGCTTCCTATGTAGACTTCACACGACTGAAGGATAAATTCTATAACGCGATTTTAAAAGCGCCTGTATAATGTGTATTAAATAAAAGATATTTTAAATTTTGTAGGAAGGGACGTTGAAAAAAAGGCGGGTATAGTGGCCTTGTAACGACTGTGGCACCTGGACATCTGTTATATTCTGAAGTCTGGTAACGTGGTAACCCATTACACATGCACACATAAATAACCCACTGACATTTTGGTGCTTCAATCATTTCTAAGTGACATTATGTTCGCCTTTTTTCAATGTCCTTCGTTTTGTACACACGGCTACACATCAAGCTTTACATAACCAGTATAAACTGAACGTTAAATGTGCGGAAAGATGATGCTACGCGACACCAGGATAAACTGGTTTTGTATAGATTGATGTGTGGCCGTGTGTACATTCTCATACAAATAATTTCTTTTCATTGATTTGTAACTTAAAAGAAGCAGTCGTTATTTAATATCCTAGTCCTTTGCAGTTGTTACATAAAGCAGTCGGTAGGTTGGTACCTAATGGTGGTTCATTAACCACTAGATCCGCCAGTACAGGCATTGGTTAATCATGTTTCTTAATGAACAACGAAGTAAGATTGTAATTATTGTAAACATTGCAACGTCAGTTCAAGCTGAAATCTATTCAGACTCTGTCTTTAGAAGTAGATATATCTGCGTACATTTAAATGGGTCACAAGGAATATAGGTTACCGGAGCACACTGACTTCCCTTGACCCAGTGCCTAGCAAGCTGATTGAGGAGTACCTACGTACTCCTACGACGCCACGTCTTCGTATCAATCAGCTTATATTATACCAATGGTCAGTGTAATCAGGATTTACCTACTTCGATAAAATAACAGCCTACAATAACCGCTTGTACACTACTCAGAACTCAGAAGAGACTTCTCAAAACAGAAGCCAGTTATAAATTGCAATTAAAATGATAAACCATGACATTGCGACCAGTTTCAATAACATTTATTTGTCGATAGATTTGGCTAAACAAATAAAATGTTGACACTGTCTCCGTACAAAATTATGATTGCATGGTAAGCCCAGTTGGCGGGCAAATGACTGCTTGTAAAACGTTTCGCGGGTTCGATTTCCGAACGGAACTATCGGAACTTGGTATGAATTACGAATTGTTGTAGTGGTGTGATGTGTAAGTAAAATTGTATGTTTGTAAAACGCACGCACGAGACAGGACGAAATATAATAAATAAGCAAGTTTTCATTAAAAGTTAGGCATTTATTTAACGATATTCCTAGACATTTTTTTTAAAGGAACAAGCCCGCCACAACCTCCCAAAACCGCTGCAACTCCTGTAAGCCAGGATCTACAGTAGATACAACCATGAAAACACCGGAACACTGAAGTCCGGCGCATCCCAGGGACATGAGTAACTGTCTTGGTTCCCGCAACGAAATGAATCAGAAGATATTTTAAGAAGAGAAGAAGAAATATCATATTCCTAGACATAGATACTTTGTGGTACCTACCTCTATGACTGTGTCTCTATATCTGTATCTGCCCTACACCACTGCACCAATGCGTCGACCGCGCACCGTCTCATTGACCCAATATCAGCAATAATTAGCGGAGCTGACCGCAATCGCCATTATATTGACATTCACTTTTTCATGTGGTTTTTGTCATATTAATTGAGTTTGTTTATCATGACTGTCGTATTACAATAATGTGTTGTAAGATACCTTTCCTAGCCGAGCCGCACCAATCTCCAACCCACCACTAGAGCTGAGTGGCGAAATAATTAATGTTATTTCAATTATTTCATTCGGAAAGTCAAAGGGAAGTGGGTCAAACTGTTGTTATTAATGTTTCAGGACGACAACGAACTTCCAAGGCATACCCCTTGCTAATTAATACCTTCCCAAAAAACCTAAGCCTTGTTCTAGAAATGTTAAAGAATGTCTAATACACTTACCTACCTGCAAAAGCGAAACCATTCCAGATAATATATTAACAACATTGAACTCATTGTTTCGTTTGTTTACGCAAACTTGTATCGCACCGACCTAATGTGGGTTCCGGGAAAGGTTTTGTCTAACTGCTGCCACCGACTGGCGATAAGAATTATCTATTTATTATATTCTTCGTTCAATCGTAAAAATAATTAATGTTCCGCTTCGACAAGACCGCAACTGTTTAATGGAGAGCATGGTTAAAGAAAATAAATAACTAATTAAAACGCAATGCAGACTGAAACTGTACATTGTGTAAGCGTGAATCTGATCGATTAAGGGATTCGGATACTTGCTAGTAAACAGTAAGACTTAGGGACAGGTCGGGGAGCGAGAATGTCGAGTGTTACTTCCATATACTGTTGTTATTAATGAATATATGAGTCAGACGCTCAGCACAAGGTGTGGCCAGTCACCCGTGACGGAGCTTGAGCAAGTCTCGGTGCGACAAAACCGCGCGCAGCGCCCTCCCGCGCGACACTCACACACCCGCCATGCGCCGCGCGCCACCGCTGCTGCTGCTGCTGCTGGCGACAGCCGCCGCCGGCGAGCCCCCGCAAGTCGTCGCCAATGAATCCATCGACGCGCTCATCAGCAATGATACCATCGTCGTCGACAATCACAACGGTACGCTGGTGCTGCGTGATGTGAACGGTACTGAGATTGAGCTAGACGGTGCCCCCGATGAAGTAGTGCGAAAGAAACGGACATTTGGCGATATAGTGTTTAGAGGCTTAGCTGACGTGCTCGGCTACAGTGTGCAGCGGAAGCCTCCTCAAGCTGAATTCCCGCCTCCTCTTGCGCCAGTCCCCGGGATTGACGCTCCACTGGCTGGGCCGGCACCTGCCCCTGCCCCGGCCCCCGCTCCAGCAGCTCCCCCGTGTGGGCAGCCCCGTGCAGCTGCACCGCCACCCTGCAGAGCCGTAAAGCCGCCCCCGCCACCACCTCCACCACCCCGACCTAAGGCAGTACCTCCGTGCCCAAAACCCCGAGCGGCACCGCGACCCAAACCCAAGCCGACTCCACCACCACCACCGCCACCACCATGTGCTCAACCGCGCGCCAACCCGACTACACCCGCGCCTTGCGCTCCGCCTCCACCTCCACCGCCACCACCGAAACAAGCCGACAACCTCGAAAGGATCACCTCGAATCTTAGATTAAACTTCAACTTTAATCGAAGTCCCGTCACTCCAGTTACACCAGCCCCTGCACCGGCCGCCGAAGCAGTTCAAAACGAAGCTGAAGCCCAGGTAGACAGTCAGGAACAGTTCGTGCCAATACCTATTGCACCTCGGGCAGCAAAACTACCGCAAACCGAACCGCGACAGCCGCGCGTATACGTCGATGCGTTTGTTGTTAGAAACGGAGTGGCGCGCCGAGTTAACACAGTTGACGCTAAACAGTTCGACCCGCAGAGAGCTAACAATTTCGACGAAGACTACCTCGCTTACGATGACGACGCCGCTCGACAACAGCTGGACGACGATGACGACGACTATGAAGACGTGCAGGAGTCTCGGGACCGCGAAGCAGCTGTGCGACAATTCGGTAACGCTGTCGACCAATTTTGGCAAAATAAAAAGCAGCAGAGAAAGCCAGCTCAGCAGAAGGCTCAGAGACTTCCCGCTAATCATTATCAGAACGTACATTTCGGAGACAGAGATCTAGGCGACCAAATACGCCGCCATGACCGTGACGAGTCTCATCAGAGTCTGCAGCGCGAGCGACCTCGTCCCAACAGGATCCCGCTGCCGTTGCCGGAAGCAGAGGATGACTCTGAGGTCACAACCACGACAGAAGATCCCAAAAAACCTCTGAAACCGCGCGTGTTGCCGCCAACCGAGCATAACCCGAATCAAATCGATACAGTCACGGTACGAGTTCCACCGATATACCGTGAGAAACGACCGAGAAAGCTGCATCGCGAGCGCCCAGAGCAACCAGACAGGGACGAGGAGGAATACGAGCAACCGAGGTACGACCAGCCCAGGGAATTCAGCAGCACGGAGCAGCAGGAGTACGAGCAGCACAGCGAGCAGGACACCGACGGGGACGACAGCTCCCTGGCGCCCCGCACCGAGCGACCTGCCAAGCGCAAGCGGCGCCGCAAGCAGAGCCGCAAGACGCGCGCTACCGGCGAGTACTACACCGCCGGAGATTACGACTACTACGGTAACAAGGTACCCGTCTCGAAAGAAGAGAAGTTTTATATGGATCTAACAGTACCGCCGCCCACTGTCGACTCAGATGTAGCAAGACACGAGAAGCCTGTCGACAGCGGATATTTTCTAGAAGATCATGAACGGATACGAGAAGACCCCAGCCATAGGATCCGAGACGACGACAGGAGTAATGAATCAGGCGACTCGGAGCGAGCTGACGATAGGGAGCGAGCTGGCGACGAAGAGCGGAGTGCAGAGGACAAGGAGCGATCCGTGGAGGACAAGGAGCGCGCTGGCGAGGAGGGCCGCGCGGACGAGCGCGAGCGCACCGACCGGCTGAGTCCCAACGCGCGCGTGCGCGAGACTGGCTACCAGAGCAACTACGTGCGCGCCACCAACGTGCAGGTGGACAACCCGCGGCCCGCCTTCTCCGTCGTCTCCAGCAAACAGAAGCCGACCAACAAGGCGTGACCCGCCACACACACGCCATAATTATAGTTATTATTTATTGGACTCGTAATCATTGTCAACATTATACATGACATAATGAACAGAGCGCATCGCATGTGGTGTGTGTCGTGTGTCTGAGACGATGCTTCCTGGCTGTGGCCGAGGAGCGCCTGCCTGTGATTGTAGTTGTAATGTGTATCTATATGTTGCATATCGATAGTCTTGTTATTTTTATACTTAGCTTTAGTGGATTGTAATAAGTTTCTAAATAAACTGTTTCTAAATAATCGATTTCATTACTGAGAGACCGAGTCGAATCATTGTTGGGGCGTGAAATCGTCGGGTCGGGGACCGTCCGTAAGTGGGTGAAGGTCCCGGTGCGACGCCGACTAGAAAATGAGTTGAAAAGGCCGTTACAAGCGAGGTGCAATGACCTAATTGATTTTCGCAAAGCTGCAAGTGTTGGAGAGTTGCAAGCGACATTGCACCGCGCGCCGCCCGCTTCCGAACCATTTACATCGTAACACTTACGTCACGGCGCAAGCGCACCAAACTGCTAATAAAACGGAGCACGCGGGTCGAGGAAATGATATTTGGTAAATCAAATACATTTAATTTGTAATTACTTACCTAATGAGTTATTACTGGCACCATTCCATTGCCAAATCATTCCTGAGAACTCTTATAACCAAAGAACAAAGTAAAGCAAACATAATGCTGACCGTTCCGTGATCACGTACAGTGTCGCGCGGCGGCGGCACAACCTTGACCGCCACTTCTTTCACAGGTTTCACTAAACCACATGATTCTATGCTGAATTAAACCTAATTGTAGACTAAACACATTAATACAGTACTTATTATTTACTTTGTATAAATTAACTTATGAGTACATACAATTCTTTGGTATTTGTAAAATGTTAATTAAGTTGCTAGCCTTTGTACAGTCGATTCGATGTCGATACTTTGGTAGAACGAAGTTCCTTCAGTACATTATAGTTCAGCAGTGGGGTCGAGGGTCTGCTGTGTGGCTGGCTGCACCACTTGCTGCAATAATACACAACTCAGTGAAACAGAGGTCATCGAGTGCTTGTACCTAGTGATCTAGTAGGTCAAACTTTTCGCCACTGTGCAACCCACAACTCGAAGTAATAAGCTCTAAAATGAGAGTACCCATTTTGATAATCAACTGTACGTGCTTGAAGCATTACAGATTCAGAGTAACGTCAAAGCAGCGGATATGGAGGTGTGAAGATATAGCGTATAGCGACATCTGTTAGACAATAGAATGAACTGAGTTCGACATTAAAACCTAAGTTCTAAGAATTTCAGAGCCTCTCAGGCTCAGCCTGACAGACAGTGCTTTATTTAAATCAATTTTATTAGAAACATACTGTGTTCATACCTGTGCGTGTTGCTTCCTCATGTGCTTATTTAAGGACTGCTTGTGGTGATAGCGTGACGGGCACAGCGTGCAGGCGTGCGCGGGCGCCGGCGCCGGCGCCGTGCTGCCCGCCCGGTGCGCGCGCGCGTGGCGCTGGAGGGCGCCCTGCGACGGGAACCGGCGCCCACACCCTACCCGCGGACACACGTGCCGTGCGCCCGCCCCCGCCCCCGCCCCCGCCTGCGTGTCCGAGTGGCGCGCCATGTGCGCCGCTAGCTTGTTCGTACGGAACTGCTTGCCGCATACCGGACAGATATACGGCAACGCACCTACCAGGAATACAATGATACTGAGCATTCACTAAATACAATATCCTAGATTCCTTCACCTATTCTGTAGTATACTTAAGGTAAACAGTAACTATTATTGAAGTACCACAAACCTGTGTGAATTCTTATGTGGTTCTGCAGAGTATTCTTGCTGGAGAACTTCTTGCCACAGTCGTGGCACTCGAAGGGTCTCTCGCCTAGAATGTAAGAGCAATTTTTGTTAGACAGGGAATTTGTATTGTACTGCTATTATCCCATTGCTAGTTAACATAGGTCATTATGAATTTAAGATAAAGTGAGATGTGGATATCGTACCGGTGTGTGTGCGGAGGTGTACCCGGAGGTTGGTGGCGGAGGTGTATGCGCGCGTGCAGCCGGGCGCGGGGCAGGCGCGCGGGGCGCGGGGCGAGCAGTGCGCGGCCGCCAGCCAGCGCGACACCACGCCCGCGCCGCACGCCGCGCACCACCACTCGCGGGACCCGCTGTGGCGCTTCCTGACACGACACTACACATTAACACACAAACCATAACATGGCCAACACATGACAGACACTGTTCAGGCACAAGACATGTCATAGCAATAATGATATGTAGAGGTATAGAATTTTCTTTTTAAGTGAGGAAAACCATGGAATGACTTCTCCCGCCTGGGTGAGGTGGGTGGGAGTGTCAGACTCTTAATGACTAAAAACCACCCCATTCCTACTGGCACTGCGAGCCCCGGTAACCCGTTAAGTTCTCCGCGGCTAATAATATAGAATTAAGACTTAAATATGAAATAACTGTTTATACTTTTTGAATAAAAAATTATTATGTTTTTACTATTCAACAGAGTGACAACGAGAATGTGAGTGGTTAAAGGGTTAAGAAACTACCACCGCTAATGCCCGTCACCTCGCCTCAAGGTGCCCTGCAGGCTTTATTATTTAAATTATTACTGTAAGTAGCTAGTTCTTGGAATGCCAATATTTTATTTCTATAAGATACTAATTCTGTTTAAATAGTAGTCTCAGGGGGTTTAATAGCACTGCAATCAGATACCTAGTTGTGATTGAAAAAAATATCAATATTTTGCCGTTGCTGTACATGTATTAGTTAAGTGTTATTCTGATTAGTCAATCAAGTATCTACAATTAACTCACCGATCCTTACAACACCACTCTATGTAGGTGGCCCCTACATATGGTACGAATAGACAAATAACTATTGATTCCCCATCTATAACACAAAACACACAAGCGCACATAGCCACCGTGTATCATGCCAAACACATTGACATTTAATGGCACTTTCACATCAGGTGTTGACTCATACATTCCTTGATACTGCATGTGTTGTTGACAAACTCATCATATTTGTGTAACATTAATGGGTTTCCACCATAAATACCCCACTCCACACCATGCATACTAATTGTATTATAGGAAAAGGAAACATTTAATGCTTCTAGCATCATTACTTGGATGTGATTTGCCGACATATTGCATAAGTTGTGAGGTAAGCATGTATTGAAATAAAGTAAGAACTTCTATATTTTACAAAAATAATTATGGGCCTAAAATATACCAAACACGCATACCAATAACACAAACTGTCCTTGGCAGTGTATTGGCAGAGACAATGTCAAGCTCGGTCAGTTATTAAATAATTCTATATGAGTCCCACATTTCTACAACCTGCACAGAATTACAAGCAGTTATGTTTCATTAATATATTTCATAGTAAACACATAGTTTTATTGGTATGCAGCTACAAGTACTAGCTACACTGCAAATCGTTATTAGCATGGTGGTTGACTACATTGAAGTTGATTTATCATATGATTATGATAAATCAAAAGTATAGATTTGGCTGAAAAGTGGTAGGGAGGTAGCTTAGAGCCAGGAGACCGACATAGGATACTTTTTAAACAATACTTTTATTTACTTTTTCCCGAAAATCACGAACGGGGACGGGAAAAAATGGGATTTCGCGTACGAAGTCGCGGGCAGAAGCTAGTTATATATAATTCTGAGACTCATTACTTAGACATTATTTTGGTAGATACTAATGTAATATACTAATGTCCATAGTCCTAGGATTAAAACCATATAGACAAATGCAGAATAAATACGACACATTCCTAAGAAATACTTACAAATGTAGCTTAAAATTAAACTTCCTGTTGAACACTTTCTGGCACTTGGGGCATGTGTACGTGGTGGGCGGGCTCCAGTGCGCACAGCGCCGGCGGGACCCGCACTGCTCGCACCGCGGCTCCTCCAACAACAACTCCTCATTGTCCACTTCTAGTTTACCAACAGACTCGCACTCCTCCTGGCTATACTCTACCACTCTACTATCACAATGTACAGCAGTATTGTCCTTCACACTATCCGCTAAGTACTCAGCCAGTACTCGGTTTGATTTCTCACATTTCTCTAAGAAATTGACCGTAGTCTCCAACTCGGCTAAACAGTCACAACATATGCAAGATGGCCCCGTGTCGTGGAGATCAGCTTTAACACCAATTTTATTCAACTTCTCACTCGGGGAAATACCTTTTCGTTTGCGAAACAACGAGTATACCGTATCTTGTTTTTGAAAACAAATTCTGCACAAGGTTTCGTCACCAAACTTATCCATAATGAATGAAATTGAAAATCGAAGATAGATATTAATTTCGATTTGGGTTACTTTACATTAACTAACTATTTGTTTACGTTTTCACGATGCTTGCTTGCGGACGCTCAACAGCTGTTTTTGACATTTGAGTTGATAGGCGTTGACATTTATACGTTTTGTTCAGAAAGTTTTATTTTTTGCATTGACGTAATAATTCGTATTATTGTATTTAAATGTTTCAATATGCAGTCTGTATAAATCCAAAAACGGAATTATAAGCCAGAATAATGGAACATTTTTGTCCATAAACAAAGGTTCCGAAAATATCAAAATAGCTCGAGAAGAAATATCGTTCAGAAACTTTGTAAATCAATTTATTACAACTGGACTAGACTTTTAATAGATTAAATATGTAACCCAGATTCTGGCAAATATGGCATGTTTCACCCTGTGCCCTGGTACATTAGAAGTCCCATAAAGCGGCATGGTTGGTTCAGTGAGTGGACCAATGGTCGTCTTGCTTGTCAGCACAATACGACCACAATACCTACAGGGCAAGAAGTTGAAAAAAAAAATTTCGAAACCACTGACCCAGGAGAAATCGTACTGTGTCACAAAGTTTTAAAATAAAAAGTCTCATATGTAGTGTAGCTAACTGCCTAACATAAATGACACAGCTGTATTGTAGGTAGGTCAAGAATTGAAAAGCAGACAGCTGTTAGCTAACTTTGACTTAAAATTCCATATACATAAGAACTGTATTCCAATCATGTGGGTAAAACTGCCACAGCTACGTGATTAACATTTCTAAATATTGGGAAGAAGTTACAATCAAATTGTGTTGGCATCGGATAATCATATCGTAAGTTAACAGTTACATTAACAGAAGGTTTAGATCTTTTTTATAATAACTATTGTAAGCCATACTAAATTAATTAAAATCGCGGGTTTCTTACGTGAATATACTGAGAAAAGCTCTACTGGTTTCGAACCACAGAGTGGTTCTTCCTCATGAGCAGCATGCGGTCGCGGCCATAGATTATACACTATAACTGGAAGTCGCGGCGATGTCGCGCAGCTCACTGATAAAAGGTTTAGATCAATATCATTAGTAGAGAGTGTCAAAATCTCTTCACTTTAATATTACCATAAAAACACGGTGTGTAGGTATCAACTCTATGTACAAGTTGGCAAAGAAGAGTTTGAAATAATTGAAGTCGCTAGTAGGCACCTGTACCTGGTACACTACGACTCGATTGGTTTTGATATTTGTTACTTTTGTCGTGTCAGAAGTATGTGTGTCTGATTTATATTAGACCACATAGTGTAACATTATGGCAGTTATTCCATAAGGAGTAGGCAGGATTATGTAGTAGGAAGGTAGAGTTTGACCAAAAATAGCTTGATGCGGTGACAGCTACAACTAATCTGAATCACCAGTGGGTGATTCAGTTTAAAAATATGATAGTACCTTCATTTTTTGATTACCTACGTAATAAAATATCAATACGTATTATTTTCCTATTCATTTTTAGCTCACGAGTCTCAATTTTATCATAATCATGAATGAAATGAAATGAAATTAATCATGTTCCTGCCTTATTGAACTTCTATATCTATTGCTATAGTGACACAGAATAAAGTTACGCAATCATGCATTCGTCGCTATACTGTGGCGGTGGCGGCTACGTCGAGTGATCTGCGCGTGCGACAGTGAGAGCCAAGGAAAGTGATCGCAGTACATTTGGTAACCGCTGGGCGTGTGCCCGCATATCGATGTCCTGCCACACAGGGACGGACTGACATGCCATCGGGTAATGGCTGCTGAAAATGATAAATACTATTCCTCGGGTAAAGGGTTTTTTTTTTTTTTAAGGGGGGAAAATCATCGAATGACTGCTCCCGCCTGGGTGAGGCGGAAGGGAGTGTCAGACTCTTACTGTCTAAAAACCACCCCGTTCCTTCTCCTGCACGTCGAGCCGGAGCCCCGGTTACCCGTTAGGTTCTCCGCGACTCCGAATCGGCATCGGCCCTATTGGGCCCCATCTGTGGTGGTCTGATGGCTCTTTGAGGCGCGCGCGGAACGCGACGCGCCGTACGCTCGGGGGTAAAGGGTTAAGCTTATTAATAGCGCTTGTTCTCACAATTATATTATATTACCTATACTGAATTGGATCTAATTTCAAACGCTATGCTATTCATAATAGTTTCAAAACTTTAAATCCACCCACACCGAATTACTTCGTACTACTCTATATTACGAGACATGTTTGAAGATATTATTATTACATGAGTGATGGGGATACCTTGTCGAAGGTTCAGTCACCTCACTTGAATACTATTTCTATGGCTAATGATTAACTACGATTATATTCTTGTTTAAACAGAACCAGTTCCTCCCTGTACGGTATGGTACAATTTTCTCTCGATTACGTTTCTTGATCAATTGAAATGCGCGTACGCACACTTGTTACACAGGAATGACGGCAGCCACCTACGTGCTGCCTAAATCGTAACCAACATTTGCCAAATTCAACTCTATGTGTCAGTCATAGGATTCAATATCATGTCATTGTAAATCGGAAGAAGAATTTAGTTGCATTTGTTTAGGAACGATCGAAAGCATAATCGCGTAAGGACGAAGTTCGCAACAGGCACGTCCGGCTGGCTAGTGAAACTTGTACGCCAGCTACATACTAATTTGATATGTTTTAAGTTATAAGTATGGGTGGAAGAGACCGGCGGCAATCGGTTTGTGAGTGGTTGTCGCGCCGGTCGGGCGACTGTGTCAACATGAGACTTACAATCGTAAGTATAGCAGAGTGAGAGCAGCCGGCTCCGGAACCAAGTGCAATATCGTGACAGTGACAGTGATCGTGATCAGTGCGGATTATAATTAACATGGTGCGTGGTGTCTTTCAGATCGCGTTGGTGGTGTGCGCGTGCGTGTGCCTGTCCGTGGCAGATGTAGTGCATCTGAAGGCTGCCAAGGCGAAGTTAATAGGACGGCTAGCGAAGGCCAAACACCACAAACGAGGAGTCCTGACGGCGGTGCCACCTTACAAACTAGGCTACGACATCCCCGTAGTGACACACTCTGTCGTAAAGCCAGTAGTAGTGTCCTACCCTCCCGCAGCCGCTGTGGCCGCTGTAAAGGTCCCTCTCGCTCATCCATTGTCTACTCGGTACCCTGTGCCAGTGGGACATAAAGTACCTGTACCTCACCCACACTATGGTCTTAAATTCCCTCATCAAACAAAAACAGTGTTGTTGCCAAAGCCAGACCATCACTTCCACCACCATCATCATCATGTTGCTCCTAAGCCAGTGGTGCCTGTAGTCCCAGTGGTGCCGGCCCCTGTGCCTGCTACTCCTGTAATACCAGTAGGCCAACCTACAGCTACAGTTCTTCGTCCTGAACCAGGACCTTCTCCTCCAGTGCTACTACATCAAGCTCCTCTCCCACCACCTGCACCCCTGCCTGCTCCAGCTCCTGTCTTTCCAGCTGCAGCCCTAGCTCACACTCATCTATTTCCACAGGCACACCTGAGACCTGTTGTGCCAGCCACACCTCTTCCTGCTCAACCCCCTTACGCACCACTCTTACCATATGCCAGTCAATTCCCCTACGTTTTACGACCTGGTAATGCAGTCCAGACTTCTTTCTTCGCAACATACCCAAGATTCCCATTACTAAACTATCAAGCCCCCGTGTTCCCGTTAGCGCAAGCTGGTCCTGCTGTCAACCAGGTATTGTATGAGCGTCCTCAAGTGCCTCACTTCCATGTAGCTCCACAAGGTAATCAGGAGGGCGTAGTATTTGAGCAGCCCGGCGCTCACATACAACCGACATACTTACAAGCTCACGGAGGAATTCCTCAGCATGCTGTACACCTGCAACCTGCTACTCCAACTTTACATTTGCAGCCAGCTCAACCAGGAGTACACTTGACACCTGAACTACACGTACACCCAGGTCAGCAGGAAGTTCACGTGCACTCAGCCCAACCTGAAGTTCATTTGGCGCCAGGCCAACCGACATTCCACCTGCAACCTGGCCAGCCAGAAGTTCACTTACACCAAGGTCAACCAGAAGTTCACCTTCATCAAGGTCAACCAGAAGTACACCTTCATCAAGGTCAATCAGATGTTCACCTGCACCAAGGTCAGCCAGAAGTTCATCTCCACCAAGGTCAGCCAGAAGTTCATCTTCATCAAGGTCAACCAGAAGTACATTTGCAACCTGGTGTGCTACATGCCGCTCAACCAGGTATTCTACCCACTCAGCCAACTTTGAACCTCCAACCCACTCATCCGGCGCTTGACCAAGATGGTTGGCATCCAGTTCAAACTCAACCTCATGATATTAGCTCAGGTCAGGCAGGAGGTCAATTTGGCCAAGATGGTCAATTTAATCAAGACGGCCAATTCACTCAAGATGGTCAATTCGCCCAAGAAGGTCAATTCGCCCAAGGAACCCATTTTGGACATGATGGTCAATTTGGCCAAGGTGCTCACTTTGGGCAGGAAGGTCAATTTGGACAAGACGGTCACCACCAGTTCTCTCAAGAGCCAGGCACACAGGTATACGAACAGCACACTGGGGACCAGCAGTACCACGACTACCAAAACCAACTGCAGCATCACATCCAGCAGCAGCTCGAGCAGGCGCAATATGATCAACATCATCGACCCGCCCAGGAGTACGGAGCTCCACAGTTTGGACAGGATGGCTTTGGTCAAAGCGGACAGCAAGGACAAAATTTTGGGCAACAAGATTACAGTCAGCAAGAGCAGAACTACGCGCAACAAGGGCATGACTACCATCAACAAGGACAGAATTTCGGACAGGATTTTAGTCAACAAGCCCAAAACTTTGGTCAGGACTTTAGCCAGCAGCAGCCAGCCGCGGAGTACGGCGTGCCGCAGGGAGCTGAGGGCCGCAGCAGCGGGGAGGGCGAGGAGGAGCCGCAGTACCACAACCACATCCCGCTGATGCTGCAGCCGCCGCTGGACCGGCCGCTCGAACACTTCCGATAGGGTGGCGCGCAGTGTCCACTCCACCTCAGCATTTACTATTACCTCGACAAGTGACGGTCGGTGTGCTCTGCTGACTCTACTTGCCCTGCATTGCAACGATAACAAATAGTTTACGACTCGAACCGATTGATACGTAATAGTGTTTTCTGCAGAGTTTATCGTAACACACAGTGAAGACATTACAGTATGACTAGTTGTAGCTGACGACGTACAAGCCAGGAGTCAGCAGTAGAAGCTGCGGCTGCGGAGGCGTGGGACGCGCGGCGTGCACACCGGCGCGCGTCCGCTCTGTACATATGTATAGTTTATATGTTCATGTATTGCCTAATAACATTAGACGCTTTAAGTTATTAACATAGCTGTAAGAGAGATTTATTTATTTTTTTTACAAAATAAAATGTTTTAATATTTGTCGTTGTTTACATTTATTGCGCATTAATTTCTGGGTGACGTACTTACATGCCATACTTACTATTCATAATATCCATCCAAGAATGAAAGGGGTTCACAATAATGGCCATTCCTTTCAAGTCTCCTACCAAAAAGTTCTACAATATATTATTAAATCATGAGCTGTTCATGGATATAGCAATCAATATACCTAACAGTGGAATGTCACGTTGATTTAGCAATATCTTAGTGGCTGGTGACATATATAAATCACTAATCATAGGTTTGGACGCGGACCCGGGCAGCACGTGTGCCGCGTACCACAGGACATGCATGCGCACGCGCAGGTCCTGCGCTAGTGAACCACACATGTACTTACATAAACATACATACGTTGTATACGCCGCAGGTGGCTGCCACAGCTGCATAATTACATTTAACCAAATTATAGGCAAATTACCTATGTATATGTAAATGTAATAAATGTTCGCTTATTTATCCTAAGTAGAGTCTTTTAAGGTAAAACGTATAAAACGTTAATGTTTACTTAATAATAATTGTCTTACATTCCTCGCATATGGGCAACTAAGTACGACCTACAGGATTTGCACTTGACTTGATATACCTAAGTACACTAATTCATTAAAAATTGGGTCAATCCCTAGTCTAAATCTAAATAAAAATAAACATAATATTTCTATTTCCAACTGATACGAAACGGACACAACTCAATATGTAGTACACTGTACGCAGCATACTCGGTACCGAGATTAAAGTCGTGAGCACAACATTAACACGACCTATGTATACTGAAATATGACCACTGTAGGGCTGCAGACCTTAGGGGAGCAGTGTCGTAGTAAGACAGGCAGTATGTCTGTCTGTACACATATCCTGACAAGTCACACATTAGAAAGGAATGGCCTGAGATATCAACCGTAGGTTACTTAACACAAGGCTGAAATCACGCAATCAAGTGTTTACACATTACTAAAACTTAAACTAGAATATTTCATTTAGGTAAGTGCTGGTTATATGCTCCAAGTATGCTTTTATATGTAGCTACAGCTTAATTATCAGTATGTCAATGAGTATGAGTGATGTCTGTGTAATAAGTACTGCAAACAACGTTACCATACACGAGTTTTGCACCACCAATGCTCAATAATAAGCAGTGCAATGGTGCGGACATGTGCGCGGGACGTTTGGCAACCGTATCACTAACCTGCCTTATACGACTGTTTACAAGCAAACATTCTTCAGTAGTTGACTAATACGAGCAAAACCATGCTCCGTTTAATCATAAGGAGGTAAATAGATATCGTGCACATACGGACATATCTCACATATCACATACGGTACATTCTCTAGTTTTGGCTTTACGTGTCTGTTGTATCTACCCACAATGACATCATCAACATCTAAACGATATTACATAAAATATTTTCAGATTTTTGGTTTAAAAAAAAACGTTGTCCCACACTAGGATTTAGTGTTGTGGGTGCGTTTACACCCAGACCCGAGACAACAATCTGTAGATCACACAAAGAGTTGTTCCGTGCGGGAATCGAAACCGCGACACGTTGCGCGGCAGTCAGTTGCCCAACCACCGCGCCAACCGTGCAGTCATTAATACATGAACGAGTACCGGTGCATTGATGACCTGATAAAGGTCACAGGAAGCCGCTGGATGCAGTTTGCTATCGATCGAAATCGACCGGCCTGGAAGTGTACCGTGGAAGCTTATGATGATGATGACTCATATCATCTATACCTAGAGATATTATTTGACACAAATGTCGCTAGGCGTATAATATTTGTAATTTCCTTTTACCTTCAACGAACGCCTTTAGATTGTAAAACGAGTACATAATATCTTTATGACATTATGTTCATTAATTACAGGTAGTTACGGTGTACGTTAGATACATAAAAACCAGACGAATAGTATTCCATTGACAATGGCGGGCAGTAAGAAGTTGAGTTACGTAGTGTTACCCGACAATCGAGGAGCGGTGTACTCGTGAATCAACAGTGAGGTTGGCCAATCAATATAACGCCCGAACAATGGTCCGCTCTCACGAATGCATTGTGCTCTATTGTGGGACCTGCCGAACCTACGCCCAGTGCTCGGTGCTAGTGTTCACAGTTTACTAGTAAGGTTACTAATTTTTATTGTGATTGTATGTTGTACGTCGAGTACCTCATTGCTCGTTGCTCGAGTGGTCGCCAGCGCGACGGATCTTTTTACTCAGTATAGTAGAGACTTTATGGTGAATGACCGCCCTCTATAATCTGATCTACGTATGATCTAGGGCCATCTATAATTTGATAATGATATTGATGACATAAGATTTTATCATAGCTTCAGCTCCGTAGCTCGTCGGTCGTCGGTCATGCAACGCTCAAGAAAGGAGGTTGTTGCAATAAATGTATATTTTTTTATGGAATTATCCAATAAACGGGCAGCCGGATCACCTGATGGTAAGCAATTGG
Organism: Spodoptera littoralis; assembly: GCA_902850265.1. Taxonomy (NCBI): domain Eukaryota; kingdom Metazoa; phylum Arthropoda; class Insecta; order Lepidoptera; family Noctuidae; genus Spodoptera; species Spodoptera littoralis. The sequence goes on from LR824545.2 coordinate 14,787,448, forward strand.
CACCGAACCGATGGGCGCCCGAAACACCAAAGGTGTTACAAGTGCGTTACCGGCCTTTTGGGGATTAGGAATTTAAGGATTTTTGGGGATTCGAGGATGGGGAAATTGGGGGGTAATTGGGCCTCCGGTAACCACTAACACTATGAAACACAACGCAAGTGTTGTTTTACGTCGGTTTTCTGTGAGCCCGTGGTATCACTCCGGTCGAGCCGGCCCATTCGTGCCGAAACATAGCTCTCCCACACTTACTTTCAAGGAGTTAGCCTTTATTTTTTAATTAAATAGTCAAATATATCTCTAAGCATAGGTACAGCAGTAGGTATAACTTGCTCAATATCAGTGTTCCAACGGAAATGTATGTACATTCTACTTCTGTATGTGTAAACTTTATGCAGATTAAATTGTAACTTCGGAGTTAATGGTAATACTACAACTGCTTGGCAAAAAACACACCTAAAACTTAAGGAAATTGTTGAATTACATTTAACTTTTTACCGTTTTTCTATGGTTATATAGGGGGCAACTGATTAGACAAATTATTTGATGGAAAGCAATGAACGCCATCCATAGATAGTCGCAAGACCAGATGAATTACATTTCTGTTGGCAGCCTTTTGTCAGTTTTGAGGATTAGAAACAGGAGACGGGGGACGAGGGACAGGGTGAAATATTGGGCCTCTGTATTTATCTAAATTTATTGGCAAGAATGTGTAGGAGCTCCACCCATAAGCTGGACAGATGATCTAAGTAAGGTCGCCGGGAGCCCCTGGATGCAGGTCACTTTCAACTGGCCGATCTGGAAGCCATTGGGGGACGCCTGAGTGCAGAAGTGGATGTCTTGTGACATTTTTTTATTATGATGTATGTATGTATGTATCTGTGTATGTATGCATGTTTGTTTGTTTATCTAGGTATAGACCCATCAAACGAGCATACATCACAGTACACTGAAATAGCACAAATTATGCAACTGCAATAAGTGTAACAGTTGTTGTAGGTACAATGTATTGGCGTGGTTACTCTAATAAAGAAACGCCTTATTCGATGAATCTCTTAGAGTTACTAATTACATTACCACGTGTTGCACGATGAGCCACGCGAGGGAGTTGCTTTTACTTAACATCCTCCTCCGTTATTATGGTATGTGTTTGACGAGGACCTTGGCTAGTTTCAAGCCACGCCAAGGGCTCATCAAATTCACTCGGCAACACACGATGCGGCGACTCTCACGTAAGTTATAATAAAAGTTCTCCTTCATGTGAGTGAGTGCTTCGTCTAAAAGTTTAAATTTTGGCACAGAAATAAATGTTAATAACTTCGTGATCTATTAGGACATACTGCATTAACTAAAAATAACCATTGAATAAAAAACAATTAAGTAGGCTGCGCAACATCGCCGTGACCGCGCACACTGCTCATGGGGAAGAGCCCTCTGTAACTCGAGTGTAGGAGAGTTTTTCTCAGTATATTTACGTGCGAAATTGCTATCAATAGACAGAAACTGGTGTCTATTCACTCTAGTTGAAAAAGTTTTCACTTACTTAGAAAACTCAAACCATAACCAAACTCCACTAAAAATAGTCGCAGACGGGATGAGAGTTGTCTACAGATAACATTTTCGTATCGTTTTCCTCAAAAGTTGGTTCCATTCGGGTTGGTGTAGAGGTTACCTATGTAGGTACTAGGTACGTCTTTGTACTGTGTGTGTACCGTGTACTGTCTCGTGGTAGGGGGTTCGCGAGGGGTTTCGGAAAGTGCAACGAGTGCCGTGGTACGAGGCCGGGCAGGACGTTAAAAGGTGCGCAGGCGCCGGTGCATGACTAGTGCTTGTCCAACCAACACATTGATAACATGAAGGCTGCTGTGAGTTCTATTTTCTTTATTTTACTTAATTTAAGATAATAATTAAGTAATTAATTTATGAATTTTCTTTTGATAAGATTCATGATACGTTTATAAGACATATTTGAATTTTGGTGATATAAAATACCTTATAGTTTTATTTTTATTTATTTATTTATTTATTTAACATGTTTGGAAGACGAACAGCTAACAAAACAAAAAGTAAGAAATTGTGTGAGAGTCTGACAGCCAATGACAAGTCTTCACTTACAAAAAACAAACTAATCTATCGAACTGTTCATCTGCAATAAACAAGGGGTGTGGATTTTGATATAGAAATTGTAATAAAAGTATTCTATTTGTAGATAATTTTAGAAAATGCTTAAGAATTTTGAACCTACTTAAAATAGGTCCTAATGTCCTGCTAATCAAAAACAATCACTTTTTAGCATAAAACTTACACTTAGCCGATTTTTTGTTATAAGTATATTCTTAAAAATCACAAAACATAATCTCAAAACTTAGTAGTGTGTGCGAGCCTGCAATAGCTCACACAAGAGGAATGTCAATAGAATGTCACGGGAAGATTAATTAGAGAGAGTTTGTCAAATAAATTATACGTCAATACAGGTTGAATGCTTTTAATGCACTGTCCAACATGCGCTTGTAAAAATGTACATATTAATTAGGCCGATGTGGCAATAACCCTCGACAGTTAAAAATGCAAACAAACAAAAATATAATGAAAATGGCTTGTACATATTGCCAACAACGAAATACCGCCAAAATAAAAAAATACAAAAGTAGATTAGTTAAAAATTAAGCCAACTACGATTAAGGTTCAGGTAAATTATCAAATTTAATTGTCTTGTTCATAGTGGGGGACGTAGCCCTATGTACACCGAGTCTTGAACCACTAATTTCGCGAGAGATTGACTTAGCGGTGTGTCGCGCACTCACACCACTTTCATTCACTGTATCACTCACTACACTGTCTTGACTCCGACTGATTGTCACAATTGACGATCCAGCTCCCTGGGCTGCCAGATGTTGCTGCTGCGGCGTGCGTATTGGTCTTGTTGTCCACCACTTCCTTCCGAATCTCAATATAGCATATGCCATGACAAATAGGACCAGCGGAACCAAAATTGAGTAGATAACTGTATAATGCGAGGTACCAGTCATACCGTCAATTCCTTGCAGGTTTTGTTGTTTCAATTCTTCTATTTGCCGCTTTATAGAGTTGTAAAGTTCATTGTGATTTTCTGTCCTCATTTCTTTGGATTTTGAAAGAAGTGAAGAATTCAAGATATTATTCAAGGCCGATATAGGCTGTGTTGTTGGTATGTCAATCAGCGGTTGCAGGAAAATTTTGTTGTGATAATCATGGTAGGCTTGTATGGTAAATGTGTCTCCTTTAATGAGACATCCTTGACCTACAGTAATTATACCATTGTCATGCAGTTGTTTTGTATCAAGACCACCTGGGCATAAAATGCGAATTCTGCACTCCCGGCAACATGAGTATAGCCACGCGCCCGGTGATTGTAACTTGATCCAGTTGTGTGAACATTGTCTGAGCTCTGTCCGACAAAATGAGTCATTATTATTATTGTACAGGCTTATTGCACATATTGACCTATCAAGGTGGACATTAAGTATGGGAATACTTTCGTAGCATATTAACATCTCGTTTAGATACCGTTTGCATGTTTGTAGGTCGGTCTCAGTCATGGGTATAACCATATCTTTTTTCATGTTCACTGCGATGTAGGGAGTAATGGGAATATTGTAGAGGATGCTGTCATTCACTTTTCGTGGCAGGGGGATTATTTTATTAAGTTCGAATAGGTTCTGACTTAATAATGGAATTTTGATTTCTATAATTAGGAAGGCTTTTGTCACTTTTGCCCGCATTTGCATGAGACGATATAATTCCCTTTCATTATTGTGTGGTATTACTAATTCCCCTTGAAGTCGTCCAGCAATGAGATTGAGTTGATTTTGCAGTTCATCAGGTGATATTAAATGCATGTCAAGTCGCCCATGATGTATGTTTGTAACGGTCTCAAGTAAAGTGTCTTGAACTCTTCTTAAATTAGATAAAATGACATTAACTGAGAGTGCCATTGTTATAATTTGCAATTGATTATCTGTTACTATTCGCACGTTGTTAATCGCCGACGTCATATTATTTAAATATTCGTTAATGTACTGGAAGTGACTATTCATTATATCTTCATTACGTTTCAAGATGTTGTTTTCAGTTTCCAAAATAGAGGTCTGATTTCGTATCATCTTTAGTAAATGATCTTCATTATATTTGATCGACATAATATCTCTTTCGTACTTTTCCGCAAATTTGTCATCTAAAACCCCAAATAATGAGTTTGCAACATTACCTATAGCATTTATTAAGCCTCTCTTTACCGTGTCTGACTTTTAGCCTGCAATAATTCATTGTAATAATTTATTTCATTCAGTTCATGCTCGAATTGCGATATAATCGGTTGAAACATTAATTCATCCTTTTCTACGCTTTTCAAATGCATAATGTAATTTTGGATGTCAGCCATGTTTTGCCAGTATTTTGTCATGTTGTAATAAACTATCATTTTCCATTGATCTTGAACAACTCTCATGTCAGCGACTTTGTCAAAATATAGAGTGTTGGTTGTATTAAAGACGGTGTTATTAAAACTGTGTTGCAGCGAAGGAACTATCAATGTCATGAACATTGTTAAGATAGCTACCAAGTAGTTAAGTTGTTTTGGTTTTCTTGTGTTACGTTTGGGCCTCCCCCCATGTTTAATATCATTTTTCTGTTTCTGTGTCATTTGTAATAGCTTACTGTATCCGAATAAACCGGTAACGGTGTAATTTGATAATAGGTGTTTTAGGTATATTCTTTTTTATTATTGTTACTACACGAACGCATCCATCTTTTCCTTCATGTACCTCTGTTATCTTCCCCATTGCCCATTTAGACGGTGGCATGTTGTCTTCATTGATCAAGACAATGTCATTAATTTGTAAGTTTGGCTTGGTTTGATACCATTTACAGCGTGTTTGTAGGCGGTGGAGATATTCTTTCGACCATTTGTCCCAAAATGACACGTGCATTTTCTGCATTAGCTGCCAACGCGTATGTGGGTTGATAGGTTCTTTCGGATTTTCTAGAGGCGTCGATAACAATGGACCCCCTATTAAAAAGTGTCCCGGAGTCAAAACCTCCTCTTCTACATTCTCTGTCAGGGCATATAGTGGCCTCGAGTTGACGCATGCTTCTATTTGCGCTAATAACGTGTAGAATTCATCAAATGTTAACTGTTGTTCTCCTATAATGCGTTTCAGGTGGTGTTTAACACTTTTTACAGCGGCCTCCCAAAGACCACCGGCACTTGGCCATGCTGGCGCATTGAAATGCCAAGTGACTCCCATACCACTGATGTCCTCTAAGAAATCGGTGTTGATGACGTTCAAAGCCTCCTTGTGCTGTCTGTTCAGTATTTTTGCTGCACCAACGAAATTAGTACCATTGTCAGAGTATACATGTCTAGGTACTCCACGACGTGCACACATTCGTTTGAAGGCCGCCAAAAATGACATAGTGGTCAAATCTGTCACTAATTCTATGTGTATAGCCTTCGTTGCAAAGCAGACGAAGACGGCTATATACCCTTTGATGGTTTTAATACCTCGCCCTTTATTCGCCTTTATATTCACAAAACCAGTAAAGTCCACGCCGGTGTGCGTAAAGGGGCGGGAGGGTGTCACTCTAGGCTCTGGCAGATTACCCATAAGTTGATGTGGAGTTTGAGGACTGTGACGTCTGCATTGAATACATTGGCGAATCCTCTTTTTCACGGCTCTAGTCCCCGAGATAATCCAATAATTATATCGAGTATAGGCTAATGTCAGGTTAGCACCGCCATGTAGGGTAGCTTTATGCGCTTCATCAATGATAAGTTGAGTTAAGTGAGAATCGTTTGGCAGTAGAATGGGATGTTTTCTGTCATATGTCAATTTAGAGTGTTGCAATCTCCCACCAACTCGTAAAATTCCAAATTTATCTAAAAACGGATTTAATGTCAACAGCGTGCTTTTAGAGGAGATAGATTTACCCTTTAGAATACTATTTATAGCTTCGCTAAAGTGTTGGACTTGTACAGCTTTAATTATGCTGTGTAAGGCTGATCTCATTTCACTTGCACTTAAGTGCGCACATGGTTTATTATTGTTACGTCGCGTGTGCTGTATGAATCGTGATATCCAACACATGATCCTCACTCCTCGTGTCAAATTACTACATTTATTTAATAATTCAATTATAATAGACGGCGTAATTAATTGCAGTGTACATACTGATTTAGCATTTTTAACTTCAATATTGGGTGGCTCAATTGGTGGTACTTCAGCACAGATCTCTTTCTCATTCTTCAGCCAGGACGGTCCTTCCCACCACAGTTGGTTATATAATACTTGCGATGGGTGTAATCCCCTGGTAGCGCAATCTGCTGCATTTTCCTCCGATTTGACATGTCGCCAACGAGAAGCAGGTAGAATATTAATTATTTCCCGAACACGATTTGCGACATACGTTTTCCACCTCGACGGATCACCTTGTAGCCATCCCAATACTACCATGGAATCTGTCCATCCACAAACGTCGACTGTCATATTTTCTGGCAACGATACTTTTATCTTGTTTAATAACTTTGTCAATAAAACTGCAGCGCAAAGCTCTAAACGGGGGAGCGTTAAGGGCTTTTTGACTGGTGCAAGTTTTGTTTTTGCAGCCAGTAATCTCAGAAATATTTTACCCTTGTCATCCATTGTCCTAGTATACACCGCACAAGCCATGGCCTTCTCCGAAGCGTCAGAAAATCCATGCAGCTGGATAGATTTTTCTGTATTTCCTATCCATCTAGGTATTTCAAACTTCTCTATCTTCCTTAAATCATTCCGTAATTTACTCCACTCTTGTTTTATGTTCGCGGGAATCTCATCATCCCATGCTATTCCCGTAGACCAAAGTTGCTGAAATAAAATCTTCAATTTGATTGTAATAGGTGCGAGCCAACCAAGTGGATCAAATAACTTAGACATATCGGATAGCATCATCCGCTTGGTGTATTTGTCATTTGTAGTGTAATTTATTTTGTTGTCAAATGTGAATGAATCCGACGTTGGATCCCATTTAAGTCCTAGGGTTTTAGTTGAGTGTGCACATTTGAAATCGATGTTAGTCATACTCAATTGATCTGAATGTAAATGACTAAGTAGCTCAGGCGTGTTACTAGACCATTTACGCAGATTTATTCCTGCTCCTTTTAACATATCAATCAACTCCATTTGCGTTTGTTTTGCAATGTCAATATTATTATTTCCTGCCAATAAATCATCCACGTAAACATTTTTCAGCACAATGTTTGCGGCTAACGGGTATTTGTCTTTCTCGTCTTCAGCTATTTGCTTTAATGTTCTTAAGGCTAAAAAAGGTGCTGCCTTAGTGCCGTATGTTAATGTGCATAGCTGATATTCTTCTAAACATTTGCCATTTTTCCAGACAATTTTTTGGAGATGTTGGTCATTTTCATGAACTGCGATCATTCTGTACATTTTCTCACAGTCAGCAACGTACACATATCTGAAGGTTCGCCAGTTGATCAATAGTCCTTGGATATCATTATGTAATTTCGGGCCACATTCCATCAAATCATTCAAACTATAACCTGACTTTGTTTTGGATGAGGCATTAAAAACCACACGTAATTTCGTTGTCGTGGAGTCTTCTTTGTGTATGTCATGGTGGGGTAAAAAGCAATGAGGTTCCCTTTTCTCCACGCATTTCTTCATGTGTCCTAGGGCTATATACTCGTTGATAAACTTATAGTAGTCTTCGTGCAATTTCACATTCTTTTGTAACCTAGTGTCTAAATGGTTTAACTGAGCAACGGCCTTTGCTTTGGATGATCCGAGATGCTGTTCAAAATTTTCTATCATCGGATAGCGCACTTCATATTTTCCATTTGGTAATCTTCTTGTGGTTGACGTATAGAAATCTTCGCACCACTGCTCTCTATCAGTTAATGCATTCTTCTCCATCACCTCCTCCATCTCCCAAAATCTTGACATATCCTCATTATTGTTCACAACAACATGACAGTTGAAGCTTGTCAGACGTGTATTTCCGGATAAAATCCACCCAATTCTTGTCTGTTGCGCTATAGGTTCTTGGGTTGATCCTCGTAATAATCCACTCATAATTATCTCAGAGTAGACTTTCACGTCGAGTAGAATGTCAATAGGACCTGAAATGTAATATTCGGGATCCGCTAATTGAAGGTTTTGTATATGAGGATAGTTTTTCTTCGTAAATGATGCATTGGGAGATTGTTAATAACTTTTGTCATTATGAGAGCTTCTGTTTCAAATTCGTATTCATCATAGATAGATTTACACTCAAGTACCAACATGCCCTTGCCTTTTTTAGGGGTGACGCCTACACCACAAACCGATGCATTAATGTGTTGACGGCGAAGACCCAATCGTTGCGCTGCATTCTCTGTGATAAGGGTGATCTGTGACCCTTGATCCAAGAGTGCGCGGAAGGTTATGTAGGTACCATCTGAGGCCTTTACCTTAATTTTTACTGTTGTTAATAATATTTCGTCATTCTCATTGTCAACGTGATTTGCATTTTTGTTTACGGGGCGGGATGACGAAACCGAGGTTGATGGCATCAATGTTTCACTAAAAGCGTCATGTAGCAGCGTATTATGCTGTTTATTACAAATTTTGCAGCGTTTGTTGGAATTGCAGATTCCTTTTTCATGTCGATAAAGACAATTTTTGCAAATATCATATTGTGAAATGGAATTTAGTTTGGTTTCCGGTGGCATACTTGCAAACTTGTGGCATTGATACAGCGCGTGATCAATATTGCAGAATGGACATTTGTCACGTTTATAATTGGTATAATATGCCCTGGAAAAATTATGTTTATGAGATGCATTTTGATCTCTTTTGTCACTTTTGTCAGACGGTGTCACGTGTTTTCGGTACTTATGCACCAAGTCTTCTCTTTTGCGAATAGGTTCTAATGCAGTAAACTTGAGTTCTAATGCAGTAAACTTGAGTTCTAAAAATGAGAGGAACTCTTCTATTTTTGCTAACTCACGCGGATTTTTTCTTTGTTCTTGATAATCTTGATAAGTTTCACTGTCAAGTTTCTTCGTTAACAGGTGTACTAACAGTGGACCCCAAGTTGTCATTTCCACTCCTAGATTTTGGATGGCGTGCAAGCATTCTTTGCTTACATCATGCAATTTCTTTATCTCGAATGCTGTTTGTTTTTGAACAGTTGGTTGATTCAGAAAAACTTCGATTTGTTTAGTGAATAGTAGTTGTTTGTTGTTATATCGTTGACATAAAATATCCCATGCGGTATCATAATTATCTGTCGAGATATGGAGATGTTGAATGAGTCTTTCAGCTTCACCTTTCAACTTACTTTTTAAATGTTGCATCTTTTGGGATTTAGTCAGTGTATGATTATGATGAATAGTCTCTTTGTATAGATCTAAGAATGTCGGCCAATCAGTATAATTTCCTGAAAATATAGGGATGTTCATTTTAGGTGTAGAATCTTTAAGGTGCGCAGTAGATGATAATTTCCGATTGAGACTTCTCTTGATCTCTCTGTATTTCATCTCATGCTCGTTGTACTCATCTTCATACGCCAGGTCTGGCTCCTCCAGTAAGTTGTCAATTTTCCAATGCAATTTGTCAATAAATTCCCAACGTGTTTGTAAGCTACGAAGTTCATCTTCTAATTCCCATTTCTCTTCTATTCCCTCTACATCACAGAACTGAACTTGCCTACTAAGGGCTTTAAAATTCGTTCGCTGTTGGCTGATTAGGCTACTCAATTTAGAAGATTCGGGTGCATCTTCATCAGATTCCTTAATTTCGGACGGTTTTGGCATCTTAAATGTCGCCACATTGAGTCTTATTCCCTCGTAGTACTTCAGAGTTTGCTCATACAGATTCCTCACGAAATATTCATGGGACTCGTCTTTAAATGTCAATAACTGATCATGATTAAATTGGAAATCTTCCCACAATTTATCCAATCTCTCTAATTTCTTAATAAGGTATTCAGTAGTCTTCCTACTGGATGGATCCTTTTTAAAGTTAATATTTTCACGTTCAAGACTTTTGATGAGCGCCTGCTGGTTATTAAATAGAGCCTCCATGTTTCGTCAAAAGGTCCAGAGTCTAATATAACGGAACAGTCTTACCTGGATGCAGCTGTCACTTACGTCACCTCTACTTGCGGAAAGTTGCGCCAAGCTGTATTCTGCACAGTACGCTGTTGGCACCAGACGACGTTGTTCCTTGTAGCTAATGATCACTTGTCACTCGTGTAATGCAGGGGCTCGTGTTGAACGTAATGTCACTTTACACAGATTGTCACAAGTTGTCTCAGAAAAGCGGGTTAGTTTCCCACTGGCCACACTATTTGCAACGCAAAAAAAATGATTGTCACTGTCCAATTGTCACGTGGCACGATTGAATGCACTGTAATTCACTGTCACTGATAAAATGACTTTCTGGCTTTTGTATAAAACGCGACGAAAAGTCATATATCCGGCTCGAAGGACCAAACTGTGCGAGCCTGCAATAGCTCACACAAGAGGAATGTCAATAGAATGTCACGGGAAGATTAATTAGAGAGAGTTTGTCAAATAAATTATACGTCAATACAGGTTGAATGCTTTTAATGCACTGTCCAACATGCGCTTGTAAAAATGTACATATTAATTAGGCCGATGTGGCAATAACCCTCGACAGTTAAAAATGCAAACAAACAAAAATATAATGAAAATGGCTTGTACATAGTGTATGAAGAAAACACCGAAATAGATTACAAATAATCCTATAAATAATTCGATGGTAATTGTTCGGATTGACAAAGCACCGCGCCGTGGTGCCGCAGACACGCCGCGACATTTAGCTCACGGAGCGGCCGCGGCCGGCGCACTGCCTGCACGACCCCATGCTAATGTGATGGGAACTCGACCAGCCAACACCGCCGACTCTAACGTTCACACGCCCGCCACTATTGGAAATATCAGCGATACATCATCTGATCCAGCTCATTAATTATTATTATATCATGAATGGCCCGTCCAGGCTTCGATTGAGTGTTAACGCCCAAGTTTCCCCGGGAAACCCCATTTCCCATTATTTTTATTTCATCAAAACGTTTTTCCAACAGTAGGTACTAATGACCGCAGAAAGCACTGTTCATGACCATAAACATAACAATAAATAAATAAATAAATAAATAAATTTTTGTATTGTAACTTTCGTGAGACATACTAAATAAATTATTATGTTTTCGGCTTACTCACGTAATAATTTGAGGAGGAACTCGACTAGTTTCAAGCCATGCTAGAGGCTCATATTCATGAGCAGCATTTCGCGACCCGCGACGCGGCGACTGTCGCGCCGCTACTGTATGCCTCTAGCATGACTTGAAACTAGTCGAGTTCCTCGTCAAATTATTACGTGAGTAAGCCGAAAACATAATAATTGATTTAATAATTTTTGTGCTTTTGTATCGATGCAAGATGTATGTTGTTACAGCTGTGCGTCGTCCTGCTGGTCGCGGCCATCGCGTCGGCTGTCGAGGAGAAGAAGAACGAGAAGCGAGGCTTACTAGGCCTCGGATACGGACTAGGAGGCGGCTTCGGGCACGGGTACTACGGGCACGGCCTCGGCTTGTACTCGCACAGCGCGCCCATCGTCAGCCACAGCGCGCCCATCATCAGTCACGGGTACGGGTTCGGAGGCTACGGAGGCTACGGAGGCTACGGCGGATTAGGCCACGGGTACGGACTGGGGCTGGGGCACGGCGTGATAGCTTCCGCGCCCGTCGTCTCGCACGGGTACTCTGCCCCCCTGCTCGCCGGCCACTACGGGGCGCCACTGCTCGGGCTCGGCCACGGCCACGGCTGGCATTGAGCCCTAGCCTAACATAAGTCTCTGTGAATGTACCTTTAGTGCCAAATTACTAAGTCTGCCTGGTGGTTGAATTGACACAAAATTATTACTTACCAATAAATGTTTCTCGTGTGATGTAGTGGTTTCATTGCAAGGGTTGAACTGTTAACTAATAATATCTATTTTTAAGTACAATTTGTTGCGAACTTTACGATGAATACAAAGAGAGCAGCGTTAACAGAATAGAATGCAATTATCTGACGAGTGCTAGCGCAGTACCGGCGATATTTCTTGGAAACTATTTATTTGTTTTAATATGATTTTATATCAACTTCAACGCCCTAGATCTAGTGATATGTCGTAACTAATAACATAGTGCTGTGTAATAACTAAGTACATAAGAGACACATACACATAGTAAGGTGAGGAGCTTAGGGCAGCACTTCCGTCGCTGATGTGATCACTGGCCCGATGTCCTCAATCCCGCATTACTAGCAAATTATGTGTTACCCTCAGTAGCAAATTAATTATTCATTAATTCGCCGGTAGATGGCGTGTCGCAACCGGAAGCAGCCAGCGACGCCGCGACGACGCTCGGAAGTTTGCGAAACAAGTCGCCGCGCGTTCATTGAGCGTAGTAGTACTAGTACTAGCTGCTAGGGATATTAGGTACACTAGGATCTGAGACCGACTGTGAACGAATTTTTAATATTAACTGGTTTACTTTAGCCAAGCTGTATAGATTTTCACAAGTTGTAGGTAATTGAAATATGATTATTAAACTTGGTGCTGTGTCGTAACTACTAGTAGGTATATGTATTAGAGTGCAGTACGTAGCAGTGTGTAAGTGTAACGAATGCTAGTATATCGGCGATATACTTCCTAGTTCCCACCGCAGTGGCTGGACTGGTTCTGTGTGACCCGGATAGTTCCCCGCGAGGGCGCGGTCCGGTCGCTAGCTGCAAAGTATCACGTTATGGCGGCCACCGGCCACACGTGTTTCATAATTCACCTACTCGGACTCGAATAAGCTGTCGCTGTAACTCAGTGATGAACTGCTCTTAAGTTCATAGGTTCGATTCCTGGTGTAAAATTTATTCAGATTTGAATCAAGCTTTCATAGACCATAATGTAGTTTTATTACAAGAACGACTTAGAATAAAAACAGTACTTATTGTATTCAGGCCATACTTAGTAGATTAAGCCATGTTATCTCTCCTAGAGACATTGTTGGTTGGCTAATCACGAAGGAAGTGTAACAACGTCTTCGTTGTCAAAAGAAAATTCCTGTAATTTGACATTATACAACATCACTTATTTGAAGCTCTACATCACACATACTCTCATACGATACTGGTTTCTAGTTACAGTCATATAAATCATGAGACACACTCGACAGTAGTCAGCAGGATCGTCGGGAATGGGCACACTGTTGCAACAACTTGCTCCATTTCACTTATACATGGTTGCAACATGTGCACATGCAGTATGTGATGGTGTGCGTCACATCAAATATATCACATGTTTAAAGCATCACCAGGTGCAGCAGTTATTGAAAAATTTGCTGTGTACGAGTATCTCCCTACAGGCCTGTTGAATATTAAAACTCTGGAAGGCTAAAATAGAGAGTAACAGGCCTAAACTTATGATTTTTAAGGCAAAACATAATAACAGGTCACAACGCAAACCTGTGGATTGATCCAATGTCTGACAGACAACAGAACTAATGTCCAAAACTAATCTTTGTTTGATCTAATTTCGTCCGTAACTAGTCAAAATCGTTTTGTTAAGCGCTACACTAGACCCTGTTGCTAGGATGGGTATTAGTAGGTAATGTGGTTAGGTATGGACATCAGCAGGGCCGCCTTAGACAACGCTGGGGCCCTTGCGCACACAACAATTCGTCCGCATTTGGAATGTTTCTCTTTTTGTAACGTCGCATCACACTAGAATTTTCTCCTGTATCATGGGTGCATTTACAAACATACAAGTTTACATACACATGACACCCAGTCCCGGAACAACAATTTGTAGATCACACAAAGATTTGGTCCGTGCAGGAATCGAACCCGCTACATGTTCCAGGCCAGCCGGTTGCCGCGCAACTTGTAGCGAGTGTGTGTCCATTATAGAAATTGTCAGTCCTTTGGGGCCCCCAGAGGATGGGGACCCTGGGCACGGGCCCCGATTACCCTTATAGTAAACACGGCACTGTACATCAGTACATAATATTCTAAGTAAAAGTGTAAGGTTACGCTGGCATTAACATGGGGGGGGGGGAGACTGAAGGGCCATCGCCGATACGTCTTGAATTAGTTCAATGTTCTTTGACATTATTTATGATCATTTACGAAATATATCAACAACATCGTTAATTATTTACTCATATTTTCAATGTCAAGTCATAATTAAAAGTTGATATGAAACTGAATGAATTAAGGTAGGGAGGTAGGTACTCAACCCGTGGCACACACTTTAATACCTACATACTTTAATACTTTATTGTAATGGGTAGTTCTGCATGACATAACATCACGCCTCTTATTCCCGAAGGGATAGGCAGAGGTGCACATTACAACTCTTAATGCCACAGTACAATGTAACACCCACATTTTACTACTTTATGTTATGAGTCCTATGTTATAGGGGGTGAGCCTATTGCCATATACCGGGCACAAGTCCAAACTCCCTGCTATCGCTGAGATTTTATATAGTTATGAGATTACATAAAAACCCAGTAATACTTTGCCTGACCCAGAAATCGAACCCGAGATCCCTTGCCCGGCAGTCGCACTTGCGACCTCTCGGCCAAAGTAGCAGTTTACGACTCCACGAGCAGTATCAGCGATGGGTAATTCTAGTAACTAGATAATACGTTTAGATACAATTCCAACAGTCCTGGCCTGGTCCAGGCGCCTGTTCATTTCCAAATACTTGATATGGTTTGACACAGCCATGCATATCTATGCTCGTATGATATCAAAACACTGCTTACGTACGTTGACCGACTCATTACTCACAGGACTTTCTAACAGAGGATTTAGTCATTTGATTTCTTGGTTTCATAATAAGTTAAATAGTTAAAACAGTGATTAGGATAGCTGAAATCTATACCCGTATCTGTATCGTACTTCGACATAAATAAATTTCATCTCTCGTTGCCTGACATTCTTGCAGCTCTGTGTACGTCTTATATAACTTATCTGTCGAAACTTATATAACATATAATATTTAATGTGTACTTTTTTTTTTAAGGGGGGAAAATCATCGAATGTTTGCTCCCGGCTGGGTGAGGCGGAAGGGAGTGCCAGACTCTTACTGACTAAAAACCACCCCGTTCCTTCTCCTGCACGTCGAGCCGGAGCCCCGGTTACCCGTTAGGTTCTCCGCGACATTTACTAGGACAACGAATACGGTTCTCTAAAATGCCGTAATTTTTCGCCTAGATTTATTTTGATATTAAAAAGCAGTTGTGTGTTTCGCTCTCATATTTAATTCAGGCACTTATAAATACTTTCATTATATTCTTTATAATTCAGTTTAAGTATGTATATCTATTGGTGCTTAATCAAAGATAAATTTCTATAAGAACTATGCGTCATATGGATATTAAATATTTATTATTTTTTGTCGGGATAGACACTTGTACAAAATAAGTATTGTGCCCAGTGCATATTTGTATAATATTACGTATGGCCACTATCTACATCTACAACTTTACCTTTTTGTGAGATCCATTTGATTGAATAACCTTAAACATAAAATGTAAGTTTATAAGATAACGGTGAGCACTTTGAATGGCTTTTTTGACACAGTTGTACGAGGAAATCGAACCCGTGCGAGGCAGGCAGCGCGACACGTGCGCGGCATTGTTCACCTCATAATACTTATGTAACTAATGATTTGTTGAATTATTACACTTAAGCAACTGATTCTTCCAACTCATAAATTAGTTTTGACCGTTTATCTAGCTTTCTTTGCAACAACCATCAAGAGACCGTTTTTCCTTACAGATTACAGATCATAACAACTTTATTACTGCATCCCGTGGGGACTTTACGCTATGACAAAGAAGTAATTGGTATCATATCCGATGCAATGCATTAATGGCCAAACATGGGTTCGCGAGCGTTGCCGCAGCCGCAGGCACGCCACGGTCGCGCGCATACTAATACGCACTGCGGAATAATCGGCTCATCAGCTATTCATAACTATGTTTATTGGAATGAACTAATGATATATGTTTTGGTTAAATTATAACTGTTACGTAAGAATACCTTTGGAGACGTTTCATCAGGTCTGAGGGCAGTTTACGCAACATTCAAATTAATCAAGTATTGGTATATATGAGCCGGGCCCGCATGGTGGGCGACAAACCTCTGGTGCCACCGACATCACACGCACTCACCATGAAACTGTTTGTGAGTAATGCTTTTGTTCCCTTGTTCCGTGTCTGTAGCGGCAGTAACGTAGTACTTGTGTTCCGGTGCCAAGAAGTGACGGGAATTACTCAGTATCAATAGAGTAACCTCAACTCGAAGTGTTTGTGTCGCGTCTGCGTACTTGTTCTGTGATCAGTTAGCCAGGCAGTGTAGCAGCCGGACAACAAGTTACTGTGCAGCGCTGCAACATGACTGCAGTCTGAACAATCACACATTACATAAAACTTGTTGCTCCTCAATCTGGTCTGCTCTCAACTCTCAGTGTTGAGCATGTTCTATTTACGGAGATTAGTTAATAGAATAATTGCATTACACAGTTAATCCGATTGCTAAATATAATGTGAATATTATTTTGATTTATTTGTGAAACAAGATTGATATAAATCCGTTATTGCCAAATCACTTAATTTATGAGTAGACATGGCATCTTTATGTGTTAGTTGGGGGTCACCTTGCCCCTGCGCTAGCTGTGTGACTATATTATCATGTATAACGAGTTGCTTAGCCTCCACCAGTCACACGGAATACATCAGCTGATTGCTAATGATTGCAGCTGATAATGAATTATAATTATTATGTAGTGATTACATGATGTTGACACGAGATGTTTGTATTGTTTATCAGGTGTGCACGTTGCTGCTGATAGCGAGCTCGTCTGCTTCGCGGGAGAAGCGCGGCATCTTCGGTGAGCCAGGCGGTCTGCTGGACGGGCTCAGTGGCCTGCTGTCAAAGGGCTCCCATTCTGGATCGAGTCACTCGCACAGCTCCCACAGAGCCCCACATTACTCGCACCACTCGCACGGGCCGCCCGCACACTCGCACCCGGTCGTGCTGCACGCCGCCCCCGTACACGCCGCACCGGTGCACATAGAGCCCCTGCACACCGAACACGTGCACCACTCGGCCCCGCTGCTGAGCTCCCACTCCCTGCACTCCGCCCCAATCCTAGAGTCACCTCCGTTGCCTTCTGCTCCACTGTATTCCTACGCTGAGCCGCTGCACTCCCACACTAGCCTACATTCAGCTCCACTGTCTAGCTCCTACGACCACTCCCCATCGCTGCACTCCGCGCCCATAATTGAAGCTGAACCTATACATCTAGAGCATGCAGCTCCCATACATTCTGCACCCCTCAGTGTGAGCCACTCCGCTCCTCTCAGTTTAAGCCACTCTGCACCACTAAGCTTAAGCCACTCTGCACCACTAAGCTTAAGCCACTCTGCACCACTAAGCTTAAGCCACTCTGCTCCACTCAGTTCAAGTTATTCTGCACCTCTCAGCCTAAGTCACTCGGCTCCCCTTAGCCTTAGCCACTCTGCTCCCCTTAGTTCAAGTTATTCCGCACCTCTCAGTCTAAGCCACTCTGCCCCACTCAGTTCAAGTTACTCTGCTCCCCTTAGCTTGAGTCACTCTGCTCCACTTAGTTCCAGCTACTCTGCTCCCATCAGTGTGAGCCACTCCACCCCCCTCAGACTAAGCCACTCGTCGCCCATTGGCTTATGTGGCTCAGGATGTAACTCTGGTTCTCACTACGCTAGTCACGCAACCCCCATACGTATCAGTCACATCGCTCCCTCTCACTCCTTGCACTCGGCCCCGCACTACTCCAGCCACTCATCGCTACACAACCACCACGGTTACCCCAGCCACCATGACCACCATGACCACCACGACCACCACGACCACCACGGCCACCACGCGTCGGCAGCACCTGTCATCATCAAAGTGATCAAAGCACCTCCCCGGTACGCCTCCGGCTGGTGGTAAACAACTCCTGCTGACACTAAAATAATGACACAATAAAATAATGCGGACCGCCTCTATGTGTATTATTTCTAGACTACCTGGGTTATACCTCACCTAATGACACTAATACCACAATATACTGTGTACTAATGTAAAACCACTTTTCATCAAGGGTGTTATCAATTCCGTGTATTAGGGTGTAGGTCTATTGTAATACACCGGGTGGAATTCCAGACTCTGAGTATTTGATGACCTGAAAATTTTCCGACATAAATCGACTCGCCATACAGTTAAATCCACGGTTTACACGCGAACGAGTATACGAGTATAGCGCTGCTACGTGCTACGGACTACGCGCTACGAGCGACGGATGTAGCAATTTGCCGCTAGTTAAGTGTTAAATTAGGGCTGGCTGTGCATGTAGGGTTAAAAACTTGGGTTTGATTTCTAATTACTTTTGGACAGTGCGAGCTATATTAGTATAATCTCGCCTTGACATCGTCTAACACGAGAATATTTTTGTGGGTTTATTATTTAATTTGATTGTGTTTCTACAGGACGGATGTCCTGATAATTATCTATGCATCTTATAATAATAATACTATGATATGAATATTAATCAGTTTATTATAAAACCAAAATCATTAATATATTTACAATATCTAGCATATTGTAAGTGATATGACCTCGCAATCGAGATTCATTAAGGTAAAATAGAATAATCTAGACACCAATGAATCATATACTTAACAAACACAAACATTTGTTTCTCATTAAAAATATCTATTTTACATGAATAACTCGACAACTTAGAAATGATATACTATGTCCCTGTACATTGAAGGCATTTCTTTGCATTTTAGGCAAAGGAAATAGATGAAATACATAACTTACGTATATTGGTAATGAGTATTTATTGCATTTACTATTGGTAAGATAATCATGTAGTACATACACTTGTCAAATATAATAGTGCCGCTGTTGCACTACTAGATGTCGCTAAGAGTCCTCTCTCCACCGACTGATGACGCCACAGAACATCTCCTTTATATGTTCTGTGGATGACGTTGTACTGTTCGTTTTTATGTTTTGAAAAATATTCACTTTTTACCACTACTTACTTCTACAAAAAACAGATATTACGTGTATATTAAATTATTATGAAGACGAAGCTTACTGTGCAACTGATTTGGGAGTAGTGTTGGATGTGTAACAAAAGATCTGCCTCTTATTATATTACACTGATACATAAATACAATGAGTTGAAACTGAGGACAAAATTTCCTTCACCCCTTTCGAATATAATGTTAAAAATTACCTATATTAAGTTGAAGTCTACGGGGAAATATCGCATTCTCAACAGATATATTTACATTACTCATTATCTAGAATTATACATCACTACTCTTAATATGTATATATTATCATAAATGTATTCGTTTATCTTAATAGGTATATTTTATATATTTTGGGCGGCCGTGAATTCAAAATTACTGCCCAAATTCTTTTGTCTTTTGCCTCATTGAAAGGTAATGATGATAATGTACTCATTTACAGAAGAGTGCGATTAAGAGGATTTGTCTATAAGAATCACATCGAATCTAAACGTCATCGCACACCTAACTAGCACACTCCGGCACGTCTCCAAACCAGCAATACCATTGTCATTGTCATTAACATTAACTTTAAATCGTAGGTAGGTCGTATGACATATTTCATAACGTCAATATAAAACAGGTCGCTTTCAACCTTTTTGTATTGTTTCCAAAGCATGAAACGCCGTGCTGGAGCCGTGCTTGTCAAGTGTGTGATGACATTTAATGTCCTTATATCATATTACCTCAAATCACAAGTAACGTAATGTTCGGTTACAGAGTTTGACTACTTATGTAGTCTAATGTACGTATTTATATTGCAGACAAACCTTGAGTCGTTTCGTTTAGGGAAAACCGACATGTCCTTCTGCGGAGATATTGTACATACGTCCGAATTATTGTGTAGAATACGTGTCAAGAGAAACATCTCGTCACATTCACACGCAGCGAGTGAAGTCGTACGCTAAGCAGGCGCGGGTTACTTCACACCTAAATTGTCTTACTGCCCAAATAACCCTACAACACACACCGTCGTCGCACTTTGCATACAGTTTCGTCTCCCGCCATATACGCCAGCTACTCGTTTTGTTACAACTTGCCAATATTCCATATCAGCTCATAGTAATGGTTCTGTATGTTACAATATTGTGTATATTGTAACATACAGGGAGTGGTTGCAAACTTACCTCGCAGTATTTGAGACCTCATCTACAGTGAGGTAGTTTCGTAAACTTTTAACTAATCTGTTAAGTGGCAGTCTATTTACAAAATAAGATTACTCTCAGTGTTCCAATTTCCATTTAATTAACTACACAAATTTATGAACGCATGTATATAATACGATTTTACGATATATTTAATATTATGAATACTAAGCGCATAATCAAATCTAGTGGGATTTTCCCATTATAACTTGATACGTATAATAATATTATAAATTCTTACAATATACGAGACTGTGCGTGTATGTATGAGAATATCATAATTATTTGCATCAAATTCGGCTACATTTTGTAAATATAAGGCCATTGATTGAAAATAATCCTAGTTTATTGAGATCGTGTCGAACCTGTTACAGCACTAACATCGAACCTGTGAACAGGAAGCGACTGCCACCGAGCGTCCGCCGCACTCGCCTTGATGTTTATTGAGATGCGATCATACAACGCCCGAGTTACCAATAGTTGGCCAGACCGGCCGACAGCTGTAATAATATACTACTGCACAGAGCTCCGGTACTCATAAATTCATAATTCATAATTCTCGACTAGATCAATAATTTTATTGAGATGTATGAATAAATAAAACAGTTAGTCATTATGTTCAGCTTGCCACATCTTGGCATTGACCACAGATCTAAAACATAATGAATGCGTTGGAGAAACAAATGACTACTGAGGCTATTCACTCAATAAAGGCTGTGTTTAGAATTCCTTCCACATTGTCCTCACTATCTACGATAAAAGTTAAATCGAATATTTGTTTTTTAATTCTATGGTCGTACATATACATTATTCTTTAGTCGTAAATGAAAAGTTTCTTTTGATACATAGAACAAACTTGAAACCTCGGCTCCATCTCTGTGTTAATGGATCTTTACATGGCTGCCGCCCAAAAAACATGTAATTTAATTAACAACTCTTATATTATAAATTGAATTGAATTATATTTGTAAATGGCCGCAGACTCACTCTCTAATACATCAACATAGTTGGTGTAATTATCGGTGTTACATTCTACGTTCACCCCTGTGTAAGGGAATTAAAACAAAGTTATCAATGTTGTACCTAACTATCACCTAGATCTATGTTTAGAGCTAAGACATGTCAGTCTCAAATTATACTCGAGCTAGATCTATTAAAAATGCTAATTTTCGATTCACTATTTTGGGAAGATCGTTAAAATTTCAATAGAATGCAAATTATTTGTTATTGTGGCCGACAACTAGTTTTGTGGTAGATTCTATTTGGATGTATTTTATTATTATTGTATTTAGTTAAACACTTAGTCGCCTGACGACCGAGGTGGCCACATAATGACCACAATTTGCACTTAATAACATTTGCAGGCCATTCATTAACGCTAACGCAATAAAGTGGCACTAGTGCGCCCGCGCCGACAGTGCGAGTCCTCTGTAACTGAACTCTGAAATGCGTAGAGATTAATGTAGATTACATAAAGTTACTCGCATTGTAAAATTCTATGCAGTTAAGGGGTACTATAGATTCTGATGTATCAATAGCAAGTACATCTCCTGGTCCTTACTGCAATCACTGCCCACGCGACGCACGCCATGCATGCTCAGCAGAGGCGCGGTGGTGACGGCCGGAGATGCGCCGGCGACGGCTGACCGCAGACCACCAGTTGGCCTTACGCTTACTTATTAGTATATAATTTATGATTAATGCGATCTGCTATACCTTCATATTGATTCCGGATACTAAGTTTTTGCCAAATTAAATAACCTTGCATACAAATGTCGATATTAAGATCATCCATAAAAAATGTATAATTCACTAGAATATTATCCAAATTATTAGACAAAAACACCTACTTGATGTTTAATTATATATAAAAATACATCTTTGCACTTTGTAATCATTTCCTATGTCGTTGTATTTTATTTAAATCATCCGCCTTCGCCCGTACCGCGCTGAATATAGTTTTACTTTGTCAACTAATATTATTACCAACGTTTAAAAAAACACATGACGTAGTTTTGAATCTAGATAATGTTAGTTTTTTTGCTGAATATTTTTAGAAAAAATATTAAAACTAACTTGAGGAAAAAATTTGATTGTATTATATTGATATTATTATGTTATTGTTAGACACAACACATCGATTAGATTAATGAAAATGAATTCAAAACTAAAGCATAGAGACGTGCATATAATTTATTACAATGCAGTAGGTATTTTATTACAGTAATATATCAAGATACGCTATATTCTGTCACTTATGATTAGTTTGGCAATAACTCATCGTCTGGTCTCTGCGGGTCTTACTAAACAAAGAGTAATATATCGGCAGCTAGTCGCTGTTTTAATCCTTTGATTTCTTAGGTCTTTTATTATTGGAAACATGGAAGGGGTGCTTCTTTGATAATGGTGGTGATGGTGACCACCTGGGTGGTTACAGTGAAGTACGAATACTAGGCTCTCCATAAGATAACTTGTAAAATCTTCAATTATACATATATTCTTACATGTCTCTTAAATGGACATAACAAGAGATTTCTTTCAGAGTCCACTTTTATTGTTACACACAGTGTGTAATGCAACTGACCGCACACATTGTGTTACTCTTGAAAGGTAAAAAGAAGACAATAAGTAAGTAATCGTAATAATCTTAATCTGTACCACATACAAACATCAAGGTCCATTCGATGGATGAGTAAACAAATAATTGAGATGTGGTTCGGAACCGTCCGACCTTGAAGTAAGCGACGAATGCTCGATGTTCAAGGGAAACACACAAGTAGGTCGACTGAGGTGAGGGAGTCGTACCTTCAGACGACAGCAGTACGTGGACATTGTTCCCATGTGGCCAGCAACGTAACTGTGCTACAGTATACTATGCTGATGGCTTTAAAATGACTTCAGTTGTTGCACAAACCACGTTTAATAAATAATTCCTGCATAAAAACACTTTAAAAAAAACTGACTTCAACCTCATTTTTTTAAATAAATTCATTAATATACTAAAACCTTCTCCTAAGCGTAACAAACACTTTACTGGAAACCGCATCAAAATCGCTACAGCCGATCGCGAGATAATCGTGCACAAACATACACACATACAGGTCATACTGAGAACCTCCAATTTTCTGTTTGAAGTCGGTAAAAAGTCAAGAAATTCGCACAGAGACGGTTCGTGATTCTGTGTGATTCTGTGTGATTTGTGTCCTGTAGGTCTGAGTAATGTTACCATGTCTAAGAGTCTACACCAATCAATAAAATGACTCGTCTTCACTTACAGTCGTTGAAGTGAAACATCTAAATATATGCTATTTGGTTGCTCAATGTGTAATACAGTACTTTGTGTACATACATCGATCGTAGTACATGGTACATGAAGTTGTTGTTATTTACTATTTAGTTTAGTGCAGTAGTTCTACGCGAGTCAGTGACCCAGTGGGAGGAGCTGCTCGCCTTCAACTAACGATGAGTAGGCAGCACATCGCACAGCAAGCCTCGACGTACATATCCTACCGGGGTACTATACATTGCTGCTTAGCTAAAGCATAATACACTACACGTCCATACAAAACCAGCAATAGGCCTTTAAGTGAACTAAAATTGGAATTGAATAATTTTGCAAAATCAGCAGGTCTTATTAAATTATATAGTTTGGTTAGATTCAAAATACGGATATATTTGGAACTGGTTCTACAAGTGTTTGGAACAATGTCTGTTAGTCTGGGAGTGATTATATCCATAATGAGATGGGTGTGCGTCTAATATAAAAGGACGAAGATGCATCAGTTGCTGCATACTGAGTACAGTGTTGCAACACTACGACATGAAGCTCCTCGTAAGTCAAAATATTTTATTGATTTTTAATTTTGATACTAATTGTAATAAGCAGCGAGTCTGTTTGTAATTGAGAGCCAAGATTTCTATATAATCTCATTGCATGCTATCCCTTATTGTGTTATGTAATAAATTGTGCAATTACACTTCAAATATTCAAAGTCAAAATCATTTATTTTAATTAAAACAGGAAGGCACTTTTGACCGTCAACAAAAAATTTAGAAGTGCAGTTATTTGCTCATTCCAAGGTATGGCTCATACCTATGGAGAAGAACGAGCAAGAAACTCCATAGGTAACAAACAATAAAAATTAAATAAATAAAAATAACCGCTAAACCGATTTTGTGGAAATAAGTTGTAAACTCATAATCAATCTCTTACTCTTACTCTTTCTCAATTTACAATTTTATTTATTTTATCTAATTACTTCTTGTTGAAACGGCAACTCTTTATTGGATCACAGCCTTTTTGAAAGTGCACCTGTAATTAAGATAAATCGGAAAGTTACTTCAATGATGTAAGTAATTTTCATTCCTATGATTATTTCCCGGCACCTGAAGATCTGATGGCACTGTGTACATTGTCAGTCGGTGACAATATCTTACATTGCAAATTGCAATTGTATCCAGAGGCAACAATTTGACGAAAATTTATTAAATTATTTCTTAACGCATGTTCTCATTTCGCTGATTCACTCCTATTTCACGATGCACTAGAGCGCATGCACACGTTTCTTAATTGTCGTAAATTTTAGAGTTATTGTATCATATTGGGACACCGCGGTAGTTGCTGTTAATTAAATGTATTAAATGTGTTGCGACATCCCACACACACACACATGTTCTAACATGTAGTGCATCTTGCAACCTGCGCCTGCGCCGTGCACTTATTGTAACAGTTATCTTCAATCTAAAGTGTTAGCAGTAAAACCTTCTCGTCTCATATAAATTATGAAATATACCTCAAATGTTTTTTATTTGATACTAAAACAGAGTTTATTTTACATAAATTCAGTTCAAAATTATGATTGCGTTAACAAACATAATGTAATAAGGTTATATTAACAGTCGTTGCCCTCGCAGGCAGTGTGCATTGTGTAGAGGTACAATAATGACAATTGTCGGACGTTCATGAGCAATTTGTTTAAGATGGGCGAAATAAAAAGAAAATTGTCGTCGTGTGTGTCCCGCGATACTGTAGAGATGTAATGTAGTGCAGTACGGACAGCTGCGCATGCGCTGGTGGTTGTGTAAGCCTCTTTGAGATAATTCGCGAATAACATCGACATGTCGCAACTTACAGTACACGTCACTAGCACTCCTCCGGGTGTGAGCTAAGCTAGGCCAGACATGTACGTAATGTTATTTTATATTAGTCATGTCGCATATTATATAGTTATACGCTACAATTAAAAACATTGCACACTTTGTCTTAGCTAAATAACAAGCCTTATGGTCGACGATCTTTCCCCATTCTCATGTGTGCACATTAGAGAAACGTGTTACTTTAAAATGAAAGGAATTGTCATTGCTTAAATATTGTTGTATTTGATTATTTCTTTATGTAAATCATATTAAAATGTCTCCAACATCTCTACGGTTCATTACCATACCACATCATTGAACAAACAGTTTAAGAGACGCGTTGATGTCTTTTGTATGGGACATAATTTTAAAGTACCATTATTTCCCTTTTTGTTCATTCATATTTTAGTAATATAGCAATAGAAATCAGTCGTTAACAGTTCATGATATTTGTACCTAGATATAATTATATTTATGCTTACAGGTAACGGTGGTCAGTTTGTTAGTGGCGCTGGCAGTAGTTTCTGCCGGGCACAATAAAAGGGGGTGGGGTTCCCATGTAGTGGCGTACGGGGGCGGTGGGGGTGGAGGCTGGGGCGGCTCGGGCGGCTCGGGCTGGGGTGGACGGCGGTCTGGATGGAACGGTGGTGGTGGCGGGTGGAGTAATGGCTACGGATGGAACTCTGGTGGCTCCGGATGGCGAGGCAAGTCTGGATGGAGCGGCGGTTCTGGATGGCAAGGGGGATCTGGATGGAATGGCGGTTCCGGGTGGCAAGGACGATCTGGATGGGGTGGTGGTTCTGGATGGCAAGGAAGTTCCGGGTGGAGCGGCGGTTCCGGCTGGGGAGGCTCCGGCTGGAAGGGAAAATCTGGATGGGGAGGATGGTAATAAAGAACACAAAGCAAATTAAGCAAACCAGAGCACAGAGTCTACTTTAGCGTCATAAGATTACGTGATCCTCTTCAATCGAATTTATACATCATGTGAAATAAATTGTTTTTAAAAACTAAACGATCTTCTTCAATTATCCCTACCCTGTCACTCGTGTGGTACTAGACAGTACAGCGGTCTGCAATCATAAATAGTTAACTAATCTCTTTATAATTGAAATAACATATATTCAAGACAGTAATTGCTTCAATTAATTAATAGACATTCACTGTCAACAACAAGTAACTCAGTGACAAATATAATATATGTCTCCCATGTATGTGAGTTCGTTCACTTTCGATCGACTAACAGTTGCACAACTATTGCTGATCTCACACAAACGCGCCATTTGTGTGTCCAATTACAAAAACCAATCAACTGATAACATATATATGATGAAAGTGCCTCAGCTTTAGGTAATCGCTCTAGATCAGTGATCAGTCTGTCTGTTCCTGAGTCTGACGCATTGAGATAAATAACAATATTTTGAGAATACAATCATATAAACTCTTTGCATAGGTGCATTGTCATGGGCATACTAGAAGTTTAAGAATTGACAATGACAAATATATTACATTATATCATAGACTAAATAACATGCAATGCGTTAAATAAGACAGCAGTAAAATTGAATGTTGACATTTATATCAAAGATCTGCGACAGATTTACATAACAAGTATTCCGACGTTGAATGTAAACATTGTGTCGTGTAGCGGCCAGCTGAAGTGATGGTAGCGGCCAACCACTGAATGCCTTGTAATACAAGTACATCCTCATAATAAAATTATCAATTTAGGTGGATACAAGCATTTCATAATATCTCGTACTTCCTATACTTCTATAAAGGTTCGATTCGGGAGAGAAATTGAACACGTCCAGTTAGCAACGAATATGATTTATTACTCCCCCATAATTGATACTTACATTATTTAATATACTCTTAGAATCTAGGAATAGCATGACATCATTTCATAGGTTCCACTATACGCCCAACAAAAACAGAAAAAAAAAATTACGTTAAGTATGTTTTTTTTTTATACATAACTATGTAGTATACAATATTTAATATAAATCTATTATCATTTAATATATAGTTTTGTCCTGTTTTTATGTATAATTTCGGCTTTATTATTTCGTAAAACTTTAACATTTGGATCAAGATCTTCTAAAACTTTGAAAGGGCCATGGTATACATTATCAAATTTATTTCCTGTTTCATTCTTAATTAATAATAAGTCACCTTTGTTATACATCACTGGTTTTAAATACTCATCAAATTTACATTTTCTTTTTAATTTACTTTTGATTAAATTTTGTCGTGCTTCACATTGCGCTTTTTGTAATTTAAATTTTAATTCTAAAGGGTAACTATCTATGTTATATAAAGGATCAACAGTACAATTTTGAAAATTACTAGGTATATTACATGACTTTCCGAATACTAGCTCGTAGGGAGTATACTTTGTTTCCGAGTGTACAGAGGTATTGTACGAGAAGCACCAATAAGGGAGCCATTCACTCCAATATCTACTGTTGTTGTCTGTCTGAATTCTCAAATAAGCGTTAAGTGACTTATGCGAGTTCTCAAGTGAACCTATCGATTCATGATGGTAAGCACTAGCAAATGTTTGTTTAATATTTAGCAACTTACATACCTCAGTCATAGTACTAGAGATGAACTCGGTTCCCCTGTCAGTCGCGATCTCACGAGGGATGCCATACCTGAGTATAAAGTTGTCTACAAATGCTCGTGCTACACTTACGCTATCCTTTCTTACTAATGGATATGCTTCTACATACTTACTTAACTCACATTGCAATGTGAGGATATATGAGTAACTATGATAATCCTTATCTAAGGGCCCAACTATATCTAAATATATTTTATCAAATGCTGACTGCGCAGTCGTGGTTATTACCATTGGTTGTTTTGTATGCAACGAATGCTTTTGTTTTTGACATTTGTCACATTTTTTCACAAATCCTATAATGTCTTCTACCATGTTTGGCCAAAAGTAATAACGCTTTATATTATTTTTCATACGTTTAATACCTGCATGCCCGCTAGTGGGAAGCAAGTGAAAATCATTTAATATTACCCGTTTATCATCGTCATTTGTTATTCTTATTAAATTCTTCAATATTAAAATTCGTGGACCGGTCCAATCATAATTCCTAATATATTTGGTTAACCATTTTATATATTTCTCATTCATCTCATTTTTAATGATATAAACTTCATCAATTGATATTTTTTTACAGATAGATTCCAAATCTCTCACGAAAGCGTCTCGCGCTGAGCATGATCGAGAAATTGGGTCTAAATAAATTGTCAATTTAGATGGTACATAAATAAAGTCATTTACTTTAATATATTTACTGTTATGTTTTAGTATACACCGAGAAAATATTAATTCAGTGCAATTATTCGGCTTTTTAAGAATTTCAACGATTTTCGGTTGATCAGACCGACCATCTGTTTTGTTCTTATCGACCGAAGAATTGTCATCTAATGTTTTTTTGCCATACTTCGTGTCATGACATTTAAGACATTCTGATTCATATTTTTTAATTCATCGGATGTAATCACGATGCGAGATAACGCGTCTGCAGCCACGTTATTCACCCTTAACATATTCAACTTCGTAGTCGTACTCATCTAAGGTTAATCGAAACTTTATTAGTCTACTGGACGGGTTATTGAAACCAAATAAATAAAGTAAAGGTTTATGGTCTGTTTTGATCTTAAACTTTTTACCAAATAAATACGGCCTAAAATATTTAACGGACCAAACAATAGCAAGGAGTTCCTTTTCTATTGTTGGATAGTTTAACTCGGATTTATTGAGCGGCCGGCTTGCATAAGCAATCGGCATATCATTTTTATTACATAACACGGACCCTACAGCTACACCAGAAGCATCCGTGTGCAATATGAATTCATTATCGTTCTCAAAATTTGGATATTGTAAAATGGGTGGATTGGCTAAACATTGCTTTAACAGATTAAATGAACGCTCACATTCTGTATTCCAAATAAAATGAGTACCTTTCCTGCATAGTCTATTCAAAGGTATTGTTATATCAGCAAAGTGTGGAATAAATTTGCGATAGTAATTCGCGAAAGCAACGAAACGTCTCACTTCGTCACTATTTTTGGCGTGGGGTAATTTTGTATTACTCGTGTTTTTGTAGGGTCAGGCGAAACTCCATTAGCAGATACAATGTGGCCTAGATACAGTAATTCTTTCTTCAAAAACTGACATTTTTCAGGGTTAATTTTTAGATTTACCCTTCTAAGCCGTTCAAAAATATCAATTAAATTCTTATTATGCGAATGTAAGTTGCGTCCTATACAAATAAGATCATCCAAATAGACCAGACATTTTTCATGATTTAAACCAGACATTGCTACCGTCATTAACCGACTAAAAGCACTTGGGCTGATTTTCAAGCCCATTGGGAGTCGCTTCATTTGATATTGTTTGCTTGTAGTAAATGCAGTGTATTTCCTACTTTCTGGACATAATTCTAACTGATAATAACTTTGGCTAAGGTCTAAGTGGCTGAAATAAATTGCTCCTGATAAAGAATCCAGTATATCTGAAATATTTGGTAAAGGGAACTTATCGTCTTTAAGATTATTATTTAATTTCCGATAATCAATAACAATTCGCCATTTTTTATTACCGCTATTGTCACATTTTTTTGGCACTAAAGAACAGGGCTAGACCATTCACTCGTACTTTCCTCGATAATGTCATTACGTAACATATCTTGGATTTGTTTATCAATCTCAGTTTTTTGACTTTTAGGGAGCCTATAGGACTTGGTGTACACTGGGTTAGTATTTTCTTTCAAATGAATTGACTTTTATATAAATTGGTAACGCCTAATTTGTCGCCTGGTAAAAAAAATACATCTGAGTACTTTGCACAAATGTTTTCGATCGAAATTTGTTCTTCTTTATTTAAATGCTTTAAATTCAATACCGAAAATAATTGTTTCACACGATTCGCATTTAAGTTAAAACTTTCAAAAGAACATACAAAATATTCATTTAAAGGCACAATGTCGGGCGTGAAATAACTTAAGCATATGTCTGTCTCTCGGGTGTTTAAAAATGTTAATGGTATTTTACCATCTATAGGTTTTACTAAAACAGACGCTAAAAATACGCCTTCACTTAACTGTTTAGACATAACAACACCTTCATTTTTAAACTTGTCTCTACTAAGTAAGTAACTTCACATCTGGCCGGTATAGTCATGTAAGTATTGTTGCCGAGTTGCCCCATTTGTAATGGGATAACAATGGGTACGTCATGATTAATTGTCAAATATTTCGCTCAAAATCTAATATGCAATTAAATCTACTCAAGAATCTTGTCCTAATATACCATCTGTTCTACAAGTAAAGTTCTTAAATACATAAAACCTATGCTCGAACTCATAATTATATAATTCAATTTAAGATAAACAAAACCATCACAATACACATGACCACCTATACCGTTTATTTTAATGCGCTCTATATGGAAAGGAATGTGCAGGCTCTCTAACGCCTCCTGCCTAATTATGGACACTGACGCGCCGGTATCAAGTAACCAACTACGCGACACGTGGAATACATCTAAATTAATAGAGTTAATATTGTGGCAATAAAAATGTTCATGCACGAAAAAACAAGTTATTATTTTGATTTTCATTCTGCACTTCAGGATTTTCTTGTAAACGCTCACTACCACTCGACTCAGCTAGCCTAATTTGGTGTTGACGAGCCGGGCGACGAAACGTTGTGTGGCCACGAAAACCACCGCGACCGCGATAATTGGATGAATTATTAAAGTTACGTACACGATTGGAACCATTGTAATAACCACGACTGGGATTATTATAATTTTGAGAGTTAGAAAACACTCTAGACGCACCCCTGTTAAAACTATTATTATAATTACGATGACCGCGGTTTGACCTACCTCTATTATGATGAAAACTCATCACTCGCTCTTCACCTCCACTCGATAGCTTCTCGTCCAATGCACCCTGGATCGCGTCCTTCAATGTGCTATAATTTCTAGCTGCAATTATTGTGCTAAGACGACTATTCCTCAGACCATCAGAAAATCGTTTTATAGCTATCCGCTCGTTTATTGGCTTCAAAGTTTGGTAAAGATCAGTGTTTCCGTTGGCCTGAGTAATTGTCAGATCGACGAATAACTGTTCTAATTCCTTACCGTAATTCTCGATACTCTTGTCGTTCTGTTTCATATGCTGCATCTTGCTGTGGATCGCAGTATCGGATTTTTTGGCAGTAAGATACTACGCATGTCTAGAATCAAATCTGCAACAGACGAATAAGTATGACGCATGCGCAGCTTAGCGCTTTCAGATAGCCGTGACTTTATAACAAATTGAATGAGTTGCTTTTTACCCGTATCATCTATCATAGACTCATACATCTCGATGTTTGAAATTAATTGTTTGGTGATATTCTCATCACCCGTCATTACTGGTAACAAAGCAATCGCAGTTTTCAATTCGAACTTTTCCATGGTGCTTTTCGTATCCTCTGTACTATCAGAACAAAGTTGAATTATTTTCGAATACAATTTATTTATATTATCAAATAAGTTTGTAATTATCTGAATTTCACTATCACTAATCTCTTTTATTTTTTATTCGAATTTCAATAGCTATTTGTAAGGAACAAAATTGTTTATATAAAATATTTACTTCAGTTTGTTTTGCTCGTCTTACATTAATTGACCTTCTACTTGGACCTAACTTTGTAAGGTAATCATTAATATACTTCAATTTATCAAATATTTCTTTAACTTCACTAGCCATAACATCATTACATAAAGTTACGTATAATTATTATTATATTAATCATCATAATTACATACACACAAAAATATGACAAAATCATTTAAAATAACACACTAATATTACCTTATTTAATAAACTTTAAAATGCGAGTAAATATTTAACATATAAATGTTGTACCTTATACTTTTATCATTACCGTATCCATTTCCATGCCGTTTTACACTAATCGCACTTTATCTTGGGGTGACCGCACTTTTTATTATTTAATCACAACACACACACCGGTGAAGGTCCTGTAGAAGTTGGAAAATTGGCCTCCCGTTGCTGATGACGGAACAAGCTCATCGACCTTCGCAGATTGAAGTCACGAACACCTCTCTCAATCCATTTTCCATGGCATTTCCTGTAGTAGCGCAATAGCCATATAACGCCTCCAATAATCAGTATAACGGCAATAGTGACCAACATATAAGTTATTACATGTGTATGCTGCAACATCTGTTCGGCCCCAGCCGAATTTTCTGCGCCGTTCTGTGCTATTATAACTTCCTGGGTCTTAGATTGTTGTTTGCCCATTTTGAAACTTGATTTTTAATTGAGGAACACGGGAAAAGTCACAAATTAAGTTCACAGTACACGAACCGTCACTTCGTAAGGTAATGAATAAAATTAGAGCCATCGTAATAAGTCTTTAAAACTGTCCAGAGCACTCAATGTTTATAATAACGTCTCCTTTTATGGGACATTCCACTGCGCTGGCAGGGTCGCCATATAAAGGTTCGATTCGGGAGAGAAATTGAACACGTCCAGTTAGCAACGAATATGATTTATTACTCCCCCATAATTGATACTTACATTATTTAATATACTCTTAGAATCTAGGAATAGCATGACATCATTTCATAGGTTCCACTATACTTCCTCTTCGAAATGGAAAGGGCACACACAGTGACCTGGCATTCAATATGCAATGATTGCACCGTTGGTGGGTATTTACCACAATATGTCGGGTCGGTACTCGTCATACGCTCACTGCTCGGAAGTTGTTTGGCAATATGTGCGAGAGGACGACGACTCGTTCTCAGAATATTATCAAATTATTGTAATCGAAATATTCAACAACTTGGGGCTAACATTTCGAAATCGCAAGTCCTTCAAGAATTTACATACATTTACAAATCAAACTGGTAGAAGCTGTGTTTTGCCTAAACGAATACGATTTAATATTTATTAATCGATGCAAATTCTATATATAACTCGTTAAATATTAATTCAATTAATCTCATTGTGTCCATTATTATAGTTTCGGCTAATGGAGTCGTCATTGATATTAATTGGTTTCGCTAGTCTTTGTTATGCAACATGTTTAATTCGATCTCATAAATATAATTCAGTGCGAGTACAGTATAATGTTCACTAAAAGCACGAGGAAGTGTCGAAACACTAGCAAGTGACCCGGCTCCTGCACAGCTTGTGCTAATCAATGAATTATACAGACACAATGTTCTGTTTCATATAGCGCTGGCCGCGGCGCTCTCAGCAGAGACAAGCAACTGCAGCCGGCCACTGCACATTACTTGGAGCACATGTTACAGCTATCTATTTATGATATCAGCAGACGACAGATTACGAAGTGTTGCCGCTCTAAGCCACACAAAGTATTGTGATAGCGACGAGGCAGGCCGTCACTCGATCCGCGTGGAACTTTGGCAACTGCCCCACGTGTGGTAATCTTAATATAATTAATCATGGCCGCTGTGCTCTCGCCGGTGCAAGTGTTGCAACACTCCAGTCGGATGTGCCGCTATGTGCCACATTCACAATGTAATGCCTAGATTTCATTAATTCTAGTACACTTCGATTTCTAAATGTAAATAAGATAATTATAAGTGATTTGCTAAGATTGAGTAAATCTAACTTATATTCATGTATTTACTATACATATCTTTGGGAGTAAGTGACAGCAAAACTGTACATCTAACACATTTGTATTAGATAGCTGCAGGGACAGTCTATTTTGCTTTTCCAAACTCTCAATTTATTTTCGTGGACGTAGCCTTGAACCTAGTTATTTATTTACTCATCGCTGCTCTCTATAATTTCAAACCGGAACCAAATATTGTTTTGTATGCAATATTCATATAGAACAGAACAGAAGTTCTCATATAGGCGACATAACTACTTATTAAGAGTATGTGGAGGACACACTTCTGTTGGCAAACCAAAATTCTATGCAAATCAATTATAGGCAGGACATAATATTATGTTCTCCTTTCAGGGAGCTATAAAATGTGGAATTCATTGTATATTTACGATGTCCGAATACATCGAATATTTAAATATCAAAGCAATTAATTTATTTGGTCATTTGTGTTGCAAATCAGTGTAACCTTACTAGTGGCCGCGGGAAATCACACAGCACAATAAACCCCGCCCCTGCGCACTGCTCACAGTGTCATCTGCGCACGCGCTTCAGGACACTGCCAAAACTAGGTCTGTCTACTCTGGACTAACGCAACACGAATAGTAAAATACTACTTAATAGTTTAAATTCTACAAATTGCATCATGTTACAAACGGTCATCTGAGCGACTCATCACTCACATGTCCACAACTCACGATGGACATTATAAAAACTAGAAACAAAGTGTACCGCGTCCGCGGCGCGTGTCGGTCGGTAGCGGCGCACGCGCATGTAGCTGTCAAGGTCACGGTTGAATGGTGATGCGCCGCCGTTACCGCGCCGCATACAAAGCGATACAGAGTAGCCAATGTCGACGACTCTGCCATTTCTAAACATGATCCCATACACTGGTGTTTCCTCCTGTCTCGTGAGTGCATGTAGGTATAACATACTTTCACATACACATCACTCACACCCAAACCCGGAACAACAACGTGTCATTGTGTTACAAGTATTGTCTAGTTGTCACCAATTCCATGTTGTATGGGGACTCGATGCTGTCAACTGACCGGTTCTGTAACTTCTGCAACGCATGCAGTCCCAGTGGGCAGACGTTCACTTTTAAATTAGATCAAAGGCGGCTGCGCGTGCGCGTCCACTCGGAACCGGACGATACCCTTCATATTATTATGATTTGCCAATTCACCAATTAGTGCATCGCTTCAATTACGCTATTAATATTGCTTATAAATAAATCGTAATTATTATTAAACTGATTCATCACGACGTGTTCTATTACGGTAACATATAATTACACACACGGACATGCTTGTTAATTTATACATCCATACACGTCTCATTATTATTTATGTCTCTATAGATGTTAAAGATGTTTTTTTTATTCCGATTATTAACTCGTCGAGTACCGGTTTTATAGACACAATTAAAGAACAATAGGTCGCGGTCACCGGTGACCGCTTGGTGTTTGACAGTTTAATTTTATTAACAATACTACAGTATAACATACGTTTGAACATAGAATAACATGCGTTTAAAGACATACTGAAATTTGATCTTTATTCACAGTTGTTATCCGACGACAGCATGACGAAAGATACATATTATATTAAAAGTTCATTATTTTATTTAGGCTTAAGTAATTTAAGTGAGTTCCAGTTTAACAAGGCCCTTTGTTTCAGCAACAGGCGGCGTACGCGCAACTCGGTACAAGTTCACACTCACACTCTTACACCAACACTGTATGTTTATACCTCTATTTACCTGTCGCACACACACCACAAAGGTCAACTATCTGAACTTTAAACAAATTATACCACTTTAGGCTCACTCGAGGAGCGTTGGAAATCTTAATCTGTTTTATATTTATTTAATTAATTGAACACGACCATAAGGTGCAGGCAATATGACACGCACCTGTCTCAGTGTACATAGTGGAACAATTATTTTTATTACTCGCTTGACTTTTCACCTCAATTATTTCTGTTGAACTGCAAATGTAATGAAATCTAGTTTAAAAGGTGTACAATTTGTGGCGTAAGTTGTGTATCAGTAGAGCACGGTATGACGACGAGAGCAAGGCGAGGGTCGCCCCCGGCATGGCAACAACGTATTGTACAAACTTCGACTCTTACATCGGCATTTGTGCCATGCATGTGCATTCCACTACCTCATTCTGCTGAACCAAAGGTCCCGGATCACAACTAGAACTAGAGCACTCTTACTCCGCGACCTATTAACCTATAATGTCACAGTGCCGCGGCACTTAGTACAGAGGTCACTATGTGGCTGCTGTGGAGGGCGACTCCCGTAATGTATGCTCACGTAATCTTGTAGATAGTGCTAATATTGACAGTCCTAATGTGAACCAGTCTCTCTATAATATGTTGATCATTACACACACACACACACACACACACACACATACGTACACACACATGTACTGCGACCGCGACCTTGAACGACAGCCTTGAGATCATCTCATCACTCTCTCTTACGAAGCGTCGCCGCGTCCATTCATTACTCCAAAAACTTATCTCAGTGGTCAGATAATGGATTTATTTGTATTATAGTGAAACAAGTGAATTTATTTCTGCAAATAGGTTACAAGGCAGCACTTTTACACGTCAATTTTATTAAGCGAACGATGAGGCCGACATTTCCTAACTGACTACTCTGAGAAGAAATGCCGAAACAAACTCAGAGGTCTGTCTCTTTTAAAGTCCAGACAAATGTGTATAAAAGATTATGTGTGAGAACCGTGCAAGTTCTTTCTGTATAATATATGTATATAAATATATGAATGTGTAACCTGCCCGGATCCTCTGCAATTATCAAGACATGAAGTGACTTTTTTAGTCGAACTAAAATGTTTTCACTTTGACATGGTTCGCTAGAAGTCACGTGTCTGCGTGTGTGGAGTCTGGCAGGCGCTGCCGTGCTGTAATCGATCGAGCACACTAGTTAGCGCGCCTCACAGAGTAGCTCATTATCAAAGTAATCACAATCGCAATAATTAAATCACCGTCATATAATTATGCCATGACTCTGATTCGCGTCACCTGCCGCTGACCGCCATCACTGCACTCAGGTAGAACATTGTCATACGCGTGATAACATTTGACGTATTTATAACATTTTATGATTGTAATGATGTACGTACTATTATAATTAAAATAAATTAATATTGTAACGATGACTTGTAACTAAACTAATATACTGAACGAGCATCAAACCAGTCATAATATTAAATTGTTCTCAATGATAGAAGTTTAAAGGATAATTTAAAATTATGGATATTATTTAAGATGAAGAGATCGTCGAGAGGTATCTTTACACTATACCGGTGCCGGTGCTGAGAGGCCGGAACTTGAACTTGATAGCAATATTAGCAGTACAACAAACAGAGACAGTCAGTTTAACGAGCGAGTATGTTGACTCGCTGTATGCCATCACCTTCGCGGTATTTCCACATAAACTTGTGTTTACAGAACAAACACACAGACCCGTATTACTAAACACTATGTACATGGTAGTTACAATCAGCGATCCCCAATTAGTGGTTGGATTCATTCATTCATTGAGATATAAATCATAACATACCTGGCTGCAACATCAGTTCCTCACGGGAAAGACTCGCATGCAGTGTGGTCTGATGTCGGTAGCGATACAGGCTCAGAGAATATCACTATCACTAGTTACTTCTTTCTTTGAATCCTTGTATCATAGGTACCATACATTTATCGTATAGATTCAAGAGCATACTGCATGATGCACAGGAGCTGTTGCACTTGACACGAGACAATTTCTACTAAATAATGACATCGCATCTTCTTCAACATCGACATCTAAATCTAAATGCAGCTCTTAAGTATTTAGTTCTACTACCAATGCTAGCTACCACTCTAATTTCTTATTAATTTCACTTGGTAGAAATGAATTGTTACTTCAAATTGTTCTCAAATGACCACCGCGCCCAAAAGACGTTAAACAATAAAATGCTAATTTTGTTTGACTACTCTACGTGTGAACTAGTGAAGCTGTCACGCGGGTGATGCCGGTATACACAGCTAGTGTATATAGTCAGGGAGACAGTGTGTCAAATGTGTATGTAAGTTAATGCAATAATAATATACGTAGCAATAATGTATTTACATATGTATGTCACGACAATAAACTTCGAGAAGTAAGGTTCAGTTCACACTGCAACTTGCGTGTAATGTGTACCGCGCAACAATGTTATGTTAAAAGTATGGAATGAACCCTCGGACTTATTATTACCAAAGGCGCGTGCTGCACGTGTCGCGTGGCTACAGTTCGGCAGCCACCGAGTGATGGCACCGGCGCCGCGGCGCGCGGCTTCACAGGGCATCACCAGCGTCACACAGCGTGCACCTATCACACTGCCAGTAATTAGCTGTCAAGGCCGCGTGCGATAATGTTGCAGCAAGGACAGTGCATCGAACTAAACATCAACATTATAAAACACAGTTTTTGCACAATTTGAACACAATTGGTAAACACACAACAGTGGGATGTTACTAATTGCGAGAATATGTTGTAATTGTGAGCGCCAAGGTGAGCACTAGCATTGTAGTCAGTCGCTCCCGGAGCCTGCACCGGCCGCATCCGCTGCACCTGGCGCGTCACTACCCGCGCTGCTGCTGCCCTCTGTCTGTTCCCTGCTTGTGTGAGTGTGGTGCACTGATACGGGTCATATGATGTTCAAACTGCTGTCACTATTGTCACTTTGGTCCGCATCGTGCACGTAACAGGCAGCGAGAGTTACTCTGTAAAAGTCATAAGTCAAGGAGGTTTTGTTTGAAACAAGTCGCTGCCGAGTCGCGTCCGCTATTTACTAGTGATGCGCGACGCTCGAGATGTTCACCTAGTGCACGTGTCTCCGTACTGTACTTGACTTTACTCTCATTGCTTTCGTCTAATCAGGAGTTTACCTACGGCGGTGACGTCACGGCCCTCCGGTATATATGTCGCCGCGACCTCGACCGCGGCTCACTCCTCCCCGCCTACACTACAACATGAGAGCCTTCGTGAGTATTCACCAATTGTTCTGAATTTCATGACTTTCTATTCAAGTGTAATAATCTTCCCGTAAGATGTCCAACATTCAATTTCATTCAACTAACGTCAATAAACAGCTTCATTTAAAAAAAAATTATGCATTGTTTCTCATTTTTGAGTATCGCTTTGATAATAGTAAAAGTCTCGTATTTCTTGTTTGTTTTATAACTTCATATTTCTTTTTTTTAGATAACATTATGTGCCTTGCTGGCGGTTGTGTCTGGCAGCGAGCTCCGCCAGAAGAGGAGTTTCTTCCACGGCCTCGGGGGTCTGAGCGCCCTGGGTCTGGACTTCACCAGTGGATTTTCTGGCTACGGTAGCGGCCACGGCAGCGGGCACAGCAGTAACTATGGCAGCGGTTATAGAAGGAATTACGGCTACGGCACCAGCCAGAGCGGGTACGGAGTAGTGCCTAGCAATGGTTACGGGGCTGGCTACGGCGGCGGCTACTACAGCAACGCGGCACCCGTGGCCGTGCCGTACACCACGCCGGTGCCGGCGGTGACATCGTACGCGCAGTCGTACGCGGCGCCGGTGGTGTACCCGGCCTCCTCGTACGCGGCAGGTACCGGATACTCGGCGCCTGCCACGCGAGTCGTTGCTGTCAGCAAGGTGGTGAACGTTCAGCGCGAGGTGACGGTGCCGCAGGTGGTGAACGTGCGCAAGGTCATCACCGAGCCAAAGGTGATCACGGTGAAGCAAGTGGTGCCCTCTGCTGGCTACACGGGCTACGGTGCTGGCGCACCCAGTGTATACGCGCGCGACTTCTCCGGCGGGTATTCCGGCGAGTACTCTGAGGAGTACGGCGCCGCGAGCACCGCCAGCGCCGGCGCAGACAGCAGCCAGACCAGCTGGTGGTGAACACGTGCAGACACTAATATGTTACGATTATGTTAAGTTTTACTAAAGACTTGTAATTAAATACAACTGTTTACAAAAGCTGTCTTCTTTTCTTGCCTTATTCGTGACAGTTCCATTTAATAAATTCACTTCCTACACAAACATGCCATCAAACTTGTCAAACGTATAGCAAGGCACAATATAGTTGCAGCAACACAAAATATCTTACAAAAAAGTATTATTCTAAAAGTAGACTTTGATCACCATATAACATTAACAGTAAGATCTCAGAGAACCGAACCGTATTACTCTTTACAAATAAAAATGTCGAAAAATGTTCCTGACACATGGACTGTAAGTACCTACACACCTACATCACTCTGTTACATAATATACATACCTACATACATACACATTACACGTACTAGAGTTCAAAGACGTTCGCGTTTCCCATTAGCACAGGAAATAATATATTGTAACCAATGAGTATGTAGGTACAGGTACTATAGGTAGGTGTATGTTTGACTAGTCCATGGTGGGCCTCTGCTCTATTTGTTCAGGATGTATGTACAAACCTACACACACACACACATATCCGATGGTTATATAGTATTGCCAATTAGTATTGCCAATGTGTTGAAATGTATTTCGCTGGTGAACATCTACAGTACTGGCCTTGTCTAACGTTCTGTACCCTAGAGTCTAAGAGATAAACTTAGCATACTCTTAGTACAAATACACCACATTTTCCCAAGTTCCTGAACAGAATCAGATTTGGAAATCAAGATTATTACATGGTGATTGACTGATTGACAATGAAATTAAATGTGTAAACACAAACATAATGCGCAATCGTGCGCTAAAGCATTGGTAAAGTGACAGCGAGCCGACGACCCACGAGCGAAGCAAGGTGATGTTTAACCGCAGCGATGTGTGACCAGTGACCAGTTTAATTAACAAAAACTGAGCCGCTACTCAACTTATTAACATCACTACATTACGTATTTGAGTACCTTTGTATACTTTATTATCGGTTTTCTAAAAACTCAATAGTAGCAAGGAGTGGAACCTTCTATTACACAAGATAACTGATATATTAACTGAATGATGATGGATAATTAACTGAATAAAGTGCCCACTGCTACGAAGAATGGTATACGTAATAGACTTATATCCTCTTCT
This sequence comes from Spodoptera littoralis, assembly GCA_902850265.1. NCBI lineage: Eukaryota > Metazoa > Arthropoda > Insecta > Lepidoptera > Noctuidae > Spodoptera > Spodoptera littoralis. Next base: position 14,828,714 of record LR824545.2, read on the forward strand.
GATGTTCTTATCCACGGGAATACTACATAACTGTAATGCCAATACAGAAACGACAGTTTTGTGTGCTTTCTAAATCGAGCTATTTATTTTCAGGTGCAGGCAGCTAGCCAGTGATACTTCTAAATGTAGGTTAGCTACTAAATATGAAGGTGACTATTAATTATTGTCTTGAATTATTAACCCTTTTACAACAAAAGTTGCATGCACCGTAGCAGCACAATATCTGATATTGTAGCTGGCTACGGGACTACGGCGTAGCGCTCAGTGCTACGAGTGTACTGTGTATTGTTGTGTATGTATGTGTTTTATTACGGCTTATTGCATGAGGTAAGAAAGCTTTCGATCAATCTGAGCTATTGTAGGTTTAGTGTTACCATACTGCTACTGCATTCATACTGACGCTACGATGCTGCGGTGGTGACGTCACATGATTCTATTGTGGTAACTGAAGGCGGGCGGTAAGCTAACCATTATCCACTAAACGTCTTTACTTTAACTTTAGCTTACAGTTGAATTTAACTGTGGTAGGTACACTTTGTACCAGCAACAAAAGATGATAAACGAGTTAGTCCGATGGTTCTGATTACCGACGTACCGGTGACGACACCTTTCTTAACATATTATACTTATGTCAATAACTAAATATTGTACAATGCAGCTTCTCCACTATTGATGAATGTCGACAGTACATACATATGTATATGTTGACCAAGCTGCGAGGCTGTCTTTTGACGTTAATATCAATATTTTTATTTGTATTTAGTTCCATTATGCACAATAATAAGTCAGCGGCGGCCGATTCTAATAATGTTATTATGCACAAAACATTAACATACGTTCAATTTTCGACTCGCTCACCTGTGAATTGCAATACATGTAAATTCTTATTTGAATATTTTTTCGATCTGAGTGTCTCGACCATTTGTCGTTGAGTTCAATCACATTGTCGTGGGTACTGCGATCTTGAAATTCACATCTGCTTATGTGACTGTCACTGCGCTATGTCATTGACTCGTCCTGGAAATAGAACTACTGAAACCTTACATAAAAATGAAGCAAGAACGTGTTATCTTCTGCAAATGTTTTTTTTTTCTTTATTGATTATGGAGGGTTTGTTCATATTATGAAGATGTCACTCTCATAGGAACACTAGAAATATGATCATGAAAAACTTACAATCTACGTTTAATTCCTAAACTTATAAGTAAGTTATCTTAGTAAGACTAGATATTGGAAAGGCTAGACTTGAATTCAAGTCTGTAATTTAATAAGTAATTACATATTCCAAATTCACTAATATCTCTATGTTACATTCTCTTTTTATCCGACATCTGTCTGCTTCATTCCGGACACACTCCACTATAATATGATGCACGTCGTCAACAATATCGCATTCCGTTCAATTTGGTGACACAACACATCATTGCAGCAAAACTATTCAATGGACTGTATCTGCAAATATTGAACATTGACCATTCTAGCGGACACAGGGACGCCTGCTCTAGAGCCACATGGACTGAAATATATGGAACTAGTATTTAGTGTGATTGTAGGATATGTACATATGTGTTGGCCATTCCCAGCAACGCTTGAAATGAGTTAACATTGAAAGTGGATCACAATTTGCAAATAAATAAATAATATGAATGCCACGATGATGTTCAAGGTGAGTAAATGATTTAAACCAGTAGATGTTATCATTGCGCGAGATTACAATCAGTAGTTAGCATCAGAAGCCTTCAAATTGTGTGATACGGAGCAAGGTTGCTACGGAGTTCAATCGACTTGTAGTGGAGTTTGAATTATTAACAATCGCTGTGTAATGATGTATGATGAGAAATACGCTTTATACACTTCTGCCAGTCACGGTCATTCCTTAGAACGGACAACCTGTAATGTAATACAACCACCTCGCCAGTCCGCTGACCCCAAGCACTTAATAAAAATCCACTTCATTCCTCACGACGAATTAAATCAGCAGTTTCAAGTAAACAATCACCCGTAACTCTATTATAGGTTACTTATTAGTTTGGTAACTAGTTTACTTCATACAATTGTCCTCAACCTATCCAACAATTTGTTGTAAAAACTTGACTCCACTCAACCGAAAAGTACGCCCGATAAAGAAAAGGAAGCCTTCAATATTCTATAGTTCAACTTAAAAGTTAGAAATATTCAATAATATTTTGTCTAAACTGTATGTAGAAACCGGAAGAAAAGCACGGCTGTCGAACTTGAGCATCAGGGGTGTCGTACGAAGTTTAAACTGTCAAACACCAAGCGGTCACCGGTGACCGCGACCTATTGTTCTTTAATTGTGACTATAAAACCGGTACTCGACGAGTTAATGTTTGTAGCTAGAGAGATACCAAACCAATCCTGATAACTCTTCATTAATCTCAAGTGTGGCACTCATACGGATTCCGCGGCAGCCGAGCCAGGGAGGCTCGACTTGCTGCGTCTGTCGAGGACGCGGCGGTCGCAGTCACGCAGCGCGCGCGTATATATAGCGCGGCCGCGCGGCGCACTCATCACACACCACTCACACCACTCCGCGACAACATGAGAGCCTTCGTGAGTAGCACACATGCAGCATGTCATCGTATACCGTTGCCAGAGTGTGCCAGGTGACCGCAACCCTCGTTCCCCTGTTTCAGATCGTCCTGTGCGCGCTGGTAGCGTTGGCGGCGGGCGGCGCGGTGCGCGAGAAGCGCGGCTTCAGCAGTGGCTGGGGCGGCGCCGGCGGCAGCTCGCTCAGCTCGGGCTGGAGCGGTGGCTACTCGGGCGGTGGCTACGGCGGCGGCTACGGCGGTGGCTACGGCGGTGGCTACGGCGGCGGCTACTCGGGCGGTTCCTCGGGCGGTTGGTCCGCGCCCGCCGCGAAGGTGGTGGCCGTGCAGAAGGTGGTCAACGTGCAGCGTGAGATCACTGTGCCCCAGGTTGTGAACGTGCGCAAGGTAGTCTCGGTGCCACAGGTTGTCACCGTCAAGCAAGTCGTGCCCGTCTCAGGCGGATACTCTGGCGGATACTCCTCCGGCGGTTACTCCGGCGGATACTCCTCTGGCGGACACTCCTCTGGTGGATACTCTGGCGGATACTCCTCTGGCGGACACTCCTCTGGTGGATACTCTGGCGGCTACAGCGGTGGACGCTCCGGCGGTTACGGCGGCGGCTACTCCAGCGGCGGCTGGTGGTGAACTCTCTAGTCAACGACACGTTAATTGTGATATTAAGTTTTGTAAATAAATTAAATATTTTAATTAATTACGTATCTTTGAATTATAAAATTCGACACATTTGTTGAAGAACTGTAATTAAATAGCTGCTAGAATAAATGTATTCTGAAGTAGAAACCATAGTGCCTATGCTAATACTTAGAGCTTAGGGCTCCTCCTGTAGGAGGGCGCCGAAGGTGAAGTGACGATATTTACAGGTAGTCCAGTATGTAGTTGTAGGTCATACCAGAAAATCGAGCTCAGTGGTGTCCGTTGGAAAGGCCAATGTCTGTTTATAAGCCTTCAATTTCCCAATTATTTATGAGACGATAATGACATCATTGTTAGTGTCATCATTATCAGTGATTATGACTGTTGAATGATTACAATCTACAGTATGTTCATGGAAAAGTGTCAAGTACATTTACCTATTTATTCGTTTGTTTATAGGATCTCCAACAAAGGATACACGATTAAGTCTTAAAGTGATTGACGGGTGGTACTACTCCAGTAATCCTTCACTTATAGGAGACCTCAGCACGCACAATAAAGCTTACAATCACTAGTCAAAAATAGCACAATAACAAAATACAAAGAACGGTTTAATATTAATAACAAAAGGAAGAAATCAAATAAATTATACAATTATTCCACTTGAATATACTTAAGAACATATTACTGTAAGTAAATAAATACAGGATAAACGTACAAGTGACAGTGGGCCGGTCACATTTGTCGAAGAACCGATAACCGTTGGGGTAGACGTGTTCTAGAGTGGAGACCGCGTCTAGGAAAATGTAGTGTAGGACGCCCTCCACAGCCGATGAGAAGAGCTGAAGACCGAGCTCAGTGGCGTGCCATTGGAGAGCCGGAGAGGTCTGTGTCCAATAATGGACGAACACAGGCTGATGATGTTGTACATAATTATAATTACATTAGATTGCAGCGAATTATTCAAAAGATACAAGTGAAACAATTGAATTAAGCACCATCCCACGGAGAGACATGCATGAACGACCTACGTACCAGTTCTTCTCCCAGCAGACAACAGTGTTAATCGCATGCAGAGGAATTACTTTATAATATACAGTGAAATCGTTTTCGTCCCGAAGTAAAACGGTGATGTCTTAATAATACAATAGTTTTACATGTTTAAAACACAAAATAACTGGTGAACCATTGCAAAAAGTAAACTTCGAAAGCGAACTCATAGTACATTGTCAAAACATGACGCCATGTAATTCTCGAAGAGGTGTATTTCGTAGGGTGGCACGTGCAGTATCTGATGTTTCATGTGCGTATTTCAATAATTTTTTTTTAAACTAAAGTTAAAATTACTTCTCCATTTTTTGTTTTTACTTTATACATAGAAAGTGCACCTTATGATAAGTTGTTTGGCAGCGGGACGAAAATGAAACAGATTTCACCGAGTATAAACAAGTGTACTTTGATAAGTACTTTCATAGAAAGGTTTCGCTATTTGGCCGAGTTTTTATTTTCGAACAATTGTTTTACTAAAAATCTGATGACTTATGAGAAGTCGTAGAACACAGTACACAAACGCTTACAAAACATCTTGCATAGACCACGCTATCATATTTCATATCATTGACTGCACGGTTGGCGCGGTGGCTGGGCATTTGGCAACGAGTAGCGAATTCGATTCCCTCACGGAGCCACACTTTGTGTGATCCACATATTGTTATTTTCTGGTTTATCAACTTGTATGTTACAAGTGAAAATCCCAATGTCCGTACGTACGTATATTATATATTGTAACATTGTATGAGTTACACTCGACTCGCCTGCCTCGTTGGCTGAGTGGTCGCAAGTGCGACTGGGAAGGGGTCTCGGGTTCGATTCCCGGGTCGGGTGAGGTATTACTGGGTTTTATTTTAAATCTCAGTAGTAGCACGGGCTCTAAAATTGTGCCCGGTATGTGGTAATAAGCTCACCCCCTAGAGGCTCACCCCCTACCTCTATATTACATGGGACTCATAACATAAATAGTGAAAAGTGGATGTTACATGTGTGTGTCGTGGTGGGCCGAAGGTTTAAGATGCCCGCTTCTCATACGGGTGCGGGTTCGAATCCTACTAACCGCAAGTACCAATTCGACTTTTTCCTAGTTATATGTACTTTCTAAGATTATCTAGACACCACTAACAAACGGTAAAGAAAAACCTCGTGAGGAAACCTGGGCTAATATATTATCTAATTATATATTAATAATAATATATTGATAATAATATATCATTTCTAATTATAAGTTTAAAATTGCCAACCCGCATTAAGCAAACGTGGTGATTAATGCTCAAACCTTCTCCGTGTGACCGGCTTCGCTCAGCAGTGGGCATTTATAGGCTGTTCATGTGATGTGGGTGTTACATTGTACAGTGGCATCAAATGCCGTAATGGGCACATCTGCCTACCCCTTCCGGGGTAAAAGGCATGGTATTATGTTATGTTACACTCAAGATATTTACGAAATCGCGTAAAATGCACGCGTAATATTTTTTTACACATTATTATATTGTTACAATTAATTCATTAGTAATTAGAGTTCAGTTCGCTGTCCGTCATCAAGCACACCGCGCGGTCTCCTCTTTACATCATTCATTTTATCAGTTTTGGGCAATACAATGAAATTGAACTTTATCAGTACTTTAATTTCATTATTAAAATATTAGAATTATCAAGAAAATCGTATTTAGGGATATTCTATGGCAACATAAAATTATAAGGAGAACGAATATTTATTTTGGGCTTTGGTTGTTTTATCTTATATATACTTTAATGAATTCCAGTAATATCCAGTATTAAGTAAACATCGGGCACCGGAGATCAGATTAAATGCTCTGACGAATCGTAAAACTAATTAATTATGCAATAATATTTTCGTGTGAGATTTTTTCTTTTATTTATTTATTTACTTACTTACATTTACCATTACAGGATGACCCAATGCGATAAATGCGAACTATTTAATCCTGACTTATTGCTTATAACTAATTACAAACAAAGCATTCCTTGTGAATTCACTCAGAGAACAGTAAAATAAATCCGTCTCACTCGCTACGAGGTTGAGCGTGCGGAGCGTACGCGTCAGCGGCGCCTCCTTTAGAAGGTTAGTCCGAGAACGCGGTTCCACCAGCAGTCGTGGCTGTCGTCGTCGCCACACGTACCTGTCCGGAACATACAGACTCACCTGGCTTAAAATAATTGCATTATAAACTTTCCCCCTCAGCAATCTAAATATATATAAAGCTAATGCAAGATCCCTTCTAACCCTTAGCTCATTGTATCCAACCATACCTAAAGTAAATAAGGTGGGATACATTAATGGGTAAAAGGGATAGACTCCGTAATAGCGCTTATACAAATATCTTACAAATTTATTTTGTACCTTCTCCAGCATGAGACTATATTTAGTTTCATGCGGAGCCCAGATGACTGCATTACATTCTAACTGGCTTCTCACCAATGCATTATATAATGCTATAATAGCTTTCACGTTAGTAAGCCCTCGTACTGTACGCAGCATGAAACCTAAATTTCTATAAATGGTTTTTTACAGTTCCGCACAATGTGTTCTCGAAAAAACAAGCCAGTGTTAAATGTTACTCCTAAGTCCTTTACTTCTGTGACCCGTTTCAAGTCGTCGGCAAACAACAGACAAGATGCGTCTAGGACCACCCCCGGCAAGTCGTTAACCACAAAAAGAAAGCCCAACGGGCCAAGATTACTCCCTTGACTCACCCCGGACCTCGTGAAATATGGATCTGACACGTGTCCCGCATATTCCACATATTGCTGTCTATCCCTCAAATAACTAGCAAAAAACCGGAGTGAATGCGGGGAGATATATATTATGTAACGTTGAATTATTTCAATGATTTACAATAGTAATACCTACTAAAAAAACTATCAAATCAAAATAAAATAGAAACAAACCACATCCACAAAAAACCTCCGCAATCATAATATCATCCAAGTACAGGAAGCTGCTACGTGAGTACTTCACCTCCGTCTTTTGTTAACAAAAATAAGTGTCAAGTAAACTGTATGTAGAGGTATGTATGCAGTTACACATTACACGAAAACGCCCTCAGTGCAATGTATGAATCTGTCTCATAATTCTCATAGGGGGTCAGGTAATTGCGTTACACCGGCATCGCGCAAACTGAAGACTCCGTGCATAGCACAGGATTTCAAATGTAACCAACCGATGAAGCCAATTACACTTTTCAGTAATATTATTGAGCTTTTTTATTGATTTATGTGATGTTTGTATTAATTACGGGTGTAGAGTTACACCATTACTGCGTCTGCCCAATTGTGTGTAGGATTACAAGCTGGTAACAAATGCTATAAGTTCGGATTTACATAGTGTGCCGTATAAAGTATGTAGTAGTATGTATGTCTTTACCATTCACGGGACCACAGGTCCCGGTCATTTGGGAGGCGTACGAGGGGCCGAAGCCAACTGCGCAGAGGCCCTTTAGACAACTTTAATCTAAATGTAATGGACACACAAACCGGCGACTATCCCTGTATGCACTATGGAAATGCACCCAAGGACAGTCCCCGGTTAGTGTACAACTATTGTGGAGAATAGGAAGAAAGGTAGGGCTATGGATGGGTTGCTGTGGAGTGGTAAATTGTAAACTATGGATGACTACGGCACCTGCCGAAACAATGTAATTATTACACGTAAAAATGGCAGAAATGTTTGTAGAGGTATATAAACAAATAATATTAGTTGATACCCTATCTACGTTCAAATATTAACATTCTAAGGTACCGATTTAAGTACGTATATCGAAACCGAACACACTTCTATGAAGTTCCATATTGTTTGTAGAAGGCGTAACAAGTAAAAATATTAATCCAAACCAAACCAAACAAGTCGAGCCTCCCTGTGCTGCGTCTGTCGAGGACGCGGCGGTCGCGCTCACGCAGCGCGCGCGTATATATAGCGCGGCCGCGCGGCGCACTCATCACACACCACTCACACCACTCCGCGACAACATGAGAGCCTTCGTGAGTAGCACACATGCAGCATGTCATCGTATACCGTTGCCAGAGTGTGCCAGGTGACCGCAACCCTCGTTCCCTTGTTTCAGATCGTCCTGTGCGCGCTGGTAGCGTTGGCGGCGGGCGGCGCGGTGCGCGAGAAGCGCGGCTTCAGCAGTGGCTGGGGCGGCGCCGGCGGCAGCTCGCTCAGCTCGGGCTGGAGCGGTGGCTACTCGGGCGGTGGCTACGGCGGCGGCTACGGCGGTGGCTACGGCGGCGGCTACGGCGGCGGCTACTCGGGCGGTTCCTCGGGCGGTTGGTCCGCGCCCGCCACGAAGGTGGTGGCCGTGCAGAAGGTGGTCAACGTGCAGCGTGAGATCACTGTGCCCCAGGTCGTGAACGTGCGCAAGGTGGTCTCGGTGCCACAGGTTGTCACCGTCAAGCAAGTCGTGCCCGTCTCAGGCGGATACTCTGGCGGATACTCCTCCGGCGGTTACTCCGGCGGATACTCCTCTGGTGGACACTCCTCTGGTGGATACTCTGGCGGATACTCCTCTGGCGGACACTCCTCTGGTGGATACTCTGGCGGCTACAGCGGTGGACGCTCCGGCGGTTACGGCGGCGGCTACTCCAGCGGCGGCTGGTGGTGAACTCTCTAGTCAACGACACGTTAATTGTGATATTAAGTTTTGTAAATAAATTAAATATTTTAATTAATTACAAATTTTCAATTTTTTCCCAAAACATGTTTATATGTAATGATAATAATAGTTGTTGCATACACAGTGAAATATATTTCGTTTTCGTCCCGCGGTAAAATAACTTGACATAAGGAGTACTTTCAGTTTATAAAGTAAAAATAAAAAAATATAATTTCATTTTTTAGTTTAAAGGAATATGATGAATCAAATACACACATGGAATTCTAGACGTAAATTTGTAGGCACTATTCGCATCACACGTGAAACCCGCACGAGAAATACGTCTTCGAGAATTACATGACTGGCGCGATATTTGCAAATGTGCTGAACCTGCTCCGGTGTTGCGGGTGTCCGTGGGCGGTGCTGATCGCTTACCATCAGGTGACCCGTCTGCCCGTTTGCCTCCTATTCCATAAAAAATGTACATACTATGAGTTCGTATGCGCTTTCGAAGTTTACTTTTTGCAATGCTTCACCATTTTACTTCGGTACGAAAACGAAATATATTTCATAGTGTGTGGCTTCACAAGTTGACAGCCTAAGCTTTATTAACATCAGAACAACCAGACATTAGGGTACTCACGTGTAAGTATAACAGGAACTAAAACAATTACAACGCTTGTTATTGACAAGTAGACTCAATAATAGAATGCATTTGTTGTGCCCAACAAGGTCCATGCTGGGTCCATGATGATCGGAATTACGTAAACATTAAATACGCTACAATTGTTACACATATGTAATAATACAGAATGACCGGAACTACTTACTCTCTGAGAGCGGGTCTCTTGAGGATATTCTAACCTACTGCTTTGTAATATGTGGTTTGGATTTTTTTAAAGTTGCCTCACGCAATCACGCTGCGGTTGTTTCGTGTGTCATACATGCGGTTTTCAACAAACAAATTCACAGACACATCGAAACCGGAACAACATCCGTAGGTCGGGAATCGTACCCGCTACACTGCATCACAGCCAGTTATCCAGCCACTGCGCTACTCGTGTGGTCTCTTGTGTTCCCATTGATCTGCGGCTCCTGCAATCTACATTATATCTTCCTTCCCAACGAAACAAATATTGTGAGTATTCGTAACAGTAAAAACACATTTAGGTTAAAATTAAAAACTTTTATTTTGACATCCCTATTTAAATTTAACGACATAAATATTGACAAATCCTTTATATAATTTCAGTTCATTATTTCAATACAAAAATTATACTTACTTTTATATGCCAACTTGGAAGTCTGTGCGTTCTATGTGGGGGCTCGTTGTACTGCTTGTGCTTCGCCATTGTTTTAATGTTGTTTTTAAGTTTTTAATTATGGCCACTAGGAAACTATGCTGCCGGAGTTTAGTGTCGAGTGGCCAGTGGAAGGCAACTGTATCTTTGTGGGTGCGCGTCAAAATGAACCAGAGCTCAGCTGGGTTGTCACTAGAATAGTGCCTGTCTGGTTTGACAGCCCAAAAATATGAATACCCTCAGTTAATTAAAAAAGATATAGAAAGTGAATCTTTACATTTTGTTTGTATTTACATTTACTATTAGATCTATACATTTTTTTAATCACAACTTTTTACACACATACGCACACACACACACACACACAGATATTCTGCAGAATTTATTTATCTATATAATATCATATTTAAATTCATTTTCCTTTGAGGGCCGGTACCGCCGTCCGTGAGCCACTGCAGGGTGCCGCCTGACAACCAGCGTTGGGCAGGGACGGTCAACTATACGCTGAGGTGGAGGCCTTTTGGCATGTGCACACGCACTACAATATTACTATGTATTATATTATTTATGTTTAGTTTTGTTTTTTTGTATATAAAATTTTCTTTATGTCAAAAACTTATTGCATTTGTTTTGTAATGTATGTAAATTATTTTGTTATATTTTGATGATTTTTCGTTATGTATTTATGTAAGTATCTGTATCTTTCGTAATCTTTGTTTGTGTGCCATTTGCCAAATAAATGCTTTTTCTTTCTTTCTTCTTTCTTTCTTTCTAGACTTCCCTACATTTGTATGTCACAGAATGTATACAATAAGTGTTACCTACGCCACGTGTTTATACATAGGTAGTATTCAACATGCGTTATGATGTTATGTTTGTACTGACATTGAAAAGACACACAAGTGATGTCAATAAAATTATCTGACAATAGTTTCCGAACCCATAACAGATACAGAGTGTGGCATGAAACAATAGAAATACTAGTGCCTAGACTAACTGGCTAGAACAGATATTTTGAAACAATAAGTACATGGGACACGCGGCCTCACTAGACGATACTGTCGGTCACACTGTCTCCAAAATGAATGCAATAAAGTTTTTTTCGCAGTAATTGGACGACTTGGCAGTGGTCAAACCGGAGCCCAGTGACTACTGGACGCATAAATATCTCCAAATGTGTAATAATCTAGCCACCTAGCCGCCTAGCCTGCCGGACGTCTACATCTCGTACGTTCTAGATCCTATACGAGTCTACATTGTCTCGGTGATAATGAACCGAGAGACAGAATGAGGACGTCACACGCACGTGTTATCAAATGCTTGCTTTATACAAAAGCGAATGTTGCGTCAGTTTACACTTCCGACTAGTTTCGACCCCTGTGTCCTATATATAGGGTGAACTTATACATAGTACTCATAATGGAATATTCGATTTGGAAATTCGGACGAGGACATAGAGATTCACTTCTACCTTTATTACGTGCATAGGACTAGCGAAAAGAAAGTGGGATGCTGCCTACCCTCTATACGTTTGTTTTGTATGTATTTATAGAGCATTCACAAACACAAATAATTATAATTGGAAACTAGTTTTTTTATGACATAAGCCGGTAAACGAGCAGACGGATCACCTGATGGTAAGCAATGGGCGTCGCCCATGGACACCTGGAACACCAAGACGTTACAAGTGTGTTACCGGCCTTTTGGGAATTGTGAATTTGAGGATTGTGGAGAATTTGGGAATCGGGGAGACTGGGGAGGGGTGTAATTGGGCCTCCGGTAACCTCATTCACACGACGAAACACAACGCAAGCGTTGTTTCTCCTCGTTATGTGACGCCGTAGTATCACTCCGGTCGAGCCGGCCCATTCTTGCCGAAGCATGGCTCTCCCACACTTAAGAAGTTCTCCCGCACACTGGTGATGATATATTTTGCTATGCATAAGTTGCAATTTAATTTGAATATTAGTAAGATGGAAGAATTTCGCGTAGAAATATGATGTGTACATATTCGTTATACATATAGATCCGTAGTCGGTTCAGCGAACACGAAGCAAAAAGCTACAAGCGATGAAAGAGTAGTCGAGCAGACAGCAGAAGGGTACAGCTCTACTTGCACGACGAGGAAAAGATACGTTTAACATCACTGCTTTTATTGCTAGAACGCGTACGCAGACGTTAACGGAGTTTAATAATTATAGCAACCATGTTTCACCAATTGTGTTATAATAGATGCCCGGACGAACAACACTCAGGCGTCTGTGGAAATTCCCAGTCAATATGATGTCAGCCACGTCCACTACTGAACATAGTAGCTGCCTACTCCCTCTACCTCAATAAATAATAACTCTTTAAAATTGAAAATCCCCGAATACAAACTTGAAATCGTACCACTTACAACTATTAAACACAACACATAACAAAAACCTAACTACTTACTTTATATTCTTACAGTTATTTTATGAACATGATACATATTTTCGGGTAAGTATGACTGCATTCTGTACCATTTGTTAATCAGTTATTAATTTTTTTTATTTGACCTTGACCTTTGGTTTGTATATGTTCGCCGAGGTGCCGTATCCGCCTGGCAGACCTTCGTAACCACTTGCACTGTAAGTGACTGACTGTGACTGACTGACTGACTGACTTTCAATATTACATCTCATAGTAATTAAGGTTCTGTATCAGGTACTCATGCCAATGTATAGGAACACAAGTAGGTACCTACTGTTACTTCTGGTCCTGTCTTGTCTGGTTTGTCCTGTCCTTGTCTTTGACTGTGGGACGGTGACTTGATATCAGCGGAATAGATATTCTCCTTCCGTTCTCCCGTATCAAATGAATGTATCACAAAATCCCCATTTATTTCGCACAATTTATCCATCTTCTCGATGGTCGTTGCTATTTCTTACCATCACCGTCACGCAAGTAATGTACACGAGTAACACCTGCTCACTGAGCCTACCGCTGTGGTAACCCAATGGTAACTTAATCTTACCCGAAACTTCTTCCTTAGCAATCGTAGTTCGATTTGAACGAGATCGATTGCTCAGACTTTCTGTATAAGCTGCCCTTTAATGTTCCGCAAAAATTGGTTCGGTTTAGCCCACCAATTGCTGCCCCAACTTCTTCCTCAAATTATAGGCAGAACGCATATATTGAGCGAGTGAGCAGGGACTTTAATACACTGTGCAAAGATTTAGGACTCGATTCGTTTACCACTTGCAGTTCCAGAGTGCGTAGACGGCTAAACCTTTAATTGGCCTTGTATAGCCCTGAATTGGCCCAGAATTGTTATTCTTTGTAACATAGCTGTTGGTTGGCTGTCTTCAACTACCTCTCAGTTGCTTCGTATTACTGTCAATGTCATGACCTTCTGAATCACTTTCTCATGTACGATCTTTCTCCATACACTTGTTAATCCTATGTATTAATTTTCTTGTCATATGATTAAAAACCACTAATGTTCTAAACTTTCTACTTTATATTTTACATCAAGATATAAGTTGTAGATACTAATGCAGTCATCTATTACTAAATGTTTAACAAGTAGGTAACAAGTAGGTAAACCTAAGAATAGATGTGTATCTGGTGCAAGTTACAAGCAAACATATCGGTGAGAACGTGTTATTGAATCATCGCGAGCCTCCCTGAGCTGCGTCTGTCGAGGACGCGGCGGTCGCGCTCACGCAGCGCGCGCGTATATATAGCGCGGCCGCGCGGCGCACTCATCACACACCACTCACACCACTCCGCGACAACATGAGAGCCTTCGTGAGTAGCACACATGCAGCATGTCATCGTATACCGTTGCCAGAGTGTGCCAGGTGACCGCAACCCTCGTTCCCTTGTTTCAGATCGTCCTGTGCGCGCTGGTAGCGTTGGCGGCGGGCGGCGCGGTGCGCGAGAAGCGCGGCTTCAGCAGTGGCTGGGGCGGCGCCGGCGGCAGCTCGCTCAGCTCGGGCTGGAGCGGTGGCTACTCGGGCGGTGGCTACGGCGGCGGCTACGGCGGTGGCTACGGCGGTGGCTACGGCGGCGGTTATTCGGGCGGTTCCTCGGGCGGTTGGTCCGCGCCCGCCACGAAGGTGGTGGCCGTGCAGAAGGTGGTCAACGTGCAGCGTGAGATCACTGTGCCCCAGGTCGTGAACGTGCGCAAGGTAGTCTCGGTGCCACAGGTTGTCACCGTCAAGCAAGTCGTGCCCGTCTCGGGCGGTTACTCCGGTGGATACTCTGGCGGATACTCCTCCGGCGGTTACTCCGGCGGATACTCCTCTGGCGGACACTCCTCTGGTGGATACTCCTCTGGTGGATACTCTGGCGGCTACAACGGTGGACACTCCGGCGGTTACGGCGGCGGCTACTCCAGCGGCGGCTGGTGGTGAACTCTCTAGTCAACGACGTTACAAAAGGCTATTTATGAAATAAATGTTTTTTTTTTATTAGTTGAATATTCATTAAATAATGGTACAATTTCCAAAGAAAAAGATGTGAACAATGATTAAAAGTGCAATAAGTTGAAACAATAAGAGATCCCAAACTGGCGACTACAGATAGGTATAGTACTCGTAAATTATAAAACTTAATCTATCTATCTAAATAAAAATGAATTTCTGTTCGTTAGTGTCGCTCGGACTCGAGAACGGCTGAAACAATTTGGCGTATTTTGGTCTGGAAATGTTCGTGGATGTCCTGGGAAGGCTTAAAATGTAAGAAAACAAACGTTTACGAAGTTTGCCGGGTGAGCTAGTACAAATATAAAAATAGGTACCTAGTAACAATTTATGTCAGACATAAAAGAAACATTTGTGTTCAATTCCGATATTAGTCAGTAAGACTCATAGAATGTGCGCTTGCCTTAGATACCTTACCGCGAGCGCGTAAGTCCATGGGTAGGATCAGTCAGTTGGTTGGCGGTTAGCTAGTTACTTGGTATTGTAAATCTTCGACCTGTCAATTATTTATTGGACATGAATTGGAACAATTATATTGGTCTTTAATACTAAAACCACTAGCTTTAGGCTTTTCTCGCAGTGACAAGGTAGCTTCTGGCTGCTACTTCTCATCTCCGTACTATATGTATATATGTATATATAGGTTTGAAAAATGTTAAAAAGATTAATCAGTCGTAAAATTCCATATATTTATTTAATGAAATTAGTAATTAGTTGTGTTAAGTTTAACATGTTCCTTATTTGTCTTGCTTGTCTGTAATTAAATCTTGCTAATATAATGAGATCAACTTCCCGGTTATCGATTGAGGTGAAAGTTTGTAACATCTATTATGATGACATGGTACTGATCTAATCATGGAATTATAGGCCTTAGGACTTTAATAATGAATATCTGGAAATTAGTATAAGTTGTAGATATTTTGTAGATATTTTGTATACATTATTGTTTGGAGTAGGATCACAGAAATTATTTAATTATCCTTCCCTAACTGTATCATTGGTTCTGTTAATATCCAAAAAATACCAATGTTATAAAATTTATTTTAGGGATAGGGAGGCAAATGAGAAGGGAGGTAACGTGGTATAGACCATAGATAATAATCAGCGTCACCCGCAACACCAAAGCAGTGCGTGTATTGCACGTGAATCACAAGTGCGTCGCAAACGCAATGTGAGCGTTTGTGGTATGAGTATCACTCCGGACGAGTTGATCAATCATACCAAAACTAACTCTCCCATGAAAACTATGGCATTTATTTCGTTTACATACATTCTTGTGTATGCATATAAATAATAATACAATTTTAGTACCTACATAAACATAAGCTAAGAGTGGGAGAACCATGCTTCGGCACGAATGGGCCGGCTCGACTGGAGTGATACCACGGCCTGCCTTGTTCATGTTCATGTGTTTCGTCTTGTGAGTGAGGTTACCGGAGGCCCAATTACCCTCCCCTTCCCCAATCTCTCCAATTCATGATTCCCCAACGATCCTCAAACTCCTCATTCCCAAAAAGCCGGTAACGCACTTGTTACGCCTCTGGTGTTCCGGGTGTCCATGGGCGACGCCGATTGCTTACCATCAGGTGATCCGTCTGCTCGTATACTGGCTTATGCCATAAAAAAACTGATGTTAGCGCAGCGCCTACTGTATGCCTCGAGCTATTCTTGTTTCTGTGGTCACGTAGTGGAATGAGAATTATTAAAGAAACTAATTATTTGAATATATTAATTGCGTTATGTTTTCTTAAATACATTAATTAGTCAAGTTTAAAATATGTATATATACGTTTTTAAATGTTAATAATTTCTAATTATAATTTATGATCGCGTTTAAGAAAAAAAAAGCAATTTCAATAAAATTTTTACTTTAATTTTTACTAGAACTTTTTTTTTCTCGTAAGTTTGTTAAAAAATGTATTCGTTTAACATGTGAATGTTGATAGTTAATCTCCAAGAAGATATAGGTACCTAATAAAAACACAAAAGTGGTATACACATGCAACAGAAGTACCTCCTTCTCGTATCACGCGAGCAATACTATACAGTGTACATGACGCGCACTGTGCGCAGCATGTGCGCAGGCGCTCTGTGCATGTGTTGCGCACATACAACATATATACACATCACACTTCAACAGCCTCTAAGTGCTATAACTTAGAGCTGACAAGAACTGTTAGCCCATTGTCCACACAACCGCACATTACACTAGAACATCTTGCGTAGAAACAAACACGGTTGGCACGGTTGACACTGCACGGTTGGCGCGGTGGCTGGGCAACTGGCTGCCGCGCAACGTGTCGCGGGTTCGATTCTTGCACGGAACAACTCTTTATATGATCCACAGATTTTTTTCCGGGTCTGGGTGTCATGTGTATGTGATATTGTATGTTTGTAAACGCACCCACGACACAGGAGAAAAACCCAAGTGTGGGGCAAACTTTAAAAAAAAAACTGTGTCCACGGAGTGGCAACGTTGTCACTGACTACTCATAAAAACTCTGCTTCTTATTATTTGTAGGTTGCATGCATTTGCCAAGTGACGCGTTGTGGCTTGGGCAATAAGCCTTAGTTAGACTATAACTTTGAGAATTTGAATTTTGTTTCTTTTAAACGTTGCTCCACACAAGAAATTGCTCTTGAAAATTATTGAATTACTTTTGGTTTTATTAGTGGTGTTACTCACGGAAAAAAAACTAGTGTAACATTATATGCATTATAGTTATGTATAACTCGCAAAAATTAAGACCTGCCCGGCTCGTGGCGCACCTTCATGCTTACGCCACCACATACCACAACATACGTATCTATTTACTTAAATGATTTGAGTAAATAGAGATACGTATGTTAAATTACCAATGATAAATTACCAATAGTGGTTGTAGCCGGCCGGTGTATAGCTCGCCTCCAATATTACACGAGAGAAATAAAATAACATGCTAACAATTGAACAATTGTAGGTGATACTGTTTCACGAAGGCAGTAGAGCAATGTTTACTGATTCAATAGTAAATCACTAGTGAAGTCATAAATAATAAGTATTCGGCAGTGTTCCGTGCGCCATCAATAACGACGCCGACAGCACCTCCCCACGGCCGGCGCCCGGCGCCCGGCGCCCGGCGCCCGGCACACACGTCGTACACTCTGAGGCCTTAGTACGAGATTGTTATATGTTTAAAGTAATCGAAACGAAATCTCGTCCGGCGCTCTGATTGGTTGGTTCATTGGAGCCGGCCAATCACAGCGCTGAACGCGTACTCGTTACGATTATTTTAAACGTAAAAGAAATTCGTAGTAAGGCCTCAGAGCACAGCACACTACACGATGTACTGAGTCGGCGTGATATCACTGCGATGTTTCACAAGGTCACTGCGCTCTGGTTCAGTACAGCAACAAGCCCATTATTATGATATTGTGCGTAAGACAAATCTCACGTCACGGGACCAGCAACAGCGTAGCTAATCAAAAACAAAAGCTGTACTCAAACGTTATTCAGCTGCCGATTCGCAGTCGCGGAGAACCTAACGGGTTACCGAAGCTCTAGCTCGAAGTGCAGGAGTAGGAACGGGGTGGTTTTTAGTCAGTAAGAGTCTGCCACTCCCTCCCGCCTCACCCAGGCGGGAGAAGTCATTCGATGATTTTCTCCACTTAAAAAAGAAAGAACAAGGCGCAATTCAGCAGCGAAAGCGGAACATAGGAGATATGGCTTGCGTAATGATTGAAATTACACAACAGGAGCTATATTATGAGCGACCGAAATTAGCTCCCTTTATATTAATCGCCATGCTACTTTAAACCCTGCACATAGCAATAGGACCCAGTGGCGGTGTCGCCAGTGTCCATTACGCGCCGCGCAGCCGTGTGCACTAGAGCTCGGTGCCGCGCTGTCTGGCTGCTAATTAACGGGCGCCCGCAACGTTTCCTACTTCCACATGCCGCCACGTAACCAATCAATGTCTTCACGAATCACTACAACTCGGTAATTGGGTCTAGCATTGTCACTCAGTGCACACACCTACAATCAAGTCATACATAAACTAACAAGGCATTTCTTCATACTTTCATTAACTAGTGACATGTGTCACCGAGGCTATTGCTGTCCATAAAGTACGGGGTTCTGGTAGTAATAGTAGGGTAAATAAATTAGGTTATTTTTCATTTATACATTTGGGAAACCAACAGATAGCAACCAACAGTTATTCGAATTGTAACTGAAAGGTTCTTTAGAGTATAAAATAATTTCCAAGTAGCAGCAATTAAGTATTCTTGCTATGCGTTATGTTACATTATAATGTGAATAAAAAAATGTTTACCTTCGTTACATCTATTTCTAATAACTCCAAGCACAGACACGAGGAATCAAATCTACATACCTTAAAAGTTTGTAAGAAAGTGGGTAAACGAAACATACATTCACTCGAATCGTTCTACTTCCACGTAAAATTTCAGGTAGCGAGTGTCGTGGACGGCGACAGACGTAGGGGACTTCCTACTGTAATACTGAACTGAATATTGACAGTACTGTACCGTGAGTCTTTATGTATATTGTATACTTCGTATGCAAGGGATCGTTCCGGTGGTCGTTCGGTAGTATAATGGAGCAGCCAATGGTCAGCAGTGTTATCTTGTTATCTCCCGGCTGATGATAATGATGCTGAAAGACGACTAATATGAAACATTTGTATTACATCGTAGGCAGTTGAAATATTTACTTACTGAGGGTACTGGGTGATACGCGCCACAGAGGACGCGAGCAAGACGCGGGCGCGAGCGCACCAGATGACCAGAATAACAACAGCCCGCCGCGACCGACATACGCCGCATCAGTAATTCACACGGATAGCGGCGGCGTCACCTGTTGAACATCAATTTAATTGTAAACCTGAGTTGTCGCAACAAAGCCAGGGCTTTAGTTAAATGTTGTAACATACCACAGTGCGCCCTGTATATAACAAGCGCCGCCGCCGCCGACCACTATAGTGCACCATCCGCCCAGGCCCCGCCGACGTACCGCCATGAGAACCAGCGTGAGTATCACTGCTGTAATCTGCTAACGTTAACATCTGATACACAATGTATGATCATTTGTCACATTCACTTGTAACATTGTAAATTCTCGAGGACATTGGCAATAAATAAAATACATACATTTAAGTACCTAGCCCCGGCAATAGGCTCACCCCTATTACATGGGACTCATAACATAAATAGTGAAAAGTGGGTGTTACATTGTGCAATGGCATTAAGTGCCGTAATGTGCACCTCTGCCTCCCCCTTTGGTGACAAAAGGCGTGATGTTATGTACAAATTTTAAGTTTAGCAAATCCATACAACAGCTAATTTCGTAAAGTAACATTCCAAGGGCACATTTACGTAGCAAAAACCTTCTTGAATGTTTCCAGGTGATCATAGTAATACTGGCCGTGAGCGCGCTGGCTGCAGCGGCGCCGAGTGTCCGGTACAGCACTGTGCTGTACTCCGCGCCGCGCTACTCGTCGGCGGCCCTCGTGCGCGCCCCGGCTGTAGTCTCCGTCAGCAGACTCGTGGCCGTGCCGCGAGTAATATGATATGTCTATGTTTAATGTTTTGTAGCCCACAACACGCGGCAGTTGGAGTAACATTGTGTTCCGTGCGGCAGGTGGTGACGGTGAGCAGGGTGGTGTCAGTGCCGCACGTGGCGCGCTACGTGCTGCCGCCGGCGCCCGCCCGCCTGACTCTTGCCTGGTGAGCGGAGCCCCCACTAAACATGAGGCAATACGAAAGCAAGGGACATACAATTCCGTTCCACCGAACTTTTAGTTTTAAACAGTTTTATAATTTACAATAACAATAAAAATAATTATTATATTTTTACGAACTTTTATTTAACAAACATAACATCATAACATCACGCCTTTTATCCCCGAAGGGGTAGGCAGAGGTGCACGTTACGGCACTTGCACTTCATGCCACTGTACAATGTAACACCTGTAACACACACATGTGATAGGGGGTGAGCCTATTGCCATACATACATACATACATACATACATACATACATACATATGAACTTTTATTTCGAAGACATTAATCAGCCCTTTCACTAGAGGTAGTTGTAGACGATTTTTTAGCCTAGGCTTTAAGTTAATCAGCGCTTCGTAATACAATAACGAAGGAAAGAAATATATGTATAACAAGGTTTGTTGTCTTTCATTTATTATTTAAAGTTGGCCAGTATTGTGGTTGATGTTTACTTCCTGGAATTAGAACCAAGGGATATACCTAAGGCTGTCATCATGCCTGTATGATTTGTAGCTATGTAGTTAGAGCACGCCCATCCCTTACATTCTTCTCTCCGTAGCATCAATATCACGCAGCTATCAGGTCGGAGTGACGTCCCGCGGCCGGCACGCGCACGGCACGCGTGGTGAGACTGTGAGTGCCGGCGGACAGCTTCAGCCAGGAAGCGAAGTGGTGGAACTACACGCAGCGGCGCACGCAATACTACGTCCGCTGAAACTGAAGTACAGTGTGCGCAGGCGCCGCTAGTCAGTCGAGTTCGTACCTCGCATCCAACATGGACGCACGCGTGAGTCTTTCTTGATAGCTAGCACCAAACTTATTGTTACAGTTTCCTAATCGTGGTTTCCGGTGTACCTACAGTGTAGAGCTTTTCCACTACTTATTGTACTACAATTTAATATCACCGACAGTTCCGTCGCTTAACAACTAAATAATGGACAGAGATTATGAGATGGAGGTCCAGTACTGTGGAAGATAGAGGTATTGAATGGAGCGTGATATTGATCGAGATTAAACTTTCAGACGCAACTGGTGGTGCTTTGCGCATGCGCTGTGGCGCTGGGCGAGCCGTTCGGGCAGGCACTGCATCGACGCAGTCGCTACGGCATGTACATGGACGAGTATTCGCGTGACTTCGAGCCGTACTACTTCGCGGCCGTGCCACTGCACGCACCCGTGCCCGTACTGCGCGTGCTCAGCCCGGCGCCGCTGCAGGGGCGTGAGCGCGGGCTCACAGCGTCCTCGCGGCACCAGCCAATGTACTCGCGTGCCCCATACCACGACGCCTCGTACGAAGTCGAAGCCTACGAGCCACCGCCGTACGACAGGTACGCGCCCGCGGCTAACCAGCTGAGCCCGTCGCCGCCGCTATACGTGGCGACGGCAAGCAGCAGCAGCGCAGCTGAGGAGCCGACCGTGCTGTACGCGCGGCCCACGGCGCAGGGCGGCTACACGTACCATACGGTGCCCGCGCCGCTCCGGCCCGGGCCCGCCAAGCGCGCCCCGGCTACCGACTCCCCTTACATGATAAGAGTGCACAAGTACAGGATTGTAAAAGAACGGTAGTCCCTGAACACATCTAGTTTATATATCTATAAGTAGTACGTATACCTATGATACAACTGACCATGTACATATTAAAGTAGTACTTACAATAATTTAAACATTATTTATTGAGGTACACCTAGGTCCGCGTGTGCCCACTCGTACCTATGTATCGTAATTTTAAGCTACATTTAGTTTCGTCGGTAAAACTACTCTGTAGAACATAAGTAATAAAGTAAGTTACAATAAGTCTCGTGAACTATACTCGTCACTACCCTGCCTGTTGTAATGTTGCTGCGATGTCGATAGCTCTGTTGTAGGCCCGTATGTCTGTATAAATGAATTAATCATTTCCCATGTACCACAATCCAATGCTCAGTCGTTATACAACATCATAATTCTCCATTGCGAAATTTGTCATTTTTACAACCGTATAATTCATATGGAAAGCTTTTTCGAGTAATGTAATTTAATGGAATTTATTTATATGTATAAGTATCTAATAATTAAATGTCGTATTTTTAGTAACTTGTTTTAGTTAAACTCCCTGTTATTTACAAACATCGTACCTAAGCCTGTACTAGCTAAACTATGAATTTGGTGTTTTGTACCTACTAAACAAGACTGCTGCCTTCTAATATTTATTGGCTGCAGTTGCGCCGGAAACACGGTAATAAAGACGCGATTGCTTACATATAACTCCTGACACCTCTAGTGAGAACCGAATAGTAATTGTGTATTCATATGTATTCTACAATGCTTTACAAACCCCATTGAAACAAACCGAGTAGGTACTGGAAAAATTAAGTCCTGTGGAGAGTTCGAGCCGGTACTACTACGGCTAATGTATGCAGGAAGTGAGTGCTACATGTGATGCTTTAGACACGCAATGTACGTTAATTAGCACGAGTGCGCATGCGCAGTGTGCTCGTGTCCACGTTGTACTCGTACCAACAAACTCAAGAAACTATTCGTCCACGTCATTACTGAAATAAGTTCATACATTTTTTCATAGCTATGTGGTTCCGTTTCCGTCCTAAGCCCCGGCTTCCTAGCCACCTGCCTGGCTGAGTTGCTGATCAGTTCGACATGTAATCATGATTGTAAACACTTTACATGCCATGACTAATTACCTAGGTATGCCTAATTCTATTTTTTTAATAACAATTACTTGCTACTAGTCTACACGACTCACGACTCAACAATTGCAAAATTAGATACGTGTAATGTATAAGTTACATACTACTTTACTTATATGTATTAATTTGGAAGCAATAAACAAAAAGATTTATATAAGGTAGGTAACGCGCCTGGCCATACTTTCGATAAACACGTACCTACGTATTATTAGAACTCTAGAAATACCCACAATCTAAATCATTTCACGTCTGGTTTGTCTCGTTACAAACAAAAGCTCTTCTGTTTGATTCATTTTGTGTTGTTCAGTATAAGTTCGGAAATAGACAGTTGATTGTAGGTCGTTAGATTTTTATTAGGTAGTCATGACATAAATTCGATAACAAGTGTTAGAAAGTACTTAATTCAACTTTAATGTACAACAAATGGGACAAAATGTCCCTGTTAGTAAGTACCTGCCTACTGTTGTTGAAAATAAAAGAAGGGATATTAAGATTAACTAAGGAACTTTTTAGAAATAAACTTAGTTCAAAATGGCTTTTAGGTTTTTTATAATTAATTAAGAAATTTAAAAAATTACGACGTGGGAATGAGAAATTAAACTTAGGAAGCTTGTAAGAAAAGTTAAAACCATTTTTTAAAACAAAGATGTACCTATTTATATGTATTAGATTTTGAAGTGTACCTACTTATATATAATTCGCTCGCGTCTCAAACGGATAAAAGTAGCCAATGTGACATATACGAATACACACAGCGCCATCTATACCAATACTTTTGTTTTCCCTCGGGAATATCAAATTGTTCCGGGATAAAAATTACCCTATTATTTAATCCGGACTTCTAACTTTACGTCTGCAAAAAATTAAAGCGATCGGTTTAGAAGTTACGGCGTGAAAGCGGAACAAACAAACAAACTCACTTTCCAATTTATAATATTAGTAAGGATTATTATGTAATCCACCGTGACATTTGGAACGAAGGGTTTCTAGGTAGATGGTAGCTAATGACCTCCCTAATCCCTAAAAAAATTGTGTCGGTCCATATGCTAAACGCCCTTTATATTTAGGTATTGCTTTTGTACCTCTATAGTTATAATACACTTCCGGACACTTGAATCGAGCCACATTACATTCCCGGGCCTAAAAGCCCATTACACAAAATATATGCAATATAACAAAAAAGTTTTTATGCATTTTTAATGCTGGCATATTTCATCGTCTTTTCCGTATGTATTCTTCCAAATTTGAATTTAAGATTTTAAAATAATGAACAAAAGCCGAGCTTGGTCACTGATTTGAAAAAAATAATGGCTGTAGAAAGTTACTTTTGAAGCAATTCAATTTCGATTTTGTTTGAATTTTCGCTATTTTTGTTAACCAAAGTTTAGTTTAGTTTTTTTCTTTAATTTGAATCGCTTTTGGCTATAAAATTATGGATACTTCACCTAGAGTAGCCGCGCAAGCTGTAGCACTTCTTCAATCTGGGCTAAGTCAGCGAGATGTGAGTTCACAACTTCTCATAAGTCGTTCCGCTGTCCAAAGAGTGTACCATCGATACCTGGAGACTGGCGGCTTCGTTCGGCGAACAGGAGGACCTCGTTACCGGGTGACAACGGCGAGACAAGATCAATACATTGTCACTACCAGCTTACGCAATCGATGCCTTACCTCTGTTTAAATACAAGAACAGCTCAGGGACTTTCACGGAGTGGCTGTAAGTGCTTGGACCGTTAGAAGGCGACTCAAGGAACGTGGTTTAAAGCCCCATAAGCCAGCCAATGGACCCAAATTGACACGAGCACACCGAATAGCCCGTTTAGAGTTTGCGCGCGAACATCTACATTGGACTCGACATCAATGGAGCCAGGTTCTCTTCACAGATGAGTCCAAGATAATGCTATACGGTAATGACGGAAGGAGTAAGGTGTACCGAAGAGAGAACGAGCGTTTCGCGCAATGTTGTATTGACGAAAGAGTGAGTTATGGTGGAGGATCATGGACTGTCTGGGGAGGAATCTCTATGGAAGGCAAAACTGAGCTAGAGGTAGTAACGGGACCACGACTGCCGCCCCTAGATGGCAATAGATACATTCGCCAATGTTTAGAGAACCACGTGATGCCATATGCTGGATTTATTGGCCAAGATTTCGTTTTAATGCATGATAATGCAAGGGCCCATACTGCGGGAATCGTCAGGCAGTACTTAAATGACATTGGTATCACTGTATGAGATGGCCAGCGCGAAGTCCTGATATGAATCTTAAAGAGCATCTATGGGATGAGCTGAAGAGGCGTGTTCGAGCTCATCATCCTGCCCCGCAAACCACGGAGGAGCTCAAAAATGTAATTTTGGGAGAATGGGGGGACATTTCTCAACATGTCATAACGACATTGATTAATTCTATGCCAAACCGTATGAGAGCTGTCATAAATGCACGGGGAGGCAATACAAATTACTAAATAAACATTTCTTTTCATTTAAAACATTTTTTTATTTAAAAATTGATTAGATTTTTTTCTTTGAAAAAAGCAAATATGGACTTGTTTCAACGTAACTCGACTTTTTTAATAAACTGTAGTTCAAATTTAGAACAGTGGCACTCTAAATGAATGTTGATTAAACTATCTCCAAAACTGCATCAAAACATTTTCCTTCTACATAGATTTTTTACAAGTTACAGTTCTCCAAACCAAAAAAAACAAGGTGGCTCGATTCAAGTGTCCGGAAGTGTATTTTATACCTATTTAGTTTACCTATTATTCCAAAAAATATTAAGAAGAAGAAGAGGAAGAAAAAACTTTATTTCACGCCAAAAACAAGTGACAAGTCATTCATCCTATTAGCAGGAACTGATGGATACATGTTTATGTCCCAAGTCAGCCGCGAAATGGGTTGTATTAAGTTAGTGGATAAACACCCAATATTTAGTTAGTCAGTATATTTATCCATTATGAGTATTTATCCGAAATCTCGTGATCGCTATGTCGAACACAACAGTGAGACAACAGGGCAACAGCCTTGGAGATTTAAGACACCCGCGTCTCATGCTTGAGAGGGCGGGTTCGAAACCTACCAAGAGTAAATACCTACCAATGTAATATTTGTGAGTTATATTTTCTAAGATTATTGAGACACCACTGACAAATTCTAAATGAAAAAATAGCAAACAAAGGGCTTATAATTTTTAATTATTAGTTTGAAATAGCCAACCCACATTATGCTAGTGTGGTGTTAATGCTCAAAACTTCTCCATGTCAGAAGATGCCTTTGGTCAGCGGTGGACACTTTTAGGCTTTTGATGACGTGATGTGATAGGATCCGAAAACCTCCCATCTCTTATTCCTTTAGATAACTTTGGATATCGGGCTACGACACTGGCTTTTAGCTCTATGGCCGAATCAAGTAAGAACAATTTTAATCAATTAAACTCAATTATTGTTGTATTAAGGATTGATAAAATTAGAAAAGTAATAATCATTACTATCAACATTTTCTAGAGTCTTGACAACCTTAGGAATATCGGTTCTACCATCGACTTAACGACACAGACGCAATCATAGATTTTACCGACTATATCGAGAAGTCAATAACGTCATGAACGTCACTGTCATGTCATGTCAGACAAAAAAGAAAAGAACAGCCGGGTGGCCGCCAAATTTCTGTTTGTAAACTTTGTTTCAAGTTACAACGAGTTTATCAATGTTTTTGACCCTATCTGATAAGAATTCTTACTTTGACTTCCTACTACTTCTGTGATAGTGTGATAGCAGTAATCTTCGAATCTTGAATCGAAGTTAAAATAAACATAAAATGCCAAGAGTAAAAATAGATTACATAGTCAGTTTCAGCAGTGAAGATCCTGTAAGTATTACGTATGCTTAGACTATCCTTTCATTTAATTCTTACTTTTACGTAAAAATGTATAAATCCTGTATTTCTTTTATCCCTTAAGATTATACTGACTCTTATCTTGTTGTTTTCATAATTTGTGTTCTGCCAACAGGAGCACCCGGCTAGCAACCTGCTGAACTTGGAAGTGAGCAAGAAGAAGTGGCTGTGTGCCAAGGGCGAGAGAACATGTTCCGTTGTGCTGCAGCTACCAAGAGCTGTGAAGGTTGGATTTGTTTTGTTAATGAATTTTTTTCTCGCCCATATGCTATCAGACCTGCTGTTGGAAATTTATTTAATTTATGTTTTGTATGCATGTAACTTGTTACTAAAGCAAAATATCGGAATATAATATGTCTTGTAGGATTATAGAACGACCACCAACACCTAGAGGATGAGGTTCTACTATGGGAGTGGTTGTGTAGCAACGGTACATTTATGATGTAGACACACACACAAGTGAGGATCACACAAAGAATTGTTCCGTGTAGGAACACAGCCACTGTGCCAAACTGCCAACCATTTATCTGTAAATATGTACAAGATCATGTGTTTGTGTCAAATTGGCACACTTATTTCTTAAACACTACTAGAAAATATTTGATTAACAGAGATCGGAGTAGGTAGAGCCATTTGGAGTCAATGACCTCAAATGTAAGGTTAATATGGATATGACTCCGGGATTCCGGGATGTTTTAATTACTTAGTGCTTTGACATACCCAGCTTCATAGACAATGTACATAGGATTTGTTTATTAAGTACTGCAGAAGTTTTTTGTTACGCAAACATGAGGTCGGAAACATTTAATTCCCAAGAATTATTTGTCGTAGATCCTATGAGGGATGGGCGCAGTGTGCGACGTTGCCGTTCCCGTTCCACTATTTTGCGCACGATAAGAAATATTTGCACACTTACAATGAAAACTGCACTTATGAAAAGGCATATCCATATTGTGACCGCAAGTCACAAGTACCAAAAACAGCTCTACCTACTCCGATCTCTGTTAATTAATAATAGAAAACAATGAAAATTAAGTATATCATACAATAATTAATGAAAGTGTGACAATTTATTGTTTTAACTAGCTACTTCTGTGCGGTTTCATACGCTCTGCTCAGCTCCTATTGGTCGTAGCGTGATGTTTTATAGCCTATAGGCATCCTCGATAAATGCACTATCCAACACAAAAATAATTATTGAAATCAGACTTGTAGTTACGGAGATAAGTGCATTCAAACAAACAAACAAAAAACAAACTCTTCTGCTTTATATAATAGTATAAGATATAAGATAAGATGAGTCAAATTAATTTATTTTTGATTAAATATTTCTCTGTTTTTGTTTTGTAGATATCCAGTTTAAACATAGGAGCCTACCATGCAGCTTTAGTGGAAGTATTAGTAGGAAGATCAGAATCAACAAATGAACAATATCAGGTGAACATGTTATGTTGTAGTTGCCATACTGCTACAATCTTCCAACAGACTAAATATCTATTAATTTATTGGACTCCACACACCATGGGCTTGTGCTGTTTACTTGGAAGGGTTATAGAGTTGCGTAGAACGGAGGGAAGTAACATTGCAGTGGCAGGTGCTGGTGCCGAGCTGCGTGTTCGCTCTGCGCGAGGAGTCGCGGCGCGGCGCCGAGCTGGCGCGCGTGCGCTCCTTCTCGGGCGCGCAGCTGGCGCCGGGCGCGCGCGCAGGCCGCTGGGACCGCCTGCGCCTCGTCTGCCAGCAGCCGCACGACCGCCGCCAGGTACGCCGCGTGGCTCCAGTGCCATCGACACTTGGCGGTGTTTGTGTCCGAATATACTATAATCACATTGCACTTCTAGTTTGGCCTGTCTTTCGTGCATATAGACGAGGCTGAGAGCAGCACCCCAGCCGGCGTGCCTCAACGACTACTGGCACTAGACACCTTTTCTTCAGATGAGGATGATTTCAAGCCAGGCGAGCTATTTGCTAAACACCTTCAGAAAACAAACGCTGAGGACATCACACCTCCCAGTAATACTGGTATGTTAGCTATTATATACAAACAACCAGTTGTTATCTCCGTATTAGAAAATTAATATTTCAATTTTTTTCAAATACCTAAATATTAATTGGGAGAGAAAATTTTTAGTAGATATTGTCTTAATATTGCTTCTAGTTTTGCTTTAGGAGGCTCCATCCTCCAAGCCTTCAGTTGCAACCCAAAAAGACCACCAGTGTTTTTATAATAACTATCGTGAAACTCATGCTACTAGGCGTGGCTAGTGAGTTCAACACCACCATATGACACCGTATGAATGACATACAGGTTGTCCAAAATCCACAAACCAAACTGGCCCCTAAGACCTAATCCATCAAATAGACACACCTACCTACAACCTGTCGAATCATTTGTCTACTATACTGCAACTGTTTACCGGTAAAACGAGCACCTCCGTAAAGGACTTCCGCCATTGTTAGAGCTTTTCTCTTTACTTTTCAAGTGAGTAACCTGCGTTTTTCAATTAATTAAGACCACCAGTCCCAGATACAGAAAAATATATGTTTGATCACCTGGAGTGTTAATTACTATTTTCGTATTTTCAGGTGCTCAAATAAGGCAAGCAACATCACAAGCTCTCAAAAATATATCTGACTTTTCAACGAAACTTATAAAGAATCCAATTGTTAAACCGAGTGGTAGCTGCAATGACAACAAAGCTACTGCATCGCGGCGACCGGACGTGCAGGTCCGCCAGCCTGGGCCCCAACCGGACGTGCAGGTCCGCCAGTCTGGGCCCCGACCGGACGAAGGGGCCCCTCCCCGCCAAACTGCACAGACAAGTGCACCCGCAGAGACAAGTAGCTCAGCGAAACGAAACCTAGACAGCGCGAAGTCATCAACGGACCAAAACAGACAGTTAGAAACAAAGAAACGAGTGCGCTCCGAGAATCGGGAGCGACCGTCT
Source organism: Spodoptera littoralis (assembly GCA_902850265.1). NCBI lineage: Eukaryota > Metazoa > Arthropoda > Insecta > Lepidoptera > Noctuidae > Spodoptera > Spodoptera littoralis. Next base: position 14,858,640 of record LR824545.2, read on the forward strand.
GTACCGACAGGTTGGTCAGTCTATGATGTAGGGTGGTGGCGTACCTTGTGTTGTTGCTATATTTGTTAATGTCGCAAGCCACTCCTTACAAAAGCATCTCTAGAGACATAATTTCTACATAGAAACAAAATCTTTACACACCTTCAAATATAATTGATAAGTTTTTTAAACAAGTAAATTGATTCTCAATGTGAGACATTCTACAATAAGTAGTATTTTCGATCCGAGACGTTTTACATTAAGTTGTCATGGGTGGTCGTATTCATGGTTTTCGAGGGTGGTGAAATGAATTATACTGTCAAAATGTAAATACAAGATGACGGCTGTGCAAAATTTTCAATTTATCGTCATGAGTGTCGTTTCCATAGTTTTCGAGTGTGATGAAAACGACACCCATGACGCAAAATGTCAATTTTGTTTAGTCGTCCAGTCGTGATTTTCAACGACGCCACCACTAAGACCGCACTCGTGACTGGGCCGTTAGACAGTTTTTATCACTTTAGTTAACTTGAGCCTGCTAATATTTATAATATCTGGTTAAATTAATTAATTTATTACATTGAATAAGCAATTTGGTTATTATGTATAACGAGTCATTACGAGGTAATATTCAATTAATCACTTTGGCTATAACATATTATATATATATTTGATGGGCCGACTTTTGTCCACTATCTCGCCTGTAACCAATGATGCGATCTACGGTGGAGCACGTCATTCTATAAGCAACGTATTCACTCGGGCCTTGAAGACACCCAGGTTATGCCCTTTAGGAAATAGACTCTGGCAAAGAATTCCACTCCGTAGCAGTACGCACAAAGAAGCTTGAACTTATCTAACTCTATGTATGGGAATCGTGTAATATAGCTACACACATAAGCGAGTACTGTAGATATATTTACATGAATGGCATGGGGCGTACCTCCACGACCCAAAGTTTGTAAGTAGCGACGCGAGAGTGACGTTGGTGCTGTGCGCAGAGTGCTTACTGCGCGGCGCCACCCTGGTGCTCAGCGGGTACGAGAACCCGCGCCGCGCCGCCGTCCGCCGCGCCGCGCTGGCCCTGGGCGCGCGCCTGCAGCCCGCCTGGGGGCCCGCCTGCACGCACCTCATGTGAGTACTGGCGCCACTCTCGGGACGGACACCGCCGTGCGCCTGCAGCCCGCCTGGGGGCCCGCCTGCACGCACCTCATGTGAGTACTGGCGCCACTCTCGGGACGGACACCGCCGTGCGCCTGCAGCCCGCCTGGGGGCCCGCCTGCACGCACCTCATGTGAGTACTGGCGCCACTCTCGGGACGGACACCGCCGTGCGCCTGCAGCCCGCCTGGGGGCCCGCCTGCACGCACCTCATGTGAGTACTGGCGCCACTCTCGGGACGGACACCGCCGTGCGCCTGCAGCCCGCCTGGGGGCCCGCCTGCACGCACCTCATGTGAGTACTGGCGCCACTCTCGGGACGGACACCGCCGTCCGCCGCGCCGCGCTGGCGCTGGGCGCGCGCCTGCAGCCCGCCTGGGGGCCCGCCTGCACGCACACGGACGGACGGACACGGCACGCTGTTTTTTGCTTTAGAAACAATACAAAAAAGGTGTAAGCGCGCTTTTGTATTGACGTTATGAAAAATATATCATATGACATAACATTTAATGTTCGTTATTACCCCCAGCTGCGCGTTCCCCAACACCCCCAAGCTCCGCGCGGCGCGGGCCGCCGGGCGGGCCGTGCCCGTGGCGCGCGCGGAGTGGCTGGACGCGTGCCTCGCGCGGCGCCGCCTGCTGCCGTGGCAGTGGTACGCCACCGAGCCCGAGCGACGCGTCACGCCGCCGGACTCCGAGCCCGACGACTCGGGTAACTTCTACTTACTATCAAGTGCTTTAATGGTTTCTTTCGTCTAAAGTTCGACCTTCGTACTATAAATGACTTAAAATCCATGAAGAGTTCGTTTGAATGCGCTAATCTAAGGAACAACTAGGTTGATTTTATAATTCTCTTTGTTGTGGGTTTCAAAGTCCATTTATCGAGAAAGAAATTTATGAGACATTTCGATAAAGATTGGATTTTTGTAGAGCGCGACACTGACGACGAAATCGAAAAAGTGCTACGAGATCAAAAGAAGCGGCGAACGGAGGCGAGCACGAACAACGAGGTGGAGTTGCGAGACGGTAGCGACAGCGACGGACAGGCCACGGAGGACGAGGCCGCGCCCGCGCCCGCCGCGCCGCGCCCGCCCGCCGGCGCGCTGCCCGCCTTCCTGGACGGCTGCACCTTCAGTCTGCGCGCCGCCAGCGCCGCCGCCGCGGCCCGCCTGGCGCGGTACGTGCGCGCCTACGGCGGCGACGTACTGGCCGACGGCGCGACGGACGACGCGACGGACGGCGCGCAGTACGAGCTGGACGCGCGCGGCGCGGCGTGGCTGGCGCGCTGTCACGCCGCGCAGGCGCTGCTGCCCTACCCCTGACATGATCATTATTTCAGATAATATTACTCTTTGCAAAGATGTTTGCCTTTTATTGACGATAGACGCTTCTACACGGCGTCAGGGCTTTTGTGCAATCTTTCAAGTCAAAACTACCCGATTGTAATGAAACTTGGTACATATACGCATCGTATCAAGGTAAAAAACTTAATTTCGTACATTTTCGAAATGTTCAATATTATTCATAATGACTGGCCAATAAACATATCAACCTATGTAATTGCTAAGTCTTTGTGTATATCAAGTGCATAGTCAAGTGATAAATACGATCTATACTCCTCTGGAAATCAGTGCTATGTGACTCGTATGCCTGGTTTACACTGAATGGGTAACCCATTTAGCATCTAGCCATGTTGTCAGCGTCTCTTTTCTGATTCTGTTTTATTTTGTTAACTTTACTTTTACTTATGCTGCATCATGGCTGGTGCTGAATGTTGTCTTTCTTTCTTTCTTATCTAACGGCCCAGCCACGAGACTGCAATCTTAGCGGTGAGCGGGGTGACGTCGCGGAAAATCCCGTCTGGACGACTAGTTGAAATGAATACGGCTGAGTCGAAATCTGCCGCTGCTCGAAATGTCAACTTTTCGTCATGGGTTTAGCTTTAATGGTTTTCGAGGGTGGTGAAACCTATTATCCTTTCCATGGTTGCAAACAACTGCCTCGTTGGCCGAGTGGTCGCAAGTGCGACTGCCGGGCAAGGGGTTCGATTCCCGGGTCGGGCAAAGTATTACAAGGTTTTAAAAAATCTCAGTAGTAGCACGGAGTCTGTAAATGTGCCCGGAATATGGCAATAGGCTCACCCCCTATTACATGGGACTCATAACATAAATAGTGAAAAGTGGGTATTACTTTTGTGTGCACCTCTGCCTACCCCTTCGGGTTACATTGTACAGTGCCGTAATGTGCACCTCTGTCTACTCCTTTGAGGGTAAAAAGCGTGATGTTATGTGACAGTAAACAATAATATATTTTTCCAGGTTTTCTACTGAAAACTTGTAACGTTTGTTACTTAGTACATATGTACATACATAATAACTACTAAAATAAGCACTGTTCATGAAAATGACCAAAAAATGCATGTGCTAAGATGCGAATCCATATAATTCCATGTCTAGTAACAAGACACAGGTAATTTTTGTGGATGTCGCTGGCAGAAACTAGCTGTTTTATTTACAGACGTTGATCAGGCTGATTTAGTTGCAGTCTCCGCAGGGCGGGAGGAGGCACTTGATTATATTCCGACTTACAAGAAAAGATTCCTAAGCCAGATTAGGCATAACTTTCAAATTTCATGCATAATAAAAATATCTAGTGAGAGTTTATTAATTTATTGAACAGTTATAATAATATGTAGATGTTAGTGGGGCAGGTGTCGGTGCCGGTCTCACTGCGAGGTCAGCAGCGTCAGCTTCTCGTTGAGCTGCAGCTGCGTCTTGATGAGCTGCGCCAGCGTCACCACCTGCGCACGGACGAGATATACCACTACGTACTGGGGACATGGTCCATGCTAGCTTGGAATTTGATTGGTTGATAGCAAAAATAATCAACCTCTATTTCGTTCCTTATTAAATAAAGGACATCATCATTCTGGTACAAAAAAATAAACTGGTCTGACGAATTAGACACAGGACTATTTCCGATAGTTAGGTCAGATTAAGGACTTCAAATACATTAAATAGTGTGCATTACCAGGCCAGATGTGGTCGAAAATGGTCATTTGAATCTTATAGATAATTAGTTGTACGGCTTCTGTAATTGTTGCGCACATTTTTGAATTTGTTGCGCTTATAATTTGTTGATTATTTCACAAAAACATTTCCTGCTGGGGTAACGTTACCCCAGCCAGACCTTTTTCTTTCTAATGGAAATATTTCAATAATTACTAGCTATAAAATTAGTTGTCTAGATGATGTCTGGCCTGGTAACGCACACCATTAAATAACTCCATAATTGCATTTTCAGAGTAATTATGTAGTTCTAATGTCCACTTATGGCCGAAATCAATCACTTACGAAACTATGTCTATTCATTTCTGTCAAAGACCTAGACCGATCCAGATGTTTAGGATTAAGATAATTTAGGTAATAGCATAACTTTTAAATGTATCTTCTCGGCGTATTCGAAATAAATGTACTTTCGAGGCAATAGTGAGAAAGAAAAAAGGAGGCGTCACCATGAGTAGATCTTTGACGCTGGAGGCGAAGGCGTCCGCGAATGTGTCGGCGGCGAGGTTGGGCACGGAGTTGACGAGCTCCAGCAGCTCGCGGCCGGCCGCGTTGTTGGGCGCCGCGCGCTCCGCCAGCACGTCCTCCACGTGCGCCAGCACCTGCTCCAGCAGCCCCGACAGCGCCGCCGCCGCCTCCGACACCTGCGCCAGGTCCAGCATCGGCGCCACCTGCCGGGACCGCCCGCCCGCGCCCGTCGTCTTCTGACACAAGTTCAGGCCTACGATCTGCAAGGTTACACCGGGTTCTTACTTATCGTAATTTGAATGCATTCCAAATATTTCTTGAACAACAAAACTTGAAGTTTGATACATTTTATTAAAACTGGTTACTTTTGGTCTGAAGCTCTGAGGTACTGACCGGTCGACTAGGAGGCAATGAACAATAGTTTCATATAATAATAATGATAATAGCACCTCTGGCTCGTAGCAAGTGAGGCCGACATCGATGGGCGTGAACATGCAGCCCTGCTTCCCGCGCGGCACGCCCAGCGCCACGCAGACGTAGGCGCGCAGCCCCATGCGCGCGCCCTGCAGCGACGTGTCCAGCGTCACGTGCACGGGCTCGCGGCACTCGCGCGAGTAGTACTCGTGGATCACCGACGAGTGGTTCGTCACCTCCGCGCCCGTCGCCCACCATCCTGCAACCAAACTCTCTTTCATGTAACCGCCAGCTCATTGCGGCTTTAAAGGGGAGTTAGTACAAGAGGACCACTAATGGGTTCTTAGTTCCTATGTGAGAAACATAACAATGATAAAATTACATTAAACTTATACCTTTTTCTATTTTACTATTGTACATATATGATAATATTGGAACCACCAGTGTAGCTAATGTGCAAGAAAAAACCACTCAGCTGCTATATAACATGTAGCGCGTCTCATTCCAACATACAACTATTTGTGTGATCCACAAATTGTTATTTCCAGTCTGGGTGTGATGTGGCTTTCCTTTTGGTGAATATATGTTTCTTCCAAGTTAATCGTCTGTCCAAGTATATTCTCAAGTATCGCACGTCGTCCAACTGAGGAATTGTTATGCTATTGAAAACAACTGGGGGACATGATGCATGTCTGAGAGTGAAAGTTACGTGAACAGATTTGGATTCATTAGCTTTTATTCTCCAATCCTTTAACCAGGCCGAAACGTCATTAAGGCTTTTTTGCAGCATGTCGGACGCTGCCACAGGACAGTCGTGTGCTGCAATAAGAGCAGTATCATCAGCAAATGTCCCTATGAGGACGTCGTCGGAAGTTGGTAGGTCAAAAGTATATATTAGGTATAAGATAGGACCCATTACGCTGCCCTGAGGAACACCTGCTTGGATTTTATAAAGATTACTTCTGGCTTCTCCATGTTTTACATAGAAATGTCGTTGTTGGAGGTATGATTTGATGATGAGATAGAAGTTGATTGGTAAGGCTTGTAGGATTTTAAATAAGAGTCCCTCGTGCCACACACGATCGAAGGCTTGCGATATGTCTAAGAATGCCGCTGAGCAGTATTTCTGGTTTTCAAAGGCATGGTTTATCTTTTCAACCAAACGATGTACCTGTTCAATTGTCCCATGAGCTTTGCGAAAGCCAAACTGATGAGTAGGGATTAATTTGGCTTTCGCAAGCTCTGGAGTCAGTCGTTTTAACTCGTCGAGTACCGTATTTATAGACACAATTAAAGAACAATAGGTTGCGGTCACCGGTGACCGCTTGGTGTTTGACAGTTTAAGATAAGAATTTCCATTATTTTTGAGGCAACAGGCAGGAGACTTATCGGTCGATATGATGATACATTTTCCGGATCCTTCCCGGGTTTTGGAATGACAATAATTTCTGCTACTTTCCATTGAGCAGGGACGTATTCATATCTTAAGATTGAGTTATAAATAGCTGTTAATAGGGTTATTGCTTTGTGAGGGAGTTCTTTCATCACCTTAGATGTAACAAGGTCATAACCAGGCGCTTTATTCAGGTTGAGTTTCCTGATTACAGATGTAACCTCTTCTTTAGTGAATTTTTTGATTGGGAGTGCAAATTGGTGCGGTGCTGAAAGAGCCTCCATTACTTCACCCACCTTTGTTGAACCCGTACTTGGATTTGGAGTAAACACTCTAGACAAGTGTTCTGCAAATAGTGTGGATTTGTCTGTGTCGCTTTTAGTCCAAGAGCCGTCATACCGTCGTAAAGGTGATTGGAACTCAATTGGTCCTTTCAGAGATTTGGTCACTTTCCAAAGCGAGTAATCAGTAGCAGATGTTGCATCCATTTTAGACAGACGATCTTCCAGGTTTTTGTTTTTTATCGTCAAGAGTATATTTTTCACTTGCTTGATTAGATGGTTAAGTATTTTCTTGTCACTAGAGTGTCGAGTTTGTTGCCACAGTTTCCTTGCGCGTCGTTTTCTTTGTATTATATCCGTAACGATTTGCGGATACAAGGGAATCGTATTCACAGCTCGTCTGAGCGGAGTGGCATCCCAAGCAGCCGATTGAACGCATTGGTTAAAGATCTCTACTGCTGCTGTAATGTCCTCGTCCGATTTGAGAGGAACGCGTTCGTTAAGTGAATTTTCTACAATGGGGTTGTTCACGCGAGGATGTGAACATGCCGACGCAGCAGGGCAGTGACCGCGATGAACCAGAATCAACCTCAATCGTAGTTATGTGTCGCAACAGTGTTGATCTACGCGGTTTCACACAAATGCATTCGTATAAGTAATACACCTATACATGTAAATATATTAATATAAATAGCATGTAAATCTTTAATAAATTCTCTTTCTACGCTTCGAGCAACGCTGTTTCATTCGACGAGACCATCGACTCCTCTCACTGTTACTGCGCCTATAAATAGTTACCGATAGCTCTGGCATCACTCAGCCTTTGTTATTGGTCGGTCCGTGAGGCTGCGGATCGGCAGTGAGAAAATCCCTTCCTATACACCTTTCATCCTTCCCACCGTCCGTCTGTTGCCTTAGGTCTCATGGTAACAGGCATCCCGCACTATATATATAAGTATATATTGTACCTATATGGTTAGGGCTAGGTTGTTAGGTGCAAATAGGATTGTTGTTAGGTTGTTAGGTGAAATAGGATTGTTGGTAGGTTGTTAGGTGCAAATAGGATTGTTGTTAGGTTGTTAGGTGCAGGTAAGATTGTTGATAGGCTACAGTCAACCCCCTTCACTGTACATTTAGATCCCTGAATGTACATTTGGTCCTTCGAGCATTTTGAATCCGCGGCCCTATCTGTCCCCCCTAGGACTATGACATAGACAGACAGACAGACACGTTTCAGAAGATACAGGCTGGTGTACTAAAACCGCATCAGTTTGTGGCACTCTGAGACAGATAGATACTGTACGTTGCTATATCCTGTAGACATCTCTCGTCGGTAGCGATTCGGTGACTGGCCTTCCACAAGCGGATCTCACCAGTTCATTGAGAAGGCGCATAAATACCGAGCCGAGAGTGTGGGAGAGGCAAGTACAAATAGGGTAGCTGGGTTAGGAAAAGGGTAGGGACTAGGGACGCTCAAGAAAGAAGATTGATAAAGAAGAAATCGGGAGACAATGGACATTATTAGAATCAACGAACTCATCAAAAGCCAGGAAAACGACTATATTGAATTAAAAAGAACATGGGATAACATTAAAAAGGACTCATCATCAAAAAAAAATCAAAAATACATAACAGAAAGAAGAGCAAAATTGAACAGCGTGTATGAAAGAGCATCGCAGAACCATAGACTTCTACAAGACCAAGAGATTCTATCGACTCACAAATATTTGACACTTAATTATTTCGACACTCATATACAAACCATGTATGATGCAGTTATAGATCACTTGAAAGAATGTGAAGACAAGCTACATCAGACTAAAAAAGTCAGCGACATTAAAATAAACGATGATAAACAAGAAGACATGACTATTTCGCCAAAGTTATTCGTTCAAAAGTACAGACTAAACCAACTTAAGAAGAAAATTGAGACTGCAAAGACCGCCGTTGTCCAACAAAAACCAGCGTGGCAACTACAAGCTCTGATTAATAATCTAGAAAAACTGTTTCAAGATATAGAAGAAACACACATACAATTACTAATGGAGCAAAGTACAATCGACGACGAATACTTCAATAATGATTGCTTTACAGACGCACAAGAACAATTCGAGGAAATAATACAAGACTTACATGAGCAAATCAACGACAAAACAGTACAAACGAGCAGAAATCACCCTACTAAGTTACCAAGAATTAACATTCCTTCGTTCGCTGGGAATTACGAGTCATGGAATTCATTCTATGATCTATTTAAGAAAATTATTGACGAAAACTGTACTATTTCCACAACAGAAAAAATGCAATACTTAAAAACGCATGTCCGAGGTGACGCGGAGAAGCTGATAAAGCATTTGACAGTAAACGAGGTCAACTATAAAGCAGCGCTTACACTGTTAGAAAACCGATACAAAGACGAAAGAAAAATAACACAGACATTCATTGATAAATTAATAGACCTGCCCAAAATTCAGACTCCAAACGCCAAAATGCTACGTAATATGCATGACTGCATAAACGAAAGCCTGGAAGCGTTAAAAACTCAAAATATTAATATATCAACATGGAGCCCAATTTTAACCAGAATGGTAAATCGTAAGTGGGACCCTGACACCAACATGAGATATGAAGACCAATTACAGGAGCCAAACAAGTTACAAGATTTTAAAGAATTAATGAAGTTCTTAGAAAAACGCTTCAAAAGTTTAGAATCAAGCGCCAATATGACAACAACAAACGATTTGCATTCGACATACTCACCAAATATGCAAGGAAAAACTAATTGGCAAGAAAAAAAAGGACTCTGTTGGTACTGTCAAAAAGACCATAATATTCATTATTGTCAAGCATTTAAGGCATTACTTGTCAATGACCGCATTCGTAAAGTGCAAGAAAAACAAATGTGTTATGTATGTCTCATGCACGATGCAAAAAAAGAGTGCATCAGCAATAAGTACAAACATTGTGAAATATGCAATAAGGCACATTCTACACTATTGCACAGAAACACAAATGAATATTTATTAGCAAAACAACAAGGGCAAAATAGTATCACCAAAAATACTAACCAAGTAACAAAACCCGGTACATCAACGACATACGATCACAAGTCTCAAATAACAGAAAAGAAAAAAATTATGACTCATGCAGCTACGCAACGCCATAACAGTCACAAAACTATACTTCTAGCCACAGCCTTAGTACAGTCAAAAACATTCGACGGCACACCATTATTACTGCGAGTTTTATGTGACCAAGGATCGGAAGCCTCACTATGCACGGAAGAGGTGGCTCAACTCTTAGGGTTCCCGAAACAAAAGATAAAAGCCGAAATTAATGGTATTGCAGACAACATTCCAAAGACCTCCAACTATATGATAGACGTCACACTTCAACCAAGGTTTCCAAGTGAATACAAGTTATCAACATCGCTGATCGTATTACCGAAACTGACGTCATCAGTGCCTAAAGAAAACGTGCAAAAACTGGACCCACAAAAAATAGAAAACAAAATAATTGCTGATCCAACTTATTATAAACAAGGTCCAATTGACATAATTTTAGGCGCTGAAGAATATAGTAAAATACTGTTACAAGGGTTCGAAAAAATAGACAGCGGCATTATCAGTCAAAATACAGAGTTTGGTTGGATATTGTCGGGATTTTGTTCAACGGAACCACGCAATACAATAAAAATATTAAGTCTAATCACTCGTGCCGACGAAATCCAACTTAATAAATTCTGGGAACTAGAAGACATCACTGAAAATCATCAATTAAACAAAGAAGACCAACAGTGTGAACAATTCTATAAAGACACGACTCAAAGAAATAAAAATGGGACATACACGGTCAGGCTCCCGTTCAAGGACCCTTCCTTAGAGTACGGGAATACGCGTCAAAAAGCTGCCGCCCGACTTATTCAACTAGAAAAGAGACTTGAGAAAAACAAAAAATTACGAGAAAAATATAATGACTTCATGAAAGAATACATAAACATGAACCATATGATAAAAGTAAACAAAACAAATAATTATGAAGGGAAATATTACATTCCGCATCAACCTGTAATACGAGAAGATGCACTGACTACAAAATTACGCTGTGTATTCGACGCTAGCAGCAAGTCGAATACAAAAATAAGCCTTAATGACAACTTGCATAAAGGTCCACGATTGCAACAAGACTTAGCTACTATATTATTACGATGGCGCAAACACAAAGTTGTGTTTATGGCAGACATAGAAAAAATGTACCGGTTCATAAAAATACATAGGGAAGATCAACCCTTTCAAAGAATATTATGGAGATGGACAATTAATCAACCAATAGAAGAGTACGAGTTAACTACGGTGACTTATGGTACCACTGCTGCACCATACTTAGCCATAAGAACACTTCAACAACTAGCAACAGATGAACAAAAAACCTACCCCCTTGCCAGTAAAATCACCCTAGAAGATTTCTATGTCGACGATGTATTGTCGGGAGATGAAAGCATAGAAAAAGCAAAATATCTACAAAATCAATTAACAAATATGTTACGTGCTGGCGGATTCAATTTAAGGAAATGGTCATCAAATAGCGCAGAATTGCTAGAAAACATCCCTGTAGAAAATTTGGACGACAAAACGATAAAACTACCCTTAGACGAAAATAGAAAGTCACTAGGAGTAATTTGGGCACCAAACGAAGATAGTTTCCAATTTAAAATAACTATAACAACTACCGAGAACCCAACCAAAAAAAATATCTTTTCTGAAATCGCAAAACTATTTGACCCACATGGCTGGCTACAACCTGTACTAATAACTATGAAACTGCTTATACAAGAGATCTGGATCAGCGGCATAGACTGGAATGAACAAGTACCAGAAAGCATAAATAAGAAGTGGACCCACATTCAACAACAATTACATCATATCGAAAAAATAAGAATACCTAGATGGCTACAATATACGACAGGTGTACCTATTGAATTACATGGATTCAGTGACGCATCGGAGAAGGCCTACGGCGCGGTAGTGTACTGCCGAACAAAGGTCAACAACACAACATATCGTGTGTCATTATTGCAAGCCAAATCTAAAGTAGCTCCAAAGAAACATAAAACGACCTTGCCTCGACTCGAATTATGTGCTGCAGCATTATTGACAAAACTAATAAACAAAGTAAAGTCAGCACTTAATTGCGAAAATGTATATATCTATTGTTGGACTGACTCTATGATTACAATGGGATGGATTAAAGGGGAAGCAGATCGATGGCACACCTTTGTGGCAAACAGAGTGTCAGAAATACAACAAACATTACCAAAAGCCACCTGGAATCATGTTGTATCCGCAGATAATCCTGCTGACGTCATATCAAGAGGCATTGAGCCCAGTAAATTGCAATACTGTGACTTATGGTGGAACGGTCCGCAATGGCTTCACACAAACAAACTGATACCGACAAAAATAATACCAGAGCCGATTGAAGAAGTTAAACGGTGCCTTCAGACAACCATAAAAACTAAAAACATAAATGATGTCATGGAACGATTTTCCAGCTTCACTAAAATGGTGAGAATTATATCATACTGTTTGAGATTCATAAGAAGACGAAAAAATACAGCGCCACTGACTTGCACAGAAATAGAGTGCACAACTAAACAAATTTTAAAACAAGTACAAAAAGACGCCTTTCAACAAGAATACCAGATGTTACAAAAAAGACAACTACTGAAAAAAGGAAACAAAATGTCCTGTTTGGATCCGTTTATAGATGACGATGGACTTATCAGAGTAGGCGGCAGACTCCAGCACTCCCAACTGCCCTATGATCAGAAGCACCCGGTATTGTTGCCCTACAACGATCACGTGACAACAATAATAATACATGACGCACACTTAAGAACTCTACACGGCGGAAATCGACTCACACTATCATATTTAAGGCAAAAATACTGGATCATTGGCGGAAAACGAAAAATAAAAAGTTACATAAACAAATGCGTTAAATGTATCAGGTACAAAGCAGAAACGGCGAAACAAAAAATGGGAGCACTACCAAGACCACGTGTGACACAATCATATCCATTTAGCCACACAGGATGTGATTTTGCAGGACCTATACAAGTACGATCAATGAAAGGTAGGGGTCACAAGTCATATAAAGGCTACATAGCAGTCTTCATATGCCTTGCAACAAAAGCCATCCACTTAGAACTGGTAGGAGACTTATCAACAGAGTCGTTTATTGCAGCACTTAGACGATTTATGGCCAGAAGAGGTCATGTGCATCACATGTACAGCGACAATGCAACGAACTTCGTGGGAGCAGCCAAATTCCTATACAAAGAAATTCTAGAAATCACTCAATCACCGCAGTTTCAAAATACATTAACTAACATAGGCACACAATGGCACTTCATACCACCAGCAGCGCCACACTTCGGCGGAATATGGGAAGCTGGTGTAAAATCTATGAAGCACCATTTAAGACGAGTAATAGGAGACAGCACCTTAACCTATGAAGAAGTATCGACATTCCTTCACCAAATTGAAGCATGTCTGAATTCAAGACCATTATGTATTCAAACAGAAAACATTAACGATAACATAGTATTAACGCCAAGTCATTTTCTTATTGGACGTGAAGCAGTGGGCGTACCTCACCCAATAGACAACATAAATACGGACCTCAGAAACCGCTGGAAGCATATACAAAAGATGAAAAAAGACTTTTGGAATAGTTGGACAAAAGAATACTTACACCAATTACAACAGAGATATAAATGGAAGTCAAACGAAGAAAACTTAAAAGTCGGTGCAATTGTTCTAATTAAAGACGAAAACATAAACCCGAGTAAATGGCCCTTGGCGAGGATAAAAGAAATTCACCCTGGACATGATGGCGCCACCAGAGTGGTAACCCTCGAACGATCACAAGGGACGGACCAAAAGAGATCAATACATACTTTGATACCATTACCAGTAAACGAAGACACAAACACAGCGGGAAGTAGGCAAACAACAGCGCCTACGCAAGCTAACTTAGCAAGACTGAATACACACAAGAAAACACATAGCCAGTGTGCTATGCAAAAATCGACAGGCAAGCTGCATTATTGGGTTATAACTTTATTACTGACATTGCAACTTTTAACTCCAGCTACGACTACATATACAAACAAAAACTTAAAATCAGGACTATATACAGAGGAACCTTTAGAATAGAAACAACCTACGAAAGACTCACGTTAAACCACAATTTAGCAATGGCAGAAAAAGTTTTAAACGAATTCAAAACACTATGCGATTACACTTCGAAAACAACAATCAACACACATTGCGATCAGTACTATCACCACCTACAAGAGGAAGAAGAAAAATTTAAAAGGACACATGAATATTTAACGGAAATGACCAGTACAAGAAAGAAAAGAGGGTTGTTAGGATCATTAATGACTTCAATATTCGGCGTAAATGATGAAGTTTACAGAAACTTAGGGTCACTACAAGAGAACCAACAAAAGCTTATAGACGCAGCAAACCATCAGACAAAATTCATGATTACTACAGTATCGACAGTGAACCAAACAGAAGAAAAAATTAAACGAAAATTAGACAGATTCCAAACAAAGCTTAATCAAGCTCTGAGTTATATTAATGACCATGATCGATGGTACAAATCATTTGACGGTAATCACCTACAAATTCAAGTTATGCAATCGTACCAATTGGCATACAACTATATTACAGAAATCAATGATTACTACTCAGGATTAATGGAAATATACATCATGAAAGCGACAGTATACAGTGTGCTTTCTCCAAAAAACATAGCAGATACTATTGCAAATGCAAACAGCAAGATACCGTCAAATCTTCATATCATGCAGACTCACACACTATTAACGGAAAACGATACACATATTACAGTGCTATCGTACTTTCCGATTACAGAAAAAACGAAGTATACCTTTATGCACGTCATTCCCATACCAATGAAAAACCAGGATGGTTCATTCACAGGCATAGATATTTCACAGACATTTATAGCTATAGATTACAACAATGAGAAATACTTTGAATTAACTGACGACGAATACAACAAATGTTTACATAGACTCAACAACTTTATCTGCTTTCCTGCGGCCGTCAAAAACATGCAATTAAATAAAAATTGCATTGTTCGCATGATCATAAAAGATGACAACTCTACGTGCCCTACGAGAACCTACAACATCAAAAACAATATTATCTGGAAACAAGTTCAAATGAAAAACACTTGGATATACCTCACGAAGAAAACAGAGACAGTGTCCATTGTATGCGACGGAGAGAGAGAAGAAAGTTTCATCCATGACATTGGAGTAATACAAATTTCAGAAAATTGTATTATTAAAACCACGGCCACTACATTAGTAGCTAAACGAGTACACACAGTCAATGTCTTAGCGTCCTATAGCAGACCCCTTCTATTTCATCTCGATAATAATTATTCTGTAATTAGATCACATACTGATATTTCAAAAGAACAAGTAGTTTTAGATAGTTCTAAAGATATATTTAAGCATGTAGTAGACGAAGAAATGAACGAACAAACAATCTTAGATAACACTATTTGGACCACTATCAATACACAAACTTATATTATTAGTTTTACAACTTTATTAGTAATTTTATGTATTTGTTTATTAATTTATTGTTTTGCTCCACAAATTGTGGCCAGAATACGTGCTATGGCGGCGTCAAGACGGACAACGGTAGCACCAGCCAGCAGTTCCCACGACGAACTACCTGCAGCGCCACCACGACCGCAGCAGCACACTTACGCGCGGCCGGCTCCTCGGGGGCAGCAGCCGACTCTCTACGAGATGAAGACCTTGAAGACCTACTCTTCTGAGACTCGCCAAAATGTTCACGCGAGGATGTGAACATGCCGACGCAGCAGGGCAGTGACCGCGATGAACCAGAATCAACCTCAATCGTAGTTATGTGTCGCAACAGTGTTGATCTACGCGGTTTCACACAAATGCATTCGTATAAGTAATACACCTATACATGTAAATATATTAATATAAATAGCATGTAAATCTTTAATAAATTCTCTTTCTACGCTTCGAGCAACGCTGTTTCATTCGACGAGACCATCGACTCCTCTCACTGTTACTGCGCCTATAAATAGTTACCGATAGCTCTGGCATCACTCAGCCTTTGTTATTGGTCGGTCCGTGAGGCTGCGGATCGGCAGTGAGAAAATCCCTTCCTATACACCTTTCATCCTTCCCACCGTCCGTCTGTTGCCTTAGGTCTCATGGTAACAGGCATCCCGCACTATATATAAGTATATATTGTACCTATATGGTTAGGGCTAGGTTGTTAGGTGAAATAGGATTGTTGGTAGGTTGTTAGGTGCAAATAGGATTGTTGGTAGGTTGTTAGGTGCAAATAGGATTGTTGTTAGGTTGTTAGGTGCAGGTAAGATTGTTGATAGGCTACAGTCAACCCCCTTCACTGTACATTTAGATCCCTGAATGTACAGGGGTAGACGACTAATTTTTATTTTAATGTCCGTCTGATAGATTATTTAAAAACATTAGACACGTATTTTTTATTTTCTCACAGAAACAAATAGTTTCGAAGATATATTGATTTGAAATGTCGCGTGACGTCACTTCTCAGTACATTTTATACTAAGGAATGACGTTTTAGCCCCCACTCCTAAACTTTGATTCGTTTTATCTAAGTATTGTTTTATTATACGACAAAATAAAAAAATACGTGTCTAATATTTTTTCATTACCTAACTTACGGACTAATTATATTTTTAATTTTCATACCCTGTCATCATCCCCATTTCCCTAAAAAGTTCTCAATTGGTGTTCCTTGAGTGCAGTTTGCAGGGTCTGACAACTTCCACGAGGTCATTTTGGAGCTTCGCTATAATAGCTGTGTGGTCCGAAGATAGGTCATAAGAAGGGTGGCAAAGCAAAGCCAAACTAGAAAGACCTTTGGTAATAAAAGTCTACCAGGTCTGGTTTCTTTTTTGGATCAGAAGGCCAGTATGTTGGGCACCCAGTAGATGTGTAGCCTAGATTTAACTTTTGGATGGTTTGCATGAGTTCTCGACCCTTTGTGGTGATAAGTCTTGAGCCCCAGTCGGTATGTTTGGCGTTATAATCCCCTCCTGCAATGAATTTGCTGCCAAGTTTGCCAAAGAATGATGATTTCCGCCACATAAGGCACATCTAACGTCGTCAGACCGTTCCTTGCGCGAGCGCGCAGAAGATAGGTGACTACCCGCACATTTTATACATCTTGGGTTTCGACGGCAATAGGACTTCGTGTGGCCGTATGCTAAGCAGTTCGCACATTGAGGTATTGTGCGCTTTGATCTTGGGGGCTCCATCTTTACACGGCAATGCAGAAGGGACTTAATGTTGTAGATCTCCTTGTTGTTTGAGCTTGACTGAAGTTCAATCACAAACATATGTAATGGAGTCTTGGTTGTTGCTTGTTTAATATTCCAAATGTTTTTGGCGACGTGTCCAAGGCTGGCTAGAGCTCCTCTGATTTCTTCAACATCCGTTGATGGGTGCATATTTTTGAGGATCACTGATGATGTGTATATGAATTTCTGTTTATATACACACCTACAATGTGAGGGGAAATCCTAGTGTGGGGTAAGTCATAAGAAGAAAAATAACTAAAATTGTAACATGTGTATTTCAATAGTACTTTTTAAATCTGAGGTCAAAGTCAAAGCATTTATTTCAATTAAACCATAGTTTGGTACTTTTGAAACGTCAACAAGTACAAAATAAATAATAGTCTGTCAATCAGTCCGTCACTGAAACTAGGTGAAGCTGCTCATTCCAAAAAGTAGATTCGAATGGAGAAGAATGAGCAAGTAACTCCATTCATTACTCTTTTTAAAAAAGTATGTTCTACAATGTCTCTGATAAATATAATCTGATAAATTCAATACTGTACGCATATGTAAGAACAATGCAAAGACACACTTGACGCATTATACTAATAACTTACTAAAATAAAAAAAAATTAAAAATCTTAAGTTAGTGAGAAGTTAGTTTGTTTGATCACATGCATTAGTCTCCGCAACTACTGGTTGCATTTAATGATTCTTTTAGTGTTGGATAGTCCAATTAATATCAACAAAGGCAATTATAATTATAGACTATAAAAAATTACACCGCAAGCAATGGGACCCACACACAGGTACCTAGTTACATCATAAAACATAAAACCTTAGGTACTTCTTAACCCTTAATCGACGACGTGCGCCAAATGTTGCACTATACAGTATACACTTAACCATAACATTACAAACATTATTGTTACCCACCGACAATGTTCTCTGATGCATTCACTCTCCTGTTTAGCTCGTACACGTCCATGGCGTAGTTGAGTTCGGCCTCGACTTGGTCAGCATGTTCCTTGTGTGGTACACAGAAGCAGTTTGTCACTTCCACAATCCCCTTGTCGCAGGTGCCTGAACATCACAACAATATAACCTCAAAACAACCCTTAACTTACACATTTATGTCAGGATATAGAAGTCACCACAAACCATTAAAGAACCAAATCTCTATTGCGTAAATGTAGATGCAATAAGCAGCTACACGATTGTTTTAACGATACTAGGACGAAATACAGGCACATGACGATGTCAGCCGTGAACATTACAATAAAATTTTGTGTAGAATTAAATGTTTTACAGCACCATTCTTTTTAACTACAATACTTACCCAACAGTGTACCAATAACTCTGTGTGAATCTGCATTTCGCCTCTCATAAGCATCTACTATTTGAAATAACACCACAGGGTGAATCTTGACACTTAGATTCAACGCCATGTTGACTTTTTAAAGGCCGATGTTGACTGATGTTTTTCTTGTCGTCAATGATTGTCCCAATAGGTAAGCATAAAACTCTTTGATTGTCCCTCTATACCATAGACAATACTCCAGATATTTTCTTATCGAGAATAATAGCACCAATAGCACTATAGATTAAAAATTACAAATAAGTTCCCCATGGTTCCCATTTGATAAAGTAATATTTCTCTTCTTTCTGTATTTTACAATGTCTAATCTTCCATATGATAATATGAATTAATCCAACAATGTTAATTGACGTGATAACGGCAAGAAACCAGATGGTATGTGGTTGGGCGTTGATGCCTTGGAAGATGGTGTGAGACACCCTTGCGCTATCACATCTTCTAAGTACCGCTGCATGTGCTGACGGCGTAAATGTTCAAATCTAGTTGGCAAAAATAAATAATTTTATTAATTTAAATAATTAATATTATGGATTGAATGTAAAACTGATAAATTAACTAACTTGTAAGTAAATTTTATTTCTTTTTTTTATTCGCTGTTTTAGTTTTGGTTAATTTTAAGTTGTATATTGTTGTATTCGTAATATTGCGTGTTATTTTAATGTCCTTATAGATTAACCGATATTACATTCATTCGATTCTAGTGGATTTTACACTTGATAGCCTCATTCGACTCCTTCGTATTGTACTTTTTTGTTCGTGTTACTTTTTTATTTTATTTTTTATTCTGCCAGTTTAGACAATAAGTATAAGTTTGGACCCTGTACGTCCATGGTACGTCCACCTGTCAATGTCATTGTCAGTTGTCTGTCATGTCATCAGACTCAATAAATTTGGCATGGCATGGCAGATTTACCGAGCACAGAACGTGTTGCATCATTTATTTTTAATTTCCTTGTTGGTTATTTTTGTGTTAAGTTGCTTTTGAAGTTAGGAAAGAGAAAAATGTGTTGAAAGTTTAGAAATAATCTGTATAGACCGAAATTAGTACTAGGAATCCTAATTATAGCTTTTCGAACTTCATTCTCTCCTTAAACTATAGGTTTTACGAACGAAGTGGAAAATCCACACAATTTCCAAAAATGTATCGTACCTTAGCTAGAATTCTGGAACCTATCAGAAATCAGTTGGTAAGCACTCATGTCGAATACAACAGTAGTACTTGCTCGATTGATTGGTAGTAACAAAGTACTGCTGTTAACCTGTATGTCATGTTGGTAGTCGAGGAAGGCACGACTGGGGAGTGCAACTAATGGCGGTAACGCATTCGAACGGAACAGCATTTCCAAGGAGCAACAGCTGTCTGAAATTCTAAAGCGTTCACTGCCTGGCATCACATATGTCAGTGTAGAAGACATATCTGGAGGTTGTGGTGCTATGTTTGAGGTAATATGTATTTTAAATGAAGTATATTTAGTAAATACTATTATAGCTGCCTTCATTTATGTGCCTCATCAATGTAATCCATTTTGTATATCATATTATCAGGTCTCAGTATATGATTATTTTTTTATTTCAGATTAATGTAGAAGCCAAAGAATTCTCTGGCTTATCTCGAGTCAAGCAGCACCGATTGGTAACCGAGTCATTGAAGAGTGAGATAGCAGAAATGCATGGCATACGTATTCACACTACAGTACCAGCAGCTGGTAGTAAATGACAATGTTTGTAATACTACCTGTGGTAATTGTGTTAGGTTCCAGCAAAACGAAACAAGCATAATCTTCAGTTGTGCTCACTGGTAGTTTAGACTATGAAGCAATGTTGATTTTTGTTGGATATTGTTATAGTTTTACGATAATGAGTTGTTTGACTTTGGTATAGCCAAGTTATAATAATAAAATTATGAAAAAGATTGTAATAAATAGATACAACAAGAAATGGAAGTTTTGGTTTCAGTGTTATTATAAGAGGGTCAAAGTCTAGGTACCTAATCATTTTAATTAATTTAGTAATGTTCATGCAGCCAGGTTTTAATTGAATTGTCTGTGTGTTGGATTTTTAGTGCAGGCAGGTGCTCGTAGCTAAATGTAGATTTGTATGGAAAAGGAATAAGGCACACTTCATCACAACACTCAATACTTAAAAATCAATGTTTTATAATCTCACAGCCAAAATTGATTTATTGGGGGCTACTGTATTTTTGCACACCAAATGGCACTAGTATGAAACTTGTTCTTTGTCAAAAAGGATAAATAATTCATAGTTTAATTAGAGAGTTAGCAGATTGGCTAACATTAGAGAATTAGCTAGTATCACACCATTGGCAGGCCATTGGAATGTTGTTAGTACATCATAATTTTTACATAATTCGGACCAAATATTCACTTCAGTCAGTGCGTAAACACCCTTGAAAGGTATTTTAAAAATATTACCCCTGAAGGGTCAAAATAGAGGATGATAGTTTGCATTTATGTCTATTATTTTGAAAGTGTAAACAAAGTTTTGAAAAGGGTCTTTCAACAAGTGAGTGAGTGATCGAGTGAAAAATAGTGTTATTAGAGAGAGGTGTGAATTGAAAGACGATGTAGTGACAAGGATTGAAAAGGGAATGTTACGCTGGTTTGGACATGTAGAAAGGATGAATGAAAGTAGAGTAACGAAAGAAATATACAGAGCGGATATGAATGAAGCCGTCGGTAGAGGGCGCCCTAGACGGACATATAGTGACCAGATTGGCGATATATTAAAGAAGGGCCAAATTAAAAGTACCCTTAACCGACGAGCATGCATGAAAAGATTGATGACTGTTAATGAAGCGAAAGAGGTATGTAAGAATCGTAGTAATTGGCGTTCCTTAGTCTCTGCCTACCCCCATGGGAGACAAGCGTGAAGTTATGTATGTATGTCTTTCAACAAGGACAATGAGAAAAAAACCAAATGTATTAAATTTAGTTTATCAAACGTCCGAAGTAATGATTGTGATGTTGTTTTGAACGGCCCAAAGTTAAAATTTGTCGACAAGACGATATTTTTAGGCATTACATTAGACAATAGGCTACAATGGGGCTCGCATATAAAGGCGCTTTCGGGGAGATTAAGCTCAGCTGCTTTTGCGGTTAGACAGATTAGACAGCTCACGGATGTGGATAGGTACTGCAAGGCTTGTCTATTTTAGTTACTTTCACAGCATTATGTCGTACGGCATTTTGTTGTGGGGTCGAGCTGCAGAAATAGAATCAATTTTTATTCTTCAAAAGCGGGCTATCCCAACAATATATAACTTACGCCGTTGCGAATCGCTAAGAGAATTGTTTAAAACGACAAATATTTTTAACGGTGCCCTATCAATACATAGGTACCTATATGAAAATATAATGTAGGTATGTAAGAAAAAATTGGCAATTGTTCGAAAAAAGAAGCGATAGACACAATCTTAATACTAGAGCCAAAAAAGGTAGCTGTACTGCAATTCAGACTGTCCAAGGTACAGAAAACTACGGCGCGTCGCGTTCCGCGCGCGCCTCAAAGAGCCATCAGACCACCACAGATGGGGCCCAATAGGGCCGATGCCGATTCGGAGTCGCGGAGAACCTAACGGATAACCGGGGCTCCGGCTCGACGTGCAGAAGAAGGAATGGGATGGGTTTTAGTCAGTAAGAGTCTGACACTCCCTCCCGCCTCACCCAGGCTCCTCATTCTATGATTTTCCCCCCTTAAAAAAAAAGGTACAGAAATCCTTCATGGAGTTATGCGTTAAATGTTATAATATAATAACAAACAAAAACTCAAAACTAAAAAGCAAAAAATAACTATTATTAGTAGGTACTGATAGGTTACCCACCCACTGATAGGTAAGAAGTCGGTGCCATAAGTTCCATACAAAATTATTCATTAAACCTTAATAGGTACCTAATTTACAATCTTGTGGACATTCAGTTTTATCATTATGATATGAGCTTATGGCACTGACTTCTAACCTATCAGTAGGAGGGTAACCTATCAGTACTAATAATAGTTATTTTTTGCTTTTTGTTTGTTATTAGTTTTTGGTTTTTTGAAGTCGGTTTTTTAAACGCAATTTTTATTTTATTATCATTTTCAGTGTAAAGCTACATATACCCGTTTTGTTACTTATAATCTCTATGTAGATTATAAGTAACAAAACGGGTATATGTAAAGTCCTCGTCAATACAAATTAATCAAGCCCAAACACAAGGTAGTTACTGTATACCGTTGAGGAGTTCCCTAACAATTACACTTCTTCATCATCAGACCCTTAATGACAGCCCCACTCTATCTTAGTGTAAAGTCCTCCTTAATACAAATTAATCAAGCCCAAACACAAGGTAGTTAATATAAACCGCTGAGGACTTCTCTGGACTGTCTGTCGGCTCCATCATCAGGTCGACTCCAGACCCTTATCAAATTGTAGTGTTTAAAAATCGTAATTGAAAAACATAATAGACGCACTACTCGCCCATACAATTTTCGAAAGTTCCCCTCAGTTTCCCTAGGATCCTATCATCAGATCCTGACCTCGTGGAAATGGGACCATCTCGGGAGTATACCCTTTCAAACAAAACAAAAATTTTGGAAATCGGTTTACAAATGACGGAAAACTGCGCGAACAAACAAAAAAAAATAAAACAATCAGCCGAACATAGTACCTCCTCTTTTTTTGAAGTCGGTAAAAATACCATGTTACTACAGAGTGATTGATTATCTTGAGGGGTTTTTTTTATTTTTATTTTTTTAAGGGGGAAAATCATCAAATGACTGCTCCCACCTGGGTTAGGCGGGAGGGAGTGTCAGACTCTTACTGACTAAAAACCACACCGTTCCTTCTCCTGCACGTCGAGCCGGAGCCCCGGTTACCCGTTAGGTTCTCCGCGACTGATTATCTTGAGGGTAGGAATGCCTGACAGCGTGTTGGTTCGGCTCCACTGGACAATACTCAAATGTAGTTAGTAGGTACACCTAGTTCAGATTCCGATAATAGGTACTCTATTTTTCTTGTAGCATCGAGCATTTCTTTCTTTATGTAAAACAAGATTTTACTTTTTTTTTCTTGTATAGAAGCACTATTTTATATGGATCGTCAGTATACATATGTGAGGACCATGTCAGACTTAAGATATTTGTTTTCTCTTGGTTTTGTTTTTTTTATATCTTAGTACGTTCTGTTATTTGTATGATGCGTCAGGTATGTTTTACATTATTCTCACATGTGTATACAATATCCTTATCCTTACTAATATTATAAATCGGAAAGTGAGTTTGTTTGTTTGTTCCGCTTTGACGCCGTACCTACTAAACCGATTGCTTTGAATTTTTGCAGACGTAAAGTTAGAAGTCTGGATTAAATAATATGGTACTTTTTATCCCGGAAAAATTTGATATTCCCGAGGGAAAAAAATTATTAATAAGGGACAAAATATTGGTTGACTATTCAACACCGAAATGGACACGTGATGCTTGCCGAGTATTGCCTTGGTATTGCCGACGTTGCCGTCCTGTCTTTGTCGAGCGTCCGCAGTACTATTGCCACACCGTGTGTTTTGCATGAAAAAAGAGGATCGCAAAGAGTATGGTAAGTATCCCCGTGCGCAGTACACAAAGAGTATAATAAGTATAGGCATTACATCTAACGCACCGCAGCGGTCCGACACGAAACACACAAATTAAAAGTCTTGAATCCAAACCTTTTCCACCCACACGCACAAAGCGCTACGCATCAAGCTTCCTTGTGCGTACTGTTACAGGAGTAGGTTTCTTTGCCAGAGTCTATAATTCCTGAAAGGTATAACATGGGTATCTTCAAGGCCCGAGTAAATAGTTTTCTTATGAGACGTCGTGTTCCATCGTAGACCGTATCATCGCTTAACACCAGGCGAGATAGTAGTCAAACGGCGGGCCATCAAATAAAATAAAAAATAGCAGATCATAAAATTTTTACTTCTGTGTTTTTGACAGTTCTCAATGATTGTCAATGTCAACGTCTGCTTTGGATATGCTAGGAAAGTAAGTGACAAGTGTCGAAGTGTCAAACTCGTAAACACGTGTGGTTATTTTGAAGTTAGTGACTACATAGATACAGTGAGTGTTATCCAGAAATTTTATCAAAATGCCGCCTTTCAAAAAAGGATTATTGAAGAGGAAAGTTGATGCTGAAAACCTAGAGCAAAATGACCGTTTGAACACATTTAATCAGGTAAAATTGCGAATAAAATTACAAGAAATGAAACATGTACATGTTTCACTCAAATGTCGCAATTCACACGAATATTTATGTAGGTGCATGGTATTTAACCGATGTGCTTAATGAAAGGATCCTCCATCCAATGTTTTAACTGTAACAATTAATGTAAGTTACCTACTTTGTTGTTTAATAAAAGTACCGATTGGGTTACATGTATGGCATTTCAACGAGTTATCTGTTCCGTAGGGGATAGAGTATCCAGAAATGATGTAATTTAAAGTATATGTAGTATGGTTTTGGATATTATGTCTGGGTGGAACCAGGGTTTATTCTGTATTCATTAAACTGAAGGTGGTTATTTAATTAATGGACAAATTTCTTTATCAGACAGAGGATTCAGAACAAGAAGATTTGATAACTGGAGAACTGGATGCTGCAAGTGACACAACAGATTCCGAGCATGGAGATGAAACAGAAGTCACTTCCGACCATGAAAGAGATGTTAGTCATTTGCATAATTTTTTATTTCCTTCTTGTTATCCTATGAATATCTTCAGTAGGATGAATTTCATATGTAATTTTTCAGTTCATGGAGAAATCTGAACTTTTGTAGAATCAGTGGAATAGAACTTGTGATAATCTGATTTTACATAATTTTGATAGTTTCAGAATGCTTACATGCAAACTGCAGATTACACTTACATTGCAAACATGAGAGTGACATACAATATTATAACGTAGTAATGGGTATTCATTTCTATGTCATGGTCATTATTGTACTTATTTTTTTCTCAGGAGGTTCTATTTGATGACAGCGCTGACTCAACATTTGGGGATGACGAACAAGCAGATGATGCTTCAGGTTCATCATCAGTAAGTATTTTTTTTTAATACAATATATTACACCATTATCTTGTTTTATTCCATGACTTTTGCCTAGTTATATGAAAACTTGAATTGAAAGCACTGTCTTTCAATTCAAGTTTTCATACCTCCACCACATGCTGTTGTGTGTATTCTAATAATTTATTATTGTTTGGGTTAGGGAAAAGTTTGTCACTCATGATTACAATCTAGCTTTATGTTGATTATATTTGAATGAAAGGCTTAGGCTCTATTGCACAATATTATTGATAGTTATGTGTTGTCTGCTGTGTTTAAAATGAAAACTGAAGGTACATTTTGTATACTACTGTATAGTGTTAGTGCTCCATTACATTTGTATTTTGTATTTGACTGAGGTTTAAGACAGTTTGTCTGTAGTTGGTTTGTTGTAAAGGAGGCATAATGAATGTTTCAGGATGTCACAGACTCTGAGGATGATGATAATGGAGAGTCTGAGGAGGAGGATGACGACTCAGACAGTGAGGCGGACAGCGGCGCGGAGTCCGGCCCTGCGCGGCCCTCCGGTGACAGCGGCTCGGACGAGGACCGTGCCGCGCCGCGCCCGGCCGGACGAGTCAAGATAAAACCGGACGCCGCCAAACAGCGCACTGATACTAGCATCGACAGACTGGCAGACAGTGTTCACAAAGCTAGTGTCAACACACAACCGGTCACACAAAAAGGTTTATTTTATTCAATTGCTCTTAGTTGTTTATTGAGTTGTTAATAGGAAGGATTGTGTTGAGATTGTTTCATTAAATTTTATAATGATCTGGCCGGGATTAACTCGTCGAGTAGCAACTGCTTTGACTGTTTGGATACTGCAACTGCTTGAATTGAAACAGACGAGTACTCATCGGGTGACACGTCGGATGAGGAGGACCGGCGCAACACAGTGGGGGACGTACCTCTGTGGTGGTACCGCGAGTACACCCACGTTGGCTACGACCTGGACGGACGCCGCATCATCAAACCGCCGCAGCGTGACCAGATCGACGAGTTCCTCAAGTTAGTAGTCCACACACTCATATACATCATCAAGATTGTATTGGTTATAATCAGCTAGGATATCACTTCATGTCAACACTTCAATTGTAGACGGCCGCAGGCACCGGGGCTGCCTCTCTTACACTCAGCCATATTAATACGACGAGGATAAAGAATTGTGTATATGTCGGTAATTCATTGAAATTAATCATTTGTATAGAAAATGTGAAGATCCGGACTTTTGGCGCACGGTGCGCGACCCCAACACCGGGCAGGACGTGGTGCTGAGCCAGCAGGACCTGGAGCTGCTGCGGCGCGTGCGGGCCGGCCTGGTGCCCGCCGCGGCGCACGACGAGTACGCGCCCTGGCTGGACTGGTTCACTCGCGACGTGCTGGCCACGCCGCTGCGCGCCTTCCCCGACCACAAGCGCTCGTTCGTGCCGTCGCGCGACGAGGCGCGCGCCGTGGGCCGCCTCGTGCACGCGCTGCGCATGGGCTGGGCCAAGACGCGGCGCCAGCTGGCCGACGAGCGGCGCCAGCGCCGCCACAAGCCCTTCTACGACCTGTGGGGCGCGGGCGGCGCCGAGCCGCGCGGCCTGCAGCGCCACATCCCGGCGCCGCGCCGCCCGCCGCCCTCGCACGCCGAGAGCTACAACCCGCCGCCCGAGTACCTGCTCGACGCGCAAGAGGTGCCGTATTCCCGCTCTACGCCCTGCATTTAATATTTATTTCTATTCACCTTCATTGTGAAGACTAAGACTAAGGCTTCGAGGGATATATTTTGATACCTTCTGTCTATTTATGTACAGGGTGATTTGTAATTCGTCCACAATCTTATATGAGATTATAGAACAGATCAATTCCAACATTTTTGTCAAACAAAACGATAGGCGGACTGAAACGGTTATTAAAATATTTAACAAAAAGAAACGCACTTGACCTAAATTTAGTAAATAAAGAACATAAAATAGTTTTTATTATGGAAACCTCATGGGGAACGGATGCTATACCGGTAAATAAAATCCCTGTGGAATCGTTTTTTTTTTAATTACGAAAATAGACTTAGGTATTGAATAGATTCTGATAGGATTTGTTACACAGATTTGGAATTAACCTTAGGAAAGAAAAATAAAAAAATAAATAAATCAAAATTTTGCCAGACCCATTACTATATGCGGACGAAATCGCGGGGAACAGCTAGTTTATTATAAATGTTTTCGAACTATGATATATTTATAGATAGGTGTGCTGAATAGCAATCGCAAAAAATATTAAAAAGCCAGCTTACCTGTTTGTTCCACACTATTGATGTAATATGGACGCGACAGTCGATATTTTAGCAGTCGATTTGGTTTCTTCTGTGTCGATATTTTATGTCAGCCATACGAGCACTAGCACGGTAGTTACACATGCGTGGCGCTGGTGTTGCAGCTGAAGGAGTGGAACAAGCTGAGCGAGACGCCGTGGAAGCGCAAGTACACGTTCCTGCCGACGCGCCACGCCAGTCTGCGCGCCGTGCCCGCGTACGAGCGCTTCACGCGCGAGCGGTTCCTGCGCTGCCTCGACCTGTACCTGGCGCCGCGAGCCATCAAGATGCGGGTACGTAGTGGGCCGTGTGGCGCGCCTGGCGCGGCCCGGGCGGACACTGAGTGACGTCGTGTTGCAGCTGACCATCGGGCCCGAGGCGCTGGTGCCGACGCTGCCGTCGCCGCGCGAGCTGCAGCCCTTCCCCACGTTCGAGGCGCAGTGCATGCGCGGCCACGCCGGCCTCGTGCGCAGCCTGGACTTCGACCCCAGCGGACAGTACATCGCCTCGGCCGGGGACGACGGCTCCGTGCGCGGTCAGTAGTAGACATAGTACAGGGTCTGTAGTGTGTGAGTGTGGCAGTGTGGGAGACCAGCTCGGGGCGCTGCGTGCGCGTGCTGGAGCTGGGAGAGAGCAGTAGTAGACATAGTACAGGGTCTGTAGTGTGTGAGTGTGGCAGTGTGGGAGACCAGCTCGGGGCGCTGCGTGCGCGTGCTGGAGCTGGGAGAGAGCAGTAGTAGACATAGTACAGGGTCTGTAGTGTGTGAGTGTGGCAGTGTGGGAGACCAGCTCGGGCGCTGCGTGCGCGTGCTGGAGCTGGGAGAGAGCAGTAGTAGACATAGTACAGGGTCTGTAGTGTGTGAGTGTGGCAGTGTGGGAGACCAGCTCGGGGCGCTGCGTGCGCGTGCTGGAGCTGGGAGAGAGCAGTAGTAGACATAGTACAGGGTCTGTAGTGTGTGAGTGTGGCAGTGTGGGAGACCAGCTCGGGGCGCTGCGTGCGCGTGCTGGAGCTGGGAGAGAGCAGTAGTAGACATAGTACAGGGTCTGTAGTGTGTGAGTGTGGCAGTGTGGGAGACCAGCTCGGGGCGCTGCGTGCGCGTGCTGGAGCTGGGAGAGAGCAGTAGTAGACATAGTACAGGGTCTGTAGTGTGTGAGTGTGGCAGTGTGGGAGACCAGCTCGGGGCGCTGCGTGCGCGTGCTGGAGCTGGGAGAGAGCAGTAGTAGACATAGTACAGGGTCTGTAGTGTGTGAGTGTGGCAGTGTGGGAGACCAGCTCGGGGCGCTGCGTGCGCGTGCTGGAGCTGGGAGAGAGCAGTAGTAGACATAGTACAGGGTCTGTAGTGTGTGAGTGTGGCAGTGTGGGAGACCAGCTCGGGGCGCTGCGTGCGCGTGCTGGAGCTGGGAGAGAGCAGTAGTAGACATAGTACAGGGTCTGTAGTGTGTGAGTGTGGCAGTGTGGGAGACCAGCTCGGGCGCTGCGTGCGCGTGCTGGAGCTGGGAGAGAGCAGTAGTAGACATAGTACAGGGTCTGTAGTGTGTGAGTGTGGCAGTGTGGGAGACCAGCTCGGGGCGCTGCGTGCGCGTGCTGGAGCTGGGAGAGAGCAGTAGTAGACATAGTACAGGGTCTGTAGTGTGTGAGTGTGGCAGTGTGGGAGACCAGCTCGGGGCGCTGCGTGCGCGTGCTGGAGCTGGGAGAGAGCAGTAGTAGACATAGTACAGGGTCTGTAGTGTGTGAGTGTGGCAGTGTGGGAGACCAGCTCGGGGCGCTGCGTGCGCGTGCTGGAGCTGGGAAGAGCAGTAGTAGACATAGTACAGGGTCTGTAGTGTGTGAGTGTGGCAGTGTGGGAGACCAGCTCGGGGCGCTGCGTGCGCGTGCTGGAGCTGGGAGAGAGCAGTAGTAGACATAGTACAGGGTCTGTAGTGTGTGAGTGTGGCAGTGTGGGAGACCAGCTCGGGGCGCTGCGTGCGCGTGCTGGAGCTGGGAGAGAGCAGTAGTAGTAGTACATAGTACAGGGTCTGTAGTGTGTGAGTGTGGCAGTGTGGGAGACCAGCTCGGGGCGCTGCGTGCGCGTGCTGGAGCTGGGAGAGAGCAGTAGTAGACATAGTACAGGGTCTGTAGTGTGTGAGTGTGGCAGTGTGGGAGACCAGCTCGGGGCGCTGCGTGCGCGTGCTGGAGCTGGGAGAGAGCAGTAGTAGACATAGTACAGGGTCTGTAGTGTGTGAGTGTGGCAGTGTGGGAGACCAGCTCGGGGCGCTGCGTGCGCGTGCTGGAGCTGGGAGAGAGCAGTAGTAGACATAGTACAGGGTCTGTAGTGTGTGAGTGTGGCAGTGTGGGAGACCAGCTCGGGGCGCTGCGTGCGCGTGCTGGAGCTGGGAGAGAGCAGTAGTAGACATAGTACAGGGTCTGTAGTGTGTGAGTGTGGCAGTGTGGGAGACCAGCTCGGGGCGCTGCGTGCGCGTGCTGGAGCTGGGAGAGAGCAGTAGTAGACATAGTACAGGGTCTGTAGTGTGTGAGTGTGGCAGTGTGGGAGACCAGCTCGGGGCGCTGCGTGCGCGTGCTGGAGCTGGGAGAGAGCAGTAGTAGACATAGTACAGGGTCTGTAGTGTGTGAGTGTGGCAGTGTGGGAGACCAGCTCGGGGCGCTGCGTGCGCGTGCTGGAGCTGGGAGAGAGCAGTAGTAGACATAGTACAGGGTCTGTAGTGTGTGAGTGTGGCAGTGTGGGAGACCAGCTCGGGGCGCTGCGTGCGCGTGCTGGAGCTGGGAGAGAGCAGTAGTAGACATAGTACAGGGTCTGTAGTGTGTGAGTGTGGCAGTGTGGGAGACCAGCTCGGGGCGCTGCGTGCGCGTGCTGGAGCTGGGAGAGAGCAGTAGTAGACATAGTACAGGGTCTGTAGTGTGTGAGTGTGGCAGTGTGGGAGACCAGCTCGGGGCGCTGCGTGCGCGTGCTGGAGCTGGGAGAGAGCAGTAGTAGACATAGTACAGGGTCTGTAGTGTGTGAGTGTGGCAGTGTGGGAGACCAGCTCGGGGCGCTGCGTGCGCGTGCTGGAGCTGGGAGAGAGCAGTAGTAGACATAGTACAGGGTCTGTAGTGTGTGAGTGTGGCAGTGTGGGAGACCAGCTCGGGGCGCTGCGTGCGCGTGCTGGAGCTGGAGAGAGCAGTAGTAGACATAGTACAGGGTCTGTAGTGTGTGAGTGTGGCAGTGTGGGAGACCAGCTCGGGGCGCTGCGTGCGCGTGCTGGAGCTGGGAGAGAGCAGTAGTAGACATAGTACAGGGTCTGTAGTGTGTGAGTGTGGCAGTGTGGGAGACCAGCTCGGGGCGCTGCGTGCGCGTGCTGGAGCTGGGAGAGAGCAGTAGTAGACATAGTACAGGGTCTGTAGTGTGTGAGTGTGGCAGTGTGGGAGACCAGC
This sequence comes from Spodoptera littoralis, assembly GCA_902850265.1. Taxonomy (NCBI): domain Eukaryota; kingdom Metazoa; phylum Arthropoda; class Insecta; order Lepidoptera; family Noctuidae; genus Spodoptera; species Spodoptera littoralis. The sequence goes on from LR824545.2 coordinate 14,889,981, forward strand.
TCGGGGCGCTGCGTGCGCGTGCTGGAGCTGGGAGAGAGCAGTAGTAGACATAGTACAGGGTCTGTAGTGTGTGAGTGTGGCAGTGTGGGAGACCAGCTCGGGGCGCTGCGTGCGCGTGCTGGAGCTGGGAGAGCAGTAGTAGACATAGTACAGGGTCTGTAGTGTATGAGTGTGGCAGTGTGGGAGACCAGCTCGGGGCGCTGCGTGCGCGTGCTGGAGCTGGGAGAGAGCAGTAGTAGACATAGTACAGGGTCTGTAGTGTGTGAGTGTGGCAGTGTGGGAGACCAGCTCGGGGCGCTGCGTGCGCGTGCTGGAGCTGGGAGAGAGCAGTAGTAGACATAGTACAGGGTCTGTAGTGTGTGAGTGTGGCAGTGTGGGAGACCAGCTCGGGGCGCTGCGTGCGCGTGCTGGAGCTGGGAGAGAGCAGTAGTAGACATAGTACAGGGTCTGTAGTGTGTGAGTGTGGCAGTGTGGGAGACCAGCTCGGGGCGCTGCGTGCGCGTGCTGGAGCTGGGAGAGAGCAGTAGTAGACATAGTACAGGGTCTGTAGTGTGTGAGTGTGGCAGTGTGGGAGACCAGCTCGGGGCGCTGCGTGCGCGTGCTGGAGCTGGGAGAGAGCAGTAGTAGACATAGTACAGGGTCTGTAGTGTGTGAGTGTGGCAGTGTGGGAGACCAGCTCGGGGCGCTGCGTGCGCGTGCTGGAGCTGGGAGAGAGCAGTAGTAGACATAGTACAGGGTCTGTAGTGTGTGAGTGTGGCAGTGTGGGAGACCAGCTCGGGGCGCTGCGTGCGCGTGCTGGAGCTGGGAGAGAGCAGTAGTAGACATAGTACAGGGTCTGTAGTGTGTGAGTGTGGCAGTGTGGGAGACCAGCTCGGGGCGCTGCGTGCGCGTGCTGGAGCTGGGAGAGAGCAGTAGTAGACATAGTACAGGGTCTGTAGTGTGTGAGTGTGGCAGTGTGGGAGACCAGCTCGGGGCGCTGCGTGCGCGTGCTGGAGCTGGGAGAGAGCAGTAGTAGACATAGTACAGGGTCTGTAGTGTGTGAGTGTGGCAGTGTGGGAGACCAGCTCGGGGCGCTGCGTGCGCGTGCTGGAGCTGGGAGAGAGCGTGGCGCGGGTGTCGTGGCTGCCGGCGGCGGGGCTGTGCTTGCTGGCGGCGGCGGCCGGGGCGCGGCTGGTGCTGCTGGCGCCGGGGACTGGCTCGCAGCGCGCTGTGGAGCGCACCGATACTTGCTGGCTGAGGCGCCGCCCGATCATGATGGCGCAGGTGCGTTCATTATTGCATTTTCCATAAATATGTTCATCTTATGGTTTATTTTACACTGAATGTTGCCCGCTATTTCGTACGCGCATCCCGATTCATTTATTTTTTGTACAAACCTGCTGACCATAACGAATCATCACTATTGTTAATGTTTTAATGGATAATAAAAGAAAGAATTATCCAGTTTGGTACTGGCGTTCTGAAGTTAGGCGTGAACATATATTTCAAGGATTTATTTTATTTTTTATTAAAATAGATAGGTGTTTGTGTAGTCTGTCAGAAATGTAAGGAGTCGTTACTGTAAAGAAATGACAGCTGCCGCTGTAGGTGTGTGGAGGGAGAGGTAAATGATTGGTCGCGTGTGCAGCGGGCGCGAGCCCGGCGCAGTGGGCGCGCGTGACGCCGACGCAGTGGGCGCGCGGCGTGCGCGCCGAGGTACAGCACGCGCGCGAGGTGTCGACCGTGGCGTGGCACGCGCGCGGCGACTACGTGTGCGCCACGCTGCGGCCGGGCGCGGCGGGCGGCGCGGGCGGGGCGCGCGCCGTGCTGGTGCACCAGCTGTCGCGGCGCCGCTCGCAGCTGCCGCTGGCGCGCTGCAAGGGGCTGGTGCAGTGCGCCGTGTTCCACCCGACGCGGCCGCAGCTGTTCGTGGCCACGCAGCGCGTGGTGCGCGTGTACGACCTGCTGAAGCAGGAGCTGCTGCGCAAGCTGCAGACGGGCGCGCAGTGGATCAGCCACATGGCCGTGCACCCGGCCGGGGACAACCTGCTGGTCTGCTCGTACGACAGGAAGTGCATATGGTGAGTCGCGCGCCGCGGGTCGCCCGGGGCCCGGCGCGCGCCTACATGCAGTCGGTTGCAGGTTCGACCTGGAGCTGTCGTCGAAGCCGTACCAGACGCTCCGCCTGCACGGGGGCGCGGTGCGGTCGGTGTCGTTCCACCGCCGGTACCCTCTGTTCGCGTCGGGCGGCGACGACGACAACATCGTGGTCAGCCACGGCATGGTCTACAAGTGAGCATTCCGTTACCTACACTGTTACCTACACTGAATCAACTAAGAAACAACATGCAGAGGAACTCGTAGCCTAATACTGGAATACTGAAACGTTACTAAATTTTATGTAACTCTGTCATTTCACAAAGAATTTGTAGAAACAGAACTATACTTAAGCGCGACTTAAACTTTAGTAACATTTCAGTAATCCGGCGTAAGACTATTGAATATAACAAAATCACTTTTTTTACTTTTAGCAGAGTGTTGCGCCATGTACTAGTCAACTACTTTCTGCTACCTTATTCACCCCTAGCTTATAAGTTCATGGCCCTACTAGCACAATTTATGAATGCGTTTAATAGTTATCTATTTTATTTATTAATCGCCAACCCGCATGGAGCAAGCATTGTGATTAATACTCAAAATCTTTGTTGACTTAATCCGGCTCGAAGGACTGTCGCAGGCGAATTGTGTAATCCACCGTATTACATCACGGCCTGTCGTTTAGCAAACCAGGGACATTTTGTAATACAACGGTTTAACGATAAGCCGAATTGAATACGGCTGAGCCAAATCAGCCAGATAGTTTTCGGAGCTATGCGTTATTTTCAATAATAGCTAGCCGTAATATCACAGAGTGATCATTATGTCCAATTTATAGTTACAAAATTTAAATGCAACGCCGTTTGACATAATAATATTGTTTTATTATTCGGTGTTGTTCTCGTGGTTTTTAAGGGTAAAGAAACTGATAGTGTTGTCAAAATGTAAATCCAAGATGGCGACTGCACAAGGTTTTCAGCTTTTCGTCATGGGTGTCGTTTACGTGAAATTTTAAACTCGAACGTAATTGGATTTACATTTTACCATTACCATCGGGCCACTACCACCCTCGACAATCATAAAAACGATACTCATGACGAAAAGTTGAAAATGTTGTGCAACCGCCATCTTAGATTTGTATTTGACAGTACCATCGGTTTTACCACCCTCAGCTGCACCCTCAACTTTGTATAGTCGCCATCTTGGTATACCTAATATTTCATTTTGTTACTACAAAATATATAATGGTCACCCAGACCATCCATTGTAAAATTATTACAATGAGGCTCAACATGTGCTGACATATTGTACGTTTTGCATTGACAATACGATTAATCGTAAAGACGCCGTATCCCAAAACGACCCTGCTTTTCTAAATGGCTAGCCGTAATGTAATAAGGCGGATTATACAATTTGGCTGCGACATACTAGCTTCTGCCAGCGGGTTCGCCCGCGTTCCCGGGGGTAAAAAGTAGCGTGTGTGTCTGGGCCGGGTCCCCGCGAGTACTCGGTTGGTGTTGGTGCCTGGGCCGGGCCCCCGCGAGTACTCGGTTGGTGTTGGTGCCTGGGCCGGGCCCCCGCGAGTACTCGGTTGGTGTTGGTGCCTGGGCCGGGCCCCCGCGAGTACTCGGTTGGTGTTGGTGCCTGGGCCGGGCCCCCGCGAGTACTCGGTTGGTGTTGGTGTCTGGGCCGGGCCCCCGCGAGTACTCGGTTGGTGTGTGTGTCTGGGCCGGGCCCCCGCGAGTACTCGGTTGGTGTGTGTGTCTGGGCCGGGCCCCCGCGAGTACTCGGTTGGTGTCTGGGCCGGGCCCCCGCGAGTACTCGGTTGGTGTGTGTGTCTGGGCCGGGCCCCCGCGAGTACTCGGTTGGTGTCTGGGCCGGGCCCCCGCGAGTACTCTGTTGGTGTTGCAGTGACCTGCTGCAGAACCCGCTCCTGGTGCCGCTGAAGTCGCTGTCGGGCGGCGCGCGCGCGGCCGACCTGAACGTGCTGGAGCTGCGCTGGCACCCCGCGCAGCCCTGGCTGGCCGCCGCCTGCGCCGACGGCACTCTGCGGCTCTACGCCTAGCTACCGCATCGGTACCACTGTCATTGTTCTGACAGTGCTTGTAAATATTATGTTATATCTTTGTAATGTGAATGTAATGTTTAAGTAAAATATACAACAATAAATTTATACAGCCAATTTATGAGAACTGTGATGTATCACGACATGGAAACTCGTACAGAATTAAAAACCATGCTTCCAACAATGTGAACCAACGCTTGCGATGTGTTTTGCTGTATGAGCGAGGTTACAAGCCCAATCCCCCCCCCATACTCTTCCTCAAATCATTTTCTCAATATTTCTTACTTGTAACGTTCAACTTCAACACCTATTCTTACTTCCAACAAGAAATTTTTTACTTCCAACTTTACGCAGGACAGCAAAGTGTTGAATTTCGAGGTAGTTTTGTAAAAATCCAATGGGATATGTATGTGTATGTGTTTATATGCTAAAGTGGTGACAGACATAAAGATCAGTGAAAAGAAAGATGCCGCAAGCCGCAATACATCGTAATTGACGTGATACCAAAAGTACAAGTAAACAGTTAGATGTAACATTACATCAGTACCTGTAGTAGCCACTGTATATATTTCATAAAATATCTATTTTTTAATTATTAACTCGTCGAGTACCGGTTTTATAGACACAATTAAAGAACAATAGGTCGCGGTCACCGGTGACCGCTTGGTGTTTGACAGTTTAAGTATGCTTGATGCAAGTAGACGAAATACAATATTTTTAAGCAATGCAGTTCTTATTTCATACATTAATATGTATAAACTATAATTGAAATCAATTAAAATGCGTCAATTTTTTTTTTTATGAAATATTTACAATGTGAATTAATCAGGAATTTAAATAAATACGTATTTAATGGTGAAGTGATTGTGGATAAAGGATTGAATTCGAGTGTAATGAAGTGAGTTAAGGATAATAATTAAATAATTAGTATAACATTTCATTAATTATGCAATTTACTTAAATATTTATCTAGAAGAAACCACATAAATCTGATTTATTAAATAAATTTTTCTGTGACGTAAATTATTTACGAAAACTGTCAGTGTCGTTCTTAGACAGCTTCACAATTTTGACACTAGCGACGCTAGTTAATCTTTGCATCGCCAATAAAATATCTCTGCCAGGCTCTTTGACAGCACTGTAAAAATGTTGCCAATCGGAGAATAAACTACCCAACAGCATGGTGTCTCTTTATCCATATCAGATTACGGATTGGTTAAAAAAGATAAAATGTATTTTCATATTTCCGCATCGAATTTAGATACATTTGTTAGAGCGATATAGAACATTAGGGCAACTCTTTATTGGTTGATTAATGTTACGTTGTCTTCACACGTTCCCCAATATTGGCCCAAAGGATATATGTCCCGCCGGCTCTACACATTGGCCCCAATATTAGTCACAGCGCTACTCGCCCAACGCGTGGATCTAGAAAATGGCATTGCTCTCAACGTTGGGGCTAGCATTGGTTGTTGGCCAGCTCGTGTCGGTTTCATCAAAAGAATCTGCGCCAATGTTCGCGATCTGTCAACGCGTTGGCGCTTTGCTCAGTTCTCTTATAATACGACACGTATCGAATGCGTACGTTGAGTGAGAATGGCTCGTAGAATCGTCACCGGCATGGACAGATGAAAAAGAAGGAGAACGGCAGATTTTGTACCGCTTCGCTAAAAAAAGATTTGTCATTAAAAAATTGGATCATTATAGAACCTTCTAAGTACGTTATGTTAGCATATTTAATAGATTTTTAGAACTTGGGAAACCCTAGAAAAACTGATATTCAATAATGATAAAAATCAATCCACTAAACGTAAAACGAACCGCGATTGACGTTTACAAAGTTGCCATGCGTAAAAATGAAATCAGAGCATATTGAATTTCGCTATTTCATAAACTCATTTATTTTAATATCTATCAATGAAATATTTTCCTTTCCATTTCAAACATTTTTATAAGTAAATATAAAAATCTACATCCAATCTAAATCTACGTCTACATGGATTATTAATGATAATATTAACATTTTAACAAACTTGAATATGGCAATGTTGAACTGGCATTTGTCTTGATGACATTGACAATTAATTTGTCAAATGTCAATACTGGCGCATTGCTGTTTGTTTCAAATGCGATGTTATGATGTGTTTGTTGAATTTGAAGTTATTTTATTCATCTGGTGATACGTTGAGTTTGGCAACCGTTCCTCCGTAGCCCAAATTGGTGTTATTGGCATCATTTTGTGACAATTGCGAAAAGACACTTATTTACATTATTTTGTGCATAGTGTGTTGTAATTTGTCGCGATGATGAATTTACAGTGCATTAATTGCATTCAGAGTTTGTCGCACATGAGACGGCATGCTCTAGGAAATGAGAGTAAAGATTAGACGTGGTCAACAATATCCCATTGTGGACTTATCCTAGAGATGTAAGTACCTAGTTTACCCATAACATATCGAAAGTCACCATGTTGCCTGAATAAAAGAAGGCGCATAGTGTTATCTACCCATAATATATCATTTTATTCTTTTTATTCTAGATCTCTCCTACCGACCATATTTGCAATGCTTGCTGGCAATTACCAATGTATCGGGATGTTGCTGAAGTACATATGTCCAGCAAACAAATTGGTCACCGGCATGTTTGTGTCGTATATGGGTGATTCATTGCAATGATAAGGTGACGCAGGGTTTTATTTGAAGGCGCCAACAAACAGGAGTAAACACTGGCTCATATAGTATTTGATTGGATTCAGCCACAAGAGGTTATAAAGCACAATTTAACCATACTATTATCTATATACAGTGTAATCTAAAGTCAATATCATATTCTAATAATATTACTTATTTTAGCTTAGCTTAGCATGATGAAGATCATGTTCCATACTGACTGAGAGACCGTACAAGAGCCGAAACTCTAAAACCACAACCTGACATACCACCTCACAGTGTTCACTATCAGGAATTAATGTGTTATGTAAACATGGACTAAGCCTCACTTTAACATTGCCATTTGTAGAACAGATGAGGCCGGAAGATGTTGTTTGGCTCTCAAAGCTTCAACAGGTATGCATTCTCATTATAATGTACCTACATAATTATGTATCTATGTGGAGTATATAAGCGGTTCTAATAGGTTTATACTCATGTTATAATTATAATTTATTAATTAGCATGCTGTTCGAGCTCCTAAGATCTGTGTTATACGAATAACTATAATAAATGTTATAAAATCAAGTAATGTAATCAAATATTTTTATCTTTTCCTTTTAAGATAGGGAATCAGACATATTATTATAACATATAAAACTAAAGGAAAAAAAATGTACTTTTGTTTACTTTATTTACAGTTATCTTACTTGTTTACAGATATCAGCAATTGATGTCTGCTGTACCTATGACACTGCCTGTTCTCTTTTCAGATGAAGTAGTCCTAGAAACAACCTGAATACAATGAAATAAAAGTATTTCAAAATAATACATGTTTTTTTATTTTAACCTAGTAAGTAACTATATATTCCATCTTGATAAAAGTGATTTTAAGAATCAATCTATAAAATAAATGCCATATTTAATTTAGATAGCTTTAGTTTTATACCAAAAATGTTCATTTTCATTTTACATTTTCTTTAGTTGTAATGTGGTGGCCCAGAGGTTTAAGAAGCCTGCTTCTCATGCATGAGAGTGCGGGTTCGAAACCTACCAATGGCAAAGTACCAATGTGTCTTTTTTCCGAGTTATTCGTATATTCAATAATCTAAGAAAGTACAAAGACACCGCTGACGAATGGTTAAGGAAAACATTGTGAGGAAACATGGGCTTATAATTTCTTATTATAAGTTTGAATTACCAACCCACATTGAGCTAGTATGGTGATTAATGCTCAAACCTCCATGCGAGAAGAGGCTTCGTTCAGCAGTGGCCACTAATAGACTTAATGATGAAAATGTTGATGATTCTACTAATTTGACTTACTTATTAGAAATTAATCCTTACACGCGTGCTAAGCAACCAGCTTTCAGAAGAAATACTTTCTCAAAAGCTAAGCTAAGTTTAAATCGTATTAACTTGAGACCTTTGAGACTATCTACCTGCAAGATTCAAGGTGAAGTGAGACACTATTAGTTTTATCATATCCGCCACAAGACTTCCACTGCTAAATGTAGGCCTTCTACCCAATGACAGTCGCTTACATTATGAATTTGCATTTTCGTAGGCACCTAAGAAATTAAAAAGATTGTGAGGCATACTCTTTAAAACTCTATAGGTACATCATGCTTGCTGAATTAACAGGATCATTCCTAATAATACAAAGTGTAAAGTCACTTGAGTAGCGAGCAGTATTTTTAGATTTTAGTTTTTTGTAAATAAAAAACAACCACATGAGAGCACATTGACATTTTTCAGTTAACTGTCATCTGTCATTTGTAATAGGTAGATATTTTGCTTACGGTGGCTCTACACTTGACGTTGCGTATTTGTTGTGTTCGACCAAAAAAGAACATGTTTGGAGAATTTATTCTTCTTTGTTTGCTATATATTTGCACGCCATTACATATAGAGATACTATTTGAACGTCATTTGTACGTAGTCTACAAATATTTGGACAAATGAAGCGACTACGCAATGTCAAGTGTGGTACCACCTTAACGTACCTTTTGCACATTTTCAAAGTAAAATAACTTTTGAACCCCAAGTTCTAAAAATATGTAATTTTTTTCTAAACTTCATAATAAAAATATCTATCGTTCAGACTATTCACTTGGTTAAAACAATGACTAATACAAAATTTTATAGCGGTACAAAACTTCCATACAAACCTGCCATTCTCCAAATATCAAGCACATCCAATATGAGGCAATGTGTCAATAATGTCCATGATATAAATATTTAGAAAAATATCAGAAGATAAAGATTTTCTTGAAATGTGTACTGGCCAGAAGTGAAGCCATTTATTAGTTTCAAATCTATTGTCTGTTGCCACCACTTCAGCAATTACGGAAAGTTTTGTCAGTTATAGAGGATAGAAATAAAGTATCTATAGTGTTGCCCAAATGCAAGAACAAGACGAGACTTAGCCAGTCTTGGTCTTGGTCTTGCGCCAATACACCTGGTCTTGGTCTTGGTCTTGGTCTTGCGCTCCCAGTCTTGGTCTTGGTCTTGGTCTTGCAGCAAGAGTCTTGCAAGTCTTGCAATTACCTATTAGTCTATTACTATTTATTAAAGTTTACTTTAAATCTTAGAAAAACGTATTAGAATTGGAACATTGTGAGCTTGAATTAACATAGCCATAGTAAAGATCAAGCAGATTAATAAATAACTGAAGATTAAGAAATATAATGACTATGTAGGTACCTAATATGATTAAGAGATTAGAATACACTAAATACAGAAATAAATGCTTTAAAAATATATCTAAATGTAGCAATGAATATGATAGACAGAGTATTATTAATTGTAATAAAAATATTAAGAACATATGGGACAGAATAAATATATTGTTAGGAAATAGTAAAAAATCACTTGATACTGTGATATTAAATAATATGAACAAGCAGGATGACACGAAAGTTATAGCTGATGGGTTTGCGACCGCATTTGATGAGGAAATTCGAAAGATCAAACACAGTTGTGATATTAAGTTTTTAAACAGATGCAATTACGTGCAAAAACACGGCGTATGTATGAGATGGCAACCAGTAAGCTATAATTATGTAAATAAAATAATTAAAAAAATGAACCCTAATAAATCGCCTGGAAGTGATCTCATTCGTATGTCGGATTTAATAATGATAGCTGACAAAATAAGTCCCGTTATAGCGAAATTAATAAATCTATCCGTTGAAAAACATAAATTCCCGATAAACTTAAAGAAGCAGTCATTCGTCCTATATATAAAAAAGGAGACCATAAGAAATTTTAACTATAGACCGATAGCGATTTTATCCAGTATTGACAAAGTAATGGAAAAGTGTATAATAAATCAACTTGGGAACTATTTAAGTACAAACACATAATAAACAAAGCACAACACGGATTTCAGAAACATAAGAGTACTAATACATTACTGTCCAACTTTACCAACGAAATCAACAATTATTTAAATGAAAAAAAGTTTGTTGTAGCAATATTTTTCGACTATAAAAAAGCATTTGACACGTTAGAAACCAACACGCTAATTACATCTATGGAAGAGTGTGGTGTGGAGAAGCCACTGAAAGAATGGTTCAGAGACTACCTCACCTCACGCTCTTACCGGGTCAAGATAAGCGACACGTTCAGTGACGAAAAAATAGTCTGATGTGGGGTTCCGCAGGGATCAGGGAGTGGTCCCGTATGTTATTTAATGCACGTAAACAGCCTGTGTAATGTCCTTCAACATTGCTCAGCGCACATGTTCGCGGATGAACTCTGCGCCTTGCGAGCCGGTACTGACATCGCTGAAACGTGCCGACTAGTCCAACAAGACGTGGACGCTGTAGTTAAATGGTCTCATGACAACGGAATAGTACTTAATACGGAGAAAACACAATATTTAATTATACACTCGCCGTACTCACCCCTGAAGGAAACTCCTTTACCAATATACACCCATACTTTTGACTGCACTCATTGAAACACTGCCAACTGCGGCTGCAAACCTATCCAGAGAGTAAGTAATGTAACCTACCTAGGCGTCAAGGTTGACGAGCACTTTTCCTGGATTGAACATGTAAATTACTTGTGCAATAAACTTAGAACTATATTAAGTAAATTTTACCACCTAAGTTATCGAGTTCCTAGAAGTACATTAAGAGTATTGTATAAATGTATGGTGGAGTCTGTCATGGATTATGCTCTTGATAGCTATGGGCTTACATTCAACACCTACATGGAAAAATTAGAAAATTTACAAATAAGGTTCCTAAAATTACTGGTTGATAAAAAAACTAAAAATAAATATAAAAATGACTACTATAAATTATTTAAAATCTGTAAAGTATTACCGGTCAGACTTAAACATAAATACATTCTCGCAACCAATAACCACAGCAAGCAGGAACATAATCCACCACTGATAACAGTTTGTAATAAACACAACACCCGATCGATGTCGTCTGGTAAATATGAGGTATCAAGGGTTAATAATGTTTATGGAGATCGATCAATGAAAAAGCGTATCCCGTACTTACTCAACCATTTGCCAAACGAAGTCAGGGAAGAGAAAAATAAAAATAAATTTAAGACTAAATTAAAAAAATATCTGTTTAGCACACTACCATAACCACATGTATTTAAAATTAATCATAACCATAACCATTATCATAGTAAACTACAAATACCTACTAAATAGTAATTTAAATATAGAAGATCCAACAGTCAAACTATTTACATATAGTTTTGTTGGACATGGCGTTAGATTATAAGGCATACCATGTATCTTTATTATTAATAAATAAATAAATAAATATTGTCATAAATAAATAAATAAGAAATATAATGACTAAATGTACAATAATAGTACCTAAGTAATTAGTTTAAAACCATATAAGTAATCAATATTATAATATATACTTACTAGAATGAATTAATATGACATCTACTACCTATCCTTACCATTTTATCCTAATCATAATACTACTTGCGTGATCAGTATAATGTATTCATTTTCATTCTAAGCACTCTGAAACTTATTTATTCTTTGGAACACCTGTAGGTACTCTTAAAATTCGAAATTATTTTGCATGAGTATACCTACGCCCTATGGCGGCAATCAAATAGTGTCAAATGTTATGATTTCGGCGTGGCGGCAACGATTGTTTTAGATTTCAAAAGAAGCCGCCGGCGCGTGTATCATAACCATGCACTTCCGAAAAGCGGCAAATTTCTTTGAGAAGTAAGTACAAAACCTTTGATGCCGCATTATCAAAGTGCCGATGGTTAAAACATAACTATGCATGCACTCAGTTTGATTTTAATAGATATTTTTTTATTCGCTATGTTTATGGTATTAGTCGTAATGCGCATAGGTCCAGTTTTTCATATACTTTGATACAGTTTTTTGCGTCTCATAGAATTCTTAAGCGTACCTACCTATACACCGAACTGTTACACCTAACTACTCAGTGAAATAGCGCTAAGTCCTAGCTGCAAGACGCAAGAGTCTTGCAGGCTAGGTCTTGTTCTTGCTCAAGTCTTGCACGGTCAGTCTTGGTCTTGGTCTTGCTAAAAATACGCGGTCTTGTTCTTGGTCTTGGTCTTGCAAAAACGCAAGAACAAGACCAAGACTGCAAGACCAAGACTGAATTTGGGCAACACTAAGTATCTATAAATTTAATAAAAAATGGGCTCCTCGTTTATTTTATTAGAGTAAGTATGACATTTAAAAAAAAATAATTAGTAAGTTGTGGGAAAAGCTATAAAAATTATGTATTTAAAACAATAAATAAATCAATTATTATTTGTTTTTTTCAAATACTGTTTAATAATCTTCATACAGCTGAATATACTTTAATTTCTTGTAAATAAAGTTGGCAACCCGTAATGGGACGCAACTCGAAAGGATAATAAAAATAAAATATTAGCTGATGTATGGCGCAACATTCAGCAGAATAGGGAATGATTTTCTCAATTGTATATTTAAAAAAGCAAGTATCATTAATGAGCACATATCGCCTACATTTGAAGAAAATTAGTGACTCGCGCTCAGAGCAGTTTCGATTTTTGTATCGGACATGTTCACATTGGCCCTGACGGAATAGAACTAGTTTAATGGCCAACATGTGTGGCTGTGGACGACTCACCGAATCGACAGCTCTCCGTTGACACGTGCGTTGGGACCAACGTGTGTAGTCAGCCTTAGCTATGGTACTTTCACACTCTGTACTCTGTAGAGTCTGTGGTCTGTAGTCTATAGTGTAGCAATATATACAACAAATGTAGATGTACTCTGTGGTAGCAATAGCACGTTAGAGAGGGAGCTAAAAATGTTAAAAATTTTAACGGAACACACCAACACCAACATAAATAATTCAAATATTTTTATATATTAATTGAAATGTTTTTTTGCAACGAAGTTTATCTTATAATTAGAACCTTGCACATTTTAAAGTGTAAATAAACGAAAGAATTATACAGTGAATTCTCGATTTATGCATATAACTGATTTGGACTCTAATGTTATTTTTGTTTCATTAGTCAAATTGTTGATGCTTACCGTAAACGTAAGAGAAAGAAAGGAGAATATTTACGTACAGTATGAGCTCGTATTAGTTTTTAAAACTCCTAATTTATTTAACATAGTTTGTTAGTGGAATGGTGCTACAAAACAGTGCAATTTAACAATAGCTATGTCAGAAGCTACAACACCGACGGCAACCGAGGCGCCGGCGCTGGATGATCGCGATGTCGAGCCGCGTACGCCCATGAAACGCCTCGGCTCCACCAGGAAACTGGCCGCCTTTAACAGTGAGTAATGTTTTGATACAAGGTGCCTGCCTTTACTGAAGCTGTACTAGGTATTCTTTGTCTCGTGGCCGTGTGCACGTAAATATTAGTCACAGTTTCGTAGCTGACTATTCTCTAAATATTTTGAAATTATTTCTTGTTTTTGACAGGTAATAGTAATAGGTAACATTCCATTTCACTGATAGATTCGATAGATAATTTTACATTATTTACACAATGGTGTAAGTGGCTTATTTATCAGATTGACTGGCTAATGAATTTGTGAAAAATAAATATAAAACAATAGCAATACAGATACTTAATTAATTACAGATTGTCAATGCAGACTGTAACATCACTGTTGATGTTGCTTTGTTTTATTTATTTAAGTTACAATCTCAGAGTATCAGATGAGATGGAATATTGTTTAGAACCAGTTTCAAGATTCTTTTGTTTAATATTCGAATGTAATGTTTTGATTTATTCTACAAAACATACAATTATGCAATTAACTTGTCGAATACTGGTTTTATAGACACAATTAAAGAACAATAGGTTGCGGTCACCGGTGACCGCTTGGTGTTTGACAGTTTAATAAGTTTTAATAATTTAGTAAGTTTATGTAAGAAAATCAATAATATCTTCACATACCTACATCACACATAATTTACTTTTAGTAAATTGTTAATTTAAATCAAATAATAGTAATGTGTGGAACCTTTCCCACATTCACACCGATCTTAATTTTGGAAAACTAACCCCTTACCTGGGACCTATTTTTGTCACACTACCATGTAGCATAGGTTTGAAACATTGTGTATGGTAAGGACTGGACTTATATTTAAAAGTAGTTTATGAATGTTTTCAGCTATTTAACTCGTCGAGTACCGGTTTTATAGACACAATTAAAGAACAATAGGTCGCGGTCACCGGTGACCGCTTGGTGTTTGACAGATTAACTCGTCGAGTACCGTATTTATAGACACAATTAAAGAACAATAGGTTGCGGTCACCGGTGACCGCTTGGTGTTTGACAGTTTAAAATCAAATCAATTTTAATATATACCAATTATGTACATACCTACATTACCTATATTACCCACACTGTGATTTTCTCATGTATCGTGGGTGTGTTTACAAACATTCAAATTCACATACACATGACACCCACACCCAAAACATTGTGAGGCAGTTGTTTGCCCAGCAGTCACCATGTCAACTGTGCACCAAATGCGAAGTGTGTGTGAATAGGGGGTACATCCTTTCCACCCTCGCCCTTCCCTCCCCATAAATCAGTGGAAATTGAGTTAAAATTGATGGAAATATAATACAGATAGTGTTTGTCCCAACCTAACCCAAAATTTTTACCATGAATATCTTCACAACTATTAGGCTCTGCGCTTTTTGGGTGGAACAGGGGCACAACCACATTCATATGCTGCCGCAAGGTATGCAGTGTCTCCAGCGGTGCCATATCAACTATACACAGATAGTCAACGATTGACATTTCGAAGTGTTTGTATAAAAACACCACCATGCGCATCCAACTTCAGGAAGATACTCCTGAAACCAATTCAATTGTGGAAAGACCTGTGGCAGGGAAACATGATATCTTTGAAGATGTTCAGTGTTCGTGAACCCAATAGAGCACTTTTGGACTGGAGCGAACTGGGCATCAGTGGGAAGAAACCTGCTCACGGCGCGGAAGACACTTCTTGCGACGGGAGTCGCGCGAACCCCAATTGCAACTTCTATACCGTCTGCTACGCAATATGAGGTCGCGCGTTGTCGTGCAGGACCAGCGGGAGACTAGTGTTTGACCAATGCTTATTGGAGATGTGCCAGCTTCTCCATCATTGTATTTAGTTCATCACAGTTCACATCTACAGTTAGAAAGAAGAAAGAAAGAAGATGATGTGTGAAGATGTGATGAATCACTGATGTATCTTATTCGTTTATTTGTCGACATTTGGGAGTAACCCTTCTTCATCTTCTCCATTTCTTCTTTTTCTTCTTCTTCTCCATTTCACTACCATCCCCGAGCAACCTTTCCACACAGACGTTAGGTTGCTTCCACACAGACGACCCACAGACGCGTACTGCAGTTAGCCCCATCCCCATCATTAGGAGGCTCAGTCCGGAGACTGCGGAGTCGCCCGAGCCCCCCCACGGGTATCCATCGGGCCCTCTTCTTCGGTCGCCAACCGGCACGATGGCGTACCCGTGGGATTTTTCGACAGATGGCGGGGCAGCCTATCACGTGTGGCTAGCACATTACTTGGGCCCCCAATCCACGGTCGGCCAGCGGTGAACCGTGCCTCGGATCCCGCTACTCTCCGTGACTGGCCAGTCTGGCCACCCGATGCCGCCACACCAGCGCCCGTCAAAACGGTTAGTCTGCATTGGAACACCCATCGTGGCGGAACACGGCTAGGCCGCTTGGCGACACGTTTTTGCTCGGTGGGTGGTCATAAGGCCGTCGGCCGAAGCCTACCACCATGGTGACACCCAAAATCACGCCACCCGCAGTCGAAATTAAGGTGACAGAATTGTACCACTTGGCAAAATAGGTAATTCAGTAGGTACTTATTATTACTCATGAAATTGTTACTGTTATTAGCTTATTGGATTGATGCGGGCCACTGTCTCAAGAGGATCATTTCCTCTGGCCAGAGTGGTCAGTAATGATGTAACGTGGCACATTAGTGGAGTGCTGTCACGCGACCTGTTCATTGGGGACTTCCTTTGGTCGATGGCCGCGGTCCACGGTGCATTACACTTACAAGCGTACTTAACTTACTAAACTGCATTCTACACATTTTAAAAGTCTAAAGACGATCTGCGATTTCTTTATTATTATAGTTCATATTGTGCGTTATTAAAGCGGCTAACCAAGTTATTTTTTTTGTTAGGGCAGTACATGTCAATCTCTAATACTTTGATTGGGTCTTGTAGTTTCTAACCATTCTTCGATTATCCTAGTTTTTATAGTTTTCCCATTATGTGGCCATTAAACCCCCAGTTTCTTATTTCGCGTTTAGCACAAAGGTAATGAGTTAGAACAATTAACTTTAAAGAAGTGTCGGCCCTCGCGCCGATCTAACTAGTTAGCATCCAGTCCTCACACCTATGCTAATGTTACAATGCGCTGGCTTAATAAATTGATTGTATTCCCGTGACTATATGTAGATTGCCGTAACGAGTCGCAAATAATGGGTACGCGTCGGTGACTACTGTGCATTAGTCTGATATATGTCACCTATTGTTTTTGACAAAAGTGTTCGCATTTACAATGGCATGATTTGTAGTGTAGACTTCCTTATAAATGCGTTTAAAGCAAACTGTCCTCTGTTCAGATGAGGATAAAATGAACAAACTACATACAATAATGTAGTATGTAGTGAATTATAATAAGTTCGTGTCATGGCACGGAACAAATAATTTGGGCACGACATTATATACACGACTATTATATATAAACTGCAACGCATTTGTGAAGTCTCTAGTATTGCAGGTAGGGAATGCAAATCTTGCGGAATTGGGGCTCAAGCGAGATTTCACGAAATTGAAATACAATGTCAGTTTTGTATGTTTTTTGCTAATAATCCTTATCCTTACAGATTATAAATCCTCCAAGTGAGTTTGTTTGTTCCACTTTAACACCGTAACTACTAAACCGATTGCTTTGAAATTTACAAGTCCAGATTAAATAATATGGTACTTTTTATCCCTGAAAAATTTGATATTCCCGAGGGAAAACAAAAGTATTGGTATAGACGCTGTGTGTATTGGTATCTGTCACATTGGCTTTTTATCCTTTTGTGACGCGAGCGATGCCGCGGGTAAAAGCTAGTCATAATAATATTTGAATAAATTAGGAAAATATATTGGGATTATAATATTGAGATAGACTATAGAGTCGAATCGCCGTACAAAAAATGACAAGGCTGTAAGGGCGTCTCCAGACGCCTATACAGACGTTTGTCAATTCAGTATTGTATGTAACGTTGACAAGCACAAAGCGCGTGAAATATAAATTCGAACATGGGGAAATGTGTTTACTACGACAGAAGATAATATAAAAATAAAACGAATTAATTTTCACAAGTAATAATAATAAATAAATAAATAAATAAAATGTTTATTTCGTGTAAAAAGCCAGGTTACAAAATAAATCTTAATATCTAAACAAAGTCTAAAAATATTTGAAACCTGAACTAGGTCCAAGCCTGTGTTTCAGGTTAAAAATGTACTGAAATATTTAAAATACAATAATATTGCTTTAAAACTAAAAATTTTTATGTCTAAATTAAATTAAGCTAGTCTCTAAGTATAACAGGTGCGCGTGTACAGTTTCATAAACAAACGTAAGCAAAAATAATCTAAGTCAACTATAATAAAATTATTTGCTTACTTCAAGTAATTCCTCGGTTTGATCGTATGTTAAGGTGTGTACATAATTATGTAATAGTTTTTTACAGTGAAAGTGATTGAGGCTATAAATACTTAAATCTCTATTTATTCTATTGTATAAAAATGGGCCAAGAAAGATAAAGAATCTTTTTATAAAAGCGTGTTTTGACACTGAGGTTGAAGTGCAAACTATATCATTCCGCCTTTTGTTAGTAAGGTTATTAATATTGAAGCTGAGTAGTGAATGTTGTTTGAGTATTAGCTGTACTACATAGATTTGGCGAACAGTTAAAACTTTGCAGGATCTATATAGCATGGATGTAGGAAAGAGAAAGGGATGGGAAAATGCAACTTTCAGGATGGCTCTCTGAGCACGTTCTAGAGGGAGTATAATAGTTTTTGATGCGCCACCCCAAGAAGTAACACAGTACTGGATAATTGACTGACATAACGCTAGGTAGATTTGAGTGATTAGTTTAACATCTCCGATTTGTCTAATTTTTTTAAAAATGTACATCAATTTCCTGACACGTGCAACCAAAGCGCTGATGTGTTGTTTGAAACAAAGAGTTTCATCAATTGTGATGCCTAGATATCTGATGGAAGTAGTTTTTAATATACAAGGGCAGTTGCATGTGCCCAGTGGACTAATTCTACATTTATGTGCGTATAATTGGGGTGTAACAGAGGTAATTGGATTCTTGCGCATAGAAAAGTGAATAAATTTTGTCTTCTCCGCATTTAGTGTTAGTATATTAGAGCAAAGCCAACTATTAACTGAATCGAAAGCCAATTGAGCATTACAGTACAGTTCAGTGTCGTTATTGGATGAAAAAATTAGGGCCGTGTCGTCAGCGTATGATATTAGTCTCCCATGATGCATCTCGATGTTACATAAATCGTTGATATAGATCAAAAATAGGGTAGGACCAAGAATACTCCCTGAGGCACTCCAAAACCCGTATTTTTCTGGAATGAGCTTGTGACGTCATCTATTCTAACACACTGGTAACGGTCATCTAGATAATCAGCAAAGAGGTTCAGTTGAGTGCCTCTGATACCCATACATTCCATCTTCTTTAGAAGCAGTGGAATAGACACAGTATCAAAAGCTTTGGCAAGATCAATAAAAATTCCTAGAACGTGGTTGCCTTTACCGAGTTCTTCTGATATGAAATCTGTGAGTGTATGTACTGCATCAGCTGCTGACAATTTTGCTCTAAAACCAAATTGCAGTGGTGACAAGAATTTATTCATTTCTAGGTAATTTACCAATCTGATGTTAATAATCTTCTCAAGAATTTTGATATCGATGGCAGTAGTGAGATAGGCCTATAATTATTAACTAGATCCTTGTCACCTGATTTGAATATAGGACAACCACTGCCCTTTTAAGACATTTTGGAAAAATGCCTTTAGAGAGACACTCTCGAAAAACATGAGTCAGAGGTGGGACAAAAATTTGCTTATATGTTTTCAAGATCCTATTGCTGATCCCATCACAACCAGTTGCACAATTATCTTTCATTCCAGTTATGATTCGTGCAATTTCCTGTTCGTCTGTATCTAATAAAACAAATGATTTTTCAGTATTTGAGTGTAGTAAAGGTGTATTAGTCCGGGTTGTAGAGTCTAGCTGCAACTGTTGAGCGAGGTTTCTACCCACATTTAAAAAGTAGTTATTTACATTGTCAGCAGACTGAAGCGAAGAAGATTCTGTTAGTAGTAAATTCGAACATGATTCTCGCTGTTTCGACGTATAAGTTACATTTTTTATGTGTTGCCAAAGTCTCTTACTATTTTTACCCGCCCGATGTAACGCGCCTTTATCGTAATCGATTTTAATCTTTTTCAGCAAATTATTGCAAAAGTTCCTGTATCTTTTGTATGTTAATTGTAGATCAAAATTATCAGGAAAACGTTTTGCTCTATGATGTAGTTTGTCCCGGTGTCTTATACATCTAACAAGCCCAGGCGTAATCCATGGCTTTATGTTATAATGTCTATTATTAGTTTTTATAACTGTGGTATTACGACGAATAGCTTGTTCAACATTATTTATTAAATACGACATCGAGACGTTGACATCAGCAGAATTATAAATCGGTGCAAAGTCGGTATTGCGTAAATCATGTTCGAGTTTTTTTAGGTTTAATTGTGACCTAGTTTGGTGACGATTTTGCTTCGGAAGCGTGAAGTTAAGGATAAGCAGAACGGCATGATGATCGGTTAATGTAGAGTTAGTAACAAGGCTAATATAGTTTGAGTTGGTTTTAACCATCATGTGATCCAGACAGGAACCACTTTGATGTGTTGCCAATTTATGAGCAGCGAGGAGTCCATGAAATGCACATAAATTAAGGTAATCCTGTATTCCTGCATCAGAATTCTCAGAGTTGATATTAATGTTTATGTCACCTGTTAGTACAATATTTCTAAAGGAGGTTAGTTTTTCGCATGTCTGGTTTAAGGAATTGAGAAAGGAATCTAAATTTCTAGTGGAAGGTGGCCTGTAAACAGCTATTATTGCTGTAATTGTATCTACCTTAATGACCAAACAATTGCATCCTGGTGTATTAGGTTCCTCTACAGTAACTCTTAATGAATCTTTGGCATAGACAACCACTCCTTCATTTTGGCTAGTATTCATAGTATTACAAAAAGAGTTATATCCCTGAATATCAGGTAGGTTAACGCATCTACTTTTAAGCCAACACTCTGTTAGTATGATTATGTCACATGAGAAGTTGAGTCTACCTAAAAGAACATGAAAATTATCTATATTTTTGTATAAGCTACGAATGTTTTGGGTGAGAACAGTTAGTGACTTTGAGAAGTTGGATACATAGCTTTTGCAATCTTCAACCTCACAGGAAGTGGATATGTTTGAAAAGGAGTCGTCAATTTCATTAATTAAGTTAATGGCCATTTAACAAGTAAACTTAGATCTAAGATTAAGAAAAAAGAGTGGCGCTCTTAGGCGCCTTCATAATTTACCGAATTCATGTACCTATTTTCTGCTGCTTTTTTGGCCGGGCAGTCAATATCACCAGTTTGATGGTTGCTCGGCTTTTTGAAGCGGGCGCAAGTAGCGCACTTCGGCGGAGCTCCTTTCTTAGGGCAGTCTTTGATAGAGTGGCCCTCATCTCCGCAGTGACCACATGTTGGAGCGGCAGCCTGGCACGACTTGGCTGCATGACCATACTGCTGGCAGTTGTAGCATCTGGTCACTATAGTGAAGTCTCTCACAGGGCAGGATGTCCATTTGATGAACACTCTATCTTGCGTTATAAGGGCTTTACGTAGGGCGGCTGAAACTTCAATGATGAAGTTGCAGTGGTCGGCGTCTCTCCTTCCTGATTTATGGCTTAATTTATTGAAGCCAGAAGGCATCACGGACAAACTGGGAAGCTTTTCAGCAACGTTTTGTTCAAAAATACATTTGAACACTTCCGGCTCAGCCATTGAGTTCGGGATTCCTAAAACAATTAGTCGCGGATTACGTTTTTTCGGCTCATCAACGGTAAGTCCTGTGGAGGAGAGCTGGACTGATTTCTTCAGCTTTTCCAAGTCCTCTTTTGTTTCAGTGCTAATAATGACACCGCCGTTACGTATCTTGCGAACGCCACGTACTTTAGATTGATGTCTCCCTGGGCTAATGGCTTTTTGTACAATGTTCTTAGTTTCGTCGCTGGTCTTTGATTTATCACTAGGATAAATTGCAACAGAGCTTAAGGGGCTTGGACGTACAAATTGTTGGCACCTTTTTTTCACCCATGTCGGCAAAAGAGCTATTTTGTGGCACGGATTTAGAGCAGGACTCTTTTATCGTCTCTTTAATTTGCGTTAAAGAAACAGCAAGGTCATCTTTTTCCTTGAGGTCCTGTAAGGCATAGTGTTGGATCAATGCCTTATTCTTCAGGGCTTGGTATTGCACAGTGACGTGGGTGAAACCTTGGGATACTTTTCGGCAGAGGTTGCTAATTTTCAATTTTTGTTCGGAGTTCAGTTTGCCCTCGGAAGAAATATTGCAGATTTCTTGTAGGTATCTCTCAACTGATCCGGTCCATTGGTGAAGATCTGATGTAGTCACAACTTCTGGAGGGTCAATTTGGGCTGGTTGTTCCCGGCACGGTGTTGTCGGCGGAGGGGTGCGGCGAGTAATGCCGCTCCGGTTGAAGGGGCTGCTGTCCATATTACTCGTCGTTGTACACACTTATTGTCATAATTTCATTTAGTTTGTAGCACTTAACTCACATATAAAATTATAGTCAAAGTAAATACCAAACTAGGTCACTATTATATTAATTCTTCAATTAAGCAATATTATTTTGCATCGATGTATGTACACGTCTATTCGCGTTTGAAGTAGATCAAACGAATGACACACACACACATGAAACAAGTAAGTTTCTTGTTCAAAGGTGAACACCTTTATACAATAAACAAGAAACTTACTCACTGTCACAATTCGTACAATATACTTTCTTTCTTGTTCCCTGATACAATTTGTACCCTTATCAAGCCAACTAACCATTCATTTTTATGTAACATAATTATTTTTAGAAGTTCGGATTCATCAAAACGCATACCTACCTATTATGTTTCCGAAGAAGTGAGGATCTCTAGACAATTGATGTTCGTAGCTTACTTCATTACAAGATAGATGTTCTAAAAGTCATTTCTTACCTTTCTACTCCTTCCCCTTCCGCAGTTCCGCAATATGAAGTAAACTCGCCATTACAGATGATAATCCATCCACAGACCAATCTCGGCAAGGGTTGCTTAACCTTGGCGATGATAACTACAATCTTCTCTAGTACCTCCTCCTATACTATATGTGTTATTAAAAAAATATCCATACGGAATATCTTAGATTGAACTTGCTCTTACTTTAAGCCACCGTATCTCCGAAACCACAAACATTTGACCATAGGTACATTAGTAACTAATATTCCGCTTAAAAGCCCTATCCAACGGTATATCACATGTTACTATTGAAGGGTGGACCCAGACTCCATACTTTGTTTCCCATTGGACATAAACTCAAACATAAAACTGGTTATAACTCTTAGGTCCCAACTAAAAATGTAATAATTTTAATAGGACTTGGTTATCATGTTGACTACCAATTAAAACAAAAATCAGTCCAAAACATTAAAAACAAATAAAATCTTTTTATTGCTGTACGAAACGCCTTGTATGGACAAGGCTGCCTTCACCTTTAAGTAAAAATGTAAAACTTTAAAAAACAATACCTAATTAATAGTTATCCCAATTTCGCTACAGTGTTGCCAAAAATTTTTTTTGTGTTTCCCACATTAATGGGAATGGGAGGTTAAGTAAATTATAAAACAAGTTATGTATGTACATTGTTAACTCCGATTAAAACATTTATGATTTAACATTAAGTACAGCTTTTGTATCTGGAGGATAGCACATATTATTCATGTAACACCCACTGGTACAGTGGTTTCCAGTAGATAATTAAAATAATATTATTCAAAATATTTCGTACGTATACGTAATCGAGTGCTCCAGGGAGAAGTCACCGTTCCTTCTTCTCCGGCTTGCCTTAATTGGCTGGCTGGAGTGAACAATGACAAGGAACAGGTCTCCCACCTCTGGCTTGCCTTCATTGGGCGTCCAGAGTGGAGTCGCGAGAGCAATGATCCTGCTCGGAGGGTAAGAAACTATTCGTAAGTCGCGTGTGTCGCGTATTCGTGTGGGCCAGGGATGCAGGAGGCTTCGGCTGGAGCAGATGATCTGAGTAGAAAGCGGTGTGGTAGTTTCTTAACCCTTCAGCCACTCACATTCTCGTTGCCCCTCTGTTGCTATATCTAGCAACCATTTCCGGGGCCTGGTCGGTGAGTTGGCGAGTCTCCGCCTGCCATTTTTACTTGTAAAAATTACATTGTTTCGGCAGGTGCCATAGTCATCCATAGTTCTCAATTTACCAGTCCACAGCAACCCATCCATAGCCCTACCTTTTTTTTCCATTATTCACAATAGTCCTACACTAACCGGGGACTGTCCTTGGGTGCATTTCCATAGTGCATACAGGGATAGTCGCCGGTTTGTGTGTCCATTACAGTTAGATTAATGTTGTCTAAAGGGCCTCTGCGCAGTTGGCTTCGGCCCCACGTACGCCTCCCAAATGACCGGGACCCTGTGGTCCCGTGAATGATAAAGACATACATAATAATAATACCTATTACTGGTTGTGGGTGGGTATTATGTATGGGTAGTGGTTGGTGCGTAGAGCTGAAGATCGAGTGGCGTCTGGCGTCATCTCAGTGGCGTGCCATTGGAACGGCCTATGTCCAGCAGTGGACGAGGACAGGCTGTTAATGATGATTATATTACCAGATTTATAAAATAGATATTTTTACTTTTATTAATTTATTTTAGTTAAGCTAGGTGGGTACAACAAAATAAAATACCACTTGTGTTATGATTATAGTATTTTACTATAATTTTCATAAATGCACCATACGCATAGTCATAATTTTATACTCACAGAGCAGTACCCAATGAATAACCACATAATATTATTAATAAAATCAGTTAAGAAAAATATATCACATTAACTCGTCGAGCACCGTATTTATAGACACAATTAAAGAACAATAGGTTGCGGTCACTGGTGACCGCTTGGTGTTTGACAGTTTAAGACTTCATTAATTAACCAAGAATGCGATCCCCTTCTTATCCAAATTATGTCATCATAACTAGATACAACTTGTCGTTTGGTTTGTAATTTTTTTTTAATATTTTTTATTAATTAAATAATATTTTGTTGGTTTCATGTCGTTTTTACTTTATTTCCAAAACCTTTGTAATAAATGTATCGATATATTCATCGGGAGCTATTAAAATCCCGCCCCTATCACACAGTGACCAATTGTTTTAGTGTAAGTAAATCATGGGAGAATGTGCGCTGTCGTTTAATGAATAAGGTTTATATTTGAATTACTGAGTTACCGATTCCCCGTGTGTGCACTTATTCGTAGTATTGTTTTGTCAGAACTGTGTGTGTAAAATTAGTTTTATGGAGGGCCAGTTGTGGCTTCACCGGTTTTGCATACATTTTTGACTCCACACCATATCTCCTTCTTTATTATAGGTATCTATGGTCAAAAGCGTTCAATGTTTTTTGACGTTAAGTAATGGAGATTGCTTATATAGGTTTAACTGAATGGATTATATGATCAACATTAATTTTGATGACTTTTTCTCTAAACTGAAAGAATTCTAGATAAATACCTAAAGTTGCACGGACTATCTCTGCCTTGGAGGCAGAAGGTTGTTTGTAGGATGTATTTAATAAATTTTAATTTTATTACTTCCGTACTCCTACTTTGACGTAAGTAACTATCAAATAACAATTGAAAGAAACAACAAATCTTCTCTTTTAATATCACACAAAAAAATCTTTTAGTAAAGCAACTCGTTAATCACGCTAAATATCGAACTCGCAAAACATGGACGAGATCGCGCGAGATCGAGATTGCATTCCCTAATTGCAGCCAGGTGTACTTAGACTGCAGTGAGAACTTACCATCAGGCTCAAACCATTACTCAAAACTTTGTTGCACATCTACGAACTTAATTATTATACACATTTCACGGCACGACATTCGTTCGCCGTGTCTGCCCTACGTACGAGACCTTGCACGAAGGAGAACAACACCTCACTCCTCTGTGCATCTTGAGGTGTGGTCAAGCAAATGAAAGCACTCGCGCAAACCCGGCTGATCGGTCCTAGTGGGTCTTATCTGGCGGCGCAGAGTCAAGTGGTGGTGGTGTTTCAAGAAAAATAAGTTATGAGATGTAATTCACGCAAATTAAATACATACTTACATCAATACAAAGTGTTATCTCAAACAAAACATGTTTAAAAAATCTTAGAGAACCTAACTGTCATTTTTTTAAATTTCCAAAAAAGTATTTAATAAATTACTTATCATAACATAAAATCACGCCTTTTATCCTCGAAGGGGTAGGCAGAGGTGCACATTATACCACTGTACAATGTAACACCCACTTTTCACTATTTATGTTATATATTAAATTACTTGTTAGTTCGAAATCAGAATTAGTCGAAATGTCAGAATCCATTGGCTGTCTTTAAACTCTATACCACTTTACTTTATGTCAGTAATTTTCAATTACATTACACTGCACAAGCGAGAAACATCTACACATTGGGCCAACGTATGCCAGCACATTGAGCCAACATGTTAGTTGGCGGTTGTTCGTGCGCAGTTTCTTGTCATTCGTCAATCGTCAGTATAGACCATACTGTCGGGGGATGATGACAGGGTATGAAAATTAAAAATATAATTAGTCCGTAAGTTAGGTAATGAAAAAATATTAGACACGTATTTTTTTATTTTGTCGTTTAATAAAACAATACTTAGATAAAACGAATCAAAGTTTAGGAGTGGGGGTTAAAACGTCATTTCTTAGTATAAAATGTACTGAGAAGTGACGTCACGCGACATTTCAAATCAATATATCTTCGAAACTATTCGTTTCTGTGAGAAAATAAAAAATACGTGTCTAATGTTTTTAAATAATCTATCAGACGGACATTAAAATAAAAATTAGTCGTCTCCCGAATTACAATGGCGTGGAACACTGACATTCTACATTTTAATAAAATTTATAGAAAGGACATTTACAATTCCCTATCAATAAAGGCCCAATGTGAAAAGTCGCCTTTAAAAAAGTAATCTCTTTTTACGTAATGAGTTTAACAAAGCTTTGACCTCGGTGTCTACTCGCACCTCGTGCTCAGAGTGTCGTACTCGTAATGAAGGTAACAGTGTTTATCTGAATATACCCTCAGCCCTCCATTTCAAGTAGTAACATAACATCAGCCTTTTTTTCCTCGAAAGGGTAGGCAGAGGAGCACATTACGGCACTTAATAATGTGAGGATAATGCGAGGGAATTGTGAGAGAACGAAGTGTTCCCGGAAATGTGCCTGAGCCTTGTCGGAGACGGAGACGTATAACTAAATACGTAACATAAAGTTACAGTGAAGCTACCGTCATGCCATTCGTTAGGTTACTTCAAACCCTAAAACTTACTATTACAGGCAGAAATAGAATCGATGTTTTATTCCTAATCGATACCAACATTTCTCAGCTCATGTTGGTAATTTTGTTTTATACCACGACAGTGGCCACACCCACACCTGATTGTAAGTGGTTACTGTGGCCTAAGAACGCTTGCCACACATGGGGCAGTTCATGTTCTTTATACACCTAAAAATAAAAATCCTAATAAATCATGGTAATGGTTGGTAAATCTTAATATTTACCAATGATTCTGGCTGTTACAGTAACATACATAATTATGTTTATCCTTCGTCAGACGATGTCTACTATAATTTGCATAGGTATAGGACTTACATAATTATTGAGTTTCTACATATTTTACAACATAATTCTCACTGTTAAATGTTATAATAGTGCTCCATAGCGTAAAATCATGTTATTTTCTAGTGTTGTATTTATTTTATCCAGTATAGCGCTGTTCATATTATGGCTCAGTTTAGGTTTCGTGGTTTGTGTGAATCAGAGGCGAGCGGGGCGGTGGAGCGCAGCTCTATATTTAGCATCCGCTGCCGATGCGTGCGCGCCATGTCGGTGCCATCTGCCACCGCCGCACGCCGCCACTGCTGCCCCCTGTCTGTCCAAACATTCAACAGATTCTTGTTATTCAGAATCAGAATCAGAATCATCATTTATTTGTTAAACATAGGTAGTTTACATAATAAGGTCTTACATATAAAGATAGTCCACTATGTTTTGCCGTGATAGACATACAAATATATTAGGTACATGCATTTAAAACATTATTACAATTTCAGTTAAATTTTGTATAATAATAATAAAATAATAAAAATAAGGTATGTCAAAATTATGTCAATTAAAATTATCAAATTTATCAAGAAATACATTAAAATTGTCAAGAAAAAATTGTTAGTAGGTATTGTTTCGCGGTGCACCTCCACCAAACCCAACTAAACATAATTATTCATACGACCTGTTTAGCGTTCTGGTATATCTTCTTCACTAGGTGTGGGAAAGCCATACTTCGTCACGAATGGGCCGGCTAGACCAGAGTGATACTACGGCCTCACCACTCCCTCGTGAAACAACGCTTGCACTGTGTTTCGTAGTGTGTGTGACTGAGGTTGCCGCCCCTTACCTAATGTCTACCCAAATCCCCAATCCTCAAATCTCAAATCCCCCATAAGATTGGTAACGCACTTGTAGCGGGTTCCTTCTTTTTGATAGAAGAAAATTGAAACCCCGAATTTTAATTAGTCGAATATATAAAGAAACAATATTTACATGTCTGATTTTAAAATGGCATTCTATTTACATTGGACACCTTATTATGGAAACTACCCATGGCGGACACACACGAAATACAGCAGATCGTATTCATTTAATGGTCTGACTTAAGATGTAATTAGTTTCATTAATGTGAGCCATGGGAATATCGAGAAATTCAAGTAATATGGACCGATAGGGAAGATGAATAAAATATTAAATCATGGAAATATGTTATATTCCACATCTACGACTACTTCTGTTCTCCATTTATTGAAATGTTTTAATTAGGTGGTCAAGTGTGGCAGACCCATGCTTCGGCACGAATGAGCCGGCTCCGCCGAAGTGATACCATTACCTCATAGAAAACCGACGTGAAACAGCTTTGCCACAAGCTTGCGTTGTGTTTCGTCGTGTCGTTGAGGTTACCAGATGCCCGATTACCGACCTGGCCTGGCCTGGCCTTTTCAGGAGAAATAAATAAATAAAAACTAAATTGGGACCTTTCAAACAAAAAAAGGAAAAATGAAGGACATAAATCATGATGAAATAAAATCATCTGAAACCTGCTGCATAATAGTTGAACCGGCAAACTTTGTACCGCCTACAATCTTTATTTCTCACCTTTTAAATTTCCCTGGACCAACATTTCAAGACCAAAATTAGCCAAATAAGTTCAGCCGTTCCCCAGTTTTAGCGAGACTGACGAACGGAAACTCATTTTATTTATATAGATTTACTAGGAACGGTCATTTTGTCTTTAGTTTAAAATTGATATTCCGGAGTAATACCACGGCCTCACAGAAAACCGGTGTGAAACAGCGCTTGCGCTGTGTTTGACCGAGTGAGTGAGGGTACCGGAGGCCCAACCCCCCCCCCCCTTCATAATGGCGCAGTTGATACAAGAGTTCTACCCAGGAGGGTACCAACTGCGTTGGAGATTCCCTCTCTGGACGTCCATTTTCAGAACTCAACTACCCTGAGCGTGGACGTCCAGGCCGCCCCACATCGTATCTGGGGGGGGCAAAACTGCGCATCATAAAGCTGGAGGCAAGAGCAGAATAACCATGGCACCCCTTGCCGCGCTGAATGTGGACTTCTGCAACATCAGGGGATTACACACCAACCTCAATGCTGTCCATCACCACCTTGAGACAGCAAAGCCGGCCTTGCTCTTTTTGACTGAGACGCAGATATCGTCTCCGTTGGACACATCCTACCTCACCTATCCTGGGTATGGACTGGAACATTCCTTCCTGCCTAGGGCCGGGTGTGCGTGTACATCAGGGACGATATCAGCTCACGTCGCCTCAGTAATCTTGAAGGTAGGGACCTGTCCACCTTATGGCTGCGTGTAGATAACGACGACCACCCCCGTGTCTATGCGTGCCTATATAGGTCCATAGCGGTGATAGCGAGACTGACCGACTCATGGACCACATCCAGGCGGCTGTAGCTTGTGCAGGGGCAGATATCCTCAGCGGAAGTGGTCTTGCTTGGCGATTTCAACGCCCATCACGCCGACTGGCTCTGCTCCAGTAAGACTGACCACGCGGGGGAGATCTGTCCACGGCTTGGCTCTTGCTTCTGGCCTAACACAACTGGTGACCGTGCCCACGCGAATCCCAGATGTGGAGGGCCAGAAGTCTTCACTGTTGGACCTTCTGCTGACCTCTCCCCGGACGGCTACAGCGTATCCGTCGAAGCCCCTCTTGGCTCATCGACCATTGCCTTGTCCGGAGCACTGTATCTTGGACGTGCATACCGCGACTACAAGAGGTACGCGGTCGCCGTGTATGGCACTATAGGTCGGCAGACTGGGATGGGATGCGGTCCTTTTTTGCATCCTACCCTTGGAGGCGAGTTTGCTTCTTGCAGGATGATCCCAATGCCGCTGCCAATTTGTTGCTGATGTGGTGCTGCTTGGATGGAGCTTTTCGTCCCATCTTCTGGTCCCCGTCGGTGGCAGATATCGGCCCTGGTTTGATGCTTCTACCAGAAAGGCCTCACGCAGAAAGCGGGGGCCTACCAAGCCTGGGTCGATGCGGCGGTGGCACGGGATGTAAATACCAGTGCACTAAAAAAGGAGTATAACTTTGCCTCCAAGTCCTACAAAAGAGCTATTGCGGGTGCCAAGTCGCAGCACATCGGTAGAATTGGTGAGAGGCTGGAGCGCCTTCCTTCAGGAACTCGTTCATTCTGGTCGCTCGCCAAAGCTATCGGGGCAATTTCTGCAGGCCGTCATTTCCACCTCTGCACATGGGTGAGGATTCGTTGGCTCATAACGCAAGGGATAAGGCTCAACTTTTGGCAAGAATCTTTGCGTCCAACTCGACACTGGATGACGGTGGGCACGAGCCTCCTGTTGTGCCTTGGTGCGGAAGGTATATGCCGGATGTGCGGTTCCACCAGCGCACGGTACGTTTGGCGCTTTTGTCCCTTGACGTCCATAAGTCGAGTGGGCTGATGGGATCCCACCCATTGTTTTGAAGATGTGCGCCCCCGAGTTGGCCCCAGTTCTAACACGTCTTTTTCGGCTCTCTTACTCCTCAGGCGTAGTTCCGACGTCCTGGAAGACAGCTTTAGTCCACCCAATCCCTAAAAAAGGTGACCGATCTAACCCGTCTAACTACAGACCGATAGCCATAACTTCCCTCTTCTCGAAAATAATGGAGTCCAGTATTAACTGCCAGCTCCTGCGTTACTTAGAGGATCATCAGCTGCTCAGTGACCAGCAATACGGTTTTCGTAAAGGGCGGTCTGCTGGTGATCTTCTTGTTTACCTAACGCATCGGTGGGCACAGGCGATCGAGTCTAAGGGGGAAGCGTTGGCAGTAAGTTTAGACGTGGCGAAGGCCTTCGATCGGGTTTGGCATAGAGCGCTTCTTTCGAAGCTTCCTTCCTACGGATTCCTGAGAAATTATGCAAATGGGTCTCCTGCTTCCTTGCAGACAGAAGCATTAAAGTCGTCGTCGACGGTGAATGCTCTGACTTGATGTCTGTAAACGCAGGTGTCCCTCAAGGCTGCGTGCTATCGCCTACTTGTTCCTCCTCCATATAATGACATGCTGCAATTCAGCGGCCATTCATTGTTTATGCGGATGACAGCACAGGCGATGCCTACTACACCGGCCGCGCTAACATTTTCTCGGGAAAACGTCATAGAGAGCCGAAACAGACTCGTGTCTGAAATCGAGACCTCTTTAGGGAGAATCTCTGATTGGGGTGGGCTTAATTTGGTCCAGTTTAACCCCACTAAGACACAAGTCTGCGTGTTTACCGCTAAGAAACTGCCGTTGGTCGTCTCTCCTCATTTTCAAAGCACCCCCCTAACTGCTCAGCCGGTATTGGAATACTTGGTGTCAACATTTCGAGCGACGTCCAGTTTTGCGGTCATTTAGAGGATAAGGCCAATTAGCCTCGAGGAAGCTTGGTGTGCTCAATAGATCGAGGCAGTATTTCACCCCGGCCACCGCTGCTTCTATATAAGGCACAGGTGCGGCCCCACATGGAATACTGTTCTCATCTTTGGGCGGGGGCACCCCAGTACAGCTTCTTCCTCTGGACCGCATTCAGCGGCGTGCCGTTCGGATTGTTGGATGTCCGGGTGTTTCAAACCGGCTCGACATTGGCAATGCGTAGAGATGTAGCTTCATTGTGCATTTTCTACCGCTTTTACCACGGGGAGTGCTCTGAGGAATTGTTTGACCTGATACCTGCCGCATCTTTTCGCCATCGACCCTCACGACAGCATATGCATCCCCATCAAATAGATGGTTGGCAGGCCACAAACTGTGCGGTTCTCACGTAGCTTCCTGCCTCGCACAGCAAAACTGTGGAATGATCTGTCGTCGGCGGTATTTCCGAACGATACGACCTTCAAACTTCAAGAAAAGAGCGTACTCCTTTTTAAAAGGCCGGCAACGCACTGTGACTCTTCTGGTGTTGCGGGTGTCCATGGGCGGCGCTGATCGCTTACCATCAGGTGATCCGTCTGCTCGTTTGCCTCCAATTCCATAAAAAAAAAAAAAAAAAAAAATGATAGATAGTACTATATTAAAATAATTTTTTTTTTATTTTCATTAACATTTTATTAAAAAACGCTTATTGCTAGTCCGCACGTCAGTTTAGTGCAAAATATTTTGGTCATAGATATAATAAAGAACCGTGATGCCCAATGACCTTTCGTGACGCATAATGCTTACTTGGGTAATCCATCACTTCTCGGATTTGTTTTGTTAGAATTTCATTCTACCCACAAATATTATAGACGGCCTAGCATTTTCAATGAAAGGATATGAAATCAATTTTGAAATATAGTGTATGTAATATTGTAATCAGACTTGTTTTAAACTTGTACGTAACGATCTAGTGTTAGTCAGAAAACAAGCGACTCATCGCAAACAATAGACGCGAGTGCGAAACGTGCGCTTCCGGTACGCGCCGTGCTATTACTACCGAGTAGTCCAGTGCTGCAACTGCTGCAAGCTAATGGCCTGACGTAGGGTGCAGCGTGCGGCGCGTGCTCCTATTGTGGAAAAAATACACATCATATATCAATTTGGATTTTGACTGCCAATAGAATACTGTTGAAAGCAAGCAAGCTCCGCTAGCGTCGGTCACCGGTGACCCCCATGGCGTTTAATGTGTTAAAGACAAATTATTGGACCAATCACTCACACTCACTAAATCACTGGAAAAACAGAAAATTAAATTAAAGATAAGTACATATAAATATATGTCTGTCAGTCCGTCTCCCGTCTCTCCGTCACTCCCCTAGTCAAGTTACTCGATACAAAATGTAGATTTGTATGGAAGAAGACGACTAAGAAATTCCATGGAACAAGAAACTCGACAGGTTTGACCCATGCTGGTGGCCATCAGTAGCATCGCGAAATCGCCGTGTCGTGTGAAACTAATTACTGGAAAAAGAACGTGTTGCGCCTCGAAAGTTGCGACTAACTAGTCAAGTCCTAGTTAGATGTCGAACGAAACATGCGTCGAGTGTGGTTCGGGTGGTTGATTTGCAGAATCTCACAGCATTTACGAGGAGTCACACAACACTGTGTTTCTTGGCGAGTTTTTTAAATAGGACAAGCCAAGTATGGATTTCTGCAAAGTAACGACTTACCTTATTGTATTAATTAAACAGGTTATTTTTTTATACAACTCAGACATTATAATTTTGTTTTACCACAAATAACTTTGTGCCCTCTAGGGGTTTATAGTGCTAATTGTCATGAGCATTACGCGACACGTCGACGCAGTGAATGTCTTGCAACTAACAGTTCAATCATAGGAAAACCGGAGAAGCGAACAATGCTGCATCAGGTAATGTTTTAACGAGAGAGTAAATAACCTCAATGACAATAAAGAGCTGACCAGACTTGATTGACGGCGGTCGTCGGCGCTTGTTTGCGAACTCGACACGTATATTAGCACCGTCTAACTCAATCATGTTGTAGGGATTCAACCGCTTGAATGCACCAATATGAGACACAATAGAAAATACATTGTGTCTCGTGGATCCACGTTTAGACAAATGACGGGTTAAGAGCCTTGAGTGGGAGTGTGAATGTGAATGAGACATTCGAGTGACCAATATTAAACCACAAGAAATTCATTGATATTCATTGGTATTCATTTAATGATATCGCGCACAAAATTTGTATTTATGGGTGCTAGTCTAAACAAAAGATATATTTCTAAATTAACTAAAATCGCGGGTGAATGATGAATATACATGAATATACTGAGAAAAGCTCTACTAGTTTCGAACCACAGAAGGGTTCTTCCTCATTAGCAGTGAGCGCGGCCGCGGCGACGTCGCGCAGCTCACCGTACTTGTCACTTTCTCAGTATATTCACGTGAGTAACCCGCGATTTTAGTTAATTTAGTGTGTCTCACGACGATAGTTATTATTAAAACAGACTTTCTTCTGCCGTTTTTGGACAATGGTATGAAACATTATGGGCCCTAGTCTATCGAACGCGCACATGGCTGATTTTTGTCTTAGTATGGGTAGCTTGTATTGTAAATTACTTAAACGTTATAATGATCATTACAATACACGTCACTTAAAATGTGCGCGCGCGTACCGTGCGCGGCAGGCATTGTCGCACGTCAACGGCGCCGGCGTGAGTGGGACGCAGCCGGGCGGGCGCTGCACCAGCGACCGGTTCGGTTCACGAGTCGCGGCGCTCCGCTTGCCTTTGTTCACATCCGAACACTTTCAGCCATCGCCACCGCGACTGTACACAGTACACTGCTGCTGCTGTACTAGCAGTGTGTGACTAACGGAAATGTTTTCATTGTCACATGCAGTCAAGTAGACGCAGATGTATCAGCTAGGATTCTACCCGGTTAAAAGTAAACAACAACGACAATGAGCAAGTCATAAAAGGTAACTTTAATACCATCGTTGAGGGTCATCCATAAATTATGGAAAGCATCCAGGTGGTTGTGACGTCGGCCAATTTATCGGCAATCACGTTTTATTTATTTAAAAAAAAATAAAGAATTGAGTGGATTGTTTGTACCGTATAGTATAAAGAAATGGTGCTTGCCTACTGTTTTGGATCAAGGACCGCTTTTATATCATTATTTTTACCCGACTGAAGGAAGGCTATTTATTATTTTTTGCTCAAGGACCACTATTACTATTATTTTCTCCAGAGTCCTGAAGTTCTCAAAAATAGAGATTTATGGATTATTAAATTAGTTGTTCCTCTTGGTTTACTCTTTTGGCTTAAGCTTAATTCGATCTTTAGGTAACCGTTGTGTTTATTGGACATAGGTGTTGTCTTTGTTTTCACGTCGCTGACCATATTTTCTAATATTAAAATTATACTAGCTGTGCTTTCGACTTCGCCTGCTGAAATAATAACTTCTGACAGAATTAGGGTATTTGAATCAGTCTTATACTACGACTGTAACTAATGTCATCAGAATCGATTGAGTGCCTAAGATCGACTTAATGTGAAATGAATGAATTATCATGGTTTCAAATAATAAATAATCCCACAGAGATTTTACCAGTACAGTGCCCGTTCCCGTGAGGTATCAGTGATAAAACCTACTCTATCGACTGTTGTTGTACCGAATCTCGTTAAGTTCAGTGGTGTAAGAGATAGAGAGGCCCGGGGCTTTACGCATAGTTCTTGTTCCCGTTAAATTATTTTGTTCGTCTTAATTTATTCGTTCTATTAGGTTAGGTTCAAACTAATACATTTACATCCTCCATCATTCCTTATTTCACCCCCATTGGCATTGAT
Source organism: Spodoptera littoralis (assembly GCA_902850265.1). Classification (NCBI taxonomy): domain Eukaryota; kingdom Metazoa; phylum Arthropoda; class Insecta; order Lepidoptera; family Noctuidae; genus Spodoptera; species Spodoptera littoralis. The sequence goes on from LR824545.2 coordinate 14,925,586, forward strand.
ATTATCAAAATCTTGTTTAAGCGGACGCCTTCATCATAGTAGCTTCTATCTTTAATTTCAGTTCAATCAGTCGAAAAATATAAGAAGATTTATATAAACTTTCAACCCCTAATTTATGCCTTTAGAATTTATCAAAATCCTTTCTTAGGGAGATGCCTACTTCATGAGCATGCAACGGTTTAGCCCGAACCATTTAAAATTGACATAGTTCAATTGTTTAGATAAATAAGTAAATTAAAAGATGTGTGATCTGATTAATTTTTATACTTGTTCAAACTCTGTAAACACGAGTATAAACCTAAATCTTGCAACAATATTTTTTTGGTTTTAGAAGAAATTTTACTAAGCGGCGTGTATTGTTAATTCGTTAGCTGTCAGTTGGCAGTTGCACATAGTGCACCGCGCACGTACCCGCTCCCCGCGTTCCTCCCGTCCCTTGCACCCCCGCGACTCTGTATAACGATTGCATTTACTCAGGAGCTGTATTCCGTGTTTGTATGACATGTCTGTACACAGGCATAGGCTACCGAATGAAGTATAAAGATATTTACATCAAGCAACAGTCATGTTACATTCACTGTTGCTTTCTCTATTGGGAACTAGAACTATGTTCGTAAAATGTTGGTACTTAGTCAGTTAATGTATTATCCCCTAGGTATTGTATGAATTGTCCACGTTGTATTGTAACACTATAACTGCTATATCAAGTCGTGGTCGGGTGTTAGTGAACCGATCGGAGGTCAGACTCGTGTCATGACGTAGGAGGGTGCAAGCGGCGCGTGGCGGGGCGCGGGGAGGCGGCGCGCGGCTCGGGGCGCATCCCGCGGAGGCTGCGCGGTGTCTCGGGCCGGGGTCTCCGCCAGTCGAGCGGTGCGCGAGCCGCGTCTGCCATGTTCCACTGTATAGTGCAGCCGCGCCACGACTGGGGCCCGCCCGACCTCTACAATGCCTTTCCCGGTACGATTTTCGACAGCTGGCCGCATCGCCGGTCTCTGTTGTTGACTACATAGTTGATGACTGGGGACTGTTTCCTTACAAAATGTTACTAGTAAACACTAATTTAGCCCAGTGTTTACCGGAATACGGAAATTTGATGTCTCGTTGGTCTCGGAGCGTCAGTCGTCGCGGCAGCGGCGCTGTTTATGTGAATCTGTGTTATTGTTATCGTTGCATTGTGTCTGATGTTGATGTGTGAGACTGAAGGGGGCGGCCGGTCGCGTCTCGCGTCCCTGTCACATGTGCCGTGTGCCGGGTGCGGGATGTATGTACATCGTACGCAGGCCGCACGTGAATGTGGCTGTCAGTCTGTCGTCCTAAATATTACACTAGTGTTCTGTTTACAGAACTTTACACAGTTTGATGGTTACTTACCTTATAGTCGCGCTTAAGTATAGTTCTGTCTCTACAAATTCTTTGTGAAATGACAGAGATGGTACGATATTTAAGCACGACTTAAAATTGAGTAACGTTTCAGTATTCCGACATAAGAGATAGAGAGTCCCGAGGCTTTAACGAATAGTTCCCGTTCCCGTGGGACGACAGTGATAATAAAAAATATCATACATTTTCAACCGAGCCGCCTGATCGGTGTAAAATTGACAAAGTTTCATACAAACTTTCATCCCCTATTTTACCCCCTGGGGGTGGAAATTGCCAAAATCCTTTACTAGCAAATGCCTACGTTATAGCATCTACCTGCATGCCAAATTTCAGCCCGATCCGTCCAGTGGTTTGGGCTGTGCGTTGATAGATCACTGTGTCAGTCAGTCAGTCAGTTAATCAGGCACCTTTGAATTATATATATACTAGCGAGCTACCCGCCCCGTAAATATACCTACTACAGAATGTCCTTATACACAGCTTTTTTGTCATTAGATAATAAAGGTGGACAATACTGTAGTAAATAATTATGTCTATATCATGGGGTTCAGTCAGTTGGCAATATAAGCGCAAAAATGTGCTTATTTTCGACAACACATTATATGCATGTATTATAGAGGTACATATAAATTACTTTCCTTAAGAATCATATCTACTATCTATTGAAAAAATCCGAATCAAAATTCATTGTGTAGTTTTAAAGATCTAAGCGTACATAGGGACAGACAGACGGCGGATAGCGACTTTGTTTTAAGCTATGTAGTGATAGATTATAAAGCTGAAGAGTTTGTTTGTTTGAACTACTGGTCCGATTTGAATAATTATTTTTATGGTGTATAGTGAATTTATTAAGGAAGGCTAGAGCCGCATATATCATCACGCTATGGTCAATAGGAGCCGAGTCAGTGAGTGAAACATTTTAAACATAAACCGACTAGGATGAAATTAGATACAGACATAGTTTGAGACTCAACGAAGAACGTAGGATAGGCTTTATCCCGGAAATCCGCCGGGAAATGGAAACAACGGCGTCAAAATCACGAGATAATATCTTTCATATTACTGAATCAAGAGCCATCGCAGCGGTAAGTCCCCTCTTTGAGGAGTGACTACCTCGAGCGTAAGGCGCGGCGCGTTCCGCAGACCACCACGGATGGAGCCTAATAGGGCTGATGCCGATATGGAGTCGCGGAGAACCTAACGGGTTACCGGTTCCGGCTCGAAGTGCAGGCGTAGGAACGGGGTGGATTTTAGTCAGTAAGACTCTGACATTCCCTCCCGCCTCACCCAGGCGGGAGCAGCCATGCGATGATTTTACCCCTTCAAAAAAAATACGGAATCAATTTGAATGAAATTAGGTACAGACATAGTTATAGAAGTTATAGCTCGAGGAATAATGTAGTATAATTTTATCCCGGAAATCTGACAGGAATGGGAACCGTGGCGTTAAAATCCCGGGACTCTCTATCTTTTATATCATTAAACTTATTCAAAGTGAAATTCGGTACAACGATAGTTAGAGACACGAGGAAGAATGTAGTATAGTTTTATTCCGGAAATCTTACAGGAACGGGACCATCATTTTAAAATTCCGGCACTCTCTGTCTTTTAAACCACTGTATTGCATATAAATTCGGTGCAACTATGGTTTGCGACCCAAGATAGGACATAACATACAATAGTTTTATCACAATAAATATGAATAACTTAGGTACTGAATCGATTCTGACGTCATTTGTTATAGCCGTAGAGTAGAATATACTTCGGAAAATAAGCTAGGCAAATTAAAATTTACACGTAATCTTTTTTTAAGGGATGACATTAATTTGTATAGTTAAAAAATTTTACATGTCAAGCAACGCTCCTTGATCATTTCATGTTTATATTTTTATCTCTCCCGAGCGTACGGCGGCGTGTCGCGTTCCGCGCGCGCCTCATAGAGCTATCAGACCACCACGAATGGGGCCCAATAGGGCTGATGCCGATACGGAGTCGCGGAGAACCTAACGGGTTACCGGCTCGAAGTGCAGGAGTAGGAACGAGGTGGTTTTTAGTCAGTAAGAGTCTTACATTCCCGCCTCACCCAGGCGAGAGCAGTCATTCGATGATATTCCACCGTAAAAAAAATAAAAATTTTACTTGCAATAGTGGAGATAGCTTTTCTATAGGTTTATAGGTTTTACTCAATGCGTTTATCCATCTAATAGCTTACATTATAAATAAATCTACACCTAAATGAATTGATTACCGGCAGACATCCGCATGCAGCTGTCGGAGCAGACGCGCGTGCTGGAGGCGCGCGCCGAGGCGACGGCGGGCGTGGCGGGCGAGCTGCACGACTACTGCCGCCGCCGCGCCGACCTCGAGCACGACTACGCGCGCGCGCTCGACAAGCTGGCGCGCGCCGCCGCCCAGCGACACAAGGACCAGAAGCACAAGTACGCGCTCACACTGCTGCCACTGCGCACTACTGCGCTTGTTTACATACTTTCCTAGACTACAAAGGTCGATCGTATAAAAAATATATATAATTATAATATACCTAATATTGATATAAATAATGAATTAAGGAAAACATATTTAGGTGTTGTACCTATGTAACCTTTTATAAGGATACATAGGCCACTCTCAACCTGCCGATACGGAGGTCTATGACGATGATGATCATTTAAGACTAGACGCATTATGTATTAGATCGAATTGTCAATAGAAACTGCCGTTGGTCGTCTCTCCTCAGTTTCGAAGCACCCCCTAACTGCTTCAGCCGATATTGGAATACTTACTTGGTGTCGACATTTCGAGCGACGTCCAGTTCCGCTATCATCCAGAGGATAAAATAAGGCCAAATTAGTCTCGCTTGCTTGGGGTGCTAAATAGGTCGAGGATCGGATTTCACTCCGGCCCATCGCCTGCTTCTATGTAAGGCGTGCGGTTGACGGTTCGGATTGTTGGGTGTCGGTATGTTTCAAACCGACTAGACACTTTGGCAATGCGTATGTAGCTTCTTCTATCGCTTGTACCGCGCGCAGGGAGTACTCTTATTTTTTTTAAAGAGAGAAAATCATCCAATGACTTCTCCCGCTTTGGGTTAGGCGAGAGGTAGTGTTAAACTCTTACTGAAAATTACCCCGTTCCCCGTTCCTACTCCTGCTCTTCGAGCCGGAGCCCCGGCAACCCGTTTGGCTTTCCGCGGCTCCGTATCGGGCATCAGCCCTACTGGGCCCAAGTTGGATCTGGTTGGGCTGCGAGCTACCCTTGCTCGGTACTTGGTGGCCGGAGATCGTCACGCAATCTCCGACACCCGGAGTGTCTTCCGCGACGGCTGGGGTATGCCTGACGCGTCTTTTCGCCATCAATTCTCACGATAACATATCTATCCCCATCATATAGATGGTTGCTAGGCCACAACTGTGCGCTTCTCTCGTAGCTTTCTGCCTCGCACAGCAAAACTGTGGAATGATTTGTCGCCGGCGGTATTTCCGAACCGATACGACCTTCGATCTTTCAAGAAAAGAGCGTATTCCTTTTTAAAAGGTTCAACGCGCCTGTGATTCCTTTGTGGCGGGTGTCTATGGGCGGCGCTGATCGCTTACTATCAGGTGACCTGTCTGCTCGTTTCCGTATCTATTCCTAAAAAATATGTTTAACATATTATGAATATTTAACAAAAATCATACAGTGGGGTTTAAAAATAGTCCTAATAAGTTAAAAAAGTAAATCGGTCTATAATGGAGATACATTATAACCAGATAGTCAATGGTAGTAGATGTACGGAGTTTGGTCGTAGGCGCGAGCAGTGGTCGCTGACGAGCGGGTACGCGTGCTGGCAGGCCGCGCTCGAGCACACGCGCGGGCTGGCGCGCGACCACGCCGCGCTCGCCGACCTGTACGCCGGCCCGCTCGCCGCGCGACTGCAGCGCGCCGCCGACGACGCGCTGCGCCTGCACCGCAAGTGTCGCGACATCGGTGAGTGCCCGACCGGCCCGGGCCGTGCGCGACGGCCCGGCGCCCACTGACGCCCGCTGCCCGCAGTGACGGAGCGCCACGAGGAGGTGGGCGCGGCGCTGGGCGAGGCGGCCGGCGCGGGCAAGGCGCACGCCGCCGCCGCCGCCGACTGGCGCGCCGCCGCGCTCAAGCTGCGCCACGCCTACGACCAGCGCCAGCGCGTCGCCGCCGTCGACCCGCCGCGACACAAGAAGCTCAAAGCGCTCGATAAAGAACTAGAAAAGGTATAAATCGATTCCTGTGTACATAAGGATTTATGTTTATTGTAGCAAATGGATTAACGATACATCGATAATCATTCCCTCGAAATAATATACATCGGCGTGTTGTGGCAACGTTCCAGCGGCGCGCGCGACACCGCGCGGCCCACGAGCGAGCGCTGCGGGCGCGCGCGGACTACGTGCTCAGTCTGGAGGCCGCCAACGCCACGCTGCAGCGGTACTACCTCGACGACATCGCGGACATCATACTGGTACACGACACATTCTATTTAAGCTTATTTAACATGGGAGTAATGACATTTTCGAAGAAATTGCCTTAAAAGTACCCAGACCGGGTTCCCGTTCACAAACACTTTTTTCACTTCCTTTCTATAAAACAGTTTACAATAACTTCTTGAGACGGAGCACAAACACTTATAATAATACATTTAATGAAATAGATATATTAATTAACCACAGTTTAGCATCTTATAAAATTAAATTGCGCAGCCTACTCTTAAAGACCATGTAAAATATGTTTGACTGCATGTACTTGTGTATTTTGTTTAAAAATAAATTGTGGGTAGGTACTTATACTACACTTTAAAATTGTATGGATTGTATGGAGCCCGAAGTCTTTTTGAACCTATTGTTTTCTTATGTACTTACGTTATTTTAATGTGACTGTTTGTTTTCTAAATAATTTTAACTTTATCAATTTTAGTCGTGAGCATGCACAATTATGTAGTTTAATTCTGTCGAATACGAAACGCTCGCAGTGCATGGAGGTGGGGTTCGAGGGCGTGGTGGGGCGCGCCGTGCGCACGGCGGGCGAGGCGGAGGCCGCGGCGGGCGGGGCGCGCGCCGCCGCCGCCGCCGCCCTGCGCGCCGCCGCCGCCGCGCTGGACGCGCTGGGCGCGCGCACGCGCTTGCTGGACGCGCACGCGCCCGCCTTCACGCTGCCGCGCCCGCTGCTGCCGCCCGCCGCGGCCGACGCGGCCGACGTGCTGGCGGACGCGGCGGACGAGGCGCGCGTGGACGAGGCGCCGGCGCACGTGGCGGACGAGCTGGCGGTGCGCCTGGCGCAGCTGGACGCGGCCGCGCGCCAGCTGCGCGCCGAGTGCCGCGAGCACGCCAAGACGCTGGACGCCGCCGAGGCCGAGCTCATCAAGCAGGTGTCTGTCTACTGTTGGGCTTATATTGCTTCAATTTCATCCCGGTCCCTTTAGCCGTTTTGATAATGAGCATACACACAAACTTACAAAGGAGAATGGCAGGTTTGTATGGAAGTTTTGTACCGCTATAAAATTTTGTATTAGTCATTGTTTTAACCAAGCGAATAGTGAACGATAGATATTTTTATTATGAAGTTTAGAAAAAATTACATATTTTTAGAACTTGGGGTTCAAAAGTTATTTCACTTTGAAAATGTGCAAAAGGTACGTTAAGGTGGTACCACACTTGACATTGCGTAGTCGCTTCATTTGTTCAAATATTTGTAGACTACGTACAAATGGCGTCCAAATAGTATCTCTATATGTAATGGCGTGCAAATATAGAGCAAACAAAGAAGAATAAATCCTCCACACATGTTCTTTTTTGGCCGAACACGACAAATACGCAACGTCAAGTGTAGAGCCACCGTTAAGCAAAATATCTATTACAAATGACAGATGACAGTTAACGGAAAAATGTCAATGTATGTGCTCTCTTGTGGTTGTTTACAAAAAACAAAAATCTAAATAATGCTCGCTACCCAAGTGACTATTACACTTTGTATTATTAGGAATGATCCTGTTAATTCAGCAAGCATGATGTACCAATAGAGTTTTAAAGAGTATGTCTCACAATCTTTTTCATTTCTTAGGTGCCTACGAAAATGCAAATTCATAATGTAAGCGACTGTCATTGGGTAGAAGGCCTACATTTAGCAGTGGAAGTCGTGGGGCGGATATGATAAAACTAATTTCTCACTTCACCTTGAATCTTGCGGGCAGATGCAAGATTTAATGTGTAAAATCAAGATTCGAGGCAGAGGCCTGATATACAAATAGTCTTTAAGTTAATTCGATTTAAACTTAAGCTTAGCTCTTTGAGAAAGTATTTCTTCTGAAAACTGGTTGCTTAGCACGCATGTAAGGTTTAATTTCTAATAAGTAAGTCAAATTAGTAGAATCATCAACATTTTCATCATTAAGTCTATAAGTGGCCACTGCTGACCGAAGCCTCTTCTCGCATGGAGAAGGTTTGAGCATTAATCACCATACTAGCTCAATGTGGGTTGGTAATTCAAACTTATAATAAGAAATTATAAGCCCATGTTAGAGGTGTCTTTGTACTTTCTTAGATTATTTACATACATACATACATAACTTCACGCCTGTCTCCCATGGGGGTAGGCAGAGACTAAGGAACGCCAATTACTACGATTCTTACACACCTCTTTCGCTTCAATAACAGTCATCAATCTTTTCATGCATGCTCGTCGGTTAAGGGTACTTTTAATTTGGCCCTTCTTTAATATATCGCATAGATATATAAAAATATATTAGATTATTTAATATACGAATAACTCGGAAAAAAGACACATTGGTACTTTGCTGTTGGTAGGTTTCGAACCTGCACTCTCATGCATGAGAAGCAGGCTTCTTAAAGCTCCGGGCCACCACATCACAACTAAAGAAAATGTAAAATGAAAATGAACATTTTTGGTATAAAACTAAAGCTATCTAAATTAAATATGGCATTTATTTTATAGATTGATTCTTACATACATACATACATAACTTCACGCCTGTCTCCCATGGGGGTAGGCAGAGACTAAGGAAATTGATTCTTAAAATCACTTTTATCAAGATAGAATTTATAGTTACTTACTAGGTTAAAATAAAACAAATGTATTATTTTAAAATTCTTTTATTTCATTGTATTCAGGTTGTTTCTAGGACTATTTCATCTAAAAAGAGAACAGGCAGTGTCATAGGTACAGCAGACATCAATTGCTGATATCTGTAAACAAGTAAGGTAACTGTAAATAAAGTAAACAAAAGTACATTTTTTCCTTTAGTTTTATATGTTATAATAATATGTCTGATTCCCTACCTTAACTCGTCGAGTACCGGTTTTATAGACACAATTAAAGAACAATAGGTCGCGGTCACCGGTGACCGCTTGGTGTTTGACAGATTAAAATGGAAAAGATAAAAATAAATATTTGATTACATTAATTGATTTTATAACATTTATTATAGTTATTCGTATATCAGATCACATTATTTGTATTACAGATCATAGGAGCTCAAACAGCATAAACCTATTATAAACCGCTTATATACTCCACATAGATACATAATTATGTAGGTACATTATAATGAGAATGCATACTTGTTGAAGCTCTGAGAGCCGAACAACAATTTTCCGGCCTCATCTGTTCTACAAATGGCAATGTTAAACTGAGGCTTAGTCCATGTTTACATAACACATTACTTCCTGATAGTGAACACTGTGAGGTGGTATGTCAAGTTGTGGTTATATAGTTTCGACTCTTGTATGGTCTCTCAGTCAGTATGGAACATGATCTTCATCATGGGAAGTAAGCTAAAATAAGTAATATTATTAGAATATGATATTGACCTTAGATTACACTGTAAATGATAATAGTATGGTTAAATTATGCTTTATTACCTCTTGTGGCTGAATCCAATCAAATACTATATGAGCCAGTCTTTAGTCCTGTTCTTTGGCGCCTTCAATTAAAACCCTGCGTCACCTTATCCTTGCAATGAATCACCCATATACGACATAAACATGCCGATGACCAATTTGTTTGCTGGACATACTTTCAGCAACATCCCGATACATTGCTAATTGCCAGCAAGCATTGCAAATATGGTTGGTAGGAGAGATCTAGAATAAAATGATACATTATGGGTAGATAACACTATGCGCCTTCTTTTATTCAGGCAACATGGTGACTTTCGATATGTTATCCGGGTAAACTAGGTATTTACATCTGTAGGATAAGTCCGCAATGGGATATTGTTGACCACGTCTAATCTTCACTCTCATTTCCTAGAGCGTCTCATGTGCGACAAACTCTGAATGCAATTAATGCACTGTAAATTCATCATCGCGACAGATTACAACACACTATGCACAAAATAATGTAAATAAGTGTCTTTTCGCAATTGTCGCAACAATGACGCCAATAACACCAATTTGGGCTACGGAGGAACGGTTGCCAAACTCAACGTATCACCAGATGAATAAAATAACTTCAAATTCAACAAACACATCATAACATCGCATTTGAAACAAACAGCAATGCGCCAGTATTGACAAATTAATTGTCAATGTCATCAAGACAAATGCCAGTTCAACATTGCCATATTCAAGTTTGTTAAAATGTTAATTATTATTAATAATCCATGTAAACGTAGATTTAGATTGGATGTAGATTTTTATATTTACTTATAAAAATGTTTGAAATGGAAAGAAAAATATTTCATTGATAGATATTAAAATAAATGAGTTTATGAAATAGCGACATTCAATATGCTCTGATTTCATCTTTACGCATGGCAACTTTGTAAACGTCAATCGCGATTTGTTTTAACGTTTGGAAACGCTTAGTGGATTGATTTTTATCATTATTGAATATCAGTTTTTCTAGGGTTTCCCAAGTTCTAAAAATCTATTAAATATGCTAACATAACGTACTTAGGAGGTTCTATAACGACCCAATTTTTTAATGACAAATCTTTTTTTAGCGAAGCGGTACAAAATCTGCCGTTCTCCTTTTCGAATGTATAACTACTTGTGATTCAAGCTACTTTCGACTGTCGGCCCTACAGGTACAGAGTAAAGTTCACCGGCAGGCAACCTAACATTGAACAAACTTATATTTGCGTTGAGTACAGTAATTATGTCCATTTTCATGCTTTGGTTTTAAAAATACATATTGTACGATCACTGAAGAAATGGTCATCCGAATCATGGTATAATTTCCTTCGTGTTGTGTATTCGCATCGCAGTTATGTGTAAAAGTCGTAAAAGACAGTAAGGTGTAGGCAGGAGTGATGAGAATCTGTATCGGTGCGCGCAGATGGAGGGCGACGACGCGGCCTGGGACGTCAGCGGAGTGTTCGGCGCGGGGGGCGCCGGCGCCGCCGCCCTGCCCGCCTCGCCCGGCGCCCTGGCCGAGGACCAGGAGGACTACTACCTCCACAAGTTCCGCGCCTACGTGGCCTGCGCCGGCCGCCTGGCGCGCCTCGAGGCCAAGAGCGCGGCGCTGCGCGGCAGCCTGGCGGGCGCGGGCGGCGCGGGCGGTGCGGGCGGCGCGGGCGGCGCCGTGGAGCCGCGCTCGCCGCCCACGCCCCCGCGGCGCGCGGCGGCGCGGCTGCGGCGCGGCCAGTGGGCGGCGCCGCTGGAGGCGCGGCTGCCGGCCGTGCTGGTGTCGTGCGTGCGCGTCATCGCCACGTACGGGCTGCGCCAGCAGGGCATCTTCCGCGTGTCGGGGTCGCAGGTGGAGATGCAGGCGCTGCGCGCGGCCTTCGAGCGCGGCGAGGACCCGCTGGCGGGCGTGCGCGACGCGTCGGACATGAACTCGGTGTGCGGGCTGCTGAAGCTGTACCTGCGCGAGCTGCGGCCGCCGCTGCTGGCGCCGGCGCTGCGCGAGCGCCTGCTGCGCGTGGCGGCGCTGGCGGACGACGCGGCCTTCGTGCGGCGCGCGCGCGACGTGCTGGCGGCGCTGGCGCTGCCGGCCGTGCTGGTGCTGCGCTACCTGTTCGCCTTCCTGGCGCACCTGGCCGAGCACGCCGACCAGAACATGATGGACGCCTGGAACCTGGCCATCTGCCTGGGCCCGACGCTGCTGGCGGCGTGGGGCGAGGGCGGGGCGCAGGTGGCGGCCCAGAACCTGGCCAACGAGCTGGTGAAGCGCATCATCCTGCACCACGCCGAGATATTCCCGCAGGACGTGGCGCCGCACGCGCTCTACACACGCTTCGGGTACATACTCTCGGCAGCTTCCATGGACCGAGCTGCAGGTCGCTCTCTGGATAAAGAAACAAACAAACAACATTTATTTGGCAAATAGCACACAAACAAAGATACTTGTCTACATAAATACATAATATTAATAACAAACTTAAAAGCGTAAAAAAAGAACAAAAAACATTAAAATAATAACAAAATAATTTACATACAAAACAAATGCAATAAGTTTTTGATATAAAGAAAATTTTATATACAAAAAAACAAAACTAAACATAAATAATATAATACATAGTAATATTGTAGTGCGTGTGCACATGCCAAGAGGCGTCCACCTCAGCGTATAGTTGACCGTCCCTGCCCAACGCTGGTTGTCAGGCGGCACCCTGCAGTGGCTCACGGACGGCGGTACCGGCCCTCAAAGGAAAATGAATTTAAATATGATATTATATAGATAAAATAAATTCTGCAGAATATATGTGTGTGTGTGTGTGTGTGTGTGTGTGTGTGTGTGCGTATGTGTGTAAAAAGTTGTGATTAAAAAAATGTATAGATCTAATAGTAAATGTAAATAGAAACGAAATGTATCTCCAGCCAGTTACCCAGCTCGGCTCCGCTCTACTCCTGTCCGGCCCGCTCCCCTCCAGCCAGCTAGATATACGTATTATTGATAATCAAAGAACTAAGCATACTTACAACAAACGCATGCGATACATTTACACATCAGCAAGAGCTGTTCACAGACTGCAGTCACCGAGTGAATACAAACGTCGCGTACTAGGAAACTGGAAGGTCATAGTGTAGTAATGTGGCGTGTGCAGGGAGGGCGACGGCGAGGCGGACGCGCAGCGCGGCGGGGGCGCGGAGGGCGACGCGGGCGGCCCGGGCGGCCCGGGCGGTCCGGGCGGCCCGGCCGACCCGGGCGAGGCGGCGGTGCCGACCGCGGACGAGGCGGACGCGGCGGACGACCTGTCGCTGTACGACATCGACGACGACGACACAGGTACTGCCGCGTCACCTTCATCGATCATATTTTAAACATCATTCGCTCGTTGGTCTGCTGAGTGAATGATCTCAGATTCCTAATTAGGTGAAAACTACCTTATTGGCCACAATAACGTAGTTTTCTTAAATTTTATTTTAAAGCTCGCCTAGTACGAGTTAAAACATTAGATACGTATTTTCCATTCCTTAACTGACGATGGACTAAATAGATTTTTAATTTTCATACCCTGTCAACTGGTCTTCGTGCTAGTTACTATTAAAGAAATTTGTAAAATTAAAAAAAAACTCGCTATTACACTTTGAACAAGCAATAGTAAATATTTTTACTGATTATGTAATAAATTGATATAACTAGCTGTATTTTCGTTTCGTAATTTCTGAAGGTGATGTCTGGTTAGAGGTCCGTGTAAGTCCTGATATGTTGCGTTGCAGACGAGGCCAGCGACGAGGACGAGAGCGGCGCCTGGGAGCGCGAGTCCGTGGAGCTGCGCAGGTGAGGCCGTACGACGTACTCTTTGTTTCGTTGTGGCGCGCTCCTACACTACTACCATTATACGATTCTGCAATGCGCTACAACACAGAGTAGCGTTAGGACCTGCTATCAGATCTGAATCAGATTAAAATTTAAAATATCTACATAAAGCTTAAAGACCAACATTAATATCATGCATTTAAAAAGTACTTGTCCATGAAGTAGGTTCACTGAAGAAAAACAAGTTAAAAAAACGTCTAGTACACTACTGTGACAGATAAAGATAAAGATAAAGATAAAGATATTTTATTTCGCAAATATGGGTACATATCATGGTAGTGCATAATAAAAAATACAGAAACAGCCATATTTTACACATTTTACAATTCAAGACAATAATTCTAAATAATGTCATTCAATTTATAAATAACTAGCTTCTGCCCGCGACTTCGTACGCGCAATCTCGTTTCCTCCCGTTCCCGTAGGATTTCCAGGATTCTTTCTGTCTTAAGAACCTTCTCCTGACAATAACAAACACAACAAATAAAAAATTATCCAAATTGGTCCAGCCATTCTCAAGTTATGGCGTGACAACGGGAAACGGGTTTCATTTTTATATATATAGATTCTAATAATTTATCAGTCAATAATATAATTAATGTCACAATTTCTAATAATGATTAAAAAAACAAAATATAAAACAGTCAAACAATTTCTTTCTCCAATAAAAAATCTGCAATACTATAATAAACTTTGTCGAGTAAAAAATTCCTCAGTCTTTTTTTAAATAATGACACATTATATTCCTTCCAACAGCTTGGTATTTTATTATATATTACCGGTGCCATGCAGCAAACTCCCTTGCGCATCAGAGCTGTTTTAGCCCTGGGGACACATAGACTACTATTATCACGCGTATTTCGCGGAAATACGTCAGCCATTCGTGCGAAGCGCCCCGAGTTTAATTTTACAAATACTGCCATTTCCAAAATGTACAAACATGGTAGAGTCAACAGTTTATATTGCTTAAAATATGGCACGCAGCTATCTGTACTTTTCAATCTAAAAATAGACCGAATGCATCTTTTTTGAGCCTTAAATGCAGTTTCTTTTTCTGTAGAGTTGCCCCAAAAGATAACTCCGTATCGCAGATGGCACTTAACTATACCATAATACGCAGTTAGGCATGCGTCCAAGTTAGCCATAGCTGACAAGGTATATGGAGCATATGCAGATGTACTTAATTTCTTGCCGAGTACCTCAATGTGTGACAAAGTGCGTATTTGATGAAACGTGATTTTAAATTGTCCACAAAGTATAAAGATACGTTCTGTGGACAATTTTAAGAGCAAACATTTGCTTTACTTCATGGTAAAACTTACCAATATTGAAAATACCTAATTCAGAAAAATTGATATAAGAGCTTTAATTCAAAATTCAAAACTTTGCGCCTAATACTAATTCAAATAATTTTTATTATTTGAAATGTCGTCTTTGACCAGACTGTTCCACAATTTCCGAGTATAGTAAAGTATATATAAGTAAAGGTGATACTTTGAAAATATAAGTTTATTTTGAGTTCAATGTAAGGACTGATAAAAGTATAAGAAAAGAATCTCGTATCGTCAACTGTCATAATGTTTCCTAGTTTGGTAATTTGTAATGAAAGTTCATTATTTACTATATACCAAAAATACAGTACTAGGTAAGATTTCAAGACGGTTTAATCAGAAGATAAAGTTTTGTAATAAATATAAAATATTCATATTCATATTCATTTATTTGCGTTCCATAAAGTGAATAAGGTGTTACAATAGGCTTAAAGCTAAGTACATTTATGGACCCTGTAAGGGCACAGCAATATTTTTTAAGATAAAGCTTTTTTTTAAAAGAGATTATCCAAAAATAGACCTAACATATTATTCTAGTAAAACAAAATAAAATTAAAAATAAGATAATTAAAGTCAAAATAAAATGATAATTACTAAAATAAAATATCATATTAAAATTCTTGGTATGTCCAATAATTACAATGATACCTAAATCAAATTTAAACAATCATAATTAAATTAAAAATATCAAATTAAAATAATTAAAATCAAATTACAATAACGAAAATCAAATTAAAATAATTAATTGGTAAACAAATAAATGAATACATACATATAAGATAAACGAAGTGTCTTAGTCTATGAAAATAGTTCCTAATATTCTAATATAATTATTCGCACTGTTGACAATTGTTACATAATGTTTATTATAATTCGATTATCAATTTATCCCTCTTAGATATTTTATTCTTCATATAGTCATTTTCCTTTATTTTTTTATAACTGTGTAATTGAAAGCTTTCCACTATTATCGTTAGGTACACAAAAACATCATACACATGTAAGCACATTATATTTATACAGGACTCTCTGGTACCTGTTCAGTATTTATTTTATTTTATTCATTATACATATTTATTCAACATCTTTCATTTTATTATTATACTTGTGATTACTTTTATTTATTTCTAATTCTTCAACCTTAAAGAACCTTTTAAGGTTCTTTTGACCGCCAATCATTTTCACAGAGAGAGCTCGTCTACACCATGATAAAACTAAGGACATGATCACTAAACTGTACCTCACCATGTGTACCGATTATATTTATTATTTACTTATCATTTAACTATCAAACTTAACATAAACACAATCCAATTAAATAGCTTGGTCTACAAACTATAGGTTAGGTGATCAGCCCTCAGTCATACGCCAAAACTTGTGTACCAAGTCATTCCAAACTACTTAAAAACCAAACTTCCATTATACAGGGTGTCTCACGGCATAGTTAGGATTTTAAAATTGAATATTTAAAAAAAGTTGCAAGTAAGCGCGGGGGCAGGAACGCAGTAGCTTCGTCATTCGTGCGGATTCGTTAGACACGATGTCGCAGTGGTCGGGTGAGCACCGCGCGTTCGCTATCGAAGCGTGTTTGAAAGGTGGAGAATCGTACGTCGTGGCTCGAAGACAGTTTTGTTCTCACTACAATATCAGACGTTTACGCGATGGACCAAGCGAAAATTTGATTCGTAAATGGGTTATCAAGTTTCGAGCTACCGGTTCCGCTATAAATCAACCGCGTCCGGGCCCAAGCAGAACTTCAAGAACGGAAGAAACAATGAACGAAGTTGCAGCTAGCGTTCGACGTAATCCACGCTTGTCAATACGCAAAAGAGCGGCGGCTTTAAACGTCACTAAATCAACCGTAGAGCGGATTTTAAAACGTGATTTGAAATTCCATCCCTATAAAATACAGATAGTGCAGGAAATAAATGAAAATGACTACAATTTACATAAAAGTTTTTGCCAGACAATTATTGAGAGATTTCGCACTATGAATACTGTGTTTTGGAGTGTGAAGCACATTTCCATTTGAATGGATATGTTATCAAACAAAATTGTCGCTTTTGGTCAGAAGTCAATCCCAGACAAAAACATCAAAGACCGCTACATAGCCCAAAAGTGACAGTGTGGTCTACCATATTGTCGTAGCTCTGTCGGGTTATTTCAAATTAAAACAGAAGACTGCACAATTAATAGGTTTAATTTCTACATATCAGAATCAAGACCGGCTCACACCGATACAAAGAAATGCCCGAATGCTATGGCTGGCGTGCTCTTTCGGTCAATGGAATAATCGGGCCGTAGTTTTTTGAAAATGCGACAGGTGCTGCGATAACTATTTCTGGTGAGGCTTATCGGAAAATGATATCCAATTATTTTATACCCCAACTTTGAGAGCATCCAGCCTACAGCTCAAGAACGTGTAGAGTAAAGTTTACGTCAATACTCCGAGGAATATCGCTGAGCTAAAACAAAATATCCAACAAGAAATACGCGACATCGAGCCGGCTATGCTTAGGCGCGTTATGCAAAATGCAATGAATCGATTCCGTGAGTGCGTGCTACGAAATGGAAGACATCTGGAAGATGTAATCTTTAAAAAATAAAATGCTCATTATAGTTTAATAGTTTTCAATAAAAATCTTTTCACAAAAATATGCAAATTGACTTTTATTTCATTTCAAAATCCTAACTCTGCCGTGAGACACCCTGTACAAACACTAAACACATTCCAAACCCCAGCTAATATCAAATTTCATTCAAGTAATTTATTTCACAAGACAAAACCGAAGTGCAGTTGTTATTGTTAATCGTAACACGATTCTTTTAATACAATCTGACACTCGGTATGACATCATTTACCTGTGGGAACATTCCTTTAAATCCTATTATCTCACATACTTTAGAATTCCAGTTTACTATGTTTTCCTAAAAAATAATATTACAAAATTACAGTTAATTAAAAAAAAGTTATGATTAATTGTCAACAGGCGTGAATAACCTGTAGATACTAGTATTATTATTATACTAATTAAGTAACTAGTATTATTTTAAAAATATTAAAAATAGGCACTTATATCACTAAAATTACATAAATATGATAATCCTTGCATGCATCCTTACATGCAACCGACGTGAAGCACACTTACGCAAGTGTTGCTTCACGTCGGTTTTCTGTGAGGCCGTGGTATCACTCCGGTCGAGCCGGCTCATTCGTGCCGAAGCATGGCTCTCCCATACTTAAATTATCTTTTAGTAATTGAAAATTGTATCTAATTTATGACGCATTTCGCCATATACGCATTAAAAATTGCGAATTAGAATGTCAAAAAATGTGGGAATTTTCGAGAATACGAATATTAGTTTAGATATAAACAGCATGATATGTTTAGTGTAAGAGTGACAACATCGTGTCCCGTGTTGCAGCCCCGGCCCCGCGGCCGCGCCCCCCGCGCCCGCCGGGGCCCCCGCGCCCCCCGCGCCCCCCGCCGGGGCCCGCGCGCAGGGCCCGCAGCCGGCGCCGCAGGTACTTGAGGAGCCCGCCACTAGTCTGTAGACCGAGTCTCCATCATTGCTCGTTGACAATCATGGACAGTGATCTAACGACACGTACGATATTCCCGACGTGTGCGCTCCCTAGTGCGTGCTCGGGATATGTACTCAGTATTATCGCGCACTGCACTTTGCATGACGTAGTGTTGGCTACAATAAAATGTAGTGTTTTGTAATGTAAGTACATCGAAACAGAAACAGCTTCGAAACCATAAAATGAGTATGTAATGTATAGAAAGACATATTGACCTGTAACTAGTACGGAGCGGAGTAGCTGTGTAAGTGAATGACTGCGTACACTAGACGAATGTACGTACCGGGTGATCGCATGACGCTTTTTTTTTTAAGTTAACTTGGGTTTTCTCCTGTGTCGTGGGTGTGTTTACAAACATACAACTTCACATACACATCACACCCTGATCCGAAATAACAATTTGTGCATCCCACAAAGAATTGTTCCGTGCAGGAATATAACCCGCTACAGATAGCGCGGCAGCCGGTTGGGCATGCACCGTGCCGTATAGTTGCTTTGCTTCGAGCTCCATGTCGCTTGGGGAAGTGGCGCGGCCTGGCCGGGCATGGGGCCTATGGCATGGCGGCCGCGGTCTACAGGTCGGACGGTTCATTTTTATGTATCGGGTTATTCTAAATACATCAACAACCTCGCAGCACTTACCAACATCACAGTCAGCAATGTTTGTTCCACGACTTCAAACTTTTTATAAAAGTTAAGGAAAATAGTCAATCATCGTCCTCCGAGAGTGTTGGTGTGTTTGCAATAACCTTGTACAATGTTTCGTTTGTAATGACGAATATTAGTGGCGGCGGACTATTGCAGGTAGTAACATGGAGCTTAATGCTAATGTAGCGCAAGTGCCTTACCTCTACAATAACTGAGAATAATACGGATTATAAGTATGTATACATATATGTAGGCGTAGTATAACAAAATTGTGAACAAAATACTTGTAAGTAGCACCGTAAGTGTGTAAACGTATGGTATACATGATATTATGTAGTTGAGATACGTCGAATGTTCGGCCGAATCATTCGTTTCAAACCTGCGTTATAAACGGATCTATTTCTTCATTTGTTAAGTACCTAGTATTTGTTACGTAAAAATTTAAATATTTAAAAATTCCGTAATAATTTGGTGAATCAACCCACTACGAACATGAAAAAATATGACGATTAACCGAATGCTCATATTCGGGGGAACATTCGGCGCGTCACCTTATGTGTATTACGTAGTGTAGTTTGCTTAGCCGGCGGGCGGTGGCTGGACTTGTCAATAAATACTTCCTTGCATGGCTGTGTTTGATTTGTCGCTCGACCCATCCACGTGGGAGGCTCTCGAGGCCCGCGGGGAGAGGCGTGCTGACTGATGTATTCTGGTCTGCCGATGTTTCTTTATATCTGACCTGTGTGTCATTTCCTTTTTCGCAATTTTCAGTTTCCCTCGGTATTACGCAGCTTAATAGCCTCCCTTCATAATTATTCAATTTGAAGCAGTACTTCTGGAGATAGGCGTGTATAAATAAACTCTTAAGCTTTATTAGTATAGAGATTATTTATTTCATAACTTTCGTGAGACATACTAAATTAATTATTATGTTTTTCGGCTTACTTACTTGTTCTGTTCGGTTCAACCCATACTTGTGTGTGTACAATTGTACATGTTGTTCTTTTTCTTTATATTTATTTAACTTTTTAATATCGGAAGAGTAATTACCTTGACATAATGGAACATTAAACAAAAATCAGTTCCTTAATAATACCGGCCCGAGCCAGGAATGAAGTCTGAGATTATTATTGCTCAAAATGTCATTCGAGTCATTTGGTGCAATGCGCTCACACCTCGATCGAACGTCTCGGCTCATATTGCGACAACATAAAATGGACATAGTAATACCTATGCAGGTACTTCATTCCTACCATACCTCGACTGAGTATTGCAATGTGGAGCAATGAGGGAGACGTGTTAGTGTTATGAATAACTCTAATTGAGTGTCTTAATAACTATCTTACGCTACTTACTTATAGGGCGAGGTGTCACACACACTACAGTGTGAACATGGACAATAGTGATTGACAATTGTTTAGATCGTTCTATATCCGCTCGGCAGACGCGCGACTCGGGAACCGTAGGGCACTAATAATACACTGAAGATAATGATGTGTAGGTGGAGCCCGACCTGGACGAGCCGCCGGGAGACGCCGAGGCCGCCGCCCCACCCTGCAGGTAACGTACTGCGTCCCGCGTGACGTGACGATACGTGACGTGACGTGACGTGACGATTGCCGTGTGCGTGTCGCAGGCGGCTGGCCGAGAGTACGCCCGACCTGGTGCTGGACCTGCCCGCGCGGCCCGAGCCCGACACCGCCGACACCTTCGCGCACAACCGCGACACGCTGCGCAAGCGGCCCGCGCCCACCGCGCCCACCGCGCCCGCCGCGCCCACCGCCGCGGCCCACGCGCCGCCCGCCGCGCCCGACCCCGCGCCCGCCAGCCCGGTGCCGGCGCGCAACACGGCGCGGGTGGCGGCCAAGTTCGCGGAGCTGACGCTGACGGGGGGCTCGTTGAAGCCGGCGCTGGCCGCCAAGCCCGCGCTGCTTCGCCGGCCCACTCCGCACCCGGTGCACGCGCCGCGCCCGCCCCCGCCCGACCCCGCCAGCTAGGCGGCCGGCGGGGCCGCGCCCGCCCCACTTGACCCCGCCAGCTAGACGGTCGGCGGGACCGCGCCCGCCAGCTAGGCGGCCGGCGGATCTTGCTCTGTTTGTAATTATTTTTTATACGCGTCGCGGAGGAACACGGTCGGCCCCCGGCCCGAAGCTTTAACGAACGGCAGATTTTAATGTGCTATAGATTTAGATATTAAGTGCGTATTTTTTGAAATAATTTTAAGTCGTCGAAAGTGGCTAAACGTGGCGTGGTGGTCCGCCTCGTCCGCAGCTGTAGCCGCCGTCCTCCCCGACGCATTATACATATACTCAGTCGACTGTGTTGTATCTACCTTATGTAACCTCTTACTCAATAAACCAGTATTACGTACTACTTCTGTTATTACTGGCCCCCGGCCGGCCTTCCTGCTGACAAACCATTTACGTTAAATTAACAAACACAAGAACGAGCAGAAAACCTGATTGAAAAAGACGTTCTGGGGTGTTACTAGATAGACACCGAAACAAGAAAATTTGTCTGTCTGTATGTATGTTTAAGCTACTGGTTCGATTCCAATGAAACTTGGTAGGATTATCTTTACTTCCTTACTATCCTTACTATTTATAAATCTGAAAGTGAGTTTGTTTGTTTGTTTGGTCCGTTTTCACGCCGTAAGTACTGAACCAATTGCTTTAAAAATTTTGCAGACGTAAAGACGTAAAGTAGAAGTCCAGATTAAATAATAGGGTACTTTTTATCCTGGAAAAATGTGATATTCCCGAGGGAAAACAAAAATATTAGTATAGATGGCGCTGTGTGTATTCGTATAGATGGCGCTGTATGCCATTTAAAACAATTCGACGAATTACCTACTAATTTGAAATTTCATGCTTTAATCTATAGCGGTTGTTTGGTGTTAATCTACACATATTCGGTGCACTTTTCGACTCATTTATTTGCTGTTTTATGTCATTTTTAAAAACGTGGTAACGTTGTGTTTTTTAAGTATTTTTCGCTTTTAAATTCCTGGTTGGTTTGGTTCCTACCATTTGACATTGAATTGTGTATTTTATAGATTTTAGGTTGTTAAAGGTATCTTAAATTGGTGTCTATGTAGTAAGTAGTGTGTGCGTTCGCGGAGCGGAATGTTGTTGCATTTAAAGATTTTAATTATGCAGACGACGTGCTCTTTTTGAGTTAGGTCTTAGCCCATAGGATATACAGCAGGCTGTTTAACAACAGTTCAGTTCAGTTGTGTAAAAACAGTTCATTCCACAGTCTCGGTGTGCGAGGTAGAATGTAGGTATATCAAGAGACTATACTTGGGCTATACATAAATAACTATCTGTTTCTGTACGGTATACCTTCATTGCAAATTAATTTAATGGGATCGACTGTAATGGGATCTACGTGGGTCAGACAGGCGGCAATCTTGCGACTAGGTATGAAGAACACGTTGTTACAGGAATGGCCATCCAGACAAGTCACGTTTTGCCAACCATATAATTAATCCCGGTCATTCCTTGAGCGATAACAAACGTTAAAATATTTGCATATTCTGTAGTATAAGCTTTCATAAAAGTAATAATAAAACATAATAATATGCACCCACTGTTGAATGATCAAACAAATCCAGTCCCATCCCCACTACTGAGCGTGACATCCGGTAGGTCTTCATCTAAATAAAGAGGTGATTTGCTGGACCAATTCATTCAAGCTACGACAAGCCGCCGAGTCAACAACTCCTGAGCATGCCCCGTGGAGGAGCGCAACATTATGTCGACTGTGACCGACTGGTTTGTTGCGTGTCAGGAGGGCGGTGTTGTATACTACAAGATGCAAATTCATTCCTTTAGCGGAATAAAAACTAAATATATTCCGTTGTTAGTGTAGCATGAATTTCCACAAAGTAACGCCTGATTTTATTCTATAGTTTGGCTCATAGACATCGACACATTTATTCAGGGATTTGGATTATTACCTGTCTTTTACCACTGAACCCTTCGTCCCAAAATGGCACAAATGATTTGTCCTTATTGAAATAAAAAAAAAAATACCCAAAATGTTTATTTTTGTTTCTGTGTCGTCGGCCGCATACTTTGTTGTATACTCCAAACTGTTAAATCTAATAAGTAGGTACATCTAGTTGTTACAAGTAGGTAATTATGTTACCAATGCTGTTTTCAGGTCTGTTGTTTTCTTTATTTCTCTGAGGCCGGATGGGGTAAAAGCTAATATTATAATTTTAGTCTAAGCCTACAAGAATGTCGCGGAGAACCTAACGGGTTACCGGGGCACCGGCTCGAAGCGCAGGAGTAGGAACGGAATGCACTGCACCCAGACGGGAGCAGCCATTCGATGATATTCCCTCCTTAAAAAAATATGGTTCGTACGGGTCACCCTACCTGCCAATAGGTAAGCGAACGACAAAGTACTTATGTACCTTGGTAGGTGTTCAAACATGAACATGCCATGTCAGCGAGATAACCTTACGTGATAAAGTACTGACCAGAAACATATTAATTCCGGAATACAACTAAGTAAAACATCACGTACTCACGTAAGGATAGAGCGCTGAGATGGTACATTACACGCATAGCACACAATCATAGTGCGGTATGTGTGTACATAGGATAAGTTTAGTATAAAAGATCATGTACCTAATATAAGAAATAAAACAGTCACTAGTTGATTCCGACTTTGACTCACTACCCTTCCTCCACCACTAGGTGGAGGAAGCTCCTCCTCTCGCTGTGGCCAAGACACCTTTAGCCATCGACCGATCTGTCCTGTGAGTCTGCCGACAGGCAGTGAGCAAAACCATCACCACCATACCCCATTCCTACCCACATTCCGTCTGCCATCACAGGTCTCAGGTGGCAGATATCCAGCACCTATCTATATAAGTATATATAAATACGTATGGTAGGGCTAGGGTCTTGGGACTGTAGGGCTAGGCCAGTAGGCGCGTACGAAGCGTAGGTCTGTATCACAGCATACCATAGTATACCACGATTGTACGTGCCTTAGGTTAGGGCCTAGTAGTAGGATAGTGTAGGATAACTTTAGCGTGTAGTCATTAGGATTAGGTAATCCTGTGCAGTAGGATTGTGGCGTAAAGCTACTATCCCGCTGTACAGTAGGTAAATAATGATACAAATTTCATTCTATGAGTTGGGCTCATAAAACAAGAACTATCATCGGTGGGATGCATAACTTTATTAATAAGTAGGTATTTTGTACATATTATCTTCGAACAAGCATTTAGATATTAAAATTATTTAATATATTTAACAGTTAGCTACTAATTTTATCGTATGCCAATCAGATGTAACTATGGCAAATAAGTATAGTGTCGAATGTCGTATCACCGCTAAGCGCTACGCGCTGCGGCCGGAGCTGACCAGGGACGTCATGACGCGTCAGTACGTCAGGCAGTAAGCAGTCTCCTCAGCCAGGACTCGTCGTCGGCGGCGGCGGCGGGCGGGGCGGCGCCCGGCCCCGCTCGCCGCGCCCCCGTCTGCTAGTAGCGCAGGCAGTGGTCATGGTGCAGCCCGTGGTGCAGGGGCGCCGCGTTCTCCTTGTCGCGGGTGTAGTGGGGCGCGGGAGGCGCCGGCGCTGCTGCAAATTCTGGCGCCAGAACGGGCGGTTCGTACTCGTCGCCCGATCCGTCGGACGCTTCCAGGTAGCCGAAGAGACGAGCCGCACCCGCAGCGCGCGCCTCCCGCCGCCGCCCCGCGCCACTCACGACTCCCGCGCCCCCGGCCGTCGGATCCGGTGTAGCCGCGCCCCCGGCACCCCCGGCCCCGCCCGCGCGCCCAACTCCGGATGGAACCTTCAGATTACGACTCTCGATGTGACTGTAAGAAGAAATAACGATTAGTGTTCGGTCAGTATGCGGTGATACTCCGCACTGCGGCGGAGGACACGGCAGGTACTGACTGGGCGTCGCGCAGGTGGTGCGCCAGCTGGTGCTGGTCGTCGGCCAGGAAGGGACACTTGGCGCACGCCTTCTTGTTGTGCACCTTGTGCACGTGCGTGGCGAGGCGCTCGGCGCGCGCCGCCTTGTACTCGCACAGCGCGCACGCGAACGGCTTGAGGTGCGTGTTCAGGTGCCGCTTCAGGCACCAGTTGTCCACTCCCGACCACGCGCAGTAGCAGCACGCGTAGCGCCGCTCGCCCTGTAACTCAACGCGTCTTAGTATGCTGTTTTACGCTAATCGTGATGGTATAGGTTAGGTACATGCACTGCTACTTTCCGTCGTTTATACATATGCGATAAATGTTATAATTGACGGTCGGACTCAAAATATCCTTAATATATATCTAAATAAATAAATAAGTTGATAAGGATTCACTTCACGAATACATAAGCAGGCTGCAGTGCGAAAGAATTGATGGAAAGAATATTGAAAGCTTGCCACCAGCTGCCGATATGAAGACCGCGACCAGTATCACTTGGTTTAGTTTCACTTTGATAAGAGAGTGACTATGGGGAGAAGAAATATCATAGACCTTGCGACGAATGGCGGCCGCAGCCGCGGCTGCAGGCGCAGAAGCGCCGGGCTTATGAAGCGCTGCGCCAGTCTCCGCCTTGCCAAGTGGAGGTCGCTCTATCTTGACGGTGGGCGCCGGCCGGTACTCGGCGGGCGGGGGCGCGGGAGGTGGCGGGGGCGCGGGGGCAGGCACCGGAGCCGCGGCGGGTGGTGGTTCCCCTGCCGGCTTGCCGTAGTAATGCAACGCTGGCGGTGCTGTGCTCGGCTTCACGATCGAAGATGAGCGGCGGATTCTGTTCAAGTCATATGGCTGGTCACGATGCATGCGTAGGAAGTGTTTTTTGACATGATCGGCTCTATTGAACTGCTTCTGGCACAAGTAACAGTGGAATGGCTTCTCGTCGCGGTGGATGTTCTCGTGGCGAGTAAAAAGGTCGCGCCGGTCAGTAGCGTACGGACAGGCGCCGCACACGTACCGCTTGCCTGGCTCCGCTGCGCCAGCGCCCCCGCCGCCCGCCACTTCGCCCACGCCCGCGTCGCCGGTGCTCGGCCGACGCTCGTTGCGCATCGCTTCCACCTGCAGGGAACAGCTGAGTGAGCAGTGTGCGCAGCGGCCGTGACAGTGCGAGTCGCGGTGGCGCGGACCTTGTTCTTGAGGCGCTGCAGGTAGCGCGTGAGGTCGTCGAGCGCAGGGTTGTCGCGCAGCAGGTGGTCGGCGGCCGCGGGGTCGGAGTGGTGGTCGCGCGCCAGGTGCGAGCGCACGCCCCGCGCCCAGCCCGACGCGAAGCCGCAGCCCGCCAGCGGACAGGTGAAGGCGCGCGCCTGCGAGTGCGTGCCCAGCCAGTGCTCGGCCACGCGCGCCAGGAAGCCCACGCACTCGCAGTCGGCGCACTTGAACAGGCGCTGCGCCGGGTTGTAGGACGCGATGCGCGAGTGCGCCCACGCCAGCGGCTCCTCCGCCGCCGTCCACCGGTCCTCGGCGCTCGGGTCGATGCGAGGGCTGAAGTTCGCCTGCAACACAGAGACCTGCCGTTGATGGTCACGTTCAAGTGACGTTACACAAACGTTTTTCAACGTATTCATTGCAAAATGCGCTCAGATTAGGTACTTATTCAATTCTGTTATGTTATCTGGGGTAGTTATTTAGTTAACAGGTTCAGTTGTGCCCTTAACTCGTCGAGTACCGGTTTTATAGACACAATTAAAGAACAATAGGTCGCGGTCACCGGTGACCGCTTGGTGTTTGACAGTTTAATAACTGTAAATAGGAGCCAGGACATTTTAATTTCCTGCAGGGTGCGGCGCGGTGGCTGGCCAGACGGCTTCTAGGTATGTGAAATTATGTGTTTGTAAACGCACCCAAGACACGGGAGAAATCTTAGCGTGGAGCAACACTTTTTTAAATGTTATTTCCACGGGCTTGTTTCGCTACCATGCAACATTAGCAAGTATATAAACAACATTGAGGTGCGTGCCTGCAGTATGCCGGGCGGTGGGAACCCGTTCTGCATGAGCGCGGCCAGTCCCCAGGCCGTGATGTGTTCCTCGGGACGCAGCTCGTCGTCCAGGTCGCGCTCGGCGGCCGGGAATTCGACGCCCACCACGCCCACGCCCACACTGGTCTCCTCGCCGTAGAGCTTCTTGGTGATCTCTTTGAACATGTCCTCGCAGTCCATGGTGAGCGAGGCCACGCTGGCCACGCCGGCGCCGGCCTCCATGGCGCGGTGCCCGCAGCGGCCGCGCTCGTCCGCGGGCGCGCCGCCTGCCTGCCACATGCAGCGGCCGCCGGTCTGCGGCGAGTCCGCTACTGCCGCCTGCGAGGGAGCTCCCGTTACTTGCGACGTCGGTGGTGCGAGCTGTTGCACGAGAACACTGCGGAGGTGGGAGCGATGGCCGACAGCGAGGCAGTTGTCTGTGTGCCATACGGGCTGTGTTTTAGCCTGCATGTTTACTACATTTTCTAATTTTCTTGATAAACTTATATCACGATAGCATATAAATAAATATATGGGTAGGTATATTATAAGGTTCCTATGGTATGAATATGATTATATGTCCATAACAAGATCGGTAATGTATTGTGGTTCCCAGAACATCAATACGTGTTTTCTACCTCTCTCCTTTATTTGTTTACTTGTCTAATTATTTATATGTCTTATCCCACCGTCAATTATTTTTTTTATTATTAGAGCCCTTTTAAATATAGCCTATATTATGTTCTGCGAATTGTAATACATTTATAAACCATGTACTTACAGTAATATACAGGATGTTTGGTGCTTGGGTCGACATACTTTTTTCAGTGTTTTATCTAGCTCATCATTCATGGAGGTCATTAGCTAGGTTTTACTCATAAACGCTTCGTCCCGAATTTCGCGGTTGGTTACATTGATTTTTCTATTGAAATAAAATAATGTACCCAAAATGTATCGTAACTGTAACGTAATCTTATTTTGTGGGAGTCACTTGGCCCATAATACATATTTTTGTTGTATTATCCGAAGTATTTTAAATGTAAACACATCTTTGATAGAAATGTTTTATAAAAAATCTTTACAAGATTCCAAAGTTAATCATTTCATCCAACGTCTTTAAATTGTTCAACTTCTAAATTGATTGTAAAAAACTAAAAGCATTATGAACTCAAGTCTAGTTCTATTTCAAAAAGTTCTTTAGTTCATACCCTTTCTACCAGAATGCTACACGTCACAGAAATTATTCATTTCTAGCTGTTACCCGCGACTGCGTCCGTGTACAATATGATTTTTGTTTTATCTCTTGGGAACATTTAATGGGGTTAAAAAGTATCGTATCACCTAAGTCAGCCCATACCCTGCCTGTACCTATACTAAATTTCATCAAAATCCGTTCAGTAGTTTCAGCGTGATTGA
The DNA here is from genome assembly GCA_902850265.1 of Spodoptera littoralis. NCBI lineage: Eukaryota > Metazoa > Arthropoda > Insecta > Lepidoptera > Noctuidae > Spodoptera > Spodoptera littoralis. Next base: position 14,953,634 of record LR824545.2, read on the forward strand.
CGGACAAACATCCAAACAAAGTTAACATTATTTTATAATATTTTATATTATTTAATTACATTATACACTTTTCTGAAAACAACATCAAATTTAACGGTTTAGCCACTCGTACATACATACATACATACATTACATACATACAGGTCAAACTGAGGACATCTTTTTTTATTTTTGAAGTTACAAACAACAATTTGTGGAAGTACATACATTAATGTTCAATTACCCGATCCGATATACGTCAGTGGTCAAACAAATATTGTTCAATAAAATAAACATTAAGTAAACGTCACACAAAATAATAAGTTTGTATATTTTGTGTACACACTAGGAGTCTAGAAGTTCGGTATGTTAATTTGATTTATTGGTACTTTTTATTATTTTGTTCAGTAAGTTATTTATTTCGATATTTTAATTTTGTATGCATATAAGTAATATTAGTTTGATCACATCACAATTTGTGCTGTTAGAATGTTCGTATTTGTAATGAACAATTATCACTTATTATTAAATACTAGCTTCGCCTGCGTACTTCGTACGCGCAATCCCGTTTTCTCCCGTCCCCATAAGATTTTCAGGTTTTTTTCTGTCATAAGAACCTTCTCCTGACAATGACAAACACATCAAAAATTACATCAGCCAAATCGTTCTAGCCATTCTCCAGTTATGACGTGACAACGGGAAACGGGTTTCATTTTTATATATATTAAATAAATATATATGCATTGGTCAATTTTTAGATACTAAAGTCAAATTTTACACTTGACAGATTGGCTGACATGAGAAATCACGTCTAGTTATTGACATAAGCATTGAGTCGCGGTAATATTACCGTGATTGAGTTAAAACTACATCTCAATGCATTAAGGTATTGTTTCTTGAAGGCAAGATGCTGACAATAGTGAAATCAGACCACTATTTGATGTTATTTAGAGGTCAAATGAAAGTCAGTGTGTACCAAATATCAGATCCTTAACTCGCCAGGAAAGGGGTGAAATTGTAATAACGATGAAATAAATCAAGCAATGAATCTATCAATCACTACATAGTATAAAACAAAGTAGTTATCCGTCTGTCTGTCCTGTGTATGTATGTTTAGATCTCGTAAACAACTCTAAGCAATGGATTTTGATGCGGTTTTTTTAATAGATAGAGTGACTCTTAAGGAAGATTAATATTTATTTATTTATTTATTTATTTATTTATTTATTTATTTATTTATTTATTGAATGGTGAATCAACAGCTAAATAATCTATTTATTTATTTATTGAATGGTGAATCAACAGCTAATATCTTTAAATAATCTTGAACTGTACCTACAAATCTATAATGAGTCCAGACATAACTTGAGCCTGAGACATTTTCAAATATAAATGTTCCAGCTTGTTTACTCGCATATATCAACAACTTTTGGTAGAAACATGAGAAGTCGGTTCCGGTTCGGGCAATGCGTGGCGACAACGCCGTATGTACGGACGCCGGGCGCCGGGCGCCGGGTGCCGGGTGCCGGGTGCCGGGCGCCGGGCGCACGGCGAGGGACAGTCGGTGGCACGAGGTGTCAGCCCCATGGCCCTCCCTCTCCTGCAGCTGCACCGCGCCCCCGCGCCCCGCACCCCCGCCGGCCGCACTCCCCGCGGTCACCGGCTGGCCGCTGAACCACTTGGACTGCGAACCGGTCCCTTCTGTTGATGGACCCTAACATGTACTTACCTAACTGAGCAGTGAAACTACTGAGCCACGGAACCTAACTGACATTCTAATACTTAACATGCGGGGGGTGCGAGTACAAGGGCGGGGGGCGGGTGGGGGGGCGCGTGTTGTGCTCGTGCCACAGGTACAGGCTGCCCGCTCCCACTGAATGAACCTGTGCGACCGTCCCACCTACACAGTGCTGGCATGCCGCAGCTCGCCACCGAGCGGTCAACTAATATGATGTAAGTCGTGCCTTTAATATTTAGCCTTTGTTAATTTGGGGTCAAGAGTCGGTACGTTCCGATAGAGTGCAAGCTAAAGTTATCGATCCGACGTCGCAGTCGGCGCGATGGTAGGAGTAGCGCGGGCGCGTATCGATCGCGAGGGGGCGTCAGGCGCGGCTCAGGTGCGGGCGCCGCGCGCGTCGGCGCGGGGGCGACACCTCAGCACCGCGCGGCGCGCCGGCCGCGACTGACGCCACCCGCCGCCCATCGATCGCCCGGCGCCCCCCGGCGCCCCCGGCCCGGCGCCCCCCGGCGGCCGCCGCCCGCCGCCCGCCGCTTCCATTCACTGCCCGGTATTGACCCGGGCCGCGCTCGCTGTCTGCCTCCGCCTACGTGCCCGCCGCCCGCCGCCGCCTGCTCGCGCTGCTCCGTGAGCCGCTCTATGTAAACCTACTGCCTCATTTATGTTTCCAGGAACTATTACGTGCCTACGGTTTGTTACAAAATGATACAAACGGAGAATACAATCAAATTACAAGTTGAGCTGTAGGTACCTTCGTAAATACAAATGAACATCGGCAATGATTATATTATTGGAATAGTATAGGTAATTAGGTATGCTTCGACTCGACTCAGCATGTACCTAAGTACGTGAGTCAGCGGATGCCGTGTGCTGGCACGCGATGGCGGTTGGTCTAGTCAGTCAGCCACGCAGCATACACCGCGCGGCGCTGCGTGTTGTTCCGGAAACAAAGAGGCTTCGTCATTAATCGTTGCGGCGTGGGGCGGGCGGGGGCAAAGAGGCGCGGGGGCGCGGGGGCGCGGGGGCGCAGGGCGGCGGGGTCACACCGGCGTGTCCCACACCATAACTAATTACAGATACCTTGAACAACCCGGTTCTGTCTGTACCAGACTCCGGGGCCGCTTAGAGACTATTCGAATGATTAAAAAATTAAACACGTCTAGTGAAAAATGCACCCTTTCAACAGGTTGGTGAACAAAATTGGTCAATAAACCCTTCGTGTAAGTAGTGGACGATATACAGCGCAGTATGTGGTGGGTACCCTTAGGTACCAATTTATATACTTACTCGTATAGTAAGACAACTCGTCGTTTTCCAAATGCATTTTTGAATACTTTTTGCATAAAAAGGAGATAGCCAAAATTCAGTTAATTAGGTACTCATTAGACACACCTTCGTGGTGACAACAAACAGTGTGAAAAATGTGTCCGTGTGTGTAATTGTGTACACGAGATGACACAACAAATAAATAAATGTGCAAGTACTCACTATATGTTTCATGATCGTCAAGCGTTGAATCGATACCGCGCGCCGGCAGCGATGCCTCGGTGCTACGACCTACGAGCTACGCGGTAGCAGCGCGTAGCGAGCGCCAGCGCGGTCTGTGTAGCCTTGTAGCGGCGGACTGTGGCGCCGCGCGTAGTCGCTTGCTACGCTGTAGCCTTAGAGGGCCGTGCGTCGTAGGTCGTAGCATAGCACTCGCTCGGTGCGGGCTCTCTGCGCTAACATGGGGTGTCAATACTTCAATAGCCACACAACTTTACTTCGTGGAATCAATATGTCGTAATATACTGATTATCTGTAGGAAACCTAATTAGCTGCCTCCCTTAAAACAATATAATGAAACAATGAAGTGTAGGTAACTGTTGCTAAGTCCTGATCGATTTACTTGATTACGTACGTACAGTGTGCAATACTGTACCTGAGTGATGTGATGCATCGAAAGACTTGGACTCTGTGATGAAAGGTCGACAGACGCTCGAACGGCTCACCTTGCTGCTGCTGCTTACAGCCTGGCAGTTAGCACATACGTAGACAAGGGTTCGCTTCCTGCGCAAGTGGCACTTATCTAGATGTTATCTGACAGCGACGGAGGCAACTGACCCCCCGCTGAACCTGCGCTGTTACCGCGCGTAAACCTGCGCTCTGGTCGACACTTACGATAACGACATGTGAATGTCTGATGTACGACATTTTCCGCGTAAGTTCGTGTATCAGTATTATCGCCGTAGAGTTACCTAATGATCGTGTTCACCGAGTGCATCATTGTGTAGCATTCATTCATAGAGCTGACGAGGGATAGAACCGATCACGTTCTGCGCGGAGAGCGAGGAGCCGGCGGCGGGCGGCGGGGGCGCGGGCGCGGGCGGGTTGCGGGGCGGGCGGCTGACCGCATTAGTAGAGCGCAGCGCGCAGGCGCGGCGGCGCGCGGCGCGGCGGGAGCGAGGCGCGCGGCGCCGGGCGTCAGTCGCGCCCCGACCGCGGCCCGTCCCCGTGCAGCCCTCGCCTCGCCCGCCGCCGGCCGCGCGCTCGCCGCATGCCGCGCCCGCGCCCGCGCGCCTAGCGCCGGCGTGGCCGGCGAGCCGCCCGCCGCAGGTGAGCCGCGCCATCGATCCGCTACCGCCGCGCCGCGCATGCCCGCGCTCACGTGCTGCGCCCTGCCGCGCGGCGGTATCGAGCGGCCGTGGAACATGTAGTGCGAGTGTGCAGTGTGCTCGGTAGTAGGCCCGGCTCCAGAGCGGCGACCGGCGTGTATGTGTCATCGCAGGGCGTAGCGAGTGTCCGGATGTAGGGCTGCGAGTGCGCCGTTGTTTACAATGCTGCGGCGGCGCGGCGCACCGATATAGCGTGGCGCAGTAAACACGCCGCGCGCGCCTCAATGAGGACGCGCTATAAATACTCTGCCGCCCGCGCCGCGCCCGCGCGCCGACCCTCACCTACTACCCTCCAAACACTGTTTATTTTCGCGTCATCGCTGCTGCCGTGTCTTCCGCGCCAGCTGCTCGCTCTGTACTCACCCGCCATGGACCACCGACTGCCCACTTGTGCTCTGCTTCATTCAATACAGCTAAACAGCTCCCGAGCACCGAGACCATAACTATAACATGAATGTAACAGGTCTATGCGGACCTACGTATTGCTTATCTTTCTTTAAGCGTTGGTCCACACCAGGACTTCCTCCTGTCGTGGGTGCGTTTACAAACATACACTTTCACATGTTCACATCACACTCTCGACTCATCGACTCGGAACAATCGTTTATCACTCGAAGAATTAGTTCTGTGTATTTAGTATATTTATGTACGCGGCTGGACAATCGTTTTAATGTATCCAGGATAAAAGTAATAATTGATGGAAAATATGAATTACCATAACCTACTTAACATTTCACTTGTCTCAAAAACATTTGCTTTTTGTTAAGTGTGTTCTAAACAGTGAGTAGTGGTCATGTGACACGAGTGTTTCACATTCTCGGATGCGATGTGCGTACAAGACAAAAAGACACTAGACAAGGCGTAGAGCAGAGCAGGGCGTCGCCCGCTGCGACTTCATAGATCCGGCCGTACGTGTCGGGCGGGCACGGGGAACCGCGCCGCACTCTACGTGTAGGTCCGCGCTGGCCGCACTCACGGGCCCCTCCGGAGGACGTGTTGCCGCAGTGTGCGACACGCGCACGCGTAATTACGAAGGACCGTGCGAGAGATCCACATCACGATGCGCTATGGTAGTGTCAGCTAGCTGCAGACAGTCCTCGTACTTCCATACTAGTTACTGCTTACTCCTGAATCAACTCAATCGGTACAATAGTTTATCGCTGCGTGTAGTGGACCACTGACATGCTTTGATTTGAAATAGTAGGTACTCGCAACTACACGTGTACACAGCTAACAGGGAGGAGTGTGTACATCACATATGTGGCTAACTACTAATGTGATATTATGTATATTATTGTGCAGGTACTTAGTAGTTGTCGTTGTCGTAGTGAGTAATAGTGACTTTAGGGTATTTTTTTAATTTGTTCCCTTCTAATGGATCCCGTACATTCGTCTGCCGTGGAGATACTCGTTGGTCCGCTCTCTGCTGGACATAGGTCACATAGGTGTAGTGGTCTGTATAATTCTTCATGTTTGAACCATCTAAGTACCATTCTATTTGCGAAATTATCAGCGCACCAAGTTAGCGCTCTCTAGCCCTACGGTAGCCATCTGTCCGGCCCGTCCGGCCCGTCCGGCCCGTCCGGCTTTTGTTAGGCTTTTCGTGAGAGTAGTAACTCCTATAATTGAGAAACATCACAAAGAAATCAATCCATTAGGCCGGGCGAACTTCTTCGTAGACATTGATTGTGTTCAATATGTATAACTAGCGTCTTCCGCGCGGTTTCACCCGCTGTCAAAGTCAAAGTCAAAGCATTTATTTCAATTAAACCATAGTTTGATACTTTTGAAACGTCAACAAATACAAAATAAATAATAGTCCGTCAGTGACACTAGGTGAAGCTAGGTGCTCATTAAAAAATGTAGATTAGAATGGAGAAGAACGAGGAAGAAACTCCATTCGTTACTCTTTTTAAAAAGTATGTTCTACAATGTCTCTGATACATATTTCAATACTGTACACATATGTAAGAACAATGCAAAGACACGCTTGACGAATTATACTAATAACTTACTAAAATAAAAAAATTAAAAATCTTATAGTCTAACATATGCATACTGACAATGCTTGACTCCAATCCATCGTAGTGCGATGTTTTAACCAACATAACTTTCCGCGATAAATGGACAATTTCAAAAAAAGGTTAATTCAATTCGAACCAGTCATTCCGGAGGTTAGTGCGTTCAAACACACTCTTTAGCTATATACACATAATAATAAAAAAGTATAACATTACTTCATGCAGGTACCTATATGTTTACAGAACACATACATACTGCAGGCCATTGCTTCAGAAGCTGTATGCCAACAACTGTCTGTACTGTCCGCAACGCATGCGATGGGAGACACTTCGTGGCAATGTTTTGATTGTGTGTATTAGTAGTGGATATGACCTGCCTCAATGTCTCTCAGTAACTCACAAACGCTTACTTTGTTATAATATTAATTAAGTATATCATATAAAAGAAACAGATAGGTATACATTATACAGTACACACATGGTACGCTAGAAATATTGCAAGTTGAGTTAGCGGAAGCTTAGCCATTTTGGAATGGAATCAAATTCTTGCAGTTTATAATAATTGTTATAAAAAATGTGTAAGGTGTCACTTGTGAGCCTGGAACGAAGTTCCTTTCGGAACGAATACTTGAATAAATTAATAATATTTATCTACAATTTAAATGATAAATGAAATGAGTAAAGGAATGCCAATAGGATTGTAATCAATGTTTGTTTAAAGTAAGTAATGAATATAAACCTTTTCTTTTATTTTTAACTATTTCATAAATATCAATAGGATTTTTAATTATAAAGAATTGTGGGCACTTCTGTATGTCATTTATTGATAAGTATTCGATGTGTAGATCCCGTGAATATATATTTTATTTCCATCAAGTGTGGGCTTGTTGCGATAACACACTTCACACGTTGCCACTAACGTTATGGAACTCTTCATTTCGTTTGTTTCTCCATCACACAGAAGTGCGCGCGTATTTGTATGCAATAATCATTGTTATACTCGAATTAACATTATTAAACAAACATCACTCCTTTTGTTCCCGGAGGGGTACACAGAGGTGTGCAACTATAAGAAACCCTGACCTTTTGCCGGTTATGTTAATATTTACATATAATTAGGACGAATCTATGACTACACACCGCGCACAATTACAGACTTCTTAAGTTAAATGCTGAAATATGGAATACTTTCCCGTTGGTGAAGAGGTTATAAGTGTCATTGCAGAGTCCAGATCTCGCGTTCGGCTCCCGGGGCGACCATAAACATTTCTTTTTCACGTGTTGTCAGTAATACTCCACAGTCTGCAACCGTGTTTATAGACTCTATTATGTTCATAGACTCATTCTGTTGTGCACGACTCACGACTAATGGAAGTTCTTATTACTTCCAGTACATAATATGCATCTCTACTCAACAGTTCGGGAATTAAAAGTTATGTTATAGAGGGTGTGCTCTCATTCTTATGAAGGTTTGATCCTAACTGTTCCCTATTTAAGAGTATTAACCGCACGTAATCGTTTGGTTCTAATACTTGTGATATTAACAAATGAAGTATAAATAAATAATTATCTTTCAAATGACATTTATATGTCAACATTGTTGATCCAACGTCCGATGCGGCCATGATCGCTGACTTAGTAATTTCGATTTTAGCAACAATGGTTGACGGTAACTAAAGTACGTGTGTTTGTGATTCAATCATAAGTAAGTTTGTAATATTGTCTGTGTGGTGTAGGTACATGAAATGATAAATAAATAAGTTTCTTGTCAAACCGCCGTCGATGGCAGTTTTGTATTTTGTTGTAGTCATCTCAGTTAATTCTTATCTAAACGAAATTCATCTAAAAGAAATTCTATGTTTTCATTAGAAAAGATGGTATTAAACTCGCCAGCCAAAATAAATTTGTAATTTTATGTAAATTTCTGTTACAACTATCTGGTAAGCGTTGATACACTTTTAGAATACTCTAACCGTAGTCGTGATACTGTGACTGTAACTGTCGAATCATTGTTTGGTTTGGTGCCGCGGATGTCACTGCTCTGCCTTCCACTGCACCTCACTACCAACTCCTGAAATTGTTCACTAGCTGCTTCCCCGCGGGTTCACCCTCTCTGTTCGGCTCCTATTCTGCGATAAATGCACTATCCAACACCAAGTTAAAGTTCCGGAGATTAGCCCGTACTAACAAACAAACTCTTTAGCTTTCTGGTATAGTACAAGATAATTACTGCTATATTTGGTATAATTGCATATAAGCCGAATCGCTTTTATTTCGATATACTGCAAGTCCACGCTCCATCTGAACGAACACAACTAAACACACAGCAAAAACAAAACACTAATAGTTATCAAAAGTGTCGCGAAGAGATCTCCCCCAGCCAGCGGACCGCGCGATAACGAACTTGGTTCCGGTGGCACAACCGGAGTCTTTTGAATCCGACTCCACTGTGTGGACTACTTCAGGACTGGTGGACTCATAGCTTAGACACCAGAGAGAGAGCAGAGGATAGACCTCTCACCGCCGGCCTCGCGGGGTGGCTCGTGGCTGCCGAGCGCTGCGGACGTCAGGGCACTCGAACTATTTGGAATGGCTAGTCATTCGGACAAACTTGTACATTAATTATGGAAAGTAGAAACGTCCTTCATTTTATTATTGCCGCTATTGTCATCTGGAAAACATCATCGAATTTGGTATTTGTCGGTCGTATAGAATGTCAGCGCCAGGTGGCAGAGAATGAAACAAAATTGTTGTAGGTTGCACACTTACAGTGGTCTGTGATCAACTCAACAGTAAGTATATCTTACACTGTGACATACCTCACAGGCAGGGCCGTCTCGGACTGCGCCGGGGCCGTCGGGCACACAATAATTCGCCTCCTTGTGGGTTGCTCCTTTTTTATCAACGTTGTCCCACACTAGTATTTCTCTTCTGTGTCGTGGGTGCATTTACAAACATACCATTCGCATACACGTGACACCCAGACCCGAAACAACAATTTGTGGATGACACAACGATTTTCTCCTTGTGGGAATCGAACTCGCTACACGTTGCGGGGCAGTGTCCCGGGTGTGTGTCAGTTGTAGAAATTGTCGGTCCTTTGGGGCCCCCATGGCGACGACCTGACGACGGCACTGCTAGTAGTGAATAGGTAACCGATGTGTGAACGAATACGAAAACCCAACACTAGGTTTTAACGAGCTTTACCTACTACTTATATATTTTCGAGCCCAACAAGTACAGAGCGAATGTTAGCTGATTGAATACTGGAAACACGCAAATCATTGAGTTAGTGACTTAGTTGCGACGTAATGCATTAAAGTAGGTGATGTTGGTGCGCGAGACACGTCCGCGCCGTGGTTTACCAGGACGCCGGACGTCCTCGTTCCCTGCGACTGCGCAGCAGCCCCTGGCCGCCGCGATGCCGCCGCGCCGCTGACGCGCCGCTTGCATGTTGCAGATGTGCAGTCTGGCAGCGCTGGCGCGCGGCTGCCGGCCCGCCGCCGCCGCCGCCAAGCCCTGCTGCCTGTGCTGGTGCTGCTGCTGCTCGTGCTCCTGGTCAGTACCCGCCCGCCCACTAACTAAACGACTGCCTAGTACAGCGTCGATGGTTCTTGACATTTTCGTTTGTTCTATTCCAGGGCTAAATGGTGAGTGCAGAGAAGTCACGCGCCCTCTCCACCCTTATTCTGTAGCTAGTCTTCAGCGCGCCTTCGTGCCCAGCTCGTTCACGACATTAGACACGACAGTCGTCAGCTTGTGTATCACATGCCGCTCGTAGCTTACTGCGTCGTGCAGTTTGTGATGCATTGACGAAACATTACCTATATCGTCGAAGCTGGTCAAGCTCCCCAGCGAGGCCCCTCGCTGCCGCTACGTTACAGGTGGAGATTACCTCCCTCAAACCTGAAGCGTGCCTATTATTCCTATTTAATATGTTTTAACAATAATATAAGAGGAGTGAGTAGAGATGTAGCGGGGCAGCACGGGGCGGGGCGCGGGGCGAGCTTAGTGTAACGTTTGCAACTGTGCAGCCTGGCGGTGCGCGGCTCGGAGGGCGGGCCCGGCGAGAAGCCGGGCAAGTCCGGCCCGACGGAGCCGCCACTCAGCGACGGAGACGCGCCGTGAGTACCCTCGCTTCTACCATACTACGTACATAATATGTAACATCTCTTACCCACTGCACTTTCTTACTATACAGTTCATTATGTAATCGATACAACACTACTTTTTGAATCCTTGTTCGTTAGATTCACTGCTTTAGTTATTCGGTTGTACTAGATTGCATTGTAGCCGCAAGGCTTGTAAACGACCATCGCCTGCGGCGGCAGACGTGGCGACGTGTCGCGGGTCTGACTCCCGCGCGCTGCAACTCTTTGCGTGATACACAAATTGTTGTTTTGGGTCTGGGTGTCATGTCTATGTGTGCGAAATTGTATGTTTATAAACGTACTTACGGCACAGAAGGAAATTGTAATGAGCGGAAACGTTAGATTAAAAAATAACAATATTACGCTACCTACGTAAGTGTAAAAGACTTTTTACTTTTAGCGTGTTATTGGGGTAGGCGGGCCTGTAACGAACCGTCTATTGTTTAACCAAGAAACTTGACATTTCACGTAAATTGATGCCTGTAAAATATGATGGAACCATGGAGCTGGAGGTCGGCGGTCCATCGACCTTACTAGTAAACATATCGAGTTGAGGGCTCATTAGATATCGTTGTCCCTGATGATGAGGACAAAAGTGATTGAAAGCGAGTCCGTGGAGGAGGACATAGGATGGTATTTATCCAGAAAAGCTCCAGGAACGGGAACATTGTGCTATAATCCCAAGACTTTCTACCGTCTAAGCCTATATAAGGGAAATTCAGTACAACAATAGTTTAAGGCCAAGGACAGGACGTAGGACAGTTTTATCCTGGTAATGCTCGGGAACGGGAATTACTTGTACGGTAAAATTCCATGATTCCATCTTCTAAACCGTTGAACCTAATTTAGTGAAAATGAGTACAAAGATAGTGCGGGATTTAGGTGATCAATATGAATAGCAATGTCGAATCGAACCTGGGGTATTTGGGTGATCAATATCAATAGCAATGCCGAATCGAACCTGGGGTATTTGGGTGATCAATATGAATAGCAATGCCGAATCGAACCTGGGGTATTTGGGTGATCAATATGAATAGCAATGCCGAATCGAACCTGGGGTATTTGGGTGATCAATATCAATAGCAATGCCGAATCGAACCTGGGGTTTTGGGTGATCAATATGAATAGCAATGCCGAATCGAACCTGGGGTATTTGGGTGATCAATATGAATAGCAATGCCGAATCGAACCTGGGGTATTTGGGTGATCAATATGAATAGCAATGCCGAATCGAACCTGGGGTATTTGGGTGATCAATATGAATAGCAATGCCGAATCGAACCTGGGGTTTTTGGGTGATCAATATGAATAGCAATGCCGAATCGAACCTGGGGTATTTGGGTGATCAATATGAATAGCAATGCCGAATCGAACCTGGGGTATTTGGGTGATCAATATCAATAGCAATGCCGAATCGAACCTGGGGTATTTAGGTGGCGAACAATTCGAATTCTAAGCATTGCAACAATAAACTTGGATTTTGGACGCATAGTTTAACAAATTCCTATTAAAACGACGACAACTGAGAGAATTCGGTCACAGATGGTCACGTTATGGTCTGAGCCGCACTTTGTCAAACTATACTATAGAAGCAAGTTGCGTGGCTGACCTGCCACTCCCACAGAGCAGACGGTGACAGTAAGTGTACTCTGTTGCAGGCCCACGTTAGAGGAGATCCAGAGCTGGGGCCAGTCGTTCGACCGCCTCATGCGCAGCGCTGGTACGTAGCGCGTGGCTCCCCCGCTACTGCTCACTTCCACTCTCTGTCGCGCTGTGTTCATGTGGTACGTTTGGCTGTTTCAGCCGGACGGAAAGTATTTCGCGACTTCCTACGCGGCGAGTACTCTGAGGAGAACATAATGTTTTGGCTCGCGTGCGAAGAGCTCAAGCGAGAGACAGACCCCGACGCCGTCGAGGAGAAGGCACGCTTCATCTACGAGGACTACATCTCCATCCTGTCGCCCAAGGAGGTGAGCCCCGTAAGCTCGCCCCCCCCCTCGCGCCCCCCGCCCCCTGCGCCCTCTGACCGCGTACTGTTGCAGGTGTCGCTGGACTCGCGCGTGCGGGAGATCGTGAACCGCAACATGGTGGAGCCGACGCCGCACACGTTCGACGAGGCGCAGCTGCAGATCTACACGCTGATGCACCGCGACTCGTATCCGCGCTTCGTCAACTCGCCGCTGTACAAGACGCTCGCGCGCTTGTCCAGCGCCGAGCCGCCGAGCGCGCCCCCTGCAGCCACGGCGCATGCGAACTCAACGCCCACTGCGCCCGCTGCGCCCACTGCGCCCGGTGCGCCCGGTGCGGCCGGTGCGGCTCCTGCGGTGCCAACGCCTGCGGCGTCCCCGGCGCAACCCGTAGCCCCGGCACAGGCGCAGGCACCGAACGCGCAGTGACGTCGTCGCACACCTCCTCACGTGTAAATAGACTCGATATACATTCATTTAAACGGGTACTAATTTTGTACATAGCTAGGTTAAGTGTCTCGAGTAGGAGCGGCGCGCGCCGCCGCGGCCACTTCGCTGGTCCACCGACCCGCGCGCCCCGCGCCCCGCGCCCCGCGTCCGCGTCCGCGCCCGCGCCCGCGCCCCGCGGCCGTTAGTGCGCGTCTAGTTAGAAGCAATAAAGGTGGACCAATTAAGTTTGCCGAGGAGTCAACGAATAAATCAATCAGTTAATGTAGTCCCTGCGTTTCATTTACCCTCCTTGTTCTCGCAAGCCCACAACCAGTCACGAGTGGCCGCACTGCCCTCTGAACACTGCTTGTTTACAATGACTTCGCACGAATAGTGTACATGTAGTGTTTGTATAGTAGCCCTTTGAAGTCCAAGGTTAAAGTGGTGACGTCATTAATGTAGACGACACATTCCTTGTAGAACTGGTCATCCACTAAGGAGTCCTCGTTCAGAATAACAGTTAAACTCAGAATAGGTTCCGCTTGGCTTATTTTACAAAGTTACAATAATCAGGGCTCTGACAGTATGGCGGTTGAATTGACGGAAGTAGAACAAAGTGTGTGACTGTATTTATACTCTGGCGACTGCGAGTAATATTTTTTCACAATTTCTAGTTTGATTGTAATTTAGTTGTAATTGACCAATAACTAATTAATTATTTATCAATTAATTTCAAGCTAATTAAACGTCACAAACATTTCAAATACATAATTTAAGCCCCACAAAACCGTTGCAATGGTTCGACTGTGGCGTCGAGTCACTAGGCATTACAATTAAATGTACTTATTAATATTATACAGGAAACTTATACATTTCTAGGTAATATGACTTTAATTTACGTTTGAACCTGTTTGAATTTGTTTCACTGCTTACGTCTGCCGGCAGACTATTCAGTAGATATGGTTCTCTTCTTCTCTTTTTTAGTGTTCTATCACCACAATAGTTGATGACTCTGGGTATTTCGTATCTACCAGCGGCCATAGTTCGTGTGTTATGATTGTTCTTTACATAAGATAACTTATGATCCTGAGTATGGTTTTTTTTATGGAATAGGAGGCAAACGAGCAGACGGATCACTAATGGTAAGCCATCAGCGCCGACCGTCGACCGGTGCGTTGCCGGCCTTTTAAAAATGAAAACGCTCTTTTCTTGAAGGATCGAAGGTCGTATCGGTTCGGAAATACCGCCGACGGCAGATCATTCCACAGTTTTGTTGTGGTAGTTATGTAGTTAACTAATAAAAGATATTTATGTTTGAAAGTAATCGGTAGAATTTTGCATATTTTGAATAATTATCTATAGTCTCCTTTACAGCTGCTTTTAGTTTTTTTACCAAGTAGCTTAAGAATTTAATTTGAAGAGCTTCCGATCTTTCTAAGTTAGTTATGAATGTTAACCCATAGCTGTTAAGAGCATAGCTCATTATAGAATCAACTAATGACATAAATACATCTTAAAGTGATATTGATGATTCACAATAATCCAACGCTAAACAAAACGCAGAAAATGAAGTTCCTTAAATGTAAATTGTGCGTGAAAGTTGAAGCGGAAAAGTTGATCAAACATCTCCCTGTGAGCGCCGAGAATTACGATCCGTGCTTGGATATCATCAACTACAATCGGCTACTTTTTATTTCATACATCGACACCTTTCTCAATTAATCGTCAATTGATCAACCAAACTCATATAACAAACTATATGACACCACAAAATAATGTCTAAATAGTTTAGAAAACATCAACGTCGATATTCCTGTATGTACATATATATCGGAAGAGGCATTATTATGTTGCGGTTGCTCGGACAGAATGTGGGTGAAGATGAGTATCGTGTAAATAGGAAAAGCGTTTAGAAATTCATCACTGAGTTACTTATAATCACAAGGTACAGTAACTGGGCACTAAGCGAAACGTACGGCAGTACCGTCACAACGTGTTCACCCGGTGGCGACTCGAACTGAAGTGAGCTCCGCCGAGTGCGACTCTGACGCCAACACTCTGCATAAGCGCACCGGAAATCCTAACTTAGTGAATAAAAATAAACTAAAAAATATATACTTACCCTTAATCAGGCGTCAAAGTAGAGGTAGGTGGTCGTCCGCTTCACTATCACCGGGACGTTCCCAGATGACTGGCAGCATTGCCACGTCGACACGTTGACTGGCGAGTTATGTATAATTCTAGTGTATTTATGTTATATACAAAAGAAAATAAATTAAATTAAATTGCGAAAATGGCGGCATGTGTGTTAAGTGGGCCGATATCATGAAGGATGGTTGAAATGTAGTAAACAGATTACTTTCCTCAATAAGTAATTAACAAACACATTATTTAATTTATGTTTTTACTATAGGTAATTCTCGTCCCATTTTATAAGCCAAATGGTAAGAATCGGAACCCTTTTTTATGGGAGTAGCTTTTACCCGCGGCTTCGCTCGCGTCACAAAAGGATAAAAAGTAGCCTATGTGAAATATACCAATACACACAGCGCCATCTATACCAATACTTTTGTTTTTCCTCGGGAATATCAAAATTTTCCGGGATAAAAAGTACCCTATTATTTAATCCAGACTTCTAACTTTACCTCTGCAAAATTTCAGAGCATTCGGTTCAGTAGTTACGTCGTGAAGGCGGAACTAACAAACAAACAAACTTACTTTCCTTACTTATAATATAAGTAAGGAAAGTAAGGATAAGTCGGTGAACAAGCAGATGGATCGTCTGATGGTAAGCAATTGGATATTTAGTATATCATTGTGTCCAACAGCGAACACCTGGAACTGCCTGCCTGTTGTATTCAGATGTTTACTATTATGATTCTGTAGCTGTTGCTCGTTCAAACATAATAATAAAATATATTTATTAAGTTTTTCTGTTAAATGTAAGAAACGCATTATCAGTTGTTTATCTAGTTGTGTAGTAATCTGTACGTTCATTATCGGTATCACGTGTCCATTGACTTGGGTACAGTAAGCAGAGATTAAAGCAAATCGATCGATCACCGGCGCACGTCAGGTATTTAGGGCGCGCGCTGCCAGCGTTCACTGCTACTGTACTGGCTACTGGCTGAGTGGTGGCCCGTGGTGTGTGGGTCTTCATGTATACATATATCGAGTCATGAATTACAAGCTAATGTTCGCTAGCAGAATGTTGTATCCAGTCCTTTATGCACTATGTGCAGCGCTGCGGCTCGTGGAGGATCGATCACCTATCAGTGGGTGGGTAACCTGTCAGTAGGTACTAATAATAGTTATTTTTTGCTTCTTGGTTGAAATAATAAATAAAGTTGGTTTATAAACGCAGTTTCTATTTTTTTATTTTATCATTTCTAGTTTAAGCCTCCATAGACCTGTTTTGCCACTTATAATCCATAACAATCCACATACGTGCAAAGTTTTAATCAATACAACTTGTACAAGCCCATACACGAGGTAGTTACTGTAAACCGTTGAAGAGTTCCCTTAACAATTATTTATTTATTTATTTATTATAAGTCTTCATCATCAGACCCACTCCATCTACGTGTAAAGCCGGGCTCCGGCTCGAAGGGCAGGAGTAGGAACGGGTGGTTTTTAGTCAGTAAGAGTCTGACACTCCCTCTCACCAACCCAAGGCGGGAGAAGTCATTGGATGATTTTCCCCCCTTAAAAAAGGTGTGTAAATATAGTAATTCGACATTAGTAATGTAGATCCGACAATGTTAATGGCTACGGTCGTTCTTTTTGTTTACAAATTAAGTAAGAATGTTCAATAATTAACCGAGTCATTTAAATGAAGTAAGTCATCAGCCTGTATTTATGTGCTCGCTGCTGAGCAAAGCCCTCTTCTCATATCGAGAAGGTGCGAGCATTAATCACCACACCACGCTTGCTTAAGACGGATTGGCCCGTGTCACCTTTGTTCAGGGGTCTTCAAAATGTGTCTTTCACCGTATCTCAGTGATATCTAAATAAAAAGTACATAACTATAAGACACATTATTTTTTCGAACCAGGCGTCCTTACGCTCGAGGGGCGCCTTGTTATTGGAGCCGCCACGATGTCTATTGCGAGGCCTACGTGACACCGACCAGCGTAACACGACACCACGCACATCGTGAATTAAATTAATAACTTGTATAATTATGTATTTATAGTATTTTATGTTTTATATTATAGTATTATTGTATTAATATGGGCCTTCGTTGCCTGATGTAAATCAATAAATAAATTAAAAAAAAAATATCTAGTATTTTAGGCACTGCTCAGCCAGCACAACGTACAACTTTGTTTGCTATACGGCTTATGGCACGTGCGCGCTATGAGCCATTCTTTTTTCTCTATCATGTCTCCATCATGAGCCACTTCCCTACTTAACGTAACGCGTGACGGCTCATCTAATTTGGACAATCGTGGAATTAGCACGGAATGCTAAAATTAATCCGATGGTTGATAACATTATCGTGCGGCGTGCCTATATATTGCGAACGGTGCTCCGGGGCCCGACAAGCCCACGCGATGCAGAGCAGCAAGCACGGTGAGTGTCGCCGCCCGCCAGCTGGAGCTCGCCACGCTCGGCGCCCGAGGATGACCGCTGAACATCTGATATTATTGAATCGTGTATACAACTAGCTAGCTGAGGGCAGCCTGCGCCCCGCGGTGCCGGCGCCGGTGCCAGTGTCGGTGCGCGCAGTATAGTAGAGCGCTGTTGCAGGTGGAGCTCGCACGGGGACGTCTGCCACTCCGAGCCGCGACCATGTGACGCTGCGCGCACGGTGCCAGGGTAGGAACGAGTGATTCGGTGCGAGTTGCGTCGTATTACCTGCTCCTGCTACCGACAATATATGTACAAAGAAAGATGTCCACTGCTGGACAGAGTTTGCCATAGACGTTGGTTCGCTCGCCACTCAGCGTCTCGTCGCAGCGATAATCGAACAAGCCGGAACCGTATACTCCTACAATATGCAGTGTACCTTACAATTAAAAATATATCCGTTTAATCTGTGAAATTGTTTTACTTGGGTGGTTGTGACTGTCACAAAGTATAGGTACCTAAATGAAAACGTTCAAACGCACAATTTTGTTCATCATCTTTACACACGCGCAAAGTAATTGTCAAAGTCAAAGCATTTATTTTAATTTATCCTTAATTATGCACTTGTGAAACGTCAAGAATTGAATTGTCCGCCCGTCTGTCTGTGTGAAGGTAGGCACTCGATCCAAGTGTAGTTTCGAATGGAGAAGAACGAGCGAGAAACCATCGTTACTCTTTTGAAAAATAATGTCTTTGACAATCACATTGATACACTATCTGATCCTTTGATTGTATATATGAGAACGATGTACCCAGCGACAATACAACGTCAACAATTCATTGACTATGGAACTCCTGAAATAAAAAAAGCTATGAATGATTGTTTCAAACATGGTGCCCACTGTAGTGATATTAGAGGTAGTGGTTAGCGTGGCATGTAAGATCTTTATAACAATTGTTTGACCATGAAAACATGTACCTGTAATATGACAAGGGCACGGACACAAGTCCGTGGAAAAATACAATTTACTATTATTAAAAAAAAAACAGGGTGCCCACATATGTACATTTACAATTTGAAATAATGTTACCTACTATACAAATAAAAATCTTTGATGAAGTCATTCAAATCAAAAACAAGTGTTCGATGCCATAAGTTTATTAATAAAATATTGGAATTGAGACTAATTCTTAGAGTTTAAGCAACTACTGAGTGTATTGAGTATTGTCTAGCGGAGCCGGACCAACATACACTCATATCTTCAATATAATCTGACAGTACATTGTACCCTTTTTACATACTTCGCGCTTTATACGAGTTTTAATTTTGAATTTATTTTTATTAAGATTCAATACATTACTTGGTAGTTATTATAGCAGTAGCGACCCGCCCCGGCTTCGCACGGGTGCAATATCCATGTATTATAGGTACTTAGTATATAAACTATATGGGCTCGCTGCCATTGCAGCGGTAAGTCCCCTCTTTGAGGAGTGGCTTGAGAGACGCTACGGCGTCCTCACCTACCGCCTGACACAGGTCCTCTCCTTACAGAAAAAAAATATCAAATTTGGAACATAAAAAATTAAAATAATAAACTTCATAAATGAGGTGACGCAAAAGAGTTTTTTCTCCAACAGTAGGAATTGTGGCATCTATAGTGCATGGCTCGTAAGAATCTGTGTTGGTTTTCTTTCACCTCTATGTATTTTTCGTAGTAAGGGTACATACTGAAACTGCATACTCCAGTTGAGAATACACTAGGGTCTTATAGAGGGACATATGATGATACATTTATGAATCCATACATTTGGTATGCCTTGTTTACTGTTTTGTCGTTGTGCAGATCTAGGTGGAGTTTGGAGTCAAGTGTCACTCCTGGATCCTGGATCGAGTTTAGTTTACTGAGGGGTGTATGACACAGGGTGTAAGTGAATGATATTTTTTTTTGGTAAAGTTTAGGTAATTGCATTTAGGTAATCTAAATTTAATTTTAATAATGTGACGGTAATAACTTAGTTTATCCAAATCCTGTTGAAAAAGAGTGCAGTCTTCGATGCTTTTAATAGGTCATCAGCGTACAAGAAGAATTTGGTATGTGGGAAGCAATTCTCTATGTCATTGACAAAATATTAAACAGTAGAGGCCCAAGGATGGATCCCTGCGGAACACCAGACGTCACTTCGGTGGCATTCACACTGGCATTGGCAGCGGTTTCTTGTATGGAAGGCAAACCAACGCAATAAGTTTCCTCGGATTGCATTAAAGGAAATTTTGCGAAAGAATCGAGCTGTTTACGTGCATTGTCTACATTATGTGATTGGTTTCAGTCACTATTATTTTTTGGCCCGAAATATTTGCTTTTATATTTACTTACCTAATATTGAAAATACTACTAATTGTCGATGGAATGAAATTCTAACAAAACAAAAATCAGAAAGTGTTGGAAATACCAAGTTAGCATTGTGTTTTATTGTATAAAATAACATGGCAGAATTTTGCAACATAAGTAATAATATACCATTTGCAATTCGGACATTATATAGGTAATCTTTTGTTAAAATTATGTGAAGTGTGTTATGCAAAACAAAATTCGGGGTCTCAAGTTACTGCCAAACAGAAGGTACCCCGAACGATGTCGTTCTTCCAATGCAGCGATTGTGCCACAAGCGGCCGAGTGTGTCTTGGTCTCCACCCAAGCAACATTCGCAACTAATGACATCTCGGTCTCGGACAGTCGGACCACCGTCCAGCCACACTTGTAAACATTAAACGATTACGGTACTTGCCGGTGTCTACTAGTACGTATGAACATATTTATATTATATTTTTCGAAGCTGTCGGCACTGGTTTAATATACTTGTAGGCAATTTACTCGTTACTGATGAGTGATTATCATACGCTGCCATTATAATTAATTGTATTACCAATAATTTAATTTTTATTTACACACAATCGACAATCAAGGTAAAGATTGCATCACATCGTTTGATATTGTCTATGATATTTGATAAGCTAGTAGCACCGAGGCTAACAATGTCCGCTGCGTCCGCTGCCCTTGGAGTTGTCTTGTAGTATGTGACGTGTTCTGCCACACTCTTACTCCTGAAGAATCTGAACTGTAACTCAAACGGTAGTACTTATCTATAACTAGCTACTTCCGCGCGGTTCCACCCGCTCTGCCTTTATAACCTGCCTCGATAAGCGACCTATCCAACACAAAGAGATTTTTTCAAATCGAACCAGTAGTTCCTGAGATTAACGCGTTCAAAGAAACGAACCAACTCGGAAACATTTTTACAAGGAACTAAATTATGCAAAGAGAAACCAGACCAGTGGTGTGAGACCATTGGTTAAGACTACGCGCTCGACCTTGTGTGGGACTTATGGACTCTGCCCATTGTCTAGCTAAAGGCAATTAAATTACGCAATTTCATTTTAAACACCAAGCGATTAGATTATATTATGACAAGCCATTACTATAAAAGATTGAAGGGAAACGAGAAGTCTAAGCAGTAGCAATACGAGGTGCACCATGAAGTACTTACTGGCGATCGTAATGATGGCAGCGGCGACGGCTGCCGGGCCAACCTTTGTCGGGGAAGCCGAGTCTGTGGCGCTATATTACCACGAGACCGTGGGTATCCCTGAGGCAGAGCGCATCAAGCAAGCAGAGCGAGCTGCCCACTTCGACGGCGCCAAGATAATTGGTGGCGCGGCCGCGCCAGTCGGGACCTATCCGTTCTTGGTAAGCGTTAGCTGTCTGATGCAGTGATGTGGCCTGATTAAGATGTAGAGTAACCGTGCTATGCGCGCAGGTGGGACTCGTGATAACGCTGACCTCAGGCGCCATGTCGGTCTGCGGATCCTCCATGCTGAGCAACACTCGCGCGCTGACGGCGGCGCACTGCTGGTGGGACGGCCGCAACCAGGCGCGCCAGTTTCAGCTGGTCTTTGGCTCAGCGCGCCTGTTCTCAGGCGGCACTCGCGTCACCACCTCTAGCGTGCAGGTGCACTCGGGCTACAGCCCCACCAACTTGAACAATGACGTTGCCATGATCTCGTTCGGGTCGGTGCCTTACTCGAGTAAGTTGCTGAATGCGTCAATCGGCTAGGTTCGTGAGGATAAGGTTCAGGTTCGCTTGTTCTGATTAGCACATGTCTATTACAGATGTGATCCAACCTGTCGCGTTGCCGAGTGGTGCGCTGCTCAATAGCAACCTTGCGGGCTCCTGGGTACAGGCTGCCGGTTACGGAAAGACCAGTGACGGTATGTAGCTGGCTATTTGCAGCTGGGCTACTTTGTGCTCACTAGTATCTTATAGCAGCGCCGTACTAACACAGAATCATATTGCGACAGCCGGTGGCATCTTGCAAAGCCAGTTCCAGAGCCACGTGTCCCTTCAGGTGATCACGAACGCAGTGTGCTCGCAGTCCTTTGGTGGTATTATTATCTCGTCCACTCTGTGCACTAACGGTGCCACCAGCTCCGGCCCGGTGGGCACGTGCGGCGGTGACTCCGGCGGCCCCCTCGTCGTCACCAGTAACGGACAGCGTGTCTTGGTACGTACCGACTCTCGACCCGCGCTTATGCCGAGTGCTCTGTAATTATACCTCTATGGTATTGCTTTTGTCTTTAGATCGGAGTGACATCGTTTGGTTCGTCACGTGGTTGCCAGATTGGACTTCCGTCAGGATTTGCTCGAGTCACTTCCTTCTTATCATGGATTCAAGCGAGACTTTGAACGTCACTTACAATTTTATTACAAAATGGACGCAATTAATAACAATAAACATAATAAATAACATCACGCTTTTCATTTCCTGAAGAGTAAGGCACATTAATGTAACACCCACTTTACATCAGATGTTATGAGTCCGATGTAGTCGGGGTCCATACCTCCTTACAGGGGGGGGGGGGGGAGGTGGCCTATAAGGCCAATTTATATAGGCCATACCACGCGGAGCCCATTTTATTTATTTATTAGTTTAAAACACCAGTTATTTACATTTATACATACAATATATCATTACACATAATAATTTTTGCATGCACATAAAACCGGTTTGAATATTTATAACATACGAACATGATCAATCAACATGATATAAAACAAACGATCAATAAATAAATAAATATTGGAGATTAGAATTAAATATTTTAAACATTGTCATTTCGCTGATTGTAAATATTATAATATAACTTACCTAACATTTGCCAAAAAGATGAAGTACATTATAAATTGTGAGGATTATAGCAAGAAGTATCTAAATCCTATTGATATTAGGAAACACCTCGCAGAAGGGAATTATCCTAGTAACGCAAGATAGATTGTTGCAGAAATTAAAGGTTATCGAAATCCGAGGAACACCTTTACAATGGATATTATCATACTTATCTGATAGAAAACAGAGGGTCATTATCACCAGAATTGAGGAAAATCAGAATATGATCAATTACCCATCAGAATATAAATGCATAAAGCGGGGCGATCCCAAGGTAGTATATTGGGCCCGATCTTATTCTAACTTTACATAAACGATATAGTTGATGTGACTAACCATAAATGCTTTCTTTTTGCCGACGATATTTCCATAATTGTCACTAATGATAAAAAACATAACTCCGTTAAAGATCACGAAACACACATAAACAACACAATATATAATTTTATCAACTGGCTCAATTATAATGACATATCCATCAATCTTAATAAATCTGTATACGTTAATTTAATAAATCATATAACAGTAAATATCATTTTAAAATGGATATACCTAAAATTACGCAAGCAAACAACACAAAGTTTTATAGATAGTTTATAGATAAACATCTGTTCATCTATAAACACTCCCAAAAACTTTGTTGGACTTGTTCTTTCCAGACCAGATAGACTGCAACAAACCATGTCTGCAACAAAATAAAGTCTACCCTCTCAAACAAATCAAAAATGTCACTTGCATTAAAATTGCGGTCATGTTCTACCGTGCGTATATTGAATCATCACTACAATATGGTTTAATTGCATGGGGAAATAGTACTGATCAAGAGAGAGTATTTATCGCACAAAAACGATGTATACGAGCCTTATATGGGATTCCACCTGATGTATCATGGCAGCCAATATTCAAAAAGCTTGGTTTGCTACCCCTACCCTCATTGTACTTATATGAAATGTGTATGTTCGTACGTAAACATAAAGAGCTGTTCAAAATGGCAGAAGATGTATGTTCTAGAAGTCGACGCGATTCATCATCATCGATCATTTGCTATATGTTTATTGTTGTCTGATTGGTGACTTGTTCGTCCGCGAGTCACTTAAGGGGCCAGTAGAATACCAGCGCGATGCCCTGTCTTGCACATGCTGAACTGGTCCCATTTCACCGCAGACTTGGGACATTAGTAGATATGTATAAACTTATGTGTAAAATCTGTACGCGTCACCTGTCTTAGCGTGTGAAATAAAGTTTTTCTTTCTTTTTTTTCTTCCATCACAGACTAGTTCTAGAGGAGTTTCCTATCAAAATATAATAAAAGCTACCTATCTACAGGGTGACTTGTAACTCGACGTATTCCTCTTGGGAGGTAATAATACAACTAATTTCCTACAAACCTACAAAACCAACCAGCTGGTAACGGCGCTCAATGGCTAGTATCGCCTGGGTCTTGATCTCTGTCTTCAGATTTCTCGCAAGACCCAGTTGACACTTGGCCCGTTTAACAATAATAATAGATAAATATTCAGGATAAATACTTTCATTATATTATACCAATATACGTACTTAACGCCAATATGTGCTGCCCTTCACTGGTTCCGCCGGGTCGAGGTTCGGTGTTCTCCGTCATCGTAGTGCCATTCTCACGCAAACGCTCCGCCATGTGTAACATGACTATTTGAGTCGTTTGCGTGGCCTTCCAGGACTTCTAACGAGATGGTCTGAGCTATCGGATCCTATACTCACCGAGTGCAGAGCATCGTCTGCGTTCCCCTTTAATATGTCTGCGATCACGTCTTTGATTGCCCGTCCTTTTTTGCAGGTGCCCATCAGCTGCGACTTTTTGTTCCCCTCGGCTTTATACCGCGGTGATCCGAGCCACAGTCCCCTATATTTTGTGGCACGTTTTCCGCTATGTGGTTTCTCGTCTTTAGCGTACTTGCATCCGCGACAAGTGCAGCGTCGCCGCTGCTTCCGGACACACAAAAGTGCTCTAACCTCCTTATAGGGGAAACTTTCCAAAGGTGTGTCGGTGTCTGATTCATTTGACTGCCTGTGGGACTCCAAACACCATCTTAGCAATAACTAACCGCTCGGGCCAAGGCGTCCCACTTTCTACAGACAGGGCAGTCCTGGGCGAATATAGAGTGACCCGTGTTGGTTTCGCCATTTCTTTTTTTTTTTTTTTTTTTTTTTTTATAATATATGTATTGCAATCTATCATATAGATATTCAGCAATATTTTTGTTAAATGCAGCAGACTTGTACGTGGGCTGTCCAGTGACTGCCCCGTTTATATTTACAACCTCCTAGATGAGGTCTTGAGGAATCTTTCTCTTTAGTCTTCTAGCGACTGTTTGGGTGTCCATCAGGTTTACTGCTAGCTTGTTTGGATGGCTTGTGATTCGGTCTTTGTACATGTGCGAGCCTGCAATAGCTCACACAAGAGGAATGTCAATAGAATGTCACGGGAAGATTAATTAGAGAGAGTTTGTCAAATAAATTATACGTCCATACAGGTTGAATGCTTTTAATGCACTGTCCAACATGCGCTTGTAAAAATGTACATATTAATTAGGCCGATGTGGCAATAACACTCGACAGTTAAAAATGCAAACAAACAAAAATATAATGAAAATGGCTTGTACATATTGCCAACAACGAAATACCGCCAAAATAAAAAAATACAAAAGTAGATTAGTTAAAAATTAAGCCAACTACGATTAAGGTTCAGGTAAATTATCAAATTTAATTGTCTTGTTCATAGTGGGGGACGTAGCCCTATGTACACCGAGTCTTGAACCACTAATTTCGCGAGAGATTGACTTAGCGGTGTGTCGCGCACTCACACCACTTTCATTCACTGTATCACTCACTACACTGTCTTGACTCCGACTGATTGTCACAATTGACGATCCAGCTCCCTGGGCTGCCAGATGTTGCTGCTGCGGCGTGCGTATTGGTCTTGTTGTCCACCACTTCCTTCCGAATCTCAATATAGCATATGCCATGACAAATAGGACCAGCGGAACCAAAATTGAGTAGATAACTGTATAATGCGAGGTACCAGTCATACCGTCAATTCCTTGCAGGTTTTGTTGTTTCAATTCTTCTATTTGCCGCTTTATAGAGTTGTAAAGTTCATTGTGATTTTCTGTCCTCATTTCTATAGGATTTTGAAGAACTGAAGAATTCAAGGCCGATATAGGCTGTGTTGTTGGTATGTCAATCAGCGGTTGCAGGAAAATTTTGTTGTGATAATCATGGTAGGCTTGTATGGTAAATGTGTCTCCTTTAATGAGACATCCTTGACCTACAGTAATTATACCATTGTCATGCAGTTGTTTTGTATCAAGACCACCTGGGCATAAAATGCGAATTCTGCACTCCCGGCAACATGAGTATAGCCACGCGCCCGGTGATTGTAACTTGATCCAGTTGTGTGAACATTGTCTGAGCTCTGTCCGACAAAATGAGTCATTATTATTATTGTACAGGCTTATTGCACATATTGACCTATCAAGGTGGACATTAAGTATGGGAATACTTTCGTAGCATATTAACATCTCGTTTAGATACCGTTTGCATGTTTGTAGGTCGGTCTCAGTCATGGGTATAACCATATCTTTTTTCATGTTCACTGCGATGTAGGGAGTAATGGGAATATTGTAGAGGATGCTGTCATTCACTTTTCGTGGCAGGGGGATTATTTTATTAAGTTCGAATAGGTTCTGACTTAATAATGGAATTTTGATTTCTATAATTAGGAATGCTTTTGTCACTTTTGCCCGCATTTGCATGAGACGATATAATTCCCTTTCATTATTGTGTGGTATTACTAATTCCCCTTGAAGTCGTCCAGCAATGAGATTGAGTTGATTTTGCAGTTCATCAGGTGATATTAAATGCATGTCAAGTCGCCCATGATGTATGTTTGTAACGGTCTCAAGTAAAGTGTCTTGAACTCTTCTTAAATTAGATAAAATGACATTAACTGAGAGTGCCATTGTTATAATTTGCAATTGATTATCTGTTACTATTCGCACGTTGTTAATCGCCGACGTCATATTATTTAAATATTCGTTAATGTACTGGAAGTGACTATTCATTATATCTTCCGGCTTATATCCGGCTCGAAGGACCAAACTGTGCGAGCCTGCAATAGTTCATTGTAATAATTTATTTCATTCAGTTCATGCTCGAATTGCGATATAATCGGTTGAAACATTAATTCATCCTTTTCTACGCTTTTCAAATGCATAATGTAATTTTGGATGTCAGCCATGTTTTGCCAGTATTTTGTCATGTTGTAATAAACTATCATTTTCCATTGATCTTGAACAACTCTCATGTCAGCGACTTTGTCAAAATATAGAGTGTTGGTTGTATTAAAGACGGTGTTATTAAAACTGTGTTGCAGCGAAGGAACTATCAATGTCATGAACATTGTTAAGATAGCTACCAAGTAGTTAAGTTGTTTTGGTTTTCTTGTGTTACGTTTGGGCCTCCCCCCATGTTTAATATCATTTTTCTGTTCTGTGTCATTTGTAATAGCCTTACTCGTATCCGAATAAACCGGTAACGGTGTCAATTTGATAATAGGTCGTTTTAGGTATCCATTCTTTGTTTTTATTGTTACTACACGAACGCATCCATCTTTTCCTTCATGTACCTCTGTTATCTTCCCCATTGCCCATTTAGACGGTGGCATGTTGTCTTCATTGATCAAGACAATGTCATTAATTTGTAAGTTTGGCTTGGTTTGATACCATTTACAGCGTGTTTGTAGGCGGTGGAGATATTCTTTCGACCATTTGTCCCAAAATGACACGTGCATTTTCTGCATTAGCTGCCAACGCGTATGTGGGTTGATAGGTTCTTTCGGATTTTCTAGAGGCGTCGATAACAATGGACCCCTATTAAAAAGTGTCCCGGAGTCAAAACCTCCTCTTCTACATTCTCTGTCAGGGCATATAGTGGCCTCGAGTTGACGCATGCTTCTATTTGCGCTAATAACGTGTAGAATTCATCAAATGTTAACTGTTGTTCTCCTATAATGCGTTTCAGGTGGTGTTTAACACTTTTTACAGCGGCCTCCCAAAGACCACCGGCACTTGGCCATGCTGGCGCATTGAAATGCCAAGTGACTCCCATACCACTGATGTCCTCTAAGAAATCGGTGTTGATGACGTTCAAAGCCTCCTTGTGCTGTCTGTTCAGTATTTTTGCTGCACCAACGAAATTTACCATTGTCAGAGTATACATGTCTAGGTACTCCACGACGTGCACACATTCGTTTGAAGGCCGCCAAAAATGACATAGTGGTCAAATCTGTCACTAATTCTATGTGTATAGCCTTCGTTGCAAAGCAGACGAAGACGGCTATATACCCTTTGATGGTTTTAATACCTCGCCCTTTATTCGCCTTTATATTCACAAAACCAGTAAAGTCCACGCCGGTGTGCGTAAAGGGGCGGGAGGGTGTCACTCTAGGCTCTGGCAGATTACCCATAAGTTGATGTGGAGTTTGAGGACTGTGACGTCTGCATTGAATACATTGGCGAATCCTCTTTTTCACGGCTCTAGTCCCCGAGATAATCCAATAATTATATCGAGTATAGGCTAATGTCAGGTTAGCACCGCCATGTAGGGTAGCTTTATGCGCTTCATCAATGATAAGTTGAGTTAAGTGAGAATCGTTTGGCAGTAGAATGGGATGTTTTCTGTCATATGTCAATTTAGAGTGTTGCAATCTCCCACCAACTCGTAAAATTCCAAATTTATCTAAAAACGGATTTAATGTCAACAGCGTGCTTTTAGAGGAGATAGATTTACCCTTTAGAATACTATTTATAGCTTCGCTAAAGTGTTGGACTTGTACAGCTTTAATTATGCTGTGTAAGGCTGATCTCATTTCACTTGCACTTAAGTGCGCACATGGTTTATTATTGTTACGTCGCGTGTGCTGTATGAATCGTGATATCCAACACATGATCCTCACTCCTCGTGTCAAATTACTACATTTATTTAATAATTCAATTATAATAGACGGCGTAATTAATTGCAGTGTACATACTGATTTAGCATTTTTAACTTCAATATTGGGTGGCTCAATTGGTGGTACTTCAGCACAGATCTCTTTCTCATTCTTCAGCCAGGACGGTCCTTCCCACCACAGTTGGTTATATAATACTTGCGATGGGTGTAATCCCCTGGTAGCGCAATCTGCTGCATTTTCCTCCGATTTGACATGTCGCCAACGAGAAGCAGGTAGAATATTAATTATTTCCCGAACACGATTTGCGACATACGTTTTCCACCTCGACGGATCACCTTGTAGCCATCCCAATACTACCATGGAATCTGTCCATCCACAAACGTCGACTGTCATATTTTCTGGCAACGATACTTTTATCTTGTTTAATAACTTTGTCAATAAAACTGCAGCGCAAAGCTCTAAACGGGGGAGCGTTAAGGGCTTTTTGACTGGTGCAAGTTTTGTTTTTGCAGCCAGTAATCTCAGAAATATTTTACCCTTGTCATCCATTGTCCTAGTATACACCGCACAAGCCATGGCCTTCTCCGAAGCGTCAGAAAATCCATGCAGCTGGATAGATTTTTCTGTATTTCCTATCCATCTAGGTATTTCAAACTTCTCTATCTTCCTTAAATCATTCCGTAATTTACTCCACTCTTGTTTTATGTTCGCGGGAATCTCATCATCCCATGCTATTCCCGTAGACCAAAGTTGCTGAAATAAAATCTTCAATTTGATTGTAATAGGTGCGAGCCAACCAAGTGGATCAAATAACTTAGACATATCGGATAGCATCATCCGCTTGGTGTATTTGTCATTTGTAGTGTAATTTATTTTGTTGTCAAATGTGAATGAATCCGACGTTGGATCCCATTTAAGTCCTAGGGTTTTAGTTGAGTGTGCACATTTGAAATCGATGTTAGTCATACTCAATTGATCTGAATGTAAATGACTAAGTAGCTCAGGCGTGTTACTAGACCATTTACGCAGATTTATTCCTGCTCCTTTTAACATATCAATCAACTCCATTTGCGTTTGTTTTGCAATGTCAATATTATTATTTCCTGCCAATAAATCATCCACGTAAACATTTTTCAGCACAATGTTTGCGGCTAACGGGTATTTGTCTTTCTCGTCTTCAGCTATTTGCTTTAATGTTCTTAAGGCTAAAAAAGGTGCTGCCTTAGTGCCGTATGTTAATGTGCATAGCTGATATTCTTCTAAACATTTGCCATTTTTCCAGACAATTTTTTGGAGATGTTGGTCATTTTCATGAACTGCGATCATTCTGTACATTTTCTCACAGTCAGCAACGTACACATATCTGAAGGTTCGCCAGTTGATCAATAGTCCTTGGATATCATTATGTAATTTCGGGCCACATTCCATCAAATCATTCAAACTATAACCTGACTTTGTTTTGGATGAGGCATTAAAAACCACACGTAATTTCGTTGTCGTGGAGTCTTCTTTGTGTATGTCATGGTGGGGTAAAAAGCAATGAGGTTCCCTTTTCTCCACGCATTTCTTCATGTGTCCTAGGGCTATATACTCGTTGATAAACTTATAGTAGTCTTCGTGCAATTTCACATTCTTTTGTAACCTAGTGTCTAAATGGTTTAACTGAGCAACGGCCTTTGCTTTGGATGATCCGAGATGCTGTTCAAAATTTTCTATCATCGGATAGCGCACTTCATATTTTCCATTTGGTAATCTTCTTGTGGTTGACGTATAGAAATCTTCGCACCACTGCTCTCTATCAGTTAATGCATTCTTCTCCATCACCTCCTCCATCTCCCAAAATCTTGACATATCCTCATTATTGTTCACAACAACATGACAGTTGAAGCTTGTCAGACGTGTATTTCCGGATAAAATCCACCCAATTCTTGTCTGTTGCGCTATAGGTTCTTGGGTTGATCCTCGTAATAATCCACTCATAATTATCTCAGAGTAGACTTTCACGTCGAGTAGAATGTCAATAGGACCTGAAATGTAATATTCGGGATCCGCTAATTGAAGGTTTTGTATATGAGGATAGTTTTTCTTCGTAAATGATGCATTGGGGAGATTGTTAATAACTTTTGTCATTATGAGAGCTTCTGTTTCAAATTCGTATTCATCATAGATAGATTTACACTCAAGTACCAACATGCCCTTGCCTTTTTTAGGGGTGACGCCTACACCACAAACCGATGCATTAATGTGTTGACGGCGAAGACCCAATCGTTGCGCTGCATTCTCTGTGATAAGGGTGATCTGTGACCCTTGATCCAAGAGTGCGCGGAAGGTTATGTAGGTACCATCTGAGGCCTTTACCTTAATTTTTACTGTTGTTAATAATATTTCGTCATTCTCATTGTCAACGTGATTTGCATTTTTGTTTACGGGGCGGGATGACGAAACCGAGGTTGATGGCATCATGTTTCACTAAAAGCGTCATGTAGCAGCGTATTATGCTGTTTATTACAAATTTTGCAGCGTTTGTTGGAATTGCAGATTCCTTTTTCATGTCGATAAAGACAATTTTTGCAAATATCATATTGTGAAATGGAATTTAGTTTGGTTTCCGGTGGCATACTTGCAAACTTGTGGCATTGATACAGCGCGTGATCAATATTGCAGAATGGACATTTGTCACGTTTATAATTGGTATAATATGCCCTGGAAAAATTATGTTTATGAGATGCATTTTGATCTCTTTTGTCACTTTTGTCAGACGGTGTCACGTGTTTTCGGTACTTATGCACCAAGTCTTCTCTTTTGCGAATAGGTTCTAATGCAGTAAACTTGAGTTCTAAAAATGAGAGGAACTCTTCTATTTTTGCTAACTCACGCGGATTTTTTCTTTGTTCTTGATAATCTTGATAAGTTTCACTGTCAAGTTTCTTCGTTAACAGGTGTACTAACAGTGGACCCCAAGTTGTCATTTCCACTCCTAGATTTTGGATGGCGTGCAAGCATTCTTTGCTTACATCATGCAATTTCTTTATCTCGAATGCTGTTTGTTTTTGAACAGTTGGTTGATTCAGAAAAACTTCGATTTGTTTAGTGAATAGTAGTTGTTTGTTGTTATATCGTTGACATAAAATATCCCATGCGGTATCATAATTATCTGTCGAGATATGGAGATGTTGAATGAGTCTTTCAGCTTCACCTTTCAACTTACTTTTTAAATGTTGCATCTTTTGGGATTTAGTCAGTGTATGATTATGATGAATAGTCTCTTTGTATAGATCTAAGAATGTCGGCCAATCAGTATAATTTCCTGAAAATATAGGGATGTTCATTTTAGGTGTAGAATCTTTAAGGTGCGCAGTAGATGATAATTTCCGATTGAGACTTCTCTTGATCTCTCTGTATTTCATCTCATGCTCGTTGTACTCATCTTCATACGCCAGGTCTGGCTCCTCCAGTAAGTTGTCAATTTTCCAATGCAATTTGTCAATAAATTCCCAACGTGTTTGTAAGCTACGAAGTTCATCTTCTAATTCCCATTTCTCTTCTATTCCCTCTACATCACAGAACTGAACTTGCCTACTAAGGGCTTTAAAATTCGTTCGCTGTTGGCTGATTAGGCTACTCAATTTAGAAGATTCGGGTGCATCTTCATCAGATTCCTTAATTTCGGACGGTTTTGGCATCTTAAATGTCGCCACATTGAGTCTTATTCCCTCGTAGTACTTCAGAGTTTGCTCATACAGATTCCTCACGAAATATTCATGGGACTCGTCTTTAAATGTCAATAACTGATCATGATTAAATTGGAAATCTTCCCACAATTTATCCAATCTCTCTAATTTCTTAATAAGGTATTCAGTAGTCTTCCTACTGGATGGATCCTTTTTAAAGTTAATATTTTCACGTTCAAGACTTTTGATGAGCGCCTGCTGGTTATTAAATAGAGCCTCCATGTTTCGTCAAAAGGTCCAGAGTCTAATATAACGGAACAGTCTTACCTGGATGCAGCTGTCACTTACGTCACCTCTACTTGCGGAAAGTTGCGCCAAGCTGTATTCTGCACAGTACGCTGTTGGCACCAGACGACGTTGTTCCTTGTAGCTAATGATCACTTGTCACTCGTGTAATGCAGGGGCTCGTGTTGAACGTAATGTCACTTTACACAGATTGTCACAAGTTGTCTCAGAAAAGCGGGTTAGTTTCCCACTGGCCACACTATTTGCAACGCAAAAAAAATGATTGTCACTGTCCAATTGTCACGTGGCACGATTGAATGCACTGTAATTCACTGTCACTGATAAAATGACTTTCTGGCTTTTGTATAAAACGCGACGAAAAGTCATATATCCGGCTCGAAGGACCAAACTGTGCGAGCCTGCAATAGCTCACACAAGAGGAATGTCAATAGAATGTCACGGGAAGATTAATTAGAGAGAGTTTGTCAAATAAATTATACGTCCATACAGGTTGAATGCTTTTAATGCACTGTCCAACATGCGCTTGTAAAAATGTACATATTAATTAGGCCGATGTGGCAATAACACTCGACAGTTAAAAATGCAAACAAACAAAAATATAATGAAAATGGCTTGTACAGTACACTTTAGTCATTTTGGAAATTTCTTCCATTACAGTACTGATGCAGAGGTCGTGGTGGAGTCTGTTATTTGAGACATACCATGGTGCGTTTGTTATCATTCTCAACATTTTTGACTGGAACCTTTGCACAATTTCAATATTTGACTTTGCCGCTGAGCCCCACAGCTGTAGGCCGTATGTCCATGTAGGCTTTATTATGCATTTATATAGCAACAATTTATTTTCCATAGAGAGTTGAGACTTGTTTACTCAGTAGCCAATGCATTTTGCGTATCTGTTGACCCATAGCCAGCCGCTTGGTAAATATATGCTTTTTCCAAGTCAGGCGTCTATCCAAATATATT
Organism: Spodoptera littoralis; assembly: GCA_902850265.1. Taxonomy (NCBI): domain Eukaryota; kingdom Metazoa; phylum Arthropoda; class Insecta; order Lepidoptera; family Noctuidae; genus Spodoptera; species Spodoptera littoralis. The sequence goes on from LR824545.2 coordinate 14,987,301, forward strand.
CCGAGGTACTTGGCGTATTCCTCTTGTGGGAGAGGGATGCCGTTTAGGGTCACAGGAGGACACGTTCCTTTCTTGTTTGCGAAAGTCACCTGGACAGACTTAGTTTCATTGGCCTTGATTCGCCAGTCTTTGAGCCATTTCGATATTTGGTCGAGACTAGACTGAAGTTTTTGTGATGCAACGTCTGGTGAAGTGTCCACCGAGAGGATAGCTGTGTCGTCCGCAAATGTTCCAGTGACGACACCTTCTGTTATTGGGAGGTCGGCTGTGAAAAGTAGATATAACATTGGGCCCATTACACTACCCTGTGGTACTCCAGCTTGGACAGTATGTAAGGTAGTTTTCTCTTCATTTTGTTTCACGAAAAAGTGTCTGTCGCTTAGATAGGACTTTATAAGATTGTAGAAATTTATAGGTAGGTTTCGTTTTATTTTGAACAGTAGTCCGTCATGCCAAACACGATCAAATGCTTGAGATATATCTAAGAAGGCTGCAGTACTATACTGTTTTGACTCAAACGCTTTATTGATATGTTCTACTAATCTGTGCACTTGTTCTATTGTACCGTGCCCTCGGCGAAAGCCAAACTGGTGGTCAGGTAAAAGTTTATTCAAAGCAATAATCGGGAGTAATCTGCGCAAAACAAGTATTTCCATAACTTTAGATGGTATGGGCAGCAGACTAATAGGTCTATATGATTGCGCCTCTACAGGGTTTTTACCCGGCTTGGCAACCATTATAACTTGTGCTACTTTCCACTGGGGAGGAACCATACTTCTTCGGAGGATAGCATTAATAAGAAAAGTTAGGAATTGAACGCCTTCCTTTGGTAGTTCTCTTAAAATTCTTCCAGTTATGAGATCGTATCCAGGGGCTTTATTTGGGTCCAGTGCCCTAATCGCTGTTTTTACTTCTTCCTTTGTGACTTTGGTAATAGGAGGATCCAGTTGATGGGTTTGGTTCAATAATTGTGTAACTTCCTGGATTTTAGAAGAGCCCGTATCGGGGTTTGGTGTAAAAACCAGTTTAAGATGCTCAGCGAATGTATCAGCCTTGTCCGCATCACTGGAGGCCCATTGCCATTTCTATTGCAATTTTTGCAGATAGGACCACCCCCTTCGGCGGATCTAGGGGTCGACGGGCGCCGTTTCCATCCTCCGCTGATCATTTATAGCTGCCTTGAGTTCACCCATTTGCACAGTGGCTGCTTTGAGCAGCTCACCGTGCTCCGCCATTTTTATAATGAGTGCGTCCTTTTTTCCGTCGATATTTTTCTGTACCGGAGCCGTTAAACCCGCAACCTCTGCGCCCCCAGGGAGACTCTGGTGTTCGGACTCCTTCACCAACTGGTAGAGGCGCTCAACGGCTAGTATCGCCTGGGTCTTGATTTCCGTTTTTAGGTTTCTCGCAAGACCCAGTTGACACTTGGCCTGTTTCAGCCAGTATCGCGCCTCCACCGTCCGGTTCTCGAACACTCGAGCTGGCTGAGGGGACTTCGGAGAGGGTGCGAGCTCAGTATCACGCTCCCGCCGTTTGTCTTGGCTGCGCCGGACACTATTTATCGGGGCCGCACTGCGCTGCATCTTCGTCTGCTTTTCGGTGTCCGGAAACAGCCTCCGGACCGCATTAGGAGGGGCCGGCGACTCGGGAGTTGTATCGTACATAATGGCGGGGAAAGTAGTCAAGGTGAAAGGAGCACCCGGCTCAACGATATATGTATTGAATCCCTGTAAAGAGGGGATACAATGTCCAAAGTTTGATATATATGTATGATATATATGTTGTCATATTGAATGACTGTGAAAAATATGAAAAGTAAAATGGTTAATTGTTATGTACAAGTAATGTAATTAGAATAATTGATAAGAACTGGTGAAACAATAGCTCTAAATGTTGTTTCTCTTTTCAGGTAAAATTAGTGCATAGTTATTATTAAAGAATGTTTTGCAAAAGTTTTAAAACTAGATTTTGTAAATAGGTAATAAAATAAAATTGCCTCTTTTCAGAGCAACTAAAATTTGGTTATAGTTTTACTGTTCATCATCATCATCATATCCAAGGACAATATAATAAATAATATCATATTATATATATTTTCCCTGTATAGAGGGGTTGTCAGTATACGATAGTTATTTAATAAGTTAAAATAGTACCCTGTAAAGGGGGGTCAATAAGATAATAAAATAATATTAATTTGTCAATAAAAATTTTTAAAGAATCGTTTCAATAAATTAGTTAAAATTAGACTTTCAAGTATCTTCTGTGTCAAAAATATAAGTCAAACGTAACGGAAATCCAGAAAAATGAGGTCAATTAGAAGAAACAAACAAGAAATGACGATATAAATTTTTTGGGTCCAGAAAAGGTATCCCTGTCAAAATTTAAAAATTTTTGTGATTCGATCGGGACGTGTGATATGTCGTGATGTTCTTCAAATCCACTTCACTTAAAAACAATCACTATGAGAATCACTTTATAAAAAAGAAAAACACACTAACACTTTTATTTAAATCCAATTTTTGTTAACAATTGTTCACGTTCACAAATTGTCCACTACCACGTAAATAACAGCGCACAGAAGGAGATATGTCGTACCGGAACAAAACTAGTTTAATTTTTCCGATCGCATCGCAGAACAACACACGTCCGTCCGCGGCGTTGCCCGCGCGAGACTGGTTAGGTTAGGTTAGGTTAGGTTAGGTTAGGTTAGGTTAGGTTAGGTTAGGTTAGGTTAGGTTAGGTTAGGTTAGGTTAGGTTAGGTTAGGTTAGGTTAGGTTAGGTTAGGTTAGGTTAGGTTAGGCTAGGTTAGGTTTTTTTTTTTTTTTTTTTTTTTATACAGCAGGAGGGGAAATCCTCATGGAGACTCACACCTCCCCACGAATAGAGAGGTGTGAGTACTGCCGGACTCTTACCGGCTAAAACCCCTCCTGCTGTGCCATAGTGCTCCTCTGACGTGATCAGAGACCTTTTGCGTGACATTTTATTTTAAACTTTTATTTTGGGAACCATTACAAAAAATAAATATAAATAAATACATAATACATAAGGTTTTTAAAAATAGATATATAGTCAGGATAGATACTTAAATAAATAGGATTGACGCTACTGTCATTATATTATATCAATATACGTACTTAACGCCAAAATATTCTGCCCTTCACTGGTTCCGCCGGGTCGAGGTCCGGTGTTCTCCGTCATCGTAGTGCCATTCTCACGCAAACGCTCCGCCATGTGTAACATGACTATTTGAGTCGTTTGCGTGGCCTTCCAGGACTTCTAGCGAGATGGTCTGAGCTACCGGATCCTATGCTCACCGAGTGAAGAGCATCGTCTGCGTTCCCCTTTAACATGTCTGCGATCACGTCTTTGATTGCCCGTTCTTTTTTGCAGGTGCCCATCAGCTGCGACGACTCCGCTCCGCGGCACCGTATCTTCTGCGCACAATAAGCGGTGACCTCCAGAATGGACAACTTGCGGAATTCGGACCAATGCGGCAAGTTGGTTGGCCTATTCTCAAATTTGTACCTCTTCTCATGAGAGTGCACACAATTTATTCCCCTCGGCATTATACCGCGGTGACCCGAGCCACAATCCCCTATATTATGTGGCACGTTTTCCGCTATGTGGTTTCTCGTCTTTAACGTACTAGCATCCGCGAAGAGCGCAGCGCCAACACCGCCTTTGGACACACATAGTTGTGCTCTGCCCTCCCTATAGGGGAAACTTTCCAAAGGTGTGTCGGTGTCTGATCCAATTGTGCCTGCCTGTGGGACGCCAAATACCACCTTAGCAATAACTTGTGGCCGATCGGGCCAAGGCGTCCCACTTCCTACGGACAGGACAGTCTTGGGCGAAAATAGAATGCCCTGTGTCGGGTTGCCCATCCCTTTTGCAGTTGATGCAAGAAGGCCTCTCCCCCTCTGCGGACCTAGGGCAATCCGCCTGAAGGTGGGGCCCCCCGCAATGGTTGCACAGGTCCACCTGCTCTGTGCAACTTTTTCGCCCATGTCCGTAGGACAGACACCGACTACACTGGACCAGCGGAGTCTGGTCAAACACCTTGACATGCTGCAGGTCGATATACAATCTGCCAGCCGTGGTCAGCCTCTCCCACAACCGAGGTGAGACCTGGAGGACGACGTGGTTCTCGAGAGAGTTCCGCGCCTTCCTCCGGTACTTGATGGTCACTGCTGACTCTTCGGCTGACAGACCCACCAGCAGGCGCGCGTTCTGCGTCTTAAGAGCGGCCTTTATATCCTCGTCAGTGTTATAGGCCAGAAGGTCCCGGACAATTACGAGTGGATCCCGCTGACGCGCGTTTTCCCCCGCAACTGCCCGTCGGTCCTGAGCTGTGCCGCCATTTTCTCCAACTCCTCCTTGCTACCACAGCTCAGCACCACCCTCTGGTCCTTGACTTTTCGGACTTTATCAAGCTGAAGGCCGCTCACCTTCGCGTTCAACGCCTGCCGGACCCGACCCACAACATCGGCGCTGGTCTCCATGGTGTCGCCGGAGGACACAACGACTGAGTGCTTTGGTCTCGCGACCCGCCCTGCACTTTTCGGTTTTGACAGGACCTCCGCGTAGGAGGGCACTTCTGCCCTCATTTCGGAGACCTGTCTTCCGATCTCCCGGGTCGCGGACTTGAGCTCTTGCACTTCTGCGAGAAGCTCCTGGCCGTTGCGTCCTTCGGCGACAGGCACCGCATTCACCCTCCACTGGTCATTTAGGGCCTCTTTTAATTCCCCGATTTGCACAGCGGCTGCTCTCAGCAACTCGCCGTGTTCCGCCATTTTCGTTATAAGCTCCTCCGCCTTTGAGCCCGTCTTTTCCGCTGCAGGGGCCACCAAACCCGCAACCTCTTCGACCTCAGGGAGCCGCTGGTGTTCGGACTCTTTAACCAGCTGGTAGAGGCGCTCAATGGCTAGTGTCGCCTGGGTCTTGATCTCTGTCTTCAGATTTCTCGCAAGACCCAATTGACACTTGGCCTGTTTCAGCCAGTATCGCGCCTCCACCGTCCGGTTCTCAAATGTTCGAGCTGGCTGAGGGGACTTCGGTGAGGGTGCGAGCTCAGAGGACCTACGCTCTCGCCGTTTGGCGGGGGCCAGGTTGCGCTGGACACAGCTCGGTGGGACCGAACCGCGTTGTTTGTTTGATGGCGTCGTTCCGGTGTCGGGAAACAGACACCGGATCGCATTGGGAGGAGCCGGCGACTCAGGAGTGGTGTCGCACATAGCGGTGGGGGAGAGCAAAGTAAGTGGAGCACCTGGCTCTCAAATATATGTACTGAATCCCTGTAAAGTGGGGATTCAACGTCTTAAATTTAAACTAATTTTTCCTGTATAGAGGGGTTGTCAATAGGACTAAATGTTAATTAATAGTTAAAATAATACCCTGTAAAGGAGGGTCAAATAAATGGATATAATTTGTCAATAATAATAATAATAATTATCAGTAGTAAAATTTGTCAGTTAAAGCTAAAATTGGACTTTCAAATAGAAATTGTGTCTAAAGTACACGTCCGACGTGGCGGAGACCAAGAAAAATTTGGTAAGTTAAGTGTCGTTCGTCCGAAACGATGATAAAAATTTTTTGGGTCCGGAAAAGGTTTCCCAGTCTTTTCCCTATATAGTATAAGGGCGGGTATAAGGGCGGGTGGGAGGGCAAAATTTGAAAATTTTTGTTATCCGATCGGGGCGTGCGATACGTCGGGAGAAGCGTCTCGGCGCGGGCCGTCCAACAGAGCGAAAATCCCGGATCGGTTTCCTGAAATAATTTAAAGTTTTGAATGAAAAACGAGTTTTTTCACCAAATTTTTGTCAATTGCGAGGATTTTTCGCGAAACGTCTGGAGTTATTGAGTCACAATTTTTATATGCGTGCATATATTTACATGCGTGCACGTGCATATATACTTACGTGCGTGCACGTGCATACATATACTTACGTGCGTGCACGTGCATATATTTACATGCGTGCATATTTCCTTTTACTATCCTTATTTGTGTACTACACCCCACCTATCCTATTTCATATTATTCCTTCATACTAATATATATCTAAATCCAAACGTTTGTTAATTAGTTGGTGTATATATGTTAATTACTCTGTCAGGAAAAAACTACTAAATGAAAGTTTAGCCAATTCCCCTTTCTATGTGTCTATGTCTGTAGGAATCATAGATATATTAATATTTCTGTGGTATGAATGCAATACACTTTAAAACTACCCAACAGATTTTAGGGGCTGGCCAAAAATACGTCACACGTTAAGGGGTAGGGAGGGGATCGACGAAGTGTGACATTGTGTGACAAGGGGGAGGGAGGGATCCTAAACTTTATGATGTCACATTTCAAAAACTATTATAAAATACGAAATATAATTGTATTAATGTTTTTTATTTTGTTTGATTTGGTATTAAATATTTTTTTAAAGTAATTTAAATAGAAATAAAACTGATTTCGGAACCGCTGTTTTCTCTGTACAATGTGACGTCATACTAGGGGGGTCTCACAAATGTGACTAGCTGTGACAAGGGCGGGTGGGAGGGCAAAATTTGAAAATTTTTGTTATCCGATCGGGGCGTGCGATACGTCGGGAGAAGCGTCTCGGCGCGGGCCGTCCAACAGAGCGAAAATCCCGGATCGGTTTCCTGAAATAATTTAAAGTTTTGAATGAAAAACGAGTTTTTTCACCAAATTTTTGTCAATTGCGAGGATTTTTCGCGAAACGTCTGGAGTTATTGAGTCAAAAACCTATCCAAATCGTAGATTATAAGTTGCTGAAGCTGTATTAAAAATTTTGTCGCCCTAGGTCAAATATGAAAAAAGTAAAAAATTTTCGAATGAAATATTTTGGTCCAAAGTAACTTTAGGGGTGGAAATTAGTTCGGGGGTTGAGCCCTCGACTGTGAAAAGTACCGAATTGGTTATTGGGAGCTTAGAGGAGATGGTAAAAACTGAAAACCGCTCCGAAATCGGTTGTTTGGTTTCCAAAATATTTCCGGTTAGGTTAGGTTAGGTTAGGTTAGGTTAGGTTAGGTTTAACACTCTGCCCTTCACGTGTATAGAGGCGGCGCTGCAATACCACCGGGTGCCTCTCTATATACGCCAGGTTATCGGGACGTACCTGCGGGGCAGATGCGTCCTGTATCGGGGCGGGGACGGTGTTGTCCGGCGGAGGGAGGCTCAGTGCGGTGTTCCACAGGGTTCGGTCTTAGGACCGCTCCTGTGGAACATCGGCTACGACTGGGCGCTGAGGGGGAGTCTGCCCCCGGGTGCGTGTCGTCTGCTATGCGGACGATACGCTTATCCTAGCAAAGGGGGCGGAATACCGGGAGGCGGCGCGGCTCGCCTCCGCCGGATCCCTAATGGTGGTGGCACGGTCCGGCGGTTGGGCCTGAAGGTGGCGCTGGAGAAGACCGAGGCCCTGTGCTTTTACGGGCCTCGAAAAAAGCCTCCAGCGGGGGCCACCATTATGGTGGACGGAGCCGCGATCGAGGTCGGGTCCAGGATGAAGTATCTTGGACTCGTCCTCGACAGACGATGGGACTTCCGGGCATTTTCGACTGCTCGCCCCGAAACTCATCGGGACGGCAGCCGCTCTCGGAAGTCTCCTGCCGAACGTGGGAGGGCCGAATGTGGGGTGCCGCCGCCTCTATATGGGGGTGGTGCGCTCCATGGCTCTCTACGGTGCCCCCATCTGGGTCGACGCACTGTCGGCCCAGAACAGGGCCCAGCTGCGCCGCCCGCAGAGGGTCATGGCGCAGCGGGTCATACGGGGTACCGTACGGTGGGGCACGAGGCGGCCTGCCTCTTGGCCGGGTCTCCACCGTGGGACCTCGAGGCGGAGGTCCTCGCGGTCGTCTACGCGAGGAAGGCGGAGACCAGGGCCTGCGGTCGGGCCGCCCCGTTCGAAGTGGTCGAGCGGTGGAGGCGTGAGGCGCGACGGGCCCACCTCGTGCGGTGGGAGTGGCGCCTCCAGGCGCCCACGGCGGGCGTCAGGCTCGTGGAGGCGGTCCGCCCGCATCTTCGGAAATGGGTGGACCGTAAACGGGGGGTGCTCACCTTCCGGCTGGTGCAGGTGCTGACCGGACATGGGTGTTTCGGTCAATACCTGTGCCGTATTGCCGGGAGGGAGCCGACGGCGGTCTGCCACGAGTGTGGCTGCGTCGAAGATACGGCGCAGCACACTCTGGCAGAGTGCCCCCAGTGGGCATCGGAGAGGGCGAGCCTGGTGGCTGTTGTCGGTGCCGACCTATCGCTGCCTGCCGTAGTCAGTGCTATGGTCGGCGGCCAGAGGTCGTGGGAGGCGATGGTCTCCTTCTGCGACGCAGTCATGTCGCAGAAGGAGGCGTCGGAGCGCGAGAGGGGACGATCCCCTCTCGCATCCGACGCGAAGACGGCGAACGGGACGGAGGAGGCGCGGGTATGCCCGCCTCCTTCCTCCTCCCTAGTAGCTAGTGGGGCAGGGGGCGGCCGGTCGGAGCAACCGGTCGCCCACGTCGCAGCGCCCCGAGAGGAGGCGGCATCCGCGGTGTGCGCGGGCGCCGCCCGCAGGAGAAGGAGCCCGGCGCTTCGTCATGCCGGGCTGGCGCAGGGCGGGTCGCGAACGAAGTGCGAAAGTACAGTTCTTGTGGCCCGCCCTCATGCGTGAGTGGCACACCCCGGGTTTTTAGTGGGTTCGAGCCCCACATAACCCGGCCTTGGCCCCGCGAGGCCGGGTATGCACGGCATTTTCCCCGGGCATAAAAAAAAAAAAAAAAAAAAAAAAAAGGTTAGGTTGGGGATCCCCCCACAGTGCTGACTTCCTCGTAGTGATCCCCGGGCAACGCCGTGTCTGACCACCGTAACGGAGTGGCAGACCGGCGGCTAACGAGCGCTGTGAATTCGTACGTTTTCCTTGCGGTGCAGTACGAATACGTCTGTTTCAATGTCGAAGCCTTTGCGGGACGCCTACGGGCGCTTCCTTACAAAACGCCCTCTCAGGGCGAACCCAACGGCCCTTCTCAGGGCCAACCAAACGGCCCTTCTCAGGGCCAAACCGACATGTTGTCGGACGCTAGCCGCGCACCATCTGCGGCTAGCTTGTTTTGTCGGGCGGACGAGTTGTCGGACTGTGAGGAGTCCACAACCGAGTCGCAGGCGGCCACCAGCCGCTATGAACTAAAGCGGGCCTACGTAAGGCTCGAGTCGGACGACTCTTTGGAGTCGTTCGGCAAGACCAAACGAAAGGTCAAGGCCAAATCGAGTGCCCACGACGTGGGACTCGACGAGGCACAACGCCAATTAAGGGCGTCTCTGGCGCAAACCAGACGGGCGGAGGGGCAGAAGGACCTGGAGGAGAAGGTCGCTGCCAAAGAGCGCGCAACAAGCGCTTCTAGGTCCAGGGCCGGCTACGGGGCGTCCAACGTCCTGTACGCGGACCATTCGGTTGCTGAATTGGCACAAATGGCGTTGGAGGACAAGGAGGAGATAGTGGAGGTCGCCTCTAAGTCCTCAAACTTGAAAGGGACTTTCCAGAAAGCCCTCAAATGTCGTGCTGCCAGCATGCACGGCATTATCGCGGAGCTGGTGCAGCGCACGGCGACGGAGGAGTCGCGGCAACTGCAGGCGCGGGTCGATCGCCTTCAAGCTGAGGTCAGCGACCTCCACAAAAAAACTGGCTGAAGCCACAGCTCCATCGGCCAGCAACGCGGTGGCAACAGGCCCTTCCTCTTTCTCCTCCTCCAACTTTGAGGATATAATCCGAAAGGTTATAATGGAGGAAAGGGCCTTCACCAGAGCCTGTTTTGCGGGCATTGAGGACCGGCTGTTGCCGGAGAAGCGCATCCGCCCTCCACTCGCGGCGGACAGAGCGCAATCTGCAGCACTGCCACCGCCAGTAGCTGCAACCACCAGCGGACTGCCCCAGGCCCCAAAGCCTTCTAAGGGCAAAGGACGGGGCAAAACCTCAAAGTCGTCGGCCTCACCAACGCCCAGCGCATGTGCAGCTGCACCAGCTGAGCCAGAAATAACTCAAGCAGCTCCCATGAGTCGGGAGGATGACATTGGGCAATCTGCAGTCACTCCTCCCTCCGAAATGTGGACGGAGGTGGTGAAGCGAGGGAAAGGAAGGAAAGCGGCCTCCAAGCCCGCCCCTGCTACTTCCACAACCAATAGGGCCCCTGCTGTTCCCACAGCCAAAGGGAGGAAACTGGCGGCTCCCAAAACGGCGGCGGTTACGGTGACCATCACCCCCGAGGCCGCCGAAAAGGGCGAAACATACGAGTCCGTATTGACGCGGGCCCGTGCCCATGCTGATCCCACCCAGTTGGGGATTGGGGCCGTCACTTGCCGCCGTACCCAAACTGGAGCTCGAATCTTCGAGTTTCCCGGGGCATTGGGTTCGCAAAATGCGGACCTCTTCGCAGCCAAATTGCGCGAGGGCATCGCGGACGTTGCAAAGGTCGCCAGGCCAGTCAAGTCCGCGACTTTAGAGGTCACCAACTTGGATGACTCCGTCTCCAAGGAAGAAGTGGTGGCGGCCATTGCAGCAGCAGGAGGTTGCCCTGTCGAGTCGGTGCAAGGCCGAGTCATCAGGACTGGCCGGCGTGGCCTGGGCACAACCCGTGTGGACTGTCCAGTCACTGCAGCCAAGGCCGTCCTTGTTAAAACTAAGGGGGCTCCTGATCGGGTTCAGTTCAGCCGTGGTCCGGGCACTTGAAGAGCGACCCCTACGCTGCTTTAAGTGTTTCGGCATAGGGCATACCCGCACAATGTGTCCGTCCACGGTGGAGAGAGCGGACACCTGCTACCGCTGCGGAAAGCAAGGGCACATGGCGGCATCCTGTGATGCAGTCACGCCACACTGTGCGGTCTGTGCCGCTAGTGGTCGCCCGGCGAACCACGTGATGGCTGGGAGGAAGTGCAATCCCCCCACTAAGAAGGGTAAAATGCAGGTGCCAAGGCGACCTGCTGTTGCTGCTACCGCCACCGACACACCGGTCGCGGAAGCCGATGAGGGTGATGCGATGATTGAATAATGGGGCACAGTCATCGCATCCTACAGGCCAACATCAACCACTGCAGAGCGGCCCAAGACCTGCTGGTGCAGTCTATGGCAGATTGGTTGGTGGACGTCGCGGTAGTCGCTGAGCCCTACTCAATCCCTGACCGTTGGTTGGGCGACAGGGACGGCCTCGTAGCAGTTGCGGCACGGCCTTTGACCGACTCTCCTCCTCTCTCACTTATAGAGAGAGGATCGGGATACGTGGCTGCCGCGTGGGGGGAATTAGCCCTAGTGGGTGTTTATTCTCCCCAAACCGCTCTTTGCAAGACTTCGAGGACTTCCTCGGAGTCCTTGCGGCAGTCGTCGGCAGGATGACGCTCCGACAGGTCTCTGTGCTGGGGGACCTGAACGCCAAGTCGGAGACGTGGGGCAACCCGGCTACCGACGCCCGTGGGCGGGCGCTCGAGGCGTGGGCAGCCTCCTCTGTCTCTCCCTTCTAAATAGGGGGAGAGTTCAAACATGCGTGCGACGGCAGGGTGGGTCCATAGTGGACGTCACCTTTGCATCCCCATCGCTAGCCGCGCGTGTGGAGAACTGGCGGGTGGACATGGTGGAGACCTTGTCGGACCACCGATACGTGCGGTTCGAAATCTCCACCCAGAGCCGTCGGGGGAACTCTACATCGTCGGCCCGATCCCCCTTTCCTCGGTGGGGCTCTCACCCCCTAGACCGGGAGGCTGCAAAGGAGGCCGCGTTCCTGCAGGACTGGCTTTCGCCCCCTGCCGTCCTGAATGCAGACGTCGACGCCGCAGCGTCTCAACTGAGAGGGTCTCTGACCGAAGTGTGCAATTCCAGCATGCCTCGGTCTCGCGCCGCCCACCTCCAAACCGCGCCGTGTATTGGTGGTCGGAGGAGTTGCACAGCTGCGGACAGCGTGCATGGCAGCTAAACGCCAGTTTCACGCGAAGTCGTCGCCGGCGGCGCCGAGACGAAACTAACGAGGACCGTCTGTACGAAGCGTACGTGGCGGCAAAGACGGCCCTCAAGTCAGCTATCGGTGCCGCCAAAGACTCAGCGAGAGCCGAGCTGCTGGAGTCCCTCGACGGAGATCCATTCGGGAGACCGTATAAGGCGGCGCGAAACAAATTGCGCCCCTCAGGTCCCCGGTGACAGAGACCCTCGAGCCTTCGCTGCTGGATGAGGTGGTGCGTTCGCTTTTTCCGCGCCGGAACGCCGAGTTCTCCCCTCCCGCGATGAACCCCCCTCGAGGGAGGGCCCTAGCGGAAGAGGAGGAACAGGCTCCCACTGTCACGGACAGCGAGATCCACACGGCGTTGGTCCGCCTCCGGGCAAAGAAAACTGCCCCCGGCCCAGACGGCGTCCCTGCAAGGGTGGTGGCCATCGCTGCCTCTCAAATGGAGGAGCGGTTTCGGGACCTCTTCAGCGCGTGTCTCGCAACGGGGCGGTTCCCGAAACCTTGGAAGGAGGGGCAGTTGTGCCTGCTTCGTAAGCAGGGACGCCCAGCGGACTCCCCCCGGCATACCGGCCCATCGTTCTGCTCGATGAGGTCGGCAAGATGTTCGAGGGGATCATCGCTGCTCGCCTCAACCGCCATTTGGCATGTGTGGGGCCGGACCTATCAGACGCCCAATACGGCTTTCGGGCTCAGCGGTCGACGGTGGACGCCTTAACCGTCTCAAGGGCCAGGTTCAAGAGGCCGTAGAAGAAAGGGAAGGATTGTTGGCAGTGTCGTTCGACATTGCTAACGCATTTAACTCTGTCCCCCATTCCACCATCCTAGAGGCGCTCCGATTCCACGGAGTGCCTCAATATCTTCGGGGCCTCCTGGCCAACTACTTGGAGGATAGGTCCGTCCTCCTTGTTGATCGAGACGGGGAGGTGAGGCGCTACGCTGTGGATACCGGCGTTCCGCAGGGGTCGGTGTTAGGACCCCTCCTATGGAACGTCGGCTTCGACTGGCTCCTGCGGGGAACGCTCCTCCGAGGGACGAGCGTTATTTGCTATGCGGACGACACTCTCCTCACTGCCCGCGGGAGCTTCACGACGGCGGCCAGCTTAGCATCGGCAGGCGGCTCCCTGGTTGCCGATAGGATCCGCCGTTTGGGACTGACGGTCGCACTGCATAAGACCGAAGCCGTGTTTTTTCCACGGCCCGAGGCAGCGTCCTCCTCCTGACGCCCACATCTTTGTGGATGGCGAGAGGGTCGCAGTGGTGAGCCAGATGAAATATCTGGGCCTCATCCTGGACAGCAGGTGGCGCTTCAGCCCGCACTTCGCTGATCTGTCCAAGCGCCTTTTAAAAACGGCGAACGCCCTCTCGTGGCTCATGCCAAACCTGGGAGGGCCCAGCGCGCGATGCCGGCGTCTATATGCCGGCATACTCCGGAGCATGGCCCTTTATGGGGCTCCAGTTTGGGCGGACTCCCTGCGCAGGAGGGAGAACGCTACCGCCCTTCGCGTGCCCCAAAGGGCTATCGCCCAGCGGGTGGCGCGGGCCTACCGCACAGTGGGCTTTGCGGCGGCGTGCGCATTGGCGGGCACTCCCCCTTGGGAGCTCGAAGCGTGGGTGCTCGCCAGAGTATATGAATGGACAGCGGAGCGGCGGGCGCGAGGTGAGCGCCCGGCTCATGAGGTCCGGGAAACAGTGCGGCAGGAGGCCAAGGAGGCCATCGTCCTGCATTGGGCGACGACCTCGCTGCTGCGGTCTTTGGGCGACGGACGCTGGACGCAATCGGGCCGGTCCTCCAGACCTGGCTCGAGCGGCCGTTCGGCTTTCTCTCCTTCCGTCTGGTGCAAGTGATGACAGGACATGGTTGTTTTGGGTCGTACCTGCACCGCATCGGGCGGGAGGAGAACCCGTCGTGCCACCATTGTGGTGCGACAGAGGACACGGTGCGGCACACACTCGAAGAGTGCCCATCGTGGTCCGAACCGCGTCAGACCCTGATCGCGGTTATTGGACGAAACCTCTCGCTCCCCTGCGTGGTACACGCAATGCTGGGAAGCGAAGAAGCATGGGCGGCAGTGGCCTCCTTCTGCGAATGCGTAATTTTGCAAAAGGAGGCAGCAGAGCGCGAGCGAGAGGAAGACGCCCTCGCTCCAGCGCTCCGACGGCGCAGACTTGGTAGGAGAAGACGGCAGTACAACCGCCTTCTCCTCCCGGGGGTGAATAGCGGGTGCTAGGCGCGGGGGCGCCTACACCCGCATTGCACTATTCACCTTTCGCGGGACGGGAGCGGTTAGCACACAACCGTTCCCGAGACCCCTCCCCGACACAGGGATGGGCGTGATACGGCCCGCCATGATATCATTGGCAGGCATAGCCGAGGGGGTCCTGGTCGTAAAGGTTCATCCGGTCTCCCAGACCCCCTCACACGGCGACGCTGGTGTGCTCCTGGGTTTTTAGTGGGTATGCCGGGCTTCTCCCGGAGTCCCACATATCCCTCCCGTCCCCCCACGGGAGGATGATACATAAAGTATTTTCCCAGGGTCAAAAAAAAAAAAAAAAAAAAAAAAAAAAAAAAAAAAAAAAAAGGTTAGGTTAGGTTAGGTTAGGGAAGGAAAGCGGCCTCCAAGCCCGCCCCTGCTACTTCCGCAGCCAAGAGGGCCCCTGCTGTTCCCACAGCAAAAGGGAGGAAACTCGCGGCTCCCAAAACGGCGGCGGTTACGGTGACCATCACCCCCGAGGCCGCCGAAAGGGGCGAAACATACGAGTCCGTATTAACGCGGGCTCGTGCCCATGCCGATCCCACCCAGCTGGGGATTGCGGCCGTTACTTGCCGCCGAACCCAAACCGGAGCTCGAATTTTCGAGTTTCCCGGGGCATCGGGTTCACAAAATGCGGATCTCTTCGCAACAAAATTGCGCGAGGGCATCGCGGACGTGGCAAAGGTCGCCAGGCCAGTCAAGTCCGCGACTTTAGAGGTCACCAACTTGGATGACTCCGTCTCCAAGGAAGAAGTGGTGGCGGCCATTGCAGCAGCAGGAGGTTGCCCTGTCGAGTCGGTGCAAGGCCGAGTCATCAGGACTGGCCGGCGTGGCCTGGGTACAACCCGTGTGGACTGTCCAGTCACTGCAGCCAAGGCCGTCCTTGTTAAAACTAAGGGCGGCTCCTGATTGGGTTCAGCTCAGCCGTGGTCCGGGCACTTGAAGAGCGACCCCTACGCTGCTTTAAGTGTTTCGGCATAGGGCACACCCGCACAATGTGTCCGTCCACGGTGGAGAGGGCGGACACCTGCTACCGCTGCGGGAAGCAAGGACACATGGCGGCATCCTGTGATGCTGTCACGCCGCACTGTGCAGTCTGTGCCGCTAGTGGTCGCCCGGCGAACCACGTAATGGCTGGGAGGAAGTGCAATCCCCCCACTAAGAAGGGTAAAATGCAGGTGCCAAGGCGACCTGCAGCTGCAGCTACCGCCACCGACACACCGGTCGTGGAAGCCGATGAGGGTGATGCGATGATTGAATAATGGGGCCCAGTCATCGCATCCTACAGGCCAACACCAACCACTGCAGAGCGGCCCAAGACCTGCTGGTGCAGTCTATGGCAGATTGGTTGGTGGACGTCGCGGTAGTCGCTGAGCCCTATTCAATCCCCGACCGTTGGTTGGGCGACAGGGACGGCCTCGTGGCAGTTGCGGCACGGCCTTTGTCAGACTCTCCTCCTCTCTCGCTTTTAGAGAGAGGATCGGGATACGTGGCCGTCGCGTGGGGGGACTTAGCCATAGTCGGCGTTTATTTCTCCCCAAATCGTTCTCTCCAAGACTTCGAGGACTTTCTCGGAGTCCTTGCGGCTGTCGTCGGCAGGATGACGCCCCGACAGGTCTCCGTGCTGGGGGACCTAAATGCCAAGTCGGAAACGTGGGGCAACCCGGCTACCGACGCCCGTGGGCGGGCGCTCGAGGCGTGGGCAGCCTCCTCTGGTCTCTCCCCTAAATAGGGGGAGAGTTCAAACATGCGTGCGGCGGCAGGGTGGGTCCATAGTGGACGTCACCTTTGCATCCCCATCGCTAGCCGCGCGTGTGGAGAACTGGCGGGTGGACATGGTGGAGACCTTGTCGGACCACCGATACGTGCGGTTCGAAATCTCCACCCAGAGCCGTCGGGGGAACTCTACATCGTTGGCCCGATCCCCCTTTCCTCGTGGGCTCTCACCCGCCTAGACCGGGAGCTGCAAAGGAGGCCGCGTTCGTGCAGGACTGGCTTTCGCCCCCTGCCGTCCTGAATGCAGACGTCGACGCCGCAGCGTCTCAACTGAGAGGGTCTCTGACCGAAGTGTGCAACTCCAGCATGCCTCGGTCTCGTCGCCCACCTCCAAACCGCGCTGTGTATTGGTGGTCGGAGGAGTTGGCGCAACTGCGGGCAGCGTGCATGGCGGCTAAACGCCAGTTCACGCGGAGCCGTCGTCGGCGGCGCCGAGACGAAGCTGACGAGGACCGTCTGTACGAAGCGTACGTGGCGGCAAAGACGGCCCTCAAGTCAGCTATCGGTGCCGCCAAAGACTCAGCGAGAGCCGAGCTGCTGGAGTCCCTCGACGGCGATCCATTCGGGAGACCATATAAGGCGGCGCGAAACAAATTGCGCCCCCCAGGTCCCCCGGTGACAGAGACCCTCGAGCCTACTCTGCTGGATGAGGTGGTACGCTCCCTATTTCCGCGCAGGAACGAAGAGTTTTCCCCTCCAGTGATGAATCCCCCTCGGGGGAGGGTCCTAGTGGAGGAGGAGGAACAGGCGCCCGCTGTCACGGACAGCGAGATCCACACGGCGTTGGTCCGCCTCCGGCAAAGAAAACTGCCCCCGGCCCAGACGGCGTCCCTGCAAGGGTGGTGGCCATCGCTGCCTCTCAAATGGAGGAGCGGTTTCGGGGCCTTTTCAGCGCGTGTCTCGCGACAGGGCGGTTCCCGAAACCTTGGAAGGAGGGGCAGTTGTGCCTGCTCCGCAAGCAGGGACGTCCGGCTGACTCCCCCTCGGCATACCGGCCCATCGTTCTGCTCGATGAGGTCGGCAAAATGTTCGAGGGGATCATCGCTGCTCGCCTCAATCGCCATTTGGCATGTGTGGGGCCGGATCTGTCAGACGCCCAGTACGGCTTTCGGGCTCAGCGGTCGACCGTGGACGCCTTAACCCGTCTCAAGGGCCAGGTTCAGGAGGCCGTAGAAGAAGGGGAAGGACTGTTGGCTGTGTCGTTCGATATAGCCAACGCATTCAACTCCGTCCCCCATTCCACCATCCTAGAGGCGCTCCGATTCCACGGAGTGCCTCAATACCTTTGGGTTCTCCTGACCAACTACTTGGAGGATAGGACCGTACTCCTTGCAGATAGAGACGGGGAGGTTCGGCGCTACGCCGTGGAGACCGGCGTTCCGCAGGGTCGGTGTTAGGACCCCTCCTATGGAACGTCGGATTCGACTGGCTCCTGCGGGGAACGCTCCTTCACAGGACGAGTGTCATCTGCTACGCAGACGACACTCTCCTTACTGCCCGCGGGACCTTCACGACGGCGGCCAGCCTGGCGTCGGCGGTGGCTCCTTGGTTGCCGACAGGATCCGCCGTTTGGGGCTGACAGTGGCGCTGCACAAGACCGAGGCCGTGTTCTTCCACGGACCGAGGCAGCGCCCTCCTCCTGACGCCCACATATTTGTAGATGGCGAGAGAATCGCAGTGGAGGGCCAGATGAGGTATCTAGGCCTAATCTTAGATAGCAGGTGGCGTTTCGGCCCGCACTTCGCCGATCTGTCGAAGCGCCTCCTAAAGACGGCGAACGCCCTCTTGTGGCTTATGCCAAATTTGGGAGGGCCCAGTGCGCGATGCCGGCGTCTATATGCCGGCATACTACGGAGCATGGCCCTTTATGGGGCTCCAGTTTGGGCCGACTCCCTGCGCAGGAGGGAGAACACCACCGCCCTTCGCGTGCCCCAAAGGGCTATCGCACAGCGGGTGGCGCGGGCCTACCGCACAGTGGGTTTTGCGGCGGCGTGCGCACTGGCGGGAACTCCCCCTTGGGAGCTCGAAGCGTGGGTGCTCGCCAGAGTGTACGAGTGGACGGCGGAGCGGAGGGCGCGAGGAGAGCGTCCGGCTCATGAGGTCCGGGAAGCAGTGCGGCAGGAGGCCAAGGAGGCCATCGTCCTACATTGGGCGGACGACCTCGCCGCTGCAGTCTTTGGGCGACGGACGTTGGATGCAATCGGGCCGGTTCTCCAAACCTGGCTCGAGCGGCCATTCGGATTTCTCTCCTTCCGTCTGGTGCAGGTGATGACAGGTCACGGTTGTTTTGGGTCGTACCTGCACCGCATCGGGCGGGAGGAGAACCCGTCGTGCCATCATTGTGGTGCGACAGAGGACACGGTGCGGCACACACTCGAAGAGTGCCCATCGTGTCCGAGCCGCGTCAGAACCTTGTCGCGGCGGTCGGACTAGACCTCTCACTCCCCTGCGTAGTACGCGCAATGTTGGGGAGCGAGGAAACATGGGCGGCGATGGCCTCCTTCTGCGAATGCGTCATATCGCAAAAGGAGGCGGCAGAGCGTGAGAGAGAGGAAGATGCCCTCGCCCCTGCGCTTCGACGACGTAGAGTCGGTAGGAGAAGACGGCAATACAACCGCCTTCTCCCTCCCGGGGTGAATAGCGAGTGGTAGGCGCGGGGGCGCCTACATCCGCATTGCACTATTCACCTTTCGCGGGACGGGAACGGTTGGCACACGACCGTTCCCGAGACCCCTCCCCGACACAGGGAGGGGCGTGATATGGCCCGCCGTCTTTGGCAGGCCTAGCCGAGGGGGTCCTGGTCGTAAAGGTTCACCCGGTCTCCCCAGACCCCCCCTCACATGGCGACGCTGGTGTGCTCCTGGGTTTTTAGTGGGTATGCCGGCTTCTCCCGGAGAGTCCCACATATCCCTCCCGTCCCCCCACGGGAGGATGATACATAAAGTATTTTCCCAGGGTCAAAAAAAAAAAAAAAAAAAAAAAAAAAAAAAAAAAAAAAAAGGTTAGGTTAGGTTAGGTTAGGTTAGGTTTTTTTTTTTTTTTTTTTTTTTTTTTTTTTTGTGCAGCAGGAGGGAAAATCCTCATGGAGACTCACACCTCCCCACGAGTAGGGAAGTGTGAGTACTGCCGGACTCTTACCGGCTAAAAACCCTCCTGCTGATTTCAGAAACCCCTGACGTCGTCAAGGTCAATATTTACAATGGTGTACTTACATTACTACAGTAACTTAAGCACTTATGAGTAAAGTAGACAATATACAATTCACAGACAGATTCCCCTTAATCTTAAAACGATACAAGTATTCGGAGAATCCGCCGTGCCCGGTAAACAACTGGGTGGTGATGCTACTTATTTCTATTTTATTGACAATGCTATACGCCGCGGCCGCACTGGGGAAGAATATTTTTGTGACGGAGGCGGTGTTGCCGGATCTATACCTCTCGTCCCACTCGCCGACTGTATTCATACGGATTTTCCATCTGACGAATGAGACGGGGCATCGGTCATAATCCGGTCTCCTCTTCGATCGCAGCGCTGCCTCCTTCGCCAGGTAATCGGCCCTTTCGTTTCCCTCCAGGCCTGCGTGGGCTTTTATCCAGAACAAGGAAACGCTCTTGTTCTGGATGGCGCAGCAGCGTAGGGCGCTCCTTGTTTCCACTGCAAGCGGATGGGGGGAGGCAGGGTTGGCGACAGTTTGCAGCGCCGCCATCGAGTCACTGAAAATGCCGAACGCGGTTTTGTCGCTGCTAAGCGCTTCCCCGGCCGCTCTCTGTAGTGCTAGCAGTTCGGCTTGGTAGACGGTGCAGTAGGACGGCAGCACAAGTTTTTTAGATTTAATTTCGGACGCGCTATCCCACAAAGATAGCGCCGCACCGACTTTGCCCTCGATCTTACTGCCGTCCGTGAAGATTCGCACGTCGTAGTTCGAGGCGTGGTGATTATATTGTTCCTCGTCTACCAAGCTGTTGAACTTTATAGTTTCTTGTTCGGCTGGGGTGGAAAGTCCACCGCACGTGTCATCCTTTCTATCTCCCTATCCCCCAAAGCTGGGTGGGGCACCCCTCTCTTTGCTTCGTACAATGAAGCAGCTTCACGCACTCGAAGATCGAGGGGGAGTCCCTGCCAGCAGGAGAGCCGAGTGCAGGGAGACCGTGCGGTGGGCTCTGCAGAGCTTCTGAGCGAAGCCTCTTTGCACCGCGTTCAGCTGTTTTCTTATCCCCAGTTTGTTCACGGCTGGCGCCCATGCACTCGCGGCGTACAGCATTATCGGTTCGACGGCGGCGGTGTAGATCGAACGCACGACCTCCGGGTGCAGTCCCCAATTCACACGCGCGGATCTGGCTAGGTGCTTGTAAATCGCAATTGCTTTTCTACATGCACCGGCAACGTGGGAGTTGAAGGTGAGGCCGGCGTCGATCGTCAACCCCAGGATCTTCACCTCTTTTGACATCCCAATGTCGATCCCGCCCATGGTCAGGCGTGGAGTGTCGTACTTCAGCTTCCGCGTGATAACCATCGCACTAGTTTTGTGCGGTGCGAATTTGAGCTTATTTCTGACACCCCACACCCGCACATGTTCGAGAGCGGCATTGGCCTTTTGCTCGATCTCCAGGGCTGTATCACCGTCGAAAAGCATCACAACGTCGTCTGCGAAGGCTTGGCAATAATCGCCTCTAGCTTCTAACTGCTTTAGGAGTGGGTCCAAAAGGAGATTCCAGAGATGGGACCGCCAATGATCCCTGGACGCACCCCTTTGAAGTTTTTCGTCTGCTCTCGGCCCCCGCATACCTGACAGTCACCTCTCTGCCACTGAGATAGCTGTCCATCACTCGTCTCAAGTTGATCGGGCACTTTTCCTCTGCCAAACGGACCCTGATCGCAGGCCACCATGCGCTGTCGGTTAGGTTAGGTTAGGTTAGGTTTTTTTTTTTTTTTTTTTTTTTTTTTTTTTTTTTTTTTTTTTATTATGCACTATCTCCGCCAACGTTATTGGCGCCTATTCGAATCTAATTTTACGTTCATACCAGTTCTCGCGTGTATGCCTCTCGCACTTTCATGCTTCATACTGTATCTTTCTTTCATACATCCTCTTTCACTTTTTAGCGGGTGGGACTCCCACTTCCCTACTTTCCTTTTTCTCTTACTTTTATTTATTCCATTAATTTGGGGTAATAGGGAAGGTTCTAATTTTCGTTTATTTCTATAGGTACTATACAATATTTTGATTTTCTAAAGCTATTTTTTCTTACATTATTGTTTGGACTTATTCTATTACATAGTTCTAATTCTATTTATCTATTTAATTGTTTAATACTGTATTTAGCTATCCTTATTCTAATGCTTGCTTAATATACTTTTCTTTACTATCAAATGTCCCATGCTTTAGTTTTTATATTACAATATAATACAAAGCATGGTTTTTCAATCTGTCTTATCTTTTTAATTACTTTTTCAGCTATTTTTACACAATATGTTAGGAAATATCTCGGTTTTTACTTTTAATAATTAGACCTATGTTTTCACTGGTTATTTCTACATCCAGTTCCTGCTCTGCCCTAAGTCTTTCAAAGGCGTATATAGGACAGTGCAGGATCAGATGCGGAACAGTCTCCTTTTGTTCTGGTCACAGTTGCACGCTGGTTCTCCTTACATCCGAATCGGTGCAGGTATTCGGAGAATCCACCGTGTCCCGTCAAGATTTGCGTAAGTACGCCCGTTGGCTGCACCTGTCTTATAATACGGAAAGCGGTGATGGCATCAGGGAAGAACATTCTCGTTACGGAGGCTGTACTGCCAGACACGTATCTCCGATTCCATTCATCAAGCGACTCCATACGGATTTGGCGTCTGATGAATGAAATCGGGCAGCAGTCGTAGTCTGGTTTCCTCCGCAACGCCAATGCTGCTCCCTTAGCCAGTTCATCTGCGCGCTCGTTTCCCGGAAGGCCCGCGTGGGCCTTGATCCAGAACAAAGACACAGCTTTGCTCTGGCTCGAGGCTTGTGCCAAATTGGCACGTGCTCGGACTGCCAAGGGATGGAGAGAACCATGGTTTGTTACCGTCTGCAGTGCTGACATTGAGTCGCTGTACAAACCATAGCTCCCCTCTTTGCGCTTGAGGATAACTTCCGTTGCCCTGCAAATGGCCAAGAGTTCCGCCTGGTAGACTGTGCAGTACGCGGCAAGGCTGAGCTTGAGGTTCTGGACTTCACCTTCATTATCCCATAAGGATAATGCGGCTCCGACCTTCCCCTCAATCTTGCTGCCGTCAGTGAAGATTCGCACTGTCTGCACATTGTGGGTGTCCACCAGCTGTTGGTCTGCCAGGCTCACGAACTCCAGATTCATTTGTCTTGCGGGGTGCGGAGTTCTGCAAATCTTACCATGCTCTCAATCGTCCTATCTCCCGGCACCAACCGGGATGACCCTCTCCTCGCTTCATACATGGCGGCTGCCTCTTGTATGCGCAAGTCTAGTGGAAGTATCCCGGACAGTACCAGCCGAATTCAGAGAGACAGTACGGTAAGACTTGCAGAGCTTCTGGACAAATCCTCGTTGAACGGAACTCAACCTCTTCCGTATCCCCAGCTTTTTTGTGGCGGGAGCCCAGGCGCCAGCCGCGTACGTGACTATCGGGGTTAGGTTAGGTTAGGTTAGGTTAGGTTAGGTTAGGTTAGGTTAGGTTAGGTTAGGTTAGGTTAGGTTAGG